>CM022086.1:5511285-6923785 GCA_011114355.1 Carex littledalei | reverse complement strand
CCCGGAAGGAAGGAATGGATCAGCAGCATTACCTCCCTTCTCCTTCCTCCTAGACAATACGGGCTCTCTCTCGCTAGAAAACATGTCATTATCATTCACGCCTGATTTCTCCTCTGATTTTAAGAGAAAAGTTTGGAAGGCCTGCCAATGTCCCGAATCACCCTCCATTTGTGACCCCCCAAAACCTGTGTCTTGAGGCGAATCTTGTGTCTTCCTGCCATGTTTCTCTTTCTTCTTAGAGGACTTCCTGTGCTTCTTGCGGCTTTCCTTTGCATCAGAGTCCGTGCTATCCTTGTCAGAATCTGATCTATCAGATTTACCAGATTCTGAATCTGAACCTGATCCAGATTCACTATCCGACCCAGCAAGTTTCTTGGTGATGTAGTTTAAATTCTTTATCACAACCATGTTAGATTTCTTCTTTTTCTTGCTTCCTTTTTTAGTTTTATGGCCCTGAGATGAACCGAGAGCCTCTTGGTCCGACTCTGAGGCAGGGTCAGTATCGTCACGAGATTTACTATCAGAGTCTTTACTGCTTGATTTGGAATGTCTCTTTGTCCTTGAATGGTGGTGGTGCTCTTCAGTTGGAGGGTATGGTGGCGGGTAGTATGAGTGGGCCCCGCCAGGAGGATAGTTTTGGTAATACGGCATGCCTTGCATGGGATAAGGAGGGGGGTAAGGCATTGGCCATGGAGGGTAAAATTGTCCTTGAAATTGTCCTTCAAAATATTCAAATAAGAGTAAAATTAAATTTGGATTCAGCATACTTAACAAGTACAAAGTGAAATTTAGGTTAGCAATGCTGGCACTTAAATGCTACAAGTTTTAAGATTCAATTAATTGGAAAATGAACTTACCAGTTTTTGCAGATCCGTCAGGGTTGCTCAGGTCTGTACCATCCAGATTGGGTTTTGCATGATCTCCAGTAAGTAGAATTGCAGGCATATTAAATGGAGGTAACTCAGATCGCATGGACATGGTGTCAAGTGCCTCCACCTCGACCCATTGACCCGTTTCATGTTTCCTCTTCCATAACTCCATGAACTGTGAACTAGCTTTCCTGTTCATGGCAGCCAATAAAATACATTATCTACCATATACCAAATTCAAAGTTAATATTGCTATAGTGCTACTATACTGGGGCAAGCGTATCACTGTTATGTATTATGTGTGGTTTCTATTTTATTCTTTTCTGCGCTTAGTACAACTTTCATTTGATGGTAGGCATCACTAACATCAAGAAAAAGTACAAATAATCACTTGAATGAAATGGTACAGCTGTCTAAATACCAAAGGGCCGACAATTAACCAAAGCCAACCTGACCAAAGAATTTCAAAAGTCGCATAATGATGACCCAAAAAATTTGGATCTGAACCTAAGGAGCTCAAATATACACCTGACAAAAATTTTGGAAATCAAACAACAAATACCAACCTAAAACAATGCAACTATAAGAATCACCCAAAACCAATCAACCGAAATATAGAACCCGGAAAAGAAATTGGACCCAAACATCTCTTGATCTAACACCCATTTGTCTCGTTATGGAAATGCTTACATAAGTCGTGAAGCACCAAAACACTCAGAAAAGAAAACAAGATGAGGTAAAGTCTCCATGTCGAAGCCAGCAGCCACAGCACGTGCAAAGGCCATGCCTTGCTCTTTCCTTAGCACGTTCCTCCTCGTCTCTAGCACCTTCAGTAGCTGAACCCTGTCTCAAAATTGAAGCAAATTGGGGCCGAATTGAGCTTCATTGAATCATACAATAGATGGCAATTAGGCTTAGTTACCCAAATTGTTTGGTTAGCGAGTTAATTGTGCATTTGAGGGACAGCTTGGCAGTTGTTAATTACAAACCTCAAAACTTAATTCATGCATGGTTACACATTTAAAGTTTATTTGAGCTTAATTGCACAATTGAGGGTTGATTGAAGCTTTATTGTGCAAGTGGCAGTAAGTTGATGCTTAGCTACATGTGTGAACTGCAGGTGCAAAACAGGGCAATTAAATTGAAGGTTGATTGATTGCACAATTGAACTTCGACTAAATTTAAGGGCCAGTAGAGGCTCAATTTGAGTTTCTAAGCAGCAGTCACAAGAAAGTTTTAGCAAAACCTGTTGTTTATGATATATAAGGACCGGTACACACCAGTACAAAACTGATCATCTAACCCGTTTGCTACAATACTAGCACAACAAATTCAAAACATAAACAAAAAGATTAGCATACTTTGAATTTTCTTCTTGATTTGTGTTTCCATTAGATGCTGCCATTGGCGCCTGCGACCCAGGCTGCCATTAATATAAAAAATAAGTAAAATTAAAAATATACAATGTCTTGAGAGATTAAAAAGACGGAAAGGAGATAATTAACAGGTGAGAGTTAATACCTTGTAAATGACAATGGCTTTATCACCATCAGCATTTGTACCTAATAATGAACAGTACAACAATAAAGATATGGCAAAAGAATGAAAAATTCTAGTCAAGCAAAACTTAGGATTTACCTTCAGTGAATTCGGCAGATCTTTGTTGGTGGTCCTCCCCCTATACAATGAATTCAAAGGTTTAGCTTCAAAATTAAAGTTACATCAACACAGAAGAGTGTAGTTTTCGCATTAACGTCTTTGATAGTTTCTATTCTATTTTAAAAAGAGTTGAAATAATAAAATGCAGTAATATATATCATAAGTTGGTTTTTAGAGTCCTTATATCAAATAGTGTAATTATAAGAGCTTTCAAAAATGTCAGGAAAAAAAAAAAGAACATTACTCACATTGCCTAATCCAACAGTGTGACTGCTTTGAACAGCAATTGCTTCTTCAATTTGTAGTATCTCTGATTCTATTGTTGTGACTCTCTCTAAAATCTCTGGTGTGCTCACAAACCGCACAAACCTACCAAATGCAAAATTAAATAAAACTTTATATGTATATTTATGTATGGGACAAATTCATCAGTCTGGTAATCAGTAAGGTACCAACAACTTTTTTAGGCATGTCATCATAAGAAAAAAGCCTAGAAAAGCATAATAACCCTACAAAAGTACAGTGGGTGTAGTAAGAAAGCGCACAACACCCAAGACAAAGTTCACTAACCTCTCAACAGTACCCTTGGTGAACCATGAGGCATCAATTAATGGGTCAGGTTCAAGTGTGATGGAATACCCGCCTTTGGCAATCTGATCTTGTGCCACCTTCAGATGCGCCAGAAACGGGTTTAATAACCCGGATGCTAGTTTCTCAGATTTCCCATTTGCATGAATTACCAAATCACACCTGATATATATCAAAATTAAAACAAAGAAGTTCATTCTTTTGTGTCAAAAACTTTACTGATCATGCTCATGCACATACTAGTACTACCATACCACCTATTACCAAACAATGAAAAAGTAATTAGATAAGTAGAATGAGATCTGACCGATAAACTTATAAATTTTGCAATTGCAATAAAGCCACTAACATGAAAAGAAAACAATTAAACCCTCCTAACAAAGTTATGATCTTTTTTAAAGTTGCAAATCAGTCAAAATAATATAATGTCGACATTGGAATAAGCCCAACAAAGTAAATAAATCTTAAGGAAATATCGGTCTGTTATTCAATCTTGTACTCTAGCCATGAATCAAAATTGTTTATTATAAAAAAAAGAGGCATCCAATGATCAATGTTGTTTATTATTAGATAAACTAATGCACTCAAAAACATGACTAAACGTAATTCAGGAAACAGTTAAAAAATCAAACTTATCATAGATTAAAGCAAGAAAGAATCAGAAACAATGTAGATAGATCCTAGTCTTTACCTGGTTCTAGTAGGTGTCAGCTGAAACACAGCCGAATCAAGACGAACCTCCGATTTCATCTCAATTTACTGAACTTTTGCACAAATCCTGATTTGGGATTTGACGTTTATCCCTCTTTCGCTCTATACACTCTTCCCCCAACTCTTCCCCTTCTTTCTCTTCTCTCTTGAATCAGATCTGGCATGTGAGTGAAACTATCTTCTTTCTTTGTGCTAGCAGTGACTCATCACTGAAGTAGATAAAAAAGCACGAAGCTTTTTAATTTTGGAGAAAATGCACCGGTTTATGGTGCTCTAGAAAAAAGAGATAAAGTTTATGATTAATTAGTAAAATATGATAAAAGAAAACAGAGAAAAGCAGGGGATGAAACAGGGAACCATAGGTACAGACCTTCTCAGAAGGAATTCATAATGTGGTTGCCAAAAGCAGAGAAGAAGAGGGAGGAGAGAGGTAGAGGTAGAGGTAGAGGTAGAGAGAGAGAGAGAGAGAGAATAGAGTAAGGTGGAAGAGAGGAACTCTTTGGTGGAGAATAATGTATTAAAAAAATTAAGAGAGAGAGTGGCAGCAGAGTGGAGGCGAGTGGAGACCAAACGGAAATCTACTGTCATGAATAGAGTCTCTTTCTGTCGCAAGTCGCTGACAAATGGGCCATACCCCTAAAAGCAGGTTGTAATTGTAACAAATAATGTGGGAGTCCACTTGTCAGTTAAATGTGAATGCAACATTATTAAAGAATCTGAAACACAGAAGCCAACTCGGTGGAGACAGTCTAGAGAAGTGGAGTTTATAATCCTCTCCATTTTCCGATAACAGGATGTATCCATTTTCAGGGGTAACCCTATTCTTTCACGCGGCGAGACTTTTGTATCTTTTGTTTAAATGTTTGCACTTTTGCTAATATTTTTTTATTTTAAACTTTTTTTTAATTTTATTTTATTGGGAAAATTAACATCAGAAGAAAATGTGGCAAAGTTGGAGAAATCTTCTGTGAAAAATATGAATGTAATTTAGTTGTAATAAGCGGATTAAGTCATGTTGATCACAATTTCATAGGATTTTAGAGGTAGGTTTTGCTTTTACAGTTTTTTACATTACAGAGACATGCTATCCAGGGTCACCGTTTGGTGGAATTAATGGAGAGGATGGATAACACAATAATATGCTTTGGATTCCGACATGTCAAGTCTGGAAACAGGTGAGAGAACAAATGGTGTTTTATTTTAATAATAAAAGGTTATTTTTAGAGTAATGGTATGTTTAGAAACAGTTAATGTAATTAAAAAAGAAAAGAAAATATCTACTGACTGGTCACTGGGATATCAAACATCACGGGTTTAAACTTGGGTCTAATAATTATGAACTGCTGGCGCAGATATCGAACTGTTGATTTCACATGCCAGAATAAATCGGTTGGGGAGCGTATTATTTGGAATGTTTTATTTTCTTCAATCAGAAATTAATTAATTTAATCATAACTGATGCTATTCTAGTTTTGTGTTCATTGTCGGAAAGTGTTTCACATAGTACAACTTTTTACACTGTTAAACACTTTTCCACCTCCATACCCCTCCAGTACTGGTCCATGGGAGCAGCAGCATACATGGAGGAGAACGGAGTAGGTCCGATGCCCATCGGACCTACTTTTAGGTTCAACGAGCAGATGACCGTCCAATTTAATTCAAAATTTGTGCGCACGCAAATTGAAACAGACACGCACGAATTTTAAAGCATTTCGCACGAATCTTAAATCAAATCGACGGTGATTAAACCCATCGAACCAGAGTGACCTACTCTGACTTCTACATGGAGACGTCCATTGTATTGACTGGGGCGGTGGGGCCCTTGTGACAGATCAACTATTTGTACTACTTCTTAAATAAACAATTATCTGTACTAGCATCCATTCATGATTTAAACTGTTATATTTGAAAGAAAAAATGTATAGAATGTTAAGAAGACAAACTTATATTTTAATTATGATCGTTCAAATTATAGATCGATTGACGGATGTACTCTGTTGATAGGAATTTCCTACCTACATATAGACAGGAGATTTGATTCCTTTTAATAAAGCATTTTCTTTAGTAAAATTGAAGTTCAAACTACCCAATTATTTAACAAAATAATTTTAATAGTATGCAGTATACAAATTATATGTACTAATATTTTTATTTTATAGTATGTGTGTTGTATAAAGTCAAAACTGCTCTCTTAAAATCTATATCAAATATTGACAAGTGCTATTGTTTATTGAGGATCGATCATTTTGTTTCTTTAAAAATTAAGTTTTGAATCAATTATATAAATGATTCTTAAGGGATTTTAATTTTTATCTAGTCTTTAAGATTTTATAAATATTACATAGATTACTACATTTTTTATTTGTACTAAATATATCATATTGCAACTGCTCGTTAGAAAAAATTGATAGCAAACTATATAGCTATAACATAGAAGATGAGAATGGATTTTAATATTGTTCTTAATTAATTTATGATTACACATATGTCAATGATCAATGTTAATATTTGTTAAATTGATAAGTGATGCTACGGATAATAATATTATAGTAATTACATCAATCACATTGCTTATGGGACGAAATGAGATTTTTCTATAATGCTAACATGACGTGGAGATTGATGAAATATTACTCCATTAAAAGATTGGACCAACTTGGTAAAATTGAAAACTTTATATATCAAAATGATGGTTTTGAAACTTTAATAATCATAATGGTATATAATAATATTCTAAAGGCTATTTGTACAATTTTCTCTGTAATTTTTACTAAAAAAATCAGTAAATTGAAAAATCTGAGAGTTTCTCAGTTTTGGAATGTTTACATTGTAACATTTATTTTTTATAATCATTTAAAAATGTAAACGAATAATATTTGTTTTAAAAAATTGTACGTAACATTTATCTTTTATAATCATTTAAAGTGCGCAATTTTTAACATAAGACCAGAAATAAAATTGTTTGACTTACTTTTAGTGCGGACTATAGATTTCAGATCTGTAATCTTTCACACATTTTAGTGCTTATCTTGTAAACAAATTAATTCAGAAAAAGTATGACTGAATGAGTTTAAAATTCTAAATATTAAAGAGCGTTCAACTTCAAGATCATCATTATAAAAAAAAAAAAAAAAGAGAGAATCAATCAGTGCATGTCTTTAATTGAAACAACCCGCCGCTATCAAGAGAATCAATCAGTGCGTGTGTTTAATTAATTGATTTGATCCCTTTTTGTTCTTGGTTATTTATTTAGTTGATGCAACTAACGCATTTCTTGTCTATTTAGTTTTAGGGAAAAAAAAATAAAGGTGATACCAAGAAGTCGGTGAATTATTTTAAGAGAAAAAATATTCGCTGAAGATGAATCATCATGTTGATGTACCTATCTAATAAATTGTATCACGTTTTATTTAGAGTAGAATAAAATTTAGACATGATATATACTTATCATATAAAAAGTTAACACATGATATGATGAATGCACTATTTGATTTCATTGAAATGTGTCTATCCCTAAACAACCATTAGGTTTCCCTATTTTAAGTGGAATAACTTTGAGAAACCATCATGAGCTGCTACTCATTATTAAGTGATGATGCAAATGATCATCGCGTTCCAAATAAAGTCTTTAATTTAGAATTTTAATGGATAAGTATCGAGTCATATCTGTAATCCCTTGCTTTTTATCATTTTTTTTTTTATAAAAGTGAGCTCAAAGGCCCACCGATCCCTTGCTTTTTATCATAAGATAAAAAATAGCTTACACAGGCGCTCTCTTTGAATTTAATAATTTATACATTATTTTTGTAGATTATCAACAATAACAACTAGGTGCCTCACTATGCATTGTTGTTAAAAATATGTCAAGTACTTAATTTTTATTTTCCGGTTTCTAAAAATATTGTGCAAAAGCTCCTCTAAGTAATCATTAAGTTAAAATATTTTCAGTTGAAAGAACAATTCTAAAAAAAAAACGGTTTATCCCCGTATTATTTTTAAGGAATAATTTTGTGGTGCGTGTATTATATAGATATGTATATAATTTAAGTCACAATTTTCTTATGCCCTATTAATTAAGTCACGATTTTAGATTATTTTTTGAGTTAGGCGACAATTTTTACGAAAAAAATTATATTGAATATGAGTTATTTATTTTCAGCGAACAAAAGCCCTTTCCTCTCAATTCATATGTTCTATCACAAAATGGTGCGAGGAAAATAAATATATGGCAGTAATTAAGAACCTTAAAAATCTCTCTTATGCGCATTTTTGTTTATTTGCATGTGGTATGTAATTATTATTTTTAGTATGGGATTTAATTATTAATATTCACAAGAAATTTTTATTTGGATTTTGAAACTGCAATTTCTCACACAAAAAATATTATCTTTAATCACTAAACCACAAAAAAAATTATCTCTGAGATAGAGATTCATGTATAACTATCCAACTACTCTTTTAAGATAAAGTTGGAGAACAAGTTTTGCATCTTTAAATATCCATAATAGATCCTACATCCGAATTTTAAATATGATACCTTTCACACAAAAAACATAACAACTATGTAACACATGGAACCAACTAAAAAAAGAGGTATTAATGTACAGTCATAGGAGAGAATATACAAAGAAGCTTAACATTTTTATTTTTGAATGAAAGGGTTGGAGTCAAGCCACCTAATATTTTTTTCAAACTCCTATTATAATAATAAAATATTTTTTCCATCCGGATTTCGAACTCATGACCTCCCATATAAGATGACATATGTCTTTGACACTATACCAAAAACTTTGATTCTTTTGAAAGCATTTTTATAAAAGCCTAAGTTACATTTTTCCAAAATTTGCATCCCTAAAAATGCTGAAGGCCAGCTCTCCTTTCAGATGTTATAGAAAATCGCTTCACAGAGTCTCTGTGACAGTGGAGTCTAAACTTGAGCACTAGTGAAGAGCCATTTAAGTGAAGTGATTTTCATATGTTATTATCTTTTTTTAAGACCATATATGTGCATCAACTCCCAGGTGATCAGAGAATGTCACAATACACAAACAAGTATAATATCTAGTGGCAAGATCAGAAATGGAGGTTAAGGGGTCCATTTCTATTAGCTGTCTTAGTAGGTAAGAGCCCAGAGAGCAAGAAAAGAATAGCAAAAGCGTGCATTAAATTCTGAAGTCTTTTTCAGAACAAAATAGGATACATATATGATATATACTACCTTTAGTGAACAATTTATGCATGCAATGTTTTTAGCTAAATGAAAAACAACTTATTTAATAGTAGTAGATCAATGCATGGCTACTTACTGGTCGTTTTCAAGTCCTATCATGGCCATAATAAATTAGAAAAGAAAAAAGTTCAATTCATTTGGAAAATAGATCTGAAAATAAAACAACAAGTGGTATTATATTGTTACGGTTCAGATTTGTATCTTGCTGACAACCATTATAACAATGTTAAAGTTTTCAGAACCCAAAATAAACAAATAAAAATCTTACTTGTTACTTTTTGTTAATCAAAGCGATGAAATGTCTATTAGCTCATTTATAATTATAACTGTTTGTCCTTAATTTCAGAATATAATATTTGTTTTAAACATAGGTTGCACATATAACCAGAGTATGCTTTCAGGCCCATTTCTTTCACAGAATTGTGCCCGACAAAAATGTCACAACAGCCAAGCATGAACAGACCTTTAAACAAAGACATCTTACCATAAAAGTATGGTTTGATTGAATGGGGATTTTAATATTCATTCTCGGTCTCAGATGGTGGGTAGATTTTGATCATTGTATCAAATTTAGCTATAATTGGGTGAATGTGTACCAAATCAAGTGGGATTAATTTATCAAATTAAGATGGATATTAGCTGTGAATGTGTGACAGTTAGGCACGTAGGGTCAGATTTGGGTACAATAGCTAGCTAGAATAGATACGGTTTGTTGATGTGTTCAATTAAATGTGACCACTATCAGAAGCCGTGTAATCTCTTGACTAAAAGCAAACACTGGCACCAGCAACAAATTAAGACGCTAGAATTTAACAACTTCCGATTAGTGAAAAAGAAATGGAATTCATCCCTGTCACAACACAACATAATTGTTAATGGTTTAGAAACTATATTTTTTTTTACATATTTATGTAGATTTATAACAACTTTAATAGTTAATAATTCTTCTCTGTTAGGAATATATAGATCATATGTGTATGGACAAGACAATGATGAACTCCTATGAGCGCTCAAAAGAAAAATTATCACCCATCTGCGTCTATTGTATTTTGTGTCTATTTCATTTAAATAGCTTTAGTATGATATACCCGGATTTACATTTTATCAATTAATATAATCTGACACAACATAATACTTTTAACACAAATCAAATATTGATTTTCTCACTAATTTTATAATGGTATATCTTATAATTGTTCTCGAGTGAGGCTATGGTAGTATGCAACTATGCACACTGATTGACCCGTACTATGGATCCATATTTTTATTTTCAATCTGAACCGTTTAACATGATCTTCAGGAAATGTACTTGAAGATCAAAATTTATATTTTTTTACAATTTTTTAGATAAGTAGAAAATCACTTGATCCAAAAATTCCAGACCATCCGAAAGCAATTATTTTCTACCTATTTAAAAAAAAATAGTAATCAAGTATCTCCAATAAGGTTTATGGTCTTGTCATTGGATAAACAAAACATTTTTAATTTTATAAGGTGTACATGCATCAACAAGCTTTCTGGCTCTATCACTGGAGTACCTAATTTATTTTTTTATTTATAAATGATATTTTGAGAGTTCACAAATGTTCACATGAAATTTCGCCAAAACTAAAAAAAAAAAGAAAAAAGAAAAAGAAAAGTGGTAATACAGTGAGAAAGGTTTTCATCTCATCTGTACTTTCTCAGTGTTCTTAGTCTCAGATCTACGCATGTTTGTGCTAGCTCATCCAATAGCATAGGTTGACTTGCAAATTATATGTATCCAGTGCATGCAACACATGCACTGAACCGCATGCTACATTGACTTGAAAATTATATATAAATATAAAATGTGTATGCCAGGCAGTTTGATCAGATTGTACCAGCCTGGATCTGCAATATTATCATTCTCTTCTCTGATCTTGATCCTGAATTTTCGCAAGCATTCTCCCATTACTGATGTACTTTGTAGCATTTTCTATTGTACCGGTCCTTACTTTAGAACACTTTTATCAATATATCGTAACAATGTAATAGTAAATATAAATAAAATAAAATAAAAGCATGTGAAGGCATGGTTATGCCTCTCTGTACTCCTGAGATTCGTAATTATACGAAAAAAATAATTACTCAAATAAAAAAAAAATTGTTGTACCTTGTCAAGCATGAATTTAGGTCAAAATTAATCTTCGTTGCATCATTAAATTTATACCAAATTAATTTCCAATAGTGTAGTGAATTCATATAAATTTCTAATGCAATATCTCAATGTTTGTATTAATTTGGAAGCTCTATTATACTTGTACCATTAAAATATATATAAAGAGGTAATACCACCGCATCCCTATAAATTTCACTTTGTGATAATTATATCTCTGAATTTTTTTTAAATTTTGACAATTATGATTCCAAACTTTGAAAGGTGTTACAATCAGCCTCCCAATCGTAAAATTCACATAGCACCGTTAATTTTAACCAAAATCCTGAAAATACATAATTTTATTATTATTAATTTTTGTTCCTTAATTTGAAGTAAAAATGACAGAATAAATACTTCATATTTTGAAAATTAACACATGTTAATGTTGTTAACTGAAATTAACAGTTGTGGGAGATTCGTTGTCACAATTGAAAGATTGAGATGATAATTGTCAAGTTTAAAAATTTATAAAGAATGATTGTCATATTGTGAAAGTTTAGAGAGGTCTATTACTTGTCTATTTTTTTAGTGAGTCTGCCATGGACCAAAAATTCAGCAGTCAATTTTTTTTCGGATATACTGTATAGTAATATATGATCTATTCAGAAAAAAATAATGCAGCTTAGAATAGAAGACAAATACGTACTAAGTTTATATTAACATCTTGATAAGACAAGTCCCATTTGGATTGCAAAAATTGACATCTCGTACTTTCACACAGGTAATAACATATGATAAGAGAATCTGACTACCAAATTGCATAATATAAAAAAGCCAATGCTCCATTGATGAAGCAGAATCATTGCTATTGTATTATCTTACAAGAATTTAAACTCGTACTTTAATTCATCTCTATACTGGCAGTGACTACATCTATAACCAAAAATACTGCCTTCCGAAAAGATCCAGTTACATACAGGGAGTGGCGAAGCCAGGATTTTTAGTACAACTAAATAGGAGAATATATATGTTGCAAAAAAAAAATTAAACATAACAAAAATTGCAACATCAATCAAAATAAATAAGAAGTCAAGATAATAGAAATGAACATCAAAGATTTCAACTCAATCAAAAATTTATAACAAATATTCTTTTGCATATCACAAATCAATATCAAATTTAAATTAAACAACATAGCCACAGAAGCATTACAATAAATTAGATGTTTTCCAAATGGTTCTGTAATTTATAACTCATCTATAATTTAGACTAGATGAAAAAAAAACAAAATCTATCATTCTTTTGTAAAGTAGACATTTTTATCCGCTATAAACAGCTAATTTGAAGTTAATTCATATCTAAGCTCCCTTCTCTATTTTTCTTCTCATCTATTTCCTTTGCAAACATTATCATCGTTTCTATTTGAAAAACATAACAAACTAGAAGAATTTCTTGATTAGATTATCTTTGAGCTTTGTTAAACTCCAGTTAGATCAAGTCATTCATGAATGTACAAATTATACATGGAATTGGTATAAAGTTCAAAAGCGTACCAGTACCAGTCACGGGCTCACGGCCATTCATGAATGTAAAAATTAGGATTATCTTTGAGCTTTGCTAAACTCCAGTTAGATCAAGCCATTCATGAATGTACAAATTATACATGCTAAACTCTATTATTATCTAATTTTAAAAAAAATTAGTGTTAAGAGAAAAGAGGCGATACCGTACCAGTCACGGGCTCACAGCGTTGGCAGGGCAGAGGCTATCTCCTTCGCGTGCTCCTTTTTCTCCTCCGCGCCTTGCTACTTTTTCTCCTGCTCAATCGCCTCTCTGTCTCTCTGCTATTTAGAAATTAGAAGGGTAGGGAACTAGCGGGTTGGTTAAGTTAGCGGGTTTGGACTTATAAGGGTAGCGGGTAGCGCTAACTAAAAATTATGGGTAGGTAGATTTAATTGGGCTGGGCTGGCCAGGGGTAAGCAGATTTAATTTTCTGAGGTAGGCAAGATTCGTTTTTGAACCTGATCCAAATTAAATTTTTTTTCCAGGAGTCGGCAACTGCCAGGCCAACCTAGAAAAAGGAATAAACAACGCATGGATCATGAGACAATACAAGAGATCAAGTTACATACATGCTAAACCAGAAAATGAACATATAACGAGCAATCTCTCACAAAAAAAAAAAAAAAAAAAACATATAACGAGCAAAACCATCGTAAGCAAATAACCCCTTGGATTGCATAAAATTAATCCAAGGTCCTACTTAAACAGATTGCAGTTTTGATTGTTTTTTACCTCCTGCATTATTAAACTGTTTGCTGAAGCATACAACACCTTAATTATTTAAGCTATTTTTAATGATTTTACTGCGCATTAATTATTTTCTTTTTGGTGCACACCTGCTTAGAAAATCTACACCAAATAAAATTACAAAACACGGGAAAGTTCTAAGATAGAACTCGACTAAATCACTTGATACAAAGTAAAATATGCACCAAAATATTTCTCCCATATATGATACATGCCCCATATTAAATGTCTATGATGTTAGATTCCACAATTAAATTTTACTTTCCAATCTTGTTAAAATTGTTAAAATAATCATTTGTCAAGTGAAAGTGATCGCTAAAAAAAATAATATGAAAATACATGTGTTTTAAATAGCAAGATTGCCGACTATTTCAAGTATATTTGAATTTCTAACTTTCACAAAACTATATCTAAGAAATCTTTCGCTAACGAAATAAGATGAACTTGCATTATAGAACAAACACCCACAAAATGAACAACAAGTGCACAACAAATGCAGGGACGGAACATAGTGGTGGGGAAAGGGTGCTAAGCACCCCCTATAGTTTGAAAATTTATAGTTTGGTACATTAAATTTTGTAATTTTTCTATGTATTAATATCTTTTAGCCCCCCTTTATAAAATGAAATTACATTATATTTGATTCTTCAGCCTCCCAATCTCTATTTTCTAGTTCCGCCCCTGAACAAATGTATACATTATATGCTCCTTTTTTTACAGAAAAAAGAAAGAAAGAAAGAATCAGCCAATTGAACTTGACTGCATCACCAGCAACCGTATTCTAGTCAATATGGTCAGTCGAAAAATCATGCTCATGGGATTTTTGTAACCTCGCCATGGTGGCCGCATCATCAGCCAGAAACCTTGTAGAAGCTGAATGCACAGGACAGTTTGTTACAAAAAAAAAAGGATGAATGTTAGATAAGGATTTAGATGTTAAGGGCTTAGAGTTTTAACATATAAGAAATTTCATTTGTTCTCCGGGTGGAACTAGAAAATTTGATAGGGGTCGCCAAAATTAAAATGTACAATTGTGATGAGTGAAATTTGAATCCAAGACCTCTCAACCATAAAATAAAGCTTTAACCACTATGCTACAACTAAACATATGTCATTTATTGAGGTTGGCTAGACTATATAAAAAGTTCAAAAAAGATAAAATTCAATTAAATTCCTATACGTATAATTAAAATTTTAAAATCATAGAGGTGGCTTAGTCACCTTTGGCTAAGCCTTAGATCCGCCCCATTCTCGTACGTATTAGCTGTTCATGTTTTCAATTTTCTCAAATATCTCATGTTTACTTTATATTTGCTAGTTTTTCAAGTAGTTTTCTGAAATTAAACATACTATCAACCAATAAAAAAGCAGGGTTGATTTCTTTCCTCCTCTTCATGTGTCCATACTTTTTTTGTTCTTTTCCTTTAGTAGGAATTTATGTATAACCATCCAGCTTAGAAACTATTTATAAATTAAAAGTTTCATTAGGATCAGATTACTGTTAGTTATGTCATACCAAAAAGGCGGAGATACATTTCTGTTGCATCATCTTTCCTGTGTGACTAAAGAATTGAATATGATGGAAGTACATGAGCTTGGGGAGTATCATTTTTTTTTATTTTTAAATCATGAAAATTGTTTTAATTCATTGATAATTAAAGTTGAGATGTATAGCCCAACCTGTGATGTTACAAATAGACAAAATAAAAATAAAAAATTAATACAACAAAAAATCAATATCACTTGCAAAAAAAATAAAAGTTAAAGTTCTAATTAATTATGCTCAGGTTAAGTTAAGCATTATACTAGCTGAGGCCAGTGCTTTTAAGTTAGGCATTAACTGCACATATGGTGTATGTTGCTGCATATGTGAATACATATATATAACAAGGACCCACAAAATGAACTACAGGTGCACAAACAAATACATACATTAGATGCTCCTTTTTTACAGTAAAAAAGAAAGAATCAGCCAATTGAACTTGACTGTATCACCAGCAACCATCTTCTAGTCAAAATGGTCAGCCGAAAAATCATGCTCATGGGGTTTTTGTAACCTTGCCATGGTGGCCGCATCATCAGCCAGAAACCTTGTAGAAGTTGAATGCACATGACAGTTTGTTACAAAAAAAAAAAGGATGAATGTTAGATAAGAATTCAGATGTTAAGGGCTTAGGGTTTTAACAGATAAGAAATTTCAGGTTTGTGGGAGTTTAGGGTCTCAGGTCCACAGTCATGTTCATAGTTTCCAAAATTAAGAAATATCAGATTTGTCACAAACAGCATAATAGAATCATATCTAAATTTAGAGGATCCAGGTTAAAGGTGAGAGCTCTGGACCTGTGATATAAGTACAGTATAAAAAATTAAACCCAAAGCTGGCACAATGTAAACCACCATTTAAAAAAGTACTGCAATACTGTGGCAACAGAAGAATAAAGATTAAAGAGAGGGACATACACGTCCGAAAGGTCGAGACAGAGGTGGCGTTGCACATCACGGCGAATGTCAGAAGGTAGAGCCTATAAAATGGATTCCTCTTCTACCCCTCATGTGGCAAACCATTTGACCTGCACAAAATGCTTGATGCGTTATTTAGGCTCTGGGGGAAGCTGGTACTGGGCCATTTACTCCTCTGTGTCCCTCTGACGCAGCCTCCATTCCTCCCCCCTCTTGTTTATTGATTGGAGGTATGTCTACACCCACATATACTGATATACATATGTGAAACCAAACATGGTAATATTTGAGGTTCACCCAAGTAAGATGAAATACAAATATGTTTATTGATTGTGCATTCTGTAAATCTCTTGGTAAAACTTGATGTCAGCCAAAATTAGAATGTTTTCCCACAAGATACCTGAGTTTGAATGGAATAAATATAATGACTTATTGTAGAAATTCGTTATTCGATGAAGACATAAGAACTATGCTAATACAGTCGAACTAGTGAGTTGTACAACCTTAAAATTTAAAAAGTTGCACAAAGGTTCCTTGCATCTTTGCCAAGTACATGACAAAGTGTGCACCTATGGCTGGTGTGATCAGATATGCTGCTCAAGGATCCTGAAAATAGTTCAAATTTTACTGAACCAGCACAATAATATATTGTTATGCTGACATAGTGTGGTTGGGGAGGGGGGGGAGAAGACTTATTTGGCAGCTGCTGCCAAGGTTCTTGAAAAAAAAAAAACAAAGAGAGAGAAGAAGATTACCAATCAAGGAGATGACTGAATACTTGGCTTTCAGGTGTAATTAGAGCATGGTCCTGCTAAAAAGCACTACAAGCGAAACCTGGTAAATCTGCGAGCTAGTTTAATCCAAGAAAATAGTGAAATTGTAATTAGTACACAGTTCAATTAATTTTTATCCTGTTAGACATCAAACTATGATGCACACTACACCATTCCTCATTTACTTCAAAATGGTTCAAAAATAATAATTTAATAGTACCTTGGAGGCGAGGGATTGAGAGTTGGATTGGTGACCTTGACATAAAGGCACTATTATTAAGTGTTACAACACATATATATAAACAAAAGAAATGCATAACAAGTCGTGAGATAATGGAGCAACTAATTTTATATCCTACGAGTCTTGAATACCTACATACAAAAATATTGCATTTTACCTTGGAGAATAATCATTTTGATTATTTGGAAAAATGAATAAAAAATACTTGGGCTAATATCAACTCAACCATTTCCTACAACAAAATAAGCATAAAAATACATACTAGTTACTGAGAATAGCAACATCAAACTAGCTCAAAAGAGGAACTAAAATAATAGAAGATAAGCATAGTAGCTGTGCCCCTGATGAGTAAACATGAATAGCAAAACTATTCTCCCTCTTCTGGTCGTCTCATGGAGGATCCTGACCCCCTAACCACATAAGCCTGACAGATTAGATGCTCAAGATCATGTCTCTTTGCTGAGACACCATCTAATATCTAATAATGGAAACAGTCCAAAACACAGCACATTAACTAGCAGTAAGTCTTGTCATTCTTTGACATAGTAACAGTTCAAAGGTACAGCATGGCAAGTCCAAAACTACATCAGCACAGTACAGTAACAGTAAAAGTCCGAAACTACAGAGCACAGTAACAGTAACAGTCCAAAACTACAGCACAGTAATTGGCAGTAAACGCAAACACAAACACAGCACAGTAACATTCCAAAACTACATCAGCCCTAACAGATTAGATACCCAAGATCACGTCTCTTTGCTGAAACAACTTCTTATCTCACATAGTCGAAACAGTCTAAAGTACAACTCAACACTGCACAACACAGTAGCTCTCCATTAATTCTCCCACAGACCCCAAGTTTACCCTTAAACCCCTAGGATTATTAGTATTATTATTAAAGTTAGCCCAGAATCGCACAAATTCACAAAATTCATAAATAAATAAATAATTGATCAATTGACTCCATTTGTGCAGAAAAGATACAATTGGTAGAGGCATGCTAGGTTGTTATGTTGTTAACTGTAAACGTCCATATGGTACAGAAAGCAAGGAATGTTGCCATCATCAACAAAAGCAGTTTTAAAAAATAACTGTATGTAATAAACATTGAAAAAGATAAATCATGCTTCTAAAAAAGAAGCATCTGAATACCTTATTATATATAAAAAGATCTAGTTTAAAAACTTAATACATACTCCTAAACAACCTTCTCTAAACCATAGCAAGCATTAATACAAGCAGGGGATTAAAACATAGCATCACAACTAAACACACCAAAATACTAAAACAAGAAACTAGGTGCCAGTAAATAGGCACAAATCCCCCACCCCCAAACAAAGTTACAAAGCACCAAACCATCAGAACAGCAAATACCAACATAAAGTAAGACACTGATTTTTTACAACATACTGTCTGTCCTTGATGGGAGCCTCCTGAAGAAGTTTATTGGAGGGGACGGCAACCTGTGTCTAAACCTGGGGTGCCGCATAACAAAAATCCCACTAATTGCCACCAGCACCTGCAGAGGAGTCACATATAAACCCACTGCCGCCACCAAACAGAAAAGCACAAAAATAGCAGTAGCCCGTGGGTCCCGCCAGCTCAGCAATGCCTGAATCCTCTCCCCCTGGGTTGCAATATCTCCCACCACAGTCTGTATCCTGCCCGCCACACTCCTGAGCCGGTCATACCGCATCCTAACTAACTCCGCACTTTTGCTGGTAGGGAATGTGTCGAACTCTTCATCAAGCTCATCAGGGTGCACCGCTTCGGCATGAGATATCTTGGTGTTCATGTGAGGAGGGTACCGGGGACGGTAACGATAGTTCCATATTCCGATCAAAAACATGTACAAAAATACAGTAGGTAAAACGAGCTCAGGAAAGCACACGAGCATGAGAAACAGCACATGCACCAAGACAGTTGTTATCGGGTTACGCCACGCACAGACATCAGCAAACCACCGACCAACCGCAAATATGCCAGAAAAAACAGACATGAGACGAAAAAAGTTTGCCTTGCTGCGCCTCATGCTCCAGAGATGCGAATCTACATCTGACATGTATTCTACCACTTCCCGGCGCAGTGGTGGCTCCATGCGGCCTAGCCGTGCAGCTACGATCTGCACTGCCTGGTGCCGCAGAAGATCAAGCTGCATCACAGTCAGTGGTCTTACATAGTGCATTTTTGGCAGCAACGGGCGTGAATATTGGTACAGCGTGTTGATTAGAGACGTTGAAGAGAAGCGTATAGCAAGATGTAGCTCGCCCATTTTTTTGACTCCTGATGGGTGAAGTACCAGAAGGGGGTAGCGGTGAGTATACACCCGACCTGTTTCAAGGGTTGAGAGGCGGATCCGTACTTTACCAACTTTTGCATCTCTGTTGTTACCGTTCCCCCCTTCTTTAGCCTTTTCACCAATCTGGCAATTGTCGAAAACACCGATTGTTAGAACTGTGGCTGGGTCATACACCTCCCAAGTGTACTGTTCGTTGAACTTTGGGCCAAGACTGTCAATTATGGTTCGGGTACGCACCCATTTATGCCCATATTTAGCCACACAATATGTGTCTGATGTTCCCTTGCCTTCACGTGTTTTCATGGGATGTAGACCCTCTGCACCGAGTATTCCTAGCTCAAGTAAACCGATTGACGGCTTCCAAAGTTGTTTGGCTGTTGGCCTGAGGTCACTACTATAGTGAGTCGATTCGTCAAGGACATGGTAACCTCCATCAAGACATACTCTGATATGCAAACGAGTTGCAAATTTCTCTTTCTTAATTTGATCCACATCAACAACTACTGGTTTTTCAAGATTAAACCATCGCCCATGTATAATTCGATCATCGGCTCGCCTTTCAATCGAGGCAAGTGGTATGATGACACGGCCCATCACTTCATCTTTGTTAGGCCCCACTCGATCCTCAACCGACAGTATCAAATGATCCTCAAAAGGCTCAGCAGCAACAAACATTAAATCTTCGTTCCAGAATGGGTTGGGTCGGGCTTGAGAGGTGCGGGTTCGCATGAATTGGTTCCCAATTTGGGCCTTTACATAGACATCAGGGAAGCGGGTCTTGTCATGCATTATAATATCTTGTGCCTCGATTATGTTCACCCGCACATACCAGAGTCTTGGCGCATGGTATACCTTTGACCGGATGTGGGCCCCAACCACAGTAGAATTAGCAGGGGCTGCAGCATCAGAGTGCCAAGCATCAGGGAATGCTTCATCAGCTTGTGTGCCCATCCAAACTGCAAGCATCAACTCCCCCTTTGCCATTTCACCCTTCTTCTCAACAAGCCGGTACCACTCAGGCGCTAACGGGCTATCAGGAGGGACCCGAGTTGGAACATCGTTCAAATCAAACCTCACAATCCCCACAAAATCATCCTTTCCTATATCTTTATCTTTCACCAGTACGTCCAGTACTGAAGTTTGCATTCTGTCTCTAGAAAATGCAAAAACCTCATTCCACTCAGGGTTTTGTTTCTTCTCAAAATGCTTAGTGGTACCACGATAATTCCCAACCCGTACCTCCACATACGGATCTAGACTGCCACTGACATCCATGGCTGGTAAATCCTTGGCCTTGACAACTCGCACAAATAGGTATTGCATCTGTTCAACCAAGTCATAAGTGCTAGACGGTTTATCAGCTCTTATGACCCTTCCTCCTACAACTTGGCCTCCACCCAGAAATGGATTTGTCTCTTTTAAAGAGTACTCTGGTGGTTGTTGTGACGAGGCGGATGAGTACATTCGTACAATTCGAGGAGGTACTGGCTCAGCTTTCATTGGATCAGCAGAATAACGCATTGGTGGAGGTGGTTGGTCGCTGATCGGTACAGGAGGCTGGTTCTGTGCATAGTAGTGTTGGTGTACTTCCTTTGGGATGCTATGAAATGTGTGCCCTGCCTCATATTTGTGCTCCTGCACCAGTGGTACAGGATTAGGGTTAGCTGGAGGCTGGTTTGATAGAGGGTCCATGGCCGGAAGGGGATTTGATGCCTTGATCGAGGGGTCATTTGTCAAAAACACCTTGAGCCCTAATTCTCCCTTCACACGAGAAAACAAGCCACGCTTTTCTAAGGGATAGTGCATCACAACCGCATCAGAAAGCGGTACGAAGGATGTACCAGCTATTCGCACCTTTCCCAGAAAAGATCTCATATGCAATTCCTTGTTGACATTGTAGATGGATGCTTCTAGAGGCATGTTGGGGAGGTTAAATGGGTCTGAGATAACAAAATAGAAATGTTCATTCCATACCGGATTTAGGTCTTTTTCTTTGACACTGGTACGGAATTTCTGGCCATCGAACTGGAGCTCAACACATGCACTTGCTGACCCATGACCATCCTTGGGCATCAAGTCATGTGCACTTACAACCTCTACGCCAAGCTTGTATGCCATTGTGCTTTTTCCTTCTTTTCTAGGCGTTTTGTTTCATAAATCCTAAAAAAATTTAAATCCATCAGAAAGCAGAACAGTAAGTTGTTAAAGTAAAATCCTAAATATATTCAGATTTTTTTTTTTTAGGTAAAGCACCCTTGGACGTTATAATCAGACAAATTGTACATAGTATATAAGAACCAAATAGAGAACTTTGATGAACAATCAGTTTAAAACCTATACCATGCTAAAAGCACAATCAATTAAAGTTATACTTGAAGCACAAGGGCTCATAATCGTGACATTTCCCTTTCAAGAGGGTACAAGCTTGTGTGCAACTTCACCCATTGCATGTAAACAAAGTTAGTGCTTCTGCATGCATAACCTTTATTGCAGTTGTACCCCTAGGATGGATTTTCATTTTCAAATTTACTAAATACTCTATTGTTTATTTAACACTCAGGATAAACTAAGTAGAGACTCCAACACTCAAATAAATACTACACTGTAAATTCAGCAGATATGCATTGCTCAAACAAATGACACTCTATAGGTAATCCAAGAGGATAAAGAAGATTAGATCTATTAGACTATCTACTTGAAACCAATCCAACAAAATTCCCAAACGAGGTATAAGCTTAATTTGCCCAAACTTGAGTATATAGCTAATTAAACTCACCAATTTTCACCTCAGGATCAAAATATTTATCTATCTCTGGATTTCCTTTCAGATCTCGATTTACAGCGAATTTTTAGCTTCAATCTTCCCTTTCAACCCGATTAAAGTTGAATTCTCATCATTCCTGAAGGAAAAGGCAGTCAAACTTCGTAATGCGCGTAAAGAGGAATCTACTGAGAAAGTAAAACAAAGAAAACCAGAGAGGAGAAAGATTAGAAAAGGGACCTGAAATGGTAGGTAGTTGATCGCCATGATTTTGCGTACAAGACAAGAGAGCACTTGCTTTCTGGTGTTTCCTTTCTCACACACTTCTTTTATTTTAGTGTCTTATTTCAATTTTTTTTCTTCTGTTTGTTTACTTCGGATCGTGCCAACTGCCAGGACTTGCGCTTCGCATTTGATGCATTAATGGTCGGTAGGGGGGTCAAATATATTAAAATTATTAAATTAATAAGTCACTTATCTGGGTTCAGGTTTACTGTGGCTTGGACGGAGTAACTCAAAATGCGTCCATATCTCTGACAACAGAGCGTTATCATCTTTGCTCTTATTTTACGTGGGGTCCACTGTCAACACAAAATCAGTTCATATACGCCACACAGAACTCGGACTCCTAGGATCTATCTTGTTTCTTTTTTTTTAGTACAGGATCTTCTATTTATCTTTTGAATACACCTCGGATGTATCTGCGACCATGACCAACTGAACCCTCTTTCGCTATCTCACTGATCCTTGGAATTCTCAAAAGGAAAGCATTTATTATTTGGAAATACATACTCACGTAGTTCTCACTAAAAGTAGTTAGTTCTCTTACACGAGGCATTATATGATTGGTCGGTGGTTACTGTGCGGCAATCACACGCTATATATTTTGAAGTCCCGATTTATTACAAGGAGACTCTTGAGCTGCGTAGAAAGTTTTGGTGAACGAAGAAATCAATCTTAAACATTAGGGTTATTTAAGCTTTCCATTTCAGCTCGACTGGAAATCTGCAGTACCAAAAGCAGATATACCCTAAGACAAATGGATAGATACATTTCAACCTAACCGGAGACGATCTGAATCGGGATAATAACGCAGTACTGTTTGAAACATTATTGAATTTAAGTTCAACTCAAAAAAAAAAAAAAATTAAGTTCTTCTAACGGATCAGATTCAATCGACGTTCTTTAAAGCTTTCTTCATTATTGTTTAATATTTTCGTATTTATATTTTTTAATACAGTTCATACACATATACACTTTTACAGCTATCATTATTATTGGTATTGGATCACAGACTCACAGTAGCACAAATTGAAATTTCAATTGTTTACACGAAACGAGATCAAGATAATAGTAATTGAGTCAAGGCGTTAACCGCGGGCGGGACACGATTTCGACTGAATTGCTGGGTGGCTTCGTCACGTGGGGCCCATTTCCCCATGCAGCCCCACATTCCTTTCGCGTGAGCCTATTTGGTTTTTCTTGCGATGATGTTATACTCCTGTAGTCCTGTGATAGTATCATGCGTTCAGGCAAAATTAAACCAGGGTCCGCATCCTCTGCATTAACGCGCAGTTTGAGTTTAGATCCAGACCGTTCAATTAGAATCTGAGTCAATCCAATCCACGCCTATAAAGCACCGGGTCACCGGAATCTTTAATAATCATACGGATTTAAATCAGATGGTCTGAATCTAAACTCAAAATTTGAGTTAACTCATACGAATACAATTAATCTAACTGTGATACTGGCCGGAAGAGTATCCTCCTCTCGATATGTGTAAAGATTATCTTCACTTAACGGTTTGAGATTTACTCTCAGTCGCTTTGAGATTCTGATTAGCGCAGGGGCAATATTATTTGGACTTTGAGATTCGTGCGAAGTCAAAAAAATGATCGAATCCAGTAATTCTAAAATATTCCATTTTACAGTACAGTACCAGGGAAAATTTGAATTCGTTACTAGCTGGTCTACTCTCACATAAAAGAACGTCTGATCCTCTGCGACGATGAAAAGGGCCACGTCTATTTGCGAATCCAACCATTAATACCTTTATACATTTTTTAATGAGAATTTTTGTAGATACCGATATTGATTTTTGAGTGAGGTTACGGTACTATGCACTTGATAGGTCCATATACCGATGGACCTTAAAAAGCCCAGGCCTGGCCCAATGAAGCACTCCTAGATTTAAAATACACAAAAGGCCGGCCCAAAACAGAATGAAATAAAATAGGCCCCCTCCCCCTGCAGAACCAGCCCGAGGTCAAGAGAAGCCCGGGATTCGGACCCCCTCCCGGGGCCAGCCCGAGGTCAAGAGAAGCCCGGGATTCGGACCCCCTCCCGGGGCCAGCCCGAGGTCAAGAGAAGCCCGGGATTCGGACCCCCTCCCGGGGCCAGCCCGAGGTCAAGAGAAGCCCGGGATTCGGACCCCCTCCCGGGGCCAGCCCGAGGTCAAGAGAAGCCCGGGATTCGGACCCCCTCCCGGGGCCAGCCCGAGGTCAAGAGAAGCCCGGAATTCGGACCCCCTCCCGGGGCCAGCCCGAGGTTAAAAGCCTGAGACTCGGACCCCTCACAGGGGCCAGCTCGGAGTTAAATAAAACAAGGCTCAAGGCCTAAGCATGCCGAACAGCCAGAAAAGGCCGACGTATGGCCTCGCTGATTCGGCTTGCGCCAGATTATGCGGATATGATCGCCTATTACGCGGACGCCTCCAAAACAGTCACGCGGGCCCCCATCATTAATGATGACAAGACCCCGCTACAGTAAAGGCGATCCCTATTTAAGGCAGAGAAATCCCCAGAAAAGGGGACCGCATTCATTACAACCAGAGGAGGTATTAAAAAGGGTTAGAGCGTTAATACCCCTCCGACACCCCGCGTGTCCACCCTCTCGGCCCGATTCGCCCGAACCGGGACGAGCTACACCTTCGGCAGCCAGCCTCCGCCCGGCCTGCTTCCCAGGAACAGGACGTTTACGCATCTTACTGGACCGAGTCCAAGTACGGCCCGGCCCCCTTGGGAAGGGACGTATCAGCACTGATACACACAATGCATATTTTTATTTTCAAAGTTCAGATAGTGAATTCAAACTGATTATAATGATTTTCATATGAAAATATACTTAAATATCAAATTTTGTATTTTTTTTAAATAGATAGAAAATTACTATTGTTTAATGGTCCAAAATGAAGATAAAAGATACAGTACCGGTCGATATATATACTATGTATGGTACCGTAGTTTCACCCTTAGTTTCTTTTAGTGCTAACTCTAAAAGAGACATTATTTTTTTTTCAAATAAATTTGCTAGTATATTTGCAGCATGTTGTATGCATTTATTCGTACTTTGAGACTGAAAATGACAAAATTTATAGATAATCACTGAAACATATCACTTAAATGTAGACAATGCAAGTTTTTAACCAATTTGAACAATTAGATCTTAGTATTATCAAACCTGACAAATAAAATCTTAAAACATCATCGACGTTCTTTAAAGTTTTTTCATTATTGTTTAATATTTTCGTATTTATATTTTTTAATACATATATACATACACACGTCACTTCAAGGGCGGAGCCATATTTAGTTGGGAATAAGCAGTTGTCTATTTCTAAATTTTAAAAATAATTACCCATACACATTGGGCGGCTTGGATTCGGGTTTTGCCTAACTCTATATCTGGGGTTTGCCTACCCTGACTGAGCCTCATTCTTTAATGAAATCGACCAAGTCTATGCAAATTTGACCGAGTTTTTTATTTTTAAATAAAGAACGAAAAGAAAACAGGAAAAAGAATCTGACAGTGGAACTACGATGAACATGTTATATTTTTTTTCAAAGGAATGGATCAAATTCTCACAAGAGAATGAGTCAAATTTTAATATGAAGCATTAAATTATTTTTTGAGGGTAACTGTTCAAAAATAGTGCAAATCTAAAAAAAAAAAAAAGAATGACTATGCTATGCTTCAAAGTAAATCTAATACTTTGTCATATTTGGTTGTGGAGTACGCGATGGAGTAAACTCTTTACTCCATCTTTAAGCAGTCAAACGAGAAGTAAATTTGAATGATCAAGATGGAGTAATATTTCAATTAATCCGTAGTAAGTGGAGTAACTTACTCTACATATGGTTCCCGCAGTTAGAGTAATATCTAACTTATAATTTTATCTCTCTTCACCAACTTATTCTACCAAGCTCCAACCAAACATAATTAATTCAATCTATCCTAAATTCCTAACTTAATGTAAACAATATAATTCAAAGTAACTTTACTCCACCAAACATGACCTTAATGCTTTACATTAATTTTCTTCGATCTAATTTAACCAATTCTTACTGATTTTACCGATTCCACTTCCGATGAAAATTAATAATATTAAATTAAATGAAAACGATAATAATAAATAAATTTTGTCGACTACGTCCCGCTTCATTTACATCTCTCCAACTAAAAAACTGCAATTTAGTATTTGTTGAAATTTAATCTACGAATTTCTAATTAAATAATAAATAGAGTTTATCATTATTATTGGATTTGGACCGAATTTTTTTTAGTTACCACAGCATAAAATCAAAATTAAATGAATACCATTCTTGCTGAGATTTTTCCAATCCTACCACCCACGCGGACACAATTCGCGCACCAAAATGGGTTGGTGCGCAAACTGGGTTGATGCACCAACTGTTCCGAAATTTTTACTGCTCTTCAGTGCGTTTCATCCCGTTTGAGCACTAATTTTAATGCGCTAACCCAGTTAGAGCATCAATTGGTGCACCAACTCAGTCCGTGCACCAATTCAATTTGGTGTGCAAACTGAATTCGCGTGGATGATAGAATTGAAACTAACTTAGACCGGGTGATAATAATTTAATTTATATTTTTCACTGCGGTAACTAAAAAATTTCGGAGATTTGGATCGCACTTTCAATTTCCACGAAACGAGATGAGATAAAAAGATAATAATAATTGAGTCAAGGCGATAACCGCGGGCGGCACGCGATTTTGACTGGATGGCTCGGTGGCTTCGTCACGTGGGGCCCATTTCCCCATGCAGCCACACACTCTTTTCTCGTGAGACACTATTTGGTTTTTCATGTCATCATGTGATCACGCGTTCAAGGGTAATTTATACGACCTTTTTTACTGACCGGTCCCGGAAATTTTTGTCGGTAGCAATTAATATAAAAGAAGAGAGACAAAACAGTAATATTTATATTAAGATCGGTAGCAATTGTACTATTTAAAAATAAAAAAGTTTGAATCAGTAGGAATTTTATCGATCTAAATCAGTGTTTTTTTTCTTTTAATTTTTTCTAGTAAAATATTTTTTTTACAAAAATAGATAAAGTACCTTAAAATTTAGATATATAAAAACATTACATCTATTTTTTGAAAAACTTTTCATATTTTACTAGAAATCAAATATAAGAATTTTCTCCATCTATACATCAGATTAAAAAAAACAGTTAAAATCGGTAGAATTGCTACCGATCTTACTACCAATATAAATATTACTATACTCTTACCGTTTGTCTCTCTTATTTTTTATTAATTACTACCGATAAAAAATTTCCATTGGATCCTATGTGACAAAGAAAAGGGGCACGTCTATCTCCGAATCCAACAATTCATATCTTATGTCTTTTTAAATGAGAATTTTAATAGATACCGTACCGACATTCATTTTTTAGTGAGGCTACGGTACTGTACTACGTATCTCTCTATTTTTTTTAATCTATGTATCTCTTTATTTTTAAAATTTAAATAATTAATCCGAACTACTCGTCAAGATCTTCATATTCATATGTAGATGTACTTATATATTAAATTTTATATTTTTTATATTTTTTTACTAGTATCTCTAAATCACTATTTCTAAATGGTTCAAAATCTCTAAATTAACTGATTTTCTACCTATATAAAACATTGTATTTTTTTAAAGATGTAAAATTTGATCTCTAAGTATACTTTTATACATAGATCATGTTGAACGGTTTGGATCGATTATTTGAATTTTTAAAATGAAGATATAGATTCATAGTACTTATTAGGGCTGCTTATGAACCGAGTTAAGTCCGAGTTGAGGGTAACTTGAATTCAACTCGAACTTATGAGCCGAGTTGAGTCCGAGTTGCTAATCCAGTTTCGAGTCAGAAACTTCAATTTGGATTCAACTCGCGAACAACTCGAGTCAACTCGAGTCGACTCGTGACTCGTAGATAGTACATAGTTTATCAAATTAAAAATTATCAAAAAAAATGTTTAACAAAATAAATAGTACATAGTTTATCAAAATAGTACACAATTTAAAATTACTAAGTTTACTAAATTACTAAATAGTACAAAGTCTAATAAAACATTACATAGTTTACCAAGTCAATGAGTTAACCGAGTTGATTCCGAACCGAATTGGAGGCAACTTGGATTCAACTCGTGAGACAACTGAGTCAACGAACTCGAGTCAGTTTGACTCAAATCAGTTTCAACTTGAGTTGTTGGCGAATTAAATCCGAATTAATTCTGCACGAGTTATGAGTCATGAGTTTTTTTTGTGCACCCCTAGTACTGATCGATGTGCACTTTGCATAGTATTAGATGAAGCTGGAAAAGTCGCAACCCTCAAGATAATGCCATAATTATATTTTGAAAATGCGGGTTGGTCACTTGTTAGAACTAGTTTAAAGCAAGAGTAAAGCTACGGTATACTATGCATAATGCATAATGCACATCGGTTGGTACTATGAATTTGTATTTCTATTTTTAAATTTCAAACAACAGATGTGAACCGCTCAACGTTAGAAAATATACCTAGAAACCAAGTTTTACATTTTTTTAAACAATTATACTATATTTTAGATGAGTAAAAAATCACTTGATTAAAGATATTGGATCATCTAAAAATAATAATTTTCTACCTATCTAAAAAATAATAAAAAAATATAAAAAATATAAAATTCAGTATCCATGTACATTTTCATGCAAAGATCACAATGAACGGTTTGAATTGACTATTCGAACTTAAATAAAGATATAGATCTATAGTACCAGTCGGTATATTCTATTCATAGTACTGTTGCCTCACTCTTAGTTTTTTCAGTGCCAATCCTAAAAGAGATTATTTTTTCAAACAAAATTGATAGAGTATATTTATAGCACACTGTATCCATTTATTCGTACTTTGAGACTAGAAATGTCAAATTTTTTGGATAATCACTAAAACTTTTCACTTACATGTAGACATGCAAGTTTTTAACTAATTTGGACAATATTTAGATCTCTGTACCATAAAAAATGAACAAAAACTTAAAATATCATCAAATAAATTATTCTGTTCGTGCTTATTTTTTCATATATATGAACTTTTGTGCCTACAAATCTGCGAGAATACATATTACAATATATTAGACCATTTCTATCGATTCAAGTTTTAAATAATCTGGGCTAATTACAATATATTAGACCATATCTAATATACTAAAAATTACATCCGATCTCAATTTATTATAAAATATTTACTTATAATATATTCATTTGGGCTAATTCTATAAATATTCGAACCCAAAACAGGAATACCAGATACGAAATTGAGGTCCATTGTCACCAACGATTACTGGATACCTATTAATAAGTTGGGTACTTGGGTTTAAGCTCTCCTGCAGATACCTGACCCAAGAGGAAGGCCCTTTTAGCTGTCTTTTTGTTGGGTACAAACCACAAAACTCTTTGGATACCCATTCTGAGTTGGATTGGTGGAGTCTGATGAGTACGAGATGAAATCCGGTACAATATCTGATCAGTGTTGTCTGATTTAGGTTGAGATTCATGTACATTTGATTCGTCTGAATCTTGATGTGAATCGAATGGTACTGATCAGACATTGAATCAAATTTAAAAATTGTATGTGCGAATTTTGACATGAATCGAACGACTTTGACCGAACAGATCAGACCGTGCCCTATACCTCTTCCGAGATGTCCAAATCGCTAGAACCTAGTGGTGCTACTGAGCTGATAAAGACGAAGATAATTTTTCGATCAGGGATATTATGCGGCTTGTAATTGTATGCCCATGCGTAAAGAAAGCATCTGGACCTTTAAAATAGCACCGGTCAAAACTACGTCTTACAGCAATTAGAAATCAGGTTTGATGATAATGCCACAGAAGATAATCAAGAAAGGAATGCGCCGATGTGATTGAATTTGGATCCCCTAAAGTAACCCATTTTTTTAGTTTTGATCTGGACCGTCCAAGCTGCTCTAACACGAATATTAAAGGGAACCGTGCATTCCACTACGGACCGGATTAGCCCAAATTTTTGATCGGACAGTCCAGATCAAAACTAAAAAATTGGGTTACTTTTGGGGATACGGACTTATTTTTCTGTTTTAACAAGGTTGAAGACGTGCGAAACCGAGTAATGTGTCAAAACAAACAAATTTAAAAGAGATGCGAAACTAAAAGGTGAAAACAAACAAATTGCAGAGAGGTCAAAACAAACGAATCACGCTTGCTACATAAATACAAAATTGGATCTGTTCGGGGGTCTAACTGGGCCGGACTTGGACAGTAAACATTTTTGAAGTGCAAAATGAATACTCTTCTTATTTGTGTTTCATCCCCTACCAATAAGCCGGTTTCTGTCTGTATTTGACTGATCTGGTTTGTTTCCTGCGCTGTGTTGCAATAGCGTGAAAAAAGGTAGTGTTTCTACCTCCATGACAGTGCCACTGCACGCGTGACCTCTGCCTCAAGTGTTGCTCGTGAGTAAGTGTTCTTCAAAGTTGGGGTCTTGGATGCTAGGGTGTTGTAACTGGTGCTCGTAAATTGTTGCTTGTATGGTTTGGATACGGTTCTGGGGTGAGGGTTGTGATCTTGCCCATGTTTTAATGCTAGTGGTGATACCTTTTAATTTTCCTTTCCATGAGTCACTATCCGATTCACAGGTTTCTTTAAAGCCTTCAGTGGGCCGCCTAGCACTAATCAAATTGGTAATAATCTCTCTCCCAGTCTATTACATGTCAACGATGAAATTATCAACAAAAACAATCAATGAAATTAATGCCACAATGAGGAAATTATTTTGGGGAAAATTAGACAAAGATCATTATATATCGTATGTGGCATGGAAAAAGATATGTACTAGTTTTGAGGAGGGGGCCTTGGAATACGAGACCTGGCGCTCTTTAACCAGGCACTATTACTGAAATTAGTGTGGCAGCTCTCGGCAAGGCTGGATAGATTATGGATCAGACTGTTTTATGCAAAATATTTCCCGAGAGGGAGATTCTGGGCAGTCACAACAAGAAGGGCGACGAGCCCACTGTGGCGGGCAATGCAGGACCTCAAAGAGTTTCTTAAGAAGTGTGTGAATTGGCACATGGGAGATAGAAATTTGATACCAGCCTTAAACCAACCATGGTACGAGGGATGAGAGGTGCAACACATAAGAAGTGACAGACGCCAACGTAACGGTACATGATATGTTTGACCACCAACAAAGACAATGGTGCCAGGATCTAATTACTGAACATACGGGCCTCGCGGCAATGAACAATATTCAAAACCGTGCGACCATACCTGATACCGAACCACTGGTAAGTGACATAATGATTTGGGAAGAAGTGCGAAGGGCAAATACACCAACAAGGAAGGATACAAGGAACTAGCAAAATAGCACTGTGCCACATATGTGTATGAAACCAATAAAAAATGTTAAAGGAAAGAAATCATAGTAATTATAATAATAGTTGTAATTAGGTAATAGCTGTAATTAGAAAATAGCGGTTCTTTTCTTATTTTAGATTTTCCTTTAATCTATATATTTGTTGTACAGTATTGTTAATTGAGATATATAGAAATTTTCAATTTCCACTTTCATGGTATTAGAGCCCTGACCAAAACCTAGCCGTCGCACTGTTTCGCCAGTGCACTATTCCACACTGTAGCGATGTACTGTTCCGACATACTCATTGTAATGTTTCGCCGTACTGTAGCGCCGTACTGTTCCACCGTACTGTAGCATTGCACTGTAGCGCTGTGCGATTACTGTAGCTCCAATTAGCCCAAGCTGTTGTACCCTGTTGCTTTCAATCTGACTCGCAAGTTGTGCGATCCGATCTGAGCACACAAAGACCGTTCTCTCACATCGCTCTCTGACTCCAGATTCAAATGGAGATTGATCCAGATTTTAGGTGCTCGAAGAATGTGCAGTGTCATTATTGAAAAGAGTGGGGTCATATAAAGTGGGATTGGCCGAAGCGCCCTAAGGGTTCTCCACTCCCTCCTCGTGCTCAGGTGGCCCATGTCGACCAATCAACGACTTGAGCAGCTGGGCTTCACTCAGTGCTGATATGATCTCTCAGACACAGAATCCGAGGGCTACTTTAGCCCACTCAGATATGATTTCCAACTGTTTTGTAGCGTCAAGACCATCATGGATTGTTAATTCAGGTGCTACTGACCACATGACTGGTAACAAAAGTATATTGTTAGGACTTACCACTACCTCACAACCACCTGTCCAAATAGCCAATGGTTCTACCTGTAATACTGAAGGAATTGGGTCCACCCAAATTTCACAAAATATGCCCTTATCATCTGTCTTATATGTCCCTTCCTTTCCTGAAAACCTTATGTCTGTAAGTAAAATAGCAGAACAGCTATATTGCTCAGTTACCTTCACTCCAACTAAATGCACTTTTCAGGAACTGGAAACGAACAGGTTGATTGGTACTGCATATAAGGACAAATGTCTATATTGCATGGAGAGCTCACCTCAGCGAGTGGCATACTTGAGTACTAGGAGTACTAAGGAGGTTCATTATCAGTTGGGGCATCCATCTCTCCAGGTTTTGAAGAAGATACGTTCTGAATTTCAGTCTATCTCAGAATTAGTTTGTGAGTCATGTATCCATGAAAAGCATGTTCGTGTTTTCCACCCACCTAGAGTCACCCACATTTTGATGTATGGGGTCCTTGTCCGGTTAAATCTATATTAGATTTTCGATATTTTGTTACTTTTGTAGATGATTTCTCTGGTGCAACTTGGATTTTTATTATTAAATCTAGACAAGAAATCTTTGCAAAATTTTCAGCCTTTTGTTCTTTTGTGAAAACTCAAATTAAAACTACCGTTAAAACTCTTCATAGTGACAATGCGAAAGAATATTTTACAAATAAATTTGTGCAATATACGACTGATAATGGTATCATCCATGAATCATCATGTGCTTATACACCTCAATAAAATAGAGTAGCCGAACGAAAGAACAAACACATTCTTGAGGTGGCTCGTACTATGATGATTCATGGACATGTTCCTCATCGATTCTAGGCAGATGCTATTCTAACCGCGTGTTACCTGATAAATCGCACGCCATCTTCTGTACTTGATGGTGCAATACCATATATGTCTTGTACCCATCTGCACCTTTATTTTTTGTTCCACCTAAGATTTTTGGTTGCGTCTGTTATGTGTATGATTCCCGACCAGACCGTACAAAACTTGATCCCAAATCACTACGATGTATCTTTGTAGGCTATTATGGGACTAAAAAAGGTTATCGGTGTTATAATCCTACTCTTAAGCGGTATTTTATATCATATGATGTTACTTTTCTAGAGTCTGATACTTCTCACACTCCTGCACCGGTCATGTCTATTCTGAAATATTATGATATTCTGATCAGTTCTTCTTTAACTCCTGAGAATGGTGGGTCACCGGCACCTCCTGCGCCTGCTATTACTCAGGTATATACTTGAAGGGGTAAGAAACACCATGTTGGTACTAACTCTGTCCAGACTATGCAGGATCATGAGACTTGTGCATCTTCCGTGACATTACATATACCTCCTGACCCAACTACCAGATCTGAACCTGACCCAACCACCGACTATGAAACTGATCCAACACAAAATCTGAACCTGACCCAACCACCAAATCTGCACAATCCCCTACACAAACTCCTGACCCTCCATCATCTAGTCCATCAATTTCTGCCTTTAGCCCTCCACCTCATATCTCCGATCATGATCTTCCCATTGCCCTTCGCAAAGAATCACGCACCTGTACCAAATATCCCCTAGTTCGCTTTTGTACCTATGCAACCTTATCCACCGATCACTGTGCCTTTACTACACGTCTTGACAGTTACTCTGTTCCTAAGAATATGGCAGAGGCTCTACAACATCTAGGGTGGTTTAGTGCTATGCAAGAGGAAATGTCAGCTCTGTGGAAAAATGAGACTTGGGATCTTTGTCCTCTCCCTCCTAGTAAACAAGCAGTTGGTTGCAAGTGGGTCTTCACGGTTAAAATAGAGAACGTTGTCAGAGATATGTAGGGAACTTACCAACAGACCCATCTTATTTTCTATTTTTACAAAAAAAAAAAACAGGCGAAGTTAGTCTTTTCAATTGGCGGATTACTGTAGTCTTGTTTTTCCCTTTAATTTAGGTAGTTTTTATCCTTTCTTTTTTAAGGCCCTTTTAGCTTTTCAATTGTTTCAACTAGGATAGTTTTTTTAATTTTCTTAAGGCCATGTAATATGTGAAACACTCTTTTTTCATTAATGCAATACACTTAGGCTATGTTTGGATGACACAAATAGAGGCTATTCTAGAATAAAAGCTATTTGGAATAACAATGTGCATCCAAACAACATTTTTGCTATTCGGAATAACTAGAACAGTTGTTATTCTCTATTCCTTGTAAATGTTAGAATAACTACTATTCGGAAGTGTGAAATGAGAGAAATAAATGCTTCTTTTTCGGGTTTCCGCTAACACAGTCCCGAAATGACAAATTTGATACCACTTTCCGTTATCTCCACGTTGTGACAATTCATTTGAGATCCCACTTGCCTATCTTTCCTCTTAATTAACACCTTGTTAACACTATTTTTTATTGGTTACAGCTATTCACTATTCCACATATACAATCTAAACAACATTTTTACTAACCCGAATAGCACCATTTTGACACTAATATGAAAATCACTATTTTTTCTCTATTCTCATTTACTATTCTAAAATTTAACGATTCTAGCTATTCTAGTTCTCATCCAAACGTACCTCTATGGGTTTTACTAAAAAAAAATTGGAAAAAAAATCATACCTATTAAGAGGGGTGTCGAGTTTGGTGTAGTGACAAGCACTTGTCTCTCTTCTAAGAGGGCAGAGGTTCAATTCTCGAGAATAACATCTAAAAGATGTTGGGGTGTACTGTACCGAGGTCCTTTAATAAAAAAAAGAGGGGTGTCAACGGAGAGAGTGCATCGACGAGAATAGCCATGTGGTGTCAGATTCAGAAGTTCTTCGTCGAAGAGGCGTCGATTTGGGCCGAAGAGAGCATTTTTTTTTGTTTCCCGCACCTAGGGATGCGTTCCCGCCTTAGATGAAAGAGACGATAGAAAATGAATTTAAAATGAAAACGACCTTAAGGAGGTCAGTTGGTGAGGGTATAATTGTTAAGCAAATATACATTTTTTGGTCTTAAGGAGGCCTTTTGGAAGCCGAAATCTTTAGAAAGGGGTCCCTTGACTTAGGGTTTTGTGCTAAGGAGTCTTAATCTTACAAAAGGAGTCATTATACGACAAGATTAGCATAGATTAAGAGCTAAAGGAGTCTTAAGGAACCTTCATCCTTTCCAGCCGATGAGCCGAACATGCACCATGTTATTTGGGGCGCACTAGAGGGCCAATATGTATAAACGGATGGTCCAAATTAATCTTATTCGGATCAAACTCAATCCGATGTCTATAAAAACTATAGGAGTTTTGTTTTGAGATTTGTGCCAAGTTAAAAAAACGGTCCAGATTTAATTACATGGGGGGATCCGAATTCGCACTAGGGTGGGTTATTCTAGCTGGTGCTAATGAAATCAAGTACCTTGTGTTATATATTTTGCATGGTTATCGTGAACTTCTTTTATTTTTTTGAAATTAAGGCCTAGTGAATCTTTTTAGCGGGACTTTAGGTACAAATTAAATGGGCCATTTTGGGCCTCTATTAGGTACTCCTTTTCACTGTACATGCAGATTTATATTTCACAAAAAAAGAGATCGTGTTTTACATGCACTTTTTATTCACAATTTTCTTTCTTACCGCAGCTAAAAAATTATTCCACCTCAAATTCATACTAACACCCTGAAATACATATTTAACTTTATCCTATGTAAATTACTGAATTCACCTGATAACATCTACGGTGGTTGCTGCTTAGACAGCCGTATATCCGCAATTCCGCATTCGAAAAAAAAAAAAAAACGTGTTGTTATAATTTCGCTCAATTATTTTCTCAGACTCGCCTCAGGATCAATGATTCCGTATTCCATTACTTATCTTGAGAAAATAAAATAGGTAGCATTGAAATGCTGTCCAGAATAATTCACGAGGCTTGAAGTTGAATTTCCTTGGCATCATTGTTTAGAATGCCAAATAAACAAACGACGAATCACGATAATAAAACAAAAGAAGAGACCGCGACGAAAGGAATTCAGTACCTGGGGAAAGGAATTCAGTACCTGGGAATATGACAACCTTTGACAGGAAGTCAGCTGCCCTTAAATTTTATAAAATTGTATGATTATTGGGGATGGTTGTAACGCCATGTAATTTTAGGTGTGTACAATCTAATTGAAAATTTTATTTTAAAAATATAATCAATTATGTAACGCCTCGTAATAAAAATAGTAGTACGACATTCATATATATATATATATATATATTTATTTGTCTTTCTATTTGATTTTATTACCCAAATTAAAATACCTTGAATAAAAAATCAATATGTCCCGATGCATATCAGTATTTAAATAGTATATAATTATAAGTTAACCAAACACACAAAGTCCGATTTAACATATTAGTTTCAGCAGCCCACAATATATAAATTGTTAATTACTCAAATTAGAACCCTAACTTCCCAAAATAACTACCTTGCATTTAGCGTCTTTTCCCCTTAAGTAGCAACTGCTCCTATAATGAACCCATCTGTCCGTACTCTCTCTCTCTCTCTCTCTCTGCCTTCTTCACATCAAGTACACAAGGAAACCAATATTTCATTCCCTCTTTCATTCATAACCACAATAGGAGGACCCAAGCCGCACCATAGCCAATATCAAGTTCTGAAAATAATAAAGGTATCTCAAATTTATATTTAATTTGTGGTTAATTAGTAAGTAGATTAAATAAACTTTTAAATTGATTTAGTTGATTAGATTTCTGAAAATTAAAGATTTATTCTATTTTATTTTCTGATATAATCTTTAGATTATATTTAGTTACTTGATAAAAATTAATTCAATTATATAATTTTTGAACTTTACTCATTTAATAGGATTTATTATATCAATTGATAAAATTCTCTTGTTAGCCGGTGGAAATTCGTAATTGTTTTAAGGGTCAGTGGTTCTTGAAATTTCAGAAAGTGCATAGTTTCGATTTGTTTTTGAATGATAATTATTCTTAAAAAAATATATTATGTTGATAATCCCAATTGTCGGAAATTATTAAATAATAATTAAATCTCATAAGTTAAACTGTTCTCAAGCTTTCACCGGGGCGTATCAAATTTATTGAGTTGTATATTTATTTTATTATAATGGTAATTTTATAATCCTAGAGAATTATTCACCGATAACTCTAAAGTTATTTTTATTACAAAGAAGTGTATTCTAAAAACCTATCAATAATTTAATCCTGCTTCTAGTGTAAAACGATTTCCATTATATTTGATTGATCATTTACGAATATAATTCGGTTTATATCTTATGAATGATATTTGGATTTTTATACTTAATAAAAGTTAGTTCAACAACAGACTTGTCTAAATAAAAATATGTATAAATATTAATTTAGAAACCGTGTTACATGGTCTAGATCCGAGTTTTGAAGTAAGGAGTAAAGTAGAGGCAGGAGTGAACTACCCCACGACAACAGGTACGGGCTTCCTGGGCTTTTTGTAAAACTAATTACTTATTCCTTTGTGTGCATTTTAATTTACTTACAGAATTGTGCATTTTGATTCGAACAACCTCTTTGACTTTGTTTAGAGAATAAAGAATAAGATTATTTCGTTTGGAACATATGACATGAATGAAATATATCGATTGAGTATAATAATAGAATAAGAAAATCGAATGACCACCGTGAGTTGAATGAATGGAAAGGCCGATACGCGGGGGCTGCTAGTCGCAGTCGGGTTCGATATTGGAAAGGCCGATACGCGGGGGCTGCTAGTCGCGATCGGGACCGGCATGCGGGGACTGCTAGTCGCAGTCGGGTTCGATATTGGAAAGGCCGATACACGGGGACTGCTAGTCGTGGTCGGGACCGATATGCGGGGAATGCTAGTCGCAGTCGGGTTTGATGTTTGAAAGGTCGATATGCGGGGACTGTTAGTCCCGGTCAGGACCGGCATGCGGGGAATGCTAGTCACAGTCGGATTTGAGATATAATGTATCACAAGCAAAGTGATGGTCAGTGTTTAATAAGATTTTAGAGTAACAAGTGCTACATGAATGATAGGTCATTGCATGATAGGATAATATAGATTGCATTTTGGTTATTGAATAAATAAAGTTGTTTAATTAGTATGATCAAAAGGGAAGATTTTACAAATCCCCGGGCTGGAACTAAATCCCGTACTGAGAGAATGTTCGAGTCTCTCACCCGTTCCACTTTTATGTGGGTTCCAGGTAATGAAGATGAAGGTACTGAGCAAGGTCGTGAGTGAGCTAAGGCGGGAAGATTCTGAAAGGAATAATATGCCACTTGTTGATTTAGTCTCTATTTTAAATAACTGATACATTGAACAGGCATGGAAGTGGTCGTTTTACTAGCCGTGTCTGTCATGATCGTTTGTAGAACTCTTTTGCTTATGAAATAACTGTGGCATTTATTGTATTGTTATTGATAATGTATGTGATGGGAATACGCCTTACGTAGAAATACGTGGCGGGTTGTCTCGGGGTGTGACAATGGTTGAGGCTTTAAGCATTCACATATTTTATTTCCGTTTTTAAAAGCCAGTAAATTCAAACCTATCAATGTGATCTCAATATTAAAATGTGTTTGAAAATTAAATTTTATATTTTTTGAAATTTTTTTACTATTTTTTAAATTGGTTCAAAATCATTGTTTCTGGACTATTCAAAAACAGTGATTTTGTACCTATTTAAAAAAATAGTTAAATGTTTCCAAGAAATATAAAATTTAATCTCGAAGTACAATTTAATATGAATTAATTATTTAAAATTTGAAAACTGAAATAAAGAATATGAGACGCTATAAGACACGAGGCACTTTAACCCTTCTCGTGAATATTTGGTATACATTATATAATGTTCGAACAGTATAGTAAAGAAGTGAAAGTTGAAACTTGAAAGAGTGTGTTAATAAATGAACTATTTTGAAAAAAAATGTATTTATCTACTATTGTATTCTTACTTTTGTTTTTTTGGGTAAAATAGTAGAAGAGCGCTATTAGTTGGTAAATTTATATTATTTTGCCATAAATTGTGCACGAACTAGCACTGTTACTTAAAATAATGTTAAACTTGAGAATTGTCAAACTACACGTTATAATTGAATTATACGTTAATTATCTTCAAATTTGGCTATCATAATATGTGAACGATTTTATATATATGCAACTTAAACCCCCCTTTCCCCCTCCCCAAAGAAAACGAAAGAAAATTTTATATGGCACGTAATAGTCGATAGAACAAAACAGAAACTTTTTACCTCTGACTAGATGAATTTCATACGTAGATAAAAAAAATAAAGAATTTTTTTTAATGAAAAAAGAGAGAGAGAGTATAATAGAAGCAAAGGATCCCTTGTTAATTTTTCCGACTGCCGACTGGTGGCCGCCTCTGCATTATTAATTTATGTGGTCTCAAACAATAATTTCACAACAAATACAATTTCTAATAAGAAATTGAGAAAGCATTTCAATATTTCATGTCGGCCGAGGTCTCTGTCTGTGGGCCTCTCGAGCCGCAAAAAAATAGCAGATCTAACCGACTGGATTGTACCGCCTTTTGGATGACTGAGGAAATCTCCTCATTTTCGGGGTGATTTTGTCAAGCACATATTTCACAGCATACCGCGTATATATAATATAAGTGTTAGACATTATTTTTTTTTATCCATACGACTTTTTAAGAAATTTGACAATAATATTTTTAATTTAACAATTTTGATAATACGCCTAATTACTGAATGCATATATTTATAAGTCACTTTGAATGCATGTGCTCGGTTAAAAATACAAAGTACGTATATTATTGTGACCAAAATAATATTGTTAATTTTTTTGATAATAAGATAAAATTAATTCGTTAGAAACTCCATGTAAATGTGATATTTGAGTGGCTTTGCAGAAATTTCTGGAACACTTGATGCTTAGGAATGATTGATTGGTCATGATATATAGAGACTTTGGGAAATTTTTTATCAGTAGTAATTAATAGAAAAGAAGAGAGACAAACAGTAAGAGTACAATAATATTTATATTGGTAGTAAGATCGGTAGCAATTTTACCGATCTTAAAAATAAAAAAGTTTGGATCGGTAGGAATTTTACCGATCTAAACCAGTTTTTTTTCTTTTAATTTTTTCTAGTAAAATCTATGTTTTTTTACAAAAATAGATAAAGTACCTTAAAATTTAGATATATCAAAACATTCCATCTATTTTTTGAAAAACTTTTCATATTTTACTAGAAATCAAATATAAGAATTCTCTCCATCTATACATCAGATTAAAAAAAAGTTAAGATCGGTAAAATTACTACCGATCTTACTACCAATATAAATATTACTGTACTTTTACTGTTTGTCTCTCTTCTTTTCTATTAATTACTACCGATAAAAAGTTTCCGAGACTTTGGAGGCGCGCGTGAAAAAACATTTTCTTTTCTAAAAGCACAAACAGCCACTTTATTGTGTCATGTCACCTCCCAACCACACAATCACACAAAATTGAGTGCCCGGGCGGTGACATCGTCTCCAGTTCAGCACAACAACTCTACAAGTGGGTACCAGACCGTGTGGCTATTAAAAACCTACTATACATCTGGTTAGTTTTGGCACATCTTGATCTGTTATATAAAATATATTATTTTAATCAGCATATGCTAATTGTGATCCCCAGTGGCTCGTTATATTAAGGAGGAACTTTAGGAATAGTCCTCAAATTTTTTGAAATTACGCATTTTACCCTCTGAAGTTCGTAATATCAATTATCCTTCTAAATTTAAAAAACTCACAAATTTACTTAATTTATTGCATTTTCTTTTTAAACTCATTCTAAATTTATAAAATACTCATTATATCTTTTATAAAAAAAATTAAAATATGTAAATTGTATAAGAGAAATATCTGGTCTTCTAATCGGTCGGTTTCTGAGAATAAATGAGTTATTTCTCTACTTGTGATGGATACACGCTGGCATTTAGGCACACTCTCCTTGGCCCGTCACATGTAAGAAAATCAACCATTTACCCTCACAACCAGTCAAATATTTCTCTTAAACAAGCTACATATTTTTTTGTTTAATAAAAGATATAATGGATATTTTATAAATTCAGAATGAGTTTTAATAAAATAGGCAATAAATTAAATAAATTTGTGAGTTTTTAAAATTAAAAGGGTAAATATGATGTTACAGATTTTAGGGGGAGAAGGAAGTAATTTCAATTTTTTGAAGGGTGTAAATGAGATTATTGGTGTTTGGACTCTAACTCTGGGACACTGCACCTTGAAAAGGATTGCAACAATGCAACCTTATGCTCTGTACTTCCCCATTACTGTTTCAAAACGAGTCTTCTTTTTTCAAAAGAAAAAAGAAAAAGAAAGTCTACATGCGAACAGGGGTGGATCCAGAATTTTCGTGGGGGGGCAAAAAAATATTGAATCGGGTTTAAATCTATTAACCAATTGGGTACTCGACAAAAAAACAATGCTTTAACTTATACTTTTCAATGCTTTGACTTGTAATTTCTAATGCTCTAACTTATAATTATAATTACTAATCAAAACTCAACATATTTATTTCAATTTTAACCTTAAATTTAACTCGAATTACAAATTAAACATTCAGAGGGAGGCAAAAAAAAATCCAAGAGGGACAAAGTCGGTCGGAACCGATAAATTTCCAGTAAAACTCAAAATCCAGGGGTTCCGCCCCTGCCTGAGAAGGGAAAACAGAAACGGATCTACAAATAATTTATTTGTAGAAATGATTGTTTCTTTTTATAAAAAAGACAGCATGTCGCAAAAAGATTAATCCAAAAATTTATGAAGAAAAAAAATATATGCGGAGGACAGATTCAGCAAAACAAAATTATACTAACAGGCAAAAAAAAAGTATATGGTGAGAAAAAAACAGAGCAAAAAGACCTCATGTCAATTATCAAAAGAAAAAAAGAAAGTGAATCCATTTGTTACTTTCCGACCCCACCTCCTTTCATTTTTTTTTTATTGTTTCTGAATTTTCAGCTGATGCCTTCTGGAATTCATGAGAACTTGTAAACTTGCTTAGCCAAATTTTAACTATGTATTTTCATTCTACAAATAATTATGTTTTGAAAACTTTACTTAGATTTGACCTACTATTTAACAAAATTATGATTAAAAATTTAACGAACTTTCTAGAAAATTAATGAAGAAAAAATCATGGCATCGCCCAAATAAAAATACTTTACTTAGATTTGACCTACCTGTATTGGAAGATTGATCTAAATTTATAAATATATTTGTATTTATAGGTTGACACTTGATATCCACAAAAGTTTAAAAACTTATCATCAATATAATATTACATAATACACATTTCTTTTTACTATCTTTGTAAATATTTTAGTTTAATATTGACAACTTATGACTTCTCTTAATTATGTTATCACCGTTGAGAACTAGTTTTTGATTTAATGACAAACTGTAGATTCAAAAGAAGAATCTCACAATTATTTTTGGACATTTTTAACATTTTGTGTGCAAGTAACTTTCAACTCTTTAGCTTTTATAACAATATTCAGGCATTGAATTCTCTGTTATGTTGACACTTTATATTTTTGTAGAACTTAAACATTAGATCCTATCAAAATTCATATTGTGGAGCTAACATTGTCAATCAGTGATCTTAAAAGCACATGGACTTAGAAATAGTTAACAAAAATATTCAATAAACGTACTATTTTTTTGCGATCTAAAAATTCCATTTGGTTAATTAATTCTTATTATTTTCGACATTTTCTCCGCGTTTCAAACATAACATGAATGCACCATTTTTTTTGGTTAAATTTTATTTTTGACATTGTCTATGCAACTTCGTTTTTAGAGCAGTGACATGTATGAAATTGTAAAAAAAATTATCGTTTATTACATGAGCAATTTTAACAAATATTTCTTAATCAATTTCACACCATCTCAAGTTTTTCCGTTAATTCTAATTTTAATTGTGCCCGGTAATTTTGCGCATCTCAAGTTTTTACATCCATGAAAATATGCAATTATCAATTGCAAACAAATTATAAACTGATGTCATAATTTTAAACATATTACTAATAAAACAAGTCTGAAAAATTAAATTTGGTCACACCAAATTTCACAACTGTTTTCTAAATTAAATGAAAATGCTCTCGTCCTCTCCCACATAGCATGTGCGGAAATAAATGCAGCGACTTCTATTAATTTGATAGGAAAATTTTAAATCTGCTTGGTATGAATTTTAAAAATCCTCTCCTCTCAATTCTATGAAAGACTACTCAACCTTTAAATTTTATTCGGAGTTTTGTGAAATTTACCTGTTTGACCGATCAATTTCTTTCTTCTTTATTTTTTAAAATAAAACTAAATGTGATTTCTTTATCATTCAGATAGAATACATATTAAATTTAATTCATTTAAGAAATATCTGTCTATACATCAGATGATTCATATTTTTGAAAAAAAAAATATTAATTTAAAAATTGTAATAAATGATCATTGGACCAAAAAATGTTCACATGGTCCCAAAATTAGTATAAAGTATAAACCATGCGAAATGGCTGTCAAAGTTTTTAAAATTTTGATTTTAATAACAATTTTATTCAAAACTATTATATAGAAATGTACCCAAGTGAAAAAGGTAAAGAAACCTACATAAATTTTAATTTAAAAAAGAAAAATGAGAAAGATAACTGTATTACAGTATTAGGCGTTGACCGTTGAACTTCTAGATTTCAGATGTGCTTTCAATTCAGCTAATTCTCTAGAAACGTGCAACGTCATCAATCTCCATTTAGCATTAACTATTCAATAAATCTTCGTGTTATATAAAAAGACCATCTACTAGCCTATGCTTTCGAACTTTTGTTAGGTTACTTTACATTATTTACATAATGGGTAGGGTTTCGTCCAAAAGCCTTTAAACAAAGTCTCATTCAAAATTGAATCTAAACTATCTGATTTGCATCAAAATTCGTACAGACATTTAAATTTAAGAAGTCATTTAAATTTATTAAGTTTTAAATATATTTCCACGAATCTCAATGCAAATCGGACGTTTAAGCTTGACTTTAGATGAGACTTTGTCCAAAGATCTTTGCACATGCATTCTCCTTTTTTGTTCTTCTTTTATATATATGCATGACATGCGTTGAACGGAAAAAAAATGTTTGCACTTTTTTAAAATAAGAATTTTCATTAATTCTAACATATATCATTTTTTCGATACCTTTTATTAATATTAAATATACAATAATAGTAGAAATGTGAAGTCCACCATATCTATACAAGACATACATTTAAAAAAAAATGCAATTAATTGTGATTTTTATCAGGCGAGATGTAATTCGTAAATATACAAATTTCTTAAGTTTATACAATAAATCACTACAAATATTAACTGTTATTGATATTTCAATAAAAAGATCACGATCCACTTTTGATAAAAGTGCCGACATAGTTACACGACTCTTCGTCACGATAATAATTGTGGTCTTTTGACAATAAACAAAATCATTATAATAAGGAGTGAAAATATTAGATGTACCGTTTATTTTATGGTCCTTGTGTATCTAATGTATTCCAATGCAAAATTATTCTAATATCATGCTGAAAATTAATTGCCGATAATAATTGTATTCGAGAAATTGACAGGGGGCCATCAGACTGTAATGGGCCCAGATTTTGGTGGATAAACAGTACATTAAATCGAAATTTATGTATCGAATTAACGACAAATAGATGCTAAATGATTAAGCAAAGGATAATTACCAGCTTTTTAAAGTGTCTCTTCTGAAAGTGTAAAATATAATCTTATTATTTTTAGAAGTAAAAAAGCAATCCAATGCGCTGACTTTCTAAAAAAATAACTTTGGTATGATATTAACACAATATAAATTATACTTAATTATATTAAAAAGCGTAAATTAAAATAAATACTAAGTATTTATATTCATTTTATAAATTACATCATCATATTAATTAACATGCGTCAGGTACTTAATGATTTTCTTATCGTTTTCATTATTTTTTCTTTTCAAATTTTTATTGAAAAATACAATATAACATCTCATTAACTAGCTAAGTTGATGAACACTTTTATATTAAGATAAGACTTTATAAATTAGAGAAAATATCACTAATACCTACTAAAAAATCGGATTCGTAATTAGATATTTAGATTGGAGTGACTAGTGAGGCTATGGTAATATGCATATTACCATAATTATCGTAATATGCATATTACGGATCGACCCGTACTATAGATTCATATTTTCATTTTAAAAGTTCAAACGGTCAATCTGATCTGTTAAACATGATAACTATATAAAAATGAGGTAACAAAATATTTCTGTTTGGATCCAGATCGTGCAATAAGAATTTGCACGAATATTAAAGGACCTATGCATTTCACTCAGACCGGTTTGACTCGAATTCCGATTAACTCAAGAGGATATGGATTCCTAGCCCTTAGATTGACACGTCCGAGCTCCGCTCGAGAATATTCTATGAAGAGATTTTTGGGGTCAACTTCCAGGAGACGGATATCGGCCCTTTCTATTGTCGTAATAACCGAGAATAATAGAAGGAATACGGTGTACGGTGACATAAAGAAAAAAAGAAAAGAAATAGAAATAACGGAGCACCGATTTCCATTTCCTCTCTCTCTCTCTCTCTCACTTTCTGATCCACAAATCATTCATATTCTTCACTTTCCTTCGCAAGCAATCGAGCACAAGCTTCTGATAAAGATTCGATCCTTGTAACGTTCTCTAATCCAATAGGAGCAGTAATCTCCCCTTAACCGCCAGTTAATCTTCTCTTTCTTAAAAGGCAACAAATCGATGGCTTTTCTGTCTTTGAATAGATGAAGGTGTTTCATATCTGGAACTTAAAGACTTCTATACCTCTGGATTTGTCGTAACTTGGAATTCTGACAAAGGGGCTGTAAAATTTATTGTGGAAATTTGGTGTTGCTAAGGGTTGATTTGTAAAAATGGTGAGCGGGCATCTGTTTCTCTGTAGAAGAAACTCATGGCCTGCTGAAGAGTACGTCAGCCGAGCAACCTTGCAATTGGTTAGCTTTTTTTTGGTCCAGAATTTACTATTTTTTGTTGTTTGCATCATTTTTGGGATCAAATCTTCAATTATGCTTAACATGTTATTATTAGTGATATAGTTTTTTTTTAAGCTTTCAACTTTTGCGTGAATGTCTCCCCTCTGTGGTTTGAGATCAAGTACATGACAAAAATGAATCAATGAAGAACCACTTGGCAAAAACTGAAAGAGTAGCTGTGTACCGGCACCACCAACGCCACTGTTATACTCGTGCCAACAAAGTCTCTGAACACAACCTAAATGAGGGGAAGTTTAGAAAAATTAGAATGTAAAGGTCAATTCATTCAATTCATATGTAGCTACATTATAAACTTTAAGGCGAACCCAGCTGTTTTTGACATTTTCTTTTCAACTTCCAAGAATTTGTGGAAAATTAATATGTAAAGATGATATAAATTGAAAGGCAACCCGCTTGATTTTTTTTTTTTCGACATTTTTCTTCAACTTCCCCAGCTCATTTGGGGACTCAATTACTTGAGCGTTTTCAGTCTACTGGTAATAATAAGTGTGCCAAAAGTGCAGTTAGATTTCGATGGAGGTGCTCCTCCCAATCAAGCATGGAGAAGAAGGTTAAACAGTCATGCTAACAAATTAAAGGAGTTTAGCGTTACATTCATGGAAGCTATGAAAATGGTATATGCCGGTAACCTTTGCATTTCTTGTTCTAATAATCATATATTATATGTGCTGGTAGTGTATAATGCCAATCTTAGGTACTTATTAAAACATCTTATTGTATTTCAAGGTTTTAAGCTCAAAGCCCCAATTCAGCCCATTAAACAGTAGAAATTAGCCTCCCGTAAGCACTACTTTGTTATTTTAAATTAATAGTGGAACCATATGCCTACTAGATTGTGATGTAACTCGCCTCTCTACGGGGAGATGCACGTTCTATTCCCAAAAGGCATCTGAAAAGAAATAGATGTCAGGGTTAATAATAGCCCTTATTTTAATAAATATTTAATCAATAATATATTTTTTTTATTATACTTTAGATGACCCTTGGTGTACGGCTTTGGTCTTATGTCAGGGAAGAAGCTTCATACGGAAGGGTATTTGACCTATTTTGCTACTTCTACACTATTTGCTTTAACCTTTACTCTATTTTTCTTTTTTTGTAAACTAGATAATGATACAACTTATTACTCCTACAGAAAGCACCAATAGATCCATTTACGCGAGAAAACCGTAAACCATGTGCCTCTCAAGGTGTGCCGCTAGGTGGAATGGGGTATGAAGCTTATTCCTGTTAATTCTGTCACTGTTTTCTTTATTTTTTTTCTCATGTTTGAAGTTGAGAAATTTTTTTTGGTTTTCATTCTGGTGGTACTTTGTGTGATTTTAGGAGTGGTAGTATTTCAAGGGGCTTTAGAGGAGAGTTTAAACATTGGCAAATACTGCCTGGTTCATGTGAAACATCTCCTGTCATGGCAAATCAATTTTCGGTAAGTTTTTATTTTTATTTAAGCATTTTCAGTTTGGCGATTTTACATTAGTTCTTAAAATTTGTTTTCTTTGATACTGTAATGTTTTCTTTTTGAGTTTTCCTGGAAGTTGTGTTACAAAGCTTTTCCGGATAGTATTCAGTATATTATTTTCGCTTTGTGGGAGGATATAAAATTGGACTGAAAGGACATATACCAATCATTTGCTTATATGTTGTATGTGTAGCAATGCAGATATTTGTATCTAGAGATGGAGGGAATAAAAGGTATTCATCAGTGTTAGCTCCTGGCCACCATGAGGGTTTGAAGTAAGAAGCCCTCCTTTTTGTTATTAGTCTTTTTTTACTAAATCCCTTTATTTCATTGGAAACTTGTACGAAATTTTTTGATTGTATTTGTGTAACTTCATTTTGTCAGTAAATTTGGGGATGAAGGAATTTCATCATGGGACTGGAATCTGAGTGGCCAACATTCTACTTATCATGCTTTATTTCCTAGAGCTTGGACTGTTTATGATGGTACAAATTATTCAAATTTACAATAATTAACCAATAGGGCAACATTTATAGGCGCATTCCTGCCAATATCGACAACATGATATTTTGGTCATCAGAAAATGCAAAAAGAAACACAAAGCACACTTTTTGGGAAAGAAAAGAAAAACAAGTTTGTCTTATAACTCAAACGGTCCTTGTATTTCCAGTTTTGTTCCCATGTTAGTCCATAACTCATTGTGTGGATTGGAGTAGTTCTACCATTATGATTACCCAAATGTGGATGAGAAAACTGGAAATCCACATTGCATCTCACATCAGCAATAGATTTTTTGAGGAAGAAACGAGAGTCACATCAGCAATAGATATGTGGTGCTAAGGGCTTATCACTGTTTCTTTTAGCCTTTGATGTCCATATCACCACAAATAACATGAAGTGATAAATTTAACTTAAAAAACTGAGGACATCAAAGTAGTCAATCCACATCACTGTTCCACATTGGCATTTAAAAAAATATGATTCAACATCATTGTCTGACTGAGATGACTGTGTGTGGTTCCATCCATCTTTAGATGAAAGTTAATATCATTTTCGGTACAAATTACAAAGTTTATGGACAAAAATGGGAATTCTGAAACTTCTGAAGCAAAATGGTTCGAAGATGAAAATACTTTGTGGACGTTTGGTATAATCGGTAATTACTTAACATCTAAAATGTGCAATATAGGATCAGTAATTACTCTAAAGTCTAAATGTGTAATATACATGCTTCACAAGTCTAATATATTATCCTTTTATATAGGCGAACCAGATCCCGACCTTAAAATATCTTGCCGGCAGATTTCTCCATTTATCCCTCATGATTATAGAGATAGCAGCCTTCCTACTTCTGTGTTTGTATATACTGTGAGTAAACTATATATCTTGACTAAGATGCATAACTACTATTTTGCGGTAGGATTATTTGTATAGCAAACTGTATACACGACTGACATGTGTCAAATTTCCACAGCTAGTTAACACTGGTAAGGATAGAGCTAAAGTGAGTCTGCTAATGACTTGGGCGGTATGATTTTCTTGCATTTTCTCTATGCTATTATGATTTAAATGTACTTTGTTAAGAAAGTTATATATTGTGAATTTAAATTTTTTGAAATTTACACAGAACTCTATTGGAGGAGTTTCTCATCATTCTGGGGGTCACTACAACGAGCCATTCATGTATGTTAGTTTTCTTTATTGTTTTTTAGTATGTTCTTTATATAGCAGATCTTTGACTAACAAATTACTAATATATTGATTTCCTTTTTCTGTTTGATGTTCAGAGGAGAAGATGGTGTCTCTGGAGTGCTTCTACATCACAAGTAGGGTGGTTACAGACATAATTGTTCCCTTTTTTCTCCCTTTAATTTTCTTTTGTTTCCATTTTCTTACATTTGAATATTTCTCCAGAACTGGGAAGGACAATCCTCCTGTCACATTTGCTATAGCAGCATGCGAAACTCAGAATGTGAGCGTGACTGTTTTGCCAGCATTTGATCTTTCAGGGGATAACTGTTCATCAGACAAATGCACCACAGCTAAAGATATGTGGGACAAAATGGCTCAGGTATGTATACCCTCCCCCCCCATTTTCTTTTGAATATTTAAATTGTTTAAATCTGAAAAATTGATTTATAAAATAGTTGAACGAGCAATATATATTGAATATTTTCTTATAGTCACACATACCTCTGGTCTAGAATCTCAGATGAAAGCATCACTATTTACCATTATGGTCTCCAACCTTTTGAACTTGTGCAATTGTTCTGTACCAATAGTTCAAGTTTCAAGAGCGGACAAAACTGCACCTGGAATGACTAATTTTTTGAAAATTGGCCTGTGCATATTCGATTTCTGCCAATTTTTGTACTGAAAGATGAAAACAGAGATGAGAATATACAGATTGGAACAATATAGGGACCAAATTTGGAATTTTGTGACCCGTGATTCAATTTAAAAAATGATGACTGAGCAGACCATTGGTAATTTACTTAAACAAAGAGAATAATAATTAGAACAAACTTCATAAACAGTGAATTTTCTTATAGGACGGTCAATTTGACCGAGAAAATTTTGAGATGGGCTCCACCGAGCCATCTTCGTCAGGTAATACTGTTGGTGCTGCAGTGTCGGCCTCAACATGGGTTGAGCCACATGGGAGATGTACTGTTGTTTTTTCTTTGGCATGGTCATCTCCTAAAATAAAATTTCAAAAGGGCCGCTCCTACTACCGGTGAGCTTCAACTTCAAAATCTCTATTAAGTTGACCTTTTTTTACCCTTTCTTTCTTCTAATTAAGACACCTAAACTGTCATCACCTTTTCTAGGAGATACACAAAATTCTATGGCACGTTGGAAAGATCGGCCATTAATTTGGTTCATGATGCCTTGATGAGTATGTACAAAACCATATTTTTTTAATCAAAAAATTTCCCCTTCTCCAACCTCTACCATTTTTATTAAATTCTTTCATTTTTTTACTTTTTAGAATACAAGCGCTGGGAAGAAGAGATAGAGAAGTGGCAAAATCCCATACTTCAGGATGAGAGACTCCCCGAATGGTACAAACATCTTGAAAGTTTTTTCTTTTTAATTTTCTTTATAAAGTTGTTGTTCTCTGCTGTGACTCTTTTATCTAAAGTTCAGAACTGAATATTTCAGGTACAAATTCACACTTTTTAACGAGCTTTATTTTCTAGTTGCCGGTGGAACTTTGTGGATAGGTGCTGATCTTTCTCCATTCAAATTATATGTTCTCGAAAGTACCATTCTACTTTGTTACTTACCTTATTTTTTTTTTTTTTTGTGTGGTGCAGATAGTGAAGCTCCTGGTCTAGAAGAAAATTCAAGGCCTGGGACAAAAAACGAACAAGAAAGCATATTATCTGAAAATGACAATACTAACCCTGTGGCCAACCCTAGCTCGTTTGGTAACAATGACGTAGGTCGATTCCTCTACTTGGAAGGCATAGAGTACATCATGTGGAATACATACGATGTACATTTCTATGCCTCCTTTGCCCTCCTTAACCTTTTCCCGAAGATAGAACTTAGCATCCAGCGGGACTTTGCACATGCAGTTCTCTTTGAAGACAAAAGAAAGGTCAAATTTCTGGCTGATGGTACCTGGGGCACTAGAAAAGTTAAAGGGGCCGTACCGCATGATCTTGGGACCCATGACCCATGGCATGAAATGAATGCATACAATATACACGATACCAGTAAGTGGAAGGATTTGAACCCGAAGTTTGTGTTACAAGTGTATCGTGATTTTGCTGCAACCAGTGACCTGGCATTTGCAAGGGATGTCTGGCCTAGTGTATGTGCAGCCATGGACTATATGGATCAATTTGATCGGGATGGTGATGGGTTGATAGAAAATGACGGTTTTCCTGATCAGACCTACGATGCATGGACAGTCCGTGGGGTCAGCGCATATTCGGGCTGTCTTTGGCTTGCTGCTCTTCAGGCGGCCGCCACCATGGCCCACCATCTCGGGGACCGTGCTGTAGCTGAAAAATATAAAGTCAAATTCATGAAAGCGAAGATGGTCTATGAATCCAAACTGTGGAATGGATCATATTTTAACTATGACAGCAGCAGTCGGTCAATCCAGGCCGATCAACTTGCTGGCCAGTGGTACACTGCCGCGGCAGGTTTGCCGCCATTATTTGATGAAGGGAGGATAAGGAGCGTTTTGCAAAATGTTTTTGAGTTTAATGTGATGAGGGTGAAAGGGGGAAGAATGGGGGCAGTGAACGGCATGTACCCGAATGGGAAAGTGGACGAGACGTGCATGCAGTCAAGGGAGATTTGGACGGGGGTGACATATGGTGTCGCCGCCACGATGCTTCATCATGATATGGAGTACCAGGGTTTTACGACTGCTGAGGGGATTTTCATTGCAGGGTGGTCAGACGAAGGATATGGGTAAGTCTTTCTCTATTTTGTGCTTAATTTTCTTTTTGTTTTACTGGGGATTGAGCAGTCATTATTGAGTTTAGTTTTGCTCTTTCTATTTATAGTTACACCTTGTATTTACCTGATACCTGCATGGCAATTTGAACTCCTAATATTTAAAAAATATTTGAGAGATCAACGAAAACAGAAAATTGCATGATCTTTATCATTTCATATTTGGTTTATTCAAATCACTATTAACAGAAAGTTGCATGATCGTGAGAAAAAGAGCATTACAGCATTACTAGCTTGTTTTGCAACTAGTTATTTCTCCGCGCATGTTTCTTCAAAGTTTTAAAAGGATAATGATCTAGATTGTTGTTTGGTCTATATTTAGGTATTGGTTCCAAACACCCGAAGGATGGACAACTGATGGCCACTACCGATCATTGATATACATGCGACCACTTGCGATTTGGGCAATGCAATGGGCCATAACCCCTCCAAAAGCCATTTTGGAAGCCCCAAAAATTAATATGATGGATAGAATACACATCTCTCCTCTTGCCTTGAGAGCATTTTCTGAGTCTGGTGTCAAGAAAATCGCACCGAAAAATAGTTGTTTTAGTAGTACCGTTTTTCATTGTGATTGTTGAGTGATTATAGGGACAGTAATTATTGCCTATAGTGCGAAAAAATTAAAGAGGGCTTGAGCTTTTTCACCTTTATAGGAATATAAATGGCTATATCTATATACAGTAAGGTTTTTTTATTTAAAATATGTAACTGTAATTCATTTCGGATGCTTAGTTTATATTTTAGTTCTGTTGTACGGCAAGGAATATTGCTAAAAGCAAAAAAAAAAAAATCTGTTATATCATGCAAAAAGAAAATATGAAGCCCTATTAAATCTTTTTGAATATTAATGATATGTAAGTTCCAAAATTTTGAGAATGTTCATATTTTGTGTTATTAAAATTCAAAAGTTTTGAATATTAATGGTACGTAGTTACAAAATTTTGAATGAATTATTCTATTAGAAATGTTCACATTGTGTTGTCAAAGTTCAAATTTTTGCGCTGCTAATATCAGCTTTTAATTTAATTTTTTTTATTTCTTAATATTCATGGTGCCTTTGTGCATGTCAATTGTTTTGTTGAGTTGTTTATAGATTTGTTGTTCACTTTTTTTTGGTTGAGTTGTTTTGTTGTTACCAAATAATAATAATTATTATGAAATTTGTTAGGTTATTGTCACTTATTCGTATGTTCGCCTTTTTTCTAGTGTTTATGTCATCTTTTCTTTTCCAAAAGAATAAAAATAGAGACGAAAGAAATAACCACTCTATGGGTTTCAAACTTAAAAAAGACAATCTAAATCTCATCGTAGAGTATGAAAAATGAAGATGTATACAATAACTCCTGCTGTGGTTGCTAGATTGCACAAAACATTAATTGATTGTGGCTATCAGTCTTCAAAACATTAAAATGGTTTTAGAAAGTAATGAACAACTAAATACATAAGCAAAAACCAATATTTAAACTGTTGTTAGTGGTCTGTAGAGATGAGGTGGTAGCGAGATTATAATAGACGATCTTTTTTCTTTTTCTTTTTCTTTTTTTGTCTACCCTGGGATTTACAAAGTTTGACAACAACAATTTTATTTAAAAAAAAAAATTAACAATACGATGCTTATTTTTTTCCTCTAAGCACTGAAACAACTGACTGAATACAGGCATTCCAAATGCATGTGTTCAAACTGAATGTAGACATTCTGAATATTTTCAGCGTTTTTGTGTTTAGTCCATCATTATTTTTGGTATTTATATTTTTTTTAAGCATATAAGCACAGAGTTGTTAAATTTATTAAAATAAATATATTATTGTTTAAAAGTTTTAAAAATCAAGATAGACAACAAAAATTCACGACAGATTATGTGAGTTGATGATTACTATGTTGCAAACTATGCCGATATTTTTATTAAAACCCCCAAAAAAAAACAAATTATCAAATCTGCTCCCATCCCAACTTTATTTTTATTTCTACCCCAACCGCCCGTGGACTGGGCGGTCCTATTTCCCAACCTGACCGCCCAGCGTCCGGGCGGTTCACTTTTGAAACTTGACCGCCCAGGGGCTGGGCGGTCTGCTATTGTTTTTTTTTTTTATAAGAGTTTTATGTTTTAATTGTTTGAATGTTTTATATTAAATTGTTAATGATTTGTTTGAATGTTTCATATTAAATTGTATGATATATATTTATTATTTGTTGACGATTATATTTTTATAATTGACGATTATTTGTATATGTTATGTAATTGTCTAGCTTTAATATAATTGATTAGTTTTATATTAAGTTTTGTTAATGTTTAAATGTTTCTAAATGGTAATCGAAATGGTAAGTCTAAACAACAAAAGTAGTAATCGAAATGGTAAGTCTAAACAACAAAAGTAGTAATCTAAATGGTAAGTCTAAACAACAAAAGTAGTAATCTAAATGATAAGTCTAAAAATGAAACATAACAGTCCAAACACGAAATATAATAATCCAAACTAAATACTAGAAACCTATCAAACTAAAAAAAATATAAAAACCCTAACGGCGATGACGAGGGCGACGTCCGGAGAGCTCCAACCTAGTAGGTGCATGGCGGTCCCTCTGCGACGGCGGACGCCTCTGGGGAACCTCATCCACCTGCATGTCATCGTGTACGGCCTGTGTACGCAACACCCACGGATCGGCCTCCCAAGTAGGAGGATACGTGGCCGGAGGCGGTGTGCCAAATATAGCAGCGGCAAAGCCATCTGCAGTCTGTGCCCCACTCCCACTGGCCTCGCCGTCGTGCTGTCTGGGCTCCATATACTGCGGTCGGTGGGAGCTAGCTGGCTCCCATCCGCCCACATCTGGAGCTAGGTCATCCAATGAGAATGAGGCGGCGGCGGCGGCAGCTTCATCCTGCATGTAAACAATGTTAAATTAAAGACATAGAAGTAACGAGTAAATTAATTAAATAATGAACTTTTGCTACCTCGGTAAGCTGCACTGGAACTCCATGCTCGTTGTAGTACGCGTTCCACGCGTTGTTGTTCAACACCCATTGGTGGATCGCCCAACCCGAGTCATCATCTGCAGAAATAAAGATAAATTAATAAGAATGATCTTTTAGAGAGACACTTAATAATGATAATTTGTATGACATATTATTACCTGCAGGAGGTGGCGGCATCTCCGCAGCGTAGATAGGGTCTCCAGGCTGCTCCGGATCTGGTGGTGGGGCCTTTATCTCGCGCCAATTGATGTCCTCCCCAGCATCGTGCAACATACCAACGAGGCGACCGTCCCAGCCAGAGTCCTCCACGATCGGTGCACTATGTTGGAGCATTTGACATCCTATCGCTCTCCAACTTTTTCTCGCCATGCACACCAAGCTGTGTGCCACTCCTCTAATACCCGTCAAAATCTGCACACAACGTATTTTTATTATTATTATTGGAAAATGAATAAATAACTATAATTTTTTAAGCATTTCAGTTTCATTTAAACATACCGAACGAGTATGGATCGGGCCGAAAGGCAAGTAAGTCCTAGATCCGTCACCAGTGAGTCTCCGTCGGAGAGCATCACCATAGTCCCCCTGTAGATAAACCGTCGGCATGCCCCATCTCTGGTACCAGACTAAATATCGTAATCTCCAAGGCCCGGCCGGCGTAGGGGCATCAACAGCTGGAGGCGGGGTCCATAAGTGATCCCCAGGTGATGCAGCACGCTGGTAATTTGATCCCTAAACCCTAATTTAACCCCTAAATCCTAATTTAACCCTAAACCCTAAATTAACAATTCAACCCTAAACCCTAATTTAACAATTCAAACCTAATTTAACAATTCAACATAATTTAAACAATTCAACCCTAAATCATAATTTAACAATTCAACCCTAATTTAAACAATTCAATCATAAACACTAATTTAACAATTCAACCCTAATTTAACAATTAAATCGCGACAGGAAAATCAACAACCCGCACACGATAATTAACAATTCAACCCTAATTTATAAACTTCAGTTTTGTCAACCCTAAATCCCTAAACTACAAACTCTAATACCGGAAACCCTAATTTTGAACAATTCAATCGTTTCGGGAAAATCAACAACCCGGACACGATAATTAACAATTCAATTCTACCAATCGTTCCAATGCCAATACAAGATACAAAATATAAATTTAAAAAATTATTTAGAAACTTACCCGAAAATAATCGGACTGTCGCCGATATGGCCGAAATTAGGATTCGGGTGAGAGAGAGAGAGAGAGAGGAAGAGAGAGAGAGAGGAAGAGGGAGAGGAAGAGGGAGGAAGAGAGAGAGAATGGCAGAAGAGAGAGAGAGAGGAAGCTCTAGAGAGAGAGAGGAAGAGAGAGAGAGGAAGAGAGGGAGAGAGAGAGAGCTCTAGAGAGAGAGAGGAAGAGAGGGAGAGAGGGAGAGGGAGAGAGGGAGAGACTGGGGTGGTGGTTCGGGCGGCGACTCGGCGGGGCGGCGACACAGGAGGCAGAGGCAGAGACGAAAGAGAGAGATGGGGAGCGGTCTGCTCCCAGCGGACCGCCTATAAAAAAAAAAAAAATTCATAGTGGACCGCCCAGCCCCTGGGCGGTCAGGTTTGAAAAGTGGACCGCCCAGCCCCTGGGCGGTCAAGTTTCAAAAGTGAACCGCCCGAACACTGGGCGGTCAGGTTGGGAAATAGGACCGCCCAGTCCACGGGCGGTTGGGGTAGAAATAAAAATAAAGTTGGGGTGGGAGCAGATTTGATAATTTGTTTTTTTTTGGGGGTTTTAATAAAAATATCGGCAAACTATGCTACTTACAATTTATATAAAGAAATAAAATTTCTATAGTATTTAACCTTGTACTTAATAGAACAAATTCTAATACATGATCTAAGATCACAAAATATAGACGAGAACATAGGGAGGCGAAAGGAAGAGAGGAAGACTTGGACGTTATTATATTTTTTAAACTTGATTTTCTTAGCAATATTAGAAGAGTAGAACTAGGGTGAGCTGTGCTCACCAACGGATTTGGTGAGCACACCTCCAAAAAAACGCATTTCCAAAGTTCAAATAGTCGATTCGAACCTTCCAACGTGTTCTTCATATTAATATGTGCTTGGAGACCAAATTTTACATTTTTTGGAAATTTTTTACTATTTTTTTAGAAATTTTCAAAATCAGTGTTTTTTGAATTTTTTTGAATTTTTTTTTTATTTAATGAAAAAACACTGATTTTGAAAAATTCTAAAAAAATAGTAAAAAATTTTCAAAAAATGTAAAATTTGGTCTCCAAGCACATATTAATATGAAGAACACGTTGGAAGGTTCGAATCGACTATTTGAACTTTGGAAATGCGTTTTTTGGAGGTGTGCTCACCAAATCCGTTGGTGAGCACAGCTCACCCTAGTTCTACTCATATTAGAACTCATTATTATATCGAGAGAAAAAGCTATAACATATATTGAAAACAAACGTAATTAGTTAAAGAGTCGCTGACACGAACTAGGAATTTGAGCTTGTACCTGCAAGCCACAACGGTTCTAAAAAAAGGTGAACAATTTCAGCTAAAGCCTCTGCAAAATAATAAACTATATTTAGTTCTTTTCCAAAAAATTAAATTTATAGTGGAAACCAGGTACTTGGAGAACTAAAAAATACCCAAATTTATTTTATTTTCAAAACTTTTCTTGTGAGGACCTTGTACGTATTCTTTTGTTTGTCGGTACTGATTCTCACCCATGATAAATAGTATGTGAAATAAGAGGACAAATCAGAGAAAACACTATATTTTTTCTTAAAATTAACAGCGCTACGAAATCATTTTTATGAAATGTTGACTAAAATAACGGCCTCATTGACTTGATATACAAACCTTTTTCACTCGAAACTTGAATTGCATCAATTGAAAGCAGTAGTTTTTTTGGGTAGTAAATTCAAAACAGTTTTGAACTTATATTTTGACCCAATTTTCAATGTATTTCCACTATGAAAAAGGAGTTAAAAGAGAAAAAAATAACCCGGGGCTGAAATATTCACCCCTTAACTGGTGTAAATTCGAATTTGGGAACTGGAAAGTGTGCTTTCTAATACGATCTGAACCGCTCTTTCCCTGTTCGGCAGCATCGGAATAGAGGAATTAGAGGGAATTAAGGTTATATTCCAGTTGAACATAACTGGAATGAACTGGAATAGAGAATTGAGAATTGACACTTTTCTACCTTTTTCAATTCTAGTGGGGAGCTGGAATTAAGAATTGGGACGGAATAGAGATGGAAAATGACTGTTTTTATCCTTGTTTTGATGATGTGGCAACCCCTTCTCCCATTTTTTTTAATTTAATATTCTTTCACCCTTCTCCCCATTTCTTCTTCCTTCACATTTCCGGAGGAGGAACAAACCCTTTCCTCCGTTTTACTCCGACCAAATTTTTTGACAACCTACAAGGAGATTTGATAAATGAAGACTACGAGGTTGATAGATGCAAATTTATCTTTCAAATGAGATTTCTCTTATAGGGTTTTACTCTTCTATCTTTTGGTGAGCATAATTTCAAGATTTATCAGATTGGTTTCAAATAATGAATCAAAATTGTTGAAATCACTTTATTTCACAAGTAATGCATGATCATACAAAATTTTAAAATTCATTTAGTTCAAAGTTAAGCCGCCAAAAATGATGAAAAATGAATACATTATAAACTTACACATCTTTATTTCTTTTACAGCTTGATTTTATACTAAATAAATTCGAAAAATTATTGTATGTTCATACATTACTAGTAAAGTAGATCAATTTCAACGTTAGATTCATAATTTGAAGCCAACCCCATATATTTTGGAATTATGATTACCAAGCTCTATTGATGAATCTAACGTTGATTGCATTCATATTATTCAAAAGTCGAGTTTGTAATTTTTGTGAGAAATTAACAAAAATCAAGAAAAACTACAAAAATATTTGATTGTTATAGATCCATAAATTTTTTGCATTATATATTGATAGTTAAACTTTATAAAAATATATATACAAATACAATATTGAATGATGTATTTATAAAGTTAATAATTAAGCTCAAACTGCATAATGATAAAAAAGCTAATTCAATCCTTAAGTCGTTAAGTACCATCATATATATAAGGCAAAGCTCAAATTGATTAAAATAAGATCTGATGCAGTAAGTATGCTCCTCAAAATCATTAAACATGGTTTGGTGGTGTTGTGTTGCTTTTTACTTGATCATTTTTGGTTCGGACATCATCAAACACTTTGAGAGCATACAATTTTTTTTATTTTTTAAAAGAGGTTGAGAAACCCATTTCATTGCTGAATAGTATAATTACATGCATCAGTTTAACCAGGGGAACCCCTGGTCTTGCTATTCTCCAAAACACATTAACAAAACATCCAAGCAAGCAACAGACTAACCATATTCTAGTACTAGTTAAGTTCCAAAAGTACTTTAAAGAAGCTAATTTTAAGTCACTTAGTAAAGGGCTGAGGGGTAAACTAGGTACAAAAATGGTATGATAGTGTTTCTTCATGCATCACTTATGTCCACTCCAGTATCATGATGGTACATAACTATCTCCATGTCACACTTGTTAAGGCCGTGCTGTCAGCCATGCCACTGCATTTCACGCAGGCACTTCAGTTACCGAAGGGAGTAATCAAGCAATTGGATAAAATGAGAAGGGGATTTCTCTGGAAGGGAAACCAATCGTGCAAGGGCATTAATTGCTTGGTAAACTGGGAAAAGGTTTGTTCCCTCAAAGAGAACGGAGGCCTGGGGGTGATTGACCTGGGTTGCCAAAACAAGTCGCTACTAACCAAGTGGCTCTGGCGTATCGAAGCTGACCCGGGTGGATTATGGGCATCAACGGTTAGGAGACTGTGGAACATTTCTTCGGTCGCAGATATCCAACTTGCCTCAGATCCATCGTTCATCTTCAAAGACATGGCCCTGTTGATTCCGTTCTTCTTGGCATCAACAGTTCACGATGATGGTATCAAATGGCGATGGACTCCTTCGGGGCTTTTCTCCTGTGCCTCGGCATATAGAGCAATGCAGCACAGGGGAGTCATAGAGGGGATTCCGATGACTTGGAAATTGAAAGTTCCAATGAAAGTCAAAATTTTCACCTGGTTAATGATGGCAGACAGGATTCTAACCCAGGAGATGCTCATATACCGAGGTTGCAACGTGCAGCGGGGCTGCCACCTTTGTCCTTCACAGTCAACTGAAACAAGGGACCACATCATGTGGGATTGCCCCTACTCGGTTAGATTCTGGAGAGGGATATCCGCCCATTACAACTTGGCGGCTGTGGGTGGGGCTAACATTCTGAGATCCTGGTCAGAGGGAAATGCGAGTCTCACAAAACAGGAACAAATGCGACGTGGACAGCTTTGGGCAGCAGGAGTCTGGGCCTTATGGAGGGAGCGGAACAGGAGACTATTCTCCAACCAAAGGCGACCGGTGTCAATATTGATTAATGATACTACTTTTGAGATATTCCTCTGGTCTAATGCAATTTAGATCCACTTTTGTTTTTCAATTCTGTACATTACTAGCGGCGCTAGATGCTAGGTAGCTTTTTTCTTTGTGTTTTGTGCTGAGGATTCCTCCTCAATTTGTAAATATCTCTTTTTAATCAATATATCGTTGGTGGCAATCTTTACCGCCAACATTCAAAAAAAAAAAAACTATCTCCATGTTAGGGGAATCACATCTAGAGGTATGGCATCTTCAATGACAAACATTCATCCAGTAGCAGCATCCTTGGCTTTCTTCTTCACATTGCCTGCCCAATATTCAACAGTGGATTTAATTAGCAAAATAAGAGATATAGCTGATTTGGGTGAGCAATCATTAAAACACATATCATTTCTATGTTTCCAAATAATCCAACATACTGCACTAAGTACTATTAGTAGACCTATTGTTTCAGTTTTAGGGAGTGAAATAGCATATTGGAAAATATCTTCCCATGTATGCTAGTAAGTCCATTTGGCTTTTTTGCCTAACCAGAACCAAACTTGTTGTGCCAAGGGACAATTGAGAAAAAAATGGTCTCTAGTTTCTATATCAGTACAAAATTGACAAGTTTGGTTGCCTATTCATCCTTTAGAAGCCATAGTATCCTTAGTAAGAATTCTTTTTATACATTGTTAACCACATGAATATTCTAATTTTGGGTGGTACTGGTAAAGCCCACCAAATGAGAGGGTAGGAGGCTAGAATTCCTCTATTATTTAATTATATATGGATTGAGTAGAGAACTTCCCTGAGGATTCCCATCTCCAAGCTAATTTATCAAGCTCAGAAGAGAAAGAAGTAGTGCTAATGATATACAATAAATCTGACCAGTCAGTTTGGTTAATCCCTAGCAATACTCTTCTGAACTGTAGAATACTGCCTTGAGAATGTATAACCTCTGGAACCAAGACATGTTTATTAAGGCATAATTGGTAAAGTTGTGGGTATCTAGAGGCTAAAGTGCATTCCTGGTACCAGATATCTTCCCAGATTGACTTCCAGGTTCATAACTAACACTAATATGTCCTAATTTTTCTAAGTTACTTATGGCTAACCAAAAAGAAGATTTATGTATGCTAGGAGCTGTACAGTATTTCATTATAAGCAAGGTTTTTCAAGTACTGGTGTAAGTTGGATTTTTTAATTTCCACCACCATTTGAGCAGAAGAGCAATATTCATGTCTCTAAGATTTAAAATTCCCATCCCCCAAACTGTTTTGCAAGACAGGCAACATACCATTTCATCAAAATATACTTCTTTTTGGATCTATCACTACCTTGCCAAAGAAATTGTCTCCTAATCTTATCAATCCTATTTATAACTGTAATAGGTATTTTGTATACTGATAATGTGTATAGCGGGATAAAAGATAGTATTGAATTAACTAAGGTAAGCTTACCACCTAATGACAAGAGGTGTCCTTTCTAACTAGAAAATCTATATTCTATCTTATCTACTAGGAATTGCCAATCTAAAACTGTTAACTTTTTATTACTTAAAGGTAGGCCTAAGTAAGTAAAAGGGAAGTTTCCCCATTGACATCTAAACAGATGATTAAGATTAGTAGTTTTAGAAACATGTATAAGATACATTGATGTTTTTTCATAATTCATTTTGATTCCTGAGAGAGCCTCAAAGGACATCATTGTCCACCATGCTGATTCTACATTCTTTTCACTGGCTGCCAGGAAGAGAATAGTATCATCAGCATAATGACAATTTGTGTTTGCTCTTTGGTTAATACATGGAAGACCTAAACCTAAGATGGCATTTTGTTGTCTACCTTTAGCAAATATTTTACTTAGGGTATCAGAAGTTAAGATGTATAAAAATGGTGAGAAAGGATCCCCCTGTCTCCCCCCCCTTTTACAATAAAAGTATTATGTCATGTCTCCATTGATAGTAAGACATGACTGAGAGCTATGTAGCCAATTAGTAATCCATTGAATCCATTTAGAACCAAAATTCCTACTTTCTAGTACCTCTAGAAGATAGTCCCAGTGAATTTTGTCATAAGTTTTTTCAAAATCCACTTTGACTACCACTCCTGGTTGTTTAGTAGTTTGGTAAGAGTGTAAAATTTCCTGACTAAGAATTACATTATCTAATATGAATCTATTTTTAATAAAAACAGCTTGACTCTCATCTATTATCCTAAACATGATTTGTTCTAGTCTAACAGTAAGAAGTTTAGATAGTAATTTAAAGCTACAGTTCACTAAGCTTATAGGTCTATATTTTGTAATGACTTTAGCATCATTTTCTTTGGGGATAAGGCAAATGCAGGACTTATTTATCTAATGTAAATCTAGTTATTGTCATAAAAATAATGAGCTAACAACATAAGATCTGATTTAACAGTATCCCAGAAGAATTGATAAAATTTGAAAGTGAACCCATCTGGACCAGGGGCTCCATTAGGTCCTGAAGAAAATAAGGCATGTTTCAACTCCTCTTCAGTAAAAGGTCTCTCTAAGGACCATTGTTCTAAAGCTGTTAGTTTATCTTCTAAGTCCCAAAAATTAGTGTCTAAGTGTCCATACTTGAATCCCTTAGTAACTAACAAGTCCTTATAAAATTCTACTATGTGCTTCTTAATTTCTTGTGGATTAGATGTGACATGTCCATCAATTTCTAGGGAATTAATTCTATTTTTCTTAGCTCTATATGTAGCAATAGTGTGAAAAAACTTAGTGTTAGCATCTCCAGATTCCAACCATTTTTATTTGGATTTAATTTTCCATTTTTCCTCTTCTTGGAGATAAATTTCTGTCAATTTATTCTTATATGTAGGCCACTGTTTTGTTTCTAATGGTGTAAGTGTCCTATCCTCTTGAATTAGTTCTAATTCATGAAGGGGTGTTAGTAAGGAGTTTTTTTTTCTTTTTTTTGTGCACCATAGAAATTTCTAGCCCATCCGCTGATCCTTTTCCTGACATGTTTCAATTTACAGTTCCAGGATTTGGCTAGATCTGGTAACTGAAAAGGACTTTCATTCCAACATTTGGGAAGGAGGTTTAGGAAGTCCTCTTGTTCCAGCCATAAATGATCAAATTTGAAATCATTTTTCATTTGAGTAATGTTTTTTTGTGTATGAAAAACTAAGGGGCAATGATCTGAAGCATTACTACTAAGATCAGTAAGATAACTATCAGGATAGGAACGATCCCATTCTAAAGTAGTAAATATTCTATCTAAAAGTGCAAAGTGTCTACCATTAGACTATGTATATTTCCTATTTTTTAGTGTATGTTCAACTAGTAAGTGAGTGTGAATAAAAGAATTAAACTGCCTACTAATACCAACATCAAAATTTGTGCCAGATTTGTCTTTTTTTTCCTAATTGCATTAAAGTCACCACAAAGAAGCCAATGGGTTGTAGCAGGATCTTTAATTTGTGTCAGTTCATCCCAAAAGGCCTGTTTGTGCTGTCTTAATACTAGACCATAAACAATGGTCATTTACCAGACAGTGCTATCACTTTTATTCTCTAGTGTAATATCAAGACAAAATCTGTGCAAGGAATGATGTAAATCTTAATTTTATTGCTATCTCCCCTAAATAAAATTCCTCCAGATCTATCTAGAGAGGGAACCCAGAGCCATAAATCTAACTTAGATGATATACTATTTAAACTTCTAGTTGTAAAATGTTCTATCTTAGTTTCTTGAATAGCTAAAATATCAATCTTATAATCTAAGATCATATCTCTAAGTCTTTGTCTTTTACCACTAGAATTAAGTCATCTACTATTCCAGTTAAGGACATTCATTTAATAACTAGCTGCTGCTCAGGAGTAAACCTAAGAAGTTGTTCTAAATCTAAAGTGACTAATTGCTTATCCTTTTTAGGAGCACTAAGTAATTGTTTAACTATTTGTTCAAATTCAAATCTATCTATAAGATTAATACATTCTATAATATTTCTACAGTCATCCATAGAAGAGCTTAATCTAATTTGATAAACTTGAAATAAAGCAACTATTTGTTCTATGTTCAACCTAGAATAAGGAAATCTATTAATTAGTGAGATACCTGAGGAACTACTACCAGCAGCAGTGGCTTGCTTCCTTTTCTTAGCCTTATTCATAGTAGAGGCATTGTCATCTTGAACAATGAACCTAAGGCTCCTCTTTGTGCCAGGTGGTTGAGGTGGTTGGACAGGGGCTTCAGCAACTTCAGGAGTGAGGATCTCAGTGTCTGAATCAGAGAGGGGGCTTTGTCTGGTGTAGATCCAAGCCCCTTTTTTCCTTTGTTCTTTCCAGAACTTCTGAGCCTGTTGCTAAGTTTGGAGCCACAAATGCCACTTGTAGAGCCTGGATCAGATTTTTTGATAGCAACTGTGCATTTCTTCTTCATAGCCAGATGATGTGGAGTGGAATTTTTCCTCCCCCAGGTATATTTCTTTTTTGGGATAGAAGGGAATTTCTTTAGCTTGTCAGTCCATATTTATTGGACATGAGTTATTTTGCCAATCCCAACTAGGGCACTGGCGTACTTATGACGGGTAGAAAATCCTTTGGCTAGTTCAAATATAGGGATTTCTTCATCATCACTATAAGAGATGGACTGAACTAGTGTGTGAGGGGCATGGTCAGTGGGTTCAGTTGAGAGTGTCTGTTTATCTAGCTCAGGATGGTCAGATGGAAGATCAGGTGTGTATTTGCAGAGTGTATCAGCACAGGATGGTCTGATGTAGGAACAGGTTCTGGCAGGGGTGAATTTACTTGCTCCTATATGGAAAGGTTACTAGAAGGTGGGGGAAGCACAAGTACAATAGGCAATTTGAGTGGGGGGAATGAAAATGGAGCAGGAACACTATCAGTAGCAGGAATCCTATGAAGTGACAAGTAGAGTGTCCAGGGGTTGTTGTGGCAGAAGCTCAGTACTGGGACCAGAATCAGGATGGCTTCTGATGCTGGCAAAATGCTGTGTACAAGCTGCTAGGTCAGTTGCGACATCCACTTCTTCCTCCTCTACTGATATAATGTTTTTTCCTTTATCAGCAGCAGGGATAAATATGCTCTGCATGCATGGTAATCTCCAGGATCTAACCCCATCTGGCAGGGAGTGGTTACCAGAGATGCCATTGGTACCTTAAGTGCCAGTGTTACCAGGATTGGGACCATTAACCCCAGACGGAGGGTGGGGTGTCATGCCGAATTCAGTGCCATTAGGGTACAGACGCCCTGCTTTACGTCTAGCCCAAGCATTAAGGCTCTCAGCCTGTTCATTTTCGATTTCAGTGTCCAAGTCGTACATGGATCTTTTACCAGACACACTCTTGAGAGGAACCAGATGCTGGGCAGGATTCGTTTCCGATCACAGATCTTCAGCTTAAGCCGGAGGAAACACACATCGTACCCGCTATTGGTAGCAGGATCAATTTCAAGCAGGTAAGCTACGAAATGGTTAAAAATCTTCTCAATTTCAGTCCATTCATTCATTATTAAAGAAAAGCCATAAACTCTTACCCAGATCACTTTGAAAGGGAGGTCTTCTCCAAACTCACGATCCCAAGCAACTACCGGGAACTGCACCGATTCAAGATGGAGATATCCTCTGGCAGCCAGCGACTCCAGCCATGGTTTGTTCGGTGCTTTGATAAGATACTTGAATTCATCGAAGACCAAGGCGATCCAGTTGTGATCAAACGATTTGCGTAGAGTTTGCTCAATACGTGTAGGTCCCCAGGCGGCAATGTCGTCTAGGACAAAGCTCTGTAGGAGCATCTCCTCAACCGCCAACGAGCGGGGTGTAGCTACTAATTGTGTGATCGAAGCACGGTAATCCATCGGAGATGATGATTATCGATGATAATTATCGGTGTGTGATCAAGGATCGCCGATTTAGAGGAGAAGGGGGAGGGATTGATGTAATGCTTTTACAGAATCGCCCCTTGTGTCCGAACTTATTGCAAACGAAGCAGAGCTGCGTGTTGCGACAGTGTTGTATCATGTGACCTTGCGATCCATATATGAGACAAATCGGATTTGCTGGTGTTGATTTAGATCGAATTTCCTCCAGTTTGCGTTTGATTAGCGTTGATCTGGATTCCAAAGGTCTGGAATCGTTCATAGGTTTCCACATGGTAAATTTACGCTGAAGGGCTTTCTTATACGGAGCGGTGGAAAATTTCGATCGGACAGAGTCCATTTGTCGAGCCCGCGATTTCGAGAGAGAAATCATGATGTGTTTTTCTTTTGTGATCTGTTTCTTTTTTCTCTCTCTTTTTTTTTTTCTTTTTTTCTTTTTTTTTTCTTTTTTTTTCTTTTTTGATCTTTTTTTTTTTTTTCTTTTTTCAGTCGCCTGGAAAATCGCCCTTTCATCTTTCAGTCTTTTGTCCAGATCAAGCTACACCGCTCTAGTATCATTGATCTCTTGAGAGCATACAGTTGTTCAATACCATCAAAAATAGCGTTAGGTTCGTTAAGATTCAATACGTACCATACTATAAGTGACATTTTAATCCTTGCATAACTAACTGAGTCTTGGTAAGATTAACGTCTATTAGAATTAAACTTTCCAAGTCCAGATAATAACAAAATTTTCATTTGAAAATTTCATCGAACACCTTCCATGAATAGGTTAATTACAGTCAATCCATTAGCTATTACAATAGCTTCACTGACATAAAATTTCATTTATCTATAAGTTAGCTTATTAGTTAGTTTATTGCATGCACAAATTTTCAACGTACAGGATGATTAATTACCTAGCATCAAACAGAAAGCTGAAAGCGCAATCATAACAGGCTTTGATCACGATCAAATAGCAAGTGAACCCCATACAAACCCCATACAAACTAGGTTGAAGCATGATTAAAAATGAATCGAACTATATAGTAAACAAAAACCGGGTTTATTTGCTACACCGTCTGCGATTTTTCAGAAAAATCAGATTGTTAGACCGGTCTTGACCGGTTCAGTAACATAAGCGATCCGAGTCAAACCCGACAATTATCCGGATCCCCTATTTTCGGTTCAGAAAACACTATATATCTCTATCTCTATTCTTATATTAAGCACGTAGATGTCATGATCCACTAACGGCTGTGAAAAGTTTGCTTTCTTTGGCTTTCTTTGACTGAGTAGCAAGGGATTGTTACTAATAAATCAAAAGATGAAATTTCGGATTGAATATCAGCCCTCAGATTAAATAGCTACCTTCTTTTGATTTTATGCATCTTTTTATGTTTTTTACATGTATAAATCTAAATTTATTTAGATAAGTATCCTCCACAAATTTATTTAGTTTGCTTTCTCTTGGTCCTGATTATTTATTTATTTATTAAATATTAATTATTTTTTTTGAATTGATTATTAATTAATTGGTCATGTCTTTATTTCTTTTTATTTATTATATCATACAAAGAATGTTTAAACACATACTAAAAAAATCAAGAAGAGAAGTTAGATAATAATTAAAGAGGAACAAAATAATTTTTATTTCTTAACCTACGTACAAATTATAAGAGACCAATTGTTCTCTTATAATTTTTTAATTTTTCGTAGTTAAAATTGTATAAACCAATTGATTGAAAGTTAATTAGTCATTTAGAAGATAGACTCGCTGCTTGACATCAAAGTTATTATAATTTTAACTCAAATGGAGGAACAAACAATAGATAGATTTATCGTACATAAAATTTTGAAAATATTCAATAATATTAGAGAGAATTAATAACTGATTAATGTATATTAAATTTTGAAATTATTCTACGTAAGTGATCTAATTAGGCAAATATTTGTGATCTACTATTGTGCCTGCACGTGAATACGTGATCCATGCCTGTTAAACATGTCGTGCCGTGCAAACACGTGTGATGAATTATAAGTGATATATTGTGCATTGCTAAGAGAATGAAATCCGGACTCAATATTTCTGAAAACACGGCATGTGACAGCACATTTGAAATTATACCCCGTTACAACTCACGGGACACGGGAATTTTTTTTAAAAACAGTAATTAAAATAATTAATGTTAAAAACAACAAAAACAGCAAAATTTTTACAAAAACAGCAAAAATCGAATAGCCTATTCGGTTAAGAGTTTTTTTTTTGCTTTACCGAATAGGCTATTCGGTTTACAGGATTTTAACTGGGTTGTAGGATACGATGCCACAGAAAATTCATTTTATAGGCTTAACCGAATATGTTATTCGGTTTGATGTTTTTTGGGCTTAACCGAATAGGCATTTCGGTTTAGGTTTTTTTTTTTTTTCAGAGACTAAAAAGAGTAAAATAAAGAAAACTAATACTGAAAATTTGAATTTTTTATTTAAATTATTTGCTTCTTTTGATATATAATTAGCATATTTATACTAAAATACGCTAAATTACTTGAAATTGTGTTGAATTACATTATATTAAGTTAAATTACACTAAATTACATTATATTATGCTAAAATACGGTTAATTACGCTAAATTACATATGAATAGGGACGATATCTTCACTGAAAAGGCGAAAAAACGACGGCGAAACTTCAAACAGTCATAAAACGGCGCTCGAGTGTCCGATTTCAGCAAATGACCACTTTTCGAAAAGCTTGCGAAAATGCGCATGTGTCCGTGCCAGTGATGTCGGATTCCAAAATTCAGAATTGCCAAAAAACTAAGGGAATAGCTTCAAAACTTGAGTTGAAGTTTCCGATTAAGATTTCCATTTCTATTATTCAATCCAAGTATCTCAGTAAATTAGTTACATAATGAACTTGTAAAATACCAATTTTTACTATTTTCAGAATTTTTTTACTATTTTTTATGATTCGTGAAAGATGGCACAGAATCGGTCTATTTTAGCGTAATTTTGCGTAGTTTAGCGTAATTAGCGGAGTTATTGTAATTTAGCGTAATTTAGTGTAATTCAACATAATTTATTGTAATACAGTGTAATTCAACATAATTTCAAGTAATTTAGTGTATTTTTTTTGTTGCTAATTATAAATCAAAAGAAGTAATCTAACAAAAAATTTAAACAAAAAATTCAAATTTTTAGTGTTAGATTTCTTTATTTTGCTCTTCTTAGTCTCTAAAAAAAAAAAAAAAAAAACCTAAACCGAAATGGCAATTCGGTTTAGGCTAAAAAAGTCCTAAACCGAATTGTCATCTCGGTTTAGGAGGGTTTACACGCAAGGTTACAGAGTTCGGTGTTTTTTTTTTGTGAAAATAGGCTAAACCGAATAGCCTATTCGGTGAAGCAAAAAAAAAAACCCCTTAAACCGAATAGGCTATTCGGTTTTTGCTGTTTTTGTAAAAACCTCGGTAATCATGTTGGTTCTTTAACATTAATTATTTTAATTATTGTTTTTAAAAAAAATCCCGGGACACGATCCTAGTTTCTTTCTCGAAGAGTCAAACCATACATCGTAGATCGGAAATAAATCTGCTGTTATTTCAAAGGGATCACAGGACCCTGTTATTCCGATCCCAGCCGTTGATCTTTGTTGATATTCGGACATGAAAAACTTTTTTTCTTGAGATTCGGACGTGAAAAACTTTTTTTATTGAGATTCGCACATAAAAAAGTTTGAACAGTTGGATAGGAATAACAGGGTCCTGTGATCCCTTTGGAAAAACAGCAGATTTATTTCCATCATAGATCTCACGTCTACTGCACTAGAAAATTACGAGACAAAATGCGCGCGAAGGGCGTCAAAGTTTCCCTTCATCATACACTCCTAATTTCTACGTTAAACTACATGGTATGAAACGTGGGGAATTTATTACTACGTGCCGACGTTGCCGTGCATACGCCGTTTCCTATGTATCTCTTAGTAATAAATTTGTAAAAACCAGATGTGCGTACCATTTTATGGAGTACAGAGGTAACAGCCCTTTGATAAAGCTCATCAAATTTATATAAAATGAAACCGATCAAAAGACGTATTGATTTTTGGGAGCATTTTTTGCGGAGATTACCTCTAATTAAAGGTTAGCCGAATTAGATCTCATTTTCTATTATAATCTCAATAGACATTTCAGAAATGCGCAATCCAAAATCGGATTTTTGGAATTTTGGACGACAATGGGATTGGATATTCGATGGTTAATTTGGATTAGATCTCTCAAATCGATTGGTTTCACATTGGTTGGATTGGAACACTATTTATCGTTTTCTTCAAAATATGTTGATCAGAACGTCGATCAAGATTGGTGTGTAATTCGATTGGGATAATTTAAGAAATCTGTTTTTCATTTTCGGTGCTCGTTGGCAATCCAATTTCTTTTTTATTTTTTTGCTCCAAATTTATGGAATTATGGGTTGCACAATTTGATCATCGGTTATTTCCTGCTAAATTTTGCAAAACACTAAACTATATTACGTAGCTCTGTAAATGAGAACTAATTTTAAGTCCCTTCAAAAATTGACCAAGTGAGGAGGTGGTATTTCAATCATTTATGAAAAAGCTGGTTGCTTTATCCTTGAGATTAGTATTCTTCTTTCTTATTTTGCAATGGCATACCCGACACACATTTCTCTTTCCAATTCTATTTTCTAACAGTATTTTCTTTTGTGCGTTTGGTATACTAGCTACCCTTTAAATATTGAAGTAAAGTTTTGTAAAAAAATTTAGCCATGGTCTGCTTCACAAAATAGCCATCGATCAATCAAATGGGCCACTCATCAGATCCCAACTCAAACAATTTAGCATCATTTTGGGGCGAAATTGTTTAAATCCAGCACTAGTTGCTAACAATACAAGGTTCCTATTGTTCTCCTTTTATAATATTGCAATACTTGTTATGTTTTACTTTGACTTACATAAATACTAATCCCTCATCAATATAAGATTTAAAAGATGACTTCAGAAAAGAGAGACAATAATGGTGATTACTTTGTTGTTATAAAACTAGAAAGAGCCTTTACAAAAGGAAAATCTCCACAATTTGTTGATTACTTTCTGTCCCTATACATGATTGATAATATAGGAGGGTAGTTTTGTCATTTTGAGAACTAAAATAGAAGGGGTGCTGAAGAGATTTTTATGGCAGCAAACTCTCATTTTACACAAGCCAACCAAAATGTTGTTCCTACAATCATCTATCAAGTCATTTGACAGTTAATGCTTAAACCCATTTTTTACTGAATTTTAATTTCAATAGGTTGGGAGGCACAAATACTGGGATGGCGGGCACAGTTTTTACCCCATCACTTGAAGGAATGAAAAGTGTCAAGTCAGAGAATGGTGTAATTCTCACCAAGCCTTTTCTTGAAGTGTGCAAGCTTATTCTACCTGTTCTAGGTACACTACTAAAATAAATGTTTTTATAAATTCTGCGGGTTTGATTGATTGAAAAAAAAAATGTATTTTATGTAAACTGTTGTAATGATGGATGGTCTATGATGCCTGGGTCTAGGAGAGAGTGGTTTTAAAAAGTTGGACAAGCACAAGCTTGCCGTACCAGTTAATGGTACGTGCCAGTACAGGTGCCAGGAACAACCAGTATATTACCTAGGTTTTTAAGATATGTTTCAGCAACTGCCTGGCTATTATAACAGCATAATACAGGCATCATTGGTACCAAGTCCTTATTCCAGGTACCTTCATGTTCTTTTCTTTTTCTTTTTTTTTCTGTGGTTAGCGGCACTGATTATTTTGCTGCCCATTACACTGTTACAGTTGCATACCAGTACAGGAATCAACTTAATTAGTAATTGTCCACAGCTAGTTTGGTGCATATACTGATAATATTTATTTCATAACAGATAAGTTCGGATCTGCTATGTCTCTTGTGAAGAGTGATATTGGGGGCAACATTACAGTATGATTATTTTTTTGGAAATTCATGTTTAAGCTTCTTATAAAATTCTATAGATTACATACCCGCTTTTTAATTGCTGTTATAATTTTTACATATTGTTTCATGTAGAGGTTGCAAACAAAGTATGACATGGATCCTGCCAAATATGAACACTTGTACAGCTTGGTACAAGTAGAAATCACAGCTAAAACAGCCAAAAGCTCCTCAAGTTGCACCAATGGCCTCTTATGGCTTACTAGGTTTGTTATTTCCTTCTGACATGCATTTTTGACACACACAAATTTTTTACAGTCCATTTGAATTCAATTGTCACACAAATGCAGGGCACTGGATTTCCTTGTGGAGTTGTTTCGGAATCTTGTAGAGCATCCTGACTGGAGCATGTCAAAGTGCTGTACCGACTCATACAGCAAGACCCTAAAGAAGTGGCATGGTTGGGTGGCTAGCTCCAGCTTCACGGTGATATTACATTACATCATCAGAACTTTTAAAACATGGATAACATTCAAAGTTTATATGTCTTGATTTCAGGCCCTAGTTTAGTTGTTGAACCATATTTCATAATGAACAATTCACCCAAAGAAGGATCTCCTGCTAATTTACTTGTATAGCTCTATGCTATCTGTTGTACAATGAACCAGACCAGGGGCGTAACTAGAAAATTTAGGAGGGGGGGGGGGGGGGGTGCTGAAACATAAAACGCATAATATATGAAAATACATAATGTGTGGTCATTGGGATTTGAACCCAAGTCTCCACAACCACTAAATGTAATTTTAACCACGAGGTTACAAGCACACTTTTAAAATTTCATGAGGGGGGCTAAACTATATAAAAACTTTTAAGAAAAATGAAAATTCAATTAAATTTCAATATATATGATTATATTGTTTTGAAATCATGGGGGTGGCTAAGCACCCCCTGGGCTATACCTAGATCCACCCCTGGAACCAGTACCATCCTGGTACAGGCCCTGAGCACATAGGTACGAAATCTGGAAAAAACAAAACATTCCAGGCTTGACTTTGTGTCCTGTTTATTAATCTTAGATTACTTGTAGCAATGTCAGGCAGTGTTATATTACCCTCACAGAGTCACAGGCATTATATTGATATATAATTTGCATTATGCTTACAGGTGGCAATGAAGCTTGCCCCTGATAGGAATAAATTTATGGAGATAATTGGGGGAGGAGGCAACATTAATGCAGACATTGAGAAGTTTTGTTCTAGTTTTGCCCCTTTCCTCGAGGAAAATCACAAGTTTCTGGTATGAAAATCTAATTTTATACTGCTCTTACCATGTGCTCTTTTCTTGGAAAGAAAAAACTCTTTTACAAAATTTATGTTATCTACTTGTTTGTTCTATAACTTCTGTTATGTAATATTAATTATCATACATGTTTTTTACTTGTCATAGGCAAGTGTGGGCATGGATGACTTAAAGGCATCTTGATTTCCTACAAGATTTCGTCCCGCTATTTAAATATTGTCGTCTTATTTTTTTTGCGCTAAATATATATCATGTACAATTGCAAAAGAGTTTTTGTGATTACTGATCAGTTCTACATTGTACTGCTACATTTATTTCCATCAATTAAGTACAGTGTAAGGGGCTCAATTCTTTTACGAAAATAATTCTTTGATGTGCCATTGCCTCTTATAAATTTACTTAATTTCAAATCAACATCCATTTAGTGATCTAAAGACATAATCGTATAGTAAAGGCTCAATGCTGCTCTTAAAAAAAGAACAGACATTGGGATCAACTCTCAATTTTTTTAATTTTCCTCTCTAAAGCTACTTTGTTGCTTTTTCAACATCATTGACTGTTATTTACTTCAATAAATGCTATTCCTGTCACAAAAATCTGGTATTATAGCTCAACAACTGTAAAATAAAAATGTTATTTCAGACGCAATTGTTGAATCGGTTCAGATTGTTTTCCATTTAAGTGAACTTATTCTACAGTGCGTTATAGATTGGCAACTAATAATTCAGTGGTTATTCAATTATTTCTATATTGTGTTATAGATTGTCAAGTAATAATTCATTAATATTTAAATTAGCTGAATGGCGCCGTTGAAAAATATTACACTTATTTAGAAAAAATGTTAATCCCTAGCAAACTTTATCCTTTTCGTAGATATAATAATTTCAAATATGTTATACTAAATTATGCACTCTAACGTGACTTTCAGAAACTAATTTATGAATACTACAAAATATATGTAGGTTCCGTGGGGTTTTGCACGTAAATCTTCCCGAAAAGAGATCACATCCAATGTACAATTCATAAATGACTTGAGGAGCATTGTCTTCAATTTTTCATTTTTCAATTTAATTACTTCCATTATAATTTTTAGTTATATCCCAGCATATCTATTTAATCACTTCATACATATATATGATATATAACCGTTTCAGTCTTCGATCTCTAAATAACCATCATTAAGGTAAACTTCCATGTACAAAACAAGTTGGAAGAAAAGACATATATATCAAATCAAAAGTTTGGCATCTATATTATTTTAAAAAGCTTGTGCAATAAACACCTAATGTTATTAATTTTTTTTTTTTTGTAAAAAGCTTGTGCAATAAATGCTGTTATCATGTTTGAAATAATTACACAACACCAAATATCAATTACTGGGCCCTTTCTTAGACAAACTACAATAGCATAGGCTCTAGGCACATTTATTTTAAAGTCGGTGGTACCTTTTGTCTGCTCCCTTTGTGAGAAGTTGACTCAAGTTTTGTGGATAATTCAATTAATTGTATGTTAGAAAATTGACTCAAGTTTCTTAAAGGTACTCTTAATTTCGGCCTGCACATAAGTGCTCACTCCTCTCTCGAGTTACATGCCTATTCCGATACGGATTGGGCCAGTTGCCCGGATGATAGGCGCTCTACATCGGGCTTTTGTGTCTTTCTTGGGTCCAATCTTCTCTCGTGGGGATCTAAGAAGCAAACGACCGTTTCTCGCTCTACCACGGAAGCCGAATATCGTAGTATGGCTGGAGCTTGCACTGAAATTGTGTGGTTAAAGCAACTCCTTCATGAGCTTCACGTTCCACTCAAGGACAACCCTGTTTTATGGTGTGACAACTTGGGCGCCACCTTCTTGGCTTCCAATCCGGTTTTTCATGCACGAACCAAGCATATCGAGATCGATTATCACTTTGTGCGTGAGAAGGTTGCTCGTAAGGAGTTAGATGTGAGATTCATTGCATCCACCGATCAACTAGCTGACCTCTTTACTAAGGCGCTGCCCTCTGCCCGACTTGTGTTCTTGAGGTCCAAGCTCACACTGGAGGATACCCCAGCTCAGCTTGCGGGGGGCTGTTAGAAGAATGAATTTAGATCTTGTATAGGCTGTGGTCAAAGGATTCCATTAGTCAACACTTTCTGTTAGTTATTTTTCATAACAGTATATGTGCAGCTTATATATACTGGAACCTTCTCTGTAATCATTGATCAACATAATACAAAATTCATTTGAGTTCTATCTCTATCTCTTCTGTTTCCATTATCTAATATTGTATATGGGGTACAATTAAATAAATTTGATTTAGACAGGGCCTTATGAGATAACTACAAGATGGACAATGATAATGAAGTTTGTTCTACTTCCCTGGAAGCCCGAGTTAGTTTTCACCGGCATCTCGATCATGGGAATCAATCCTCAAACTCAGAAGTTATCCAGTCATGTGGTTAGTTTTAACATGCCAGTCTCAGATTAGTATGTATTATTTATATTGCTATTGTGTAGCATGTCATCAATGTAAGTGTTAGGTGAATAATTTGATACCTATCAATTGGTTTGATACCTGTACTGTTTTTCACGCTTCCTTCATGTATAAAGATTAACTACATTAAATTGAATTTATTTAGGCAAAAATGGGCCACATGCTCTATTGCACAGCTAAGGGCTGATTGAGATTAATCACAACTTGATTGTTAGTTGGTATTGGTTCACCACATTCTTTAATTTTCAGTGTCAATTCTTAGACGATGAAGTTCGAGTCACTTTGTCACTTTATTAAGTTTGTCTTGCTGCAGTTGGCTTTTAACTAACTGCAAATTCTGCAATGCAGTCTTTTATGCAACATACCATCACAATCTAGGGATTTTTCAGAGGATTTTCCACTTTTTTGCATCGTATGTTTCCATCCCGCTCCCCCAACACACGCCCTACACCCACCCACACACAGGGACCATAAATCTACCTTTCAGATGAGTTAAGTTTTAGGTGAAAATTAATTGGCATTAATCTGCAGACTTGGAAACCTTCTTATCTGTATGCTAAATGTTCAGCAAAGATAGTTACAAATGTTATCACATGAGTCTTTTGTTAACATGATTATTCAGAATTTTGTGGGGAGGATGAATTTAGTTAAAATAGAGGTCAATTTTAGTTTTTTATTTATCAGGTCTTAATGATAAGGAGGATTACTTTAAGTTTCTTACACTTCTTTTCAATTAATTAAAACCAGTACAAGGGGCGTCTGATATACACAACAGTCAAGTCCTGATAACTGCTGCTTTATACACGTACCAGTCATGCATGATTGCTGGTTTGGGTGATCTTGGACATCTCTATACACAAACCAAATTATCTTAATGAATCTGGTAATAATTTCAGAATCAATCTTCTTTGACATTATTGAAAATTTGTTCTTTTAACTGTTGTTAGGATATGGAGATTCGATAGACAACAATGAGTATTTCTCTTTTGAAGGCTTGGTGGTTGTTCTAAAGCAGGTACTGTTGCTTCTATTGTAGTTAACCGAACAACTGTAATCCCAGATCTTGAAAATGAACCAGCTTGGAACAGTACTGGATAAATAGCCTGATTTGCTCTTGCTCAATTATGATATGAATATATCGGTATGTCGATGCTACAAGGTTTCCACAAACATACTTGGAACTTTACAAATGGAACTTATTGGGCCTTTTTGTTTTATTATTTATAGCTGAGAATTTACAAGACCCCTGACTTGGACACGCCAAAGTATCAGATACTGAAGAGAACCGCAAATTACGAGGTCAGCCCAAAATGAATTATTTATGTATTTTCAATTAATCCTCTTGTTGATTTAAAGAATACAAAATTTTGACCTACCCAGAATCACTATAAAAAGGACTGACATTGAGTTTCTCTTTGAAGCTTACATATGGAACATTCACTGCACCTATATTGTTTCTTTGTAATAATTTGTTATCGTGTAACTTGTATAACTTATAGGTGAGAAAATATGCCCCGTTTTTGGTAGTCGAATCAAAAGGAGAAACTTTCAGGCTCCTCGGGATTTAACAATATTACTGGGTTAGATTAATTTGCTTATACAACCTTTCACATGTTATTTTCCTGTTTATCATATTTGTAAGGGCTTTGGCCAACCAAAGAGTCTGAACTTATCATCCCATTAAAAGATGAGAAATAGCCTGTATACCGTCACTTTCCTTTTTATTACAAAACTGGCAAACCATATTGATTGTTCTATCCATTTGATACATAAATTTTTCGCACACCTCACTTCCATTTGCTTTAAAAGTTTCAAAGTGTAGATCCAACACCAATTATTAACATGCCAATTTAAATTCCTGTTCTTGCCAACATCAAAGTATATTCATGCTATGTAGCTACGACAGGAACTTAGAATTGCTTGCTGATCTAATGAGAGCTAATTTCTCAACGGCTGCTTACGCAATAGAAGATGGATTTGAGGGATCATGAGGTTAGCAGGTAAATAAAGAATATGAAGAATGAAAAGGGGAAGAGTGAGGTTGTAGGTTGTCGACTCATATAGTACACTTAATTTTGGATTGAGCAAGCTTTGGATGTGCATGTCAGCAAATTTGATGGAAGTACTGGTTCATAATGTGAGCAATAGCGTACAAAATTAGTGCATCAAGGGCCCAAAAATGCCGTGGGAGTGAATTTTGTGAAATAGCTGAAACTTCATTGTGTATCTGTTGATCAGCTTCACTCTCTCATTTATAATGTTTTTATTTTACCCCATGATTACGTATCTTTTCTGTTTAGTATTTTCTTTGATAGGATTTGAAATATTTGTCAAATCCGTCTTTTTAAATGTGTCTCCTTAACAATTGAAGGTCAGTATATGTATGCATGCCCTACAAAGAATGATAATATGATAATTTTTTTGTGATTGCATTCAATTTGAGCTGATTGCAATTTGATCATGTCAAGTTTATGCAACTGATTTTGCTACCAGGTGTCCCTTGAAGGATAAGAAGCTACTACTTGATATTGCTGCTTTGATTGAATTTAGGTCAGTTCGAGGCTGAAATAAAATGCAAACCAACTGGTACAGTAGCTTCAGCACCTGATTCAGATGTTCTTCTCCCTTGTGCCCTTGGTGGGGTCCTTAACAGGTATGCTGGTATATATATTCAGTCAAGTTTAGTTATATTTTTATTTTTATTACACTCTTTGTCCTTTATTTTTGAGCTTGGTTCGTGCCTAATTTCATACATAGGAATTGTTAAATGTTCTTTGAAACAAGTTATGTGCAAAGCAGCAGTACAGTGCCACGGGGGACAAACAACAAATATTCATACATGGATCTCCAAATTAACTTAGATTTTAAAAGTAATATACTTCAAATATATATGTTTGATTGATTTTCAGAGTTTTTAAAATGCTATATGTCCAATATATCTTTTTGGTTGATTTTTATTCCAATAGTTGATATTGTTTACTAAATTGTAATTGATCTTTATTTAATATATCTATCAGTGCAAATTTCGTGATGGCTGTTAAACCCTACACTAAACCACACCTTCCCTTCCTCCCTCTCCCTACTCTCTCAGATGGGAAAAAGAAAGAGAAATGAAAAAGGTGACGCGGCCAATGACGGCCTGTGCAGAAGGTATTTTCTTCCATTTCACTGAACACCCTACACTCTATCACAGGTGTTTTCTTTCATACTCTTTATTTCACAAGTTTATAGTTTTGGTGAACTCATTTTTATATTTGTTGATACTCATTGCAACAACATCTACTGATGATAAATGTAAAGTCCTTTCCACATTTATCAAGGGCGTGGATTCGAAGTAATATTATAAGTACATCTGATTCAAACCAAGTAACAATATTTATAAGAATATCTTGTTGGCTGACTTTTTTTCTTTAGAGATTCAGAATCCAGCTCCAAAGATCTGAAATTTGGAGAGGTTAAACTATGTTTAATTTTCATTTCCATGAAAATATAGAGTAAATTTTTTTTTTTAATATCCATACTTCAATTTATGCAAATCAGTCTTCTAGGCACAACACTTATCTTAGTTCAACAAAACTTACTAAAATCATAGTGATGAAAGTTGTAAGCTTATTTACGTAGTACAACTATTACTCAGTTCAAAGTTAAGTTTATGAGCTATTGTGCTCTAGAATCTTACGAGAAACTTTCTAAAATCATTTTAACCTTTAGTTGCATCTTCTGTAATTATGAGATAAAAGAAAAAGAAGAACCCAAGTGTGAAATTCTTGTCTTTTTGACTGAGCTGGAGCCCAATAAATTAAAATGTTACAATTCACTTTTTGTTTCATTGGAACCAAATCATGTATAAGAACGAATGTATGTAATTGTTCCAGCTCATTGACATCTTTTTCGGGTACTTTTATCAGCAAATTGCTCAACTTGACTTATCTGTAACTTGGGCACTTGGCGTAAAATGGTCTCCAAGCGGAAGTATCAAGGCTTATTCAGGTTAGATGTCTCATTCATTTCTCAACTATCCAATAGTGAAGTTCTTTTTCTTATTAGATGTAGAATACAAATAATATATCAGTACCTGCTTGATCTGACTAGAATTGCCGAAATTTTTATTTTTAACATTTAAATAAAATTCATTAATAAATTAACCATCGTTTTCGGTCAATTCCAAATTTAACACGGCCGCAGAATGCCGGAGCGGACCCATATGGGGGGTACCGCAGAATGCCGGAGCGGACCCCCATATGGGTCCGCACAATGCCGAAGCGGCCCCTGGGGCCGCATAATGCCGGAGCGGTCCCCGGCCTATATATAGGGCCGCAGAATTCCGATTTCATTACATCTCTTTTGAAGTTTGAATCCCTTCGACCTCGGGTAAGTTTTCTTCTTCTTCTCTTGTTTTAATTTTTAGTGTAGAGTAGTAATTAGGTGTAGGTTTAGGGTTTAGGATTAGGATTTAGGTTTAGAGTTTAGATTTAGGATTTAGAATTAGAATTGTACCAAAATTTAATTCGATTGTACCCAAATTTAAATAGAATTGTACCTAAATTTAATTCGATTGTACCCAAATTTAATTAGAATTGTACCCAAATTTAATTAGATTGTACCCAAATTTAATTAGAATTGTACCCAAATTTAATTAGAATTGTACCTAAATTTAATTAGATTGTACCCAAATTTAATTCGATTGTAACCAAATTTAATTAGAATTGTACCTAAATTTAATTAGATTGTACCCAAATTTAATTAGATTGTACCCAAATTTAATTCGATTGTAACCAAATTTAATTAGAATTGTACCCAAATTTAATTAGAATTGTACCCAAAGTTAAACCAGACTTTTACCAAACTCTCATATTTGACCAAATATTATCCAATACAGCATGAGTACCAGTAGAGATATACCATCCTCCAGTAGGGGTACACAGCATGCTCCTACAGCCACGCCATACGAGATGTCTCAGTACATCGAGACAGCGTTGGCGGATGTTCCGGGTATCCGGAGTCGCACCGACAGGGTCAGCGACTTCTTGTGGTACCCGAATGCGGAGCATCGGATATTAGAGGCTGCCACTGGGGTAAGTAAATTTGTCATATTTATAAATTTGTCATCTCGAATTTTTGATGAATGAACTTGATCTGATTATTTACTTAAATGCAGGGTTTGGATGCGGTTACGGTTCGTCACAACCGTCAGCATCTACGGTACCAGTCGGCGTACGGGGGGGTTTTACGCTCGATGGGATTGTACCAGATATCCCAGATGGCCGAGGAGAATGCTGACGAGGGCTTATCTTCTGGCCTCGTTGAGCGATGGCGTCCGGAGACGCACAGCTTTCATCTCCCCCATGCTGAGATGACAGTCACCCTACAGGACGTCAGTTGCCTGTGGGGTATGACAGTCACCCTAGAGATTATGTAAGTTTACTTTTATTTTTATTTAAATTTTTTCCAGTTCGAATTGATATATGATATTAAATCTATACTTCCAGGTCGAGGTGGATGGCGCACATCGCTCATATCTTGAGATATTGCCGGAGCGATGTCGTCAGCAGGAGCGTTTTTGGCGTGCAGAGGTGCCGCTCATATGTTTTCAGGTACCGTAATTTATTTATGCTAGTTATTTACACAATCAACTTAATTTAATAAAAACAGTCTAACGTATTAATATATATAGATCATCGAGCACCATTACCCCGGACGGGTCATGAGACAGTTCGGGATGCGCCAGCTTGCTCCGCCCCCGGCACCGATCAGCGAGGATGTCTGGCGAGCTCTGCACCATGCCAGGGAGACCACTGCAGGCAAGGACTGGGGGATTGCTCGTGCCGATTACGTGTTCGAGGCAGGACAGGCAGATCCCCCATTGGCCGATCCCGACCGTCAGATGGATGTCGCGCCAGTGTAAGAAATTTTATTAATTCACTACTTCAACTATGGCTTTTTGATTGGAATATCTAACATTTGTTGTAATTCGTACAGACCTTACAGAGATTGGTATCAGGATCACGGCGCGTACACCATCTTCATTGAGGGCTACATCACCGACAACCCGCACGAGCGGGTACCGAAGCCGAGGGATCGTAGAGGACGGATCCACGGTATTATCCCCGCCGGCGCACCTCTCGCAGCCACGGTATTTTTAATTTGAAGTTTCAAATTCAAAAATATTAATATTTACAATTGTACAACTTCTTCATAATTTTTTCATATTTTCAGGCATTATATCTTGTCAAGAGTTGCGTCATAGGGGCTACGATGGCCGTCACCAGGGGATGGAAGAGGCTCGGGAAGGTCATCCTCAAGCACAACGTACCCGCAGTGTGCCTGTATGGGTACAGGGCGCGCCTCGACTCTCTACTGAGGTGCGCTGGCTTGGGCGGTGTTGATGCGGTCGACGACATATCTGACGAGCCCGATGTCTATGTCCCCTACACTGGTGATGAGGACGTATTTGCAGGCGACCATGATGTTGAGACGGTCGGTCAGGCGTTCGACCGAGGTGCCGAGTTGATGCGCCAGGCTGCACAGGACGCCATGGGATCCCAGGCTAGGATGCCTACCGAGGTATAATTTAAATTAAAATACATAACTGTGATTTTTTTCTTATTCAATACATTATCTAATTTGTAAGTTACTACAGGGTGGACACGAGGAGGACCTGGGCTTTGATATCTCCGCTGATTATGGCACAGAGGGAGATGGACTGTATTCCCCAGGTTACACTCCCACTCAGACAGTACCTCCTGCCTATGAGCCAGGGTATGTTCAGACAGAGCCCATCCCGTCGTTCCCTGGCCAGTCCTCACAGCAGGTACCTCACCCTTCCCTCCTCGATGACCCTATTGCCAGACAGGCGTTTTTATTCACGCAGGCTGAGTCTGGACAGACCACAGTTTTTGGTCCTGGGGTCCAGCAGACATCCGAGATTGAGGAGGTTCCCCATGAGCCGGTTCAGTCTACGGATGTCCAGGCATCCAGCTCAGCATCCTCCGGAGATACAGACGAGACGCCACTATGCAGGCGGGGTCGGGGGTTTAGGAAGAAGAAGGCGAGGACGGTGTTTAGTCCAGAGCCGTAGATTGTTAGATGTTTTGTTAGATTGGTAGATTCTTATTTGGAGTATTGGTAGATGTTTTGTTAGATACTTATTTATTTCGTTGATTAGTTTCTTGTTTGTTTGATTTTGTTGTTATTTATTTATTTTGTTGATTTTATTATCTCAGAGTACACAAAAGAATTTAAAAGAAACCACATATCTAAAATATCTAAAATATTTCAAACGAACGACCAAAAATACGATACGACCAAAAATCAATTTAAACTACATTCGAAACTAAATAACACTTAACATATACAATTTCGTATTTCTAAAATAAAAAATAAAGGGACCGCTCCGGCATTATGCGGCCCCAGGGGCCGCTTCGGCATTGTGCGGACCCATATGGGGGTCCGCTCCGGCATTCTGCGGCCGTGTTAAATTTGGAATTGACCAAAAACGATGGTTAATTTATTAATGAATTTTATTAAAATGTTAAAAATAAAAATTTCGGCTAGAATTGGCCACTAAAGTACTTTACTAGAGCCAATTGTGTCCAAAGTGAACATATAAATAAAAACTAAAGTAACAAAAGAATGACAAAACAGAAAGCTGCATGTTTTGCATTAGGTAATAGTAGAACCCTTTGACTTATGTGAAAAGCAATTTATCTTGTTGCCAGAGCACAAATGTTTTTTTTATGCTTTAATTTGATGATATTCGTTGTAGTCTAGCTGGTTAGGATACTCGGCTCTCACCAGTTGGGAAATAAGTGAGAAAAAACAAGTTTGGCAGAAATAACAATGTTAGAAATCATGCATAAAAATGGAAAAGGCATAGAAATATCAGACTATGAAGCTTTTCGAGACCAAATATATATATGATCTATTGGAGACGAAAGAAATAAGTGTTCAGCTCAAGGGTCTCTCTAAGGTAATGTAGAATCAGCTAATATTTCCCTATGAATAAATTAGTCTATACAAAATTAGGGATCTGAAAGAAAAATGAGATGTTCTTAAATGGTACACCATCATAGTCTGGTATGTTACATTTTCCTCTTCTATATTTTTATAGAGACACTATTTTTTTTTTCTTTTGTTTGTTCTTGTGCTTGTCTTATATGTGATCCTTTTTCAGGTCAAAGTGAATACAACTGATGAGTTTAGGAACTCTTACTGTAAGAGTGATCGACTCGTAAGAGGGCATAGAGGGCTTATGATATATAACACAGGCAAGTTGAATTTTCTCGAACTTGGAGGTACTTCTCATCTATTAGTTCACTTTTGCTTATAAATTTTTACACTGGCTATATAAATTTTTTATACTGCTTATAAGCCAACAAGCTTTTTATACTTGGCTATATAAATTTTTCTGAGTTCACTTTTGCTTATTGAAAACTTGAGCATGCCTAGCTATTCTTGATTATAGCCTAATTTTAAATCTTTTGCTTGTATTTTCAGGTTATGGAGGGGCCACAGAATAAATCACTCTATGCAGTCATGAAAATAGTTTACGCATTAATAGCAACACTTTCACAAACAAATCAACACTTTTACATGAAGGTGCTTGTAGGCAGTAAATTCCATACATAAATGTATTCTACTCTTTTTTTTAGGAATAAGCCGTTGGGCATGCATTGAAATAATAATTGTTCTATTACATCAAATTTGAGAAAATTAAATCAGTCTACTCTAACTACTACCAGCTAAAAAGCCATACATCAACTTGAAAATATAAAGCCTACTGGAATATTACTCTACTTGAATCTTTGTTCTATCTTTTATGTTTCCCTCCTAATAAAGTTTTGATCCAATTCTAAACCAATGCTGCTATGTATGATGCTACCTTGCGTAGGTATGCCATCAAAAGTCAGACTTCAATTTCTAGCTCCATTTGCAAGCCAGTGTGGTTGGTGAAGTGCTTGTCTCCCTATATGCTTCAATTCAATCCAGTGTTGTGTGTTGTGCATTTCTCTAATACTCAAAGCAACCGCTTCAGCAGCTTTCCAAGACGGTACCTTATTGATATCATTTTTTATTACCGCCTGTACCAATCCTTTGCAATCAGAGAAAAAAGTAAAGTGTACCCCCTGATTATGCTCATCATCAAAACATGACTTGTGTAAAGAACTGAGACAAAAATGGCCTGAAATGCCTCTCTGCAAAAAAAATAATAGTAAAGATAGGGACCTAACTGTAAAAAACTTTGCCATGGCCACTGATTGTGATTTTGGTTCATGTATTCTCACAAATTAAATGTAAATAAGTTGTTTCTCTTTTCTGGATTTTCTATATTTGCAGATGTAGGTTTTCTTACCTACATATATATATCCAAATTGCCCTTTATACAAGGTGAGAGTATGACCAAATTACTGGTTAATTTTTCAAGGAAAGGTTTTCAAATTGCTAAAGCAAAGTTGAGGAGGAGGAACATTCAAAAAGGAGTTGTAAATTAATTTATACAAAATTCAAAACAGTACTCTACAAAATGCCAAAACTGCTGCCCAAAAAAATCTTAGTACCAACTGTGGTACCAGCACCCATTGAAAAAAAAAAACTTTCTACAAGTTATTCACCCCAAACTCTTCATCAACAGATACCACTTAGCAATTCTTTCACCAGAGCATCGCATCGAGCGGTATTCTATCTACAAGTTTGTCAGGCGGCAGTGTCTTCTTTCTGAAGACGGTTTCGTTCCATATGGACCAGCATGTACACACAAACAATACTAGAACAAACTTCCTCCATGCTGCAATTAGAGACTTCTTCCACTGATTTGTGCAAAGTTGCCTCCATTGTTTGCTTCAGCTTGACTATTCAACGACCCATCTTAGCCTCAACCCCTTTCCAAACTCTCTATGCATACGACATGTAAGCATTAGATGCATTGCTGATTCTTTTTACCGAAACATCTTGGTTTTACCATTTTATCATGATATTATTTAATTTGTTAAATATTAAATTAAATAGTTTCATTCATTCGAATATAATTCTCTATAGTGTTTTATATGTAGTTGCACCGGAATCTGATTGATGTTATGCACTATAATAATATATCAATTAATTTAATTTGTTTTACTGAGGTCTTCCAGTTATAGCAAAATAAAATATCATTTGCATTATTTTGATATCATCATTATATAGTTCAGATTAATTAATTTAGTTATTTCCATCATCTTCTGATGACATCAGATGCAATTATAAATAAATAGATTCAAGATTTAACTTATCTAATTCATAAAATTAAAGACATATTCTTAAGCCATTCTTCATGCAATTTAGAAATTCAAAAACTATTTGTGGGGACATTGTAAGTTTATAATTTAAAAATTAGTGAATAAATATTTCATAACTAAAAGTTTTGTTTCCCCGTTGCAAAGCACGGGCACTAGGGCTGTAAATGAGTCGAGTTTGAGCGAGTTACTTCCAATTCAAACTCAGCTCGTTATCAACTCGAGTTGGCTCACAACTCGTTTAACCAATTAATTATATACTACTAGTAAAAGTATTTATCAGTATCCATCAATTTTTCATACAACAATAGTACATAAGCACCAACAATTTTTCATATAGCAACTTAGTACATAAGCACCAACAATTTTTCATACAGCAGCTTAACAAAAATAATTTCTGAGATTTATTGTGACCAATGCTATATAACTCGAGTTATAAATGAGCGAGTTAAGGTAAACTTAAACTCAACTTATTTATTAAATGAGTCAGCCAATTCGAATTGAAACTGACTCAAGTTATAAATGAGCGAGTTAAAACGAGTTATACATGAGTGAGTTACGAGTTTGAGCAATTTTGCCCTAACGGGCAGTTGACCAGTATTTCTAAAAACACGGCATGTGACAGCACATTTGAAATTATATCCCGTTACAACACACGGAACAGGATCCTAGTTTTTTCTCAAAGCGTCAAACCATACATCATAGATCGGAAATAAATCTCCTGTTATTGCAAAGGGATCACAGGACTCTGTTATTCCGATCCCAGCCGTTGACCTTTGTTGAGATAGCATGGAAAACTTTTTTTCTTGAGATTCGCACATGAAAAAGTTTGAACGGTTGGGTAGGAATAACAGGGTCCTGTGATCCTCATAGATATCACTCACGTCTACTGCACTGGAAAATTACGAGACAAAATGCGCGCGAAAGGGCGTCAAAATCCCTTCATCATACACTCCTAATTTCTACGTTAAACTACGTGGTATGCAACGTGGGGATTTTATTACTATGTGCCGACGTTGCCGTGCATTACGCGGCTTCGCCGTTTCCTATGCATCTCTTAGTAATAAATTTGTAAAAATCAGATGTGCGTACCATTTTATGGAGTACAGAGGTAATAGCCCTTTGATAAAGCTCATCAGATTTATATAAAATGAAACCGATCAAAAGACGTATTGATTTTTGCGAGCATTTTTTGCGGTGATTACCTCTAATTAAAGGTTAGCCGAATTAGATCTCATTTTCTATTATAATCTCAATAGACATTTCAGAAATGCGCAATCCAAAATCGGATTTTTGGAATTTTGGACGACAATGGGATTGGATATTCGATGGTTAATTTGGATTAGATCTCTCAAATCGATTGGTTTCACATTGGTTGGATTGGAACACTATTTATCGTTTTCTTCAAAATATGTTGATCAGAACGTCGATCAAGATTGGTGTGTAATTCGATTGGGATAATTTGAGAAATCTGTTTTTCATTTCGGTGCTCGTTGGCAATCCACTTTCTTTTTAATTTTTTTGCTCCAAATTTATGGAATTATGGGTTGCACAATTTGATCATCGGTTATTTCCTGCTAAATTTTGCAAAACACTAAACTATATTACGTAGCTCTGTAAATGAGAACTAATTTTAAGTCCCTTCAAAAATTGACCAAGTGAGGAGGTGGTATTTCAATCATTTATTCAAAAAAGCTGGTTGTTTATCCTTGAGATAAGTATTTCTTCTTTCCTATTTTGCAACGGTATACACCACACACATTTTTCTTTCCAATTCTAATTTATACAAGTATTTTCTTTTGTACGTTTGGTATGCTACTCTTTGAAATATTGAAGTTTTGTTAAAAAAATTTGCCATGGTCTGCTTCACAAAATAGCTATCCATCAATCAAATGAGCCGCTCATCAGATCCCAACTCGAACAATTTAGCATCATTTTGGGGCGAAATTGTTTAAATCCAGCACTAGTTGCTTGTACAAGGTTTCTATTGTTCTCCTTTATTTAATGTTGCAATACTTATTATGTTTCACATTGACTTAAAATAAATGCTTATCCCTCAATATAAGATTCAAAAGATGACTTCAGATAAAAGAGAAAATAATGGTGATTACTTTGTTGTTATAAAACTAGAAAGAGCCTTTACAAAAAGAAAACCTCCACAATTTGTTAAATACTTTATGTCCATATCCATGATTGATAATATATGAGGGCAGTTTTGTCATTTTGAGAACTAAAATAGAGGGGGTGCTGAAGAGATTTTTAGACAGCAAACTCTCATTTCACACAAGCCAACCAAAATGTTGTTATCACAATCATCTACCAAGTCATTTGACAATTCATGCTTAAACCCATTTTTGACTGAATTTTAATTTCAATAGGTTGGGAGGCACAAATACTGGGATGGCGGGCACAGTTTTTACCCCATCACTTGAAGGAATGAAAAGTGTCAAGTCAGAGAATGGTGTAATTCTCACCAAGCCTTTTCTTGAAGTGTGCAAGCTTATTCTACCTGTTCTAGGTACACTACTAAAATAAATGTTTTTGTAAATTCTGCGGGTTTGATTGATTGAAAAAAAAATGTATTTTACGTAAACTGTTGTAATGATGGATGCTCTATGATGCCTGGGTCTAGGAGAGAGTGGTTTTAAAAAGTTGGACAAGCACAAGCTTGCTGTACCAGTTAATGGTACATGCCAGTACAGGTACCAGGAACAACCAGTATATTACCTAGGTTTTTAAGATATGTTTCAGCAACTGCCTGGTTATTATAACAGCATAATACAGGCATCCTTGGTACCAAGTCCTTATTCCAGGTACCTTCATGTTCTTTTTATTTATTTTTTTTCTGTGGTTAGTGGCACTGATTATTTTGCTGCCCAGTACACTGTTACAGTTGCATACCAGTACAGGAATCAACTTAATTAGTAATTGTCCACAGCTAGTTTGGTGCATATACTGATAATATTTATTTCATAACAGATAAGTTCGGATCTGTTATGTCTCTTGTGAAGAGTGATATTGGGGGCAACATTACAGTATGATTATTTTTTTGGAAATTCATGTTTAAGCTTCTAAAATTCTACAGATTACATACCCGCTTTATTATTGCTGTTATAATTTCTACATATTGTTTCATGTAGAGGTTGCAAACAAAGTATGACATGGATCCTGCCAAATATGAACACTTGTATAGCTTGGTACAAGTAGAAATCACAGCTAAAAGCTCCTTAAGTTGCACCAATGGCCTCTTATGGCTTACTAGGTTTGTTATTTCCATCTGACATGCATTTTTGACACACAAATTTTTTACAGTCCATTTGAATTTAATTGTCACACAAATGCAGAGCACTGGATTTCCTTGTGGAGTTGTTTCGAAACCTTGTAGAGCATCCCGACTGGAGCATGTCAAAGTGCTGTACGGACTCATACAACAAAACCCTAAAGAAGTGGCATGGTTGGCTTGCTAGCTCCAGCTTCACGGTGATATTACATTACATTATCAGAACTTTTGAAATATGGATCACTTTCAAAAGTTCATTTGTCTTGAATTAAGGCCCTAGTTTAGTTATTGAACCATATTTCATAATGTGTTCATCCGAAAAAGGATCTCCTGCTATTTACTTGTATAGCTCTATGCTATCTGTTGTACAATGAACCAGACCAGGGGCGTAACTAGAAAATTTAGGGGGGGGGGGGGGGGGGGGTGCTGAAACATAAAATGCATAATATATGAAAATACATAATGTGTGGTCATTGGGATTTGAACCCAAGTCTCCACAACCACTAAATGGAATTTTAACCACGAGGTACAAGCACACTTTTAAAATTTCACGGGGGGGGGGGGGGCAAACTATATAAAAACTTTTAAGAAAAATGAAAATTCAATTAAATTTCAATATATATGATTATATTATTTTGAAATCATGGGGGTGGCTAAGCACCCCTGGGCTATACCTAGATCCACCCCTGGAACCAGTACCATCCTGGTACAGGCCCTGAGCACATAGGTACGAAATCTGGAAAAAACAAAACATTCCAGGCTTGACTTTGTGTGCTGTTTATTAATCTTAGATTACTTGTAGCAATGTCAGGCGGTGTTATATTACCCTCACAGAGTCACAGGCATTATATTGATATATAATTTGCATTATGCTTACAGGTGGCAATGAAGCTTGCCCCTGATAGGAATAAATTTATGGAGATAATTGGGGGAGGAGGCAACATTAATGCAGACATTGAGAAGTTTTGTTCTAGTTTTGCCCCTTTCCTCGAGGAAAATCACAAGTTTCTGGTATGAAAATCTTATTTTATACTGCTCTTACCATGTGCTCTTTTCTTGGAAAGAAAAAACTCTTTTACAAAATTTATGTTATCTACTTGTTTGTTCTATAACTTTTGTTATGTAATATTAATTATCATACATGTTTTTTACTTGTCATAGGCAAGTGTGGGCATGGACGACTTTAAGGCATCTTGATTTCCTACAAGATTTCGTCCCGCTATTTAAATATTGTCGTCTTATTTTTTTTGCGCTAAATATATATCATGTACAATTGCAAAAGAGTTTTTGTGATTACTGATCAGTTCTACATTGTACTGCTACATTTATTTCCATCAATTAAGTACAGTGTAAGGGGCTCAATTCTTTTACGAAAATAATTCTTTGATGTGTCATTGCCTATTATAAATTTACTTAATTTCAAATCAACATCCATTTAGTGATCTAAAGACATAATCCTATAGTTCAGGCTCATATGTTGCTCTTAAAAAAAGAACAGACATTGGGATCAACTCTCAATTTTTTTTAATTTTTCTCTCTAAAGCTACTTATCTGTAAAATAAAAATGTTATTTCAGACGCAATTGTTGAATCGGTTCAGATTGTTTTCCATTTAAGTGAACTTATTCTACAGTGCGTTATAGATTGGCAACTAATAATTCAGTGGTTATTCAATTATTTCTATATTGTCTTATAGATTGGCAAGTAATAATTCATTAATATTTTAATTCACTTATTTAGAAAAAATGTTAATCCCTAGCAAACTTTATCCTTTTCTTAGATATAATAATTTCAAATATGTTATACTAAATTATGCACTCTAACGTGACTTTCAGAAACTAATTTATGAATACTAAATATATGTAGGTTCCGTGGGGTTTTGCACGTAAATCTTCCCGAAAAGAGATCACATCCAATGTACAATTCATACATATATTTGATATATAACCGTTTCAGTCTTCGATCTCTAAATTAAATAACCATCATTAAGGTAAACTTCCATGTACAAAACAAGTTGGAAGAAAAGACATATATATCAAATCAAAAGTTTGGCATCTATATTATTTTAAAAATATATAGCTCATGCGCGGGATAATCTTATCGATCGGTTCACTCTTTCTCATTTAATAACCTGTCCAACAACCAACTTGGATGAATTGGATTGCTAAAAAAAGAATGGAAGAGAAATACACGTGTCGTGCGCTCTGAATATCATTGCCCCTCTAAATTAAGTGCGTTACAACGTGACGCCCAAGAAGAGCTCAGATACGTACAGCTTTGGGAGCTAAGAGGGAGGATGGTATCCTCCTCTTCCCCCATTGCTCAAGGTATTTGATTTTCAGAAATTGTTTGAGAAGGAGATCTCGACAAAGTCAGCTTAATATTTTGGTTTTGGAATCAGGAAAGATAATTTATTGGTTAAATTATCTTTCCTGATTACGTGCTACAAGGTTATATTACTGAAATTGCGCACAAAGCATCAATCAAGAAAGGTACACTCACTTATTTCTTTTTGTTTTTAAATTGCAATGCATTAACATGGGCACATTAAGACCGAAACCATGCCTGCAAGAAATTTTAGTTTACTGCAATACTATGCGTATATTTTATTTATTTTTTTGCAGTTGGTAAAACTAATTTTTCAAATAACAAATGAGTACTAAAGTGAAGAAGGGTATCCTAAGGCCTCTTCAATTCATCACAAAGATATTCGGTACACAACTCGTACCAGTTCATTCCTCCCCTCTTTTTGTTTGTTTCTACACAGTACACACACACACACATCAGTCTCCCACCTTCTCTTTATCAACAGTACCTTTTTTTCCTAGATGCCAAGGAAGAGGAGATAGAAATACAAATTGGATTACCAACTGATGTGAAACATTTGGCGCATATTGGATTCCATGGACCTGATACGACCGGACCGAGCTGGGTTTGTTTCATTTTTCTTAAAACAATATTGTCTTAATAACTATATCAATATATTAGACTCCTTATCATATTCCTCTTAACATAATCTATCCTATCTATAATAATTGTTTTACAGATGGATCATTATCATTCGGCCCCATTGAATGACATACAGGGTTTAGAACCTGCACCGAGCACTAACCAATGGGCCTCCCAAGGTATAGCTTTCTACATAACTCATTTTTCTTAAGAGCATTTAATTTGATTCAAATTTGCATTATTATTTCTACGTTATTTTGTGAATATATTTGTTTTTTTTTAAGTGGTATGCAAAAAATTGATTATTGTTCTTCTAGAAATTTTGTTATTGCACATTCTTATCGTCGCTCACTTGTAAAAAAAATGAACAGAGATAAACTTTCCATGTCATGAAATAGAAGAATCTCCTCGAGATGCCCAGAGCCACTCGCCAAAACCCATGAGGCCACGTCACTCACGTCGGCACCAATCTGAAGGAACAATTGCAATTGACAAGGACTCATCTGTCAAGAAGAAGGGCCACCGTTTCCGAAAAAAGAAGGAAGGGTCAAAGGAGGATGTTGTCGCCAACCCTGATGTACCGGCAGTTCCCAAATCGAAGAAGAAAAAATCAAAGGGTTCAGAAGGTGGTAGCGGATCATCGTCTCGGCCTAGACGAAAAGATCAGGCAGTTGTTGCACCTGAGGCAAAGCCTATAGCTGAGGAGATTGGTGCATTATCGTGACTTTGTCTTTATATCTACATTTTGTATAGTCGCTGTATCATCATTGCTATTATACTGTTTTTACTATTTCTGATCTCATGATCTTCTAATATGTAGAGATGAATACTATTTTGTTGTTCAAGTCAAGCTAATTATCCAACAATGCTTGCTTCGATCTCTCAAGTTGTCATGCTGGTCAATCTTTTTTATATATGTTTGTTCTTGTTTAGTAAGAACCTGTAGGTCAGTGGGTCTCCCCTCTCTAGTCTCCTCTGTTCTCTTCCTTGCTCTGTTTCAGTTAAAGGAAAACCTGCCTGGGTACTTAGGAGCAAGGGCGGAGCCAAACTTTTAAGCTATGCGCTTAAAAAACATATATTAGGGTCAAATTATATAAAATTTTCATGCTAGGTATGAGGGTCAATTTACAATACTCATAGCATTTTACTCTAAACTATATAGAAAATCATGCATAAGCTCAGAAATTTTGAAAATGAACCCTGCTTAAGAGTGATGGCAACGGTGTTTTAGCAGCTGATTTTATAGTTCCCGATTTGACATCAAATATTTTTATATGATTACTGTTCACGAAATATATATTTTTAGTCCAATTTATTATAAAATTTTCATCCTAGTATATCTTTTTCCATCTAGTTCAAACTTTGGTGCTTTGGCAATTTCCTTTTGCAGTAGATACCAGCCCAGAGATAGACAAGAAAGGTACAAAAAAAAATACATTTTATGGCATGCATATATATTTATTCAAAACAAAAGAAGACTATGTACACAATTTACAAGTCCACCCTTTCCTAGCTGTACATAGTTCTGATTTTACCTTTAAAAACCTTTATGATGTTTGTATGCATTTTGATTTTTTTCTTCCAAACCATTCATCAATTCAAGTCCGAAGACGTGATTCACCAGAAAAAAAAATACATACAAAAATATCACAGAAATTATGAGAATAGAAGTGAAACGATTCTTACGCTCCCTTTATTTCATTTAAGCACTTGGTGTAATTCAACAAAAAGGGACTTCAGGGAAAAAAATGTTCCTCTCTATGTTCTCCAATCAAACAGTATATATCTTGATAACTTGATCTACTTTTGCACGGCAAACAGGGCATTTCTTGCTTTTGGCCTCAATCTTCTTCAAACATGCCAAGCAACCGGCCATGTGACCACATGGTATACAAGCAGCTTCAACTTGTGAATCAAAGCATACAATGCATGAACTATTCTCCGTCATGTCCCTTCTCGCCAATTTAAGTCCGCTAGTATTAGTAGAAGTATCACTAAAAATAGTACTAGAAACAGTTTCTTGGTTTGGGCTTGCATCAGATGGATAATTAAAAAATGTCTCATAGAAGGTTTCTTCTGAGGTAGTGTCTGATAACAGTGGCTCATTAAGAGAGATTGTAGTACCCATTGTACCAGTTTCTGGTACACAATGGGGCTCAAGAAATATTCCTTCAGCTATGGCAGTTTCTATGGAGGCTTTTATTGCCCTGGCGAGTTCAATATCTTCTGGATCTGTTGTATAAGTTTCGGTTGCTCCAGCAGAAGTAAAACCAGTTGAAATTGGTGCATTTCGGTGCACCCCTGGCGAAGAAGATGAATTAGTTAGAAGAGTTGGTATTGGTATGGTTCTGTGTACCGGTAGCTGTTCAGGAGCTGAATTTGCCAAACGAGTTGATCCTGGTACTGTGCTGTGCCGCGTTGGTTGTATTGTTGTTGAAAATTGATATGGTGATGGACTTCTATTAAGATCATTTGCCTTCAAGATAAATTAAATTCCAAGTAATTTGAGATTAAAGGCATAATAAAAGTTTTATTTTCAATTATTATACAAACACATCCTACTAGTAGATGATTGTATATATCCCCGACTATTACCAGTACTACAGGTCAGAATAACATATTTGGATTAAGTCGTTCTATCAAAATTGAACATCTTCAAAACCTTGAAATAATACAGGGCTGTTGCTTTCATTGGCTTTAAAATGACTTTGGATAATAACATAAATGTCTGTTATTAAAACATAACCAAAGTTTTTTTTTAAGGTTAGTGGCTTTAAAACATAACCAAAGTTATCATGTTTATCTTTTAATCTGCATAATTAGGTAAATACCTCAAGTACTCCTCGGCATGCATTATAAAACAATTTAATTTGCTGCTTCTCACCCCAATATTCTGAGAACAGTTTGTATCTTGTTCCTATAATGAAATGCAACAGGTTTTATGCTGTTAATATCTACAGTAATGAATATTAACTAAAATTAAAATATAACAGAGAGATGGTACCTGAAGTCTTAATAACCACAAACGGATCGGGCTCATTGAAATTGGGTTGTTCTATGTGATTTTCCATCAGCCGTATCATCTCGCATGGCTCTGCCACCTGTTCAAGTGAATTTCAGAAGGAATTGGCACGTATATTTTTTTTATATCTATTCATATATATTTTTTTACTTGTCTTTGATCTTTTTTGGTTACAACTAGGAATAAAAACAGGTTTATATTGATCCAAAGGATATAAGATATAGAACAGAAATGTTTGTGGAAATTTGGAACTTCTTTTTTCATACCTCCTGAGCAAGATATATTACCAATTCAAGCTTAAGAGGCCTCGTCAAATCAATCGTGTCACTTGGTAAAACCACAGCCCAACTAATTAAATGAGAAAAAAAAGTTCGATCAAAAACACAAATAATATTTTAAAAGATTTATTCAATACCAATAGACCAGTTAATTGAAAATTTAAATACAGTTTGAGCCATTGAGAACTATGTAACTTGACAATCTTGACCATTGTGGCAAAGATGTTAAAAAAAAAAAAAAACAGAGAGCGACTGGGTGCATTTAGTTCATACCAGAATGTTTTGGACTTTCTAAAATTTTATTTTTAATGATCCTTGATGCATTATCAAGATAAAACTCGAACTGTATTAAATTATATTAATAGATGATCTATGCGTCCAACCACACCTCCAAGCTCATCCTCTTATTTTTCTTTAATTTTTATAGCTTCCAGATCAAATTGAGAAATATCGTCAAGATTGTCACATCATCAGAATATTTGTTAACTCAGAACTATATCAGACTATCAGAATGGACTCAGCAAGACAATTCCATTATGAAAAACTGCTTCTGGTAACATATCAAAAGTACGCACTGAGACGAAAGCATGTAAAATATGCTTACACTTTTCCAGGCCTGAAATCTGAAGGAATTGGTCTAAAACCACCATTAAGCACAGAACAACATTCAGCCCTTAGCCAGCCAGAGAAAATAGATATATGGCTCTAAAAGATGAAAAAAAATCAAAATTAAAGAAATTGTTTCAAACATTGAAGACATCTATTTTAAGCAACTTAAACAATAGTGTGCCACTTATACACACGTCCCCAAAAATAAACCAACAGTGTGCCACTTTTACATACATCCCCAACAAAAATTCCATATCACTAACAATAGTGTGCCACTTTTGTTTGTTGGTTTTATTACCTTTGCAGGGGTTTGAAAGATAGTCATGCAAAAATCTACTAAGGGGAAGAATTTAAATTTAGTAATTAATTTTACGAAATATTTTCAATATAACTAAAAGATTTTGAAAACAGAGAATTTTTGCATTAGAGAAGGTACCTCAATGGTACGGACTATAATAAAACGCCCCCTTTTTCTAGCTAGATCGAGAGCAGTGTAGTCATCATCATTTCTTACAAACAGGTTTGCTGGGAAAGAAAAAACAAGCAATGGAAGTTATTAATTTATGAAAGTTCTGATTTTCGACAAAAAAATTACCTGCCAGTAGAGAAGAATTGTACTTGGCATGTAACTACGTACCTCCATTTGCTAAAAGTAGCTTAACAATCTGATCGTGGCCTTTCATTATAGCATGGTGCAATGGAGTGCCTCCATTCTTTCCTAAATATTTATAAAACATATTAGTCGATTGACCTTTCTTAAATTTTATATTTGACAATTGATATTCAGAATACATACTTGTTTTTTTTTTTTTGGAGAAAAAACAAAGGTCAAGCCTTTGTTTGATATTACATACTTGTTTCAAACTAGAGAAATAGAAAGGTAAATTACTAAAACTCAAGATCTTTTGATGTGAGGATTTTGGAAAGATGTTAAAGAGATTGAGAGCATTACCGGGCTGGTAAGCATTAACATTTGCACCGAAGTCAATCAAAGCTTTTGCCACATCAAATCTATCATGCCTAAGGCATGCAATAATTAATGGTGTTCTTCCTTCGCTGTCCTTCCACTGCGAAATTTACGGAGTGAGATCGCGTAGAAATTATTGAGGAAGATATGAAATTCTTTTAACCCATTTCCATAATACAAACCTTCTTTTTATATACATGTTATTGTTAAACATAATAAATAGGAGGGAATGAATATTGGTCCCCTTTACATTCACCCCTGCCATTTCTTGTGTAGTGAACAAAAACATCGAAATATACATGCCGACAAGGACGCGCGCGCACACAATATATCTCAAAAAATTATTTGGGAATATTTACCTAAAATAAATACGATAATTTACATTTAACTCCATTCTTCAAAAAATGTCCAAATTACCCCCGTTATTATATATTTTCAATGTTTTGTGGAAATGCATTGGTTATATTAGATTTTGCAGTACAGCTCTACCGGAGTATCTTAAAAAAAATGCCCAAATATCATCATCTCTGTATACAAAAACGACGAAGGTGTGAACGTATTACTTATTATTATCTTCCAATAAATGATATATATATATATATAGAGCTGGGCTATGGTGAGTTGTGAAGTAAGAGGTCATTTTTACTTCACGCTCATAGTTTCATTTTAAAAATTCAAACAACCGATCCGAACCGCTCAACATGTTCTCTATATTGAAATGTGCTTGGAGACTAAATTTTACATTTTTTGAAATTTTATTACTATTTATTAAGCCACTTTGAAAATCGCTGATCCAGTGGTCCAGAAATTTTTACTGTTTTTTACTGTTCACAGTGGATCAGCGATTTCAAAGTAGCTTAATAAATAGTAAAAAAATTCCAAAAAATGTAAAATTTAGTCTCCAAGCACATTTCAATATAGTGAACATGTTGAGCGGTTCGGATCGGTTGTTTGAATTTTTAAAATAAAAATATGGCGTGAAGTAAAACGACGTTTTACTCACAACTCACCATAGTCTATCTCTCTCTCTCTCTCTATATATATATATATATATACACAGATTGTTCTGACTTCTGAGAAACAACATGAGGAATATTGGAAGGTACCAAAAAAAAAAATGGAAAAGCACATCATGTTACCTCAATTCCAGCACCCTTTCTTCTAAGAGCCCTTATATCTTCAATATTTCCACTAATAACCTTCTCATATATTTCTCTATCCATGGAAAAACTAACTGAAGTACTTGACTTAAAATTTCAGATCAAATTAAAAGACATATTAGGTTTTGTAATAAGGAAAGAAATACCAAACTAAGGGAACTTCCGAGTTCTATTTGGGATGGTCTGAGGGAATTTGTGAAGAAGTGACTAAGAAAGAAAGGGATAGAAGATATGACTTGAAGCATTAATTGTTTACAATTCAAACTTTTGTTTGATATTATTAAAGAAAGAATATAACAAATAGAAACTTCTTTGGCGGTAGGAATGAGTAGTTGTTGACTTGAGCAAGCAAGTCTCTCAGACACTTTCCACACATTTTAAAAGTATGAAAAAATAATAGAATAATAATATCAACAGAAAATTGTATTATCAAAATAAGCTGAGCTTTTGCTCACGTACACAATGTACTAGCCTAGATTTTATTAAGAGGAGGGATCAAGTTACAACAAAGTTATAACAATTATTTTTTACATTTTGAAATTCCAAATCGTTGATTCAAACCGTTCAACATGATCTCCACAATAAAATGTGCTTCCAGATCAAATTTTATATGTTTTTGAATTTTTTTACTATTTATTAAGTATTTTACAAAAACTAGTCAAATTCAGACTATTGTTTGTACCCATCTTAATAAATAGTACAAAAATTCAGAAAAATGTAAAATTTGATCTGGAAGCACATTTTATTGGGGAGATCATGTTGAACGGTTTGGATCGACGATTTGGAATTTCAAAATGTAAAAAATAATTGTTGTAACTTTGTTGTAACTTGATCCCTCCTCTTTTAGACCGTCAATGCATTAATTTGATAATTTCCACCTTAATTCCTAAAAGGTTATTAATTCAAGAAAAATAGATGTGTTGATAAAAAAAAATCTGCTAATGCGCACATAAAAGAAAATTTCAGAATCATCAACAAACGGTACACTAAAGATGGATTAAAATTATTTTCATCTTTTGGTTTAGACCGTCAGATCTAAAATTACATTAAAAAGCTATTATATATAGTCCATTAATGAAGTCGATACCCATTGACGGTGCATTCCTCTGCATTCATCTGTCACAAAAGACCCCCAAAAAAGAAAAAAGAAAAAAATATAAGATAAAAAAAAATCGCCCATTGACGGTGCATTCCTCTGCTGACGTGACGTGTTCGTTATTCTAACTAGCAAATGATAAGATTTAATTAGAAGTAACGGTGTACGTCACTATTGTAAAATAATATTTTAATTATATATTTGTATCCTTGTAAACTTGGAATCCTTTTGTGGTTTACACAAGATCAACGAAACACTATTGTATTGTTAACGGTGGTCTTGTTGCATAGCTTGAATATTTTAGTCTCTTTTTATTTTCTACATTCTTAGAAATTAGAATGAGGAACTATCGATATCTTATAGGAATGGCAAAATTATAAAGTTTCTAATTTAATTGAACTTCTTAAACTTTGATAAGAGTATTATATGTGCATATACATACTAATAGATTGCGGAAAATCTGAGAAATCACTTTTTTTGTTGTTGCTGTAAGGCCATCATAATAATTGCAGTTTAATTGAATTATGTTGACATTTTGTGATTTTTTTTCTACGACGAAGGAAATTTAATATGTGTTCTTATGATGAGATTTTGTTACGATAACAATAATTTTATCACGGTCTTCATTTTCCCAAATCATACTTTCCATGAAAGATAAAAGATGTAGTTAAATGATATAAAATGGTCAAAATCATATTTTGTGATACAAATCAAACTTATCCATGATGGGGTTTGTTCTATATTTGATTTTTGTCACTGCATTAGAAAGTGTAAGCTGATGACAAGACGTCTAACCTTGAGGTTGTCAACATATCTTAATTTTCATGTGTTTAATATATCCGTATTGTATTCGGTAAGGTGTGTATAAATAAGAAATTATTTTTGTTAATTTAAAGGATAAGGGTACTAGAAATTTTTTCATTAGTTAATTGAATAAGGATACGAGTAAGATATATTTTGTACCATATTCTATAAGGTAATCGATAAATATAAAAGAGTGAGGTTATGGTACATAGTGTATATTGACACGTACTATGAATTAATATATTTGTTTTCAAAGTCTAGATAGTCGATTTGAAGACTTAACCGCTCAATATGGTCTCCATATGAAAATCTACTTGCAGACTAAATTTTATATTTTAAAAAAAAATTACTATTTTTTTTATTGCTAGAAAATCACTACTTTTTTGAATGGTCTTGAATCTTTAGATCAAGTGATTTTCTAGCTATCTAAAAAATATTAAAAAAAAGAATTCGAAATTTTGATTTACAAGTACATTTTCATATAGAGATTATGTTGAACGGTTCAGATCGACTATTTGGACTTTGCAAATGGAGATATTGATCCATAGTATGCGCTATGTATAGTACTGTAGCATTACTCAATATAAAATTAATACGAAATTTTTTAACTCGTACGTATAGTTGTATAATTTTTATTATTATGATTACATTATTTCACACAACGTTGTAGATGATTTTTTATTTTGTATTTTATGACAAAATTGATTAATCAAACATTTTGCATAATTTTTAAACTTTTAATTTATGACATAATTGATGTATAAAACATTTAATAGTTCTATTTAATCAATAATTTGTAAATTTTGAAATAATAAGATGAATAATTTTATAGTTCTACTTAACAGATAGAATACGAATATTAATAAAGTTTACACGAAGACGAATATAAAAATCTCTACATTAGACCCATACCGCATCTGTTGACATCTCTATCTAACATTCTAACCTTCTCCTCTCTCCGGGTCAAAGAGTTGTTCTATATTTGACTTTTATTGGCATAGTTCTAACTTCTAACCTTCTCGATCTTCCACTCGCTGACCCCCATCTCATCCAATCCAATGTACAAGTAACAAGTTGGTTGGGTAAAATGGTGATTGCTCGGTTGTCATGCTACACTTTAATTCATTTTCCCTTCCCAACTCTCCAAGATCATTTGATATGCATGCATGCTCTTCCAATTCACCTCCCTTGTTTTTTTCCTCTATCTCCTTTTTATTCTTCAAAAAGTGTAACTAACACCTCAAAGACCGCAAGAATGTTATTTTAAATTCTTCGCACAATACCTAATTGACATGCCTCCACTTTACAAATCTTCAATCTCGGTTGCGTATGAATCGTTGAAGTGTATGAATATATAATACTATTGTAAAAATATTATTGTTTGTTATAATTTCTTTTTTATAAATTTGCGAAATAGTGCTATGAGGAGAGAAAATATACTATAATTGCATCCGACAGAAAGTAATAACACTATTTTCGAATTAGTTCTATTCTCATGTATATGTATTCAAACCAAGGTTCTAAATATCGATCATTGCGTTATCGCAGAAAGGCTAAAAAAATCAGCTATAGCACGTCAAACGGCTGATAACGCTATAGCTTTTAAGGTCCGAAAAAACTATACGGCATCTATTGCACAAGCTATAACTAGCTATTTAGAACTCATTCAAACATTCTCTCTTTCTTTAAAGAGTCTTAATACATCCATTTCCGACGCATTTATGCATGACAAATGAGAAGAAAAAGAGAAGAAATTGGTAAGAGACACAAATAATTAAATTACCTCGAGTCCAGCACCACTGCTCCGAAGAACTCTCAGCTGCTTAATTCTGCCTGAATTAACCTTCTCGTATAGCAACTTATCTTTTAATGCTTGCCACGCCATCAATGGAGATCCCTTTTCTTTCTCAAGTAGATAAATGAAGAAGATTTTCAAAGGCAAGAAAAGTACCAGAAAATTAATTATCAGGAAATATAGGAAGGAGAGTACATATATACTTTTGTAAATGGAGATAGGAAAGGGGAAAGAGAAGTGTTTCGTAAGATAAACAGTCCAAATCAAAGAATTGAAAGCTGCTCAATTTTTTTTTCCTCTGATTGCTTTCTTTCATTTTTTTTCTCTAGAGTGAAGCTGTCTTTAAGTTGTTGCTACATTTGATTCTCTCTCTTATTATAATTATGCTCTCACATTCTCTCTATGCGACACATTGTCACATTTTTAGTATTTCAAAGTCTAAAAACGTTTAAAAAAAAAAAAAAAAAACTCATTGAATTTTTCCTCATTTTCCACACAAGTACCACGCATCCACATCCAAATTTTATAAAATTTCAGACTATTTTGTACAATACTAATATATAAGTGTATACATTAAGAAATCGTCTTCAATTTTTGAAAGGAACCGCACAAAATATTTAAATTCTGAACATTTCGTATGACGTCGAACAAAATTTAAATTAAAGATGTACAATTCAAATTAAATTCTCTAGGTCGACAAGGACATCTCAAACTGCCATACTAACTGAGACAACTAAAGCTTAATTATCAAGTCTCTAATTATTTTTCTTTAAGGTGGCTCTATTGACTAGTCTTCAATTATTTTATTACAATAATTTGTGTCATTTTTTTTTTGTAAACATGCACATACGTACACATTACCACGGAACCTGCAATATTTTTATAATTCAGATCTACTTAATTATTTTATGTACCCATCATCCTGTCAAATCTAAACTAGTTAACTAGAGCATCAAATTAATTTTACAACAGTTAAAAAGCCTTGAATGCTTTCCGGCTATATACAAGATGTTAGAGAAAAATGGTCTCCAATCTTACTTTGAATACGTATCTAAATTAGAAAATACAACAATATTTATAATTCTCGTCTACTACTACAAGCTTAGCTTCTTGGTTCATCAATGACCTGTAATTCAGAAAAAGTAAAGAAAAGATCTTAAACTTTGCCCTGTTTTATTTAACCTAATTTGAGAATCAGGCTGATAACCACATTTCAATGTTTTATTCAAATAAATACATCTTTTTGCCATTTAGAACAGTGTATGTTTGGTTGGTTGACTGCTCAATTGTACTAAATATAAATTGCAGAGACACAATTTCTATTTCAAAAAGCAACGAGGTGCCAATTGTATTATAATAGCACATATTATGTGTACAGCACATTATAGTACCACATCATGATACTTGTTTCATGCCAATATGGTGTATCGCATGGTTCAACAAGATTCAAAAATACTTCATACCTAGCCAATTAGGAAAACCATGTATATTGGTACCGTCACGAAGAGAGAGAGAAGATTGCGCCATGCTGGCAGTTGGCTTCTCCTATATACCAACAAAAAAAATGATAAATAATTCCAACAAACAGTTTGAGAGTTCCATTACAAAAATAAAGTATTAGAAGAGAAATTTACCACTTGCACTTGTCTAAAGCCAGTATTTAGACCAGTATGATACGCATAGTCTCTATGATGTTCGTGTATCCTCTCATGACTCATCCAGGTAACTGGACTTGGTACCGGTACCGGTATTGGTGTCGGTACCTCTACTCCCTGAAAACATAGTGACTTTCATTAAGTTCATGTAATCAAGGTAGATTGACTGCTTTACATAGACAACAAGTAAATCACTACTAAATAAAATGATGGTTTAGGTATTCTTTGATTAAGAAAAAAGGGCTATTTTGATATTAATTGAAAATATTCATTTATATTAATATAACATCCAACAATGAAATTGTGAAGCTTACATTGGTACATACCGACATTATTTCGCTTCCAGAAACAACATTATGCTGTACAGACATTATCTTCTCTCTAATTGACCTCCCTTCTTGCGAGCCTATATTCAAATTAGGCACTGAAGGAGACATCTCAAGACCCTCAGTCACACCAGTAACTTTATCTATCATTTCTTCAACCCTTTTCTCTATACCATCCAACACACCGTCGACCATCACAAATAACTCATCAAAATCAGCAGCTTTTGAGGCTAATTTTATGAACTTCCCACAGAGTATTCTCTCTCGATCCGCAATATCACAATTAGGGTTTTCAGCACTAACAATTTCACCTGTAGTGGTACTGTTTCGGGCATATCGGGTCCATCGTCCCAGTATGTACCGTTCTGGCAACAACTGAATGTTCATTACATCAAGGACCTTAAGACCATGGCCACATAAGATCCCACAACTTTCAAACTTTTTACAACTACAACTAACCGTCTGTTCAAATGGGTCCCAGATAACCCTAAAACATTTATGCAAGCTCTCATCTTTATCTAAATCCGTAATTGCAACTACATGCTCATTTATCGATTGACTTTCATTTGGTGGTTTTACATAAGCAGCAGTGTATACCTCATATTCATTTTGAAAAATATCAAAAACTTTTGGAGTGTAAAATCGGCTGGCTTGTAGTAGAATTCGGGTTTTCATTTTCATCCTAGGTAAATTCCTCCTAAGGTCAACCTCAGCTTCGATTTCCTTCTGACGCTTTTTGGCAACACGCTTCTCAAAGTTTTTTAAGAATTCCACAATGTCAGAATCAGCCTTCAGCTGCTCTCTGTTCAAGTACCTATTAAAACTCTCGACAGTTTGGTTGCTTCGCATCTCCAAAGTATAAGCATTTTTCATATAACACTGAGCCCATTTTTCTTTTATTTTGTAAGTGCTATCCAACCAGGTATCACCTTTCGACTTCTTTTTCAATTGTTTAAAAGCATCTTCAAATTCTTTTTCTTCCTCATGCTCATACAAGCAATCTCGAAAAATTTTCACAAGGTCGGTAGTGCCCTTGTTATACCCACTCAAGTGTTTTGTTGCTTCTTGCAACAAGTACCAAGTGCTTAACCCGTGTACCGACTCTGGCATTGTCTCACTTACAGCTTGTGCTAATGCTAAATCCTGGTCAGTAAATATGGTTTTGGGTTGTTTTGAATTATGAGTTTTCAAAAAAGTTTCGAATAGCCATTTGTAATTTTCGGCAGATTGGTTGTACAATAAAGCAGCTCCAAATACTACGATATCTTTAAAATGGTTGAAACCAAAAAAGATAGCCAGAGGGCGTAATTTTTTATTTTTGACGCAACTGATGTCAAAAGTTACCACATCCCCAAACTGAGCATAGTCGATGCGCATTTTTGCATCAGCCCAGAATATTGTGGAAATTTTTTCCTTACTGTCTGACAGCTCTGTGTGATAAAGGGACGGATTCTCGAGAGTTTGATCATCAAAATATTTTAGCAAATTTCCAATTTCTCCCCTGATTAAATAATCTCTCTTTCGCTTGTTTAGACGGTAACTAGGAGTCGGTACCATGACTGCAGCAGTACCAGTGCCACCAACCTGTTGGCATGTGAAACAGGAACCATATTTAGACCTACTATCACAACCAACTTTGGTCATAAGTTAAAAGTACCCTGTACCAGTGAAGCTCAGGCATACCGCTCAGTACCATTAACCTTAATATGGCAAGCTCAGGTTTGTGCCAAATAATTATGACTTCAAGTTGTATTACTCATTCAATGCAACTGGTACCAAAATAATTAATAGTACAACAGGACATTTTTCCATTCATATACTAAAAAATAGTTAGTGCCATTGAGAGACTCAAATTAAGCCAGGTTATAACCGTTTATTAAACAATTAAAGTTGGATCCACACTAATGAAGCAAAAACTATAGCACTAACCTGAGCTGCTTCATGCTGAGGTGGCACCCCCTCACCCTGTACCGACCCATTAAGTGCATGGTTATGCTCTCCCACAAAATCATATACCATGTATTTGCCACTTCCTTTCACCAACTTCACCCCCATGCGAACCTTACACCCTGTTCGGGTTTCGGGTCGGACACACTTGGCGCGCCCGCCCCGTTTATCGACATAGTTCGCTTTTTTGCTATAAAAGCCCTCATTTGAACACACAAAACCCCTCGAGGTAACCTTCCCGTTCTTGCTACAGTTTTTAAAGTGCTTTCTCACACAAAACCCCATTTTGGCGCCATAATTGAGCCAGAATTTCCATGCTTCGTCCACACTCTCAAACTCCATCCCGATTCGGGGAATCCAGTCAACAACCAGACCCAATTCTTTCTCGGATCCTTCATCGACTACGTCGAATTCCCCCATGGTGAAATCAATTGGCCACTAGGGTTTGATTCGAGAGGTAGAATTTGATTTTGGATTTTAGTTGGAGGAAGCGGGTGAAATATGGAGTGTAGAATAGTTGATGAAATTTAGAGAAGGACGATATCAAAGAGGCGCCGAGGAGAGAAACTGAGAAAGAGTAGAGATGAGGTAGGTTAGGGTTGCCTCTCCGATCGAGAACCTCTACAATTTCTACAATTATTTTCGACATTTTATCCCTTCTCTGAAATTATATCTGCAATTTGGTGCAATTGTTTATATTTAAACCTTTGGCATTGATCTGTACTTAGTTTTAGATTAAATACAAGTAATTTGCAGGTTGTTTACTTGTTTATAACTACTTTAGTAAGTAACTATTAAGTTAATTTGTTTATAAATTTGAAGGTAGAAAACATGGATTTTTAGTTAGTAATTTGCAAGGTTGTTTATAATTACTTATTTTTTTAAAGGTAGGAAACATGTATTATACTAGCTGTATATGTATGCATTTGTTGCAAACAATTGTAGACCTACCGATGTTTCCGTATATACAAAATTTATGGTGTTTTACATTATTTTTTAATAAAAATTCAGTAGGCATAATTTTATTCTAAAATATATTTTAAAATTCCGAGAATTGCTCAATTGATGCAAACTAACGAGATTACCAACATTTATAAATTATATTTTATTTATTCAGCATATCTTTTATTTATTATCATTATAATATTATTTACTAAATCTTATCAAATAATAATTTAAAATATCGAAATGTTAATTACAAGACATACTTTTTTGGGATCGACTAACAGTCCCCCCATTCAGTCCCCTAAACGTCCCCCTAACTGTCAAAGTACAACTGTCAGTCTCCCATTCAACATACATTAATTCAGTCCCAAAATAGAAAGTATGAATACCTAAGATATGAAGTATGCATATATAATTCATCAAGTATTAATACCTAACATATCAAGTATTAATTCACATACGGACTGAGGACCATTACTTTTCGGGGACAGTAACTGTCAGACTGCCTCGGGGACCACAACCAAAAAGTCACGTGGATCACACCACCAGTCCCCCATTCATTGATTAAATTAATTCACATACAAAATGGAAAGTATGAATACCTAAGATATCAAGTTCATACTCTAAAAACTGGACACAATACTACTCATCTTTTACACGTTTTTCAAGGTAGTTTTTTTTTTCTCCATTCATTCTAACCAATTTTTGAGACGATCTATGAGGAATTTTGCAAATCTAAAAACACGAACGTTTTCTATTTTTTTTTCTCTTTCAAATGAGATCCATGATGACATACTTTTACACGTTTTTCAAGGTATCAAATATTCAAATATGGAAATTATTCATACAAAATGGAAAGTATTCATACCTAACATATCAAATATTTATATATAATTCATCAAGTATTCATACTTAAGATATCAAGTATTTAAATCCAAAAAACTGGACTCAAATATGAAAAGTATTCATTCAAAATGGAAAGTATGAATACCTAAGATATGAAGTATTCATACTTATGATAAGTATTTAAAGAAAAAAACTGGACTCAACTTTTACACGTTTTACACGTTTTTCAAGGTGATTCAATGATTGAAAAAGTTAGTTATAATGGGGGGACGTTTAGGGGACTGAAGTGGGGGACTACATCTTTACTCATTTTTTTACTTCATCTTGACAAAAGTTTTAGAAATGTTTTACAAAAAAATATAAATTAGTTCATTGACAAGTTTCATCTAAATTAATTTTCTCTTTAGTATATAAATGACCGAATATTCTGCTTTGCTAAATAAAATTTTATACATAAAAAATATCTAATTTTACCATCAATTTTTATAAATAAATAGTAAATATTACTATTAAAACTATTGAATATTTGATAAGTTCTTTTTTGTAGTCTCGTTATTTTGCATCAATTGAACAGATCTCAATTGTACATCTCTCTTATTTTATTCTCCTTGCATATATTGTATATTCATATCTTGATATCATCATTCAAAATTCCAAAAGGTTTGAAGATTTGCGCCACTTTGTTTATTTGTACCAGAACCACTGTAGAATGCAACGTGTAGAATGCTGAATGCAACGGCTCTGATACAAGGGAGCCGCTAGGTTTTGGAGCCACTTTAGACTGCAACTGCTGCGTTATTTTTGTGAATATGAAGATTCTGATGCCATTGATTTATTTTTGTACTCTATAGAAAAATAAATCGGAATGGCAGAAGTTTCCTGTTTATCAAGAGTATTATCCGTCCGATCAACATCCAACTATTCGGGGAATCCATGCTGCATGGGATGATGTCAGTAGAAGTATTGTTACTTTTCACATTTTCGTGTACGCCCCTATAAAAGTTCATGTTTCACATAAATCATAGCAATGTATGGTTTGAATTCTTAAAATGTATAAATACTAGCAATGCATGGTTTGAATTCTTAAAATGTATAAGAATTAATGTCGCATACAAAATATATGATATAGATTTTTTTTTGGAACCTTTATAGAGTTCCATGTAGGCTTTATGCTCGTCTCAAATTTCATACAATTAAATTTTGTAATTGTTTGAAATTAACAATTTTTGATAAATTACTAAATATTACTGAAATCGCATAAATTATTGATATATTATCTATTTATCTAACAATACGCAAAAACTTTAATTTCAATTTTCAACATTACTTAAATCGATATAATATATATTGTCAAGACCAAAATAAAGTTATCATCAAGTGATCTCCCTTCTTTGTTTGATATTTTATAAACTAACAGTGTTCTATATAGACGCTAATTTCGAAGGTATTTTACGCCTTTGATGAAACGAAGTTAATTTTCCTGAGAGTACACTGTACACTGATAAACTAAAAATGCTTTGCACTCTGCAGTTGTGGCATTAAAGACTTCATGCCTCACAGCAACATTCACAATCAAGCAAAAAATACCAAAGAAAAGCCCAAAGGGCGAACTTGTTAGGTGAAAATAGGAATGTGTGGTTATATTTAACCCCAAATCGGCCATTACTCATTTACATGCAAACCACACTACCTTTCTTTTAACTCGTACACTACCATCCTCCCTCTTGCCCATAGAAACTGAATAAACAGACGATAGCACATTTTCCATTTTTTTTTCTTTTTCTTTTGGATATTGACAACAGAACAGTTTTGTTTTTGCTATGAACAAAATCATATCAAACAGCATATAGCTTCAAAACTTGGGTGATCTTAGCACGGCAAATGGGGCACTCGCCTCTTTTTTCCTCAATTTCCCTAAGACACCCCATGCAGCCAGCCATGTGGCCACATGGTATACACGCCCCCTGCACCGGAGCATCCAGACAGATAACACATGTACCAACTTCCTCCTTATTATTACTATTTTCAGTACCAGCACCAGTAGTAGTATTGACTGTGCTAGGTACTGTTGACATATTTATCGGGCTAGAATCAATTGACAGGTATTGAACTGGACCTGTGTAGAAGGCTTCATTGTCGATTGGTGGAGCCGAGGGAGCTGACACGGTCTGGATTTGGTTTTGGGCCTTGGACCCGTTAAGAGAAGTGCTTGTGCTAGCTTCCTCAGTATGAGTCTTACGAGTCTTTTTAGGGGAAGGAGGACCCCACCCATTGAAGGTGGAGGGAGTGGAGCTGCTTGTTGCCCAGCTGTTCGTACCAGGGCTAGCCTGGGATTGGGCAACAGGTACAATAGGTAACACATCTGGAACGCCTTCTATGATGGCCGATTGGATGGATGCATTTATGGCCATGGCTAACTCCATCTCTTCTTGGTTAGGCTGCGGTGGGACCCCAGATGATGCCTGAAGGGCTGGTACGGCCGGTACAGGTGCCATGGGTGGGTTTGGGACGTGTGCTTGGTTGGGAACGGGGGCAACTCCAGGAGGAGGTGCAGGTACAACAGTTGGGATCTGAAAGAGCAAAACATGTCAAAATCAAAATTGAGTTCTAAAAGGGTAGATATGCACTTCTAAAGTGCAGTTAGTCACAGCATAGCACATAAGCAGTACAAGAATGTTCTGAAAAAAACATCAAGATTTGCAAACTACATAGAATTCTTTAGAGAACTCGAGTTCAGAATATACACTAAGATATTAGTGTAATCTTAGGTTTATTTAAATTGTAGAGTCAGATTTTCAATTTGAATGTGCAGACATCATAAGCTGTATGCTGGTTTCATTTAAGAACACTGCATATGCAGTTGCCATAACTAATCAAAAAATTTATAATAATATTGTTCTTTCAATTATTGTTGTCACACATATTGAGGTAAAATTGTACAAAGGTACCTGAGTTAACCCTTTGCATGCAATACAAAATGACTGAAGCTGTCTCTTGTCCCCTTCATTTGCCGATAAAAATTTATGTTTTGTCCCTTCAATTATTGCCAACATATTAAGTATGATAACCCATGCAACAAATATTTACAAAGAAGAATGGTTATGTTTAATTACATACTCGTTGATTTCTCAATGATAATGAGAGAAGGATCAGCTTGGTTGAATTTTGGCTCCTCCAAATGGCATTTCGACAGGGGTATTACTTTATTCGGTTTTGGTGCCTATTAAAAAGGAAGCAGAAAATTTTAAAGCACACTAAAATCATATAAGTTAAATTAGGCATAATTACTTAGTATTATTTGTTTTACCGAGAGATCTGGGTAAACAGCCAGCTCAAATTTAAGAGGCCTTGATGGACTACGTGAGTCACACGGCAAAACCACAGCCCATCTGCACCAAATTTCAAAAGAAAAACAAAAGGTTATAGTAAAAAATTAAGAAACTTTCATGACATAAATCATATAAGCAGGAATTATGCAGTGGGAGCTTGAATCAAATCTTCGAGGAGGGGGGGGGGGGGGGTTTCTGCTGCTGGTACCAGCTACTAATTGACCCCTATAGTACCGAAGTGATATACTTCAAACAAACACCAGACAAAACCACAAAAATAAGAGGCACTCATTTTTAAGACAAATTGCAAAAAGAGCAGCTGTTTTAAATTTGCATACACTTTTCTTGACATGAGCTGTGGTGCCAATGCTTCGAGAAAACCTGGCCCATAATTCTCGCGTAACCATCCACAAAAGAGACATATTCGGCTCTGCATAAAAGATTTATGATAACAAAATTTAAACAAAAACTGCCAGAAATGACCCAACTGAATGTTATGTTGGAATATTTTTCATACAGAACAGCTTTCCAATTTCTTTTTTGCATACAACTAGAATAATGGTTTATTAAGAAGATGATGAGTCTTATTAAAACCTTAATCAGCAAAAATTAACTGAATGAATCACAATAAATGACAACCTATCTCTTATACCAGTTTGGGGCTCCTACACTACAGTAATGAATTATCCTTGAGATACAAGTTCTAAGCTTTACATCTTAACATCATAGGTAAATTCCTTAAAATAAATGTACTGTACCTCAATAGCCCGCACAACATTTATATGACCCTTTTCTCTAGCCAGATCAAGTGCTGTACAGCAATCATCATTCATTATAAATGGGTTCGCTGAAACAAAAGAAAGATAAATGCTTATATTTATATTGTTTTTTGCAACTGACAACCAACATTTTTGGGTAGGAAGCAAATAACACAACCTATTAAACTAAGCCTGAGTCAAACAAAGATCATTACCTCATGAGCTAAAACTGTATTTTTTTATCTTATTAAACCAACATTTATTATCTGATTTTATTTCAGTTCAATCTGGTCTTAGAAGGGAATAGAGAGAGCACAGGCAGTAGTGGCAAATTTTTTAACACTGGAAACAATATAATTTTTTCCATCTTAACAGTTTGATAAAGGACACATTTTGCAAAGGATGGGAAATATTGAGAGTAATTTTCACCAAATGAAACATCAAATACAAGCCAAACTTAAAGAATTACTAAAAATGAGCCCATCTTTTTATTTACTTTTCTGTAGGAGAGAGAGTTATACAGTACCTCCATAAGCAAGAAGGAGATTAACAGTTTGTTCTAGACCTTTTTTAGCTGCATGGTGAAGTGGTGTTCCTGCATGGCTTCCTACATTACGAAGGAGAGAAGATCATATCAACTTTTCCATACATTAATCAGCACGGACACCTGATATCTGACGTATTTTTTTTTAATATGATCATGTCTTACTAAATTCATATAATATTGGAAAAGTACAATGAAAATTTCCATTACCAGAAGCAACAAACACTAGTAATATTATATGAATTTACTGGAAAAGGAATACTGATGTTCTTACCAGGTCGATACGCATTGACATTTGCACCCAATTCAATTAAAACCTTAGCCACATTCAACAAATCATGCCTCAAGCAAGCAAGTATTAAAGGGGTCTTTCCATCCTTATCTACCCACTAAAATAGAAAAATAACATAGTATACATAGTTAGAACTAGAAACGAGGTATTTCAATAAAATATCAACTAATTTTAACAATAAAATTGAAAGTAGTTTGCTAATTTACCTCAAGAGCAGCGCCTTGGTTTCTCAAACTTTTGATTCCCTCGACATTTCCGTAGTTAACTTGCTCATAAAGTAATTGACCTTTCGATTGTTGCAATCCCATTTTAAAACCCCTCAATCAAAAGAAGAAGACCAGGGATTTGGACAAAAATTTATGTCCTCGACGCCAAAAGGAAAACTCAAATTGTCAAAATTGAAGTTCCACAGTGATATGCAAGTTCTTCTGCTTGCGCTAGGTGCGATCGAAAATTTGAAATGCAAAAGGGATTAAAACGGAGTATTGGAAGAAAAGATAGAAGTCTCAGAAATTCCACCGCTCAGGATCTATCCTTATATTCGGATAAACAAAAAATCCCCAAACCCAAATCTCAAAATCAAAGTCAAAATCACAAACAAAGAGACTGAACTTGGGGATGGAATCGAATCCAACGGAACGAAGGAACCTGGAAAATCTCAATTCTTAGGGGCGAAGAAATTGATTGTGTCTCGTTGGAGCCTGGGGAATAAATATTTTTATCTCTATTCTGACTTTTGTTCGAGAAACATTTATTCAGTTTAACCCCATAGAAATGTAAAATCATGTTTACTTCTAGGCATAAAAGTCCGAACACTCTGAAACTCAAATTTTGAGTTTAGATCCGATCCGTCCGATCAGAATTCGGACCAATCAGGCGGCTGAGATAATGCACGGGGATTCTTTAATATTTGCAATACAGATCTGACGGTCTGGATCTAAAATCAAAATTGACGTTACTTTAGGTGATATGAATTCTTAGGTATAGTAGATGTGAAACTTCGGTTGTTGTTTTGGTCCATTTAGCTTGTTATTATATTAGTATGATTTTTATTGATAAAAAATAAACCAAAATTTCAAATCTGTAAGAGTAAGATTTAAATTGAAAACTTCTCCTCTTTTTAATAACGATTGATGAATTAATAATTTTTTTATATGTAATAACAGTGAGGCTATGGTATTATGCATAATAATATAGATCGGACCGTACTACTACTATGTAATAATATATTTATTTTTAAAGTTCAAAACATTTGATTTGAATCATTCAACATGATTTCCATATGAAAATCTACGTAGACTAAATTTCAGATTCTTTTTTAGATTTTTTTACTATTTTTTAGATAGATAGAAAATCAATTTATTTAAAAATTCTAAACTATTTGAAAGTAGTGTTTTTTATCTATGTAAAAAGTTTCTAAGAAAATGTAAAATTTAGTCTCTAAATACATTTTAATATGAAGACGTTTAATTGTTTAGATCAAATGTTTAGACTTCAAATATAAAAGATATTGATAATAGTACAAACCAATGTTCTAAATAGCTAGCTATGACTACGCTGTAGCTTTTTCGGACCATAAAAGCTAAGCTATGAGATAATAGTGCGCTAATTCAACTATGACCGCTATAGTTGTAATAGCTTGCCGCTATGCTACATGAGCTTTTTTTTGCAATTTACATGAGTTTTTGTTCTTATTTCTGATTCTAAATGGTCTGTTATGATAAGTATGCTAAACAGAACTATGTGCTTTTGTTCCTATTTGTGATTTAGTATCTCATTCTATATCGGAAAATATTCAAATATTAATTCTTCCTTTTGCTTGCTTTTCGTCTAGTATTCACTTGTAAAATTATTGCCATTCGTTTCAATTGAAAGCTGATTTTGATTATTATAATATATAAAATGTTCAAATAGGTATACTTCATTTCACTTGTAAAATTAATTGCTCTTCGTCTATTATAATCTATAATAGTATGAAGTATGAACTAATTAATAATGTTACCTTGTAGATCCTGTTTTTTTCTTCTTATTTGTATGATTGAAAAAAGTATAGAGTTAGATTAGTTATCATTTGATTGTTACCCCAATTCTCCAATATTGATCATGTTGATAATTAGTAGAAATATAGAATATAAATTTTAAAAAGAAAAAAACGCTATGCATGATAACTTCCACTATAGCTACGCTATTCGCAATAGTTTTTTTTTTGTCTCCCCGCTATGTCACTATAAACGCTATTTAGAACCTTGGTACAAATTGATATGCCCTATGCATATTACTATATATATAGCTCTCACTAATGTAATAATATTTTTACCAATAAAAATCTAAAGCACATGCTTAAACATTTGAATAGATTCCGTTCTAGGATTTAATTTTTTTTTTACAAAAGAATCCAATTATATTAAGAGAAGAAATAGAAATATTCAGTGAAGGAGGACATGGAACCTTTCTATTTCATACATTCTGAATGGCGCTGAATTTAGAACATTTAGCGAGTAGAACTAGGGTGTTCTTGAGCTCACCAAGCCTCTTTGTGAAGCTTAACTCAAAAACTCATCGAATTGATTTCAAGCGACGCATTCAAACCGTTGAAACCGATCTACTTCACGAATGATGAGTTTACATGTTAAGTTTTTAAATTTTAAATTTAATTTAATATAAAGTCAAGCGATCAAAAAATGATGAAAAATGAACATATTAAAATTAACTTATAAACCATCCTTTTTTTTACCGCTTGACTTTATATTAAATTAGTTCGAAAATTTATAAATTTGACATGTAAATGCATCACTCGTGAAGTAGATCGGTTTCAACGGTTTGGATGCATCGTTTGAAGCCAATTTAATAGGTTTTTGAATTAAGCTCACAAAGGGACTTGGTGAGCTTAAGAACACCCTAGTAAGTTTAAGATACTTTTTTAACTTCAACGAGATTTCAACATATAACTCAAATATATAGAATAAACATTTGTGATTTATATACCTCTTGCAAAGTATTATTCTAACATTTAAAACAATTATTATCAAATATTGATATGCACAATATAATATGAAATTTTTTGGTTGAAATAGTAAGAACCCATGTTTGATAAGAGAAAGAACAAAGAAATGTCAAGGAACTTTCTTTTATATTGAAAAAAAAAAAATCAGGTTGGATACAAAAACAGGAGTCAGAATTTTAATTGCATGTGTATTCTTCAAGAATGTTTAAATTACTTAATTTTTCTTCAAAATTCTACTATCGTATTTATCCTTCTAATTTTTCTTTTCATATTTATTCAATTAATTATCTTTCCATTAGAACTAACTCATGAATTTTCATTATGCCCACGTGGAAGATTAAAGAAAGTAATGATAAAGCTAGGCAACTTCACGTGTAACTGCAGTGGAGGTAGATGAGAGGTCATGTTATGGTATTATAGTTTAGTAAAAAAAAAATAACTAATCGGATCCTATGCTCGGCTATGGAAGTAAAAAAGTCACACTATGATCTGATACGTCACGGTTTCGGCACGAGTGTCGATCACGTGGCGTGACTCGCATACTGCATCTTGTAATTATTTTTAGATATAAATAGTGTGACACGTCAACTAGTCTGATCACAACGTGTCACGACACAGGACACAACGCAGTACAAAACGTGACAAAAATAGCTACATGTGACCAAAATAACATAAAATTATGTCATTATTTATCCGAAATAACAATTCAAATTCCGATCAATATATTTATTTTTGTATACATTAATTTCTTTTTTAAAACATTGTAAATAATTCTTGCCATGATCATTTTCATAATTTTAATCAACGTGCAGCACATAAAAAATTAATTTGTTCACAACACAACATAAATTTACATCCTTATGTTCGTTGTCAGCTAAGTACCTGAGGTATTAGTTAGTTACTAGTATATTAGTGAATGACATAGATTAAAGAGAGTGCTAACTGCTAAATAATGGCTTTGGATTGCGGTTATTCCAAAAGATTAATTTGACATTCTGGAAATTCAAATATTTTGCAAATGTTTTAGAGAACAAATGAAAAATCCACTCATAATAGATTAACAAACATAGAGCTCAATGAATATTGAACAAATGAGAAAGAAATCCTGATGGACTACTAAAATTCGAAAGTTAAAATCTTTCTGAAATAAAAGGAAATCTAGTATTAATTACAACTTTCTTCTGTCTAATGTAACAAAAAAAACCCTCCATCCCTCTTTTCTTCAGGATGTTACCAAAATAAAAGGCAAATAAATGCAAGAAAGAAGGAAAGAGCCACTAAAATCCTCTCATTATAGATCAAAAATAAATTTGAACTTCTAATTGCTTGGATGAAACACCTAAGGCAGCGGTCCCTTAGTTTGACCATGAATTAACTAACCCAAATTTAAACTAAGATCGCACTCTTTTCCATCTCTCTAACAATTATATTCTTGTAAAGTTGCTCTAGCTATCCTTCAGATTTAGTGCCTGATGTCTCACCGTTATTGGCTGCTCGTGGCAGTGGAGGTGGAAGCGGGGGTGCTGGTAACACTGCATCCGGATTTGGGCTCGTATTGGTGTAATGCTTGATTACTCTATCTTTGTTATCCTTCCACCACTCCTCAGCTTGATGCTCAAGATACCTCTTCCTACTGTATAAACAAAACAAGATTGCTCTACATTAGCCCTTATTTTTTCTTCCTTGTGACTCACAGCTGAGTAACAAAAAATTGTGCAACAAAAATGAATTAATATCTCTATGTTGTCAGTTGTGTAGGCTGGGTTTTGGCCACTAGAAAAATCCTTTGTTTTTTTTTTATTTACTGGTGCAGATAAGAACTTGAAAATACGTGTGCCAAACAAGCATGTATTATGCATACACCAAACCATTGGTCACCTCCATTGGCTTTAACTCTATCACCAGCTTATTAATCCTTGAAGAAGAAAGAAACTGTTGAAGGACAAAATATTAAGAAGGAAAACAATACTTAAATCGGACGCGTCTGAAAGCTGTTGAACCATCCCTGAACAGTGCATATGTCACATACACACCCGGTTCGAACCGGTCCTCAGACTCCTCATATGGATTCTCAGTGCTGCTACTTGCGCCACCCTGCACCTGCATCGAACTTTCTTCCTCGTATGCATTGCTTGTGTTCTCAGCCAAAAATCGAGGCTGGTCCTGGTCTGCTGGACCATGGCTTGGTTTAATACTTTCTGATTGTTTCCTAAGCGCATCTAGGGTCTCAAAAACCTCAGGTGGCACATTATCTCCAATCTCCTTGAGCTATAACAGAAAAGAAGAATGCCTTCTAATATTAGTTGAGGTTTATCACAATTAATGGAACTGCGTGATGCAAATAACAAAAGTTGAGATATAAAAATGTTAGTATATTTTCTTTAGGACATTCTAGTTTTAGCATATCTTCTTCGGGGTTTCTTTTTTTCCTTAGCACACAGGAACGACACAATTTTATCAAGACAAAACAACAACACTTTTACAAGGGGTCACACTATATTTATTTGACAATCTTTCAAAAATTGTTCAAAATTAAAACTTAGAAGTTAATGTGTGTGTGTGTTGTTGGACATGCAAATGGGTTTCCATGATGTATCCGGTCACGACGTGACTATTTTACATCTCTAATCTCCATGCTAAAATTTCTTAACAATGTCATGATTTTTTTTAATGTTATAGATAAAAAAAATCGGTTGTTTGGACGACTACAACAAATGGCGGATTAGAATGTCTGAGAGTAAACATCACGCCGCCAACCAAGAAAAAATAGATATGACTAATGAAATAATGACAAAAAAAATTAAAGCACGTGACTTTCATGAGAATTGATAAAATAGCTATGATGCATTACATAATTTATGTGATCTTGTATATTTAAACTTGTTTGCACTTCAAACTTTACTAAATCAACGTTATAATTTGTTTTCATAGTTCCAACAATTAAATTTATATAATGAAATATTGGAGAATACCAAACTATATAACTATATAGCATACTTCTGCAATTTCAGTATTATTTTAATATGTTACAGAATATCAAATTTAGACAGTTGAAAAGTTCAAAGCATTCAATGAATGATAATGTATGTGTCAAAATTCATCATTGCTATATACATATGAACAAAGTAAATCATTCTTAAAACATAGTAAGATTAGTTTTGTTGTTGATGAATTCTAAACTATTATAAAAACTTAAAATCCACTACAGATATAAGGTATGAATTACTAACCGGGGAATATTAGTGTCTTTATAATATTAAAATAGCAAAAGTTTACTAATCTAGATATGCATAGTATTAAAAACCTTATTATTTGTGAGAGTATATAAAACTAAAAATTTTAACTTGAGATCAAAGATTTTATTACAATCTTTCTCATATGAAATATACTCATTTGATATTTTTGTTGAAAATTACTTTTCTTACATTTAAGAATTAATGGCTATTATTTTGAATGTACACAAAAAATTAGATGCGTGTTAAGACTACCCTAGTTTTGAAATCAAGATTTGTTCAAATTTAGTCCGTCAGATTCTACAATATTGAAATTTCAAAAACTTGCAAGTTACTTTGGTGCAACTTAGTTTGTCCATATGTTTCCGTAGTAATACCTGAGATTCAAATTTCCTAACGAGGTCAAATGTGGCATTGCACTTTGCATTTTCTTTAGCAGCGAAAGTAGCAGCTTTCTTAGCCTTCTTTAGTACATTATGAATCTCTTTGTCTTGCATTTCTTTCTGTCTTTTTAACTCTCCATTCTTTCAAAGAAGAGTAATAAAAAAAAGAAATTATAAGTTAATTCATCAATACAAAAATGAAACTGCAAATGCTAAAAGTTGTTGCAAGAATCAATGATTGATCAACAAAAATGAAACTGCCAATGCTAAAAGTTGTTTGCAAGAATCAATGATTGATCAAGTACTTTCAACATTTTATAAGCATCAATTGATTATTCAATGTACAGTTTTATTGTTTTTATATAATTATAACACTAGTGTGTGAGAGTTGGGAAGGACGGATTATTGCAAAAATTTGCATTGATAGATAGCAGGGAATCTACCTAGCGCTATTTGAAAGCAGTTGACCTCATCTTCATGTATTTCATTCAATGGTAAAATTAAATTCTCTTCCCAACACCACAATTACTTTCAGAAGGGGAAAAAAAAGTAAATGAAGTTTTTTTTTAGTTTGAATTTGACAATGAACAGGAAAGCCAGTTCATTTATCTGAAATGAAAGCTGGTCCTACAATAACACATTCACAATCTAAACTGAAAAATTCTGCGATTTACCTCTATCTGTAGTTGTTGCAGCTCATTTTGCAATGTATCGATAATCTTCTTCTGGTTATCATACACATTTTTAGTGAAAAATGGAGTTGACGGAGGTGGACTTGGTCTACGTGAGTAAGGAGATCCAGGAACCGTACCACCATTACTGTTACCATTACTACTTGGCAGTCCTGATGATGTCACAATTGGTCTTAATGCAGCATGAAGGGCACTCAACGAAGTAGGTAATGGCAATAGCGATTGAACTTGGCTTGCACGTATAATGGATAATGAGTCTGACTTCCCCTCATTTCTTACAGGCTTCACGTCTGAGTATCTTACCGGATCAACTGGAGATTGCAATAATAACCTCGATGCCCTCCCTTGGTCAGTAGACCGTCGTGTCACCACATACCGGTTACTAGCTACAGTAGCCATGCTGATTGTCTCATTTGCATTGAGTTTCGCGAAACACAAATCACATACGCGGTGCGGTTTTCCAGGGTTAGGTGCAAGTTGGGCCTTCAAGGCTTTGCGTGAACTACAAGCATGGCAATGGACTAGGCCACAATGGTAACAAGTGTGCCTCTTTCGAGCGAACCCAAATGATTGTCTACACCCAGCACACACTGATTGGTCATTTGTAGGCACCCATTTGTGGATGCATATACATGCCGTGAAGCTTGCACCGCATGAGATGCTCTTTACGTGACGGTCCCTCAAGCTCTCAACAAGAGTGGGTTTATCCCTATCTTCTGTGTCTCCATGACCTAATCTTCCATTGGCACCTCTGCCCCATGTGTAAAGTTCACTTCTTTGTGTAAGTGCAACTACATGGGCGGCACCACATGCAATATCTTCAACATCCGTAAGTATAACCACATGTGGGCTTTCACTATTGACTTTAGATGTCCCAAGTTGGCCATAAGTCGGATCACCCATTGTGATTACGCGGCCAGATGTCGTAAGCGCAACTGTAAGATTGTGTCCACATGCAATCTGATGGAAATTATAACTGCAAAGTGATTCGACAAGTGCGGGCAGTAGCCTTGCCTCTTTGTCACCTTGGCCTAGTCGATACTTAGCACCATCTCCCCATGTAAATATAACTGGTGAAGCTAACTGCTCATTCAATTTGTTGCTTTTAACTACTTCGACTATAGCTGCAGTGTGCCACATTCCGCATGCAACTTTCTTTATTCCACGTACTTCCGTTTTCACTACTCCACTTTTTTCGAGATGCTCCAAGCCACTCCATTTTTTTACCTCCTTAGGATAGTTGATACTTTCTCGGTCACCATGACCCAAAGCACCAAATGCTCCCTCACCAAATGTAAAGAGCTGCATTTTCACATAGAAAAATATCAATAATTATATTTCTCTTGTGATTATAACTAATTTTATCTCTTTATTGTTATTATCCTTGGCCTAATTGTCCTTGTTATACCGGTAATCATAGCAACTGCAATTGCTATAGTAGTAATATTTATTTATTTAATCATTTAATTCATTTACTTGTTTTGGAGAACATTAAAAAAGTGTCACTGCAACTATGTGATACTAACCAAATAATTGCTTGTTTCTTGTATATACAAAACCCAGGATTCATAACAGTAGGCTCGGGTCCATTCATATTTAATTGAACATCAAAATTTTCTAATTAAGCAATTTATTAATGTAAATATAGTTTTTCAGGATCTTAAGTGCAGGCTAAAAGTTGAAAGAACCAAATTTGCAACAAAATTAGGTTTTGGGGATTTTTAATTGATCAGTAGTATATCCCATCAGACAGAAATAAACTCCGGGTAGGTTATATTCATGGTTGGATAAGTGTGATATCATGTATGCATCATAATTCCTTCACAGTTAATGTATCAATTTTCAACAATAATGATAACTAAAACTTGAGCATTTTGGTCATGTAACTTGGAGATTATGTACCTTGTTATTGAATGTCACAAGAGCTGTATGCCATGAACCGCATGAAATGCCAATAACCCGAATCCCCTCAAGGAGACCAGAGACCCGCTTCGGCAGTGAGTGACCCGCCTCAGATCCATGTCCAAGCAGTCCAGCCTTGTAATGGTCATCACCCCAAGTGAACATTTCCCCTTGTATATTTATCGCACAAGTGTGAAACTCACCACATGCCACAACTTCCATGTTACAATTCGAAAACACCTCAACCGGCTTCGGCCGGCTTGCACTCAGCTCATTCCCCCTCCCAAGTCTCCCCGAAAATTCTTCACCCCATGTGAACACATCTCCTTGCCTGGTGACAAGAGCTGCATGCCCCACACCACCAGCCACTTGTTGCACATCTATAGCAACATCTGTTTCCAATTGCTTTGGTGACAACACATCAGCTTTTTGAAATTGAGGCCCGTCAGTCCATACTTCTCCCCATACAAACACATCACCTAAAGATTCTATATCCTCTGCAACATTACTACTGCCAGGTGCACTGGAAACACTAAGACGACCAACATCAACATTGGAACCACTTGTACTTCCTCTTATTATCATGTTTGAATACTCAGGGGAATGTCCCGCATGATCCGACTTGCCAGAATTGAGGTGTAAGTAGTTGCTTGGGGACAAACTTCTATTTGCCCCTAAAGACAGGTCTAGCACAGCAGTCAAAGCACGACTATTATTTCTAACTGAGTCTCCTCCGTCCTAAAAAAAACAGAGAGAGAGAGAGAGAGCACAATTAATGATGTTACTGGGGGCAGTTAGCTAGCTTTAGAAAATAATTGCATACAAACTGATAATAACTTGTAGTCTGCCTAATCCTAGCCCCTATATGCAATTATGTGTCATCAGTAGACATGTATAAGTAATCATATAAGAACTAATGTACAAAGAAGCATTATCTAGGAAAAAAGAAAGGAAGATCATACAGCTACACTTCAAGAAAAAAAATAAGAAGCAACTTACGTCAGAAAATGTGATGTCACTACTTGTTTCACTTCTTGATTTCCTTGGTTGTGTAGAATTTGAGTTAATCAGTGTCTGTAGTCCCGAAAACCAAATCTCTACTTCTGCTTGATCTTTGCAAATCTAGACAAGTGATGTTAATTTTGTTTAAAATGAAATATTCATTTTTTTACAAAGATTAGTTGTAGAGATTCGGGATATACAAACCAAATCAAGCGTTCGTTCGTCGTTCTTGTTCCTGTATACAAGGGAGAAAGAGAGATAATCTTTCTCAGGTAGTGGATATCTGCCAAACACAGCCTGTATCACACAAAAAGTGTAAATTAAAAATAAGGGAACTTTTAGCACAGCTGTAAAGCCTCAAAGAAATCGTGTAAGGCTTTGCAAACATGAACACATTTTACTATTCCTTCCCTGAATTCTTTAAAGACAATGCAGCAGAGGGAGGGTGCATAGTTGACCTTTTATTTTCAGAGAAGATAATGGGCTTTTCTGGTCTTACATTCTTTTACTTTACAAAAGAAAAAAAAAATCAAATTGTTTATGTATCTATACTTCCATCTATGTGTATGTCATACATTTTTTAGTGAGAGAGAGAGATAGAGATTACAGTTCGTTGTCCAGGTATGATTTTAGTAACAGACGGTAACTTGATGCTTTTCTGCTTCTTGTGCGAGATCCAAATCAGAGTTGTTTCGTCCTGTATACCAATCTGTCAATACTACCATAGCATGGTAGACTAAAAACGGGGCAAAGAAGAGCTATGCAAGTACATAATAAAAAATTTGAACAATTATTATAGATGTTGTTTCCATAAAAAAACAAAATGATGGTGGTTAAAAGTAATTTATCTGTTATTAGTGATTGCAGTACTCTATGTCAGCTTATATGATACATGACAGTATCATGCAATACAAAAACAAGGTTAAGTTTCCCGTGGGTCACGATTAAACCCATGCCATGAGTTTGATTTGTAGCTCAGTACATTGAAAAATGATAAATAAATGACTTTTGTTATTTGAAATTGTAAAATTAATTTATTAATGCAACAAAAAAGTATTATCATGATATTTCCTCAAATGAGTTGTAAGTGGATCTCTCCTCTTAACTGAAACAACACCGGTACTTACACTAGAACTAAAATATGAAGGATGTAAGATAGAATTTTCATTACTGACACTAGAAAGTCTGAAAGAGCGAAGCTTCGGTTTTCCTTTTCTACTACACTTAATTAGTTGAGTCCCCCTCTTTAGCGCAACCAGGGCCTTCAATAAACAAGAGATAAATAGTTTTAGAAATCATTGTTAATTAATTAGTACTAGTAGCTCAAGTGGTAAGTTAAATATGGCTTCTCTGAGTTCCAAATTCAAGTTTCTAAGGGCACCATAAATGTATCTGGAATTTCAAATTTGTGAGCCTTCTCCATTTAGCAAAAAATTAATCGATGCATTATGTCTGGCACAACATAAGCATGCCTAAGCACAGAATCCTGTGCTTGATTAATGAAAGACATTCTAAAATGATTTCTTAATTAATAAAAGGTTTGAAAATGAAAACTCAATTTTATTGTGGTATATGCATTAGGGTCACCCAGGAAAACAAAAGGAGAACTTAAGGCATGATATTGATTTTCGTAAATGAATTAGAGTTTAAATTGTTCAGTGAAATTCTAAAAGTTATTTGTTTTTTTTAGATATATCCCTTACACGAGATCCAAAACGACTTGTTCCAATGAAAAATTTGGATTAGAATTAGAGACCAGAAAAAGAGATATACATTGTGAATAAAATGTCCAATCTATCATTGATGCCTAACAAATTTAAATGGATTGAGCACAAGCATAAATTAAGTAATGAAAACTGCAAATTTCATCCTCTTTCACTCTTCTCAATGGTCATAAATATTGGTTCAATGTTCCTTACCATTTCCAAAACAAAGGATATTTTGTTGACCATAGAAAGACAAGAAAAAGATGTGATAAATATAAACAGAGGAACTGGCAGATAGATATGAATGTCTCTGTACCTGTTCAATGTCACGATCTGGGTTCCCGTAATTAAAAAGATCTGCCATTCCATCTGAAAGCACACTTTGGTAAGATCCGCGGTGGAACCATCAGGCATGCCAAATGCAGTCCAATATCCATGAATCAAAATAATAACTACTGTATTTGTTATTGTAGCAATCAACGCTACAGTAGTAAAGATCGAGTTGTTACCCTCCACTGCCAAGGCCTATCATCAACTTCCAGAAATTTTGCCCTTCCTACATAAAGCGAGATCAAAGAATTACTTAAAATTTGTCTAAAACCATTTCTATTTGATGGAATTTTTTATATACAGTACATGCTTGACATACGGCTATTTCTTTTGGATGTGTTTGAATTCTCTCATTTCTCTCTAGGATATGATAAATATTCATTCCATCCACATGCCGGCCTTGTAAAGGAAGGAGGAAAGGGAGGTAAGATGAGCCTTATAATCTTATCAGTCTATTTTGGGAAAATTCTGTGACTCCTTCACGTCGAGTCAAAATTCTCTTCTATTTTTGGGATAAAATGCCGTGGAATGATCAATAATCATTAAATATGTATGACAATTCTGTATCCTTCAAAAAAGAAAATAGCAGACAAATAAAAGAACAAATTAAAATTAAAACCAATTTAGCTATATATATCATTTGTAGTGACAATTTAAATTTAATTATTTTAGATTAAAAAAAAGAAATGGTAAAGAAAGAAATAGTTCTAATGAGCTAGTGTACATACTCGATATATATTAATGTAGTTTGAACTCCATTAATATTATATTATTGATGTATAATATATAGAATTGTTGATTTCTTCTAATATCTTATTGCAATATTGAGAAAAAAAAATATATAAAGTTATGAGTATAACTACTAGAGATATATTTTTTTATCAAACTTTATATGAGAGAATTTCAAGGAGGCTTATTTTCTAATTTTTAACTATTATTTATATTCAACGGATTATATATAGTTAGTACGAGTAAGGCTACGGTGCTTTGCAAATTAAACAGATCCTTTTACTTCGCATTTGTGGCCATTGGATCTGCTTTAATAGTCGTGCGGATCAATCCGATCTGATTCAAAAAATGTCGCTGGAATTTCATTTTTCGGATCTCCATTAACTGGACTGTCCAGTAACTACAAAACACCCGAACCCCGACCCCTTCTCTTTATTCCTCCTCTCAGCGCTAAATCCAGACCTAAGTCCTAATCGCCACCTTCTCTCGGCACCCAGTACCAACCTTCTCCTGCTCCTCTCCTCTCCTCTCTCGGCGCCACACCAGCAGCAGCTCCTCCCGCTCATCTCCTCTCTCTCGGCGCTACAGCTCCGGCAATAGTGGTGAGACCCTCTCCTCTCTCTCGCGATCCCACTGAGTTATTTTGAATCGAGCTCAAGCTAGTTGATCCAAATTATTTTGAACTTGTGCTCGAGCTAGGGTTAAATTCGGATGGAACATGACAGAGGCACAAGCAATCAGCTAAATTCGGATTTTAGAACTTATTTGGATTTTATGGAAGTATGATTGCTTTGTTGCAGATATGGAGATGAATTTAGTTCATTGGGGTACGCAAATATTCTAAAAAAGTAAAAAATGCACAAGAGGCAACAGCTCCGGCAACAGTGGTTGAATTGAAGTCTATTAGAGGTGAAGCCAGTAGCTTATCAAAATTTTGAGTTTATTATTTATATGCTAATTTTGAGTTTATTATTTTGTTTGTTTGAATACTATATGAACTAGGGATGTTTTAATTAGTCAGTTTTCTGGCATGCTTGTGTTTGATTTTAGTTTAATTTGTCATATGTCATTTTTGTATTAAAAAAGTTTGTTCAAGCTATATGTACTAGGAAAGTTTAACTTGTCATTTTTTTCTATACCATAATGTTGTTGTCCTTGTTTTATGATTGCTGGATGTTTCAATTGTATCAGAACTCTTATATCTTGTATTGAGTTGCTGTTTCAATTTTACATGACATGGGAGTTGTTGTTTGAATTATAGATATTTTTCTGCTATTATAGTATTAAAAGTTTAAAACTGTTATATACTGTAATCTCTTGAGTTGCTGTTTCAAATAAGTGTTTGCAGTTTTATTTAAATCATGCCAAAAACTCCCACAAAAATACTCAATTAAGAAACTGAACCAATTGTTTATTAAAAGCTAGTCCTGACGGCAAAGCATACATCACATCGAAGCATGTACCAGCATACAAAATAATACAACTCTGTAACCCAAACCGCTAAGCAATTAAATTAACCCACACTTTAGAGTAACTCCACCCCAAACAGTACTACAGTCCATCATATACCATTACCAATCCTTCATCACAAACAAAATGAAAAAAATACTATAAATCTTCTGAAGTTGACTCATAGGAAAAAGGAGATCTTGCAAAAAAGCCCGATAAGAAATGAACAACTCAATTTATATACATTATAACACCTCAACAAATGTCAACAGAAGCTAGCAAAATAACACAACAGTACTGGCACACAGCTAGTGCAGTTTGATAATGACCATAATCAACTTTTTGATCACATTAAAGGAAAAAGAAAACAGTAACAGTAAAAAAGTAAGATCATATTTATCCTATGCCCTTTTTATCCATGCAATTGCTAATCATCATATTGAGCTTCTCCACTGATTTGTTTTTTCTTAAGTTGGTCCTCAGTCATTGATTGTTGCTTGAAGATTCAATTACACCATTCTCTCCAAATTATGAATTGAGTTATTAGGAGCAGTTGCCATGTTATGGTACCAGTATCCTTTGCCGTCATCTGGTATATAATATCTTGCCCATCTTCTACCTGGTCCAAGTAGCCGAAAAGAATATGTAACAGGAAGCAAAGAAAAGAAAACTTCTCAAGTAAAAGTTCACAAATTAAAACACCCAAGCACATAAAACTTCTCGAGTTGGAAGTGTAAATGTTTAAAACAAATGAAAGAATTAAAAATTACCCGCATCTTAATTCTCTAATTATTTTGATGTCCATTGACATAAGCATTGTTTTAGCGTACATCTACACTACTAGAAGGGCCACACGATGACATTGGTATCAATGCCTATAAAAAAAACAGATTACTAAGGCAGAAACTGATGAATGAAAGAAGAAGAAATAAAGAAAAGAGAGCACTAATCCTGTGTATAGCTGACCTAAGGGAAAATTAGATGGTAATTGAATCTATGCTAATATGGTTGGGTGGAGAGCACTTCTTTTACCAGACCAATTAAGCACTTCTTTGGATCTATGCTAATATGCAATTCAACCAAGATACATTCTACCAAATTCTCTCATATCAAAAGAATTGAACTTAAGAAAAAAACAATCTAAACTAAGAGCACTAACAAAATAGCTGAAAAAAATAGCAAGTTCTTACAAAAAAGGAGCACCAAAGTCGGCACAAAGTCGGCAAAAATCAGAAAAGAGTAAGAGTATATAGCCGGTACCACAAGTCAAAATTACGCAAGTCAAAATTAGCATATAAATAATAAACTCAAAATTTTGATAAGCTACTGGCTTCACCTCTAATAGACTTCAATTCAACCACTGTTGCCGGAGCTGTTGCCTCTTGTGCATTTTTTAATTTTTTAGAATATTTGCGTACTCACAATGAATTAATATTCATCTCCGTATCTGCAACAAAGCAATCATACTCCATAAAATCCAAATAAGTTCTAAAATCCGAATTTAGCTGATTGCTTGTGCCTCTGTCATGTTCCATCCGAATTTAACCCTAGCTCGAGCACAAGTTCAAAATAATTTGGATCAACTAGCTTGAGCTCGATTCAAAATAACTCAGTGGGATCGCGAGAGAGAGGAGAGGGTCTCACCACTATTGCCGGAGCTGTAGCGCCGAGAGAGAGGAGATGAGCGGGAGGAGCTGCTGCTGGTGTGGCGCCGAGAGAGGAGAGGAGAGGAGCAGGAGAAGGTTGGTACTGGGTGCCGAGAGAAGGTGGCGATTAGGACTTAGGTCTGGATTTAGCGCTGAGAGGAGGAATAAAGAGAAGGGGTCGGGGTTCGGGTGTTTTGTAGTTACTGGACAGTCCAGTTAATGGAGATCCGAAAAATGAAATTCCAGCGACATTTTTTGAATCAGATCGGATTGATCCGCACGACTATTAAAACATATCCAATGGCCACAAATGCGAAGTAAAAGGAGCTGTTTAATTTGCAAAGCACCGTAGCCTTACTCTAGTTAGTACTATTGATATAATGAATGAGATACCTAAAATAAGATGCATATTGTATGCATGATCAGATCATGCAAACTCCTGTTGCTTTTCCTTCATGCTCTTGTTCTCTTTCATATATGCATGAAAATCTTCTTGAATTGTTTAAAACACATTATGTGTGTGTTCGTCATGTTTTAATCAAATTGAACCGTATTTCGCATCCTAAAATTATCAAAAATTGTACATATCTTGAAGTAACATTAGACACTTGTGGAACCAAATTTGCTAGATTTCTCTTACAACACCTGTCATGCGCCTTAGTAAATTCAAGCCCAGTTTGTAATTTTTTTGTATGGTTGTAAAATGTTAGCTAATATTAGACTAATATTGTTCAGAAAAATAAGACCAATATATATGGCTACAAATTTTGTCCAATTTATTCCAACAAAGTATACACATAATATAATATTGCTCTCTCCTGTCAAATTAAGAAGTCAACACAATTTAGTGAAAGTAAGATTGTGCTTCAGAAATAGAGAGGGGGAGGAGAGAGGAGCACTGTAAATAATTAATCTCTTCTGCACTTTAATTTGAGGTTACAAAATTTAAATAATTTGTATACATATAGTTCATCTCTTTTTCTTTCTCCTCCCCCTTCTCTCCCTCTCAAAATTTAATGTTCTAAAACAAGTAAATATGATTCGGTCAGATCCGGTCACTCCTATCTCTCCTCCTCTCTCCTCTATAAGGGCCAAGATGAAAACACACAAAATTAAATATTCTCTTGTTCATCCTCTACAATTGAATTTCTTACACTAACAAGTAACAACTACAAGCTTGATAGAACAATCAATACTAAGTTACATAAATCTAATAATCGTCAATGTTTTGAGACAATCACTGAAATGAATTCCATGTTTTCCAGCTAATATGCTCATGCCATCACTGCTAATTTTTTTTTAAAAAGAGGCAAAAGCTCATTTCATTACTGAAACAGATAATTACAGCCATCATTGCTAATGATGGTTGATGGGTCCTAATATGTGGAAATATAATAATTGTACGGCGCAGATCCATTCCATATATATGTCTATTTTTTTCCAATCAAACGGTATATTACTTCTCTTTCTTCAATTTTTCACCCCTTCTACGAGCTCCATTTCCAGTTTCTTCGCATATATATATATATATATATATATATAGAGAGAGAGAGAGATATATATATAGAGAGAGAGAGAGAGAGTCCGACTAATGTCATAATGCTATAGTTTCAACCTAAGTTATAACGAGTCAGTTTTTACAATTTCAAAGTCCAAACAATCAATCCGAACCGCTCAACATGATCTCCGTATTAAAATGGGCTTGGAGACCAAATTTCATATTTAACTTTTTTACTATTTTTTTAAGACAGGTATAAAATCACTGTTTTTATGGTCCAGAATTATATGAAAACAGTGATTGGTTGCACAATAGAACGTTTTTATGGTCCAGAACTGAAGCCAATTGTCTTAGCCACTGTTGCAGTAAATTTACCTTCTTCGTGTGAACTGTGAAGTTCTTTTTTATTTTGTTATAATAATGCAGGCCATTTCTGCATAAATAAAAATAACACTTATTAGAAATGCACAAATTTGTGACTTCAATATTTTCCATTATGTCCCCTAAACGTCCCCCTGATTAACTAATGTGTAAAGTACAATGAGGACCACTAACTACATTAACTACTTGCGGGACCACTTATGATTGAAAAAATTTACAACTGGCGCGCGTATATATGGATACTTATGCGTGCAAGTATTATCATATAATATATTAAGTATTCATACCTAAGACATCGAGCATTAAAAAAAAAAAAAACTGGACATCAACTTTTTTTTCTCTCTAATTACACACTCATCTTTTACACGTTTTTAGAAGTGGATTTTTTTTCTCCGTTTAATCTCGTTAATATTTCTGACGATCTGATCACTCAAAAGAGAGCAATGTTTCTTTTAATATTTATAAACTCGGAAATGCTATCAGTTCGGACTGCAAGCGTACAAGCCTATCGAGTAGTATATACGAGGTCGATCCACAGGGAATATTGGTTCAATGCTTCGAGCGATCGAATCACAACCTTTCGAAAGGCTAGACGAAATCTGAAATTGAGAGATGTTGTTGATCAATGTAAATTAGGAAACAATTAAAAGTAATTAAAATAAAGATAGAGATGAGAATTCCTAGGGTTTCGGCACACCATTGTCACTCAATCCGCCTTGACAATATATTCCTGTTGCGTCTGATTTCCTGTTGTTGTTTTATGAAAGATAACCACATAGGTCACTGCGATTTATGTTACGCAAGAATGACAGATCTTTCATCGAGATTCTACATAGGACACTGCGAGTTTCCTTACGCAAATGACTGATCTCTAAAAACTCCAAATTACTACACAGATCACTGCAATTTTCCTTACGCAAGTGATATAATTTGGTACGCGTTTTGTTGGTCTGGTTTATGGTTTCCCCTCTAAGATTTTCTTCACATAAACCTAATAAATCTCAACGAGGCTAATTCATACAAATAGTTTCTCTTGCCATTAAAGTACTGTCACTACCCTAACGAACTCAAACTAGATCATTGAAATTAGATGAAGAGATAATAAATCACAAAAGTATTTTGATACAACAACAAGAAACCATAATCAACAGAAATATATATATCAAAACATCAAGAGTAACAAGGTTTACTGCCTAGCCCGAAGAAAAGGAACTTAGCCGCAGAACGGCATTGTTACAAGCACTCCTCTCTTCTTTCTTTAATCAAATCTAACCCTAATTACAAAGATAACTATTCCTTCTGCCCAGGGGCCTTATATAGGAGTGGAGGGACGTCTCGAGGTTGAGTGGAGGCTAAGAAACTGATCTGAAAACAGCTGTCGGCAGTTATTCCCCAAGGGACGCCTTCGGATACAGACCGTATCAGTTGATACGGTCCGTATTAGGACCTCGACGGTTAGGGTTTAATGCTTCCAGCGTTATCTTCTTGTCTGTGCTAGGCCTGGTCTGTATTAGGCAATACGGACCGTAACCGAGACTTAGTCGATAAGTGTCGCTGATCCGATTGACCTGATTCTAGCTCCATTTGGTGTAAAATAGTCCCAAAACCTGTTTTCTGCAATAAAACATAAAGAAGGGTGACAGTAGCATTTTTCTCTAATTAATTAAACATAAGTGTGAGAAAATATGCAAAACCTAAGCCAAAATCCTACGTAAATCATCGTTATTTTGACTCTGATCACGATCTGTGAGGAATTTTGCGAATCTAAAACTACTGACATCTTCTACGTAATTTTCTCTTTCAAATGAGATCCATGATGAAGTACTTTCGGATTTTTCGTCGTTCAAGTATTCATAACTCATCATGTAAGTATTCATACCTAAGATACCAAATATTTCTAAAAAAATTGAGCATATAAACTTTTTTTTATTTCTCTTATCACACACCCATCTTTTACACGTTTTTAGAGGTGAATTTTTTTTCCATTCAATCTCGCCTATATTTATAACGATTTGTGAGAAATTTTGCGAGTCTAAAACATCAAGTATTCATACCTAAGATATCAAATATTCATATATAATACATCAAGTATTCATACCTAAGATATCAAGTATTTAAAAAAAAACTCGACACATCACTTACTCATCTTTTACACGTTTTTAGAGGTGATTTTTTTTCTCCGTTCAATCTAACCAATATTTCTGACGATCTACGAAGAATTTTGCAAATCTAAAATCACGAACGTCTTCTACACAATTTTCTCTTTCAAATGAGATCCATGATGACATATTTTCGAGTTATCTGTCGCACAAATATTCATACCTAATCGAGCAAGTATTCATACATAATCGAGCAAGTATTCATAATAGTGGTCCCGCTAGTGGGTATTGACAGTTAGATGGGGACCACTAACTGTTGGTTAAAGTCGTTAATTAATGGTTAACATAGTTAGTTAGAATGGGGGAACGTTTAGGGGACTGGAGAGCGGGGGACAAAAGAATTACTCTTTGTTTTATATTTTTTTGTTAGATGCGCAGTTATGTTTCAGTAAAGTACACCTTCTCAGTGTAATATGTGCAGTGCACACCTTATATTATAAAATCAGGAGCACTTCTATAACGGTCTCAATTCTTAGACATACCCAGAAAAAACTATCTAGATCTACTGCGACAATTGTTCCACCAGCATCCATTTCATAACCTTTTAATGTAAAACTCTGTTCCAAGAGTTGCAAGAAAACCACAAAAGTTTCCATGCTAGCATCTCCCAATTTCTTCCAAAGTATAACAACTTTTAATTCCAGTTGACTAGAATAGACTGGACTAAACCACGTGTTAATTCCATTCCTTCCCCCTCTCTCTGTTACCTGGGTCCCAGTCTATCTTCAAACATCTCTTTGTTTTCCCTCATCTCGTTTATAAACCCTCCCCTGCCATTCTCACTTAGCAAAAATACTTAAAGAACTCCAAAACCAACAAAGAAGCGATCAAGGAAAAATCAAGAAAAGAAAGAAATCTAAAAAAAGAAGCAAGATGTACTTCAGACCACCGTATGAGAAAGGCCATCCAAATGCTCGCGTGAAAGATTTCCACCCGGTAATAATGGAGAATCTGGAAGTGAGGTGGGCATTCCTCAGAAAAGTGTATCTGATGCTGACTGCCGAAATGTCGCTCATGGTTCTGGTGGCGTATATTGTCGTGTTCAATCCACCGGTTGCTAATTTCTTTGTTTCGACTCCAGTTGGTTTTGGGTTGTACATTTTCTCGCTTATTCTTCCCTTCATTGGTATGACACTTTTTACTTCTCCATTTGTTTTGAAATTTCGTAAGGTGTGATAGTATAGAATTAATGTATATTCCAGTTAATGGTAGTTAAATATGCATTTCGCTCTGGTGTGAAGAAAATCACATTGTATTTCTAATCTTCCCAAAGAAGTCACATTTAATGAAGAAATCTTTGTACACAATTTGTGATTTTGTTCAGTACTCCAATTAGTTGCATTTTTTCTGTTCACATTTTATATCCCTCTAGTTGTTAACATGTTGAATTTTTGTCTTAAAATCGATCCAGTGTTGTGTGTTATGTACTTCTATCACCGGTACCAGCCGTTCAACCATTATCTTCTAGGTGTCTTTGTAGTGGCTGTGAGCTTTGCAGTTGGTTTGACATGTGCTTTCGCCAACGGTAAGTAATTTTATCACGTCTTAATATTAATTTCACAGTACGTTGTAGAGATGCATGGTCTATACAGCCCGTTTGATGTGGTTCAAAATATAACCATGAAATTTCTTATTCGTTTTAGTGTTAATGAACCATTGTTTTAGTTTCCGGCAGTTAATATGTTGGTATTGACAGGATTTCATTTTCTCGGTGTGAATTATGATTTTGCAGGAGATATAATATTAGAATATGTGATCCTAACATATGTCATAACCATAAGCCTCACTTTATACACCGCAAAGCGTCGACATTTCTTCCAATTCGATTTTGCAGAAGTTGTTTCAATGGCCAACCAGCTTTATCTTCTTCTTCAGGTTAGTAAAATATACATTCACCATATAAGTCAATAGTTCATAAAATTGATTCTTTATTTGGATAAAGGATCTGTGTTTCATTAGTGTCGGTACATTACAAGATACCAATCACATGTCAGCTACTGTGTTTTATTGTTAATGTTCTCTGACCAGTGGGTTATCCATGTATGATTAATTTTCACTATAAAGCTTTTGACTTGATGGTTTCTTTTCTTCATGTAGACTGACTTCCCTCTGGGAAGACCATCACTCATGATGTATGGTGTTCCGGCATCTCTAATCTACTGCGTCTACATAATATACGACACCAATAATAATTTGATGGAGAGGTACACCCGCGAGGAATACGTATGGGCCACTGTAGCACTGAATGTTGTGGATATCTTCAATCTATTCTTCAATTTATTCTTGTATATTGGCAATCTGTTATGGGCATCATACTCATCACAGATAGGTGTTGCAAATACACAAATTAAAGCATTGTTGTTAGTGATAATTGTGATGAGTATGATTGTGATTGTGATCTACCACAATTTGATTGATTGAACCATAATAGCAGCTACAAAGAAAGTGATTTCTTCATTATGCATTTCTTAAGGAAGTCATGTAAAACCTGAATGTAAACCAAATTAGGTGTGACCATTGAATAGAAGCATAATTTAGTGTGCTTGAATTCAATTGAAAGATTGGAATACATTTATATGCTTTTTGAGATCCGTGTGATAATCACACTTGCCTTTCTGTAAATTGATCTTCGATTCTTCATCAATGTGTACACAAGCCTTGCTCAGTTAGATGCACTGTTATGTGAACAAAATACACTTTGTTTAATATAATATTTTTCTGCTAGATAGGCAATTATGTTTCAGTCAAATACACCTTCTCAGTGTAGTATGTGCACACTTAATATTACAAACTTTTTATGGGTACATTCCATTTCATAGTGAGGTTTTACCAAAAAAAAAAAGACTCATGCATGTGCAGTTATGTGCGCACAATATTACTTGTGATAATTGTATCTTAGATGCTCAAAAGCCCAAAAAGGCCTCCATTTTTAGACATACCGACTCAAGATCAGAGCCCAGACATACTGCTCTGGCCCTCTGTTTTCATTTATTCTGTGCCTTGCATCCATTTTTAGTTTTTTACATATAATGGTGTGAATGTAGTCGTCAAACAATACAAACAGTGTAAAAATTGAATATACATGACAAGGATTAATGTCCGTGTCATTATAAATTAATTAAAAATAAAATTTACAAACATTTTAAGATTTTAACATAAAAATACTATAATGTATAATGTTGAAATACCATAAAAATTTTGTACTCCTCAATTTGAAGAGTACAAAATTTCAATAATTTGTATAGAGAGTTAACATTATATTTCTTACTCTTTCTTTCTCTTTCTCTCAAAATTTAGTGTTCGGAAGAAAGTAAACAAAAATCGGTCAGATCGTGTCACCCATTGTTGAAATATCATTGGTATTATAGGCAAATGAATAAAGAAGGAAATATGGAGGTGCATATCTGAGCTGGTGTGATACGCAAGGCACAGTTGGATTTCTTCCTTCATTCTGTTTTTTGTTTCCTTGTTTGTTTTGTTATTTTTTGGTAAAAGGAAAATACTAAAAATACCTTTACCTTGTATCTCTATTTAAGCACTGTCCTTCTTGTTCTCTGTATCTGAAAATATTTCAAAGAAATACAATAAGGGAGGGAGGATTTGAGGGAGTCGTGTGTCAAATTTGTGATTGCTTGAAATTTATTTTGCTTTATGGTATCAGAGCAAGGTTCTATCATGGCTGTATAGCGAAGAAGAACTCATTATCCTCTTCTCTGCTTAATAAAAAAAAAACTCCCAGAGTTCTCTTTGCTATATGGCTAAGGGCGAAACTGTCTCTTGAAGTGTTTGTACTGAGAGATTTTCTGTTTTTTTCTTGTACAGTACTGAAGATCGGTACGGTACCAGTTTTTGCTTGCTAGACATCTTTAGCAAGCCTGTTGGCTCTCTTACTCTACTTAACTCAATTTATCTCCCTACATCACGTTAACTTTATTTCTTGGTATTGTTTCTGTTTCGGGTCCAGACCTGTTAAAAACCTTGTCAGCCACAAATTTTCACTCTAGCCCCTCATTTTATCAATTTTCGATCTCCTTCTTCAAAACTAGGAAGTCTGTTGCTTCATCATGGCAGTAGAGAAGGATCAAAAACTTACCTATGTTCTTCTCAACGGAACCAATTACCGTCCATGGGCACGAGCAGTGACCATTGCTCTTGGTGGAAAAGGAAAGCTTGGTTACATCAATGGCCGGACAAAAGCCCCAAAGTCTGATGGTGATGACTTTGATCAGTGGCAAATTGGCGATCATCTCGTCATGTCTCTCCTATTTAACTCCATGGAACCACAAGTGTATGAGATTTTCGCCTATGCAGATTCTGCCAAGGCGCTATGGGATACTCTGTCTGAGATGTATGGTCACACCAACAATGCTTCTCTAAGCAAGATTCTAGTCAAACCTTCACCGAGTATCTTGGAAAACTAAAAAGGCAATGGGAAGAACTTCGTCAGTACAGACCAGTTGCTGCCACTGTTCAAGAATATTTGCAGAGGGAAGAACATGACAAAATTTTTCTTCTTTTAGCAGGTCTTTCAGGTGAATTTGAGGAGGCTAAGCGTGATATTCTCATGCGACCCAAGTTACCCTCGTTTAGCACAGTTTGCTCAATCATTCAAAGCGAAGAAGCAAGAAAACGAGTCATGGGGAGCAAAACTGCAGCCGTTAGAGATGGTGCAGCGGTAGAGAATTCGGCCTTCTCTGTTGCTGGTAATTCTGGCACAAACTCCAACGGCAGCCGCTGGAATAAAGGTAAGGAAAAGCGCAAGTTCTATTGTGATCATTGTCAACGTGACGGTCACACGAAGGACAGATGTTGGGTGCTTCATCCAAACCTCAAACCAGCAAAGTTCAAAACAACAGAAGGGAGTTCAGCAGTCGCAAATCAGGTGGTGGCAGTGGAAGTGGCTGATGTAAATGCAAAGCTGAACCAACTCAGTGAACAATTCCAACAGTTTTTGAAGATGCAAGGTGCTGGTTCTGGCACTGTAAACGTGGTAGAAGCATCTGGTAATGATTATGTCTTTGCTTCAAACATAAATTCACAAGTTATTATTGATTCTGGTGCGACTGACAATATGTTCAGTTCTGAAAGAGGACTTTTTCATACCAGCAAAGATCGTTTTTATTCCCATGTAACAGTAGCAAACAGTGTCACAATACCCACTAAAGGTACCGGAAAGACCAGTATTTTTCAAAAGGAAACTGATGCTGTAATTGTACCAGATCTTAAGACAAATTTACTTTCTGTCAGCAAATGTGCTAACCAATGGAATTGTAATATCATTTTTACTCCTCAGAAGGTAGTATTTCAGGACCGATTATCCGGGATGAAGATTGGTGAAGGACAGCTGGTTAACGGGATGTATGTGGTGAATTTAAATTCCTCTGCGTTAGCTGTGACAAATAAAGTTTCTCCTCAATTGTGGCACCAACGATTGGGACACCCTTCTGATCATGTGTTAAGTTTTTTAAATTTGTCTTTAGATTCTAGTTCTTGTGACTCTTGTCATTATGCTAAGCAACATAGATTACCTTTTGGAGAACGGATTGAGAAAGCTGATAAATTATTTGATTTGGTCCATTCTGATGTTTGGGAGAATGCCCCCGTTGAATCTAGGGATGGTTTTAGATATTTTGTCACGTTTATTGATGATAAATCTCGAACAACCTGGTTGTATCTTCTAAAATCAAAAAGTGAAGTGTGCATGATTTTTCAAGAATTTTATAACATGGTTAAAAATCAATTTGGCACAACTATCAAGGTTCTTCGAACTGATAATGGTACAGAATATACTAATGGTGTGTTTCAAACCTTTCTTCGTAATATGGGAATTGTTCATCAAACGTCTTGCGTTGGTACTCAACAAAATGGAGTTGCAGAGAGAAAAAACCGACACCTTTTAGAAGTTACTCGTGCTCTTCTATTTTTTGGAAATTTACCCAAAATCTTTTGGGCCGATGCGGTCCTCACTAGTTGTTATCTTATAAATCGACTTCCTAGTCGGATACTTGGATACAAGAGACCTCTAGAAATTTTGTACAAAAGAGAAATTGGAATTTCTCATTTAAAGGTTTTTGGATGTGTTTGCTATGTGCATTCTCAAACTGGAGGAAAATTGGATCCCCGAGCACATAAGTGTGTGTTTGTCGGGTATTCTTCTACAAAGAAGGGTTACAAGTGTTTCGATCCAATCACCAAACGCACTTATATCTCTAGAGATGTGACTTTCTGTGAAAATAACTTGTTTTACAAAGATGAATTTCAGGGGGAGCAAAGTACGTACAGTGATTTCTCCATACCCTCACTAGATGGCTTGTGGACTGGATCAGATGAAGTCGCAAATGGAGGAACTGAAGATTCTGATGTGCAAGTCGCCTCTGAACCTGGTGAGCAGCGGTTGGAAATTGGGGCAGCAGGTGAAACAAACCAGGAGGCAGATGGTCAAGCAGAGCAACCAAGTGCTGATCTGAGAAGATCCTCTCGTGTGGTAAAATTTCCAGCAAAGTTTAATGACTTCATAACTTACTGCTCCACCAATTACCCAATTGAGAACCTGGTCAGGTATGAAAAAATATCACATAATTTCTGGAATTTTTTGGCTGTTGTTGAGTCCCAAACTGAACCAACTAGTTTTGAAGAAGCAAGTAAAAAAGGTAAATGGGTTGGTGCCATGAATGAGGAATTGATAGCATTAAATAAGAACAGTACATGGGATATTGTCCAATTACCACAAGGGAAGAAACCGGTAGGATGTCGATGGGTTTATAAAATTAAATTTAACAGTGATGGATCGGTAGAAAGATATAAGGCGAGATTAGTAGCAAAGGGATATACTCAAACTTATGGGGTGGACTATAAAGAGACTTTTGCTCCTGTAACCAAAATGAACACGGTTCGTACTGTTATGTCTGTAGCTGTTAATTGTGGATGGCCCCTTTATCAAATGGATGTTAAAAACGCCTTCCTTCATGGGGAATTGGAAGAGGAAGTCTATATGGAGATACCACCTGGTTTGTTGGTAACTAAAAAGGAGGGAATGGTATGTTGTTTAAAAAAGGCCATCTATGGACTAAAGCAATCCCCACGTGCTTGGTACGGTAAGTTGAGCTCAGCCCTGACTAAAATTGGATACAAGAAAGGAGAGGCTGATTCATCCATGTTTACACTTATTACAAATAAAGGAATTGTTGTAATTCTAATATACGTGGATGATCTTGTGATTACAGGAAGTGATCAAAATGGGATTGATGCTCTTAAAACCCATCTTAGAACTGAATTTGACATAAAGGATCTTGGAAACTTGAAGTATTTCCTTGGTATTGAAATAGCTCATTCTCACGTTTTTGTGTCAACGTAAGTATGTGTTAGATTTATTGAAAGAAACAGGTAAATTGGGAGTGAAACCTGCTAACACTCCAATGATGTACAGTCAGAAATTTGACTCAAACGAAGAGCCTCTGGATGACATTAGCCAGTTTTAACGGTTGGTAGGTAAATTGATTTACCTCACAATGACTCGTCCCGATATAGCATATGCAGTAAGTTATGTGAGTCAGTTTATGCAGAGGCCTACTAAAAGCCATTTAGAATTAATAAATCAAATTCTTAAATATTTAAAGATGGCACCAGGAAGGGGAATTTTGATGAAAAATAACGGCAATGTTGATATAATTGGATATGCTGATGCAGATTTGGCAGGTAACCCGGTGGACAGGAAGTCAACATCAGGTTTCTGTATGTTTGTAGGAGGCAACTTGGTGACCTGGAAAAGCAAGAAGCAAACAGCTGTTGCGCGCTCAAGCGCTGAAGCAGAATACCGTGCTATGGCTAGCGCTACCAGTGAGATAGTTTGGCTACGGCTGCTTCTTCAAGAATTGGGACAGTCGTTCATCCATAAACCAACGCCGCTGTTCTGTGACAATCAAGCAGCTATCCACATAGCTTCGAATCCTGTGTTTCATGAGAGAACAAAACACATAGAGGTTGCTTGTCACTACGTACGGGAAAAAGTTCTGGATAAAACAGTTGAGACTCCGTATCTTCGAAGCAAAGATCAGTTGGCTGATGTGTTCACGAAGGCATTATCTAAAGAGGTCTTTCAAAAATTCGCTAACAAGTTGACCTCCGATGTTCTCTACGGTACAACTTGAGGGGGAGTGTTGAAATATTCATTGGTATTATAGGCAAATGAATAAAGAAGGAAATATGGAGGTGCATATCTGAGCTGGTGTGATACGCAAGGCACAGTTGGATTTCTTCCTTCATTCTGTTTTTTGTTTCCTTGTTTGTTTTGTTATTTTTTGGTAAAAGGAAAATACTAAAAATACCTTTACCCTGTATCTCTATTTAAGCACTGTCCTTCTTGTTCTCTGTATCTGAAAATATTTCAAAGAAATACAATAAGGGAGGGAGGATTTGAGGGAGTCGTGTGTCAAATTTGTGATTGCTTGAAATTTATTTTGCTTTACCCATCCTCTCCCCTTTCCTTGTGGAGCACAAGGTTAACAATATTTACACCAAGTGCATTTAACTTTCGATTAGGTTAAAACTGGCGTGTAAAAAGAAATTGACGTCGTTTTTTACTCCATTCTCCGACATATTTATTAATATCCAAAGTTTAATAGGAATTAATTAATATATCCATATCTCCTGCGAAGTTATAAAAATACTTGTACCGGTCATTTTCTGGCCGGTACTCAATTTAATTCAGTACCGGCCGGAAAATGACTGATATCCAAATTTTGTTTTTGTAACAGTACCGGCTATTTTCTTGCCGGTACTTAATTTTTTTTTTTTTTTTTAAGGATGGGCATAGCATAGTTGGCTAGAAGAAAAAGTCGTAGAAAACTCGGATTGAAGTTTGCACTCAATTTGGCTAAGATCAAACAAATGCATTTGGTTGGATGCGTGTGTTATATCGGTTGCATGTATTGGTGCATCATCGATGTTTTGCAATGAAACATCGATGGTCTATTAGCCGGATAGTGCTAAAAAAACATCGGTGCGTCGCTGATGTTTTATTAGACTTAGCATTGGCAATTAAGCAAGGTAGTGCTAAAAAAACATCGGTGCGTCACTGATATTTTTGCAATGAAACATCGATGCACTTCTGCCGTCGTTAGGTCGTGCATAAAGCATCGGTACTCAATTTTAGAATGCTGGTTATTGTCAAATTAAATTTACTAGCCGCATGGGAACACTAAACTTTAGTGTCATATGACACTGTCAAAAAAAATATCGGTACTTCAATCCGAGTTTCCTACGACTTTTTCTTCTAGCCAACTATGCTATGCCTATTCTTCAAAAAAAAAAATTAAGTACCAGCCAGAAAATGGCCGGTACCGTTGCAAAAAAAAAAAAATTGGATACCGGCCATTTTCAGACAGGTACTGATAAAAATGACCAGTACTAATATTTTTATAACTTTCCAGCAGAGTATATTAATTAATTTATATTAAACTTTGGATATTAATAAAAATGTCGGCTCCATTCTCTCCTTCCTCTCATTTCTATGAAATTTTGCAAAACATCCTAAAAACTACACCTTTAAAATCCAAACAAATCAGCTTATTTACAAACACTAGTCTAGCTCCCCCACATATATCATGTCAGATACAGTCTTCTTACCCAAATTTGGCTGCAATTATGGAGAGATGCCTAGCTAACTGGTATCAATAACTCGAATATCCTTTTATAAATGAGTTCAATTAAATTTTAAATATTGAAACGACAAAACTAGAGTATTGAAAAGGGTCCGGGTCGGGTCGGTCCGGTCCAAACCCGACCAGTCCCCGGGTTGACTCGGGCACGGGTTAGCCTGGGTCAACGGGTTGAGTCGGGTAGGGGGGGTCGGGTTGGGGTCTGACTCGGCCGACCCTTACCCGGCGGGTTAGGTCGGGTCTTTTTTTTTTCTTTTCTTTTTCTGTTTCTGTTTTTTTTTTCTGTTTCCAGAGACGTTTTCAGTTTTTTTTTTGTTTTTTTATTTGAACTCGATGTATTTTTGTTATAATAAAATCAAATTAAGTTAAAACCAAATTAGTCTAAAATCAAATTATTCTAAAACCGAGATATACCGAATTAGTTTAAAACCGAATTATTTTTTATCTTTAAAATCGAATTATTTTAAAACATTAGATTTAAAAACAAAAGTTACCCTCCTCCTTTATTCCGGGCTTGGGACCGGCTATGTAAAATAACATAGGCGGAGTTCTAACTTTTTTTTTTGTTAGTAATTATTCTTTAAAATGAAACAATTGAAATATTTAGAAATTATAATTTAAAAAAATAACAATAAAGATTAAAAGAGGTTAGAATTTTATACCGACACTACCTATCTAGTAGTTGTTGTGCATATACCATAGGTCGCTCTCTTGCTCACCGTCCGAATCTTCGTTAGGCTCAGGTCCCTCGGTACCGCTTTCTTGAGTGTCGACACCGGATGATGACGCTTCCAATCTCATGGCATGTTGCGTGCGATTTTCAGCATCAATCCAGTCTTTCAAGCACACAAGTCTCTCGAAAACATGTGCACCCAGCTTACTTCGTTTATCGGTAAGGATCCTGTTCGCCGAGCTAAAACAGGATTCAGAAGGGACGGTTGACACGGGCACGGCAAATATGTCACGGGCCATCATCACCAGTGTTGGATAGGCAGTTGCATTCCTCCTCCACCAATCCATGAAGTCAACTCCTTCATTTTCGTTGGTCCCCAAACAGTAGCTGATTAACTCGTTCGTGTTACCTTGGGATCCCGTCGGGTCGTCATCATCCTGGAAATCGCCTAACAATCCAGTACTGCTGTGTGTGGATAGACTATTAAAACAATAGAAAAAATTAGTGGACAAATAATGTAGATATTATAAATAATAAATATTAAAGACATATGTATATTTATATTCATACCTCACGCCACCGGTCGAAGGCGGTTGGTCGACATTTCTTCTTTCGCTGTATATGGCAAACATGTCCTCCAATGCCCGTTGTACGCGGGGCTCCTCATCCCTCCAATTTAATTTTAGATTTTTCTTGTAGGCTACGAGTATTTTTATCGTGAACTTCTTCTTGTATGCCGGATGGAGGCAGTTTGCGAGAACGGTCAAGAGGGGTACCTCTTCTCAATATTTAAGAAATTTTGCCTTCATGGCTGCTACGATCGGATGAAGAGGGAAATCCTCACTATCCCTATCTTCCATATCACGGTACACCTTCGAAATGTAGTAGAGATGGTGCAGCAACTCATGTGCCGTCGGTGTGTACGAGCAAGATAATTTGACGGTTGCGGTGAAAAAGGTTTTAAGGAAGTGTGCAAGCTGTATTATTCGCTGCCATTCGGGGTCGGTGAGTTCCAAAGCTTGTCCTTCGTTGGTCGATCTCAACATCTCCCCTATAGCCGCCTTGTAAGGAATGCATCGGTGCAGCATCCTGTAGGTGAAATTCCAACGGGTGTCTACATCCCAAGGTACCCTCATTTTGCCCAAACCTATTCTTTCGCACAAAGCTGCGAAATTTTGTTTTCTTTCTTGGTTTGAATAAATATGGGCAAGACCTCCCTTGAATTTAATTATCAAGTCTTTTACGGCTTCTACCTTAAGACCATCTTTTACGGTAAGGTTTAGTATATGACAAGCACACTTTTGGTGAAACAGTGCACCATTCATGATTGGGTTTAGAGACTGGATGAAGTGATCAATGGACGCTACATTGTTGCTAGCATTATCGAATGAGATAGAAAAAATCTTGTTCCTTAAATCCCTTTTGAGATTATATTCTTGTAAAACCTCAATAATTGAATGGTAAATAATTGCTGCAGTGTGCGGGGAATCTAACACCCGAAAACTTAAAATCCATTTTTGTAAAACCCAATTCTCATCGATCCAATGACCGGTAATACAAGAGTACCCTAGGCCGTGTTTACCGGCAGTCCATATATCGGAGGTAATGGAGACATTATAATTGGCATATCCAAATGTAGCTAGTAGGTCGTTTTTCTTTTGGATAAACTGGTTTTTCATTTCACGTACCATTTTTCTATGATGGATTTTCTTATACAATGGTTGAGCACACCCCCGAATTACAAGCCGGGCAAAACTACTACAATTACCCATACTAATTGGTTGTTCCTTGTGGGCAATATATCGGGCAAATTCTTCAAGCATTATTTTTTCATCATATCTTTGGTGGGTTCTACTACCATCCGGGTTCATAAGGGTTTGGACTAACCGCGGGTCCGCATGTTCTTGCGGTTGCTCACCCTTTTTCGCATGACCATCGGCATGTTTCTTAAATGTGGACATACCATTTGCAAGTTTATACTCGTAAATAACCTTGCAACTGCGTACCTTACATTTTAGAGTATGGACAACTCCATTCGCATGAAAGGTCTTTTGATAATACCGCCACCAATCAGCCTTGTATTCGGGCACCTTGGTTTTCCTCTTCTTCGGTGGTTCGATGGGAGCAACAACTTCGGCTTGGGTTGCGGGGACAACTTCGACTTCAATTTCCGGGACACTTGTCGAGGGACCGCTTCCTATAGGGGCGGTGTATTGAGTCGATCCTGTAGAAGCAGTACCTGCTCCATATGAAGGGTTAGAATAATAGTAATTAGGTGGTGGCATTTGGGAGAGATTTTGTGGATAATAGTTAGGATCTTGTTGATGATAAATATGTGGTGGCATTTGGGAGGGATTTTGTGGATACGGCGGTTGCATTTGTGCGGAATTTTGTGGAAAAAGTTGTGGTTCTTGTTGTGGAAGCCTTCTTTCTATTGTGTCCATATTTTGATGGTATCCAGATGGCGTAGGGTCGAATAAATCGGCGGAAGCTCTATGCATCCATTCGGGGTCCATTTGTTCTACATATTAAAATTAAATCCATATCAAAATAAATCCGAAATTATGTAACCTATTTAAATGTAAATCTAAATTCAATATAAATTAGATTAAATGTAAATTAAATCTAAATTAAATCTAAAATAAATCTAAATTGAATTCAAATCTAAATGAAATATAAATTAAAGTAAGTAAAAGAAAAAAAAAAAACAAGGCCGAACTTAAAAAAAAAAAAATCAGTGAAGCCTCTGCCTCCTAAGTCCTAAGCCTCCTTGGCCGAACTTCAAAAAGAAAAGAAAAAAACAACCACTGCCTTTGCCGAACTTCAAAAGAAAAAGAAAAAGAAAAAGAAAAAGAAAAAGAAAAAATATGTCTAATTAAAATTTAAAAGAAATAAAGTCTAATTCAAATTTAAAAAATAAAGTCTAATTCAAATTTAAAAAATAAGTCTAATTCAAATTTAAAAAAAAGGTCTAATTCAAATTTTAAAATTTAAAAAAAATAAGTCTAATTCAAATTTAAAAAATATATTTAAGAAAAAATAAGTCTAATTCAAATTTGAAAATTTTAGGTCTAATTCAAAATAAATATAACTTGTTCTAACTTATTTTAAAAATCTATTTTACAACAACAACTTATAACTCTAAGAAAATAAAATATAACTTATTTCTCTAACCTATTTAAAAATAAAATCCGAATTTCAAATCTAAATTGAATTCAAAAATAAAATATAACTTATTTCTCTAACCTAAATTGAATTCAAATCTAAATTAAATATAAATTAAATTAAGTAAAAGAAAAAGAAAAAAAAAACAAGACTCATACTAATCTGCCTTTGCCTCTGGGCTCTGGCTCCTTGGCCGAACTTCAAAAGAAAAAGAAAAAAAGAAAGAAAAGGAAGTGAAGCCTCTGCCTCAGTGCCTCCTTGGCCGAACTTAAAAAAAAATAAAAAACAACCCCTGCTTTTGCCGAACTTCAAAAGAAAAAGAAAAAATAGGTCTAATTAAAATTTAAAAGAAATAAAGTTTAATTCAGATTTAAAAAATAAAGTCTAATTCAAATTTAAAAAATAAGTCTAATTCAAATTTTAAAAAAAGGTCTAATTCAAATTTAAAAATTTTAAAAAAATAAGTCTAATTCAAATTTAAAAAATATATTTAAGAAAAAATAAATCTAATTCAAATTTTAAAATTCTAGGTCTAATTCAAAATAAATATAACTTGTTCTAACTTATTTTAAAAATCTATTTTAGAACAACAACTTACAACTTATTTTATTTATCTAACATATTCAAATCTATTTAAAAAATAAATTTATTTATCTAACATATTTATAAATAAAATAACTTATTTTAAAAAGTAAAATCTAACATATTTCAAAATATTCAAATGTAACCTATTACAAACTAAATATAACATGTTCAAAAATAAATATAACTATCCAACAAATTCAAAAATAAAAAATAACTAAAAAATCTAACCTATTTAAGATAAATCCGAATTTAAAAAAATAAAATCTAGTCTATTTCAAAATAAATCCGAATTTCAAAATAAAATACAATAATCTAACAAATCCAATAATCTAACATATTCAAAATTTAAAAAATAAAATATAACATATTTATCTAACCTATTTATAAATAAAATAACTTTATTTAAAAAGTAAAATCTAACCTATTTCAAAATAAAATACAATAATATAACATCTAAAATCTAACATATTTAAAAATAAATCTAAAATCTAACATATTTCAAAATATTCAAATGTAATTTATTACAAACTAAATATAACATGTTCAAAAATAAATATAACTATCCAACAAATTCAAAAATAAAAAATAACTAAAAAATCTAACCCATTTAAGATAAATCCGAATTTTAAAAAATAAAATCTAGTCTATTTCAAAATAAATCCGAATTTCAAAATAAAATACAATAATCTAACAAATCCAATAATCTAACATATTCAAAATTTAAAAAATAAAATATAACATATTTATCTAACAAACTATTTATCTAACCTATTTATAAATAAAATAACTTATTTTAAAAAGTAAAATCTAACCTATTTCAAAATAAAATACAATAATCTAACGTCTAAAATGTAACATCAATACAATAATCTAACATCAATAAAATCCGAATTTAAAAATACAATAATCTAACATCTAAAATACAATAATCTAACATCAATAAATCTAAAATAAATCCGAATTTAAAAATAAATCTAAAATCTAACCTATTAAAAATAAATCTAACTTATTACTAACAATATCTAACAATTACTAAAAATTACTAAAAAAAATCTAACAATTCCTAACAATTACTAAATTAACCTATTTAAACTAATTCTAATTATCTAACAATTACTAAAAATAAATCTAACCTTTTTTTAATCTCGCGGAAAAATCTTGCGGGAGGTGCCCAACTTCGTAATTCCTCTACTTTCGTAATTCTGTTTGCGTATTCGTAGAATGAAATAAATTTGCTACTCTTTTTTTTTTGCAACAATAAAATTAAAATTTGAGAATAATGAAAATATTGAGAGTATGAGAATGTGAGATTGAGAGAATGAGAGATTGAAAATAATGAGTATGAGATGTGAAAATGTATGAAGAATGGGGGTGTATTTAAGGGATTTTTTTTTGGGGGGGGGGGAATACCCGGGTTTTGAGGGGGTTAGGTCGGGTTAGGGGGGGGTTAGGTCGGGTTCACCCGGGTTCGGCCAGGTTCAGTCGGGTTTTGGGTCTGGTTCTGCCAGTTCGGGTCGGATTTAGGCCGGTTCGGGTAGACGGGTTGAAACTGTGGGGGGTAGGTCGGGTTCCGCCCAGAAAACCGCATCCGACCCGTTTCAAACCCGACCCAACCTTTTAGGACGGTTCGGATCGGGTTCATGGTCGAATCTGGGTCGGTCCGGGTCCCAGGTTTGCCCGGTCCGGGTTGGACGGGGCGGGTATAATCAATACTCTAGACAAAACACACCTCACCCCAGCAACATTCCAAATAATTGACTTGACATGACCCATCCACCGCCACGTTTGGTCTTTTATACCACACATCATAATCCTTTCCCGGAGCGGGTTCATTAAGTCTGATCTTAACTGAACTGACATTTTATTACGCAGATATACGGATAATTGTAGAGACTGCTGACGAGAAATGGAGAGTGGTTCAAGGATCAAATTCGGTATGATATCTAGTCTGAAGGATATATACAAATGGGACGGAAGGATATACGGTGAAAAAGAAGCTAAGTTCTTCCAATAAATTAAAAAAAATTATTTTGTTTTGAGTCCGGCTAGTATGACATCGGTGTTATATGACACTAACTCCAAAATTAATTGAATAGACTTTAAACGACTAATTTAAACCGTTCAAACCGATTTACTTTATGAGTGATGCGTTTACATGCAATTTTTTTTTTATATTTTCGAGTTATTTTAGTATCAAATCAAGCGGTAAAAAATGTTGAAAAATAAATGTATTAATATTAACTTAAAAACTCACACATTTGACCGCTTGATTTGATACTAAATAAATTCGAAAAAATATAAATTTTGCATGTAAACGCACAACTAATGAAGTAGATTAGTTTGAACGGTTTTGATTCACTATTTGAAGTCGATTTGATAGGTTTTGGAGTTGGTGTTATATAGGCTGAAATGACACTGATGTCACAGTAGCCAGACTATTTTGTCTTTAAAAACTTTTTAAAAAATTATGACTAAAATAAAATGACATGAAACTTGTACATTCATTTATTTATTTATTTTATGATTCGGCCTCTGCATATAGTTTTAGAAATTCATACAAAGTATATGTCCAATGCTAACGGAGCAATCTGGACCGAATATAGTTCGATGTTCATCGAACCTTGCACTGAGTGGAATGAGATCCAAGTTGTTCCTTTTAATCTGTCATGAATCTCAAAACGACCCCATATATTTTAAAGGGGCAATTTCATGCATACCCCTTAAAAACAATAGTGACATTGACACAACAATAGTGATACGATTTTAAATTTGAGGGGACTATGATTGCTCCTCAACAATAGTGACACAACTCTAACCGTTTTTGGATCATTAAATCAGCGTGCCGACTTCAGCTTTACACTTTTACAGTCCGCGCCTACAGGGGCCTGCCGACTTGGGCTGGATAAGTATCCTCTCCATTACTGTAAAATATTCCCTTTACTTTACGGTTTGAGATTAACTCTCAGCCGCCTTGAGATTCGGGATGACGGAGAGGGCAGTATTATTGGGCTTTGCGTGCCAAGTTAAAAAGAACGGTCCGGATCAAGTAATTGTAAAGGATTTCCTTTTACGGTACCGGAGAGGATCTGAATTCACTTGGGCTTACACGTACCCGTTTTATTGCCACGTGGATCCCACCACGACGCCGAGCCTACAGGGGCAATCCTGTTATTTTCATGCACCGAAATTAAATTTCAAAAGATATACCTGTAAAGCTCCGTATCATTGAGAAAGATACTTAACAATCAGGTGGGTGGGACAGTTCTAGGGCTGCAAACGAACCGAACCGAATCGAACTTACATTCAGTTTGAATTTGATTTGAATTAATTTCGAACGAACTCAATTTCGAACTTCTTCGAACTTTGTTACGATTTACGAATATTCAAAATTTTCCAAATAGCCAACAAAGTTTTCAAATATCCAAAGTATCAAAGTACAATTTAAATATCAATATAAGTAGAAAACAATCAACAAAATCTTAGAATTATTACAAACCAAAATATTATTGTAAACAAAAAATTAAAGTTCATTACAACTAGGCACTAGCTACTGAAAAACCCTTCTAAAAAATCCTCATAGGTATCCAAAGCTTCAGCCATATATTTCACTTCATTAAACTAACTACTAAACATCTACAAATTACTTTATAGATGCTTTTCAACATCCCACACTATATTTGCATCATTAGCCTGGATTACCCGAAAACTCATAATCCTACCATGAAAAGCAAAATTTCTAGTATCAACATGAACCAGATATCATTATCAACACATACCCACCTGACAATTCAAAATTTCTAGTTGGACTAGGCTTTTTGTTTCAAGAAATAATTTTCAAAAGTCAGAATTGAGGGCAGCCTTATATTTTCATCAGCGAACATAAGTTATCAGCGGAACATTTGAGTTAATTTCGAACTAAATTTGGTTTGTGAACCTATTTTGAACGAACTAGGTCCAGTTTGAGTTTGGTTTGAATTAATTTCGAACGAACTCAATTTCGAATCGAACTTTTTTCGAACTTTTTCGAATCAAACTCGAATCGAATTACGAACTACAAATTTTTTGTGCAGCCCTAGACAGTTCCACAATATTTAGAAAAGAAAATCGCAAAATTAAAACAAAATTGTGATTACTCCTCTGTTATTTGATAATACGAGAATGTTAAGAATAAAGACGATATAAAAAATTTCATATGACCAAAAATTTAGTTTCCGTAACTACAGATGATCTAAAAATAGCTGATGCGAATATCATTTTTTAACAACTATACAAATGATAAAAAAAAAATTTTAACAAAAGTGAAACTTCTCAAACTCTAAATTTAAAATTTATGAAAAAAAATTAATTCGAATTTGGAACTCTCACGAATAATAAACAAATAACCCCTATGAATTTTTAATGCATATTGAAATGTATACTTGCATACTATACCGATATATATATGTCTACATATTGTGTCGATGTATATTTTTACACTTGCTTTTTTTTTTTTTTTGGGGACAAAAGTGGGTAATTCTACCAGTTTCATTATGAAACTAAAAAGCAGTTTATACAAAATGGAGGTACTAAAACATACCAATTCTAACAAAATAAAAAAAAATACATATTACCACTACAACAAAAAATAGGTCTTCAGCGACCGGCATCAACGACCGGTTTGGTCGCCGGTCGCTGAAGACCCCTCTCTCTCTCCATTAAAAAATAAAACAAATTAGTTTCGGCGACGACCCCTTTTAGCGACCAGCGCCCACAACTTTCAGCGACCGATTTAGCCCAGTCGCTGAAGGGTCTCCGTAAAAAAGCCGTCAATCCTTCTCTCTCTTCCAAAATAAAAAAAAAACCACGCGGCCGATCCCTTCGCGCCCGAACTCCGCCGCCTCTGTGAGCCCCGACCAACCCCGACCCCCCGACCCCGACCGATCCTGACCCTGACCGATGCCAACTGATCCCGACCCCGCAGGAAGACGCCGACTCTGACCTCGCTGACTCCGACTCCGACCCCGCCTCTGTAGATACCGCTTGTATGGCTGTATACAAGTCCTATTGTATGGATGATGCAACACTTGATTTGATTTTGTGTTTCTTCCATGACTTGCTTTAGAGGATCCGCTATCAATTGATGATATCTGGAGGGTCTAAAGTATAGATCTAGATTTTTTGTTTTACTTGCTTTACCTAAATTGAATTTGTCATTAAATTGAATGAACTAAGGTCATGTTTATACAATAGCTTATAAATGTATATGTCATAATTGAGAGGAATGGAGGTTGATCGTAGTTGGATGTACGGTCCTTGTTACATGAACAAGAAGGTCAATCCGGTATTTTGTTGGAATTGTAGGTATGCCGAGCAGAAAGGGTAAGTAGAAGGAGGCATCATCCAGTGGATCCAAGCACCCTCCGCGCAGCCGAAATGCATACATTCAGCCGCCGCAAAGGCCGGAGGACAGAACAGTGATTCGTCGGGTCGGTTATAGGTACATTCATTTTTTGTGCATTTCTGAGTATGTAGCAATAACCATTTGTAGTTTTTTCAAAACTAATTTTATTTACAGATCTTTTGATGGAGATGTGTTGGAAGCGACAAAAAATGTCAACAAAATAATCTCTCAATGCGCATGTTTTCACTATCCTCATTCCTGTGTGCACGAAATTTGATGACTATCCTGACGATGTACAAAAAGAGGTCAAGGCCGAGTTTTTGGTGAGTAAAATCTCCTTTTTAAAATTGGCCAACCTATTGTTTCTCTTTTTGAGCTAACCAATGATTTTTTAATGATGCATGGAGATGCACTTTCAGTTTCCCTCAGGTGAAGACATGGATTCGGCATGGAAGACCTTCGCCAGCGTAGCCAACAAAGCTCTCCAAAATTTGCTTCACAAGTGCAGAGACGAAGCAAAAGCTAGGTATGGAGATAACATTATGGAGTGGAAGGACCCAGGGGTGCCAAGCACGTATGATTGGATAACAGTGGGTAACTGGCCTAAATTGTGCGAGTATTGGTGCACCGAAGAGTTTGCTAGGAGCGAGCAGAATCAATAAAATAGGGCCTCATCTAGAGAGGGTTCTTTTGCAACCACAGGCTTAGTGAACTTGCTGGTTCACAAACAAAGATTCGTAAGATGTTTTATTTCATCAAAATAATTAATTCCAATTTCAATTTACTCGAACTAACTTTGATAATTTTATTTGTGTTGAAATGTTTATTCAAAATAAGAGAATGAAAACCAGCGCGAGCCTAGGTGGTCTGACGAGCTGTTCACGCCGATGCATACTAGCAAGAAGACGGGGCAATTCATATCTGCGAGGGCGAAAAAGGCACAGGTAATAGAACATAACAATCTTATATTAATATTCATTCTTTGTTGCACTTACTTTATTTTTGTTTTATTTTATAAATTTTGCAGGAAGACTACGATTGGGATATGAGCTCAAAATATGGGCCTGATCGAGCCCTTTGGCCCACTTTTGACGCAAACGTCTGGTACGCCAACACAGACAATAATGCTCACGGCGATAGCTATGGTCTCGGTGCTCTAGGTAAAATACACATACTTAAAATTATAAATTTGTATTTAAATTCTATAACGTAATATTAATTATCTTCGATTTAATATTTCAAGCAAGACGAGATCGATGTATTGTCCAGGTGGGTCGCAGATGTCTTCTTCGCAAGCGCAATCATATTCTTCGGCACCGCCTCCTCTCAGGCAAGAAGACATACATGCGATTTCAAGTCAGGTGTTCGGCATGTTTCAACCACAGCTCAACCAATTCATGGAGGAGATGAGGCGTAGCGTGGGATTGTTGAGTATTTTAGGTATGGTGTTTTTATACTCTTTTAACTTTTAATATTTATAAACCTTTGTACCCAATGAATAGGTTAGTTGCAAGCGCATGATCAGAGTCAAAATAACGATGATTTATGTAGGGTTTTAGCTTAGGTTTTGCATATTTTCTCACACTTATGTTTAATTAATTAGAGAAAAAGGCTACTGTCACCCTTCTTTATGTTTTATTGCAGAAAACAGGTTTTGGGACTATTTTACATCAAATGGAGCTAGAATCAGGTCAATCGGATCAGCAACGCTCATCGACTAAGTCTCTATTACGGCCCGTATTGCCTAATACAGACCATGCCTAATACAGACCAGAAGATAGCGCTGGAAGCATTAAACCCTAACCGTCAAGGTCTCAACCGTATCACCCAATAAGGTCCGTATCCGAAGGCGCCTCTTGGGGAATAACTGCCGACAACTGTTTTCAGATCGGTTTCTTAGCCTCCAATCAACCTCCAGACGTCCCTCCACTCCTATATAAAGCCCATGGGAAGAAGAATAACTTATCTTTGTAATTAGGGTTAGATTTGATTAAAGAGAGAAGAGAGGAGTGCTTGTAACTATGTCGTTCCGCGGCTAAGTTCCTTTTCTTAGGGCTAGGCAGTAAACCTTGTTACCCTTGATGTTTTGATTAATATATTTATGTTGATTATGGTTTCTTGTTGTTGTATCAAAATGCTTTTGTGATTTACTATCTCTTCATCTAACTTCAATGATCTAGTTTGAGTTCGTTAGGATAGTGACAGTACTTTAATGGCAAGAGAAACTATTTGTATTAATTAGCCTCGTTGAGATTTATTAGGTTTATGTGAAGAAAACCTTAGCGGGGAAACCATAAACCAGACCAACAAAACGCGTACCAAATTCTATCACTTGCGTAAGGAAAATCGCAGTGATCTGTGTAGTAATTTAGGGTGTTTAGAGACCAGTCATTTGCGTAAGGAAAATCGCAGTGTCCTATGTAGAGTCTCGATGAAAGATCTGTCATTCTTGCGTAACATAAATCGCAGTGACCTATGTGGTTATCTTTCATAAAACAACAACAGGAAATCAGACGCAACAGGAATATATTGTTAAGGCGGATTGAGTAGCAATGGTGTGCCGAAACCCTAGGAATTCTCATCTCTATCTTTATTTTAATTATTTTTAATTGTTTCCTAATTTACATTGATCAACAAACATCTCCCAATTTTCAGATTTCGTCTAGCCTTTCGAAAGGTTGTGATTCGATCGCTCGAAGCACTGAACCAATATTCCATGTGGATCGACCTCGTATATACTACTCGATAAGAATTGTGCGCTTGCAGTCCGAACCCATAGCATTTCTAAGTTTATAAATATTAAAAGAAACATTGCTCTCTTTTGAGTGATCAAGCTTTTTGGCGCCGTTGCCGGGGAATAACGGTTCATTGTGCAAGGCCTCGCGAGACGTCCTTGCTTTGACCATTGAGTCCAATTAATTAGAAACGCCTAGATTTCTTTTTATTTTCTTCATTTTTATTTTTCTTTTATTTTTCAATTTCGTTTTTATTTTTATTTCCTTTTTATTTTCGGTTTTTAATTTAATTGTCAGATTTTCTTTTCTTTTTAGGACACTGCACGCTGGCCGAATCATCCGTACGAAGATCCGAGATGATTGCTAGTAGGAGAGGACAATTCGCTTCCACATCACCGATAAGAACCAATCATAGTTTTTCATCGACTAATTCTGAAGGCGAAGAAGACTCAGATTCGATCAACATGGATATCCCACCGATTAACAATGGAAGACACAATGGTGATAATGGAGTTCACGATGCAGCAAGACCCAAACTTCTACGAGATTATTGTGTACCGCGCGCGAATGATCATAATTCTAGTATAAACCCGCCAACTGTTACAAACCGTAATTTTGAGATCAAACATGCTCTCATAAATATGGTTTCGCAACAGTAATTTGGAGGATTTCCACATGAAGATCCACATCTTCATTTGTCAATTTTTCTAGGGATATGCGAGACGATAAAGATCAACGGAATTACCGATGAAGCAATCAGGCTAAGGCTATTTCAATTCTCATTAAAAGATAAAGCAAGAGCATGGTTGTTTTCCTTACCGGCCAATTCCATTCAAACTTGGGACCAATTGTTTAATGTGTTTATTGCAAAATATTTTCCACCATCCAAAACTTCAAGGTTTAGGAATGCAATTACTAATTTTGAACAAAGGGATGGTGAAACATTGTGTGAGGCATGGATAGATATAAGGATATGTTAAGGTGTTGTCCACATCATGGTCTAGAAAGATGGTTGATTGTCCAAACTTTTTATAATGGTCTAAACCCTACCGATAGGTTGTCTATTGATGCTTTTGCAGGAGGAGCAATCATGAACAAGGAACCTGACGAGGCTTACAACCTAATTGAAGAGATTGCAATCAACCAACACTACTGGATCCCTGAGCGAAAGAAGCCAATTCCAACACCTGGCATGCACCGAGTAGATGATATATCCATGCTGAGCGCAAAGATTGATGCTTTGTAAATGACACTCAACAAGCAAACCAAGCAGCGAACGGTAGCAGCAGTCAATGCCGCAACAGCATGTGGCAATTGTGGAGGAGCGCATGAGATGACCGAATGTATGAATGTGACGGAAACTGAGGAAGAAATAGAGCAAGCAAACGCAATCGATAACAGCTTTCGACCTCAGCCCGCCTACAACACATACCATCCGAACAACCGAAACCATCCAAATCTCTCATACGCAAACAATCAAAGGCCTGCTGCACCTCAACAGAACTACCAACCACAATCCAATTATCAACCAAGATACAACAATCCTCAACCGAATTACCAACCAAGGCAATACAATCAACCACAGCAACCAGACATCACATCATTAATGGAGAGATTCCTAGAGAAGCAAGATAAGGCTAACGCCGAAGTCGCACAAAAGATCGAAGCATTAACAAACCGCAACAAAGACTTACAAGACAATGTCTCTAAGATGGCAAGAGAACTCTCGAGTATCGCACGTGGAAAAGGCAAATTTCTGGGCCAACCGGAAGAAAACCCGAGAGAGACTTGCAAGAGCATAACATTAAGGAGCGGTACAGCTTATCAGGGACCTCCCATGCCCGATCAAACTTCCGATGAGATGCATGCAGAGCCATCGCATTCAGAAGAGTACGAGCCGCAACCACCGGAGCCGCCCGTATTCGAACTGTAGACAGACCTTATTGAGGAGCAGAATGACACCGCAGGTAGAGACAAGCGACAACCCGAACCTGAATACATTTCACCACCACCCTCTCTGAGAATACTTTCCCTCCTGAAAATTTTCATTTCCCTCATAAAACCTTAACTCTATTATCGTAAAACCCTAACTCTCTTTCTCCACAGCCGCCTTAGTGTTTTTTTTCTCTTCTTATGCCCTCCCCTTCTCCCCTTATCGACCCAGTTACCAACCCGTTTGACTCTCCGACTCAAGTCATCGGTGATACGCCGTGGGATTGTTAGCGCCGCTGCTTCATCATGCCAGCAAAGACGCGCCCCCTATTTAACTGCCTCCCCCCACACACACATAATCCCACCACCAAACCCTCGTGCGAGGCTGGAGGCGGCTCAGGTGAGGCGATCGCGGGGCTGGTCGGCTTAGACAGCGGGGCTGGGACAGCGGGGCTGACAAGCACATTGAGGTATGCCTTGTCATTTTTTGCGGGGCTGGGACAGCGGGGCTGACAAGCACATGGACCTAGCTTTTCAGGAAGCTAGCCAAAAGGCGTATCCATTTATTTCTATTCTTGAGATTTTCATCATTATACAATAAAATTTTAATCTTCATGTTATTGAGTTTCCCATAGTAAAAGATGATCTAATTTTAATTTCTATAATTATCGTGTGATCCTTAATATCTGATAGTGGCTTAGAAATTTGGCGAATTGAAAATTCCCGATCAGTAGTTGTGCCGAAATCTTCTCATGGAAAATTCTTCATGAGCGATGCATATATCATTCTAAAGGTAAACCCTGTACTTCCCACAAAGTTCGAGAAATTGAATTTTGGTTAAATTCTTTAATCTTTGCAAAACTTTTATTTACTGAAATTTTCATTATGTCAAATAGACTACCGCGTTGAAAAATGGGTCTTTTGATCACTCAAAAGAGAGCAATGTTTCTTTTAATATTTATAAACTCGGAAATGCTATCGGTTCGGACTGCAAGCGCACAATCCTTGTCGAGTAGTATATTCGAGGTCGATCCACAGGGAATATTGGTTCAGTGCTTTGAGCGATCGAATCACAACCTTTCGAAAGGCTAGACGAAATCTGAAATTTGAGAGATGTTTGTTGATCAATGTAAATTAGGAAGCAATTAAAAGTAATTAAAATAAAGATAGAGATGAGAATTCCTAGGGTTTCGGCACACCATCGCTACTCAATCCGCCTTGACAATATATTCCTGTTGCGTCTGATTTCCTGTTGTTGTTTTAGTGAAAGACACCACATAGGTCACTGCGATTTATGTTACGCGAGAATGACAGATCTTTCACCGAGATTCTACATAGGACACTGCGATTTATCTTACGCAAATGTCTGATCTCTCAAATACCCCAAATTACTACATAGATCACTGCGATTTACTTTACGCAAATGATGGAATTTGGTACGCGTTTTGTTGGTCTGGTTTATGGTTTCCCCGCTAAGGTTTTCTTCACATAAACCTAATAGATCTCAACGAGGCTAAATCATACAAATAGTTTCTCTTGCCATTAAAGCACTGTCACTACTCTAATGAACTCAAACTAGATCATTGAACTTAGGTGAAGAGATAATAAATCACAAAAGCATTTAGATACAACAACAAGAAACCATAATCAACAGAAATATATATATCAAAACATCAAGAGTAACAAGGTTTACTGCCTAGCCCTAAGAAAAGGAACTTAGCCGCGGAACGGCATGGTTACAAGCACTCCTCTCTTCTCACTTTAATCAAATCTAACCCTAATTACAAAGATGCTTGTTCTATCTGCCCAGGGGCCTTATATAGGAGTGTAGGGACGTATAGAGGTTGATTGGAGGCTAAGAAATCAATCTGGAAACAGCTGTCGGCAGTTATTCCCCGAGAGACGCCTTCGGATACGGACCGTATCAGTTGATACGGTCCGTATTAGGACCTCGACGGTTAGGGTTTAATGCTTCCAGCGCTATCTCCTGGTCAATGCTAGGCCTGGTCCGTATTAGCCAATACGGACCGTAACAGGGACTTAGTCGATAAGCGTCGCTGATCCGATTGAGTCGATTCTAGCTCCATTTGGTGTAAAATAGTCCCAAAACTTGTATTCTGCAATAAAACATAAAGAAGGGTGACAGTAGCCTTTTCCTCTAATAAAGTAAACATAAGTGTGAGAAAATATGTAAAATCTAAGCCAAAACCCTACGTAAATCATCGTTATTTTGACTCTGATCATCTTTGCGGCATGAAATTCACTATTGGCTCAGTAAAGATACTACTCAGGTCAGATCTCAAACCAAAGTTAAGAATTGGTATGCACTGACTGGTATTGTACCATAATTGGTGCATACCAAAATTGTTTAACTTGTTTAGTTTTGTTCTTCACACAATTGGATAAGTTGAGCTAATTTTGGATAACTTGAGCACATTATAAAAAAGAATTACAAGCCAATTGCACGTTTTGGTAATAGTTAATGCAAGACTAAAATATTGGAGTTAGATGCCACTAAACATAGCATCGGAGTTAGATGCATGGTTTGGAAATTTTAGCAGGAAGCAATTAGAAATCAGAATTGAGGACAACAATGAGATTTTTTTTTCTTTTTTTATAATCTATTTGTGTTGGAGGTGAGGTGGTATTAGGGGCATTTATTTAGTTTCTCCCTTATTGGTGAAGTTCTGATAGGTGTATTTTATATACACCGTCGATCTAGTTTTTATCATAAAATAACACCAAATATCTTGTATTTTGAATATAAAGTGAATATAATACACCAAGAATCAAGTTACTGCGTTCGCTCGATGTTTCAATGCAGGAAACAGTGCAAAATGAAGAAAAATCGCCCAGTGCGGACGCACTCCCAGCCAGTGCGGACGCACTAGGTACTTAGCCAATTTTCCAGCGTCGCAGACCTCACAGATGAAAAGTCCGAGCGTAATGCGGACGCACTCACCTTCAGTGCGGACGCATTCACTACTTAGCCGATTTTTGCAACTTCCAGAATTTCCAGAAAAACAGAAGTTCAAGGCCAGTGCGGACGCACTAATATCCAGTGCGGACGCACTCAGGAAATTTCGCAGAAAATCCAGAAAAGGAAACTTGGAACCAAAGGAGATTTGGAGTCGGTGCGACCCAGACCACCCGCACTCATCCCCAGTGCGGACGCACTGGACTAGCAGACAGCCAGAAATTCGCATTTTTAGAGATGTTTTCTATTCTTGGCTTCCAAGGAACACGTTTTAGAAAGCCAATAATAGACATGGCAGTCTGAGGAGTGCACCCACTAACTCCACTTCTATCCTCTAAATTGGGCAAGGCCTTTGTCTATAAAAAGAGAAGAATTTCATCTCTCTCATCATCCATTATTTTATCCACTTTTCACAAATAGAGAGAGAGAGATCCTGCAGAAATTCTAGAAGGCTTTTTCAAGGAAGGAGAAGAAGAAGATTCAAGCAAGGAGTCGGCAAGATCGAGGTTTTAGATCTAAGAAAGGGTGTAATCATTTCTTTATCTCATTTCTTATTGTTTTTGCCAATCTTTGTTATGGATCTCTCCAAGAGAGAGTAGTTCTCTTTCTAGGGGTTTAGGTCAATGCATGAACTTGTTTAATTCTATCTTATTCGGATCTTTGTTTTTATTATGATTGTGTTATCGGATTTGATTGTTAATTTCTGCGATTTATTCTTTATGAATTTCATTAGTACTCGTTCCTTTGAGTTCACCTGGTTAGGGTTTATTGAATTGAAGTAGTTTTGAAATCGCGTTGATCGTGTCTTTCCGCTTTAAATTTATTAAATTCCGGCATTGGTCATGAGGAGACTACTAATTGAAACCATAAAGACACACCTTAGGATTGGGTTAGAAGCGACCGTACTTTGATATCCAATCCGGAACTATAGAAATTAAGGTTAGGATTTTGGTGAAGGACCGAAAGGCGAAGGCAAATCCTAATTAGGACACCTTAGAACAAATATCGATATATGCTTTGAAGCATGAGATTAAATATCCCTCTAGGTTAGTGACAGCCCTAGAATTCGAGGCACATTAATCCATAGAGCGCAAAGTATTTGTATTAATATTTGTTCCAAAGGCTAACTTAGGTTAGAAACCTCATCAAATCAAACATGAATTTAAACAAACCGAATAAATAGAATTAGCAAGGAATTGTAGACCGAATACCCCTAGATCTCCTTAAACTTGAAAACAAACCAATCTTTCTTCTCTTTATTTTATTTACATTTATTGTTTGAAACTCCTCTCTTTCGGGTATTGAACCCAACATTAGAATTTTAGAACAAAACCCCCCCCCACTTTACTTTTATTGTTTTGTTTTTAATAGTAGTTTTCTTTATTAAAAATTAGTGTTTCCCTCTCTCCCTGTGGATCGACACCTAAATACTACAATCGATAGGTTGTGCGCTTGCAACTAACCTATTCTTTGAGTACGAAGGTTTATAAATTTTAAAGGCAAAAAGAGTACCAAAATTCCTATATCTAAAATACTCAACAAGTTCCTTGTATAAAAGGAGTCCATGTGATATTTTGATGTGTTCAACTGCATTGCTGGTTTTAGTAAGTACCAGTAGCTGGTCAGTAGCTGGTCCAGTGGTTACCAGATAATCATTTGCATCGAAATTATTTTTGGTGTTACATATTTAGCTTTTTAGTAGAGCATTAGAAGAGCTTGTATGGAGTTTAAGAAGTATCTATCAACAAAATTGCAATGTCATTTTGCCAAACTAATGACAAGTTGTGCCTAACTAGAAGTATTTAATTCATGCTGTAATGAAGGGTATTATGGAGAATGTGGAAAAAGGGGAGGGTATATGGAGCTATGTGGCTTCAGTGAGGATGTAAAAGATCAACTTTACAAGGTTGCTTCTGTAGATCTTTGCTCCAACACCTCTGGTCAGATTCTAGCAAGTTTGATCATGAACCCTCCAAAGGTAATCTATTTATTTATTCTAACTTAGATTATATGAAACTGCACCTTGTGCAGGATGTTAGCTTAGCTCGTATAAGTATAAAATCGATACTCAAAGACATGTCTGGAACTTGAGCGATGATATTGGAGTTAGATGCCACTAAACATAGCATCGGAGTACAAGACTAAAATGGGGCTTAGTACACAACTGATGGTTAATTGCATAATAACAGGTCTAAATTGGGTAAATCACACAATTTAGGATTTTAGGATTCCACAAACTTGCAGTTAATTGATGCGAAATTGGGCTTTAGAACAATTTGGAAATATAAGAGTTAATTGGGGCAGGCTGAGTAATTTAAGCTTAGTTACACAAATTAATCAATTTGAGGCCAAAGTACAGCTTTTGAATACTGTAGAGTTGATCTAAGATAAATCTAACTGGATCTTGATTCATGTACTGGCTTGTATATAACCAGTTTTATTGTTCAGAATTTTTATATTTTTCTTGGTTTTTGATGCTTTATTGTAGAATTGGTTAATTAAATCTCGTAGAATGGTATGTGCTGGGTATGTCAAGTTCTTAATATCTCAAACCTTTTTTATGCTAATTACTTGTACACTAAATATTGTGTTGTTAGCTTAGTCATCAAATGCCATCCTATGTACAACAAAATGCTATACTTTTTATATATGTTTAGTCACCAAATATTGTGTTGTTAGCTTAGTCACCAAATGCTATACTAACTTCCATTCTATGCTAATGTGATATATGTAGGGTCTAGGTGCTGATTTTATAGAATCAGGGAGGCAATTCCAAGCACTCCTCAATGCGCAATCTCCCACTTGTACTACAACCCAAAATAAGTTGCCTCACCATCAACCTCTTTTTGGTCTTATGTTACAATGCTTGCTTGAATTTAAAATGTAGGTTTATGATAATTAAAATGTCACTCTCCATGTTTTGTTGTATTGTTCATATTATGTTTCAATGAGAAATGTAAAAGATTTTTTGCTTGCCACATGTTTTATTGTATTGTTTTATTATGTTTCAATGGGAAATAAAAAAGATTTCTTGCTTGCACATGTTTTATTGTATTGTTTTTATTATGTTTTAATGGGAAATGAAAAAAATTTCTTGCTTGCCACTGGGTTGGTACCAAGTTGGTACCAGGAGGATTATAGAAATTCGGCACGATAATATATTGCTGGAATGTCAATTATTTCCATCGGAATATCATTACAAATATGAGGTAATACAGTGCATGCAATAGGTCCAAATGATATCCTTGCAAATAATCTGGTGGGGCCCACCAGAATTATCCATGCAAATAACCTGGTAGGGCCCACCTACATACCCATGGAAATAAACAGGGGGCCTCACCTTCTCTATCCATGCAATTACTCCCTTCAATTGCCATGCAATAACCCGTGTGGGACCCACGCTCTCTATCCTTGCAAATACTCAGTTGATAATCCTTGCAAATACTAAGGTGGGGCCCACGCTCTTCATCCTTGCAAATACTCAGATGGGGCCCACGCTATTTATCCTTGCAAATACTTCCTGCAGGCGCCAATTCTCAAATTTGTTGCATGAGTACTTGTTCCATGAGAAAGCCCATGCAATAAGATTTGGAAAAGTTATTACATGGATAACCCATGCAACAAGTCTGAAATTGAGTATTTGCATCGAGGCTTGTACCATGGGTAGTTGTTACATGGATAACCCATGCAACAAGTCTTTTTCGGGCTTGTTGCATGAATAAGCCCATGCAACAACCGAAATTTTCTCCATGCAAGAAACCAAAATTCTAGTAGTGACCTTAGTCTTCCTTGCGTTTGCTGTGAGAATTCGTCTTCTTTCTTCTTGAATGCTCCTGTGGTTGATGCTCTATCTCGTGAATTTCTCTCTTAGAATGGTGATGATTATGGAGAAGAAATTCCCTTCCTTTTATAATGGATCTGGAGCATATGGACGTGTGAAATCATTCTAAATCTGTCCCAAAGTGTTCCCCACGTTTCCACCTTCTATTTCCCACCTTTGGGTCGTGGTCTGAAGTGCCGAAAATAGAAAATCCTCCGAAATAGCAGTTTTCAGGCTAAATGCGGCCCAAGTACGTCCGCACGGGTTTTGGTTTGTGCTCTGATTTGCTCTCCGAGTGCTGAGTGCGTCCGCACAGCTTCCCAGTGCGCCCGCATTTCGCTCGGACTTTTCCGTTCTTCCTTTGCTCAGAATCATAAATTTTCCTAAGTGCGGGTCAGGTGCGAGTCAGTGCGTCCGCATTTATTTTCTCTGCTACTGGATTTCTTCGGGAAAATCTGGCTAAGTAGAAAGTGCGTCCGTACCAACATTTAGTGTGTCTGCATTCCTCTCGGACATTTTCTCTGGAGCTTGCTTTTTCTTCTAAGTGGCGAGTGCGGCCGCACTCTGGGGCTGTGCGTCCGCACTTTGCTTCTTTTTCTTGTTTTTCTGCGAATTACACACAGACGAATGCAGTAACTTGATTCTAGGGGTATTTAATCCTATATTATACTAAAATACATGATATTTGGTGCTATTATGTGATAAAAATCAGACCGAACATATATATAAATTAAACCTATCAGGGATGTTCTTCGTCTCATCAGGTACGAAATTCGATTTTTGAGTATGTTTCAATCCAATAAGAACACCAAGTATGGCAAATCAACAAAATAAACAGTAAACTCCTAAAAATTGTAAACCCTAAAAACTTTAGTTATATTCTCACAGGGAGGTTCTAGCTCGCACTGTCCCGATGCACAGTATGACAACGGGGATGATTTAGGATATGACTAGTTTTAGGATGTTTTGATTTGTATGCCGTACTTTAGATATTTTATTTTTATGTCGTACTTTAGATATTTGATATTGGATATTTATGTAGTACTTTACATATTTCTTATTTATGTCGTTTGTGAACTGCGTCGTACGTACCAATTGAAATTGTTTTTGAATTTCTTTTAAATTGCTTGGTGCTTGGTATGTTTCGTACCAGTATTTTATATTGTTGAATTGCTTGCATGTGAATTGTATATTTGTCGAGAACGACGACGGTGAATTTTATATTTGCTTGTAAATTCTGTTTAAATTGCTTGGTGCTTGGTACGTTTCGTACCAATTGGGGAAAAGAAAAATAACAAAAAAATATAAAAAAAACAGCCTTCTGCGGCCGAATCTGGCCCATCAGCGACCGGTCAAGCGGTCTCTGATGGTATTCCACCATGTCAGCATACAACATCAGCTACAGATTTCATCGGTCGCTATAGGGTCATCTGCGACCGGCGCCTGATCCTTCTGCGACTGGTGACGTCAGCGGGGTGGTCATCAGCGGTAGAGCAACTGTGTTCGAGTCTTCTGCGACCGGTGACAATACCTTCTACGACCGATTCGACCGGTCGCAGAAAGGTATTGCTGCTGTAGTGTACAACTTCCTCAGGCATCAGACAAGCCTGGCAACAAAAGTTCATAGAAATAGCTAAAAGGTTGCTAGAAGAACTAATCAGGATATTACAAAAAAATTATAGAGGATGTAAAGCTCAAGTTAGCCACGGCACCTAGAGCAGTGAGAGGCTGAAGAAAGAGGAGGGTACTAGACCCCCTACCTCATCTATAGTTCGTATCTCCTCCATTATTTGGAGGTGCTCTTCTAGATCCGACCCTTCTAAATCAAGAGAAGGATCGTCCTCTCCCTCTGACTAGGAGCTTTCCCTTTCCAGGGTATCTGAGTCGGAGAGGATGATCAGACTGCCTTCCTGATCATGCAAGGTAGTAGTATCAAAAGGTAAACAATTGTTATAGTTTAAAGTAAGAATCATCTTGTCTTGATTTGCACCAAAATGAGGTTAAGGCTATAATGGTTGAGGCTAAATATGGACTGGTTTAAGGGTTACTTGATTGAAACAAACACTGTTTCGTTCTAACCAAACTACCCATAAGGTGGCAGCTCTAATTAGCTCGACTAATAAGGAGTCTTTTAATGGTATTCATGCATCAAAAAACCAGAGATCATCAATAGTCTCACAGTTATAGTAAAATCCATTATGATTGATAATCCATGACCATAAAGAGGTAATATAAGTACAAGTTACAAACATGTGGTTCACAGTTTCGGATTGGCCACAAAAGGAACAACTCACATCTCCAGTGTCCAACCTCGCTTACTTAGGATAACTTTGGTCAGAACCTTATCTTTTTTAACTTGCTATAAGATATTTTAATTTTGAAGGGAATGTCGAAAACCATATAGAATCAAAATAGATATTAGTCATACCCCTATATTCTAACAAAACATAGTACGTTTGGATGAGAGTTAAAATAGCTAGAATAGCAAAATTTTAGAACAGTAAATGAGAATAGAGAAAAAATAGTGATTTTCAGATTAGTGTGAAAATAGTAGATTAGTGTGAAAATAGTGCTATTCGGATTAGTAAAAATGTTGTTTGGATTGTATATGTTGAATAGTGAATAGCTGTAACTGATAAATAATAGTGTTAACAAGATGCTAATTAAGAGGAAAGATAGGCAAGTGGGATCTCAAATGAATTGTCACGACATGGAGATAGCGGAAAGTGGTATCAAATTTGTCATTTCGGAATTATATAGGCGGAAATCCAAAAAGAAAACATTTTTTTCTCTCATTTCACATTTCCGAATAGTAGCTATTCCAACATTTACAAGAAATAGAGAATAACAGCTATTTTAGCTATTCCGAATAGCAAAAATTTTGTTTAAATGCACATTACTATTCCGAATAGCTTATATTCTATAATAGCCTCTATTCTTGCTATTCTTGTGTCATCCAAACATAACACTTAAGAATGCCCCGTAAAAGGTCCTGAAAAGGACCATCTCCAAGATAGTTGGTCTAGGTTTGTTGATGTAATTGGAGTACAAGGAAATAGAGCATTTAGTTGATTCCATTCTGACAAGTATATACCATATATTTAACTGTCTATTAAAGTCAAGGTGTAGTGAACCATTGATAAAAGTATCATGCACAATTGTAACTTTAGCATATTTTTTGAATTTAGCAGTAGCTCAGATTTGGTTAAATAACTTGATATTATGTTTACTTTTTGGCTTGTATGGTTATTTTGAATACTAATATCAGTTGTGCAGTCTCAAAGATCGATACTCTTTAGTAGTTCTTGTAATTATACTTTCCTATAAAAAAAGAGAATAGACAACATAATTAGACAACCGTTTAATTGCAACAGCTATTTTATTTCTTTGACTATATAAAGCCCTCTCTGGGCCTACGAACTTGCAAACATCGAGGAAACCATGTGGCGGCAGAGATCCCGATGTAAATGGCTTCAACAGGGTGACAAAAACACGAGGTTTTTTCATGCCTTCGCATCAGCACGCATGCGGAAAAACACTGTCACCTTTCTGAAACATGATGGAGCTACGATTACCAAGGAGGCTGACATTAAAATGATTTTCTTAAACCACCTCAACAGCATCCTAGGCAACACAAACCGCTGCCTTCCTTTTGATCCCCGGCCACTGTACCGCACCCCTCTCATCCTCATTCACCTGCAGCAGAATTTTACAGAGGAGGAGGTGTACATCGCGGTTAAGCAGCTTGCCAAGAACAAAGCTTCAGGCCCCGATGGTCTTCCAAACGAGTTCGTTCAAACAAGCTGGCCGGCTCTGAAGAATGACATATTGTCAATGTTCAAATCCTTCCATGCTAACCGACTAGAGCTTTCTGAATTGAACAGAGCCAACATCATCATGATCCCGAAGAAAGCTAATCTGAAACGGTACTCAACTTCCGGCCAATTAGTGTCATAAACTTGGTGCCCAAAGTCATCTCAAAGGTGCTTGCAAATAGATTGAGTGCGGTCCTGCCCGACATGATCTCACCGCACCAAACGGCATTCATCAAAGGACGTTACATAACAGAAAATTTCATAGCAACACGGGAGCTTTTGCATCATGTGGCGGCCACTAAGCGGCCAACCATTTTAGCCAAAATTGATTTCTCCAAAGCATTCGACTCGGTCGATTGGAATTTTCTAACCCGTGTCATGCGTGCAAGGGGATTTCCAGAACCTTGGATCGAATGGATTAACACCTTACTACGAACATCCTCTTCCCGAGTTGTAGTTAACGGTGAACACTCACGCTACTTTCAACATAGGCGGGGCCTACGACAAGGGGACCCCCTGTCCCCAATGCTTTTCTTAGTGGCTGTGGATGTACTTCAACAAATGGTCAAAGCATGCAACTCATTACTGCAAAAACCGATCTCCAATAAATTTAATGAATCCTTGATGGCATTACAGTATGCAGATGACATGGTGTTTGTCATTAATGCCGATCCTACTTCTCTAATCACCTTCAAAATAATGCTAAGGTTATTCACTAAGATCTCGAGGCTGGGAATCAACTTCTCCAAGAGTAGTTTCGTACCGTTTCACATGTCAGCAGCCGAAACCAACCTTGCAGCTTCAGTTCTTGGTTGCCAGCAGACCCAACTGCCCATAATTTACCTGGGATTGCCGTTAAGCATCAACAGGCCTAATAAAGCTGCTTACATGCCTTTAATTGAGAAGTTAGAGAGAAAATTACAAGGGTGGAAGGGCAAGCTTATATCTCGTGGTGGCAGGATTCAACTCGTGAACTCTGTTTTATCGTCTATCCCAATTTATTTTATGTCCAGTTTTTTGTTGCCCAAATGGGTGATACAAAGAATTGATAGAATTCGGAGACAATTCATGTGGGGAAAGAATGAAGGGAATGGCCGAGGCATTTCACTCATTAACTGGGAAACCGCATGCTTACCTACGAGATGGGGCGGGTTGGGGATCAAAGATATAAGGTTACAGAATAGGGCTTTGCTGCTAAGGTGGTGGTGGGCAGCATACACGAACCCTAATTCACTTTGGACCAAATTAATGACACAACTATATTGGAAGGGCTCTCAAGTGGACGGACCTACACTATGGGCAGTTACTGGCTCGTTTTTCTGGAGAGACCTACATGGCATCAAATCCCTTTTCCATTGGAGTGCTTACTGTGTCATAGGCAGTGGAAAGGAAATCTCCTTTTGGTTCGACTCATGGCAGGGCCTGCCATTAGCAAATGGCATCAGCTATCCAATTCCTCTGCAAAAAATCTCTCTGGCGGAGGCACTTCCTATCCTTCAGAGCCTTGCTCCACAAATGGAGGTGCAGCTGCCCACCCCTATAACGGACCAGAGAGACTCTTTGAGATGGCGATGGTCAACAAATGGGGAGTACAACTCTAACTTTACTTATAAAACAATGATATCCGGGGCCCGGGGGCAAAATGGGCTGGCAATTCATGGATGTATGGACCTGTAAGGCACCACCATCAGTAAGGATTTTTTCCTTTTTAATGCTGAGGCACAAGATTCTAACCCATGATACTATGCAAAAGAGAAAGATAACATGTGATTTGAGATGTGTAATGTGTGGAACCTGCCAACTTGAGACAGCCTCTCACCTCCTGTTTCACTACACGTATGCAATGCAAGTCTGGACTCATGTTTCTGCCATTCTAAACAACACAATCATGATACCTAAAGGAATCCGTACCACTCACTTGGAGGGAGTCCTGGAGCACACTCAGCAGTTCGGGCAGAATGAAAAAGGAGGATTGGGTACGATGGTTTGTGTGCACATGCTGGCTTCTATGGAAGCAACGAAACGAATTCATTTTCAGACGAACCAAGCTCCAGCCACAACAGTTGGCGCAGAGAATTAAGCAGGAGGCAAAGTTGTGGGCTCGGTTCTGTTAACAGGGCATAATATTGTTTACTATATGTTACGTAGTTGTATAAGTTATGTCAGATGTACTGTTGTAATTTTTGAGTTCAAATAAAACTGGCAGCCTCTGCCATGCATTTTTCAAAAAAAAAAAAATATAAAGCCCTCTCTACAAACAACTCAAATTAGATTGCAATACAATATTTACAGTCATCATTTATTTACATTATTCCGCAAAATCAACAGTTACTAACAAACCAACTTTAAGCATTAAGCAGATAAGCTTCTAGATGACGCGACATCAATTTACTTCATTTATTTCAAATACCTCAAAATCAGACCTTTTCAAGAACGGTGACTGGGGCATCCTTTTCTGGTAACAACTCAGAAGTCAAACCATGGAGCACTAATCATAATTCATAAATGCTTCTAGATCATGTGTCACATCAAACCAATAAAATCTGTCAAGTGCTTTAAAATCAGAGATATTCAACACAGGATGATATAAATCAATAATTAATATTAATTGTAGATTATGTTATGTCACAACAAATCAGTTAAAATTAATATGTTACTCACACGTCTTTTTATTAGATTTAACAAATTTTAGTAGACAATCACAAATCCTGCTGCAAATAAAAAGAAACTGGATCCTAAAAAGAACCTCTTTTTTAAGAAAGAATTCTGGAAATAGCCTTATACAAAATACATATATGTCCTTGATAAACTATTTTTTTAGATAGGTAGAAAATCATTATTTATTTTAAAAAAATACATAGCCCAACATGTCTTTCATATCTTCAACAAAAGCCAACATCTTCAATCAATTAACTAAATATCTTCAATTAATTAACTAACATTAAGGTGATATTATTTATTCTTCTATTTCACTTGTTAATCCATGAATTTTCAGGAACAAAATAATTAAAAACATCCTTTTACAGATTTATCCTGTCATAAATACTTCAACATCTCCATATCAGCAATATATTGACCCAAGTGGAACAAATCATAACCATCTGATCATTTCGACGGGGAACATTTTGATCTATGGTAGCATTAATTTGTAGCAATAACTAATTAATAAAATTTTAAAGAATTTTGAGCCGTGCTATGGATCAATATCTCTATTTACAAAGTTCAAACAATCAATCTGAACTGTTCAATATCATCTTCTTTTAAAATGCAATTGAAGATCAAAAAAAAAAAATTCTTATATTTTTAGATAAATAGAAAATCACATGATTTAAAGATTTTTGAACCATGAAAAGATAATGATTTTCTACGCATTTAAAAAAATAATAAAATAAAATAAAATTTGATATTTAAGTATATTTTCATACAGAGATCATGCATGTTGAGCGATTCGAATCTGTTTAATTTTTGAAAACGAAAATATAATCTATAAGGCCATAACACATATGGATCTGCACTATGCAAAGCACTGTAGCCTCACTCTAGAACTTCCATTGATGTCTCCTTGGCAGGTCATACCCTTAATTGGTTTAGTCACTGAAGCTTGGATGCTTTTGTCAACACGCTTTGAATCCTGTTACAACGGATTCATGGCATATTGGTCGTTTTCCCAAAAAAAAAAAAAGGACCCTGCAAGTCTAAACTATCTCAGTCATGTGTCCGTCAAGTGGGAAGCGTCCCTTTGACGGTATGACATGGTGCTGAATTAAAAAAAAAATGCCATATGGACCAAAAATATATAAAATTTGGTCTCCAATTACATTTTAATATAAGAATATGTTAAGTATTTCAAATTGACTATTTGAATTCTGAAAATCGTAAAAAATGAATTGATAGTATTAAAATCTTAGTCATTCCACTATTTGTATTTTTAAGAACTAGACTTTGGTCTGGAGCAAACAAACAACGTACATGGCTCCGTGTACGTAGGCGCTAGTTTGAAATTCAAATAGAGAGTCATACAACATTAAAATTTGGAAAATTATACCTCTTTACCTTTTTCTAAAACAAAAATTATTTCAATTTTCATGTATCTTTAAACTCTTTATTATGTTATCAAAACAGAAGTATATGTGTATATGAGTGTATCTCAATTTATGTAGTGCGTTCAGGAAAAAAGATAATATATCCTATAAATTTTAAATAATTGAAAATTAATTTACACAATTAGTATCAAAACGAAACTATATGTAACCATTTATTGTTAATGCGATGGATCTTAAATTAAATTGCCCTCTTATATATATTTCAAAATGACACTTAAATTAAATTCCCCCCTTAATATATATTTCAAAATGACATTCAAATTAAATTGTCCTCTTATATATATATCTCAAAATGACATTTGTAAAAAAAAAAAAATTATACACTGATATTATCTGAAAACTGAAGGCATAGCATAACAATAAATGCCACCTCGACAAACGAATTGACATATCTAGCATTTCTTGTACCATATCCTAAGCTTCTAGATAAAGTCAGGTCAAGTTAAGAAACTGCCATCTCTAGTCAGTACTTAAATTGGCACCAGAAACTGTTCTTTTCTCGAAGCCCACCCCATCCCTTATAAGCACAAACAAACCACATGTACAACACATAATTAAGAATAGCATAGTTAAGAACAAAAATACTTCCAAAAGCTCAATTTTCTTGCAAAATCCTATGGCAAAAGCAAAGTTTCTGCTTTTCTTGACACGCAGCCTGAAATCCTCTAGTAGTAGTAGTAGTAAAAAGGATGTCGCCGCGACTGCCGCATCTGCATCAAACGACTCGGACACCCCCAAGATCCGAGAGGATGTGCTGATGCTATTGAACAATTTCCCAGATTCTGAATCTGAGTCCGATCGAGAACTCTCGTTCTCATTTCTTCTCAGCAACGCATCGCCAGAGAAAGACAGAGACAATGTCCTAGAAAAAGGCGGTAAAACAGAGGATCAATGTAAGGAAGTGGCAGCGGCGAAAGAGAAGAAACGGAGAAAAATCAGCAGAAGCAGTTGCAGTAGCGGTAGCGAACGGATGGGTGTGCTTTTGAATCTCCATGTGCCCGATTCCTTTATCAAATCCCGTTCTGGCCGTGTGATGTGTTGTAGAACTCTAGCAGAATTAGAAAAGAGGTAATTGTTAATTTATACATTTAATGATATTATTACCAACTTGTAAAATATAAAATCTGATTAATTATGTTATTTCAATTCTCTTATATAGGGAAGAGGAGTTCAAAAGAGTTGGATGGTGGCCGACTCTGCTTCGACGCAAGCAAGATCGCGGTAAACTTCAACTTGAAGTTGTAAAACGGCTTACATGCTAGAGATTCCAGCAATAATTCATTAATTATTTTGTGTTATGTAAGACTAGTAGTTTAAAATCATGTATATATTAGTTAAGTATTAGCTAATCAGTGCTAGCTAGTTTCTTGGGGATTTGTTAGTTAGTAGCCATGAGATGGGATTATATTGTTTCGTTCATTTATTTATTTTGATTAATTAATTGCTGTTGCAATATAGAGTCCGTACTGCACTAAACATATTTCTCAAGTTTCTTTCTTTCATTTATTTAATTTTAATTTTTTTGAAATAAATAAATAAATTATGACATTCAAAAATAAATAAATTATAAATACATTACATAATGAATCCTCAATTTAATTACAAAAATAATACAGACACTCGAATTGCTTGACAACTCTTTGTAAGAACCCACAAAGGAGCAGCCCTCTTGCATGCAATCAAGAATTCAACCGACGGTCAATAGTTCTCTCCAAAAAATGTGAAATCCATTGTTTGAATAACCTCATCACACCACAAGGGAAAAGTTACTGGATAGATCAGCTGACAATCGAACTTAGATTTCCTCCTCCCCCTAAATATTAGACCGATAAAAAATGAAGACCAGCAATCAAATCCTATAATCAATTAAAGACTTACCTTGTATTAAGGTCTAAGATTTATTCTGATCTCTACGCGAGCAGAAAGAAGATAACAACTGGCATGGGAACAGGATACGGGATTGCGTACGATGACTATCGGATTCAAATTTGAGTTCAATGGGTTCCACTTCCATCTGATTCGCTTTATGATTCATACACTCTTGATTCACACAAATATTGAAGTGGGTGCACACGAATATTAAAGAGACATACTAATTAGTTATTTTTTTTAAAAGTAGTGGATTACTCCACTAGTATCATATTGAAATCAAATGACCGTGAGTAGGTACCTAAACATAACCGTATTACACTGTTTCATTCACTTACGTCACCTACTCTGATAAAACCAGTGCAAACATAGGCACTGCTTTACAAAATATGAACTAACAAACATCAATTTAGTACCACAGACACCAAAGTAAAACCAAAACAAGTCAAAAGCATGTACTATCAGAGCTGACTCCAATCTACCGACTCTGCCTTATTCTCATCCGAGCCTCTTTCAGATGTTGAATTTAGAGGTTGCCAGTCCCAAAATGCTCCTGGGTACTCTCCAAAAAATCCCCCATGTACACTCCTTTGCCTCTGCCATGTCCCTGGTTCCCTCCTCCTCTGCCAGTACCTGATCTGGTATGTCCTTGACATCAAAGGAAGTATGAGGATCAACTTAAAAATAAAAATAAGAATTATCATTTTGAGATTTGCACCAAAATGAAGTAATTAGTTGTTTCAAATTAAGTTTGTCTAAAAAAGTTATTTTTGTCAGTTACAATTAAGAAGATCTAAGTTAAGTTAAGAGAAAAAAATATAAAAAATCTCTCTTTACTGACAACGAACCTTAATAAATTAAATTAAAAAATCTAAATAAGAGGTTGAATTTAGATCGGTCTAAAGTTAAACTGACACTATCATAGATCAGCCTAGCTAACTATTCCGCATTTAACGACGATAACTAAACCGTTTATGTGTTAGTTTGATTCTCAACCAAACATAAAGATATTCTCTCCACGTTCACGGAGATGCTACAAACAAAGTATCCAAGTAGCCGTAAAAAAGTAATATAATATTTTAATAGAGCCTCACAATAGACACTAGATAAACTGAACCCAAATGGGCCATCTCCGCTAGTTAGATATAAGATTCAGGGGTATTGATATGGATGCAGATTTCTCTTTTTCGTGTAAATATGTAAATTTTCACTCTTTTATCAATATATTATATGTTAGTGACAAACTTTGCCGCCAACCTTAAAAAAAAAAAAAAAAAACTGAACCCAAATGGTCCCCCTCTCTCGTAACAAACAACAAACACACTATAAAGTTTTAGAAACTAAAAATAAAATAAAATAAAAGTACAACTAGAGAATATATAACTCACAATAAAAAGCTACATGTCTGATCCCTAACTAAGTTGAAAAAATAGCACGGCAAAGCAAGCTCTGTCACAGAACGACACACGTGTGTCGGTTATGTGTCGTGATTCACGTGTCCCGTGCCGTGATCATTCGCGTACCGTGATCATATTTTGAAAACTTGGCACGGCACATCACACGAAAGATCTGGCTACGACACGCAAGTCACGTGTAATTAGGACCGTTAGATCTTGATCAAATAGTGTATTTTGAATAAACTAACCTAAATTGTGAAAAAAAAAAAGTTAAACATCACCAAACGTGACCAATCACGTTTGGACACGACACATTTGGGTACGACGTGACTACAAAAATAGACCACTATCCGCGAGGGTTAAAAGTGATTATTTTCGAGAGTACACCGACAGAAGGTGACTATTTATGAGCGTATCGGTATTACCGACAGGAGTATCCGCTAAGATATTGTAGGTAAAAAACATTTTTACCCTCGCAGATATTGACAAATTTTGTAGTATACGTATGTACGTATGTGGCGTGACCATTCGCGTACCGTGACCATCCTTCGACATTTTGATCATGGTACGGCACGTGAAATATTGACTTGGTCACGGTATGGCACGACACGGGACCAAAGTCACAGTATATTAGTCACGGCACGACACGACACGACACGCACGTTTTACCAACACTACCCCTAACTTTGAGCATCTCACAGCTAAATCTCCAGTGAATTATGTGGATGATGGCAGCTGCTGCCAAGTTCTAAAACCATTTATGAGTTTAATTTGGCCGGTCCTATTTTTTTTTTTTTTTTTTAACCTTTTTAACCATTTAATCTGTCCCTCGGCAGCTGCTGCCAAGTTCTAAAATAAAAACCATTTAATCTAGTATAAATTAAATTTTAAAAGTTATATCTAGTACTCAATTACTTCAACTCTCCGTATCAGCAATATTTGTGACCCAATTGGAACAAATAATAACCGTCTGATAATTTCAATGGGGAACGTTTTGATCTACTGTAGCATTGTAGCTAGCAACGTACTAATAAAAAATTGCCAGAAAACTGTAGCACTGTAGCATTGTAGCTAGCAACGTACTAATAAAAAATTAATAGAACCTTCTTTGATGTATCCTTGCCAGCACTAGTACAAAAAACCTCTTCACCGACTGTTCAAATACCCCTACACCGACTGTTATAGAGGCGTCAGTGATGGCGCCGTCAGTATAGGTATACCTTTACTGACGGGTAAAAAACAGTCGGTGTAGGTACCCAACACCGACGGTTTTGTTAAAAAACAGTCGGTGTAGGTACCCAACACCGGCTGTTTTTGTTAAAAAACAGTCGGTGTAGGCACCCAACACCGGCTGTTTTTGTTAAAAAACAGTCGGTGTAGGCACCCAACACCGACCCTTTTTTTTTAAAAACAGTCAGTGTAGGTACCCAACACCGACTGTTTTTTTTTAAAAACAGTCAGTATAGTTTCTAAAAATAGTAAGTGTTGGTATACAAATTTTTGCATAATTCTATTTGTATTGGGGCTAGCCTCCATATTTTTGCTAGTCATATATTACCATTCGACATTCATTAACATTAAACAAAATATCAAGCAACTAATTTAGACAATATAAAGAATAGACAACACAATATAAAACAACATAACATATTTATTCACAAAAAACCACACAATATAACAATATTTACATAACACAAATAAACAAAATATGCAACTGAATTACACAGAGACAAAGTAAACTTGAAGATGCAGGTTATTCCGTTGGTGCCAAAGTTCTTGAACTTCTGTCACAGAGACAAAGTAAACAATTATTTAACATAGTGCTTATACAGTATTTTTTTGTGATTGTTTTCCACTGTTTTTTTTTTTAAAAGAATAGTAAAGTATTGGAGCGATTTTATATGAAAAACAATTGATACAAGAATATTCCTACTATAGAGAATGCTGCAAGGGTGTGCCTTCTTTTTCCACATGTCCAACATCTCATTCGTTGTTGGAACCTATTAAAAAACAAAAAACTGAAAGTGTCATAGAAATAAATTCCTTATTTGTAGAGGCAATCACATACCATACTTCACCATATATGGTACCTCGAGATATTCAGTAGTCAGAATATGGGATTGGAGAAACCAAAAGCAGCTCCAAACCTTAATTTCTGCATTAAAAGTTCAAACCAGTGAGCTGAAAAAGAAAAAGAAATACATGGATTCAGATTTTAGAATTGAAGCACAAAAATATTTAGTTCCAAATTATTTGGTTATCCTTGGTCTTCTACGAGACAAATCAAAATGAACCAAAACACTTTCACTGAGCAGCTTGCAACCAGAAACTCAAATGATCATGCAAGTCAGACCCGACTTAGGAAAAAACAATAAACTGAAATGATTGAACCGTGCTAGTGGCTCAATGTGATATGCTACTAAGGTGACTTTAAAAAAGATGAGTTCAAGCTTCAGACAGTTCAATATAGAGAACTACTGCCTCCACCACCAGAAAGGAGCTAATATCCTGAAATGTCAGCTCAATTGACCAGTAATCGACCCAGTCCAAATTAAAATTTAAATAAAACCTAAAATAACTAAAATTCTGAAAAGTACGCCACATAATGACTTGAGATCCAAAGCAATTTAAACACAATAAACCATTATTCATTGCTCTAAATTTTAAATTGCTTCAATGTGCTTGCAAAATTACGGTAAATCATTAAGATGATAAAGACGTCAAATCATGTCTCAACTGGATGCATGATTGCCCATTTGAGATCTTATTAGTAAAAATGGCAAGTTGAGTCTCAATCAGAGGCATAAGTTTGGAATCGAGGTTCAGTTAGTAAAAAGTGAGAGAAGATTACACTTGAGTAACATAATCGAGCTTAGGGCATCACAAAATCATACTTCTATATTGACCAAATCCCAACAGAAGCAACACAAATCTGGTACCAGCATAGGTACCAGTACAGCCCAAAACAAAAACAGCACAGAGAGCACAGAGAAGTGCGTACAAGCATAAAAATAAAAAGGGTGTGGATATGGATTACCTGAGATAGGCGAGGCAGGTCGGGTCGGGGGACCGAAATCCTTACGGAACGGGCGGACATAGGCGAGGCACCAAAATCCTTATGGAACATCTAATTCACCTTCAGAAATAATATTTATTAACTTGCAATGATTTTTGCATTAACCACAAAAATTACAAAATAGCCTTTCTATCACTCTATTATTATTATTAGTTATATACCATTAAAGAACTAATGTGAAAAAAGGACACTTTTATCTTTATCTTGTCTGTATTAAAGTTTAAGTATATTCTTTGGCGCCCTTCTATCACTGACATTGGTGGAATTTTCATTTCTCAAGCTTTTTGTGTTTACGAAACGACCACCACTGCCCCTGATACGTCGCATTGCATGGAGATGACGTGATTCATGCAGGTAAGGCTGTAAAAGAACACAATAGGTCATGAAAACAATATACATAACTTTTCTTTTTATCTTATGTAAATTAGTTACGCTGAGAACACGATAATGGTAAAAGTGTATGTGTTGTATATGTTTGTCTATATATTATTGTTGCTTGAAAAAGGGCCTAAAGACTGACATTTGTTATGAATAAAACTCTTTATCAAAAATCACAATTTTATGTTTGAGTTACACAAAAATATGAGTTTGGAGACAATTTTTAAATTGACTCTCGCCGATGACACAATAAAGAGAGTTTGTTATGAGACCAACAGTACTGAGATATACAAGCCAACTATTACCTACCTTTTCTCCAACAGTAGTTTGATTTTGTGCTGCTGACTGAATACAAATTGCAGTGCTGGTCGGAATACAAATAATTGGAGTACACCCCTCATTTTTCCTTCACATATACCCAAATCTGCAATGAGAAAAACCCTCTTCATTTGCAATAATTAAGTTGCATTCATACTAACTAAACAAAGCAAATCATATCTTAACATAAGCTTAGAAAAATTTTCCTGCTTTCTTGCAACTATCGGCCATAATTGAAAAATTCCAGCATTGGTTGTTAATTTTTCAGATTACACAAAAGGTCACTTTAATTAGACTAATCAGACCTTGCTATCAATATACAAATCAAGCCAATCCTTCACTTAACAGGAGATGCAAAGAAGACAGCACAATTTCAAGCTTATATATTGGACCGTATCACAGGACAAGAATAGAACATCTAATTCACCTTCAGAAATAACATTTACCAAAAGCTCCTGAAAATAATATGTACCTCTTGAGGCATCTGGTCAAGAGTTCTCACTAATGAAACAAGGGTACGTAGTGACCATCTTGAAGTTAGCTGCACTTTTTTTGTTTCCATTGCAAGTCATGTTCATGTGGACCTCTTCTTCACTGGTATTAGGATAGCTGAATGAAACTGTGCAAAATGTTAAACAAAATATAATTAAAATAAAATTCCCATCTGTTCGACAGACTTTACACACATCTGATCTTTTGGGCATCTCACCTAGCATACAGTTAAAACAAAGAATTAGGATACTTGTACCTTCCATTTGTTTTATCCTTTTTTCGGCCTGTTTGGTTTTCATTTGCAAAGCTGGTTTTGTTTAAGGACAGTGGAAGAAGAGTTAGGATAATCATATTGGGGCTAGTTGACTAGTAACTACAGAACACATGCTATAACTCATAAACTTGCTCATTTTTATTATAATAAATTAACCAATAAATTTGCTTAGAAGAATATTACCAACTGCATATGATGATAATATTGTGTCACTAAAGAACTAGACTCTGTGCAAATACCATTGAGGCATTTCCACAACTACCTTCTGTGCAACATTTTTTGGACTAAAGAACTAGACTCTGTGCAAATACCATTTAGGCATTTCCACAAATACCTTTTGTGCAACATTTTTTGAGTAACATGCTATATAGAGATTTAGAAATCTCAAATGTAATAGGTGCCTGTTCAGGTGCTGACCTATTTGTGTTGATAAAATTTCAGAATAACATGCAAAGTTGGTAGATTGATCCAACTTATTTCACTCTGATGCTATATAACTTGTATCTCACCACAAACAAAAGGGTATACCTTTACTGTTATAGGCGGACATAGGCGAGGCACCAAACTCCTTACGGAGCGGGGCGGGTCAGGTCAAAGAGGAAACCCTAAACCCGGCTGAGAGGGGCAAGGCAGGTCGGGGGAAAGCAAGGCAGAGAGAGAAAGAGAGAAAGCAACCAATGCTGACGGCTCCGAGAGAACAAGAGAAAGCGAGGCGGAGGTGGTGTGCTTGCCGAGAGACGGAATTTTTCGATAAGCTTTGGGATAACAGTGGGAAATGAAATTTTGGTCTCTTTGAGAGATTTGGGAGGGTTTATAAGGAGAAATGAAATTTAGAAGCGGGAAATGAAAAAATTTTGGCGCTTGATCGAAAGAGATGGGAAGGAAAATTTTCGGGAGGAAAATAAAATACTACCGGGCTCAACACTGACTGTTTTTTTTAAAAACAGTCGGTGCAGGGTGAGCAACACCGACTGTTTTTAAAAAAACAGCCAGTGTTGGTGACTGCTCAACACTGACTGTTTCTTTTTAAAAACAGTCGGTGTAGAGTATGAGCAACACCAACTGTTTTTTAAAAAAACAGCCAGTGTTGGTGACTGCTCAACACTGACTGTTTTTAAAAAAAAAAAACAGTCGGTGTAGGGTATGAGCAACACCGACTGTTTTTAAAAAAAAACAGTCATTGTTGGTGACTGCTCAACACTGACGGTTTTTAAAAAAAAATAGTCGGTGTAGGGTATGAGCAACACCGACTGTTTTTTTAAAAAACAGTCGGTGTTGGTTCACTGACGGTTTTTTGTAATTGAACAGCCGGTGTTGAGGTTCTTCTTATTTACGATTTACCATGCAGTTTCTACACCGACTGTTATATATTAAAACAGTCGGTGGTTGAGGGTCGGTGAAGGGGTTTTTTGTACTAGTGCAGGTTAATACCGTTAGTTGGTTTAGTCACTGAAGCCTGGATGCTTTTCTCAACACGCTTTGAACCGAAATTTTTATTGTTACCATAACAAAAAATTCAAATTAAATCGTTACCACTCTGTTGGGGCGCGTATCAATTCTACCACCCTCGCTAACCCAGTTCGCGCACCAAATAGGCTGGTGCGCAGACTGGGTTGGCGCACCAACCTCTTCTGCCTATTAAGGCACCAACTCAGTATTATTTTTATGTTGCGTATTTTAGATCGTTATTTCGATTAGTTTTATGTTGCGTATTTAGATATTATTTTCATAGTACTTCTTATGTTGCGTATTTTAGATCTCATATCCCGCAATACATAATACATTAAAACATAAGAACACACCATAGATAAAACATAACACACAACGATACATATTCCGCAGTCATAGTATATTAAAACATAACACACAATACATAAAACATTACCGAAAGCCTTAACCTTAATACAAAACCGAAAGTTTGTACCATAATACATAACTGAAAACCCTAACCTTAATACATAAACAGAAAGCCCTAACCATGACATTATTGGGTACGGTTTCTAGCATCCCTTCTTCTTCTCGCATTCCTTTCGAGGGTAGCTCTGTTGGTCTCGTGACCCCTTCTCCTTCCTTCCAGTATGTCCATCCACATTGGGATCCTGTTGTGTCTTCTCCGACCCAACTTCACTAACCGGTGCTCTGACGTTAAGATATCCCCTTCGTGCGGCGACCAATCACCTTGATTGTCATACACGTGAAATTCTCCACTCCATGTGTCGATAAGCGTTTGGATATTGTAATAGTAATTTACGAAGACATTTGGATCGTAGTTCCTATATTTTTCACACATTTGTAAGTTTCATCATCCAAGATTATTATGAAATTTTAACACACATTCGTACCTTATTTACACACTGCCATCACATGAACACATGGTATTCCGGTGAGCTGAGGCTTTTGGCAAGAGTATTGCATCTCATGGTTGTTCTGCGCAACGACCTTGTACCTACAGTCTCGGGACGTGTACACCCATTTGCCTGCCTCTATGTCAAATGGGATTTTCTCACCATGTGATGTCACCATGAATTCCCCGGATCTATTGAATGGAACCGCGGTCATTTTGTTAGTCTTCCGGATGTGCTTGTTCAGCTTCAAGTGCGTACGAGTGGAGAAAAGTTGACCCTCTTGCTGGCATTCCACGGCCTTCTCTCTTCTTTGAACAAACCATGTGACACACTTGTAAAACGTCTCCTCAATAATTGCAGCACCCGGTAACCTACGAGAATTACAATTTACAGTTAGATAACCTAAAATATTTCATTAATAGTAAACTATGAGAATTGTGAATAACAAACCTGCGAGAAGTTTTGAAGACATTGTTCAGCGATTCAGAACCATTGCTGGTCATTATTTCCCAACGACTCACGTCGTCCATAGCTTGATAAACCTTCCATGGCTTAGCTGGTTCTTCCTTGTCATTTTCATTATACTTGCCACATGTATCCAAGTATGTCAGCCAATCAGGATTTCGCCTTCCGATTGCATCAAGGCCATCTTGTAATCTTCTTCGCTTCTTCTTTTTAACCATCATCTTGAAGAATTTAGAATCAACCTTATCCTGAGTGTGTTTTCCAAAATTCTCAAACACGTGTTGAGAACAGAACCTGTGGGCACACTGTCCGTTCTCCTCTGACCAACCAAAATCATCTTGAATTAACACTTTTTTATGCCCTTGTGCCGGTCAGAGACCACACACATGAACCTATTCGGACCAATTACATTATCCCGCACCCACTTCATAAACCACCCCCAATTCTCAAACTCTTCGCTCTCTACCAATCCAAATGCTAGTGGGATTAACTGGTTTTCCGCATCATATCCGGTGACAATCAACAACTTGCCCTTGTATCTACCTGACAAGAAACAAGCATCGATACTGATGACGGGTCTGAGATGACCTACTGCTTCTATACACGGTCCCCATGCCCATGCCAACCTCATGAAATACCGGTACCCTTCCTTTGGTGAAGGCTTAGAAACAACTCCATACACAGTTCCTGGATTTGCCCTTTTTATTGCCTCCAACAAAGGGACAATAAGCCCGTAAGACCCCTCCCAACTACCAAACATCCGGGCAATCGCTAACTCTCTACCACGCCACAATTTGTTGTATTTTGGGACGATGCCCTCAAACATTTCAGCAACCAGGTCCCTGATAGCTCTGATAGTAATATCAGCATTTTTTTCCAAAGACAGTTTTATGCAGTTGGCGACCATACAGGACGTCAACTGCGCATGATCTGACCTGGATGCATCTGCGTGGCATGTGTGCAGTACCTCATTCTTCGTGATGGACCAAGTATTACCAAAGCCTGTGGCCCTCGCAACCAACCTCCACTTGCACTTGTCGCTCTGGCACTTAAACCTCAACCTTACTCTGTCGCTGTGTGTCTGTATGATCTCGATATTTTTCTGTATCTGCCAGTGGTGGATTTTTTTCTTTCATTTGATCCTTGTCGTTGTACGTCATCCCCTCAGAAACCATTGTTCTTTCTCTAACCTAATTGAAAATTCAAATTTTTAAATTATTATATTTTCAAAGAAATAAAAAATTCATATAAGTTCAAAAACGAACCTCTGAACCCGCAAAAAAAAATGGTCAGCCTCTTCAAACCCCGAAGTGTCATGAAAAGCTGAAACGAGTGTCTCTCTCCACGACCCGATATCGGCCACTTTCGCATACCCAGCACGGGACGATTGTCTTCCTCATCACTGTGATCTATTGTCTGCCTACCGTCGTCACTAGCATCCCACTTTTCCTCTGCCTCTCGTTCTTCAGGATCCTCGTCTGTATTGTCAGTATAATAACGTGGTTCTGGAGTTTCGGATCGGTTCCGGCTAGAGCTGGAGGATGGAACCCGAGATCGGCCCCGACTAGAACCAACCCCCACAGATGGGGACCGACTACGACCATCCCCCGTGGATGGGGACCGACTAGGACCAGCCCCCGTGGATGGGGACCGACTAGTACCAGCCCCCGTGGATTGGGACCGACTAGTACCCGCTAAATTTAGGGCCCGAGTAGGACCCGTCACTGACTAATCTATGCCCCGACTAGGGTTCTGTGTACGGTTCTGTCTAGGGTTCTGTCTGGGGTTGGCAACCACATATAACTCTAGGAACTTGAAAGGTGTTGTCAAATTTAATGTCATTTGGGTATACAACCCCCAACTGCTATCATCTAGTACAGGGAGTTGTTGGAACCATGTTTGGTTGCCTTGGCCAATATTAATTCTGGCGGAAATTACCAGTTCGTAATAATTCGGGTCAATACCAAGTTCCTGGTACACTTCCCTAGTTATACCGCTAAAATCTAAATCGGGGCCGATATTGAACATTTTCTGGGGTTGGGTACTGTAATAAGCACCATTGGGCCCCTGTAATACTTCACCACCAAAATAACAAGCAATTCCAATCATAGTTACCTGAATTACAGAACAAACCCAACATTTAAATTTACAAAAAATTAAAAAAGTAATTAAATAATTAAAAAAATATAAAGGACTGGAGTGAAAAAAACTTACTCTTTGGTCTTTGCGAGAATGTTCTTTGCTGCCTGCTGCCTTGGGTCGAATGGAATGAGCACAGTATACTGAGTTGGTGCCTTAATAGGCAGAAGAGGTTGGTGCGCCAACCCAGTCCGCGCACCAGCCTATTTGGTGCGCGAACTGGGTTAGCGAGGGTGGTAGAATTGACGCGCCCCAACAGAGTAGTAACGATTTAATTTAGATTTTTTTTTAATGGTAACAATAAAAATTTCGGCGCTTTGAATCTTGTTACAAGTTACAACAGATCCATGGCATATCGGTTAAGTTTTCAAAGAAGAAACCCATAAGTCTTAAACTGTATCTATCTCAGCAATGGGTCCCTAAAAATGGAGGCTTCCCTTAAACTACCTTCTCCAATTTTCTGGCAATTAATGGAGGTGTCCCTTTATATACTATCTATCTCAGGCTCTCATCTGTGTTGAACTTCACCGTAATATATATTTGAAAAATTCGAAGATATGGTGATGAATAAAATCTCTTTCTTGGTGACAATGTAATTTTTTATGGCATCCAATCAGAATAGTAGATATTTATACGAAGATATACATTGGTGCCATAAAATTTGGAGAAATTAACCAAATCACGGAGGCAGTACTAATAAATACCTTAATTGATTCTATTATTCTCGTTCTTTGTCATTTACTTCTTCTTTTTTATTTCAGTTCATGTCAAATTAGTAGTCGGAAAAACGGACAGCAATAATTTATTTGAATTTTTTTTGTACCTATTAAGCTCTATCTATTGTTATCAAAACAGAGAACTATATGTGCGTGTATCTCAATTTATGCCTTTAGTGCGTACAGGAAAAAAAAAAATTATATTTCAATATATATATATGAGATTGGCTAATGTAATAACGTTAGAACTTCGGCCGAAGTTCTAACGGGTCGTTTTTGCAATTTCAAAATCCAAACAACCCATCCGAACCGTTCAACATGTTCTCTATATTGAAATGTGCTTGGAGACCAAATTTTACATTTTTTGGAATTTTTTTGCTATTTATTAAGCCACTTTGAAAGTTTCTGATCCAACGGTGAACAGTAAAAAACAGCCAAATTTTCTGGACCACCGGATCAGAATTTTCAAAGTGGCTTAATAAATAGCAAAAAAATTCCAAAAAATGTAAAATTTGGTCTCCAAGCACATTTCAATATAGAGAACATGTTGAACGGTTCGGATGGGTTGTTTGGATTTTGAAATTGCAAAAACGACCCGTTAGAACTTCAGGCCGAAGTTCTAACGTTATTACATTAGCCAATCTCTCTCTATATATATATATATATAGAGCTGGGTTATGGTGAGTTGTGAAGTAGGAGGTCATTTTTACTTCACGCTCATATTTTCAATTTGAAAATCTAAACAACCGATCCGAACCGCTCAACATGTTCTCTATATTGAAATGTGCAGGAGACTAAATTTTACATTTTTTGGAATTTTTTTACTATTTATTAAGCCACTTTGAAAATCGATGATCCACTGTGAACAGTAAAAAACAGTAAAAATTTCTGGACCACCGGATCAGCGATTTTCAAAGTGGCTTAATAAATAGTAAACAAATTCCAAAAAAGTGTAAAATTTAGTCTCCAAGCACATTTCAATATAGAGAACATGTTGAGCGGTTCATATCGGTTGTTTGAATTTTCAAAATGAAAACATGAGCGTGAAGTAAAAATAATCTCTTACTTCACAACTAACCATAGTCCAGCTCTATATATATATATATACTTCTAACACTTATTGAATAATTACAAAATATTTTTTACACAATTAGTATCAAAACAAAACTATAATGTAGGCATTTATTGTTAATGCGATGGATCTGAACTTAAATTGCCCTTTTATATATATATTTCAAAATGATATTATTTTGAAAAAAAAAATTTGATACACCGATATTATCTGAAAACTGAATAAAGCATATCACAATAATAAATGTCAAACTCGACCAACAAATAGACCGTCTTTTGAAAGTTAACAGAAGGCATATATTTCTTGTACCATATCCTAAGCTTCTAGAATGGTCAAGTTAAGCAACTGCCCGGTACATCCAAATATGAGAGTCCATCTCTAGTCAGTATGTGGTACCCCCAAAACTGTTCTTTTCTAGAAGAACTTTACCCCAACCCTTATAAGCACAAAGAAACCACTTGTACAACACACATATCACAGCATAGTTAAGAAAAAAACTTCCAAAAGCTCAATTTTCTTGCAAAACCCAATGGCAAAGGCAAAGTTTCTACATTTCTTGACACGTAGAGGCAGCAGCCTTAAATCCTCTAGTAATGGTAGTAAAAAGGATGTCGCCGTGAATACTGCTGCATCAAATGAGTCGGACACCCCCAAGATCCGAGAGGAGGTGCTCATGCTATTGAACAATTTCCCGGAGTCAGAATCTGAGTCCGATCGAGAACTCTCGTTCTCATTTCTTCTCAGCAACTCATTGCCAGAGAAAGAGGATGATGATGTCCTAGAGAAAGGCGGTAAAACAGAGGATCAACTCTCGTTCTCTTTCTCAGCAGCTGCAAAAGAAAAGAAACAGAGGAAACTCAGCAGCAGCGGTGGCGAACGGATCAGTTTGCTTCTGAATCTCCATGTGCCAGCTTCCTTTATCAAATCCCGTTCCGGCCGTGTGACGCCTTGTAGAACTCTAGCATAATTAGAAAAGAGGTAATTGTTACTTATACATTTAATGATATGCATATGTAGATATATTACCAAATTGTAAAATACAAAATCTGATTAATTATGTCATTTCAATTCTCCTATAGGGAAGAGGATTTCAACAGAGTTGGATGCTGACCGGCTCTGCTTCGACGGAAGCAAGATTGCGATAAGCTGCAACTTGTAGATGTACCACAGCTGATATGCTAGAAAGCATCTAACAATATGTAATTCATTATATTGTGTTATGTCTATAAGACTAGTAGTTTAGAATCATGTAAATATTAGTTAAAGTATTAGCTAATCTGTACTAGTTTCTTGGAGGATTTGTTAGTAAATTAGTAGCCATGAGAGAGGATTATATTGCTTCGTTCATTTATTTCTTATGATTAATTGCTGTTGCATATATAGTACGTGCTTCAATAAACATACTTCTCAATTTTTTTTATTTCTTTCATTTTATTCAATTTTTATAATTAGGGGTGTCAATGGGTACGGTACGGGTCGGGTGGAGACATTTTTATACCCATACCCATACCCATTAAAATTAATTTTACTCATATTCTACCCATACTCATTAAAAATTGACCTTACACTGCCCTACCCTTACCCGTTAATATCATCGGGTAACGAAACGGTAGCAGGTGAATAATAGATAATATTAATATAATAATTTATTATATTTTACAAATTAAATATAAAAAACTCATTCATTTCACACATATGTAATTACATTTCTAATAAAAAAATGTGCAATTAATTCTAACTAAATTGTTTTTTATATAGAAAGAAAATTCAAAAACACAAATACATATTTAGGTGAGTTAAAAATTGAATTGAATATATATTTAGATTTTATAATTACTTTATAGAGTAACGGGCACGAAATAATCATTACTCATTTGGTTAACGAAATTTTTTTTTTTTATTCATACTCATATTCAATAAGTTAACAATTAAAAAATCTTATCTATAGCCGTCTTATCGAATACAATATGAATCGGGTAAGCGGCTAAAAATATACCTTTGACAACCCTATTTATAATAAGTGGGATGCCATGTTTCCATTTTGGACGTCAATAAGAAAGAAAAAGTTAATCATAATAAGGAAGATTATAAAACAACATATGGGCATCGAAGCTGAGCAAAGAATTCAACTAACGGGTCAAACCTTTTATCTTTTTTTTTTATTATTATTGAAGGGTCAAACCTTTTATCATTACAACCAACAAATTGAATGGGTGAATTGATGGGAAACAAGCCCATAGTAATCGGAACCGAATCCTCTTCACCTTTCATTTTAAAACTAATAAAAAACATAACTTTATGAATTGTTGTCTTGTATCTAGCTTTTCTACAGTTTAAAATAAATACAATAACATAAACATCAATTTTATCATATTTACATATTACAATTAAAAAAAAACTCATTGCAGTTATAGCGGATTGAATTTAATATGCTTATTTTACTTTGTTAATTTTAGGTACTGACAATTAGCAATTATAGAAATTAGAACCATATTTCGGAGTAGAACTAGGATGTTCTTAAGCTCACCAAGTTCCTTTGTGAGCTTAATTCAAAAACCTATTGAATTAGCTTCAAACGATGCATCCAAACCGTTGAAACCGATCTACTTCACGAGTGATACATTTACATGTCAAATTTATAAATTTTTAAACTAAATTAGTATAAAGTCAAGCGGTAAAAACTTGTTCATTTTTCATTATTTTTTGACAGTTTGACTTTATATTAAATTAGTTCGAAAATTTAAAAACTTGACATGTAAACTCAGCACTCGTGAAGTAGACCGGTTTCAACGGTTTGGATGCGTCGCTTGAAACCAATTCGATGAATTTTTGAGTTAAGCTCACAAAGAGACTTGGTGAGCTTTAGAACACCCTAGTTCTACTCCCATATTCCGTGCTTCGTTTTAAAATAAAAATACTCATTGAAGAAAGACTTTAATTTTTAAATTGTGACAAATACTATAAAGAAAATATAACATAAAAATTATATAAATTTTTCAATAGATGATCGGACAATAAACAATTAATTTATATATTAAATTAGGTAATAAATAATTATAAATTAAAATTAAAATAATCAAGTCATACCATTAAATAATTAGTATACCTCACACATTAATAATTGATCGAATAATTAAATATTAATAACTCAATTTGTTTTAGATGAAGTATTGATAAGTAACATTCAGATTATTTGTTACAAAATCTAATATTGTTCATTTCTGAAAATTTATTCATACTTAAAATTGGACGGTTCAAATTATTCTACTCTATGTAATTTTTTTAGTTCTGGAATGGAAGGTGAAGAAAGAGATGAAAGAGAAAAGAAAATCCAAAATAAATTAATTACATATAAAAAAATTATTAATAAAATGAAAGAAAATGTCATGTGTCAATTAGAGATTGGCTAAATTTAATGGTGGGCAGGATTTTGTTTGGCAGAGGATTTGGTTCCAATAGTAATCTAGAACAATGACAGTTATTGGTACATTTTGGTGAAACTCAAAGTTTACATGTCTTTACTGGGCTAGAGCCCAACTCAAGGTCTTTCTCTTGGGCTGTAATTAAGCCCAAACAAATGCCCTTTATGTTAAATTAAAGCCTACTGACATTCCATTTCTCTTTACCCATTTTATGTTAAACCCAATCCAAGCCTGATCGGCTGCGTGAGGAGAGAGAAATCTAAGAAACAGCTGTGCTTTCTAGTTTCTACTGCAATCTAGTCTAGAGCCGAGCTGGAGAAGGAATCGACCCCAAGTTTTTCTTTTGCGAGGAGCTGCTGTGATTGTGAACGTCTTTTATGTATTTATTTTATTTTATTTTGAGACAACAGGGCTGTGAACTTCTGTCAAAATTGGAACACTTTAGCCCTTATTCAAGCTACTTAAAAGGGGTAATAACTTGTTTGATTCTAGAGAACAATATTTTCCTTCTTCATTAAGGTTGAAATAACAAAGTTCTCAATGACAACGAAATTTGTCATATTATATATATACTAAGAAAAAGCACGTTTGATAAAAAGAACCTTAAAATTAATGTTATCTTTTCTCTTTCTTTTTGTACAATTGGTGTGTAAGGAATATCCAAGATTGGAACCGTAATTAGCCAATATTAATGTAAATTTTCTTCATATATATCCTCTGAACATAATGTCTTAATTATAATTTTTCTTCATATATATCCATGCTTTGATCAGACAAAGATTTGTCAAATTAATTTCCATTTCTTATCTAGAAGGTGTAGAATATAGGAGTTAATGAATTTCACAAAAAGAGATAAGAGAACTAATTAATACGCTAACCTACTCTCTGTTTGATTCAAGAATGGATATATCCATTTACATATCACAGCAGTTAGTTCCCCTAGGATAAGACAAGCTGCTCCCTAAAGAAAAACAAATCTTCACCAAGTATTGATTCAAGAAGATAAGTCTTACATAGTTGACAATTGTCTTACATAATCTCTTCATGTCGTATATGAAACAAAGCTTGATCCATAACATTTTCAAATATTAATTTAGAAACTTTTACCCCAAGATAAAGTTTGTGAAACGTGTTTCAGTAATTAGTCTCCCTAGAAAACCAGAAGAAAACACCAAGGAAACTGCCACAAACACTATATATATATTGTCCCTCTTTTTCTAAACTAAAACTTTATATATAAATTCAAACCAATCCAAAAAAAAAAAAAAAGTTAAGAAGAAGAAAAACAAACATTCTCAAATTCATTTTCTTGCAGGAATTAATTATGCCTAAACCCAAATTTCTATCCTGTTTGACACGCCTCAATACCAGCCTGAAATCTCAAAGCAGTAAAAAAGTTGTCCGGCCGCTACGCCTCTAGCTATACCAAAGGAGGTAGAGATAACCAGGAGCCGAGCGAAATTGCTCGGGTCCCTCAGTGACTTGCCGGATACTGATTCAAGCCGAGAACTGTCAATCTCATTTCCTGTCAACAATAAATCGACATCCAACAACAAGATCGACACTAACATGGAATCCAGTTGGAATAAAGATGAGAAACCTCTGAAGAAATCACCGACGATGAAAAAGAAGAAAAAGAAGAGGGCAGGTTGTAGCCCTTGCAATGGCGTTCTTTTAAATCTTCATGTTTACCGGTTCCTTATACCAGAAACTGTAGCACGACCGTTGCGGGCCATGGGACGACTTGCGCAGCTCATACCAGGTTGAAACTTGAAATGGAGGTACGGTAGAGTGGGAAAAATGGCACGGCGGAGCCGGCTCTGTTACGGAACGGCACGGCATGTGTGTCAGTTACGTGTCGTGACTCGCATGTCTCGTGCCGTGACCATTCGCATGCCGTGTCTATCTTTTGAAACTTTGGCACGGCACGTGAAAGATTTAGTCACGGCACGGCACGATACGTAGTCACGCGAGTCACGTGTAATTAGAACCATTAGATATTGATTTAATGGTGAATCTTGAATAAACTAACTAAAATTATGATTAAGTGGTCACGCGAGTCACGTTTAGGTACAGCATGACTCACGTAGCGTGACCATTCGTGTGCCGTGACCACCCCTTGATATTTTGGTCATGGCACGGCACGGCACATGGAAAATTAACTTGGTCACGGCACAACACGGCACGTTTTTTTCCCACTCTCAGGTACCTATGAATGAAACTTTTGATGACATATATTTGCACTGCAGATCAAAATTATTTTTTAAGGTTATGCACTGCAGATCATTGTAAATTAATTTGTGATAAAGGAGATTTTTGCGTACTTTTTTCCTGTGCTGTAAATTATTCTCCTCTCAGTTGGGAAATGGATTTTGGGCTTCTAGAATTCATTTTCCTCTCGACGGCGTTATATTTATGTGTACCTTTTAAACATTCATGGTGTTCATTATGTGGTTTTTGGACAGGTATCAGATTAAGTTTGACATGAGAGAGCTTTAATTATTCTTTAATTTGTGTGTTAGTTCTATTGTTACTAATTGTTGCTATTTGACAAAATCATATACTGATCATGATAGATAATTATTATGAGTTTTTGAGTTTTGAGAATATTCTTTCGATTTAATGAGCTTCTGTGATTTTCCAGCACCACCCTGGCCATAATTTTCATATCCAATATATAGTTTACAAATTAGATAGTTAATTAATTAATTAAGCTATTGCGAATTTAACCTTGTCGTTTGGATGAGGACCAAAATATAATCAACAAAACTAAATGCAAATTATGTAATAAATCCCCACGCATTTTCATATGTTCCTGAGATAATAAGATTTCTCCCACTTTTGAGGAGCAATTGGAAGGTTTCTTCTACATCCAAAAAATGAACAGAATTTCAATCATATCTAAGCCATTTAATCAGAATCACACGGTCTAAGTCTATCTTGAACTCTACTCTTCTCACCTTGTATTATTGGTGGGGCTTTGCTTCATCCTGTCAACTCAGTCGCCAGAAAATATATAGAGTTGGAAAAGAAAAGAACAAATTTAAAAAAAAAATTGGGAAAAGATTTTTGTTGGACGTTGACTAATTAGTCTTACTTAGTTTTTTGTTATAGACTTAGTTTTCATATTTTTTTCATTAAGCCAAGGCAACTCATTGAATATGCTCGAGATATTCTCATTTAAACCCTTGAAAGGTTCCTGAAGTGAATTATAATTTACAGCAGATTTTGTTAGTTCATGAACATCTTTATCATCTTTATAATTTACAGCAAGGATATTATTACAATGATTACATAATGACAATTACAGAAAAGAATGACAACAAATGAATAACCTACACGAAAATAAACAACTAATTCTATAAACTAGGCAAGGAACTTTTAGGCCCAGTTCAGCAACAACACTGTTGCCGTGGGAAAAAAAAAATTACCTCTTGAGTGAATTTTTTTTTCTCACGGTGAACAGTAAAAAGTAGTGCAAAATTTTTGATTCCTATTCCTAGCAGGCTGCCAAACGGGCCCTTATACAACATTAGCTCGTGTCGGGAATTCGAGGCCGTGAAGCGCACTGATGTTCTCTAAATCTTCGTTAGAGTATAGAGGGAAAAACCACAGCCATTTTTTTGTGCCAAAGACCTAAACAACACATTTTTAGTATAAAAAATTGTACTTTTTTAAGAGAAAAGAATGTAAATTTAGCAACAAAATGCAAGTAAAAAATTTACGGCACCTGCTCAAAATATTTCAAATTTCCAAGGTCATATCTCCAAATTGCTGAGTTCTTCTTCTCATAAATCTGAAACAAATAAATTATATTTTTTTTTCAGACCCATAAAAATCATTAAATTGCACTTAGTTATGTAAATGTCATTACCTCTATACTGGTAGTATTAGTTAATACAAGAGACACGTGCATAGAAATGAAACATAGTAAGCTCAGAGCAAAAGCAGCACTTAAAACTGAAAAAAAAAAATCCACAGCATGTTGGAACAAATAAATAAAGCATTAATAACAACAAGCAAGTTTATCTATATTCCTGTATTTACGGAGGAAGGAACTGCAAGAGAGTAATTCCAACATTATATTACTAGATTATTTAAGAACAAAACATGTCAAGATGTTTAAATCTATATTCCTGTGCCTTGAGAACAAAACACGACAAAATAAAGATCTCTTGGTGGTACCAGACAATATGGGTTAGATATGGTATTAAGGCCCCACACCAATCTGACAACATTCAACCATAATGTGAACTGATATAAGATATAAACCTATGAAATTACTTTGGTGTGAACATGGATCTAAATAAGGATACAAATATGCATAAAAGTATGACCATCAAATCCACCGCATAAACAGAAACATACTCAGACATAGAAAATCCCAAGTTAAAAGGGCGTGGTCCACATAAGCCTACAAAAAACTACAAGCTACAATAACACTTCATTTTTGTTTTTCCTTTAAGAGAACCTACAATAGCCCTCAATGTAGGAATATATGAGTTACTAATTTAAACTGTAAATTGGCAAGGTATAATATGTGAAATCTGAAACGACTGATACTTATTTGCTAATGAAATGATTGTACTGCTTTAAACAATTAAACCTATATAATTTGTATGTTTAATGTTTGTCCATTAATTATTTGGTTTATCCAAATTTGCATCTGCATAAAATTCAGGGCATGGTTTAGAGGTTTGGCATCCACTTGATATTTGTTATGTTCGCATCCTCACAGCAAAAATATGGATACAGATGTGATTTTAAACATATATGCTCCATATTTGCTTAATATCACTTAATAAATGAGATCAGAGACTCACTAGAAGCAATAAAGGTTATAGACAAATTCTCTGTCGAGTTGGTATGCCTCGAGGTTTCAGAAAAGAAAGAGATGAAATGAGGTAGAAGAGCCAATGAACCCAGTGCAGTCGCAAGAAATGTATAAACCTACGAGGATAGCTCACCACATTAGAAACTTTGCATAAAGCCATTTACAGAGAATTTTAGTCTTTGTGACAATGAAAGTACTGATTTGGCTACTAAACTTTATTAAAATGTATATTGCAGTTTTGTCTTTTTCTTCTTTTCTATCTTTTCATGGCTAAAATATGTAGCTATGTTATTAAGTTTCAAAAACTACAGTGCAACTGCAGCAAAAAATGATACTTAAAGTGCATGAACAATCGAACAATACCAGGAAAAGGAGAAAGAATTTATAGTTACGAGCTCCCACACAATTGACAACCCATATACAATGGTGATCCATCTTAAGCACGCATCTATCACCTAATTTAGTATATAAAACAAGAACATTAAATCAATGAACATCCATAATATGAAATTAAACACCATTCCAATGGAAGAAACTGTGTATTCATATGGAAGGTGATTTTGAACTTACATACGGAGCAATGATGACAGCGTGGAGGCTTCCAATTCTGGCACCTAGCACACTGTCTTATACCAGTATCAACTGATGTTGGGTCCCGCACATCAGAAGCATCGTGTTCATTTGGAAAAGTAGATTGAACTATAATATCCTCTTCAAATGGAGGTCTCCAGTCAGCCGGTACCGTACCGGGGTCAGAAAACACAACTCTTAGGTAACACGATATTAACATGACAAGCTGAAATTGAGAGTATAACACAAATTCAAAATTGTGTTTGGAGATAATGACTAAATTGGGTTTTAATTGGACTCTCAAATGGGTATTGTTCTGGATATTTATAATATCTGTAAATTACTAGGTATAACTGTATAAGCATGCAAAATGACTGGATTACTTCAATTTACCAGGAGATGAAAGAGGATGACGATGAAGAGCGCGATAGCAGACACGTGTCCGGCTTTAACGATCCTTGGGCCCCACACCGCAGCGATGACAGCGTAGTATACCGCCCCAGCGATGGCCGCTACGAGAGGTAGCATGAGATAACCTAGTGCGCGGAGTCCCGTGCATAGCCTGAATGGGTTAACGGAGGAGAGAGCGGCGCCACCGCCGCCGCATCGGCAACACATCGCCACCACGTGGCGCGGTGGTGGGGTTAGAGTGCGAGAGAGATTGGGCCGGGCTGAGGCCGGGGCTGGGTCCGATTTTGTTGTGGGATTGGGCAGCAGTTATTTTGAGGAAACTTTTTGCGGGAAGCAGTTATTAATTCTTAACTGTCAAAAACTGTTTAATTTGATAACATAAAGTGTCTCCGAAAACGATCATTCTTTGAGACCAAATTTTAAGTTTTTTTTAATATTTTTTTATTATATCTAAAATAGATAGGTAAAAAATCACTTGATGTAAAAATTTTTGACAATCCGAAAGTAATAATTTTTAAACTAAAATAGTAAAGAAAAATTTTAAAAATGTAAAATTTTATATCATATGCAGATTACTTTTAAAGGTCTGAATCAACTATTTAAATTTTAAAAATGAAAATATGAATCCATAGCACAGTTTGATCAGTAATATGCATATTATTATATCCTCGCTCTTTGCTGTGTTATGAAATAAAAATTATTTCTCCAAATTTCAGATAGATTCAGTTTATTTATGCCCCCGCTATTTTTGGAAGAATGAGTAAGATTAAGAAAATTACCATAAAATAATAACAAAGTAGTAAGATTAAGATGCCTTGTTTCATCATGAGATTCATGATAAGAAAGATAACAGACATTAGAAATTGATATTTTTTATTATATTAATATTTTCAAATAAATGTTTTTTTTCCTATGAAAAAACAACAATATATGATGGACACAACTTCGCCATTTACTTTTGGATATAAGATCACTGAATTTTATTCTTTATTAGACATAATGGGTTCGAATATGTTATTGTGTTATTTTTAAAAGAAGAGACATTTTCTATTTTTCAACCTCCTTCGTAGGCTATACGTTTAGAAGGGCGTGCAATTTATATCATAGAAAATTTTAAATGAGTATTTTTTTTCCCTTTGCACATGTCTGTGAGCTAATTGATCAATCAATTTGTCCAATTCCTATGGAATCGTAATATTCTCAAATTTTAAAATATATATTTAATAACTTATAACTATCATTAAATTCTTTTCAGGATAACAAAATGAAGGCCATAATCCAGTCATTTTCGAAAAAAAATAATAATAATAATAATTAGCTAACTGGAAAGAATTAAACCGGCCCAATATGTTTCCTAATTATCAATCAAAGGCCCAAAATTAATTATTATTCAAAATTTCGATTATAATTATCAAACGTAATATTATTATTTTTGTAAATATTACAACATTCTATGATGAATTTCACAAAAAAGTATAAAAACGAGAAATATAGATATAATATGTATGATTCAGATAGAGTATATACTAAATTTGACATAATTTCGTGCTATTTCAAAGTTTTGAATTATCATGCGACTATTGTAGTATTTATGTACAACTGCATCTCCCTTCAAAAATATAAATAAAAGAAACTGAAATTTTATTCTTGAGTAATTTAATCGTTCCAAAATCATCCATGGTATAAGGTCGAGAAAAATAGTTTACATCACTCAAATGATAAATTAATGTTACAAAAAACATAATTCAACGGTTGCTAAATAATTAGCAAATAATAAAGAAATAGAAGATGAAAAGATCGCATTCCACTTAATCATAACCAGAAATAAGAAGCAAATAGAAAATAAAAATTCACATGCAACTTGATAACCAAAAATAAGAAACATGCAAGATTGTGCAAACCTAATACATCACATACCATCAAAAAACGAGATACTAAGAACAAATAAAATACATCATTTTGTTAATCAGTATCGTGTGATGCCATCTAATATATTAATTAAACACCAAATAAGCAATACCGTATGTAGATCGGTTTATTTGTACTCATATAGTAACATTTTTTTCCCCTTCTATGACTTGTAATCCCATGCATGGACTATGCGGGTTTGGATTGAGCCAAAAACCAAAGTCCTTTCCTACAGTTAGAAAATAAAATATATTATTACACAAAAGTTAGAAAATAGTTAGTTTGAAATTAAGATCCTTAATTTGAAATTTATGTTAAAAAAGAAAAAAGAAAAAGAAATGAGAAATAACAAAAGATACTTAAACCAACCCGAAGAAGCTCCGGACATTTGTTGAAAAAATGATAATGCCCCATATATATGTGACCCTCCAACAACAATAGTTCCTGTATCATAAAATTAAAATTACATAACTTATATTTCAAAATTTCACATTTTAGATTTAGATTTGTAAAAAAAAAAAAAATCATGCAAACTAGTTCAAACAAATAATTTCAAATTGAATCTTATTAATTACCTGAACAAAGTTTACCAACATATACATCAGCTAAGAGACAATTATAGAGATCAATGCCATATACTACCCATTTAAGGAATTTGTCCCCGAAAATATTTATTAAAGCTTCCTTAGCCTCTTTCACATAGGCCATGCCTTTCTTCAAAGCATCAACGCCCCTATACAAATTCACAACATTAGTTTACAACTTGCCTCTATACTCGATTAATATTATAGTATAACCATGTGTAATATAGGCTTGATGCAATTGTAGAATTTAATATTTTTGTCAACAAAAAAAAATAGTACATGAGATATGTAGTACGGTAATTTTTTTTGAAAAAAGGCGAAATGCCCGTTTCATATATTTGAAACTGGTAAATTACATCAGTAGGTAATATAGAGTTCAATCCATTGTATCAGATATTAACCTCTTGATGAAACTAGAGAACCTACCCAACAGAAACATAGAGTTTAACCACAGGTACACATGCATATCTAAAGCACTTAACAACACAGGAGAAACAATAGGAGAGAAATAGAATATAAGATAAGGTAATCTCCAAACACAATAAGCAAAAATGTTTGGAGATAGAAAAACAGCTTCAGTCTTCATTTGCCTCGTCAATGACCCAATCCACCATCTGGACATCGGCTGGAACCAACACTTGGAGAGGGATTTCATCCAAATCTAGAGGAAGCCATTCCTGAAGGGCCACCTTTAGATCTTCCCGAGCGGAACCTGTCCAATAAGATATCAGAGACACAATTTGTAAGATAACAGATCGAGCGGAATAAATGCGTTGATTATTGAAACACAAATCATTTCGGTGCTTCCAAATACTCCATATAATAGCACAAACAACAATCATCAAAGCCGTGCGGTTTGTTTTGGGAAGGGACATTGCAAATTGAACTACATCTTCTATGGATCTCCATTGCTGGTAAAAATGGAGGCATGCCCCCATCCAATGCCAAACTTGTTTTGCATAGAAACATCTGAAAAATAAATGGTTAGAAGTCTCATCTAAATCACAAAATTGACAAGTCAGGTGCTTAATCCCACTGTTTGGTGGAGAGTGCCAGTCCCTCATAAAATACAAGCTTTTATGTGGTTGGTGGAGTATTTGGAAGAGTGTTTAGATGAGTTAGAGATTTATTATTGATTTGTATGACTATTAATTGAGGTTAACGGAGGAGAGTGTTTAGATGAGTTAGAGATTTATTATTGATATTTGATGTGATGATAAATATGAGAGCTCCTACGTCTTTTGAAATTAGAAGCCATATATTTTAGTTTCAAATTGTATCAAAAGGCCAAACCTATATCCGTACTGAGAGTATACCTCAAAGATAAATTGCAATATTGTGAATTGAGTAAGTGCTGTCACAGTCTCACAGGTGCATAATTCCTTACTTCAAGGCTAGCTATACTTTTCTCTATGATATGAAATGTCTCCATGGTTAAAGAAGGCACTTGATCAATACTAAATAAGGACGTTGACCAGGAAAATATTAGGTCCAGATACACTGGCAAAAAGATCACTCAGATATTTCATCAAACATCTTGTGTGCACAGAGTAAAACAAACTCACATATTATATAAAATAAAGGTGAATGCACCATTTTATTTCGAAGAAGAAAACAAGACCCGGCCAAAAAGCTTGAGCGGTTCCCATGTCATCGCCGCCTCAAGGAGGTTTGACGCACAGGCTCATGCCGCCTTCATTAGTTCTTTGCTCAACTGCCAAGTATAAAAATGCACTCTGTCTCTATTTGGCGAAAGCAATCGCTGTGCCAGTGCATTACAAGATACATGAGAGATGGCCAGAAGAAAGAACTTCTAGAAAACCCGACCCCATCTAATGCACGGGACCTTTAAGATTCGTGCTAATGTGTAATAACGAACGGATCAGATCTAAACTCAAACGGTGCATTAATGGAGAGGATATTAATTATGCCGGATAGGCACCGAAATTTTTATTAATAAAAAAAAGAATAAATTAATATCAACATTGAATAATGATTTCGTCAAATTTTGAAATGTAACAAAGACGTTATGGTTCGTAACGTCCACGGAACGTCACGAACTATAACGGCTAACTTAACAACGTAACTACGCTTAACAATCCAGCTTAGGGGCTGGCCGTTGAGAACCATAGCGTCCTGCGAGGGAAGAAAAAAAAAAAAAAGGCCGTTGAGAACAATGACGGCCAGCAGAAATAAATAAAGTCTCAACTTCGTGAGTTTGGCATGTTACTCCAATAGAAGACCAGGCTCATGGCCTTGTCCCATGCCAACCTGTCATATATCCATAGGGACAGCTCCACTTGCTTTTAGGCTTATTATTTCTCAGCCTATATAATCATATGAGAGCGCAGTTCTCTTCTATTGGTTCGCCACAGAGGATCTGGTCTAAATCTAGATGAGGCCAACATTTATTTCTGCTGACCGTCATGGTTCTCAACGGCCGACTTTTTTTTTTTTTTTTCTTCCCTCGCAGGACGTTATGGTTCCCAACAACCAGCTCCTAAGCTGGGTTGTTAAGCGTAGTTACGTTGTTAAGCTGGCCGTTATGGTTCGTGACGTCCCGTGAACATTACGAACCATAACGTCTTTGTTATATTTTAAAATTTGACGAAATTATTATTCAATATCGATATTAATTTATTCTTTTTTCTATTAATAAAAATTTCGGAATAGGCACAGATTGTACCACCGGGATCAAGCGGGTTGAGTTCTCTTACTTTTCTTCGCGTTCCACCCCATCTCTCTCTGCTAGGGTTGTCAAGGATCGGCCTCTGCTGCTCTTCCGAGAGAAGAGTAGGACCCTGCTCTTCCGATCTCAACCATTCAAAATCATTGAGATCTCAACCATTCAATGGGTACAGTTAGGTGGAAGCATTTTCATACTCATACTAATTAAAAATTAATCTTATTCATACCTTATTTTTATTTATTAAGAATTAATCTTATCTTACTCTACCCATACCCGTTAAAATTATCAGGTAACGAAACCGTAGCGGATGGATAACGAATAATAATAGTAATATAATAATTAATTTCATTATGTTTTACAAATAGAACATCAAAACTCATCATTTCACATATAAATAATCACATTACTAATAAAAAAACAAAAACAAAACAAATGTACAATCAATTTCAACTAAATTGTTTTTTATAAAACAAGAGAATTTGAAAACAAAAATATCTATTCAGACAAATTCAATTATTTAACTAAATAACAAAATACAAATAAAAGTAACATGTTTAACATTTTTCTTATAGCAAAAATATACACTATATAACAAATGTACATCACTAATTATTGCAAAAATATTATTATATAAAATATCAAAAAATAAATTTTACCATCATTAATTATTGCTCAAACATTATCATATAATATTATTTTATATAATTAGTAACGGATACGAAATAGCCTTTATCCATATCCATACCCGTTTAGCTAACAAAAAAAATCTTACCCATACTCGATAAGCTAATGAAAAAAAAATCTTACCCAACCCGCCTTAACGAATACGGTACGTACGGATAGGATAAACGGTCAAAAGGGTATCATTGACACCCCTACTCTCTGCCTCTCTTCTCTTGGCTTTACATGTGCAAGCTGGAGAAGGCCGAGCTCTGAGCTCAGATTTTCTCGTCTTTATAAGTGCTCAGTGCTCACTCATAGAGAAGATTGTTTTCCGCTTTTCTGCTATCGATTAATAAATAAGCTTGCTTACATGTTGTTAATAAAAGATAAATAAAAAGCTACGCATGGGCCGGATCGGTCCAATTTTGGGCCCGGTCGGCCGGCCGAGTTAAGCTGGGAAACACAGCATATGTAGCAAATTGGCAATATTGCAAGAGTAAGACTATGGTAATATGCACAATACAGATCGATTCGTGGTATAAATTTATTTCTATTTTTAAGTTTAAACAGACAATTCGGATTGTTAAATATGATCTCTATATGATAATATACTTGGAGATCAAATTTTACATTTTATAGAATTTATTTACTATCTTTTTTATAGATAGAAAATCCCTACTTCCGAATTTTTCAATTATCTCTTTACTATTTTATATGGTTATTCTACATATATAAAAAGAAAATAGTAAAAAGATTCTAAAAAATATAAAATTTGATCTCCAAGTACATTTTCATATGAAGATCATATTTGACAGTTTAGACCGACTGTTTGAATTTTGAAACTAAAAATATGAATCCGTAGAATATATCGATCATAATATGCATATTACATAGCCTCATTCATATTGCAATATATTATATTTATAACGAGGAGGGATCCACTTACAAAATTTGTGAGTTACAGCATCTTACAATAATTTGGTTTTGTGATTGTCAAAGTTCAAACAGTCGATCCAAACCGTTCAATATGATCTCTATATTAAAATGTGCTTGGAGATCAAATTTTACATTTTTTGAATTTTTTTACTATTTATTAAGTATTTTACAAAATTGTTATTTTTAGATAATTCTGGACCACTGAAAAACAATAGTTTTGTAAAATACTTAATAAATAGTAAAAAAATTCAAAAAAATGTAAAATTTGATCTCCAAGCACATTTAACACATTTAATATAGAGATCATGTTGAACGATTTGGATCGACTGTATGGACTTTAAAAATTGCAAAACCAAATTGTTATAAGATGTTGTAACTCACAAATGTTATAAGTGCCTCCTCGTATATAACATGCCGCCATTACTAAAGTAAAACCGATAAAAGAAAAAAGTGTCTTACTCAGTTACTCCGCTTGACATAAAATATACTAGCTAGCATGACATAAAGAATCAAAGTTATTAGTTATTTTCAATGGCAAGTTTTAAATTTTAAATCTGCAACTTTTTTGCATAAAACATATTAATTTAGTTAATTGTAATAAATGTAGTTTTCTAACATAACATGTAATCTTCTATTTATCTTATTTTCTTTGTATTAGACGTATACCGTATATGACTTTTGCAAGGATGTTAGATTAGGTAACTAAAAAACAAAAAGAAAAACTTCTCTAAAAAAAACAAAAACAAAAACAAAAAGTTTGTGCGACTCCAGAAAATGATAGGAGGTTAGGTTAGCAATGAATTTAGTTTGAATGGATCAAGAAATGATTTAACGCTTCTGAATTCAAATTTACGCAACTTGAAAGATAGAACAGCCATAGTCAAACACCGTCGTAATTTTATCATAAATTTAAGTGTCAGCGTCTTAAAGTTCTTTTGTTTTTCATTTCTCCAATATGAAGTGGGTATCGATAATTCGATAAGTTTGTGATTTAGGAAAAAAAAAAAAAGACCATACCTTCCTAAAAAAATTTAGAATCGTTATGAATAAATAATAAATAAATGTTTATTTTGCAACTCTCAAAATCATTAATCATTTTTATTCTTCTTCACATTTATTAATTAAATTAATTAGATAGCTTTTCATTTACAATTTTCAATCTATAAATAAAGATTTTATAATTTTATATTGGATATGAAATCATATATATTAATAAAAAAAAGAGTTATTCTTTATACATTCTCTCTATCTTATTCATTTTTCTTTATTTCAATTTATAATAAGAATATAATTTAAGCTTGTGTGTTTACCTCAATGAATTTCATTGAAATTGTCCGAATTTATGATTCGATTTTCCATTTTTTTATTTTATTTTTCTCACTACAATTATTCCGCGTGAAAGTTGTGATTCGATCCAGACTTCTTTGCTGGCGTTTGTTAATGAATTGTTTATAAATTAATTATTCGGTGAGCCGATTTAATAATATTGCGGAGAGTCTAAGAGAAGCAAGCATTCTTTAGGCCTAAAGCAGGTTCCTTTAACAAGTGGTGTCTTGTATACATCTTCTGCCGACATTTTTATTAATATCCAAAGTTTAATAGAAATTATTATTTATGCCCATATTCCCGGGTTTTCGTCAAAAATGCCCAACCCGGCCACAAAATGGCTGGCTTACGTAAACCCGCCATTTTGTGGTCGGCTTACTCCTTTTTTTTCTTTTTTTTTTTAGAGAGACACTATGAAGATCAATATATTGAAATCTAACACTGAAAATTTGAATTTTTTGTTTAAATTTTTTGTTAGATTACTTCTTTCGATGTATAATTAGCATATTTATACTAAAATACGCTAGATTACTTGAAATTATGTTGAATTACATTATATTACAATAAATTATGTTAAATTATACTAAATTACGTTAAATTACAATAACTTTGCTAATTATGCTGAAATACGGTAAATTACGCTAAACTACACAAAATTACGCTAAAGTAGACCGATTTTGCTCATCTTTCATGAATCATAAAAAATAGTAAAAAAAATCGGAAAATAGTAAAAATTGGTATTCTACAAGTTCATTATGTAACTAATTTACTGAGCTACTTGGATTGAATAATAGAAATGAAAATCTTAATCGAAAACTTCAACTCAAGTTTTGAGGCTCTTCCCTTTGTTTTTTGGCAATTCTGAATTTTGAAAAACTATGTAGTGGTCACTGATGCATGCGTATTTTTGCAAGCTTTCCGAAAAATGGTCATTTGCTGAAATCGGACACTCGAGCGCCGTTTTATAACCGTTTGAAGTTTCATCGTCGTTTTTTGTCTTTTCAGGGAAGATATCGTCCCTATTCATATGTAATTTAGCGTAATTTACCGTATTTTAGCGTAATGTAATGTAATTTAGTGTAATTTAAATTAATATAGTGCAATTCAACATAATTTTAAGTAATCTAACATATTTTAGTATAAATATGCTAATTATATATCAAAAGAAGTAATCTAACAAATAATTTAAACAAAAAAATTCAAATTTTCAGTGTTAGATTTCATTATTTTGCTCTTCATAGTGTCTCTAAAAAAAAAAAAAAAAGGAGTAAGCCGGCCACAAAATGACCGGTTTACTACCGGTAAACCGGCCATTTTGTGGCCGGCTTGAATATTTTTGACGAAAACCCGGAAATCTGAGCATAAATAATAATTTCTATTAAACTTTGGATATTAATAAAAATGTCGGCATCTTCTGAGACTAATTAAATTAATAAAAGTGTACGATATATTCCTGATGTTTCTAGAAAGATGCCAAATAAATATTTTCTGAGATCAATTCTTCATTCTGTCTTTGAATACCGACGACGAAATTTGTAAGCTAACGAGAGCGTGGAGACGGTTGAACAAAACGAGGCGTAAGCGATGTGGACCTTTTGGCGGTTGATTTCGAAGGCAAAGGAAAATATTGATAGACCCGGCCTAAAACTATAGCTAACACCGATAGGGGGCTTCTTAGGAAGTATTGCAAATCTTACCCATTTTATTATCTACCTTTAAATTCTCAGAAATATATAATCAACTTCTTATGCATTTATGAGAATAGTATAGGCTTCAAAATTAAAGAGCTAAAAAATTGACGACAACACGTTCCGAACTCCACTTTATGTATGCAGGTCTTGTTTGATTTAGTAAGATATTGAACAATAAAAAGAGAATTTAGACAAAAAAGAGAAATCACAAGAGAGAAGATATAACATATTTTATATATTATCAAAGTCTAAAAAGAAGATGACATGTCATATCTTTTTATAATACAACCATCATATAATAATTAACTTAGAAAAACTAAATTGACAACTTATGAATTAACAACACATGATGAATTTAGAAGTTCTAACCAATTCTTGAAAACTCTAACATGATTAAAACAACTTAGAAAATTTAAATAATTAAACTTAGAAAATAGTAACATAATAAAGTTTCATAGAAGACACAACATAATTTAATGATGCAATTAATCATCGTAGGAAATGATGAACTAGTTGGACCCGTGGGACCATTTCTTGGGACTTGTGCCTAATCATTCAAAAAGATTGAAAACAACTAACCCGTACTGAGTTCGAGTCCGAATCAGTTTGGTCTTCGTCACAAGTAGTTAGATGAATAATTCGCATATTTAAAATTAATTGACAAAGGAGTTTTTATAAATATTTTAAATTAGAATATTGGAAAAAAAAATAGTTAAAACAAAAATATTTACAAATATAATGTATGGTTGTTATACGCAGGCACGCAGCTTACATGTGCATCAAATTGTGATCTACTATTAATTGAGCAAATATTCAGAGATGTTTATGTACTAAAGAGTTATTAATTATATTGATACTATCTTGTTTGAAACTAATATATATTTATTTTTTGTTTCTTTTTTCTGACAACAAACTAGATCTATTATTTGTATTGCATGCAGGCGTACCTAATGTTATTTTTTTTTTGTCAAATTCAAAGGAATTTATATTAACAGGATCACAAGTCCCGCCTACAAATTAATATCTTCTATCAGAATATTTAATTAAATCACAATATCTCTTCTTAATCAAATCGCCAAATGTATTAATCCATAACTAACTCAATTAAGAAGAACAGAGGGATTGATGAAAAGGAAATCACTGTGACGTGTTTTCATTTCATGTTTCAAAACTGATTATGAACTAAATTTTAGTGTACGACAATTATAAAAAACCCTGCACGTTTATTCCCTTCAGAAGTCATATCTCCTAAGGTAACTCAAACTTCTGAGTTTCAATAGAGACCCATTCTGCTTTGACACGAACATTAAAGCGACTATGTGCATTCCATTTTGGACCAGATTGATTCCGATTTTGATCGGATGGTCTAAATCCAAACTTAAAATTTGAGTTACTTCATGGGATCTAGACTCTTCCCTCCGCACCCTCTTATCTTTGAATATGTATCAATCTCAGGTACCGGACTGAGTATAATGTACGTTGACGAATTTCCAGTCGAACAATTGAACTTCAATGCCTATTTAAATATAAGGGGTTCGTTTTGAGAATCGTGCCAGATTAAAACTGACGACTCAGATCTCATTCTATTCACTCAGGTATTGCATTGGATCTTAATTCCTTATCTTTGCCTACATCTTCATCTCTTCATCAAATTTAAATTTAAACAGTATGTTAATAAGTGCTAATTTAATTAACGTAAACGTAGCTGCTCTAGTTATATAAAGCTTTATTTTTATTTAAAAAGCTCGTGTCTCGCATTTTTATCTTCATATTTTATTTTTAAATTCAAACAGTCGATCTGAGCAATTCAACATGATCTTCATATTAAAATGTGCTTGAAGACCAAATTATATTTTTTTTTGAATTTTTTACAATATTTTAGATAGGTACAAAATTATTGTTTTTTAATAGTTCAGAATTTTCTAAAAAACTGTGATTTTGTACCTATCTAAAAGTATATAAAACATTTTCAAAAAACATTAAATTTGATCTTGAGACACATTTTATTATGGAGATCATATTGAGCAGTTCATATCGACCATTTAGACTTTGAAGAGCACGAATAAGACATGAAGCATTTGTTAAGTTGGAATATAATTCATCGCCTATTATGGAAGTGTATAGTGTTAAGCTTGTATATAACAAGTGTTAACAAAGTTTGAATTCCATAACGATCCTATATAAATAATTTGGACAAATTTCATTATAAGTGCTCAATTCATGTCTTGCTACGGCCACAGATGATTCTTTGTAGTTTGTACATTAAATTCATAAACCTAGTCTATACATGTGCCTTAATAATTCTCCAAGGACGGACGGTCTTCTTTTATTTAAGTACAGTTCCTTAATTAGGTAGGAAATTATATTTTTCACGGGCCAACTTTGTTTCCAATTTCCATTTCCTTAATGTGAACCCGGTCTATTCCTATCTCATAACTCGATACTCACCACCAATCCCCTGCACGAACCAAAGCAAAACCTCCACTTGGTACAACCGGTCTATCTTATTAATTTTTTTTGGAATGTCAATTTGCCTTGGGTCACTGCATCTCTCTCTTTTTCTCTCTCATTGCCATTACAAAGCTCCGAATTAAATTTCTCTCCCCTCATTCTCTTGATCAATTCCATGCAGCTGCACTTGCACTTGCACTTGCACTGGGTCACAGGAAATGGGATTCGTGAGCACACTTTTGGGCGTTATTGGATTCGGTTTTGGGGTTTCAGTCGGAATGCTGATCGGTTATTTCTTCTACATCTATCCCCAGCCGAGAGGCGTCAAGGTGAGTCTGCGAATTTGCATTTTCGTTTTATTTACATTAAACATGAAATTCTTTTTTGCATTTATTATTAGATGAAATTTGCTTTCTTTTGTTGAAAAGAGAGAGCTTGTGCGGAGACCTTGAAAAATATGGATTTTACAATAGAACCCAAAAAACAATGGTATTAAGAATTGGGTTAAGAAATTTTTAAAGTATTCAGTTCTGGTACTTTCACATGTATTTCCAATACAGGTTGTCAATTTCAATTTATTAGGGACATGCAATATGCACACTTCGTTTTTGGAACATACAGTTTGCACTCTTTTGGATACAAATTAGTAAATCTTTTTAATGTGAAACCAAACTTTACTTTTGAGTTGTTATAGTTATTACTAATATCCAACTCCCTTATATAGGTGACATTTCCATCATAGGATCATACTAACAAAAATGATGAGATTTGCTGCCACATCTTTCCTTCATAGCTCAAGTGATTTTGAAATTCAACAGTCCATATTTAAATTGATGACATTTCCATCATGAAGCACCAATGTTTGATTTTCTTAATGGTTCTGGCACATCTCCAGTTCTCAAAATTTCAGGGAGCTAATCCTTATAATTTAATATTTTTAAGAAAAGTTCCGTGCCCAGCTGCTGTATTTACATCTTGTGAGGAATATTTTCTCTGGACATGTCTTTTGAACAAACTGCTTTGTTGTTTAAAATGTTTTTTCTTTGTACCACAGAATATGCTTTTGGTTTTTTATTTCTTGTACTAGTTTGGTGAGCTGTCCTTCCTTGTTGACTTCATATAATTATTCTCTGTTTCTGTTGAAGTCCACATTTTTTAGTAAATTGATATGTTTTCCTTGCAGATGGTTTTAAGAGTTTCTCATCCAATAATTAAATTTCGGAATTACCAATATAAAAAAGGCAACGTCTGAACTTTTTCCACCTAAAGTGTTTTCTTTACAAATTGCAATGAGGCATGTGGACTTGTTGAATATTTTTCTGTACAACGGCCTATCTTATATGCCATGATTATCTATAGTAAACTGTGTTTTTATATTCCAGATATCTGTAATTGATTGAACTAATGAAACCAAAAAATATATAAATAGATTGAACTTTCGGAATTTTTTTATGTTTACCTTTAAGGCTGTACTGTTACTTCGATAGTTTACAAGTTTCTTTGTATATTCTTTACTACATTGTATGAGTGTATACTATTACCACGCCAATCGGCACCTTACTGGGTGCGGAGTATCTGGACCGAGTCTAGTCATGACTTGTCTTATTTAATTCCCAATCCTTTGCTTGACAAAAGGTGTATTTTAAATTTTTATTTTTTAATTTTATGCCACGATACTTTCAGGAACCAAAAACTAAACAGCTACGTGACATGGATACAAAATCATTAAATGATTTTCTGCCGGAGATTCCTTTGTGGATAAAGAATCCAGACTATGAAAGGGTATGGGTGTGACCTATGATTATTCTTTTTCGTTGATCACCTAGGCGCCCAAAATTTAAGGCACAATACAATACCTGAAATTTAACTTTTTAGGGAGACAGAAAGTTCCCTCTTTTCTTTTTCATACATCCATTTCTTTGATTTTCTTTACATTTCCAGATTGATTGGTTGAATAAGATTCTACATGATATGTGGCCTTACTTGGATAAGGTTATGTTCTTTCCTCTTATTTTCCTTTTGGTTACTGTTCATAGATAAACATATGTTATCAAGGTTGGCATTAATACCGTACTAAACCGTAACATCCTCAATGATCAGTATTGAAGGTGACATATATTATTTGGTCATATACTGTTTCTTTTTCATTGGAGACGGCTTGTTATTGCTACAAACCAGCCAGTACATCTCTTAGACTCGTAAGTGAAACTATACTAAACGTACCTTTATGTTGTATAGGCAATATGCAATACAATAAGAAGCACAACAAAGCCCATATTTGATCAATATATTGGAAAATATGGAATTGAATCAGTCGAATTTGAAACCCTTACACTTGGCACTCTTCCTCCTATTTTTCAAGGTTTGTTCTCTCAATACCATTATGGAGCCCGTGGTCATCTCCATCTTTAACACGGGTGTTGCACTTTTCATGGTGGTGTGGTACCATTAGACATGGAACTGATTAGTACTGATCAGTAATAAACTTGCCCTAATCCTCTAGGGAAATATTAATTTTATTTATGGTTATCTTTTATGGTGATAATATGAAAAATATGCATCGCAGTAGTTGTAAATAATTTGATTCATTTATAATTAGTACATGTATTCATGCCTAATCTAGTGACAGCTGCTTAATATCCTTCTATGATGAGCTCTGTTTTTATTTTTGTCTAATAGGAATCAAAGTATATGAAATTCAAGATAAAGAGTTAGTAATTGAGCCGGTAATTCGTTGGGCTGGCAATGCAAACATTGTTGTGGATCTAAAGCTTTTTCATTTCAAATTTTCAGCTCAGGTTATTTAAAAAAAAAATTAATTTTGTACATATTCGACAAATTTGAGGTTGTATCACTTTTTTACATGTTTTTGGTACTTAGCTCATAGATTTGCAACTATCATTGGTTCCACGTCTAACACTGAAGCCACTTGTACCAACCTTCCCTTGTTTCGCTAGCATAAATGTATCTCTGATGGAGAAGGTATTTTAACTAAAGGAAGATGAATTTAGGTCATTTCTTGTTTCTGTTTTTTTTCATCCTCAGATTTAGATTTCCAATCAATAATAAACTGGATACATCCCATGCTCCCCTCTGATGCCACCACATTCGCAAAATTCCAAAATATGCAATGAAGATTGCAAATTTTATGTCCAAGAAGACAGCAGAGGGATGTCTCCAATGTTGGTTTGACCAAAAGAGAGTAAAATAAAATATTCCTTATTAGTATTAGTAAATTTGCATTTTCCAGCCAAAAGTCGAGTTTGGATTCAAGCTACTGAATGGAGATCTCATGGCTATACCCGGCTTGCACCATTTTGTTCAGGTATTGGCAATACCTTTCTTGATAAAGGAAGACAGAGATCAATACATATATAATTTATACTAATCAAGGTGCTTTTCCTTCTTTTGCGATCTGTTAACAGGATAGGGTGGCAAAACAAATAACTATAATGTACCACTGGCCACAAGTTCTTGAAATACCAATTTTGGAAGCCTCAAGGTTAATATTTGTATTAAGTACTTAAGACTACCTCGGTTTTTTTTTATGCGACGATTGCTCTTTTTATTTATTTTTCCTGCTGTATAATTTATTAATAAAATTGTGATCAACTAGTTATTACTTTTTCCAGATTTTCTGAATTCATATTATCATTTGAGTAGTCTCTTTATCTACATGATATTTTGATTAAGCTTCCCTTCTATTTTAGTGGAGCTACAAAAAGACCGGTGGGCATACTAAGAGTAAAGGTTGTTCGTGCGATGGATTTATTAAAAATGGATCTAATTGGAAAATCAGATCCTTATGTCAAGCTCAAACTTAGTGGAGAGAGGCTTCCGTCAAAGAGGACTTCTATAAAAATGTGCAACTTGAACCCTGAATGGAATGAAAATTTCAAATTTGTTGTGAAGGATCCACAAACCCAGGTTCTTGAGCTTCACGTCTTCGACTGGGAAAAGGTATCAGGCTTATCATTCATTTGTCTAACTAAAAATTAATTCATTTCAATATTCATTAATTATGTTATTATTTGCTTTTTTGTCTATGCTCTTTTGTGTTTGCTTTTAAACACTTGTTTTTATTTGCTTGTATATCCATTGGACTTTTATGGTGCTTTTTGCTTGTTTTTGTTCTTTTGTTATTTTTTTCTCTACCAATGATATTGAGTTTTAAAATGAGACATAATTGCACATACCGGACATAATAAAACAATGCATATACATGGCTGCAATACCATATTACCATGTCGTGCTTGACTGGTGTGGCGCCATTTGTTACCGAAATCAAATTTTAAAATTTACAACATGACTGTATCATCATAGGTCAAGCAGCACGACAAATTAGGTATGCAAGTGGTGCCGCTTCGATTGCTCTCACCTCATGAAACAACAAGCTTCACTCTAGACTTATTAAAATCCTTGAACCCAAATGACACACACAATCGGAAAAACAGAGGGAAGCTAGTGGTGGAGCTCACCTTCGACCCATTTAAAGAGGACAGGATGTCAATGGAAAGACAGAGTAGCATCCAAAATGGAGTGGATGGGGATGAGTTTGCTAGTACTGGAGGCATGTTATCGGTTACCATAGAGAGCGCACAGGATGTTGAGGGGAAGAAACAAACTAATCCTTATGTTGAGGTTGTTCTCAAAGGAGAGAAGAAAAAGACACTGGTATTTCTCTCTTATTGTTTGTAGTGAATACACTGGTATCCCTTGCATAAATATTGTGTGCCAGCACATTGTACTGGTACTGCTGGCAGTGCCATTTTTAATACCTCTGCCTAACCTAAAACTGCTGAGCAGGCATCCGAAGACTGGGGATCTGTGATGAAAATGTTTCACTAATAGATAGCTAATGTTATAAATGTAGATGTGGTAGTTTTGACATCTTTTTCCTAATATTATAGGTAGTGAAGAAAAGTAGAGATCCCAGATGGGACGAAGAATTTCAATTTATGTTAGACGAAGCACCAATAGAAGATAAAATTCACATAGAAGTCATGAACAAGAGAAGAGGTCACCTGTTTCGTACGAAGGTAGAAACATTACCATACCGATTGTTTCATACTTCATACCGTACCTGCTAAAAACAAAGTTGATGCTAATAAATTAACAACAAAAATTAAGAACAAAAAAGAACTTAAAAAATAGGAGAACCAGTCTGTACTGACACTGATTATTGGTTAGTTTATCTGAATATTTGTCGTTAACAGACATTCTGATGTGATTTGTAGGAGTCACTGGGATATGTAGATATAATCCTATCAGATGTGGTAAATAACGGGAGAATCAACGAGACGTACCACCTCATAAACTCGAAGAACGGTACTATACATGTAGAGATCAAATGGATCACCACCTGAGAATGCACCTTATAGCTTATTTAATAGCGTCACATTTGTATCTCCAGAAAATTAGGCAAAATTTAGCGCGAAAATGTTGGGTAAAAGTCCTTTGTAAATATAATTTGTTGTCATTTTTTGCTGGAGCATAGTTTTGGGGTATATGAATTAGTTTCATGTATAGCATTTGTCCGTATCTAATCAACAATTGAAATGTAGCTATAGAAAAAATTTATGTTCCTCAATGGTGGCCCAATGAAATATATGAAATAGTTTCATGTATAGCATTTGTCCGTATCTAAATCAACAATTGAAATGTAGCTATAGAAAAAATTGATGTTCCTATATGAAATAGTTTCATGTGTAGCATTTGTCTGTATCTAAATCAACAATTGAAATGTAGCTATTAGAAAAAAATTATGTTCCTCAATAGTGGCCCAATGAAATATATGAAGTAGTTTCATGTATAGCATTTGTCCGTATGGATTTTTTTCTTGGGCCCTGAATGCCTCCAACGAAATATAGCTACACCATTCAGTTTTCTTTTGTTTTATTTTTTTGTATTATCTTACCATGGCATATAACAAGATAATACTAGATATCGTAGTTCAATAATGTCTAGCATGAGTGCATGACGCGTTCAGGGACGGAGATAATTTATATTAATGTCAGATATTTTTTAGAGCATAGTTTTATAATTATTGTAGATTACATGCTTAAATAAATTAATCACAGTGAAAATAAATAAATCAAATTATCCTAATTATTTTTGTTTTATCATTACGGTTAAGTACACACTGGGTTGATAATACTTATACATAAAAATAAACAAAAACCAATTGTGACTTAAAAGTAATTACCTCGGTAGAAGAGATGGGTAATTTGTTAATTTGCGAATAAATTGGATATTAATTAAAAATCGATGGGAAGCACCGCAGAAAAAGGTTACACATGGTCAAAGGACTCAAAACACAAGAGCAGCTCAGATCCCAAAATGTAGTTTAAATCACATTTCTTGAGAAACTTTATTGTTTGTTAATAAACTTGTACTATTGTAATTGAAGAGCAGCTCAGTCCATATCTCGTGGAATTACCCCCTAAAATGGAGAGCAGCTTGGGTCCGATGGGTTTGGGACCGTCCGATCTGCTTTAAGATTCGTGCGCACGAATTTTAAAGCATACGCGAAAGTTGCGGGTGCGAATTTTGAAGCAGATTGGATGGTCATCGAACCCATCAAACTCACTTTGAGTCCGATGGGCATCGGACCCAAATTGGCCTCCCTAAAATGCGGTTATCTATTAATTACTTTGGACTAAGATCTAAACTCCGCATGAGGTGCTTCAACATGGCACAACATCCATGTCTGTGCTGTGCAATTTTATAGGGATCAGTAAGACGCAATTGAAAATAGAAAAGGATGATCATTTATTAAAATTTGAGTGAGATTACGGTACTTTGCAAAGTGCAGTCCAGTCCGTGTTATGGATTATATTTCAATTTACAATGTTTAAATAAACGATCACTGTTGGATGTGATTTTATATAAAAATGTATCTGAAAACTAAATTTTATATATTTTTTTAAAATATATTATTTTCTTAGATAGGTAGAAAATCATCTTATCTAAGGATTTTGAACCATCCGGAAATAGTGATTTTTATATATTTAAATAAGAGTGAGGCTATGGTGCTATGCATAGCACCAATGGGGTCCGTGCTACGGCCAAAAATTTGACTTTTTAAAATCCTAATGGTTGATCCAACCGTTCAATGTGATAACCATATGAATATGTACTTGCAAACTAAATTTTATATTTTTTCGAATTTGTTTACTATTTTTTTAGATAGGTAGAATTTTGATGGTCCAGAATTTTCAGAAAACACTGATTTTTCTACCTATCTAAAAAAATAGTAAAAAAATTCAAAAAAATATAAAATTTAGTTTGCAAGTACATATTCATATGATTATCACATTGAACGGTTGGATCGACCGTTAGGATTTTAAAAAGTCAATTTTTTTGCCGTAGCACGGACCCCATCCGTGCTATGCATAGCACCATAGGCTCACTCTTTAAATAATAGTAAAAAAATTCTAAAAAATATTTAATTTGATCTTTAATTACATTTTCATGTGAAAATCACGTGGAACAATTTGGATTGAATGTTTGAATTTTGAAAGCGGAAATATAAATTCATAGTACGAATCGATCCACACTTTTAAAATTTTGTATCCATCTATGTCTATGCGGTCGTTAGTAGAGTGGGAAAAATGGCACGGCGGAGCCGGCTCCGTCACATAATGACACGGAAGTCGGTTCGTGTCGTGACTCGCGTGTTGCGTGCTGTGACCATCTTTTGAAAATTTGGTACAGCACATCACGTGAAAATTTGGCACGGCACAGCACATCACGTGAAAAATTTGGGCACAACGTAACTTACGTGGCGTGACTATTCACGTGCCGTGACCACTCATTGACATCTTAGTCATGACACACAGCACGTAAAAAATTAACTTAATCACAACATGTTTTTCATGACATGGCGCGGCACGTTTTTTCCACTCTAGTCATGTGTGAAATGGTTCAAAATATTATTGAAAGGTCACAGACCGGTACAGAGAAGATAGGAACGATACTGGTATCAGATTCGGCCGATGCTAGCTAAATAAAGAAGATATTTTGGTCAATTTTCTAGAAATTTTTAATCGGTTGTAGGTTCAGTGAGCTCAAATATGTGTCTATTTTGATGTAGGTCTGAGGATTTTTGTTATGGTTTTTATTCCTTTTGTAGGTTTACAACTTTATTCTTGTTGCCTTGCAATCCGGTACCAAATGTTTGGTATCCAACAAAAACAAAAACAGTTATGATATCAACAGAAAAAAAAAAAAATCTATTGAAAGGTCAAATTAGAGCTAACTATCATACGTTTCGTAAAAAGGATATTACAAATATTAAATAGATGTAACTATCTTGAAAATAAATATACGCTTAGACTATCCTAAATTGGCATTTTTTTTATATTTTTCTAATTTGGAAGGGTCCGGATCTGAAAACAAGTACAAATCAAATGAAAGCATGAGACATGGCTGCTTGAAGGCTGAGATAGTAATTATGTGAAGTCTGTTGGTCCCTAAGGCACCTAAAGGAGTGAATATAGGGTCTTTTTGAAATTTAATGCTAAGTACTTTTTAACTATCGTGTGTATAAGTTATTCTTAGCGGAAACTCGAATAATGTTAAACTAAGTAAGTGTGTGTAAAGTAAATAGAAGAGTTAAGAGACACTTGACACGAGAGTTGTTTATGGACTTCGACACTAACGCCTACTTCTCCGGGACTTTACGACCTTCGAGATGGCGTGCCTTTCTTTATCCAATGAGAAATGAGTACAAGGTGGAACCGATGAACCCTTACAAAGCATGAGAAGTCACACAGTCTGAGTACGGAAATGGCTCACGAGCACTAAAGACTCAAATGTATGAATCAAACAAGAAGATCACCAAAGGATCACTCTACTTCTTACAAGAGATTGATTGTAGTTGAGTATGTTTTAGATTGTAGTATGAATATTGAAGTTGTATGCACAAGCCACAATGACTTTTTCTAAATTTGAAAAAAATTCGGAATATTGCAATTGTGGGCGGCTAGAATGATAATCCAAACCTAGATTTTGCTTCTATTTATAGAGAGTTGAGCAAAATAAGGTATCTGACCTTAACCGTTGCAACGGTTAACTCCAGACGACAGGTTTGGTTGCGCTGAGAAACCCTAACGCTATTAACCGTTGCAACTGTTGTCACAATGATTATTCTCTGGAAATTCTGGTTTACCGTTGCAACGGCTGTCACAACGGAATAAATCGATTTGGCTGTGATTGATTTATTCTGTTGTAACGACCGTTGCAACGATTAAGGTAAATTATTTCAATCTCAAGCATGTTTTACCAATTTTACAGATTTCTAAATCTAATCTTGAGATGATGCTTCTAGCTTCAATGTTTTGTTTTTCATGACTTATCATTGATTAATATTGCAATTCATTATATATCCTTAATGTGTATTTTAGCAATTCATATCGTCATAAACCTGCACAATATCTCAAGACACGAAACTGTAAAATTCAACAAATATATGTTTGACAAATCTAGTCAAACAAACAAGTAAATTATAGCACAATCCAACATCACCTCTTTTTGGAGGTGGTTGTTTGAGCACCCATCAGGTGTTGTGTTAGAAGTGGTTGTTTGGAGGTGGTTTTTTGTGGTTTTAATTTGTTTTGCTTATTTATATCTTTGCAGACACTTGAAATCAAGACAAAAGTGAATCACTGTGGAAGCATTATTTTTTGTCGCCTTGCACAACTATTCTGTATATATAGATATTTTTTTGTCCGAACACAACAGGATAAATTATTTGATAAGCACTGTATGAACATGCTTCTTAAACAACCCACACTTTTAACTTTTCATACCTCTTTTAAATGTGATTTGGATGTTGTGTGATTTACAATGCATGCTTTGGTATTAAATAATGTATGTTTATTTACTACAGTATACAATTATAACATATTTCAGATGAATTAAGTTTTCAGATTCATTATTAAAATGTGTACTTGATTATTTTATAATGTAGGAATATTTTATTAAAAAAATATTAAATTATCTTTTTTTTATTAGATACGGATTGAATTTTTCTCGTAAATTTTTTTATCGATATACAGTAAACAAATTTCTGTATTTTCTCACCTCTATTCAAATTAAAAAATAACATATCTTCAAAAAATTTAGGCTCAAACGATCAAACAAATACTTAACATATAGTAAGTTAAATGCATGCTGTGTTATATATGAGTCTGCAAGCTCAGGTTAGTTTAACAAAAATATGATCAATCTTCAATTCGTCAATTCGATAAATTTTAGAGTTAAGTTAATCAACAAAGTTGATGAACTCAAGAACACACATTAGTTCTACACACATCTCTGGGAGATTCTTGTATTCCAATTTCCTTATTTTTATATAAACGGCAAATGTTCCAGTATATAATTAATTCATGCTCAAAGCTCCGAGATTACAATTATATAATGTGTGATTATTTTATTTGATACGTATCTCTTATGCAATTTATTACGTAGAGAAGAGTTTAGATAAGATTTTATATATCTTGTACTAGATTTTATATTTCTTTAATCTAGATTGTTTCTATTTTATTTGGATGGAGAGTAGAGGAAGGGAGGAAATGGGAGGAAAAGAAAAATTTCCCTCGAATCGTGTTTGGTTGACAAAATTATATCGGAGGTGAAAGATTTAACCTTGCATGATAATAATTAATAGAATTGATTTTCTTTCCGATTTAAGGTGTAATGGATGGAAATAAATTTTGTTGCAAATATTTTTTTTTTAAATGACACAAATGCCCAACCCTATGTCTTACCTATATAATTCTCATTCAAGTTTCTTTGTCACAAACCTACAACAACCATCAAATTTCTCATTAACCTTTTAAATTTTAATTAACCAAATAAAAAATCAGACGAAAAAAAAGTTAATTTTATTTTCCCTCATTAATTATTCAAACATGAAGAGGTTAAATATGTTAATCTTCTTTTCTACTCCATTTCCGTTGCCTTCTAGTCTTCATATCCCTTCCCTTCCTCTACTCTCTATCCAAACAAGGTGTTAATCCAAACTGTTTTTGAATCCACTATGGATTATTAGTTTATTACACATCATTTTTTATATAGTAATATAAACATTGAATTTAAATTTGATGGTCAATATTATTAATTAGGAGTTTGACTCTAATCTTATTTTTTTTAAAAGCAGTTTTATTTGCTAATTCTCAAAATTTATTTCTTTTTGTCAAGTCAACACTCAGCATAATTAAAATTGCAGGGACGAGAACATTATGAAATTAATGTAAAAAAAAATACTCAATTGTAGATGCGACAAATAAAATTAATTTTATGAATTTCTTTTTGTCAAGTCACATGACGCATAAATTTATTCCATTAACATTCCCTCTATAATTTAAGACAATATTCAAACTCATTAAAATTAACGGTGACCAAAATTCAACATTTATCATATTCTTACTAATTGGCCAATATATTACAATTTGGAGAAAACAATATATATTCGTAACGATATTTTGCGGAAGTATACATAATTCAATATTGTATGAGTTACAAGGAGGAAAGAAAAATTACAAAGAATATTTGTCATGTTTTGTAAAAGCAAATAATTTTTTCTTATAATGGTAATGTGGAAATGGTCCTTCCTCAAATCCTCGTTGTTTGTTTTGACTTGTGATTGTGATTTGTTAACTCATCCCTTTACTTGCGGGCCTTTGCTGTTGACCTCGCTGCCCCCACAATAATTCACTTGATTTTGTGTACCGGTCACATGTCTGTGGTCACCGTCGTAACTTACCGTGCCGGTATGATATCCACTAGGTAAGGAGGTGAATTCATTTCATCTAAGGTAACTCACTGATTGAATTTGAATTCGGTTTGTTCGTTATATATATATTAGTACGAATTTTAAAATTCTATTATACAATTTGTGGGGAAAAAACCTGATAAAAATATTTGAAGTGAACTGTGGAGATGTTAATATTTTGAATAATTAGTCATTATAATTTTAAATTAACATTTAGATAACTATTAGTTTCACAACTAATTTCCATGACGTAATTGAATGGTTTTTTTTTTTTCCAACAACACTCACTGGTCATAATATATTTCGTACATATATGAATAGTGTTTGTTTCTTTTTAAAAAAATTGTATTTTTATAATTGAAAATAGCACTACGTTCTTGTATAAATTCATTTTACTGATTCGAAAAATTGTTCGAATTGACAAATATACTAAAATTTTATTTTCTCTTAAGGATACATAAAAGATTATTATATGAATTTTGGGTTTTCCCAAGATCAAAATGCAACAACCGATCATAGAGTTTAGAACCCAAACATTTTTCCCAATGAAAATTCGTATTAAATCCACACACGGATGGGTATCTGAATAAGATAAGGAACATAAAATTATGTTTTGACTTGTTAGTTGTTATATGTAGAGTCCTTTGTGAGCTTAATTCAAAAATTCATCGGATTGGCTTCAAGCGACACATTCAGACCGTTGAAACCGATCTACTTCACGAGTGATGCGTTTACATGTCAAATTTATAATTTTTCGAACTAATTTAGTATAAAGTCAAGCGGTCAAAAAAAGATGGTTTATAAGTTAATTTTAATGTGTTCATTTTTCATTATTTTTTTACCGCTTTACTTTGTATTAAATTAGTTTGAAAATTTATAAATTTGACATGTAAACTCATCATTCGTGAAGTAGATCGGTTTCAACAGTTTGGATGCGTCGCTTGAAGCCAATCCGACATGTTTTTGAATTAAGCTCACAAAGGGGCTTGGTGTGCTTAAGAACACCCTAGTTCTTATGTATATTTCTTTACAAAATTCTAGGTGGCGTATTATATAAAGTCAGTTTATTTACTACTGATGCACAATTTTACATATATTATTGCAATATACTCATTTAACTAACATAGCACCAAGCCTAGCCAATATTTTTCTTTCTGTTTTTGTTTTAAAATAAATAGTATCCAGTTCTATTAAAAAATAAGTTTATCGGTACCACAATGCTGATACAATAAGGTAAGCTAAAACTACAAGTTTTACACAAATTTAAAAAATCAAAATTACAAATTGACCAAATATTATACTAACAACAGCAATCAAAATAAATCACGTCCAAAAAGATACACTTTTTAGTCTGTAACAAATTTAAAACAAGCAATGATTCAAATTTATTAGTATTGAGAATCAGCTTTTGGTCTAGTGGTAAAGGCAACGCTCTCTGTGTGAGAGGTCGCATGTTCGAAACTCAGAAGGAACAATCATTTGCAGATATTAAATAGTTAGATGGTTTGACCTCCAACCTTTACTCAAAAAGAAAAATATTAGCATTCTCCATACCCGAGTGGTTCTTACGTGCATTGGTATCGGCCCTTCTATCCTTGAATTCATATCATCTAAAGGAACTCAAATTTTGAGTTTAAATTCGGACTTTTTAATTTTTTTGCCCAAATATTAAAGGAGTTTCAAGAATCAGACTTTGATCTAGTGGCAAAGACACGTGTCCTCTGATGTGGAAGTTAAGAGTTCAAAACTTGAATAAGAAAAATTATTTGTTATAATAACATAAGTATGGAATTTGAAAGCTTAATCTTCGTCTTTCTTTCACAAATATATATAATGAGAGAGAGAGAAAGATTGGCTAATATCAAAACGTTTGTTCCTAGGCCGTGGAATAAACGCTTCGGTTTTTATATTTTCAAAGTCCAAACAGTCAATCCAAACCGTTCAACATTCAATCTATATTAAAATGTGCCTGGAAACCAAATTTTATATTTTTTTAAATTTTTTTTTACTATTTATTAAGATAGTTTTAAAATTATTGTTTTCAATGATCCAGAAATTTTTCACTGTTTATTGAAATCAACGATTTTAAAACTGGCTTGATAAATAGTAAAAAAAATCCAAAAAATGTAAAATTTGGTCTCCAAGCACATTTGAATATAGAGATCACATTTAACAGTTTGAATCGACCGTTTGGACTTTGAAAATCGGAAAACCAATTGGTTGCACCACAGCTTCAGAATAAACATTTTGATATTAGCCAACCCCTCTCTCTCTCTCTATATATATATATATAGAGAGAGAGAGAGAGAGATAGTCCGGCTAATATACTTTTAGTAGCATTTCGACTGAAATGCTTACGAGACAAATTTCAAAATTTTACATACAAAATATCGAATTAAATAGCTCAATAAATTGGTTATATATTAAGCTTGTAGATTACCAATTTTTACTATTTTTAGAATTTTTATACTATTTTTTATGATTTTTGAAAATGGTTTTTTTTTTACATACCAACAATGCATCAATATGCACACAAATCTTCATTTTTTGACCACTTTGACTTGATACTAAATAAATTAAAAAAATAAAAAAAAATTATATATAAATGTAGCTCTCTAGAAGGAGATCAATTTAAACGGTTTGGATTTTCGTTTGAAGTTGATTTGATGAATTTTGGATTGGAAGCATATGGATTGAAATGCTACTAAAAGCATATTAGCCGGACTCTATATATATATATATATATATATATTAAAAGAGTCTCATACATTATACTTTGGATCATATTAGTCCGAATTTTTATTGCACGATTTCAGATTTGAACTCAAAATTTGAATTATTTCATAGGATCCGGACTCCCCTACCCCTCTTCCCTCCGTTAAATCTTCTAGAACTATTTACAATAATAAATCTGGAACATTAAGAGGTATTATCAATTATAATTTTTTTTTTTAGCAAAGGTTGGAGGTCAAGTTATTGAACTATTTAATGCCTTTATTATTAACAAATAATTTTCTTCATTCGGATTTCGAACCCATAACCTCTCACATAGAGACTATGTGTCTTTGTCACTAGACCAAAGATTAGTTTTTAAATCAATTACAATTTAAAAAGGATTCATTCTTTTATTGACACCAATATGAGGCTAAACTAATAATGACCCAAACTTCTTATAAATTTTGCCAATATTTTTGTAGAACTTAACTGGCATATGTAAGGATATATATTTGGTCATTTAATTACGATTTTAAATTATATTATATTACATCATTTAATCTAATTTATCGATCAATATCAGTTCCCTCACAACCAATGAAATGAGTTATAATTTATCGATCAAGACATGCTTCCGGATTTTCCTCAATTTACATAAAATAGGAATTCATATATCTTCAAAACAAGTTGTTTTTTAGTCGGAGAATCAACCTAAGTAAATGCTGCTTGTTGATTAATGTGTTGCAACAATAAGGCGCATGACTTTACCTCAATGCAATTTTATAATCGTGTTAAATTTATTTCAACACTTCAACTAAAATCATTAAGTTTATGGAAAATCTAGGAAGAAACTATGTAACTTGTAATATTTTAAATGGCAAGCCATGTGATATTTAATTTTCTTATTTTTTTTTGTTTTCCTTGTTTAACAAACAATTCGATATATGCGCTAATTCCAATCATTTTAATTTTCCTTTTTTTTAAATTCAACTTCTTTTGAAAGAAATTGTATCCTGTCCGAACGAATTTGTTCTATATCTTTATCTCTAGTTCTCTACACGAATGACTACACGGAGGGAGAAATATTAAATCCAAAAAAATCCTTCCTGTGAAGCTGTGTAGTGTCTACTGTCTACCAACTAAGCAATGACGAGGCAAAGGCACTAGGCCAATGTCAAAATGAGGTACTACTACAGTGGTCATTCCTTTCATCCTGTGTAACCCAATCAAAGATGCCATACACGCAATAATATTTCAGAAAATGATTGATTCTTGACAGGATCAAATCCATTAATGCACGTCTAATTCATTCCAGCCATACCAGCCATACCAACCATGCTTATGTTATGTGCTCTATCTTTGTTTTCTCGCGTGCTAATGAACTTTCTTTTTTTGTTATTTAATTTTTGAATCCTACATTGTTTGTAGACAGTACGACTTGATAGTTTCTAGTCATCCGGAAAAAGACTTCTTTTATTGAATGAACAATAAATGTGTGTTTTAGACCTTTTAATTGCTATGCTAAAAAAATTGTGGATGCTAGTGGTTAGTGGTCTGAATAAACATCTTTATTATTTTATTTTCAGTCTGAAGCAACATAATGCCTATTACCTATTACCAATAATCATGCGGTTGTAACGCTGTATTTCAAAAAAAAAAAAAAAATGCTTCCCTATATCTCAAATCAAACAAGGTCAATTCTCAATCACTCATATTCAGGAGCAAAGTCAGACTTTCAAACTATGAGAGTCAAATATAAATGAGATCAATCATATAAAAATTTTCATGTTGTAAATGTAGTCAATGTTACACTATCCATAGCATTTTGTTCTAAACTATATAGACAATAAGATACATATGCAAAGAATTTGGAAAAAAATATTGAGGGGTCAATTGAATCATATTTCTTTATCATAGGTCCGCCATTGTCCACAATAGGGGTGGCAACGAGCTGGTTCGTCACGAACTGGGTCCAGCTTGAACTCGTATGAGCTGGTTCGTCCGAGTCACGAGCGAGCTGACTTTAGGGGTCTAAGCTAAAATCTCAGCTTGAAATCGTCACGAGATGGACCGAGCTAGCTCGCGAGTTGACGAGCTTGCTCGCTGGATCTGGCTGGATCTTGTTTTAAGAAGAAAATAAATTTTACAAACTTTTTGAACCGAGCTGGACAGTATAAAATGCACACAAATTCATACAAATTCACAAATTGATGCCTAGCAGAGCTAGCGAGCAAGCTAGGCCCCAGCTTGAACTCGTTATTTATGGACCGAATTAGTGGCGAGCTAGCTTGTAAATAGCTTGGTCCGGTAACGAACGAGCTGTTAGCGAGCGAGTTAGGTGCGAGACACGATCGAGCCACGAGCTACGAGCTTTTTTGCCACCCCTAGTCCACATTCCTGCCACTCGTCTAAGAGTTCAGATCTGGTAAAATATTTTATCAAGTTAGATATGTGTTGTTCAATGTGAATTTACACAAATTTTAAAATGGGACATCTATAATTTAAGTAGGTTTGAATTATTTTTATTTTTAGCACGACTAGAACATTTTATCCCTGCGAGTTCACTATTTTTTATTTCTATTATTTTTTTTATGCACTGTCATTAGTTTTAGGAGCGGGCCAATAAGTGATCCGGGATTGTTAAAAACAAAATAAAAACAATTAATAACTATATGTATTAATTTTAGATAGTGGTTTACTAATTTAGAATGGTTGTTAAAAGATTAGATAAACTTGAACGAAGATGTATTGAGACAGTTTGTATGTTGAGATAAAAGACTCTCCTTTAACTATCTAAAGGAGTGAAAATGAAAATGTAAGAGCAGAAAAAAAACAGAGAAAAAAACAAGAAAACTAATTCTGCTTTCTATTTTTGGAGAAAGAAAAAAAATATTTGATATTGATTTGTGTGAAAGTTGTCAAGTTCTTATTACTCTCATACATATCATGTTTTGATATCAGAGTTTTTGTTGAATGCGAGAATCTATCAAAGAATCATATAACAAGATGCCGACAGTGGTACCCTCAAGACTGCAAGCGCGCGCACAAGCCTCGGTCTCGATATGGTTTGAGATCTCTGTGGAAGACAACTTGCGGTCTTGAGGGTAACACTGCCGGCATCTTGTCATATGATTCCTTATGGATTCTCGCATTCAACAAAAACTTTGATACAAAACTTGATCAGTATGAGAGTAGATCTCAAACCATATCGAGACCGAGGCTTGTGCACGCGCTTGCGGTCTTGAGAGTAACACTGTCGCATCTTGTCATATGATTCCTTAATAGATTTTCGCATTCAACAAAAGTTATGATACAAAACTTGATCCGTATGAGAGTAATAAAAACCTGACAACTTTCACACAAATCAAATATTTCTTTTCTCTCTCCAAAAATAGAAGACATTATTGGTTTTCTTGTTTTTTTCGCTTTTTTTTCTTCTTCTTTTTCTGCTCTTACATTTTCATTTTTACTCCTTTATATAAAAGTCTTTTATCTAAACACACAACCCGTCTTCATACATTCTTCTTCATTCATGTTCACCCAATCTTTTAACAACTATATATCCTAAATTAGTAAACCACTATCTAAAATTAATACAGATAATTATTAATTGTTTTAATTTGTTTTTAACCGTCCTGGATAAGTAGGAATGCGGGGGACAACTCCTCTCTCATTGGATTTTGAATTTTTGTGGAAATTTATGGGTCCGGGCCATCTTTGTCCCATCTCCCCTCTTGGAATTTTATTTGTCTCCCGTTTGAAATTCTGATTTGTAATTAGAGTTAACTTTAGAGTTAAAATTAGAATTAGAAGTTAGAGTATTTGAAATTAGAAACCAGAGCATTGAAAATTATAAGTCAGAGCATTATTTTTTATCTAGTACCAGATTAGCTAGTGCGTTTGAACCTGATTAGCTAATGTGTTTGAACTCAATTAGCTATTTAAATCTAATTTGTTATTTTTTTGCCCGAAATCCTGAATTCGCCCCTGATCAGTCTAGAAAAAAGTAAATAGAGGAGAGATTGACTCCCCAATGACGGAACTAAAAAATTTAGATCGAGGAGACTCAATATTATATGTCAAATATGTATTCTTTAAATGAAAAAAAAAAAAAGAGAATCATAACACATAATTTTCTTTATGTATTAAAATAAATGATGGTCTTGGAACGGTGTATGTAATCTAAATAGAAATTGAAACAACTTTGGTTCTTTCAGTATTGTTTGAACAGTATAATCCAAAATGTTTGTAATTTTTAAATTTACACAAAATCTTTTTTTTTTTTTTGAAAGAAACCGGGCAAAGGCTGCCAGGGTAGATATATTAACTAAATAAAACCGGTACATGTTACAGAGTTGTGGCCACAACCAATAAACTGCAAACATAAACAGCGAACATAACAGCAAAATAAAACCCGCCCTCTGGCTCTGTAACTCCCACATCACAACTACAGTGAAATTAGATAAGTGTATAACCCTGTAGTGCATGATACCGAACCTGGGGTAGGGGTCCGGTACAGCTTTGCAGTTAAATTTACACAAAATCAATACTCGTTCCACACTTATCCGAATTTGTACTATTTTATACTATTCAATCATATTGGAATATATTAATCCCAATATGACAGATTCTGAGATTCAAATTGTGTAAACAAATAGGCATTTGTTTGGATAATTCCTGATCAAAAGCATTGAATCATGCCAAAACATTCGTTTACCTTTAGACCTTTGAAATGATAGAGGCTGTCATGTCTACCATCTATGCTTTCAACTACACTGCCATGCAGAACAATTATAAAACATTGATCACCGTCGTTTCAAGACCAATCAATTAAGGAATCAAATATGTCTATACACGTGGCGCTTTCCCACTCGTCGATATGGTACGATGTCAGTTCGTGCTGTGGGACAGAACTGATCTGGCCTGGCGTAAAATTTAAACAAAGATCAAAATTGTGCATAGATGGTAGACATTCAATTCAATTGCAAGTCCGCTTGGCATTTACTTAAGAATAAATATTATAATTTCAATGAAAATTTCCAATGCATCTTTCTTTAGTTTTTTGGGACCGTTGTAACTTTGTTTAATTTCTTGTTGGGTCATACGTCATTTCATTTTGAAAATATATAATTTGAAAAATTATATAGTTTTAATGCATGCTCCGTCAAAAATGACTGGAACTTTGTCTGTTCTTCTTTGTCGCATGTATCTATAAGATAGTCGGTTTTAAGCTAATGATGACATGTTATCTGATACGAGGTGAGTGTATTTCGCCTAAAAGAGAACAATTTTTTTATTCTTAGAAATAAAAAAATAATCGGAAACAAAATGATTTTTTTTTTTCGAGATCTCGTGAATGAGACCGAATCAATAGTTCGGTTTTTGTTTCAGTAAATTGTAGTATGTCTTCGTCATAAAAAATTTGAAAATCACTAGGATCGAACTATTAATTTGATTCCAATAAAGACTGTGAAATCTACGGAGTCTCTCATCTCCTTCCTCTTCTCTTCTCCACCCGGTCCCCTCATTAGGGAGGCCAGTAGAACCAAACTAACAGCTAGTTATGTGTCATTCATTTTCCACATTGTGTGGCTGTTAGTGTGATAAATTGCAAATAACAGTGGTACGAATTTGGTCCTATGTATCATTTATTGAGAAAAAATAATTATTCTTATTGCCGACATATTGATTTTTTATTATATAAAAATAAAAATAAAAGAGAACGTATGTAAAGAGGACATCATATGGTCCCAGAATAGATAAAGGAATTGGTTTTATGCATTCACCTTTTTCTTTTTAACAACTTTAAATCTTTTCCTTTGTTTTGTTTGTTCTCATTTGTTTCTTGTTCATAGTGGATATGTGGTTTCATGTAAATGATTTTTATCTTAGATGAAGACTGAATTAAGTGGGTTCTTTTCATGAGGTAGTGTTCTGATCGGCTTTTATTTCTTTCATTCTCTTGCTTGGAATTAAACAAATAATTTTTGATAAATTCTAACTTTCTTGATGAAGAAAAATTGAAACAATAATTTTGTTAATCCAAACAGATTTAAGATTGTGTTCTTAGCTGGTAAATTATAGAATTTAAGGTATGTTATTGGTGCTTGAGCCTTTATATCGTCTAAACTGATATTATTAAGGCCATGAATTAAAAAACTAATATGTGAACATATTCTAATTCTCTAAGTTTTAGTTTTCTTTCTAATTTCATTTCATATTTAATTTTTTTCCTTCTATAAAATTTGATTTGTGGAATATGTGCATGGCAATTTTTAAAAATATTTAATACAAATAAAAGCCACAGCAAATATAAATAACCTTGATATTAATTGGTCGCATGAATATTTGCCCCATTTTATATAAATATTTACTGCTATTACCCGGGCGAAGCTATGTATGGTGAATGGGGTCAATTGACTTCCATTAATTTTCAAACTTTTTGTATTTTTATATGATTTTCTATATATTTTAGGATAAAATGCTACCGGTATTGTCAAATTGACCCTCATTCAGGATGAAATTTTTTATATGATTGACCTCCAATCTGTATTTGACCTCCATAGATTGAAAGTCTGACTCCACCCCTGACTATTACTGTAATTATTTATCACTGTTGGTATAAATAACTCTGTTGAGAAACCAGCATGCTGTGAAAAACGCAACTCAGAAATTGTTGTAGTTGTTGGCAGTATATATTATTAACTAGTTAAATTAGCATAATAATATAATTCACATAAAAAAATAGTTCAAAACTAGACGTTGCACATATTTTACAAGAATATTTATAGTAACTTTTAAGGAGCGAGTATAAATAGCTATAAAACTTAACAATAGTAATTACACTTGTCTAAGAAAAAGTTCTATAATTGTTGGTTACTCAAAAGTCAAGAAGAGTTTGATTCTCTTTTAAACTAACTGCAAGGTTTTTAGAACAAAAAAAAGAATATAGATATCTCCCGTGACAATTATAAATAACTTAACTACGGATTTAAAATAAAAAAATATAACTCAAAATCATATCTCTACATTATGGATCAAGCACTGGTTACAATAATATAATCCGTGCTTTTCTGCTAGAGCGTACGTATTTATAGTCAATTTTTAGGATAATTTTTTAAGATAATAATATGAGGACTATTATCAGCTCACTTTTTAATATTCAATAATTTTGTACTATAATTGATTTTTAAATTTTCTCTCTCTAATATATAGTCATATTCAATACTTTTGTTAGCCCGCTGGCATTTACTTGTAATATTCAAGTACTTTTGTACTGTAGCCCCGTTGATTTTTAAAAATTTAAGATAATTCCTCTGTAGTTTACACAAATACAAAAAAAGACATATATTTTTGTACAATGTCTTTCTAGTCCGGAGATATGGTTACAATACAAAGGCGGGCTTTGTCTAGCAAAGGAGCCGCACAACATCAAAATCAACTTTGTGGATTGATAGTGTGAAATTGTGAAGAGGTCTATGGACACGTATAACCATCACAACTTACTCTTTCTTACATATATATTTTTATAAGAAAATTGTTGAGCACTCAAATTTACATAATTAATTGTCGTCGACATTATGGCCTAATGGTACTATTTATTATTTTTTTTTACATTATGGTCTGATGGTATCATTTATTTATATTTTTAGAAACAAGATTTTTTTTTCACGATAAAAAGATGGAATCGTATTCGGTCCCATTGATTTTTACGATTTATTACATTAATGGACACACAATGTGGAAAATTAATTGAACTGAAACCATTGATTCAGTTCCATTAGTCTCTTCTCAACGGAGATTCAAGTGAAAGAGAGAAAATAAATGACAAGAGAGGACCTGTAGTTTTCACGGTCACTGATAGAAATAGTTCAGTTCTAATTATTTTGGGATATTTTATGGCGAAGACACACTGCAACTTACATGAAAACAAACTATTGATTCGGTCACATGGAATACTCCAATATAACTGAATCACTAATTTGATTCTATCTATGGAGTTGAATGTTTCTGATAATTTAATTTTTAGTTTCTAAAATTAAAAAAAATGTTGATGGTAGTAGCATTCCTACGAAAATGAAAAATGAGTTTAAAATTTACTTCGGAACAGGTAAGCACGCACAAATTTGTAATTTGTAACCAAGAAAAACTTGTTACGATGCTCCATAATATTGGCAAGATCCCCTAATAATAGCAAAATATACTGATCTAGCAATTATGTATAGATCATTTTTCAATCTTACAAGAGTAAAAAAAACATACTACATTTGAAAAAAAATAATTTCAAAGAGCTAGGCTTAATGTGACCTCTTATTATATGTTTTAATTTTTTTATATTCTGGCAATTATCTTTCACATTTTTCTTTTACGAGTGGAATTTTTGTCGGACCTGAACCATCCAATTTGTACAAATTTTTAACGGATAGTTTAAATTCACGGAGCCGTTTTTATTAAGTTTTAAATATATCCTCATAAATTTCAATCAAAATCCTTCTTTTACAATTAATATTGTATACGTTTGTGTTATCAAGAAAAAAGATGTAGCATAGTTGTTTAAAAAAAAATTCTGAATAAATCAATTTCCTCGTAACTTCACAGCTTCGAAGATTTAAAAAAAAAAAATTTGTGTTATCCGTATCATCACCTTTTTGAAAATTAATTCCCTAGATACCATGAACTGCACTTATGCCTATGGCCTAGGGGCTTTTATGGCAGAGTAAAAAAATTCAAGGCAAAAAATGTGTACTTTCTGGTGATGCAGTGGGGCTATATCAGTGAGATCATCAACTGTAGACTGGAGCGCCAAAGTTGGAGAGTGTTAGCATATCCTGATTGTCGTTCACGAGATAGAGAGAGAAAGGGGGAGAGAGAGATTGGCACAGTGTAAAGTGTGAAGACTGAAAAGACCTCGGATTAATACAGCTCTCTTGTGTAGTTTTCTCAAGAGAGAGAGAGAGAGAGAGACTGTGGGAAGGAACTCGGCCCCAGACCCCAGTTTTATCTACACCCCCACTCGGGTTGCTTTATTTGGGGGGGAATCTTTAGTGTGCTGATACCCCTCTGTCTGTGCTGCGCTCAGAGAGGGAGGGAGGGAGCGAGCGAGCGCGCGCGCGAGAGAGAGATAGAGAGAGATTCGATCGAGCGTGCGAGCGAGATTTTGGTAAGCAATTTCTGTTGGCGCCTGAGGGAAATGAGGGCTTTTTCATTGGAAAAATTTGGGATTTCTACCTCTGCGTCTGGCAAAGATGGGGCTTTGGGGCCATTCTGAGCTTGGTTGGTTCTAATTTTGTTCTTTTTTGGGGTTTAACTTTGCGAGTTAGGTGTTCGAGGGCTTGTGAGTTGCCGGTTTTATCTGAATTTTCTATTCAAATTGGTTTTTTTTTTTTAGGGTAATTGGGTTTTTTCTCGGGTTTTTTTTTTTTAGGGTAATTGGGTTTTTTCTCGGGCGTTCTTCCAGTTCAAACTTCGAAAAGAAAGAGGTGAGATCTCGTTTTATTGTCAATTAGTGTAATGTTGTTACTTGTTTCTACATTTTTAAAAAAATTTTGTTCTGATTTTTTAGTTCCGGTTTTTGGACAAAGAAGTCACTTTTTGGTTTAGAATGAGCAATTTTATTTTTACAAGGTATAAGCTAATTCTCGAATTTGTCGTATTTATTTAATCACCGACGATATTCCTTTGGAAAAACACTGTATTATTGTCTCTGCTTTTCTATGGTAATATGGTATCAGCGTTCTTCTAAAATTTGAGCTATCCTTTACCTCAAACTTCAAAGAAAGAAACTGAATTCGAGCTATTTTCTTCCTTATTACTCCAATATCCTATTCACCTTTCTAAACTACGGAACTCGAATTAATTTTAGGAAGAAAAATATCCAATTATCTATTTACTTCAAAATTTTCCCTTTTCTCCTCTGTAGCCTTCTGGAGACAGCGAGCGCATCAACAAGCCGACTCTTTCCCCAGAAGAACTAAAAAGAAGTAAAAAATTGAAAAATGATAACCTTCATGGAATCGCCGAAGGACCCACCAGTCAGGGACTCGTCGGACCGGTGCCTGGACCCACAACTCTGGCACGCTTGTGCCGGCAGCATGGTGCAAATGCCATCTCTACAGTCCAAAGTCTACTACTTTCCACAAGGCCATTTTGAGCACTTATCTGTGACTTCTCCCCATGAGGTTGTACCAGTGTCGCCTCCCTGCTGCAACGTCCCTCCATTGATCCTCTGCCACGTGTCCTCCATCAAGTACCTAGCTGACACCAACACTGACGAGGTTTATGCAAAAATAGGCCTTGTCCCGGTTGGAGCAAACGAATCTGATTTGGAAAATGACCGAAACAGCCCTCAACCCGAGCCAGAAAAACCTGCCTCTTTTGCAAAAACCCTAACTCAGTCTGATGCCAATAATGGAGGTGGTTTCTCTGTTCCAAGGTACTGTGCCGAGACGATATTTCCTAGATTGGACTATACAGCGGACCCACCGGTACAGACAGTGTTAGCCAAGGATGTGCATGGTACAGTGTGGAAATTTCGGCATATATATCGTGGTACCCCTAGACGGCATTTACTGACAACTGGTTGGAGCACATTTGTGAACCATAAAAAGCTTGTGGCCGGCGATTCGATTGTTTTTCTAAGAGCTGACAATGGGGATTTATGTGTCGGTATTAGGAGGGCTAAGAGAGGACTTAGTACTGGAGTTGGCACCGGTGAGTCAACCGGCTGGGGTTATTGTGGCTTTTCTATGTTCATCCGAGAAGATGAAGGTAATTTTAACTTTGTGGTCAGTGGTTTTGGTTTCTACAAAACTGCGAAAAATAGTATATGGTTGAATAGTTTGGTATAAATGCAAGGGAAGAATGAATTGTAGGAATGATTGAGCAAGGTTTAGGTAGTGACCTGTTTGTACCAGTCAGTTTTAGTATCTGTGCCAGTACAGAAAAAATTTGTAGCAGTACTAGTTGTTTCCAGGACAACAACTGCTGATATGATGTGTAGCCTACTAAATTCCACTGATTGTGTGCAGGAATTCACTCAAAGCACAATTTACATTCAAGCAACAACTTGAAATCAAGAATCCATATGGAATCGATAGTTGAAGCTGCCAGGATGGCAGCAGAGGGGCGGCCGTTTGAAGTAGTGTACTACCCACGTGCTAGCACACCTGAGTTCTGTGTGCGGGCTGGGCTGGTGCGGTCCTCAATGCGCACCCGGTGGGGACCCGGTATGAGGTTCAAGATGGCATTTGAGACTGAGGATTCATCAAGGATTAGTTGGTTCATGGGGACCATCTCCGGCGTACAGGTGGCTGACCCAATCAATTGGCCCAATTCCCCTTGGAGATTACTCCAGGTACATTTTAATAACTATTTTTTACTACTATGAAATTTTTTAAATTCACCCTATAGTGTGTCGTAATTCTGGGAAAAATAGGCCAAATCCATTAACCTACCAGTTTGTTGGTTTCTAGCTATAATAGTACAAATGATAAAAAATAATTTAGTTTCATGAAATGACAAAGTTCTCAAGTATAAGCGACTGATATTTGGGGTTATCAAATGTAATTAAGAACATTTATTCAAGTTACATAATCTCGTTTATAAAAAATTCATTGATTAGTCGAGGGCTCTTCTGAAAGATCTTCTCAAAATTCGTATATATTCTGAACCTCCCGTTTCTAGACTAAAATATATGTTGAGTAAAACTCTTTATTTAAACCAAATATCTTCATGTCCCACAGCTTTGAGTAAATTATACGTGTGTAACTCCATCTGCAGGTAACTTGGGACGAACCTGACTTACTACAAAATGTGAAGCGTGTAAGTCCATGGTTGGTTGAACTGGTGTCAAACATCCCAGCTATCCATTTAGCCCCCTTTTCACCACCCCGTAAAAAGTTGTGCATTCCGGCACCACCCGACCTTCCACATCCTCTCCACTCCCACCTTAACCTAACTCATCCATTTTTCCCGGGCACACCCCTTGGGTTTGTACCGGGCCCCACCCAACCTCCCTTGTTAGGCATACAGGGAGCCAGGCATGCCCTTTTTGGCTTTTCACCTCCAGACCGACATCTGACTCAGCTGGCCCAACTGGGTCCACTGGGTCCACAAGTCAGACCGTGCATTGGAAACCATGCAAAACAAGAGAATCTCTCGTGCTTTCTCACCATAGGCACTCCTGACAAAATAGATACCGAAAAGAGTGTTAAGAAGCCGTATATAATGCTCTTTGGTAAACCGATACTTACTGAGAAGCAGATATCCCTCGGTGGATCTGGGGACCCAGCTACTGATGTGGGTCCCAAAAAACGTGAGGTGTTAATTGAAGGACCAGGGTTAGGGTTGGGGTTCGAAACGGGTCACTGTAAGGTTTTCATGGAGTCAGAGGATGTGGGAAGAACGCTCGATTTGACAGGTTTCGAGTCATATGAGGAATTGTATGGAAGGTTAGCGAACATGTTTGGTGTCGAGAAAGAAGAATTGATGAGGCAGGTGCGTTATAGGGACGCAGCGGGAGCTCTGAAGCAGACTGGCGATGAACCTTTCAGGTTTTCTAAAATTAATATTATAAAATTTCATACCAAAATGTACTTGTTTTATGTGAGGCTATGGTACTATGTATAGCGTATATTGGTCTGTACTACAGATCAATAGTTTTGTGTTCAAAGTTCAAATAGTAATTCATATGGAAATGTGCTTGTAGACTAACTTTTACATTTTTTAGAATATTTTTACTATTTTATTAGATAAACGGAAAATCAATATTTTAAATGGTCTAGAATCTTTGGATCAAGTGATTTTCTACCTATCTTTAAAAATAGTAAAAAAAAATCTAAAAAATGTAAAATTTAATCAATCTACAAGTACATTTTTATATGGAGATCATGTTAAACAGTTTCAGATCGAATGTTTGAACTTAAAAATGAATATATTGATCCATAGTGCGTACCAATATGCACTATGCATAGTACCATAGCCTCACTTCACTTGTTTTATTGCAGAAGATCTTGTTCTAAGAGTGAACATTTTTGTTTTGTTTTGTTTGTTTAGTGAATTTATGAAAACAGCACGGAGGCTCACAATACTCGCAGACACGGGAAGCGTCAACTTAGGGAGGTAGAGGAGATATATAGAGGCCTCAATTGTCAAATTAATTCTACTAGATGGACTTGTATGGAAATTATTTAGATGCACATGTATTTTATAATAGTTATGTTGGTTATGTTGGTTATGTTTGGTTTTGTTTTGTAGTGTTTGGAAGTTTTAATTTCCTCTTGGACCAGGAACAAAGTTGAATTTGAATCCTTCAATTGTTTCTCTTTGTTGTAAAAACTTCTTCTGCCAGCAGAATAAATTATTATTATTCAGTGTGGAATTTGAATCTTATAGACCTTATTTATGGTCTTTTGCTTTTTTTGGTTAATTTATTTTGATGGTTGGTGAAATTATCAACTACATTTTGATGGTTGGTGAATCTTATGTGCACTAATCAAAAGATTCCAAGTTATATATCCGTCGTTTGAAAATTTGAACATTCTATTTTAATCTAAAAACATTGCTGGATATTTGTTCTCCTCATCTTTGTTTTATTTTAAAAGAAAATTTGGAAGTACTGATCTCCAGCTGCTTGTTAAATGCTAAATAGTGTGCATTACGGACTTGGTACTTGAAAAAAGAGGTAAATTTTCTCAGAGGACCCTGAACTTAATATTTTCTTTTCCAAATTTGAGCGTTCCAGTATCTTTTTCAGTAATTAAAAACGGATAACTGAAAGTTCAGCGATTAAATTTTTTTTTTTAACAAGTTATGTGACCTAAAAAAAATTACCTAAGAAAAAAAAAGTGCTAACAGACACTCAGACAGCGCGCCAAACTCTCCAAGTTCCGGGAATAGGCTAATTCCATTTCTATCAATTTTCAAACATACTTCTCTAATTTTGTTCTAATTTTCTTGCCTCTTTGTATGTTGCATCTGATGACTGATAAGATTTTTTTTTTACGGTGATGAAGTGTTGTGATTTTCTTGCATCTCTAAATTGTGTCCCACTAGTAGGGCTGCACAAAAAATTCGTAGTTCGTAATTCGATTCGAGTTTGATTCGAAAAAGTTCGTAAAAAATTCGATTCGAAATTAATTCAAACCAAACTCAAACTAGACCTAGTTCGTTCGAAATAGGTTCGCAAACCAAACTTAGTTCGAAATTAACTCAAACGTGAACCGTTGATTTCCGCTGATAACTTATGTTCGCTGATGAAAATATAAGGCCGCCCAGTCCATAATTGCTCTCAGTTCTGACTTCTGAAAAATGTTTCTTGAATACTTTGGATATTTGAAAATTTTGGTGATGTTTCTCCTGTTGGCTATTTGGAAAACTTTGGATACCGTGATTGTACTGAACTTTGATTGATTGTACTAAACTTTGGTGTTTGATATAAATTTTGGTATTTGTAATGAACTTTGATTTCCAACTTTGGTGTACATGTGTAATTAGAATTCAGAATGCCTGAGATTTTATTGAAGTGCTGTAATTTCGAACTATGGCCCAGCCATAAGTCATAACTCGTAAGTCGTAACAAAGTTCGTAAAAGTTTGAAATTGAGTTCGTAAAAAATTTGATTCGAAATTGAGTTCGTTCGAAATTAATTCAAACCAAACTTAGTTCGAAATTAATTCAAACCAAATTCAAACTGGAGATAAGTTCGATTCGGTTCGGTTCGTTTGCAGCCCTACCCACTAGATATATTTTGGAAACCTCTTTAGACGATTCTCTAAATTTTCTTTATTTTTTTAGAAACTATTTCTTTTAAATTTACATTTAAAATTTGAGTTATCTCAAAAAAGAATCACTTTATTGCAAATTACAAGCCCATATACCTTTTTTGTGCCGCCATTAATTAATGACACACTATGCACAAACACAATCGTTTTCATGACAACAATATACAAACCTAAATATCTGTTTATAGAACCATAAATGTGCACATGGAAATATCTGTTTAAATTGTGTATAATGTGCACATGGAAATGCAATCATAAATTCAAAATTATTTGAAAGATAAGTAGTTCTCGAGTTGAACATAAACACTAAAATAAATAGACAAACCCACCAACACTGTATAAACATTATGACCTATATCTATTAACATAAACACCAACTGAAGCGCTGGAAGGTGCTTCACACCCTTTCTTAGATATTTTGCAGTTTTTAAATAACAAATATGGATTATTTAGGAGGATTTTAACAAGAGGATTATTCTCTGCTCTTTTTTAAAACATGGACCTCGTAATAAACATCGCAAAAATACCCAAGCATCAGGAAAAAAAAAACGATACATGTAAAAGGATTACTCCGAACAGAAATAAATGAACTATTTATGCACCCGATATATACTAAAAGGATGCAGCGAGAAATTGAATAACGAGTATTATATTTTTTTTTTAAGGTTAATGATTTTAATACGAATATTATATTTCATTTAATGAATTTGTGGAAGTTGGAGCGTTCTATTTGAAACATTGATCTCATGTAATCATTTTATTAATTTTGGATGTTACATGTAAAAGATCAAAATCATGAGTAGAACTAGCGTGTTCTTAAATTCACCAAGTTTTTTTGTGAACTCAACTCTAAAACTTATCGGATTGATTTCAAATAATGAATCCAAATTGTTGAAGTCCTTCTACCTTACGAGTGATGTTTCTACATACGAAAATTTTAAATTTTGAAATTGTATAGAGTCAAGTGTTCAAAAAACATTTAAAAAATTAATGCATTATAAAATAAATTTATAAATCTTAATTTTGCCCGCTTGACTTTATACTAAATTAATGGGTTTCAACAGTTCAAATTTGTTGTTTGAAGTCAATTTAAAAGATTTTAGAGCTGAGTTCACAAAGAAACTTAGATGAAGTTAAGAACACCCTAGTTCTATTCCAAAATCATTGCTCCGAAAAAAGACTGAGAATACCTTGGTGGCAGCAGCTTTTAAAAAAAAAATTGAGAAACAAAAAATAGAGGAAAATGAAAAGCATGTCAGAATTCTCTATTTGCAAGATAGACAAAAGCGGATCTACGTGTATGGATAGTAGTGCTATGTCACCTTTATAATTTTAATTTTTGATTATATGTATTAATTGTTTTAAAATTTATATAGTTCAGTATTAAATATTTATTTATAATCCGATAGTTAAAGTTCTATTTTATAATTGTAGAAACTTGAGGTCAAATTTTATCCACCACATTGTGTAGTTTAAGTTTCAATCATCTATCAAAATTTTCTAGTTTCGTCCATAATGATAAATAATTATTTGACTTTTCATCTCCAAAATAGACAAAAATAACTAAATTCAACAAATTTTAGATGGGATAAATAACCATCATCCCCTTCCTAAACTAAAAATTACCTCTCAAAGAAATATTCAATCTCTCACATCTTAAAAAAAAACATTAAGAAAAATAACTTGATTCATTGCTCCATGGTTTGACAAAGGTCAAAGCGCTTAGGTGGGATTCGGGTCCAGGCTGGACCGACAAGGTTGGTCCAAGTCAAAGGAAACCAGAAGAGCATTTTCTGCCTTGACACGCTGCCCCGCATATTAAGGTGGGACCCACAGACATGCAATGACTCACCGCACGTGTGAGCTTTGTCAGATTAAAGCCTAGCGAATGTTTCGCCGCTTCGTGGCCCGTGCTTGTCCATTTTGACTTGCCGTTCCTGCTCTTTAGTTGTTTTATTTCATCTATTTCTACAACATAGCTCAATATACCAAAGTGATCTTGTGTATTCTAATTTTGAAAACAGAGTAAATTAATAAGTAATTCAGTCAAATGAATTGAGAATTTACTTAATATATGTAGCTATTGATCACGTATTGATTCCAAAAAAATTTAATAACTAATAATTAAAAAAGAAGATAAATTTATAAGGAAGGAATTTCGATTTGATTCTGCACAAATTAAGTAATATACGTACTTTATATACAGCTTAATATAATCATAATTTAATTAAATTATGATAAGTATTTAACGAACTTAAATAATTTATCATATATCAATTCAATTCGATGTTCGGCAATATCATTAAAGATAGCACCTAAACATTTCCATTTCTTGAATCATTTGAATAAAACTAGTTTAAGTTATCAAAGTAATTTTAATTTTAAAAAAAGTCAAACTAGTTCTAAAAATAGACTTAAGTTGTTTGTCTTGATATATTCGAGAGCTAAACATTTATACTGTCATTCAATATTTTTGGCAGCCTCTGCCATTTCATAAAATAAAAAAAAATTATACTGTTGATTTTTATTAGTTTTAATTTACTTTATATGTTTTGTAAAAAAAAAAAAATTACTTTATATGAGTTAAGAGATAGAAAAAATATAATATTCTCGTGCAATTTTTTTCCAATGATTTTTTACCCCTTTATGTTATACAGATTTAACTTAAATTATTGAAAAACTTAGAATGTAAACCTGTCTTTTAAAATATAATCAACATTTAGAAGTTGTTATTTTAAGTCAATATAATGAATTTTCAAGTTAACCACAAGCATCCTTTTATGAAATTAAGTATATATTAACTTCACTTCCAAAAAAAATTCTTTCTAGAAATTTTGTAACCCCGGCAAAGTATCTAATTTGGAAGTTTGTAAGTTGTAACTATTGAATTCAAGTCAAACTTGCATTCAAATGAACAACATACATTACTTATTTTAAGCAAGTCTGTCAGTGTCATTTGTTGATTTATCATCATTAACTATAATTAAAGAAATCTTAATTCTAAAAACTTTATTAGTACAGTTGTACAGAAGGAAATTAAAGGCCAAAAAATTTAAATAAGAGGATTAATGGATAAGATTAACAACTTGATCATTGCTTTCAGTGCCGGGAATAATATAATTGCTTCTAACATCGTCAAAACCACCTGAAAACCAAGAACCAGTAGGCTGATTTAAATTATCTTTTATTTATTTATGGATCCAAGATCCACTGTGAACGTGTGAACAAAGAAAACAATTGTCACCAAACTGAATTTATAACAGTTCCCCAAATATATACTCAAATCATCTCAAGTTGGCTTGATTATCAGATCAGTCAGGTTGATTAAATTGATTCTTTGTGCATTTTTTGTGTTGATTGGAAACATATTTTTGCAGTAGTAAACAATTTGACAATAAAAGAGCAAATTACTAGATAAAAAATATTAAATATATCTCATGACAAGTACATAACTATATTATATTCATTTTTTTTGTTGAATTTTCTTTTGTTATTGTAAGGATATTGAATTTAGTATAATGACTGATATTTATAACTTCGACGACGACTGTGTGACATGAAACTTACATAGTGTGTGTGTATATATATATTAAATAACAAAAAATAAATTATACGTAATACGGTCACAATCTTGATATGTATCCACATTAATATTCAAACTAAAGTCTTTCACCGAAAATAGTAGCTAATCCTTAGTAGTATTGTTGTTCAGAATAACATTCAATCCAAACACACTTGCTAATCCGAATAGCTCGAGAACAACACTATTCTTACTAATTTTAATGTACAATCTAAATAAAAATTTTACTAATCAGAATAGCACCACGTTAACACTATTTTCTCTCTATTCTCATCTACTAAACCCAATTGCTCTATTCTTACACTAATCTGAAAAGTCTTTCAACCTTCCTACAAAACAAATTGATTTGAAATCAACTCCGTTTCATTCGTAAATTGTTCAAATAAAAAAAATCTCACGAGTTACGCCATCATTGAAAATCCCTGTGCAGTCCTGGAGACATTAATCATTTCCTAATAAACAAATTTGAAGATGTTTTCAAAAGATGCTGACGTCAAACACCGAGACCTAGACCTAGACCTTGAGTTTGGAAACCGACATTTGACTTTTCTTTGGCCAGCGTAATGCGCCCCTTATTTTGTGTTATGTCTGCTTTAAATTATATATATCGAGGTTAGATTCATTACACAATGGATCCTGACCCAGTACCTCTACTTTGCCAATTGGTCCTTACAAAATTGTAATTCAGGTTTTAATCCTTAAAATTACATATATAAATGATTATTTTGTATTTAAAAAAAAGATGGAATGGAATCAAATGAAAGCAGCACCACAGATTTGGTTTTGTGAAAATCATCTCCACCGTACTAATAGAAGAAGTGGAATGGAATCAAATGAAAGCCACACCATAGGTGTGGTTTTTCGAAAAATCATCTCCACCGTGTCATTGGTACGGTGGAAGGTGGGAATGAGATTTTCCACCGTATCATTAGTACAGTGGAAGTGATATCGGACCTGGTGGGAGTGATTCTCTAAGTGATTTCCGACCAAATCACTTCCACTTTATCAATGGTACGGTGACAAATCCCATTTTCATCTTCTACCGTACCATTGGTACGGTGGAGACGATTTAAAAAAAAAAACACTTGTGGTGCTGCTTTCATTTGAATCCATATTACCTTTAATACCAAAAAATATATTTAAATTATATTGATTGTAGTATTTTTGATTTATCTCATTTCATTTGCAACGAATTAGAAATTGAACAAACATAATTTTTAAAATAAACTGAAGCAAATAGACAAAAAAAAAAATTAAGTGCTTTTAACCAAAATCATTATAATAAGATTAATAGATTTTAAATGAACACTTTCGTGTGAAAATCTATATCATATATGAACTAAAAAGGTACTTTCATCCACCTAGCAATGCATATCACAACTAATTTTGTGAATGTGTAAAATCTAGGGACCAATATAAACACTTCAAAACTTTGAGGATCGCCATGTAATTTAAATTCTTATTCATATTGGAACGCCGTTGTCATGTTAAATTTATGATGTATTGGGATCTCCGTTGCATGCTTCACTGATCAATAATCATGTTTTCTAATAAAATAATTTATGTCTCTAACATGAAAATTCAGGGGGCGTCACTGCAGATTTGCTACGTATTCTCTGTGCAAAATCTCCGTATTTATTAAAAGTCTATTTATGTACAGTGAAATGTCAACATTGATGCGTCAATTGTTATTTGTATTCGTATATATCTATTAAGATCTCACACTTAGTCGTCTTTGTATAGTTAATTGCTGGATTATATTAATTAATCGTACTATTTTCTACTGTACTAAATCTAAATTATGCTTATTTAAGTCTAAATCCCATCCTAAATACGTATCTAGTTTGCTTTTGGTTTCAGTATACAGTGTCTGGATGAGAGGCGTGTACATTAATGGAAATAAAACTGATCCGACTGTTCATCCACAAAAGGTAAAGCAAAAATTTAGGTTATCGACTAGACAGGAGAGGTTCAATAAATTGAATTAAAACTGATACGACTGTTTATCAGTCGTACCATTGTCACTGTTTATAAAACTAAATCTAGACAATCTATCAATGGCCAGAGTAAAGCTTGTTTTGTTTAATTAAGATTGCTAGTTTCTCAAAAAAGAATTCCTCAATCAAACATTCTTAATTTAAAAAATCAACCTACTCAAAATTCATCAAAATAATTTGATTCAGACTCCCATTAATCCCATCTGCTCGTACTACTAACTATAATTATGAAAAAACCATTCAACATGACGCTGCAATTTTATAAAAAATGACAAACATGCTCAAGTGGTTTCAACAGAAATAAAATTTTATGCTGTGTTGTCGCTGTCTAGTTGGCTGTTCTATGCTGTTGCCTGTTGGATTTTTTCAATCAACTGACAAAACGAGAAAAAATCGCATGGTCTGGTCCCATTTCTCACTGTGCCATTGGAGCCAGAATCCATCCAACAACACAGCAATTCTGATGAAACGAAGTGTATCATAGAAATGAACAGCAAAACCATGTGATACCATTATTGCAGTATCAATTTGGATCCTCCGTACAATTAAAAAAAGAAGAAGATGAATTCAGCAGATACATGTGCTCGGTATTGTCAAGTTTGTGGGTATCGTAGATTATTCTGGAATTAGTTGGTTTAGTTGGTTGTATGAACTAAAATACAATCGGTTTGGAGAAAAATTGGGGTAAAGATTTTAACAGAGCAGTTTTGACTTCATGCAGTGCACAAACCGTAGAGTTAAAACAGTTCGTGCGCTGCTTAAAATCTTTTCTCAAAAGTTACTATTGACAATGCGGTGTTAACATAAAATTGGGCTGCTCATGTTCCGAGCCCAAATTAGACAATCAATCCCATGTTATGTTATTAAGCCTAATATTCTTTCATGCTATTTCACTTGTTGAATTTAAAGACCATATCCCAAATATATTTCTCCTCTCTTTTGTAGTAATTTAGCCCATAGACACGATCCTTTGGAAAAATGGCATGTGCTCAGCAGATACATCCTTTGTAACAATTATTGCAATGTCAATTTGGATCGTCCGTACAATTTTTAAAATTTTAAAAGATGAATTCAGCAGATACATCATACATGTTTTTTTTTATGTGAGATACATCATACATGTGCTCAGCATTGCCAAGTCTGTTAGAAAAATTGCCACTGACAATGCCTTGTTAACATAAAAATGGGCTGCTCATCATCCAGGCCCAGTTTATAAAATCAGCCCCATGTTATGTTTTATAAACCCAAATATTCTTTCATGCTATTTTACTTGGTGAATTTAAAGACTATATAAGCCCAAATACATTTCTCCTCTCTCTCTTTTGTAACAATTAAGCCCATAGACAATTTCCTTCGGAAAAACTGGTAAGCCCAATCAATTCTCCGTGGAGAATAAAATTCGTTATATTTGATGTGCTGTTTCTCAATTCTTCTCGCTTGCTCAGTTGCTCTCTTTCTCTTTCATCGAGATTTTTGTCCGTACAGACTCAGCACGCAGCTATCTACCATTCTACCTACTCATGGCAGGTAAATTTTCTTTACTGGTAGATAGTACCCATTTCAGATCAGCTAGGTTTGTTTACGAATTTAAATTGTATGTTCTCTGAATTGACGAGCGAGTTGAATTAGTGAATTTCCGCTCTTTGTATCCATAAATGGCAGCATAGGCATTTAATTTAATCATCATCATATTGGAGAAGCAAAAGCTGTAGCCTTTAAAGTTGAATCCTAGAGAAGTGGTTGAACAGAACGAGAATTTCTATGATTTTTTTCATAATTTTAAATTAGAGTTAGGTAGGAATTAGCAGTAATAATGGCCAACTTTGTTCCACTAACTTCGCCAACAGATCATTAGTTCAATTATTAGTTTTCAATTGAAAAAAGAATAGTTGTTCTCTTTTTGTGTACCGTAGTTTATTCCTGATTGATATCGCTTTTCTGAGATTTCGTAATTTGTTAATTGATTTATGAATTACCATAGCAGTTGGTAAAGTCTTAATTCTAAATGGTGCCGGGCCTGTATTACCCTACCTGTTCTATCCATAGTTTGAAACCCAATTTCCCTGTTAGCAAATGAAGGGGTATGCGATGTCCTAAAATTAAGCGCGTAAAGTAGTAACATGTTTCTAAATTTCAGAATTGAAAGAAAATATTAAACCAAAATTTAAGATTAGGAAAAATGAAGACTAATTAAGCTTCAAAAATTCATGCAGCGGTGTCAGGAAGGATTGTACAAACCGCTGTTTCGGCTCGTCAGAGTAAAAACTTGAGATTATTGACCAGTGGTAAAATCTGTGCTGTAAAATTGCACAGAAATGTTCCCCTTCTGGGATTAGGGTTTACATCGACTGACATGTTAGCCATGCAAAAATCTGCATCCGTTGAAACAAAAAAACTGCTTTGCAATGGTTTGTTCTAGGCTCTTAATTCAGCTTTCCCATAGGTTACAGTACCAGCTTCGCTTATAGCACTATAGGAGCAAACCTAATACGATACGAATAGCCTATGCTAATAATAGGTTATAAACAGAGCAATTCTTTGCTTTAATTATTTCCCAAATTCTATATATATTTTTTTTTTTTTTTGAGATAAACATTATCTATTGTTACTTATTTCTGATTTTATTTATTTATTTATGTATTTGTTGTTTATTTTATTTGCAGCCTCTCAAAGTGGAACTGCAGTCTCATCCTTTGAGAAAGTTGATTTTCTCAAGCTTCAAAATGGGAGGTACTATTTGTTGTTCCTTATGAATTTATTTATTGTTTCGCTATCATGTATGCTTGTGTTTCTTTAACAAATTATTTGCTATGTTATTTTGAGTTACTAAGCATATTATTGCCTGATTTTTATAGTGATATTCGTGGAGTTGCGGTTGAGGGTGTTGAAGGCGAACCTGTAAGCCTGACCGAACTTGTGACTGAAGCTATTACTGCGGCTTTTGCTGGTTGGTTGTCAAATAAGAAGAAATCTGAGGGATCAAAACACTTAAGAGTCTCCATTGGCCATGACTCTAGAATATCTGCTAAAAAATTACAAGTAATCAAGTCCTTTTTGTCTTTGAAGTGGAACCTTAATTGAGAGAACAAGTAGGTTCATACCTTTCTTTGTCTTTTTTTTCTTAAAATTTTCAGGATGCAGCCTCAAGGGGTCTTGTCAGTGCAGGAATCGAGGTTATACAATATGGGTTAGTTGTATATGCATTTATAATCTATGGGTCTTGTGAGCTGCTAGATTTCTCTAGCACTCTTCATATGTTTTCAAAAACAAGGAAGGCCTTTTTGTCTGGCCTTTGTTAGACCAGTTCCACCAGAGCTTGTTTACGGAGATAATTTAATGAATATATCTTTTCTGCTTGCATAACATTAAAAAAATTCATATACCACGGTAAAGCAAGAATTGCACCTCCTCTTTCACTCTCAGTCAAGAAGACAGAGAGAGTGAAGAAGGATGGCTAGTTTTCTCACTTTACACCAAAAGTATAATAAGTATGTGTGATTCTCTTGAAACTATATAGGTATGTACAATGTTAATATTTTTCTGTTCAAATTTTAACTCGAACGATAAATAAAATTCAGATTGGCATCTACACCTGCAATGTTTAACAGTACACTTACCCAAGATGAAGCAAATCACTGCCCTGTTGATGGAGCAATCATGATAACAGGTTCAAATTCTAAATTTTGAAACTTTTCCAGACTTGGTAAATTTTGTTTTTCAAACATGCCTTCCTCAAAGCCAATGGTGGTGCATCCTCGGGCTGGCTTAATGGGTATTTATTGAAAGTCAAAAGATCTGTACTTGATAGTACCAGTACAGGAGCATCAGATTAAAAAAATAATAAAATTATGGTCTCTCAGGCTACCTATAATGAGTTGGGTTCTGTACTGAAATGATCGTAACGACTTGGAGAGTGCATTTTGTACTGGTACAAACTGACATATTTTTGTTGTATGAAGCGAGTCACCTGCCATACAACCGAAATGGGTTCAAGTTTTTCACCAGTGAAGGAGGTCTCGGCAAAGCTGATATTAAAGATATACTGCAGCGTGCTTCTAGTATATACGACAAACTGTCAGAAGATGGGGTCAAAGTGTCTAACAAAGATGTAGATGCATCTGTAAGAAAAGTTGATTACATGTCAATTTACAGTTCTGACCTTGTTGCTGCTGTTCGAAAAGCTGCTGGGGACAAAGGTATATGTGATAACTTTTACTTTAATATTGAGCTAATAGACAGAAAATAACATCAATTATCTTCGGAATTTCAGAGAAGCCATTGGATGGGTTGCATATAGTTGTAGATGCAGGAAACGGTGCAGGTGGTTTTTTTGCGGTAATTCCACATGCTTGTTTTTGTATTTTTGTAACTTATTGCAAAATAACACCCACAATATACTTGCTTTTGCAAAAGATATCCCCTGAGCAACTCTTTGATGGTCAATGAATAGTACATCACAATTTTTCATTAAACCCTTAAGTAACTTTTTTGTTGGACAGATGTCTCCGCACAAGAGACGATGCATAGCCACAGTTTTCTACATTTAATAAACTGTTAGGGCAAAATTTTTAGAAATGTATGAATAAGGGAAAAGAAGGAATTAAAATTGGATAAGTTAAAATAAGAAGTTAAAAATAATATTTCAATTAGTATAGATTAAACATTGGGGTAAAAAAAAAACTTAGTTCTCTGGCGAATTTTTGGGCGAGCACAAGTGTCATTTATTTTTATAAATTCATGAATCTTGGGTATTTTTTTTGGTAAATTGAGATAAATTATGGGTAATGCCTTTCTGTAAAAGAAAAAAGTAACAAGAAAAAAGACATTTTGCTTTTGCATGTATATCTATTTATATGACATCTATTTGTGTAAATAATAGGCTAAGGTGCTTGAGCCTTTGGGCGCAATTACGACCGGAAGCCAATTCTTGGAGCCTGATGGTAACTAAGAAAATATAATTTATTTAAAATATTTAATATAATCTAAGTTGTCCTTTGTAACTCTTAACACATGTTGCTTTTGTAATCATCAGGAATGTTTCCTAACCACATCCCAAATCCGGAAGATAAAACTGCCATGCAAGCAATAACAAAAGCTGTGCTCGATAGTAAGGCTGACCTAGGTATCATATTTGATACAGATGTTGACAGGTAGTTATAAAAAGTTACCACAGCTCTATTTTATTTTCTCTTGCTCCTGGAAAATTTAATAAGCAATTAAATATATATTGATTGGTAGGTCGGCAGCCGTTGACTCTACTGGGCGTGAGCTCAATCGCAACCGTCTGATTGCCTTGATGGCTGCTATAGTTCTTGAAGAAGTAAGGTTCCAGTGGAGTGAGGATGTGGTAATATGCATAGCACGAATTGGTCCGTACTATGGATCAATATCTCCGTTTTTGAAGTCTAAGCAGTCGATCTGAACCGTTCAACATGATCTCCATATGAAAATGCACTTGTAGATCAAATTTTACATTTCTTACCATTTTTTTACTATTTTTTTAGATAGGTAGAAAATCACTTGAGCTAAAAATTCTAGACCATTCAAAAGTAGTGATTTTAAACCTATCTAAACAAATATTACAAAATTCTGAAAAATGTAAAATTTAGTCTGCAAGTATATATGGAGATCATATTGAATGGCTCAGATCGACTATTTAAACTTTTAAAAACAAAGATATTGATCCATAGTATGGACCAATCCGCGGTATGCATAGTACCATAGCCTCATTCCAGTGATATTATCAAGTTCATTGTTGTTGTGTTGTTGTAGTATGATTTTTCATAACAATAACAGTAATGGCATCAAAATAGCACAAGCATAAAAGGATAGTTATTGGTATTTCTTTTCTTGAATTATTTTCTTTTTCGTGGTGAGTAGCATCCTGGAACTACTATTGTGACAGACAGTGTGACGTCAGATGGCTTGACTACCTTTATTGAAAACAAGCTAGGTAAAAATAACACTACAAGCTTGTTTGTTTGGTATTGGTGAAAATTATTCATATCAGCTAAGTTATTTTTTTGTATTGGAAGGAGGAAAGCACCATCGGTTCAAAAGAGGATACAAAAATGTTATCGATGAAGCTATTCGTTTGGTAAGAATATACGAGTTTTATTTCAGATTTGACATTAAAAACATAGCTATATATGCTGATATCCAGACGACCAATTTTTTTTTCTATGATTTGGATTTATCTACTTGGGTGTTACCAAGTGAATATGATTTAAATTTTTTATCTTGACTTGTGAATGTGTCATATGAATGTTTTAAATCAGAATTCAATTGGTGAGGAGTCGCATCTTGCGATAGAAACAAGTGGCCATGGTGCATTAAAAGAGAACCACTGGCTTGATGATGGAGCTTACACCATGGTAATTTTTTTTTTTTTTTGGGTGTCTCCTTCTTCTAATGGATTAACAATCTTGACAACATTTCATAAATCAAGCCAAGAAAAATATCAGAAATTGGAAAAAAAAAAAAAAACCCGTGTATCAATTCATGCAATTTGGGTGGCATTTGATATTCCATCAAAGGCTGGAATATATGGGCCATTGTAAATTTTCAAGTCATTTGATCAAAGTAAAACTCATATTAAATTTCATCATGTTTTATTTGTATGATATACATGTAGCATAGATCACTTTTCAGTTGTAAGAATTCTTTAGCACTGTCAAGTTAATTTGTTGTCAATGAATCCCGACATTCTTATTATAGAATTACTATGACTTCTGCATTCTTGAACAATTACCTCAAAAAAGAAGAGCAACCGAAGCCAAAATTAGTCTTATTCTTCCACATTCCTTTAGTTTTCATTATGCCTCTCTTTCTCGCTTATTTAATTAATTAATCAATTCCTTCGTTTCTTTCTTTTTTGTTGTATTATAAAGCCGACTACATCAGTAGATTCTGTCTATTACTACATGTTCGCATTGTTTGCAGCTTTCTTATTGATTGTGTTTCACCTTTTTTTTTTTTTTCTTTGTTTGAACGCAGGTGAAACTTCTAAACAAGCTTGCATCGGCTAAATCTGAGGATCCATCAGTTGGTAGTAAGATCTTAACAGATATGATTGACGGCTTGGAGGAGGCTGCAGTTGCGGTAGAAATTAGGTTAAAAATTGATCAAAATCACGCTGATCTGAAGGGAGGGTATGTATATCTTATCATCTTTCCTTAATACTATACATGCTTTTGGTCCTTTATGTGGGTCAATATGAAGTAAATAACTATTATAATACTTTTGTTATCTCTAGATCATTCCGTGATTATGGGGAGGCTGTGCTAAAGCATATGGATAACACCATTGAATCAGATCCTCAATTGAAAAGGGCTCTGAAGAACTTTGAAGGGGTACGTTATCGATTAAACTAACTATTTGGGGTCATCATTGAAATAAACAGCTCCGGAGATTATAGGTGGTTTGAACAAAACCTTTCTGATAAATTTTAATTGATTTGGTATATGAACAGGTTAGGGTTTCTGGCTATGGTGGATGGTTTCTGTTACGACTGTCCCTCCATGATCCTGTTCTTCCCCTCAATATTGAGGTAATTATGAAAGAGTAAGTTATGGTAATATGCATATTACGGATCGACCCGTACTATGGATCCATATCTCTATTTTCAAAGTTCAAACAGTCGATCCCAACTGTTAAACATGATCTGGTGTGCCTACTTGTTTCCAGTGAGTGACTGAAAAGCTTCTAAATCAACACGAGCCGAGTTCTAGCTTTGGTCTTTATATGAAAATATATCTGGAGAGCAAATTTTATATTTTTTTAAATTTTTTTACTATTTTTGTAGGTAGGTAAAAATCACTACTTTTGGATGATCCAGAATTTCCAAATCAAGTGATTTTTTTACCTATCTAAAAAATTAGTAATAAAATTCTAAAAAATGTAAAATTTGATCTGCAAGTAAGTTTTCATATGAAGATCGTATTGAACGGTTCAGATCGACTGTGTGGACTTTTAAAAACAGAGATATGAGTCCATAGCACGGGCGGCAATATGCATATTATCATAGCCTCACTCATTAGTCATTATAAAATACCCCTTTACTGTTTCATCCTCTCTCCATTTCTTTTGTTTGAGAATTTACACATCCTTTAAAATTTTACTTGTGTAGGCACCAACCAATGAAGATGCACTAAAACTAGGGCTGGCTGTGCTAAATGCAGTGAAGGAATTCCCGGCACTAGATATATCTGCGCTTTTGAAATTTATTCAACAGTTTTGAGTTTTATGCAAAATCGAGATACTTTTGTAGAATGTGTTTCTAGGAAAACTTGTCAATAAGTCAATAATTGAGAAATAGTAAGTCCAGAGGATCCTGTATGTAACACAACAGGACTTTTATGGCAGAGGTGTGATAACTTTTTTGTTTGGAGTTGATGCCCATTTTTTGTGATTTTTTTAAATATTTCTTCATCTTGTTGGAGTGAACAGTGAAGTAGCAGCTATTTATATCTAAAATGCAATAAGCACCAGTGATCAGACAACTACAATGTATTGGGGCTTTCAAATTGCTAGCAAGTAATTATCTTATCAAATAAAATAGAGTGAGGCTATGGTAATATGCATATTACACAATAACCCGTGCTATGGGCTCATATTTTCGTTTTTAAAATTCAAATAGTCAATCCGAATCATTCGATATAATCTTCATATGAAAATAAATTTGCAGACTAAATTTTACATTTTTTAGAACATATTTACTGTTTTGTTTAGATAAGTAGAGAATTACTTGATTTGAAAATTCTGAACTATTCAAAAGCAGTGGTTTTTAGTGTTCAAATCGACTGTTAATATGAATCTATATCGTGGGTCGATTAGTAATATGCATATTACCATAGCCTCTCTACTATATCTATATGAATGACATTGTTTGCAACCATATTGCCTTACAACAGCTATTACTGACCACCTATCAGCCAGGTTAAATTCATATCACCTAAGGTAACTCAATTCTAAATGAGTCACGTGCATTACAGACTTGGGTCAGATTGGTCCGGAATGAAACTAAAACGGTGCATTACCTCGGTGGGTCCGGACTCATTTAACCTTGGGTTTTGGGAGGTATTAACGCATTGGCATGGAACTATCAAACAACCAAGTGGTTTTGCATGCAATCCTCATAAACCCACAAGATAGAGGCTCAATCGTGGTAGTTGGTACGTTATTTGGAGTTATACTTAACCTAGCCTCTTAGATCATGATGAAAGTGATTAGTGATGGATTTAAAATTAAGTTGGTGGAATCCACTCCATTAATTCTAACAAAACTAGCTTCTAGGATGCCATTATTGTACTATCTTTTGTTTAAAGAAGTTGCTTCTTCAGCTTAAAATACTTCTTAAGCTACCAACAATTATTAAGGGAAAAAAGGCTAATGAGTATAGACCATTTTTTCACCTGCTTCACAATTAAAAGAAATCAGAAAAGAAAAAATAAATAAATAAGATTTAAGCATGCAAATGCACAGTAAGTCAGGAACTAGAATAGGCAGTGTTAAAGTAACTATAGCTATTCACATCATGGCTTCAACTAAAGCCTCTTTTGCAACTGGGTCGAGCCCAAAAGAGTTTACATTGTACCTTTTTAGAAAAGAAAAGGTAAGTATCCCACTAACTTGCTCCATTCCCGACATTTTTATGAATACAAAAAAAAAAAAAAAAATTAACAAATTTATCCTCACCTCAGATTTTTTATTAAATCTGCTCTAACCGCTCCACTGTTGGGCGGTCCACTATTGATAGCAGACCGCCCCCCAGTGAGGGCAGTCCACTGCCCATACCAGACCGCCTCCCAATAGGCGGTCCGCTATAGAACCACTATAAAAGGGATTTTCTCTCTCCTGACAGTAACAATTTCATTCTAACAACCCAAAAAAGAAAGAGAGGCGATTTTGTAACGATTTTGAGCGATTTAAGGCAACAGTAGAGGTATATTTAAGACGAGAAGGATGGACAATAACAATCGAGGTAAGAAAGAGAGCAACCGAGATCGTGGCGTAGCGAGAGGAGGGTCAATTAGTGATCGAGGTAAAAATGAGAGAAAAAAGAACAACTGTCAAGTATGCCGTGATCCCCGGAACTGTCATGTATGTACGATGAAGGAACGGATTAAACGGCTTATTCGATATGAAATTTCAAACGATGACTTTGTGGAAAATTCCTACGGCTTTGGTTTGAAAAAGAAGAAGGTTGATCCAGAGCCTCCAGCATCGGACGATAAGTTTGTTCCGTGTACTTATATTGGTAAGGCCACCACTTCGTCTGCTGTGACTGATCCAGATCTGGCAAAATCCGATGATTCGTTCCATGCACTTTCAAGGCTCGTTGTAAGAAGTAGACTTATTAAGAATTTATGTTGTAGACTTTATTTCGTCAATTTTGTGTTTGTTATATTTTATGTTGTTAGTTTTTGTATATGTAATTAAGTAATGAAAATAACAAAACTGAAACATATAAAAATAATCGAGGTAAATAAAAAATTAAATAATTCACAAACTACCAATTAGAATAGTTCACAACATATATCTAAAATAGTTCACAACATAATTTAACAAAACTTGGTAATCAGCAATGACGGTCGAACAAACTTAGCCGACGTCTGGGTCTCCTTACAGATGGCTGTGCGACACTACCGGATGTATCTCCATGGCTACTACCGGTTCTTGGACTTTCATGAGTGTGGTGGCTACTACCAGTTGCCTCAGCAACAAGCATTTTCTCTTTCATTGGCTTCGTTAATGACATCTGTATTGCATTCCATTTCAACAAACATGGTATGATATTGAAATCGTAAAATATAAAATAAAATATAAATTGTATCTGCTCGCTGCCTGTCAGTAGTTGAACGGCGGGCCTGATGTCTTATTCGCTACCTTTCATCTGGTCCATGGTCATTACAGCACGCTTGTGGGGGTCTTTTTCCTATTCTGATCCACCCCTTTGCGGGCATGATTCTGTCCCCAACATAGGCCGGCCACACATGCTGGTTAAGATAAGGATGGAAAGGTGCACCCCAAGTACTCGCAAGGTAATCGGTACGGTACATGTCTGCGACATAATCATTCTAAAAAAAGTTTCTCTCTCGGCACACTGCCATAACATGAGAACAAAGTAGGTGGGCCAATTGGATTCCTTGGCAAGTGCAGGTTACAGTATTGTCAGGTCCAAAATTAACAACATACTTGAACATTCTTTTCACAAACTCCATAGTCCCATCTAGTCTACGGCCGGTTGGAGCGTACTCATTTGGACAGTGCACTTCGAATTCCAACATGTTATTCCTGTACGGGACAACTTTCATAACTGCACCTTTCTCCCTATGTTTCCTTAGTTTCCCCTCCACTCTTGTTGAAAACGTTTGATTCCTAGACAATAATTCGAGGGCTTTAACACGCCGTTCAACAAACCATGCATTTAACTTGTAGAAGGTATCCTCTACAATTGCTGCCACGGACAACATTCGGCTCTGCTTGAAAACAACATTCAAAGACTCGAACCCATTTGTGGTCATAATTCCCTATTGGTAACCTCCATCACGGGTTTGAAATATCTTCTCATATGCGGGTGGTTCAACAAGATTGGTGGGATTATTTTTTTCCACATTGAGTAAGTACGCATTTACCTTTGGACAGTACTGAAAAAAAACAATTTTAGATGAGAAAATATAAGTAAATAATTCAGAAAATATAAGTAAATAAATAAAAATATACATACCTTGGCAAAATCTCTGAACATCTCTTCCACCCTTCTCGGCTTCTTCCTCCTACAACCAATTTTGAATGTACCTGCAACTCATTTTTCGTATCCGCAGTTCTTATTTAGGTTGTTTGCAACGTGTTGCATACACAGCCTGTGCACACAGTCACTGTTCGCTGTCGACCACCCGTACTCTTTGCGATCAAAAACATATTTGATTCATTTGTGCTGGTCTGATATGACACAAAAGAACCTGTTGACAACCACTTCTCTTCGTAAAAAACTCATGAAAAATCCTCAATTTTCACCATCCTCCTTCTCAACAATTGCAAAGGCCAAAGGCAAAACTGGTTTTCAGCATTATATGCATGCTATCAGCATCATATGCACATGCTATCAACAGTCTCCCCTCGTAACGGCCAGACAGGAAGCATACATCTATACTGATGACCGGTCTGATGTATGGCACAGCTTGAATACATGGACCAAAAGCCCATCGACATCATCTACGCTCAGATTCCAACATTCGTACTTAGTGCCGGGATTTGTACTTGCTATGGCCTGGAGCAATGGTGCAAGCAAGTTGTATGAACCATGCCAGCTACCGAACATTCGGCAGATTGCAAGTTCACGCCTCTCCACAACCTGTTATATTTTGGGTTGACATGTAAGTAAACGCGTCTGACATGTCTAGCGACCTCCTTAATGCTCATCGATAGGTCCTCCTTAACGTCCTTCTCAATTACATCGGCAATAAGTGAAGCCGTAAGTTGTGCATAGTCTTTCCTTGATGACGCAGACTTGCATGTGTGAGGTGGTTCACACTTCTTAATAATCCATGCCTCCCCCTTACCCACAGGGGTTGCATAAAGACGGAAGGCGCAATGCGCTTCGTCTTTACAAACAATAACTAACCTTTTTCGGTCCTTTTTTTGTACTCTGCACTCCCAGTTGCCGTGAACATGAACCTCATTGATTTTCTTCATAAGTTCATCTAAGTTGGTGTAAACCTGCTGCGGAGCAAGCTCTGAATTATATATGACACGCTTCCCAAAAAAGGTTATGTCTGTCTATTCAAAAGCAGTGGTATTGTTGAATGTGGGGCACGGATGCCTATCTGTCCGACCTCTAATCAGAAATTTGTCTTCCCTAGGGTAATAATCTCCATCACCATCTGATGTGTGATTAGAATCCCAATCCCCGTCCCATTCGTCACCCATGTCCAAATCCTTTTCTGGTGTGGCATCGATCTCACCATCAAGGTCAAGATCTCTCCGGGTAACAACGGGTACCAGTATAGGTATTGATGGTGGTACAGATGGAAATCTGGGTTGAATTGGGGTTTCAGGGAGAGGTGGTGGTGGTGGTAGCTCGGTGGTATAATCGTCCATGTTACGATCAGTGGTATAATCAGGTATATAATTCTCATAAATGGGTGGTACGTACGGTCATAACTCGAGTGGCGAGGGTTGTCATACCTCGAGGGGCGGGGGTTGTCATAACTCGAGTGGCGGGGGTTGTCATACCCCGAGTGCTCATGACCCGAGTTGTCATAACTCGAGTGACGCGGGTTGTCATAACCCGAGTTGTCATAACTTCTATTTTCCCTAGAAGTTCCAACCCCGGATTCACACGGAACTCTCCTGGAATATAGGTCCATTACCAGGGTACCCTGTGACTGAAAAGTATTGTAAATACTCATTCATAACAACTCATCTGTTATTGGATACCTGGTATAGTAAGGTCTACCCCCACTTACTGTGTTAATCTGAGTAACTAAATCTATATCACACCGGTTGGGGTTTACACCAATTTTTTCATACACCATTCCCTTCAGTGCAACAAATGAGGTTCATTTACCTAGAAGCCATAGGCTGCCTCCTTAGTGTATTGTGCTCCCTCCACACCCCGGGTAAACTTCCCGCCCATATACAGTGCAACTAACATCTTTCGGTTTGATAGCTACTGTTTAAAATTAATTAAAAAAATTAAATTAAATTAAATTAATTAAATATACCTCTACTGTTGCTTGAAATCGCCTCTCTTTCTTTCCTCATCTTTCTCTTTCTTTTTTGGATTGTTAGAATGAAATTGTTACTGTCAAGAGAGAGAAAAACTCTTTTTATAGGGGTTTTATAGCGGACTGCCCAACTGGGGGCGGTCTGCTATCAACAGTGGACCGCCCAGCAGTGGAGCGGTTAGGGTAGATTTAATAAAAAATCTGAGGGAGGGCAGATTTGTTAATTTCTTTTTTTTTTAGTATTAATAAAAATGTCGGGCTCCATTTAGAGCAAATTCAAATTTCTATTTAACAGAATGAAACTTGTATTTATTCCTGAGATATGTTTCTAAGGAGAATCCTACGAATGAAAGAAGTCAAATTCTATAATTTGAATATTTGATGGTGCCATTCTTTCAAAACCTGAATAAAGTTTTATTGTTCTATTATTGTTAGGTTCATTCCATTTGTGGTACTGTAGCAGTCCAACTGGATCTGAAATGGAACGTGAAAAAAGATATCTTGGCGTGTTACTGTCCGATATAATGTCGGCCATTTTAGACTGTAGTCCCTTGATCACGTGCCAATTTGCATATTTTCAGTCTCATTAATCAAACCAAAACCTCCCCATTTCAATTCAATTCGCGACAAAATTCACCGAATTTTAACAGTGCATGCAGCTTCGCTTTAAGCAAAAAACCATCATGCTGCCGAGAGCCTTAAAAATCCAAATCTTTCTTCCTTTTTTTTGAGTAATTTTTGCTGAACCAACTCGAAATTTCAACCAAATATTCCACTTCTGATCAAAATCGATTTAAATAAGTGTCGTACCGTGATTAGTTACACTGTGACTTGAATCACGTGTTGTATTTATATATGTCGTGATGTGATCAAATTTGAAAGAATAGTCACGACATGTTAGTAACTATTAGTCACGCTGTTATCACATGTGACTGGTCACATTTAACTATTTTTTTTAATAATTTAAATTAGTTTATTCAAGATTTACTATACGATCAAAATCTAACAGTCCTAATTACATGCGATTTGTATGACCACGTATCGTGCCGTGATCAGATCTTTCGCGTGACGTACTGTGTCGTGTCAAATTTTCAAAAGATGATCACGTCATGCAAATGACAATCCGGAACACTGAGTCACAGTATGTAACTGGCATACATGCTATACCGTGATATTTTTTATCACGCCGTGACTTTCTTAAATCCCTAATTCGGTTCCTGATGTCACCGGTAAAATTCATCTTACAATAACAAAAATTACCATATATTTTGTTGAAATGAAATATAAACGGACTTAAAAGTTGGTTAAATGATTGCATATCAAATGGTGATTTGTTTCCATTTTCCAATGATCAAATTAGGTCAGCATAGAGCATGCGATGTGGGTGTGATGCAAATTGTAGCTTTTGCTTGCGTCGATTGCTTAGAATCTACTCACGATCTTCTTCTTCTTTCTTCTTTTTTTCTGAATCAGTGGGATTTGATCATGGCGATCTTTTGAAAAAGAGAGAGGATGAACTTATGTCACTGAATACTGATTATTATTTATTTTTTCAGGAAGTGATCATTGGCCTTAATTTATTAATTGTCACATAGGAGGTTCAAATGTTTTTACTTTTTTGTGTTTTTATTATATCTTTATTTTTAATTTTCTAATAACAAAAATTTTATATGTTAAAATAGAACCGTTAGATATGATATATATTATTTTCTCTATATGTACACAAAAATTTATTACTTTTTAATTTTGTTTGTATGAGAATTAATAAATTGAAAACTCAACGCTAAGAAATTATCTACATAAGTGATTTTTTACAAACTCTTGATAACAATCAAAACAAAGTTGAAGTATCATATCTTTTACATATACATAGTAAACATGATGTAAAACATATCTAACGGTTTTATGTTTTGCATGAAGACAAGAAGTAAAAATGAAAATATGACTTTTGGCACTGAGAATTATTTTTCATTTTCAATTTTTATTAACTCACCAAACATAATTTAATAAATATTACATATTCATATAGTCATGAGGTGTCTTTTGACCGCCAACTTATCCAACTCAAAATGATACTCATGCAATATGCAATCACTAATTATTAATGCAAGGAAGTGAAAGATGAGAGGAAATTAAATATTAGGCCCTGAATGCAATATAATTAAACAAGGAAATTAAATATGAAGCCTATCTATTCGATCGGTTAGCTAGCTGTCTAGAGAGAGACTGCATGAGACTGTTAGAGAGAGAATAGTGGATGACACGGTGTACAGCACCGACAAAGGAAAACGACTGCTCACCCAACCGGTTACTTGATCAGCATCATGCAATCTGCAAATACCACCTAAACAGTGCAATTTAAAAAAAAAAAATGTTATTCAAAACAAGGTATATTGTTGTTTTTAATAAATGTATGGAACCGAATTATTTTTAAAATATCATGTTATTAAAAATAAGATAGATTGTTTTTTTTTTTCCGATAAATGTATAGAATTGAATTAATGGCTTGGTCCAACTGAGTTTCATACTAATAATTATACAGTGTGGAAAATTAATGAAACCGAACTAATTTTATTGGTCTATCTCTAATGGGACTGAATCTTTGATTTGGTGTTATTGATTTCTAACTCAAATAACACTAACTTTATGGTCATATTTAGTTGTGGCATAAGTCATGGAATAAATATCTTATTATGTACTTATGCTGCTCAATATGAATAAAGTGTGATGAAATAGTATAGCATAAAAAATTACGGATACCGTCATAAATTAACACACCTATTCAGGTTGCATAACTTATGTTGCGTCTCTTCTCTTAAATTAACTCACCTATTCAGATTTAACCCATGACTTAACTTTAACCCACAACCAAACAAGAATATCTTATACTGTCATAACTTGGAATAAGCAACTTATGCCATCATAACTTTAACCCACAACCAAACATTACCTACAGCTTCTACTATGATCAAATCAATTATTTAATTCCAATACTTTTCAAAAAATTTGCGACTGAAATACCCTGCAATTTTTGAAAATTACTGAGATTAAACTATTAATTCGGTTTTAGCAGATATCTCAATGGAATCGAACATTGATTGGTAAAGCAATCCATCCTTTTTTCTATAATTTGATTTATTTTATTTCTAAAAAAAAAATGAACAACAACGGTTCTTATATCCTTAATTTCCACGCTCCGCAATCCCTCAGATAAACATTTTTTTGAGTCGTCTTCTTTAATTTTTGCAAGGAAAACGCCTACTACTAACTACTATATCATTTTCAGTCCTTTTCCTACAATTAATAGCAGTTAAGGACTTAAGGCACCTGGACTTAAAAGGTAAAAACGGAAAATATAGGCTGGATAAACAATATATCTATTACGAAGTCATTGCCTAATAATTAATCCGATTCAGTTTATTATGTAATCTAAAATACATATTAAACAATTACATAATAGTTATTTAATTTTGACAAAGTCAAAATATTTTTGACATATTTTATTAATTTTTAAAAATTCACACTTAACTAATACAAATGAACTTGACTGAACCAACACTTATAATTTTATACTTTCATAATCATTGTTGAATCCCTGAAATTCGTATTAGACAATTATATAATTCACACTTTGCTATTTTATTAAGATTATTTCATTTCTTTGCAAATAATACCAAATTGTGCAAAATATAATAAGATTTTGGCGATGCCTATTTTCCACAAAAAAAAAACACCGTCAATTGGCATAAAAATAGATGTAAGAATATGCGTCCTTTTCAGTTTATAAAAATATGAAAAAGGAAAAAAAAAAAAAAAACAAGCAATCAAAATTGGGATTCCTAATACAAAAAGTTTGAGAATGTGGTGATGCTGATTAAAAGTCAGGTCAGGTAGCAGATTCTTGCGTGCATCACTTCTTTTCTAATTATAGTAATTCAACTAACCTAGTAGCAAAAAAAGACTGCATATGTACGATTTCTATTTTTTATTTAATAAAATTAAATTTTAAGAGTGAGAAATGAAAAGAAAATAAATGCGAATATAGAAAGGATCCAAAGAGCGGAACGAAAGGGGAAGAAAAAATAGAGGAGAGTATGGCTATAAATTTATGTCTTGTCATGATTAGTAATGTTATGATTTGAGTTATATGTGTCTGGTTGTGGAGTGATTAAAATTACGGTGAATGATTACGGATCACTAATGTTTAGGAATACCGATACATACGTATGATGACATTATTCACGTTTGGTCACATTTAATTATTTTTTTTTAATTTAAGTTTATTTAAGAAAAAAAATTTATAAGAAAATCATAAAATGTGAAAAAAATATAAAAATGGTATAATAGTGAATGTGGTCACGTGACCATGCACCGTGAAAAAGAACAAGTTGATTCAATTCGTCGATATATTTTTTTAACCAACAACAAATTTACAAATAATTTTTACGGTGGATGGTCATGTGACCACATTTAACTCTACGAATTGGTTAAAAAAATACATATTAAAAGGACGAGTTGATCCAATTCATAGAATTACTAATTGAGATCAAGCCGACATTTTTATTAATATCCAAAGTTTAATAGAAATTAATATTTATGCCCAGATTCTCTGGTTTTCGCCAAAAATGTTCAAGCCGGCCACAAAATGACCGGTTTACGCTCCCCACTAAGCCGGCCATTTTGTGGCCGGCTTACTTTTTTTTTTTTTTTTTAAAACCCGTATTTTACCCTATATATACCTCTTTTTTCTCTCTCCTCCTCACAACTCTCTCATGATCAGAGTCAAAATAATGATAAATTACGTAGGGTTTTGGCTTAGGTTTTGCATATTTTCTCACACTTATGTTTAATTTATTAGAGAAAAAGGCTACTGTCACCCTTCTTTATGTTTTATTGCAGAAAACAGGTTTTGGGACTATTTTACATCAAATGGAGCAAGAATCGGGTCAATCGGAATAAGCAACGCTTATCGACTAAGTCTCTGTTACGGCCCGTATTGCCTAATACGGACCAGGAAATAGCGCAATACGCATTAAACCCTTCAGCGACAAGGTCTCAATACGGACCGTATCAGCCAATACGGTCCGTAACCAAGGCGCCTTTTGGGGAATAACTGCCGACAGCTGTATCCAGATCATGTTTCTTGGCTTCCACTCAACTCCAGACGTCCCTTCACTCCTATATAAGCACCCTAGACAGAATAGTTTAGTATCTTTGTAATTAGGGTTAGATTTGATTAAACTAAGAAGAGATGAGTGATTGTAACCATGCCGTTCCGCGGCTAAGTTCATTTCTTAGGGGCTAGGCAGTAAACCTTGTTACTCTTGATGCTTTGATATATATATTTTCTGTTGTTTATGATTTCTTGTTGTTTAATCGAAATGCTTTTGTGATTTATTATCCCTTCATCTAACTTCGATGATCTAGTTTAGTCTATTAGGGTAGTGACAGTACTTTAATGGTAAGAGAAACTATGTTGCACGAATTAGCCTCGTTGGGATTTATTAGGTTTATGTGAAGAAAACCTTAGCGGGGAAACCATAAACCGGAACAACAAAATGCGAACCAAGTTCTATCATTTGCGTAAGATAAATCGCAGTGATCTGTGTAGTAACTTGTGTATTTAAGAGATCAGTCATTTGCGTAAGATAACTCGCAGTGTCCTATGTAGAATCTCGATGAAAGATCTGTCATTCTTGCGTAAAATAACTCGCAGTGACCTATGTGGTGTCTTTCATAAAACAACAACAGGAAATCAGACCCGACAGGAATATATTATCAAAGTGGATTGAGTAGCAATGGTGTGCCGAAATCCTAGGAATTCTCATCTCTATCTTTATTTTAATTACTTTTAATTGTTTCCTAATTTACATTGATCACAACTACAACTCTCAATTTTCAGATTTCGTCTAGCCTTTCGAAAGATTGTGATTCGATCGCTCAAGACTCTGAACCAATATTCCCTGTGGATCGACCTCGAATATACTACTCGATAGGATTGTGCGCTTGCAGTCCGAACCAATAGCATTTCTGAGTTTATAAATATTAAAAGAAACATCGCTCTCTTTTGAGTGATCACCTCATCTCTCAACCGAATTTCCTCTCTTTTTTAAGGTAATTTTTTTTTTATCTAATTTAAATTTAAATTTATTTAATTTAGGGTTTAGGATTTAGAGTAATTTGTTGTAATTTAGTGTAATTAGCACAGTTGATCATATTTTAGGGTATTTTGGCTTTTTTAACATAATTAGGCTAATTAAGTGTAATTTAGCCGAATTTTGGTCGTTTGTAGCATATTTTACCGAAATTAAGTTATTGAAGCCTATTGTGGCATATTTTATGTTATTGTAACCGCAATTGACCTATTTTAGCATGTTTAAGCAGAATTAAGCCTATTTTGGTCGTTTTTAGCATATTTTACAGAAATTAGGTTATTGAAGCCTATTTTAGGTTATTGTAACCGAAATTAGGTTATTGTAGCCTGTTTTAGCATGTTTTAACGGCAATTGGCCTATTTTAGGTTATTTTTGACATCATGATGCATAGAGCACGGTCTACCCGTCGTCTAGTAGTGGACGAGCCGATCAGTACCAGCAGCACCGACCATATCAATCCTCTCATGTGGATTCCCCACGACGAGCACCAAGTCTCACTGGCATCTCGTGAGGTACATATCTTTTTTTAGGTTTTCATAAATTTTTGTTGAGTTTGAATTTTGTTATGATAACACCTTGTGGACTACTTTTTTGAACGCATGACACGTTTCTGTTGGATATTAAGTTGCGGTGTGTTCACATGCGGTACTACGAGGTGATGGACCAGTACCTCATCAACCTGGGTCTCTACCAGGTTGTCGACATCGTGCGGGCAGAGAGAAGCATCATCAATGCATCTCTCATCGCAGGACTGGTGGAGTGATGGCGTCCCAAGACGCACACGTTTACATGCCATTCGGAGAGATGACAGTGACTCTCCAGGATGTGAGTGCCATTTGGGGTTTGCCTATCCGTGGCACACCCGTTGGCGGCGTATCTGAGACAGCCGGAGATTCATTGGGGATATCGACGAGTTGTTGGGAGCTGATCCGACCTATCTCATTGGGCAAAATGGGAGGTCCAAATTCCATATGAGGATGACGAGGTAACGGGAGCACTTCAGCGCGGGTCTCTCGGCAGATTCCACCGAGCTGGAGATTCAGAGGTAAAATCTATAATTTGTTTCTATTAATCAATTTCCAATATGAGGATTCTATTACATTTACTATAAATTGTTTCTATTAGAATTTTTATATGTTTTGTATTGCAGATATACACGGGGCTACGTGATGGACCTTTTTGGTTCTGTCATGTTTCCTGATTCCAGCGGTGATCAGATGCCGATGATTTATCTCCCGCTGTTGGCAGACCTTGATCGGCCGTCGCCGTACAACTGGGGTGGGGCTGTCCTAGCCCATCTGTACTTCCACCTGTGCCGTAGTAGTGAGGTAAGTCTCTAACTCTTTTCTTAGTAAATTATTTAATCAATCAATCCATCAAAATACACTGACGTCTAATGTTCTTGAAAATGCAGTGCGAAGCAGATGTACGGGCCGGTACTCCTGCTTCAGCACTAGTCGTGGTCACGGCTACCGGTGGGCCGGCCTATCCAGAATAAGGCGTCGAATTGGGGAGTGCCAGATACTTGGAGATGCCCGGCATACGGGAAGAAGTGGCACAGTTACCACCACTACTCAGATCGGACCCATGGTGCTACTGTTGGGATCAGGCCAATTCGGTCGAAGCTTCATAGTTTGCTTGCCGATCTTGTTGAGTGGAGGCCGTACGATCAGTTATGCGTAGAAGACCTCTTGCCGGGAATGTGTCTCCAGGAGCAGGAGCGGGATATGTGGTTGTACCGAGGTCCACTCATACACTTCTGGGTAGTAGAGCACCACTACCCAGATCGGGTACTCCGCCAGTTTGGTCGAGTGCCGTTGATTCCCGCAGACCCATCTTTGTCGAGATCCACTATCATAGACCTGCACAAGTAAGTCGTAGTCTATTCTCAAATACCTCATATTACTTGATAACTTTGTATTGCAACTAACGTCTTCCTTACAGGATGAACCACCGAGGGCGAACAGACCGGGACTGGAGCACCCATTTTTCAAACTACTATCATGAGCCAGATGCGATCGTTCAGACCCAGGGAGATTCCCAGTTGAGGTACGATACTTGGTACATGCAGATCTGCATGGCCAGTGTATATCTGCAGGGCGATTACGGTGCCCATCTCCGCGACAGGATCAAGATTGATGATGGTTACCATCCCAACGGCGTCACATGGGCTCGCCAGGTAATGCACCTAAAAAACTACATAGTTTTCCCCTAACTTAATAGTTCATCAAAGTTTGATCTAACAAAGTAATTTTTTCAGCTTTTGTCTTCGATCAAGGAGTGCGCTCATGGGATCGCCGTTATGGGAAAGAAGAACTGGCGATATATTGGGTACCACATCCTCAAGAAAAATGCAAATGCGGTTGAGGATCCCGGGTACGGTGGGAAGATCATCACGATGCTGCGAGACGCCGGAGAGAACATCAACTGGCGTGGGATAGATCCACCGAGCCTGACCCAGGCCCGAATATAGGACAAGAGATGCCACATTCCCCCGATTCGCATCCAGAGTGGGACTACCATCGTTGGGTATTGTCCAATGCTGGATGGGCGTCATGGTACGACGAGCATGGATGTCCGGTTCAGACTCAAGTATGTCATACTTCAGTATCTGTCAGGTTTTAATAAATTTCTTCATTCAGATCAAATTTACTAAATTATGTGTATGATTGCATGGTCCGGCAGAGATGCCGCCACAGCCACCGCCTGAGGAGACCGATACTACTGATCTCGAGTCCCTCTCGTACACTCTCCATGACTTCGGGGTATACGAGGATGATTTCATGTTGGCATCGCCAGTACCCGGATATGGCACAGAGATGCTGCATGATGAAGAGGCTAGTGGTAGCGGGTCTCATACTCAGCCTGCCTTTGGGACTGGGTTCGCCGCATCTATCTTCGGTACACCTCCGCCAGTACCGACAGTCTCCACGGGTGATGACAAATGGTATACTGCCGAGCGGATACTCATGTACGCCGATGCTGGTGTGGAGACCGAGAGAGACAGAGCCTGGTCGCGCGAACGCCGAAGTACCGCCTCAGCGATGGTCCCTATCTCCGTTTTAGTTGTATTTTTGCTAGTTTTGTACTATTTATATTTGGTATATTTGGATTATCCTATATTCCGGTTCTTTTGTCTGTGTGCTTTTATGGTACTATTTTTATATTTTACAGATAAAATAAATTATCATGATAATGCTAAACAGAAAATATTACAACATTAAAATAGTAGTACAACATAAAAAATAAACAGAAAAATATTTAAAACAATTGAATTAGTGTGTTAAACAGCAAAAATAAGCTTTAAAGATTAAAGACACACCAATTGGCGTATCCCGAAATACATTGAGTCGGTGTGAGTGACATAAGTACCCAGAAAAATAGTTAAGAAAATAATATTACAATACAATAACAAAATAAAATTACACTATATACAAGAAGAAAATAGTTTGTGTAAAAAAAAAAAAGAGTAAGCCGGCCACAAAATGGCCGGCTTAGTGGGGAGCGTAAGCCGGCCATTTTGTGGCCGGCTTGGACATTTTTGACGAAAATCCGGAAATCTGAGCATAAATATTAATTTCTATTAAACTTTGGATATTAATAAAAATTCCGGGAGATCAAGCCACCTAAAATTTTCCAGTCGAATTTGAAACATACAATCTCTCATATGAAAAATATTAACTAATCAAAGTATAATTCTCGGCATAAAAACATTTTAAACACCAATTTCTTATTTTTCTTCATAAAATACTACACATAAATTTTTGATCAATTTTTGATAGCGACTCAAATTTATTCATGTGAAGACTAGCAGCGAGAAGTCTAAAATCATACAAAAATGTATTTTATTCACGCTGTACCACCGACCAAGGACTTCTGGTGGGACCCACACCTCCGGCCCAACAAATGCCACTAAAAAGTTTCTATCTTTTTCTTTCCTTCTGTCTGATTTTTCTACGTTTCTTACTTTGTTATTTCATAATCAAGTGGCCTTTGTTAATACAATAATACACTAGGTTTTATTTGTTTTGATACTAAATAACTGTCAGATCTGTATGTCTTCCAATCTAGCCAGACAAGCACTGCTCACAGTTTGATTTTATAAAATATGATTCCTTAAATTAATCACAAATAGTAGTTAATTAGCAGTCCGTAGTTGCGAGGTGTTTTTGATAGCTGATGTATATATATATGATATATAGATGTTTACATTAAAGAAAAAATATTTAAAACACAAGTAATTGGTCCGTATTATGGATTAATATATTTGTTTTCGAAGTTCAACAGTCAGTATTGTTCATCATGATTTTTTTTATAAAAATTACTTAAAGACTAAATTTTACATTTTTTAATTTTTTTCCACTATTTGTTTAGATGAGTAGAAAATCACTGCTTATGAATTGTAATTTCTAGTTTGAAAACCAATCTAGTTGGAGAGAAAAATCACTGGGAATGGTACAATGTATCGATCATGATATATGTACTAAGTCGAGTATCTATATCAAATGGATATTTCATTTTTGCGTATCAAGGCAATGAGAATCCGCGAAAAACAACTTGATGCATTGTATGTGCCAATTGTCATTTAGCTAACAACCCTGTAGAGATTGAAGTTTCGCAAATTGTGTTTTCTGATAACTGTATTTGAAGCCATTGTTCGAATTCCTTATGATATGCAATTGAAACAAGTTCTTGTTAATGGTAAAAAGCGGGTTTGAATGCGGGTGTTGTTCTTATTTTACTCGAGGGATTTGAGCTAGCTCCAACCGATTATATTTCTCCTGAGTTTGAAGAAGAATTCCTCTCTCTATAGCAATGATTTTTTTTACCTGTTTTAAAAAAATAGTAAAAGATTATAAAAAATATAAAATTTGATCTACAAGTATCTTTTATAAACAGATCATGTTGAACGGTCCATAGTTTATTGGTAAGGGTTTTTTCATAATTATTTATTGTTTAGATTTTGAAAATAGAGAAGTGATGCATAGTTTGGACCAACCAATATATGCGAAAGTACTCATAGTAATGTAGCCTCACTCTATGTGGTAAAATATGTAAGAATTTTTTTTGTTAGTTTATAGGTAAGGGTTTTTTTTTTTTTTTGAGTAAAGATAAGGGTACTTTTTATTCAATACTTTTTATTTACATGGATAAGGTAGGGTACACAGTACACTTGATGGATAAGGATTAAGGATACAATGTGTCATGTGTGTAAGGTCAAATTTTAATGAGTGTTTACAACATCTTTATCTTAACCCATTAACTTCAGTGAGTAAATTTAAGGTACATATAAAAGTTATGCTTAACAAATAAAAATATAATATTGGTAAGATTAATTCTTAACGGATGTAAGAAAATACTTTTATCCAATTTAAGTTCGGATAAGGTGATTTGATTTAGATGTTGTTGTATCTTCATAATTGGTACGAAACTAAATAATTAATTCCTCCAAACAATTACGAAACATTGTGATTAAAATTTAAGTAAAAAAATCCATTTTTTTTTTACTAATATTGACTTGTTTATATTAAAGTTGGCGAGTGGAATATATCAGTTATTAAAAATATTTATATCATTCTCCAAACTTATCGATTTTCTATTTCTTTTTAATTCAACATACAGAAAAATTAAACATACTATTCCATTGTGTCATTCATGAAAGCTCGCACAACAAGCAACAGTTCAATATGTACAGTATTGGTTGGGTAGATAATGCAACGGCCGACATTTTTATTAATATCTAAACTTAATTACAAAATATTAATTATATCCAGCTAATGCCCAAACCGGTCATTTTTTGGCCGGTCACAAGTGATTTTTTTTGAAATATTTGTTAAATTACTTCTTTTAATGTATAATTAGCATAGTTATACTAAAATACGCTAAATTACTTGAAATTATATTAAATTACGCTAAATTAAGCTAAGAGATACGATATCTTCACTGAGAAGGCGAAAAACGACGACGAAACTTCAAACGGCCATAAAACGGCGCTCGAGTGTCCGATTTAAGCAAATGACCACTTTTCGGAAGACTTGCGAAAAGATGCATGTGCCGGTGACAACTGTGCCATTTTTCGAAATTCATAATTGCCAAAAAATAAAGGGAAGAGCCTCAAAACTTGAGTGGAAGTTTCCGATTAAGATTTTTATTTCTATTTTTCGATCTAAGTAGCTCAGTAAATTGGTTATATAATGAACTTGTAGAATACCAATTTACTATTTTTTGGAGTTTCTTTATTATTTTTTATGATTTATGAAAGATGGCACAAAATCGGCCTAATTTAGCGTAATTCAACGTATTTCAGTATAATTAGTGTAATTAGTGTAATTTAACGTAACTTAGTGTAACTTAGTATAATTTAGCGTAATTTAGCGTAATTTAGCGTAATTTAGCGTAATTTAGTGTAATTCAGCGTATTTCAGTATAATTAGCGTAATTAGAGTAATTCAGTGTAATTCAGCGTAATTTAGAGTAATTTAGTGTAATTTAGCGTAATTTAGCATAATTTAGCTTAATTTAGCGTAATTTACCGTATTTTAAGTAATTTAACATAATTGCCAGTAATTTAGCGTATTTTAGTATAATTATGCTAATTATACATCAAAAGAAGTAATCTAACAAATATTTCAAAAAAAAAAACCATCCTGACCGGCAAAAAAATGGCCGGTCCGAAATGCAACCGGCCAAAAAATGGCTGGTTTGAGCATTTTTAAAAATACCCAACTAAGCTGGGTATAATTAATATTTCGTAATTAAATTTGAATATTAATAAAACTGTCGGATGCAACGGGGCACTATTAGAATTTTTGTTATATGAAAGTTTCATTTATAGATAGTCCGTTGCTTTTATGCCAACTATATATGCCAAAAACCATATATTCGTTAAATAAATACAACATTACTCTAGCTGCTTGAAAGCGGATAATGCTAATTAAACTCTCTTACTATTTATTTCTCATTTTTTCAAAATAAATGCAGTACACAATTTTCTTTAACCAATTGGAATGTTAAAAGATCAACTCAACAAGTTGCTTTTCAAATGATGTCAAAAAGCAGAATAAAACAAAAAAGCGAGCATTTTCGAATCCGGTAGTCGATAAAAGACCAATGGGGTATCGCCAAATCATACACCGCCCATCACATGATAAACGACTGTAATTGCGGGCCCCATCTAGCTCGTTCCTCTGGAATTATCTGGTTAGAAGACACGAGAGAGTAGAGAATCATAGACTACAAAATAGGGACACTGTAGATGCTATAATAGGATTAGTAATATGGGGCCCTCAAATGATACGGAGAATGAAGTATAATAATTTTTTTTTTCATGGTAATGTACTTCTAGCAAGAAAACAATATTTCATGTATACATAACGAGGAGGGATTTGAATGGATTTATTTTAAAAACAGTAATTAAAATAATTAATGTTAAAGAACCAACATGATTAATGAGGTTTTTACAAAAACAACAAAAACCAAATAGTCTATTCGGTTAAGAATTTTTTTTTTTGCTTCACCGAATAGGCTATTCGATTTGAAGGATTTTAACTGGGGTTGTAGGATACGATGCCATAAAAAATTCATTTTATAGGCTTAACCGAATAGGCTATTCGGTTTGGTGTTTTTTTTGGACTTAACCGAATTTGCATTTCGGTTTAGGAGTTTTTTTAGCCTAAACCGAATTGGCAATTCGGTTTAGGGTTTTTTTTTTTTTTTTAGACTAAGAAGAGCAAAATAAAGAAATATAATACTGAAAATTCAAATTTTTTGTTTAAATTATTTGACTTCTTTTGATATATAATTAGCATATTTATATTAAAATACGCTAAATTACTTGAAATTATGTTGAATTACACTATATTAAGTTAAATTACACTAAATTACATTACATTACGCTAAAATACGGTAAATTACGCTAAATTACATATGAATAGGGACGATATCTTCACTGAAAAGACGAAAAATGACAGCGAAACTTCAAAAGGTCATAAAACGACGCTCGAGTGTCCGATTTCAGCAAATGACCACTTTTCAGAAAGCTTGCGAAAATACGCATGCTTCCAAAATTCAGAATCGCCAAAAAACTAAGAGAAGAGCCTCAAAACTTTGAGTTAAAGTTTCCGATTAAGATTTTTATTTCTATTATTCAATCCAAGTAGCTCAGTAAATTAGTTACATAATGAACTTGTAGAATACCAATTTTTACTATTTTTGGAATTTTTTACTATTTTTTATGATTCGTGAAATATGGCACAGAATCGGTCTATTTTAGCGTAATTTTGTGTAGTTTAGCGTAATTAGCGGAGTTATTGTAATTTAGCGTAATTTAGTGTAATTCAACATAATTTATTGTAATACAGTGTAATTCAACATAATTTCAAGTAATTTAGTGTATTTTTTGTTGTTGCTAATTATAAATCAAAAGAAGTAATCTAACAAAAAATTTAAACAAAAAATTCAAATTTTTAGTGTTAGATTTCTTTATTTTGCTCTTCTTAGTCTCTAAAAAAAACCTAAACTGAAATGGCTATTCGGTTTAGGCTAAAAAAGTCCTAAACCGAATTGCCATCTCGGTTTAGAGGAATTTTTTACAGATTTACACACAAGGTTACAAATCGGTTTTTTTTTTGGTGAAGCAAAAAAAAACCCCTTAACTGAATAGGCTATTCGGTTTTTGCTATTTTTTGTAAAAACCTCGGTAATTATGTTGGTTCTTTAACATTAATTATTTTAATTACTGTTTTTAAAAAAAATCCGATTTGATTATCACGTTTTTTTTTACCACAATAATTTTCTACATTTTCAAAGTCCAAATTGTCGATCCAAACCGTTCAACATGATCTCCATAATAAATGTGCTTGCAGATCAAATTTAATTTTTTTTGAATTTTTTTTACTATTTATTAAGTATTTTACAAAAACTAGTCAAATACATACCATTGAATTTTGTACCCATCTTAATAAACATTCAAAAAATTCAAAAAAATATAAAATTTGATCTGGAAGCAATATTTTATTGTGGAGATCATGTTGAACGGTTTGAATCGACGATTTGGACTTTGAAAATGTAGAAAATGGTTGTGGTAACAAAAAACGTGGTAATCGGATCCCTCTTCATATATAATAATGTGGTTCGTGTATAATTTGAATAGATAATGTACTGTCATATTAATAATGTGGTTCATGTATAATTTCAAAATCTTGTAAAGTTGGACAATTAAAATTAGAAATTTTATGAGAGGGACCAACAAATACTATATTTGTAAAAGATTTAAAAACTAAAAACTATAATTTTCTCATTCTTCTTGTTTTTTTTAGGGGGGGGGGGGGGCTGGGACCCCTTCATTTTGTTTTGGATCTTGCGGATATAGATTATTTCAAATATCAGCAAATAGAAACTAAGTTGTTAATTTAATTGTATGTACGAATAGCTTATTAATTTTTACGGCATTTTTTTCATTATTATTTGCAAAAAAAAAAAATAGCGGCCCGGCAATGTCACATAATTTTTAAACACTTATTTTTGAATAAATTCGATATCCTTATTCTTTAAATAATTTTTGTAAAATAATGTAAGGTTTAATATTAATTAGATAAAAATATAATAAATAATGTATTTGGAAAGATTAAAAGATAATTTTCATGTTTACATATATATAAGGGAAGAGATTTAACTCCTACAAACTCTTATCTGGATAAAAAAAATTCTAAAAGCTACATTATCAATAAAAATGATGCAAAGATATTTTTTCACGACCAAATTAAGAATAATTAAGATGAGATAATTTTATTGTGATATGTTTGTCAAAATCTAATTTTTAATCAATTTAGTTGTACATCATTAAATCTTAAAACTATAGTTTTAAGACTAAATAAAAAATACAAACAAATACAAAATGAGAGCAACAGTATACGAAAAAAAGTGAAATGATTTAATATTGTCAAATATTCGTCTTACCGTGACACAATCTCAATCAGTAGTTTATATTTATTGTCTTGAGAGGAAAAACGAGATCCGAAATTAACTATGTGTCTAATACTAATCCAAACAAATTTCATATCAAATTCACACAATTTCTCTAATAAGTTGAATATTCTGTGAAAATTGCACCGAGACATTGTAGAGGAAGCTGAACCCATGAAAACGAACTCGTGAAGAAAAAACGAAGAAAATAACATTCCCACGTGGTCCCCGCGCAATCATGTAACTAACCTGATGCTTCCAGTTCTGGTGCTCCGTAGCTCCCCCATCCAATCCCGACGCTTCTAGTTATGACTGTTCGCTGTTATGACGCTCCATCCAAGTAATTCCCTAAATTTCTCCAAATAATTTCACGTGTGAAGGCGACACCGCCGCACCGCCTCAGCATCCGAAGCCATAAAAACTGCCACGTGTGTGGCCACTATAGGCGAGTCGCCTGTGGCTTAGCTTCTACGTCAATCTTGTACGCAGTGAGAGAAAGAAAAAAAAAAGGACAGATAGAAACCCACAAAGAATCGAAATTCTCATCTCCAATTTTGTCCGTTCTTAAAAGTTAAAACTTGATTTCTTTTTTGTTTGGTAAATAAAAACTCCAAATTTATTAAAAGAAAAGGAAATGAATTAATGCCATAGAGTCTAGAAACATCCGAGAGCCATATTTTATTTGATGAGAATCGGACTTTAGATTTGGGACCTCCAGACAAGACAAAAAATGGAATCATCGAAATCACTTTGCAAGACAAACAGAGCTTGAAATAATTTTATGGAATATTGTGAGGAAATTAATAGGATGACAACATAGCGAGATCAAAATTAAATTTCAATTGTCGTTTTCTTTTAGTATATGTTTTTAAGCGCAACTCTTCAATTCAGCGCTGAGTGAGTCTATGGTACTATGCATAGCACGGATTAGTCCGTACTACGGAGTCATATTTTTATTTTGAAAATTTTAATTGTCGATCCGAACCATTCAACGTGATCACCACATGAATATGCACTTGCAGACTAAATTTTATATATTTTTTTAATTTTTTTACTATATTTTAAGGTAGGTAGAAAATCACTTGATCTGAAAATTCTGACCATCCAAAAACAGCGATTTTCTACCTATAAAAAAAAATAGTAAATAAATTCTAAAAAAATAGAAAATTTAGCCCACAAGTATATTCTCATATGGAAATCATGTTGAACGGTTCGGATCGACCGTTAGAATTTTGAAAACGAAAATATTGATCCGTAGTACGGACCAATCCGTGCTATGCATAGTACCATAGACTCACTCTTCAACGCTTATTAAATTTGGTCACTACATCTTTACTGTTAAAATAATACTAATCTTTTAATAAAATTCAATTATTGCTTATACTAAGAAAACTCCATGTTATTTTAAAAATATAAAAAATCTCGGATATATTATATAACATATTAATAATGTGTTCTGCATAACTTAGTATTTGATAAAACTGTTTTAAATTTTTCGTTGATTTTTTTGTTAGACAATTTTTATCGTGATAGTGACTAAATTAATCTGTTGCGGCAGCTTAATTTTTCTATAATTATTGTACGGTTAAAATAAATATTTCATAATTCGCCAAACTTAAACTTCGGCGACCTAAATGAACTAAATTGGGTTAATTTCATTTAAAAAATGACTTGCCTCAAGTAGTGTACATAAAAAAGGTTTTCAGCGTTAATTATATCCCTAAAATTTGGAAAATGATATAAAACAAACATAGAAGTATATTAAACTCTCTGTGTTTGCAATATGAATTTATTGGCCCATAGCTGAGATTACATGGACAATAATGGAATCAATTAATAGCTTGGCGGCATGATTTAAAGATTGACAATTCCATCTGTAGGTATTAGCTCTCGATCAACCATAATTAATGAACAAATGAACATTCATGTGTTTGTTTAATACAATTTGTATTGTGCAACAATGAAGTATTATTGATTGATATACTTTTTCCAACCATGTTAGATATCTTTCATCCATGTATTAATTGTAACACCGTTTTCCTTTACCAATACAAATGAATAAAACATTAGAACAGAATTATAACGTTCAAGTCATCGGTTCCAACCGTGCAATTTAAATAATTGGTACTTACATTAACAAATGTAAACCGTTAAATCTAATTTAAATCATCTCAAATACACATATAAAAAATTACAATCTTTTGACTTCATTTTGATAGCGCCAAAAAAAGGGGTACGGTTAAATCGCCAAAATTTAATTAGTCCTTCAATTTTGTTAGTCATGATGCATATGAAAATAAAATTGTTGATGTATTTTTTGTGTACTCAAATAACATGATACATACAAAATATCTATTAGATTATTTTTCTTATTTAAGACTTAAAAAAAATTATTTGAAATTTAGTTTTATTGGCACTAATGCAACACTAATAATCATGAACATTGAAATTCCTTTTGAAAAAACTAATATCACTTTAAACTGTTGAATTCCAATTTTTGCTTCGAGCGGCAATGAAAATGATTAGAAGGTACCTTTCAGAACCCTGCAAATTAATTAAATCTCTTTGATCCGGTCCTTTTGGTTTGATATCTGACAAGGACAATTACCAATTTTACTGTCAAGTCACTTTTTCATTTAATGTAGAGGTAGCAATACACATGTCAGTTGCCACCACCAGTTCCTCTCATCATGACTTCATAATTTTTTTCTCAACGCTAGTATTCTGATTTCTGCATGCTATGATCTCATATTAGGTTACTTGTTTTATAACGTAAAATAGAAAGAAGAGCTGACCGAAGGAAATGAGAGTGAAAGTGTAATTGCTGTATAATTCAACGATTTTTGTAACCGACTCTCAATTTTCAAATCGGAGTGTCGTAGAGAATGCGTCTTGTATACGTTGTTTTTTTCTCTTCTTTTTTTTTCTTTGTTTTATACGCTCTGCTCTCTAAGATGGGTATGTTTGGTTGTAAAACAAAAATAACTAGAGTAGTCAAATTAAGAATAACTATTGTTTGTCTTATTAGAATAGTCAATTATCAAAATTCTTAGGAATAGCCTATTCTAATAAGACAAAAAATTTGAATTCACTATTCTAACTATTCTAACCCAACCAAACTCCGAATAGACTTATTCCAAATAGTCTAATCCCAAAAATAGCTTATTCTCAATCCAACCAAAAATATCCGATAACTGCAAGGACAACAATAATAAGGAGTTACCATTATTGTTACTTGAGGAAAGGTAATTGCCCTAACAAGAAATTATGCAATAGAAAGAAATAAAAAAAGCCGAGGGGAGACTGATTCTGACTGCACTCGGTTACTTATTTCAGAATGATAAAATAAAAAAAAGAGGATGAAAGAAGAATGAAGAGGACTTAAATCGATGTACAACCATTAGCAATTTTTTTCACTGATTTTCACCTCAAATTGGAGAATATAGAGAAGTTTTTTTTTTTTTTTTAACTATTCTCTTTGTTGTTAAGTTTTTTACTTTTCTTTATACGCTCCACTCAGAAGCTGTCTAAGATAACAAAAAAAAAAAAAAAACACGACGATAATAATAATAAGATTAAAAATTTGGCGTGAACCCGGTACAACCGTACGTGATGGCCAAATGATTTCTCCACATTTCTAAAAGAAATTCCAGATTTTTCCAGGGCAACTATTTATCTGTAATTTGCTTTTATTAAGTGTTTTTTTTTTTCGAGAAGAAGGATTTATATGAATGAAATATAGTATACTCTAATAGACACAACGATCGATAGATGTGTGTGATCTTTTATAGCTAATGTGGTCTCATCGACCTAGAGCTATCTAAACAAACATTGATGAATAGTTCTAAAAGATCAAATAAACGTCAAATTGCATGTTTTTTAATCTCTAGAAAAAAAAGGGGACACTTTTAGTTAGCAGTTAACCATGCATGTTACACCCCCACTTTACACGAAAGCATGATAAAGAGTACCAAAAAGATGTAAAAATAAAATGCATAAGACAGAGAGTATGACATGATTCTCAATCAACATTTAGCGTTTTCTTTTTTCATTTCTTTCTTAATAAATAAATATTTCTTGTATTCTCCGCTTCACGGGTAGCACCTTGATCCGGATCTCCTAAAGTAACTTAAAATTAAATTTAAATCCGGATCGTGGATCAAATTCCAACCAATCCAATTTAATTTAGGATTCACGGAATTCCTGTCATATTTGTGCGGATTTTGACAAACGGTCCGGATTTAAATTAAATTTTAAATTACTTTATAATCCGAATTCGCTGCACCGGGATTTTTTTTTAAAAACGTAATTAAAATAATTAATTTAAAAAAAACAACTTGATTACTTTTTTTTTTTACAAAAACCATAAGAACCGAACTGCCAATTTGGTCTTTTTTTTGTAATTCTAGACCGAATTGGCAATTCGGTCCATAGTGAATTTTAGCCCAGACCGAATTGGCAATTCGGTCTCAATAGGTATACTGAATTGCCACGTGGCAGTTTCTAGACCAATAGCAATAGAGCATCAAGTCTGATGCGCTTTGACCTTTGACTCTTTTAAATTTTGGACGATTCAACGACTGAGTGAGGCGAATTAGTAACATCATATTTTTGTTTACATCTGCACCGTTAGATCAGAATCCGCACGAATATTAAAGGACTTTTTGTAATTTAATTATGGTCGGATTAGTTCAGATTATCCTGGTGCTATGTATAGTGCAGATTGGTTCGCACTGTGAATTGATATCTCCGTTTTTAAAATTTTAATATTTAATCTGAATTGATAAAAATGTTAAAAAATTCAGCGAATCGAGGAGAGAAGATTTTGGGCTGTCGCCTGTCTGTTCGAAATTAGTTATTGTTAACTGATGAAGTGCTGATGTTCTTTTTTTTTGGAAAGAAAAGAAAAGGATAAAAATCCAAAACGGTTAGTCTAGAAAGATGCTTTCAAAAGATTTTGGAAATTAAAATAGGTATACCGAATTGGCAATTCGGTATAGCCTAAAAAAAAAAGTATACCGAACTGCCAACTCGGTATGGCCTCTTTTCGGATTTTCTGTGGCTTTGTTCCTACAACCCTCGAAAATCCTCTGGACCGAATTGCCAATTCGGTATAAAAAAAAAATCCTTCAGACCGAATTGACAGTTCGGTTCTTATGATTTTTGTAAAAAAAAGAATCAAATTGTTTTTTTAAAATTAATTATTTTAATTATGTTTTTAAAAAAAAATCCCTGCACCGGCCCCTTCCACAATTTCCAATACAAAAATGTCGGAACTATCAAGTTCCCGAAGCATCTCTATCCAATCCAAACTATATGCAGATAAAATATTTTCCTCAAACATATCGGCATTCAATTAAAATAATATTAAATTTAGACTGTTTTGCGAATTCGTATATTCTGCATTAACGGAACATGCGTTAATAGATCTTGACCGTCCAATTGAGATCCGCACTAATATGTCCATGCGTCATAGGCGTGGATCAGATTGTCTCCGATCCTGATTAAATGGCTGAGATGCATTAAACTCAAAAGATGTTCTTTTCAGTTAATGCAGAAGATGCGGACTCATGTTTTGTTTCAAATAACTTTTTGGTTTCAAGTATTATTTTGCTACATTTATTTATCGTCATGAATATTAGTGCCGTGATTATTTTTTATGAATTTAATCACGACAGGCACAAAGTTTCATGTCTAAGGACCAATTCGGTGTAAATAGAAGCATAGGAACAATTGATATCTTTATAAAGTTTACGAAATATTTTTTTTTTCTAAACATGTCAAACTATTATGTGTCGAGAGTTTATAAACTACATTATTTGTTTTTGAAAAATTCAGGAACCAAAATTGAGATTTCCGATCATATTAATGGAATAACAATGTTGATACAACTTCCAGTGGAGTTATTATCAATCCATTCTAAGCTATTCGGGAAGAGAAAATTTAAGACCCAATTTAGTTAAGTTACCCCTTATTTTATAATCCTATTCATTTTATAATGCATTTTTTAGGAGATATAATGCATTTATAATAACTTGTCAGTGAGGCTCCAGCGATATGTATATTGCAGGATGGCTCGTCCTATATACTCTTATTTTTGTTCGCAAAGTTCAAATTGTCGATCTGAAGCGTTCAATATAATCTCTACATAAAAATGTATATACATATCAAATTTTTTTAAAATTGTTTTACTAACTTCTAAATAGGTTATCTAAAAATTCCCAACCATATGTAGTGATTTTCTACATATGTAAAATATAATAAAGAAAGTTATAAAAAATATAAAATTTGATCTTCAAGTACATTTTCACATGAAAAGTATGGTGCAGTTCGTATCAACTGTTTATACTAAAAAAAATATCAATGCAAATTCATAATATAAAAGAACTTGCCTTTGATTTAGTGGCAGGGGCGAAACTCAACTTTAAGTATAGGGGAGGCTAACTGACTAAACATTATATATTTATATTTTTTAATCAAAATCAAAATCTATATAACACTAGATAATATGGTTGTTCACTATTTGATTTCATAAAAATACAATAAATAACTAACACCAATAAAATGACATGTCTATCAAATTATTTTGATACAATTTAATTTTTTAAGCAAAAAAATTAAATATCTAAATGACATCGTTAATAGAAAAATATCATATTAACAATTTAATATGAAAGTAAAATATTAAAATTGATAAAATTACAATGAATAACAATTTGTTAATAATCAATGAATATAAGACAAACCTTAAGAAATAAAATACATCACGTCGTTGGCTTCACACTAATTTTAATTTGAACTTTTTATTTTGATTTTTTCTCTTTTCAGACAAAGTTTTCTTGTTTTTCAATCATATTCCTTTTTATTTCCGATAACTTTATTTTTTGGAGTAACCGTGCATTCCAAAAAAATTCCAATAACTTCCTTTTTTTTCTTTCAGATACTTGATAACCGTGTCTCTCAAATTAGCACCGCTATTTTTTCTATTATACTATTGACCTTTCCATTTTTCAACAACTTTGTAATTATTTATATTTATTTACATGGTTAAGATGCCTTTTTTCACATAATTGGAAAACCGTTATTTTTTTTTTGAAGAGACATGTCATTTTTAGATTCAACTCCTTTAATTTTTTTATATTCTACATGGAGTAACACCTATAAAATAAAATTTTCAATTAAAATTACAAGTACCTGGTAAACAATTTTGGAAATGTTGGGGGTGGCTTAGCCACCTCTAGCCATACTTACCTTCCGCCTCTTTCTAGTGGCAAAGACACATGACTTTTATGTGAGAGGTTATGAGTTCGAAACTACAAAGTGGAGAAATCTTCTATATTAATACATAGGGATATGAAATGTGTGGGGTGGCTTGATCCCAACCTATATTTCAAAAAACAAATTCATAACATGGATCGATCAATACTATGCATATTACCATAATCTCACTTATTACTTTCTTAATGGAGTTGATTTTGTTTCGACAGAAACATATCTGTGCATGTGCGTAATGCGCACACACGCACAAGCACAAGTATTTCAACCTCTGTATGTTATATTATATCATCAGTAGAGATCGATTTGCACATGAATTAGATATATCCAAGTCAGCAACAGGTGGCAACTGGCAAGTGAGCGGGTGTTTGCAGTAGACGAATTGTGACAGATCACGAGGCTTTTTTTTTTTTTTTTCTCTGTAACTAACTACTAATCGAATTATTTGTAGATTTAGACATTATATAATTTTCTTGCTCTTCAATGTAATAAGTCAACTCATCCATCTATTATTTTTCCTGATGACTTATGAAACGAAGCATCCAATTTCCAGGGTTATTAACTTTAAGTAGATTGTAGATCAATGATTTTTTTTTTTTCAAATGGTGATATTTAATATATCCAAGAATTTGTTATTATGGCCTTTTATTTCTAGCTTATGTAGGTTTTGAATGGCGAACAATCTATATTGATATGCAGAGGTGGAGTAAAAAAATTTGAGATTGAGAGGCTGGATGAATAACTATAATGTAATTTCATTTGTAAAGGAGATTAATAATAATATTTTATGTAAAATTGAAAAAATTTAAAGGACAAATTAAAAAATTTATATTCATATATAGGGGACTTAACCTCTTTTCCCAATATCTACTTTTGCCACTATTAATATATCCTCAACCGGTTTTCTTTGTATTTTCTTTGCCAAAGAAAAAGAAAATTAAATCAAAACACTTTTTATATTTTTTTTTTCAATTTTTTTAAAAAAATAGAAAAGAAGAAGAATAAATAATCAACAAATCATTTATACCAATCGTTCATATAGAGCGCGCGCATTCGTAATAATTTAAAATTTTACTATTTTATTCCTCTTAATTTTCTTCTCATGAACATGCAAATGTCAATCGTTTTGTACCTCAAGATAAGATTTGTTGATATTATATTCTCCAATTTTCCCTAATATAGTGTGCTTCTCTGGATAGAAGAGACTAACTAACCAAATGATGGGAATATTCTGCAGAAAACAGTATAATTAAAATTATCATCTACAATGATAGTGGATGATAGGATGAGGCAATGTGGGCCCAATGCCTCAAAACCACAACGCATTGTGGGCCCCAATAACTATTGAGATGACCAATGATTTGCAATAAGTCGGTAAGGGGCGGCATTTTTTTATTTTGATTTTATTTCATAATATAGAGAATAATTTTTGGTCTTCCTCAAATATTGTTAATTAATGTAATGATCCATTAATTCTTCGAAAATTAATTAAGAACCAATGGGTTGAACTGTTTGTCCCTGTCATTGAGTTTAAAAATTGAAGTCGTGTTCATCGATCAAGTTCGGTTTGATCTTATCTAGGTTTAAGTTGCTAATTTTTTTTAATATAAACAAAGAATTACGTTAATTATATTAATTGTTAATTTTATAAGTTTTGAAAGTTTTTGATATTTTTAATTATATTTCGAAATTTATTTTTAATATAATGGCATATATCTTACATGCATAAACTACATGTAATTTGTTTGAATAAATATATAATATTAATTTATTAAAAAAATAATAACTGAACAAATACATAAACATAATTTCTAATTTATGTTTAGTACTCTCCTTACGGAAATATGCATAATAAATTTATAAAATACAACAAAATATTTCGACAAATATATACATTAGAATAGATAATAGATCAAGGTTATAATTTCTCGGATGTTCTTACATCATTACACTTGCAATATTGTCGCCCAAGTAATCTACAGGAGTTGTAGCTTGAAGCATTGCGTTGATTTAACACCTCAAACTTTATCCTTTTCATCTCCTATTGTCCGTATTGCAAGTAAAATATGCTTATTTTAAATATTTTGAGATATATTACAACTAAAAATCTTCAATGCTATCAACGTTGCTACGTCATTATTGCATCATAAATAGGACCTGTCCATATTTATTGGAATTAACCTAAACATTTAAACAACAATTTACAGTAAGCTGAACATTAAAGGACCGTATATTATTTTGTTCGGTCAAAAACATTTTAAAACCCTTTCGTATTATTGTTTTTGGTTTTTACTCTTTATTGTTATTTTTATTTATAAGTTTAGTACATGTTCAAGTACAAGCAATTATTCATATATAAATGGGAGTCTAAACGAAGCGAATTTAGAGCGGATAATGTTATTATCAAATTTGTATCTATTTTTCAATAAGCGGATATGAATACAAATTAAATTTATCTTAAACAGATACTGACCGCGGATAATCCACAAATACATATTTAAATACGGATACAAAACAAATATTATCAAATAATTGAGTCATGTGAACTTTAAGATACAAATATTAATTAACAAAAAAATGGATTAAATAGGTTGATGTCCATCCCTTAGTCTATGTATACAAAAAAAAAGTAATAAGATACAAATACTAGTTATCTTGGTATACAAATACTTTATCTAATATGAACAACAACAACAAAAATTGATGTCGGATTCCTTAGTCCCACGAGAGATAAGGAAAAAAAAGTTATAGATCTTTATATATATATATAACCTCTACCTTAGAGGTTTGGAGGACGTTGACATTACTTTATCTAATTTGTAAAAAAAAAAAAATTGATGTCTGGATGTTCGGATCCCTTAGTCCCACAAGATATAAGAAAAAAAAGTTAGATATATTTATATATAATCTCTATCTTAGAATCTTGGAAGGAGGTTAACAATAGAAAGAGGGGGAGAAGAGCGAGATTCGAAATTGATATCTAGTTGGCTATCTAAAAAAATCTATTTTGAATGTCACTCGTCTCTCTTTTTTCTTTATTGTCAATCTCCTTTTCGTTTTATTTGATAGCAAACAGATTTTGGATATCTAATTTGTCAAAAAAAAAAGTTAATGTTCGGATACCTTAGTCCCACAAAGGCTAAGAAAAAAAGTAGAGATCTTTATATATAATCTCTATCTTAGAATTTTAGAAGGAGGTCAACAGTAGAGAAAGAAGAGAGACAAGTGACATTCGAAATAAAATTTATTAGATAACAAATTGGATATTCATTTCGAATGTCACTTGTCTCTCTTTTTTCTTTACTATCAACCTCCTTTTCATTTTATTAGATAGCAAATAGATTTTGAATATCTTGTCAAAAAAAAAAAGTTGATGTCCAGATCTCTTAGTCCCAAAAGGAATAAGAAGAAAAATTAGAGATCTTTATATATAATCTCTATCTTAGAGTCTGAAGAGGTTGATAGTAGAGAGAGGGGGGAGAAGAACGAGTTTCGAAATGGATATCCAGTTTGCTATCTAATAAAATTCATTTCGAATGTCACTCGTTTATCTTTTTTCCAACCTCCTTTTTCGTTTTATTAGATAGCAAACAGATTTTGGATATCTAATTTGTCCAAAAAAAATTGATGTCCGGATCCCTTAGTCCTACAATGGATAAGAAAAAAAAAATAGAGATCGATCTTTATATATAATTTCTATCTTAGATTCTTAAAATGAATGTTAACAGTAGAGAGAGGGAGGAGAAGAGCGAGCTTCGAAATAGATATCCAGTTCTATCCAAAATTCGTTTGCTATCTAATAAAATCTATTTCTAAGCTCACTCGTCTCTCTTTTCTCTATTGTCAACCTTTTTTTATTTATTTATTAGATAGCAAACATTCTGGATAAAACTGGATATCCATTTTGTTTTACCCATTATTAAAATTACTCATTCTGAATTTAGATTTTTTTTATTTAATAAATATCCAAATTTGAATCATACGCATACGCGGATTCGAACGGATAATACCAGATCCGTTTCTCGACCTAGATACAAAGTACATACATGTGATCAGACTGATTTTATTTACAAATTAATAATTTGTTATGTATTGCTTAAATTTGAAATGAATAGAGCAATCCATTTTTCAGAATTAATGCACACTCGTCTGTTCAGAACTTCAGATGCACACTTGTTCAGGTCAGTTAAACGTAACTTTTGACAATTGGCGAATGTTTTTATCAAGTCAAAATGTATTAAATTGTGAATAGATGTCTCAAACTTCCAAACTCATTTTTTGATCTATGTGAATAATTAAAAAGATGAGAAATTTTAGTCTTAACTTCAACTAAAAAAAACAGTAAGATATATGATGATGTGTATCTTATTAGACACAAAAGCTTGGTGAAAATTACAAACACCCAAACTTAATTTCTTCAAAGTAAAAGAAAAATAACCATCAAATTTTGCAAGCCCCACTTCAATTTGTCGCTACCTACTCCTACTGTCCACATAAATACCCCATGAGACCCCCCTCTTCTCTTCACTCATTGCATCACTCTTACTAATAACCCCCCTTGGTTATTGTAACAAGTTTTCTTTCTCCTGAGCACACACATCATAAACAAAAATGGGGAAGGATTCAGAGATCGGAGTCGAGCAAGCTAGCTACAACGCAAAGGACTACACCGACCCGCCACCGGCCCCGCTCATCGACATGGAGGAATTGGGAAAATGGTCCCTGTATCGTGCCGTTATTGCCGAGTTTGTTGCCACGTTGTTGTTTTTGTACGTGACAGTGGCGACTGTGATCGGATACAAGCACCAGTCCGATGCAACTGTTAACACTACTGATGCGGCTTGTAGCGGCGTCGGGATATTGGGAATTGCCTGGGCTTTTGGAGGAATGATTTTCATCCTTGTTTACTGCACCGCCGGTATCTCAGGTGGGTCCCAATTTTCAGTATATATATCTCTGTTTTCTGTTCACCAGACTGTTTTACTAAGAAATAATTAATACTGGTTTGAAAAATATATATATATATGAGCAGTACACATTCTAGTACATCAAATTTACTAGGAGTTCAGTTATTTGTGTTAAAATAGTGTACTTAATTTATCAAGAAGGAAAAAAGAAGATATGGCCGTATGGCCAAATTCATTTCGAATTAAGAAAAAAGATAGATACTTTTTTTTATTGGAGGCAGGCAGCTTTGGAATTAAGAAAAAAAGATAGAAACCTTTGCTTCTATACCAAAATTGCAACTACTTGATATTATTTTTCGGAACTAATGCAATATGTAAAAGGAAAGGCAAAGATTCCCTTTGCTTGTTTACCGCAAATATATAATCCGAAAATTTTCAATTTACTCCAGGAGTTATACTTTTAAGTAAACTTCCAAGTGTGGATTTTTTTCCTTTTCTCAACCATGATTCAGACGGGATTGTCTAAACCGTAGAATCCTGCAACCAACCGTGTAGTCTCTTAGAAGTTAGAACTACTCAAGATTTCTAAACCATAAACATCATCTAAACTGGTTCAAATTTTTTTCAGGTGGCCACATCAACCCGGCAGTGACGTTCGGGCTGTTCCTGGCCCGTAAGGTGTCCCTGGTACGTGCCCTTCTATACATAATTGCACAGTGCTTGGGAGCAATTTGCGGATGCGGACTCGTCAAGGCATTCCAAAAGAGTTACTACCAACGGTACGGAGGCGGGGCCAACACGCTGAGCTCCGGTTACTCCAAGGGCACCGGCCTTGGGGCAGAGATTATCGGTACCTTTGTGCTTTGCTACACGGTTTTCTCAGCCACCGACCCAAAACGCAATGCGCGAGACTCACATATCCCGGTAAGATTCATAGTTGATTTATAAGTTTTGACAACCTTAGAAATTATTGGCAAAAATTTGAATTTGAAGTAGAGTTTGGAATGTGGTCATGCACAGCACAATTTTATATTTCAAGGACTGGTCGTTTTCATGACTACAACTGGAGCAAGTTTTTCAATAGCTTTCCTTGTCACATAGAAATAAAATTAGTTAATGCATGGAATATCGTCGTCCATAAATAATCATGTGCTTCAGATAAGTTCCATTCATAAATTTAGTTAAATCTACTATAAACTTTTAAAAATTTGGCTTAAGAAATTTTTCTTACTAAAATTATGAGGTCAAATTGGTGAATTAATCATTAAAGACCAAGTATTAATATTCCTTGGATTTCATTAAATTATGGCAGTGACATAACTAAGCTGGTATTAATTAGGAAAAGGATAATAATACTGTGGCGTTGTGGCCCCTTAATTTGTAACCCCACACCTGTCCACCACAGCTAAAGAGAGAGCTAGTTGGTACACCTCTTTATCTACTATTTAGGTAAAGGTGTCTCCTGTGGATAAGGACCATGTATTGGTCCACCAGGGAAAAGGTTAACACGTGGCAAATTATGCTATCACTGACAATTAATGTATTACTATGTCACATGTTCCTGCCATAACATAAGGAGATATTTTTTTTTTTTGATGTGAACGTAAGGAGATATGCTTCACAGTAAATTGAGATGTGAATGCATTGTGGGGTTTTAATAACAGCCGGGTAACTTTTTTTTTTCGTTTAAAATGAAAATAAAAGAGAGAGAAAAAGAAAAACACATAACATGTATTTCTGGAAGGTTATTACCTTCTATGGTATTTTAATATGGCTTACAACAACATGCTGTGATTGCTTTTAAAAAGTACTATGCCTTTTAGAAATTCCCACAGATGGAATTAAACCAAACATTCTGCCCTATTTAACAACTTTGAATGAAATGTCAAAAATGGGAGGCGTCGCTGTATTTGTCACTTGTGCGTTTGAGCTTTTTTTTTAAAGGAATCTTTGAAAAAATCCTTCAAGTTATCTTAAAAAATGTCCTTGCCTAGAATAACAACGACAACTAAATTAAAAAAAAGTTAGTGGATATTATTGAATAATGAATATTGATGCAAATTTTCATTAAATCCAGCAGTGGTTGCTGGTTTAATATTATTTTTTTAAAGTAGGTCTAAGACTGAGTGGTTTATTATTTTCTAAATTATTGCACAGGTATTGGCACCCCTTCCAATTGGATTTGCAGTGTTCATGGTGCATCTTGCCACCATCCCCATCACCGGTACTGGTATCAACCCCGCGAGGAGCTTTGGTGCTGCTGTTATGTACGGCAGTGAGAAGGCCTGGGATGATCAGGTACACACAAAGAATAATTTAAGGGGTCTATATGAAAAATACAATTTTGTAGCAACAAATACAATACTTGTTTTCACTGTTTTCTTGATATATACATTTTGTGAAAACAGCAGTGAATACAGTTGCATTTCTCTTAAGAGAAAACAAAACCTGATCTTGTGTTTTTTGTCCAATTCTCTACAAAATGTACCAGAAAAAAAAAACAAGTTATAAAGGGCCCCATCTGTATTGTGGGCCAAGGTTTGAACCACTAATAACCCAACATAAAGATAGCCCTTTCAGGACCTAATTTTATTATATAAATGTATACATCATGGCATGCGTTTAGTACCCCATATGTTTTTGAGCAACCATTTTTTTCATGCGGAGTGACTTTCATGTGAGTGTATCATCATTTGGCATGAACACGCCTTCATGCAAGGATGAAAAGGACATTTCATTGAAAAAGAACTCGATTCAAACCAAATCTGTAATTTTTTGGAATGACATCTGAAGCAAAATGGATTACATTACTGATTTTTTGTACATCAACAACTGTAGTGGTTGTTTTGGGTGGGCCCGTTTATTGGTGCAGCCATTGCCGCATTCTACCACCAGTTCGTCCTTCGCGCCGGTGCTGTCAAGGCTCTGGGTTCGTTCCGTAGCAATGCATAATTTTCTTGGAAGAGAAAGAGGAGGCTATTGACGGTGCATGGAATTGTAGATAATTTCATAAAAAAAAGAAGAGGCGCTTCTAAATTATTTACTGTTAACTGGAAGGCCCTTTGCATAATTTATCTACTTCGCTTATGATGTTTTGTCGTTGTTGCTGTTACAAGTTGGTATTTACTATGTACTGTTTTATCCTACCATAAATATATGGCTAGAGTTGTCTTTCTCAGTGTCTTCTCTTGATTCTTGCAATATTGATTTTCTTTTATCAATGGAATAAATCGTTTATCATGCAAGGATAAAAGTTAAAAAGAATGAATAAAAGGAGGAAAACAATAATATTATACAAAATTGTCAGAGAAAATAAGGGATGCTTAACTGATAGAATTATCCTGCACCAATGAAACTAAAAAAGAAAAAAAAAAAAAAAAAACACATCTACTCAAAAGTTTTCATGCATTCAGTAGTACTTGTCAGTATATTGTTCCAGGAAGTAGATCTGTTTGTACTTTTGGCTCGTAATTTCAGATCGACTCAAGTAACTATAATATGTACCCGATATAATTTACTCAAGAATTGCTTAACTATTATAAAAAGAAAGAAAGAAATTAATCGAGATACTAGTTATGACTTGTATTTCTTTCTTTGTTTTTTTTTTTTTCTAAAATAGCTGGTGAACGCCTACTACGAGTTTCATTAAACAGGTTTATGTGGTTCATTCAAATTTCGATGGTTCCTTTTGCATTTGACTATCTGAGACGCTTCTCGTCACCGAATGTGTTTGTGATAAGCACGTACTGGATACATTCAGTTCTGTATCTATTGGATGATTCTGTTACAGATGTTAGTTATGCAATTAATAGACTTTCTGTTACAACAGCTTATAGTTGTTAGCCTTGTACACTGTAGGTTATTGATTTAGTCTTTCTATAAATAGCTATACTGTACATGTAATGAAGATTACAATGAATGAATACTTGAAACAGTTTCTCAACTTCTCTCTCGAGCCCTGATTTCAGTTCGACATTGGAAACCTAGTCTTCAACATTGACGCCTCCTAGTTTTCGCCACACATTGACACATAATCCATGGCGCAGTGAAGCCTGTTTCAAGGTAAATTGAGGTTACTAAGCCGGCTTTTTTAGTATTAATTGTTAGTGATTAATGTTATATGACGTGTTCTTTCTGGAATGGTAAGACCACAGGTTGTTTATGTATATATTTTTTCCTTTCTAATTCAGAAAATGATCTAAAAAAAGGAGAAACATTTTTAGGACTTGGCAACATAGCTGAGTTGACAACAATCAAAGGTAATTACTAATTCATAAACATTTTCAATTGTTTATGCTTTTTATAAACTGCCTTAGTTTGATTGAAATTTTAGACCCACTATCTATCTGTGTCTATTAGAATTAAGGCCTATTCTAAACATAAACCACAAAGACCCAGTTCAATTCCAGAAGCCTGAAGAGGCCTCCTTAGGCCTACTTATATTACTTGGGCTATTAATGGGCACTCTATGCGATTTGTTTCTTGCTTCTTGCATTCAAATGGTATCAAGGGGAGGATGGAAATGTAAATTCCCCGTTGAAAATCCTACCATAATATGTAAAAAAAAGTCAAAAGTTATACTTCCATTTCGTTATTCTGATCTAATATTTGATTAAAAGAAATTATGTTCAAGTAGTAGGAATTAGATTACCATTCTCTATATATATTATTTGTCGAACTTTTAAGACCCAAAAACTAAACTCAAGGTGGTCACGATAAATGGGCCCATTGGGCCGGATCAAATTAAACTGTGGTTTTTTGTTAGTTTAGGCTCTTTTGGGGTTGAACTTTTTGCTTTTGATTCCAAATGAGTAATATAATAATTCTCAATTTTCCTGAATACAGATTTCTCACAGTTGACTTAGGACTCATAATATAGATAAAAAAAAATGTACTGTCGGACAAGCTACATTTCACAATATTGCAAAAGAATGCATAATTAGAAACAATCTGACAAGACAAAAACAAATTGCAAAAGAAAGCATAACTGTGCAACAGCGATAGGTTCATGAGGTGGCCGGTGTAGGCCAACTTACATAGGACCTCTGGCACCTTGCCGTATAGCAAATTGTGCACAAGGTTGAGCTCAGGCAACCCGCAACCATAAGAGAAAAGTATCGGACCGGTGATATAATTAAAACCGGCATCAAAGAAGCTGAGTGTGGCTAGTCTATATAACATCAATGTCATTTCAGTCTATATAACATCAACTCTAAAATTTATCGAATCGACTTCAAACGATAAATCCAAACCATTCAAACTGATCTACTTCATTAGTTGTGTGTTTACATGCAAAACTTATATTTTTTCGAACTTATTAAGTATTAAGTCAAGTGGTTAAATGTGAGAGTATTTTACTTAATTTTAATGCATTTATTTTTTAATATTTTGACTGCTTGACTTGATACTAAAATAACTCAAAAAAATAAATTTTTTGCATGTAAATGCATCACTCATAAAGTATAATCAGTTTGCATTAGTCGTTTGAAGTCTATCCAATAAGTTTTGGAGTTGGTGTCATACTTGTCGGACACCTGTAAGCTTCATAAGGTTGCTGATTTCAGAGGGGAGAGCCTGAGAAGTGAGAGCTGATTGTTCGAGAAGACCAACTCTGTTTCTTGCATGTTTTAATTTTGCATGCAGTGTATATCAATCAATCTTTATACGTCTTCTTACTGTGGGGCCGAGTTTTTTTGTTTGGTTTTCTTCTTTTTCTTTGAAAAAAAAGACTCTGCTTAAGCATCTTCATTATAAAATTAAAGCTCTGTTTAAGCACAACCAAAGTGAGATCGATCAATATATTCATTCCAATTTCAGATGCATACTTCTCAACATCTCCTCCATTTATTTAACAACTTCGGCCGTTGATCTTTAACCTCCGTTCCATTTTACATACATTAGGATATCGAACATCATTAAACAAAACAAACACGTTCGTTCCTAGCAATCTAAACATAATTATAAGTTGCACATTTCAAAACAAAATGCTACGTTATGCAACACGCATTTGGATTCTCGTCACTGAAAATCTGAGGCGGTGGAGGCGGCTGTTCAATCATGTACACCGGCATGTGCATGGGCATGGGCATAGGCATGGCAACTGCTGGCATTGGCATTAAATTCATCATCATCATTCGTCTCGCCATCTCATCCTCATGCATGTACCCGCCATTATTCATAAACCCGTTATTCATATATCCACCGTTCATATATCCATGATTCATGAACCCGGGATGCCAAATCGCATTGTTAGTAGCTACAACAATTTGTCCTTCTTTCTTGTCATCTCCGCCTCTGTTCTCTTCTTTCCCATCACCATCTTTCGCGTCTCCTTCGGCCTTTTCCTTTCCTTCTTCCGGAGGTTTCTCTTTGTCCTTCTTATCCCCTTCGCTTTCTTCTTTCTTTTCCTCTGGCGGTTTCTCCTCCGCCGGTTCTTCTTTTTTCTCTTCCTCTTTAGGAGGAGGTGGAGGAGGAATAACTGATGCGAGTTTACCAGTTCGTCTGTGGATGTATTCCACAAGCTTTTCACCAGTCACAGTACCGGTTACTGTTACTTTCGCTGCACCAAGATTTGTCTCCACAGTTTGCACCCCTAAATGTATAAGAAAGTTAGAAATTACATAAAAGTTCGGTTTGTAAGGATATTTTTTCTTCAGGATATGCCATTTGAAAAATATATAATTTTATATCTTTTAGTTATTTTATTATTATTATTATTATTTTTTGTGTGTGTGTGTGTTTGCCTGTTTGGGTGGGTGGTGTGTGTGTGTGGGGGTGTGGGGGTTTGGGGGGGGGGGGGGGGGGGGGGGGGGGGGGGGGGTGTTGTACTTTAAATGGTTGGAAGATACCTCTCATTCTCTGAATCTTTTTTTGCAATTGCTGCGCACATGCCTCACAGTGCATGTTCACTTTCAGTTCAATTGTGGTAGCCTCGTTCACCTGATTCAATTAAAACAAAAGCAAAGAGAATAATATGGTTAGCCATAAAAATACGGAGTTCATGTTCTTGGAGTAATCTGATAATTTTATTTACCTAATTATGAGACATTTAGATCTCATAAAAAAACATTGTGACACGTTTAGATATAGACATAATCCTAATTTAGGATCAATTTCATATTCTTCTTTATCATTTTATTTGAATCATGATATAATTTAAAACAGAGCTTTCCTTCAGATTATATGAAAGCATATTTTGCGGAATTAGTTCGCAAAGAAGCAAATTGTACCTAACAAGTTAAGATTGTCAATTTGTATTTTTGTCCCAAAAAAAATGATTGGTGTTGAAAGTTCGTTCTCTCCACATAAGCGATTTTGATAGGTGTTGCATCCAATAAAAGGACTGCCAAACTCAAATTGGGATCTCATGTGGCAACCTTTTTATTGGGTTTCATGTGGCTTAGCCATTTAGAGGCTGTGTAGTGCAGTAGTGGTACCCTGGAAAAAAGAATACTCTCCTTTTCTCTAGTTTCTTCTAGGCGATGTACAAATAAGTTCTCTACTAAAAAAAATGAAATATATGAAAAGGTTGATGGGTTTTTTTTTTATAAAGTTGCTTTTTCTTCCGGATGTGTTTTACCTAACAATGGACCTTTGAAAATTTAATGGAGACACAGTCATTCCAAGATGGTAACACATCAGAGAGCTTCCTCTTCTATCTCTTTCGTGTCATCAAAGAATGTTTGTTCTTCTCTTTTCTTTTTTCTTTTATAAAGCAAGAATTCAACTTGCATTAATCGTTCACAGTATGCATTTTAGACTTTTAGTCAAACATGTACATCATTTCAGCACTTAATTTCATAGTGAAAACAAACCAATTTATTGTTATTTTTTATGAACATTTATCAGGATCTTTTCTGATTCTGGTCCCTTAAATCCCATTTTGTTTCTATTCTGCATTGAAAAAATTGAGCACATTAATTCTGCATACATATACATGTGTAATATTTGCTAAAATAAATTTCTCGATGAAATGCCAGAGTTGACAAAATTTGATTGAATTAGTGATGTTTCTTTTTTGAAAAGAGAAGAGAAATGAATGTACCTGAGAAAGGACCACTAGGGGCTGAGCTTCTCCCTCAGGAGGAGGTGGTGGAAGCACAGGAGAGATAATGGTGGCTTTTCTCATCATCTTTTTCTGGATGCGGTTGCACAGCGCTTGTGGGTCCACTATCCCCTTCACTGTCACTAAATTTTTCCCCATCTCCACTTCCACCCCTTCAACCCCTGCTCATCATTTCATCATCACAAGTTCAAATTTACATACAAACAAACAAATTTGAATTTGTTGGTAGCTTGGAACGTTTATTTGGTTTTGGGCATCTGTCCGGACTGAGTTTGTACTGGTTTACTATAACAATCTGAGCATTGTGTCTGCTATTAGTGGTGGTGTATGGAACTGATGGAATTGTAACCAGTAAGATGTAATTTGATATTGATTCCTTGTCCGGTTGTGACTACACTGTATGGTCTATGGTGTGCACATACCGGATTGCATCCATCACCAATCATGTCACTAGTGATGGAGGGGAGATGGGATGGGAGGCCTGGCAAGGTTACCTTTTCTTTTTCTAATTTTTATTGGGGAGTAATTGAGTTAGTTTTTGAATCTATACACCCTTTTTTTCTGAAGAAAAGAATTCATTTTTTTTTGGTAAATTGTTCACAATTTTAAATTGGACACTGATATATTTCGGCCTGGTAAAATTGCTGGTCCAGTAATATATATATCACTGTGTACATTCAAGGTCCAAAAAGATGTGATCATGTTTGGACTTAGAATATACTACTATATACAAAAGGTACATTAAACCCAAACTAATTTAGAGTGAATATGCTTGCTTTTTTATTTGCCAAAAACCAATTTTCTTCTTATTAATTTATCTTCCTCAAAGAGAAAAAGAGAGATACCTTTGCACTTGAGAATGGATCTCTGAATCTTCTTTGCACAACCAACACAATGCAAATCCACTTGGAGCACGACTGGAGGCGGTGGTGCCGGTGGTTCCTCTGCTTTTGGTTCCTCTTTTTTCTCCTCTTCTCCTTTTGCTTCTTGCTTCTTCTCTTCTTCTCCTTTTGCTTCTTCTTCCTTCTTCCCTTCTTCTTTAACCTCTTCCTTAGTCTCCTCCTCCTGTGTAACAAAAAGAAATCAATTCTCTACTTCTAAACTATTAAGTAAACTACAAATAAAAATTCTGAATGCTCGTTAAGTTTGTAACTTCACCATTAAAAAACCATGCAAGAATGAGATTTAGTCTAACATAACAAATTTAGTATAATTAAGGGACATATATGCAATGATACATTACCTTCTTAACTTCTTCACCCATTGGAAGACTTAGCTGAGCTTACTGTGAAGTGATAATGAACAATGGAGGGAGAAACAGAGCAGGCAACAATTTTAGCTCCTAATGCTTTTTTATATTAACAAACTTTTGGAAGATGATGTGGATCTTAAAAGGATGCACATAAAATAAGATCAATGGCTCCAAATCCACATGCAAGGCATAAAACCAATGCAACTTCTTTGCCTTAAATGATATGTTGCTTTTCTCTTTAAAAGAGGATGAATTGAGTAGAGGAGGAGCAAAGCTGTGCAGAGTGCCTCACATTTATAGAGGAGCCGTAGGATTTGGCATTTAAGAGGAAGGTTATATCCTCTCCATTTAAATTTGAAATGGATGTATTCTTTCCATATTAGCATGCTTGATGCTTGTATTTTATCATCGAGCAGATCGCATTCAGTAAACTTTAAATTCTACATATTATGCTCAGGTGCAGACTGTTTAAATAAGTTTATCTTTAGATCCTATACTTTTTATACAAATGGAATATGAGATTTTTTTTTATGAGGATTTGATAAATATTATTTTATATATTAAGCAGAGTGAAATTTAAACATATATCATAGATACACTCTGATATTCACTTCGGTAGTTCGGTATCTGTTCAAAAATTTAAATAATTCTTTTACAAATACTCCACAATCTATGAATTTATTGATAATATATACTCAAGTGGAGTATCATATTTTTATGTAAATAAATGCCACGATGTATTTTTAAAAAACTGATATTTTGATCATAACTTGGAATTAATTGCAGGCTTGTAGAAAAGATACAGTAAGAAATGATAAAAATTATAAAGAGGGAAAAGAAAAAAAGAAAAATGTATTAATTAGATGCTACTACATATCTCAAGTCAAGCCAGCTTGAAACTGATCATAACGAATTATTCATGATAAATTGTACAATATTTTTATGAAAAATTTAAGCTTAAATAAACTTTATGCATTTTCATCTATAAACATTGGACTATAATCATGCATCATAAGACATTTTTTTATATTAATATGTTATAAAGGCGGGTCAAAATATGACATATAGAATGAGACATAAATTTACAAATTAACTACAAGCATATTATTATAACTTTTCTTCAAAAATTCATAATATACTTGCCTTATATTTGATTCTGTTCTTACATGTCATATATTATTACACTAGAAAAAATTACTTATTTATGTTTGTATAGCTTTATCGTTTTATTATAGGTTAGCGGTTGAGCACGTAATAAAAAATAAAAAATATAGTACAGTTATAGCGGAATTATAAAGGACTGTTTTGGACAATGCTATAGATTAATTAATCATCCCTAGCCTAATGCATGTATCAACACAAAGGAAAGTATAAATGGAGAGAAAAGGTAATACGGATTGTTGGAGAGTGGTAGCAACCAAACCATGATCTACATAATAAAGTACAATTCAAAAGGAGATGCTGCTTGATGTGCGGTATAGATCCACTTTATGTTTCTCTTCTCATTTAATTTTAACTATTTAAGTTAAATTATGGTAAAATTTGTACTATGACCTAAATGTAGGTTACCCCATAAAAGGTTTCCAATATCACTGTGTTTAGCAAACTTGAGAATCCTTTTGGAACTTTTTAATTATATGCCGAATTATGACAAAAGTTTTTAAGGTGGAGATTATTTGGCAATGAATTAGTTTGACAACATTAACAACTGTAAAAAAAAATTCAATCAGCGATTAAAAATATAATTTGATGCAAGTTTCACTGTTTAATAAATAACTTTAAATTTTTATCATCCGATGAAACATCAAATGATATTTAGATTGCCTGAAAATTAGTTACACGCATGAATATATTGCATTTTACTGGCAAAGTCGGCGTCCATAAGGAAGATCGAACCTTTACCACATCATATACCATGTCTATATTTTTTTTTTCTATTTTTAAACACTTTTCTGGTTTGTTTTGAAAAAAACGTCATCAACAAAGTTATGAAGTCGAGCTTTTGTTAATTGGTTCTAACCAAATTTTTAGTACCAGCTAAAGTTTACTAGAAATATTAACCTAATCAACATTCAAAAATGCATTTGTTGAAAAATTTCAATACAACAGACTGATTCAGTTAAAAAAAATACAAAAACGAACCTGAGAATGCATCTCTAAATTAATGAATTACCCTCCTAAAAGAGGTGCAAATACAAGGAAATAGTGACACATTCTGTAGTTTAAAAAAAAAAAAAAATGGTTCAGCTAGTCAATTTATATTGAATCGCAGTATCGACCATCCAATCACCATATTAAGGAGAGAAGTATGAAACGAAGAGTTATATGATAAGAGAAGAAGTGATTTAATTTCTTGGGCACTATTTTTCCATTTTCATCAATGTCCTTGAGAATTTCTATTGTGATGTTTGTGCATAAAATAGATATTATAGCAATCGACATCATGTCATCATCTCAATTCTCAAAACTACACATTTGATATTTTGACTCCATGTGACTTTTCCGAAAGCACTTTGTAATTCACAAATTTATATGTGTTTTATAGGTAAATATTCCAATATTTTCTATCTATTAAAGTTTGAAATCAAGAAGCAGCTTTTGATCTAGACACGTGTCATCTAATGTTGAAGTATCATACTGGGATCCTAAACTTTCTTTAAAGGGTAGTTTTGCAAAATTTTACTTTTTGGACTATAAAGAAAAAAGAGGAATGCTTTTGAGGGTGTATGTGAAAAGTGATAGGCAAAGGTGCCAACTGCCAAGGTCACATGGGTAGGTTTTGAGACTCCCAACTAAACATTCTCTGGATTCGGATTTTTCCTTCAAATAAAATAACAGCCAAAAGATTTGACATGGGACCATACCATGCTATCCTGTTGGGAACTTCTCTTTTTCAGGTCTAATTATTAGTATAGTTCAGTGTTATAAAATACGGTCAATTAATCAATGGTGAATACTAAATTATTACGAACAAATTTATTAGGAAAATGTTTGCGGATTAACCAACTAATTTGTCGATTTATCCGACTCATCGTTTGTTTTCCGTTTAAACAGTCTGATTAATCGTTCATTTTCTATTTATACAGTTGATTAGTCGGTCCTTTTTATTATTCATTTTTCTCTGCATTTATACATTATATGTACTATACTTTTTCTTGTTCTATCTGGATCTTTTCTAAATGACAATTTCATACAATTTTATTAATTAACAAGAAAATTAAGTTAAAATAAGTTTAATTGATAAGTTTGATAAGTTAAATTAATTATTTTTAATAAATTATGAGTATATACACATAAATTTAATAAAAACGTAAAACTATTTACAAAATTTTAATTAATCGGCTGCATATGAATTAGTCGCTTGGCATGACCACGTCTGTCCTACGAACACATACCATTATACCAGTTATACTTGATTCATTTTTTTATTTTTGTAAAATTAAATAATTTAAGTTATTTACAACATTGGTATAGTTGGTTTTTTGTTTGAGCCCATAGACAAGGTATTTCTTGGGACATAATTATTAGTGCAGTCTTAGTAATTTTTATAAGTTGCAGAATGTTTTTGCTACAAAAAGATTCAAAAATATATTGTGTCCGAATTATTAATTTGACCACATTAGATACTGTGAAGTTCACAAGTCCTCTCCTCCTTCCTTTTCTCCCTTCTACCTGAGTTCTCAATTCCCATTGGAGAGGTTCGGTCCCACATTGTGAAAATCAGTAGAGTTTGGTCCCATTGTGATGCAATTAATGGGACTGATCCAATAGTTCGGTTTTATCTATTTATGAAGAAAAAAAAGCAATCAATTTGTTTCCAATAATTTGATTTTTTAATTATTGAGTATAAAAAATTGACAAAATTGAGTTCATTAATTCTGCGGCGCAACACTAGCCGACATTTTTTATTAATATCCAAAATTTAATAGAAATTAATTAATATACCCAGGTTCGCTCGGAATTAATAAAAATATCTCTACCGGCCAGAAAATGGAGTATTTTCCGTTTAAATTTTATGTTGTAGTATTTTATGTTATTATTTTATGTTTAGATTTTATGTTATACTATTTTTGTTATTGTTGTAGTATTTACTATTTAGCATAATAATGATAATTTATTTTATTTTAGTATAATTTAGTGTAACTTAGTTTAATTTAGCATATTTCTGATGATTTATTTTATTTTACTACAATTCTCATTAGTTTAATTTAGTGTAATCCTGATAATTTATTTTATTTTAGCGTAATTTTCCGTAATTTTGCGTAAGTTAGTGATGAAAAAAGATCTAAAAAAATATAAAAATAGTACCATAAAAGCACACATAAAAAAGAATCGAAATATAAGATAATCCAAACATAGTATACCTAATATAAATAGTACAAAACAATCACCGCCACGGATCGGGGGACCATCGCTCAGCTGGTACTCCGGCGTTCGCTCGAACCGGCCAGACTATCTCTCTCGGTGTAATGACATCAGCCTCGGCCTCGCTGCGTATCCGCTCGGCGGTATCCCAGACTGGCTCATACGTCGGCCTAGAGACTGGCGGGGGTGTACAGAAGATAGATGCAGCGAACTCAGTCCCAAAGCCAGGCTGAGTCTGGGACCCACTACCACTGGTCTCTCTATCATGTGGCATCTCTGTCTCATATCGTGGTACTAGCGGTGGCAGTTAGGCGGTGGCGGCATCTCGGCCAGACCCTGCAATCATATACATAATTAAGTAAATTTGATCTGAATGAAGAAATTTGTACTAACCTGACAGCTAATGAAATATGACATACTAAAGGCTGAATCGGACGTCCATGCTCGTTAGAATGCCTCCCACCCAGTCATAGACAATACCTAACGATGGTAGTCCCACTTTGGCTGCTCATCAGGGGGAGGTGGCATCTCATGTAGCATAACCGGGCTCGCGTCGGGCTCGGTCGGATCTATCTCACGCCAGTTGATGTTCTCTCCGGCGTCTCGCAGCATGGTGATGAGCTGCCCACCGTGCCCGGCATCCTCAACAAAATTGGCATTCTGCTTGAGGAAGGAGTACCCAAGACGTCTCCAATTCTTCTTTCCCAGCATGGTGATCCTATGCGCGACACCTTTAAGCGAGGCCAAAAGCTGGAAAAAAATTAGTTTGTTAGATCAAGCGTTGATGAACTAATCAGTTAGGAAAAAACTATATAGTTTTAGGTGCATTACCTGGCAAGCCCATTTTTTTACCGTTGGGTGTGTAACCATCATCGTCTTTGACCCTGTCGCGTAAATGGGCACCGTAATCGCCCTACAGATATACGGTGGCTCATACCTCAATAGGGGATGTCCCGGGGTCTGCATGAGCTCATCTACCCGATCTGGATAGTGGTGTTCCACTATCCAGAAGTATACGAGTGGACCTCTGTAGTACCATCTCTCCCGCTACTGTAGACAAATCCTCGGCAACTGCTCATCCTTGTACAACTGGTCGTACGGTGTCTACTCAATAAGCTCTGCAGCTCTGAATAGACTAGCCTGATACCAATGGTACTAACGTGGGTCCGATCCACATAGTTGTGATCACCGTGCCACTGCTTTGCCTATGCCGGGCATCTGAGCGGATCGGGCGCTCCCCATGCTGAGGCTCATTCGGGATAGGCCGACCCACTGGTAGCCGTGACCATGACCGGTGCTGAAGCAAGAGTGTCGGCCCATACATCTGCTTCTTATCCTTCTGTATTTTCAAGAATTTTAGCCGTCAGGATATTTGGATTGGTTGATTAAGTAATTAAGTAAGAAAAGAATTAGAGACTTACCATACAACTACGGCACAGGTGGGAGTACAGATGGGCTAAGGCAGCCCCACCCTTGTTGTACGGCGACGGCTGATCAAGGTCTGCCAGTAGCGGGAGATACATCATCAGCATCATATCACCGCTGTAATCAGCAAACATGACAGAACCAAATAGGTCCATCATGTAGCCCCGTGTTTATATGTAATACAAAACAGATAATGAAACGCTGTTCGAAATAATATAAAGTCAATAGCAAATGTAATAGAAACAATTTATAGTTTTTACCTCTAAATCTGCTCATCGGTGGAATCTGTCGTCAGACCCGGGCTGAAGTGCTCTCACAACTTCTTCATCCTTATATGGAATTTGGATTTCGTACGATCCTCAATGAGAGAGTGAGATTCAACTTCCAATAACTCCTCAATCTGAGCACCAAACTTAGCGTTGTCAGATACACATGGGGGTGCCACTGATAGGCAAACCCCAAAGTGCACTCACATCCTAGACTGTCACTGTCATCTCTCCGAATGGCATGTGGAACGTGTGCGTCTCGGGACGCTATCGCTCCACCAGTCCTACGATGAGAGATGCATTGATGATGCCACTCCCAGTCCGCAAGATGTCCATAACCTGGTAGAGGCCCAGATTTATGAGGTACTGGTCTATCACCTCATAGTACGGCATGTGAACGCACCGCAACTTCACATCTAAAAGAAATGTGTCATGCGTTGAAAAAATTAACCCACATGGTGTTAGCACAACAAAATTTAAACTCAACAAAAAATACATACCTCACGAGAAGCCAGTGAGACTCGGTGCTTGCGGTGGGGCATCCACAGGAGAGGACTGAAATGCTCTATGCTGCTAGTCTCGATCAGCTCGTCAACTACAGGTGGTGCTGGACGAGTCCTAGGCCGTCCTCTAGCCATCCTAATGTCAAAAATAAAATTCTATTAACTACGCTAAGTAAACCCTAAATCCTAATTTCAGTCAAATATGTTAAAAAGGGCCAAAATATGCTTCATTATGCTAAAACATACTAAAATAGGCCAATTGCGGTACAAATAACCTAATATATGCTATAATAGGCTAAAATACCCTAATTTCGGTAAAATATGCTAAAAAGGGCCAAAATAGGCTTAATTATGCTAAAACATGCTAAAATAGGCCAATTGCGATAAAAATAACCTAAAATATGCTATAATAGGTTAAAATACCCTAATTTCGGTAAAATATGCTAAAAAGGGCCAAAATAAGCTTAATTATGCTAAAATATGCTATAATAGGCTAAAATACCCTAATTTCGGTAAAATATGCTAAAAAGGACCAAAATAGGCTTAATTATGCTAAAATATGCTATAATAGGCCAATTGCGGTTAAAATATGCTTCAATAGCCTAATTTCGGTAAAATATGCTCAAATGGTCTAATTATCCTAATTATGCTAAATTGCACTAAATTACGCTTAATTATCCTAATTATGATAAAAAATGCTAAAATATGGTCAACTATGCTAATTATACTATAATTACAATAAATTACCCTAAACCTTAAACCCTAAATTTGACTAATTACTCAAAATTATACTAAATTTAATAATTAAAACTAACTCAACGGATTAACACTAATTACAACTAGATTATTCTAATTTTGATACATTACTAACAAATCCTAACATTTTACAACCATTTTGCACTAAAAATAAATTTTTAAAAAATTAGAGGGACTTACTTGCAAATCTGGGAGAAAGAGCTCAACCGAGGAGAGATAGTGTGAAATTTGATAGAATGAATTGTGAGAAATTCGGCCAACCCTCCACACATATATAGCACAAGTACCGGCCAGAAAATGGCTAGTAGTTTATTAAATAGGGTACTGGCAAGAAAATGGCCGGTAGTTTATTAAATATGGTACCGGCCATTTTATGGCCGGTAGGGACATTTTTATAATTTTCCACAAAATATGGATATATTAATTAATTTCTAATAAACTTTGGATATTAATAAAAATGTCGGCAACACTAACTTGCATCATGGCAATATACATGTAAAAGAAGGGATGACGACGATCAGTAGCATATTGAAAATCTGAATGTATAAATTATTAATAATTATTGGTGAAAGATTGGCATGGGCCACAGTTGTCACTACTCACTTGTCGAGATAGATTAAGAAAAACGTAATGAAATTGAGAGTGCACAAAACAAAATAGATTAGATTATTAATTTATTAATGTAAGATTTGCATGCGCAGCAAATATTGAACGAGTTAAATTATGATTGAGTTGAGGATATCAATCTTATCTTATCCCTGCAAATTTCTAGAAAATAATATGCTAATGGTGCCACCCACCTAGACTAACATATATAAATTTTAATGATAGGTATAAATTAATGAATTATTGTCCTTCTCTCTCTCAAATAAAAATACAAACATACACAAGTTTTTTTTTTTTATCTATTTATGTTATTAAAGGATGGTTAGGCAACTGAAAGGTTGTATGAGATTTACTATACAAGTTACAGGATTTCGTTGACACAAGTATATAAAAAAATCTAGCAATTATGATAGGAATATGATAAATTTTAAGAATGTGGTCGTTTAATATTAATGTTTGGATGACCGTTATTTCACAATTAGAGTAGAACTAGGGTGCTCTTAAGCTCACCAAGCTCATTTGTGAGTTTAACAACGAATCCAAATTGTTGGAACTGATCTACTTCACAAATAATACATTTACAAGTAATATTATAAATTTTCAAATTAATTTAATATAAAATCAAGCATTAAAAAATAGAAAGTTTAGATGTTAATTTTAATACATTCATTTTTTATTATTTTTTTACTACTTGATTTTATACTAAGTTAATTATAAATTTATAAATTTTATATTTAAATTCATCAGTCGTAAATTAGATCGGTTTTAACAATTTGGATTCGTCACTTAAAATCAATTCGTTAGATTTGGAGTTAAGCTCACTAGTCTCTTAGCGAGTTTAAGAACACCCTAGCTCTACTCTTCACAGTTACTTGCCATGTCATTGTTATATATTCTTCAGAAAAAAAAATTAATTATTCATAATATTAATATATATTTTTATGATAACAATGTTAATTTTGAAAACTAGATTTTGCTTTAGTAGTAAAGGCAATGTCTTTCGTATTACATATCACATATTAGAATTCCTGATGAAAGATTCATTGTGGATGGATATAAAATAGTTTTATGGTTTGATATGTTATCTTTTGTCACTAGATCAAAGACTGATTCTCAAATTATATTTTTTTGTACAATAAATGTTATGAATACATCTATACATAAACAAAATAAATTATTGAATATCTTCTGTTCCACTAATAGAAAATAATTGGGCAATGGTATTTTGGTTGTACGAATCTTTATCGGCTGCTTCCACATAGGATCCTCTCTATATTTTGCTACAGTATGGCACCGTAAGATTAACAAAAAGATGGAATTTATATTTTCTGCATTAACTCTGAATTAAGATCTAGACGGTCCAATTTAAATCCGTACTAATATTAAAGATCTCGTGCGTTATAGGCGTGAACCAGATTAACTCAAATTCTTCTGATGATGATATAGTTTAGAAATTACCTCAAACGTTACGATAATGCAGAGAATACGGATTCCAAAAGATGCCAGTTGCCGGGCTCTGCCAAAGTTTATTTATTTAGTATAAACATCAAAGATAGTAATGACATCATTCATACGATGGACTAGAATTTATGAATTGCTTGGATTCTGTGATCTCTCCGTTTCTTTTGTAATGGACAAAACTTGATGATAATTACTTCCTTCAACGGAATTAAATATGCTTGAAACAAACAACTTTTGTGCTATAAAAAAGTACTTTTTGATCTCACGCTTTTTAAAGAATAACATTGAAATTTCAAATTTTAAATATAATACGATATTAAGTCTGATTTTTAAACTAGTAGGTTTGGAAATTACGCATTTAGACATTTCCAATTCTATACATAAATTTCCCTCTACCAAAATGAATGCATGTATGTAGCTTTAAAAATGATCGTTGTAAATTATTTAGAACTCGAAAGTATCAATGTTATCTATTTAAAAGGCAAGATAGGCAAATAAAGAAGTTCGTGGTGGAGTTCATAGGTCCTCCTTTTTTAATTCTTCTTCAAAATTATTTGATTAATTTTAAACTTATTATTTCAAAAGAAAAGATCCATTACAATTACATTCGCCTTTAATTCTCTACATAATTATTGTACTAAAATAACATTAATAATCGTATAGTATTTCAAAACTTCATATTTCTAAATATATTCTTAATCAAAACTTCACACATGGATTCAAATAATTTCATTACAAAAATGTTATCAAGAATATTTGTTAAATTATAACAATATAACAATATTTTCATAATCTGGAGAATCAACACAATATAAAGAATTAAAAGAATCAAAAGAACCTACTTTAGATTTCATTTGTTTTTTGTTTCAAATAATCTTGCAGATAATTAATTAAACATTGATTGTTGGCTTGTTGCTATGATATATGATTTCCTAATGGGGCTTAGAAGTCGGATTCAACTATATTAATCCAATCCTCTCCAAAAGAAAAAATTGAAATTTCACGAAATGCTTTCTCAGTTTTACTGTCCCAATGGAGAGGAGAGGAATCCAGCAAGTATTTAAAATTTGATTAAATTAATTGATCTAAGAAAGAAAACAACAAAGTATAGTGGAAGCCATGTTGGTCCAACGAAATTCAATGCTTAGCGCTCGCTGAGGGGATTTTTTTTAAAAACAGTAATTAAAATAATAAAAGTTAAAGAAACGGCATGATTGCGGGAATTGTGAGAAAAAGAACACAAACCGAATAGCCTATTCGGTTAAAGTTTTTTTTTGCTTAACCGAATAGGCTATTCGGTTAAGCAGTCGGCTCTGATGGGGGTCATACGAACATTGCCACAGAAGATCCGATGAAGCAAAAATTTTGGCCAAACCGAATAGGCTATTCGGCGAAGCTATTTTTTGGGCTTCACCGAATAGGGATTTCGGTTAAGCCAAAAAATTCAACTTAACCGAAAAGCCTATTCGGTTTGGGTAAAAAACCCGAGCCATTTTGTCCAACCCCAGCCCTCCTCTTCTTCCCCTTCTTCATTCTTCCTTCTTCCCTTTCTTTCCCCTACCCGAGAGAACAGAAATTCCGAATTTTAACCACCTCAAATCTTCGTCATTTTTAATTCTAATTACATATTTGAGTATAATTTTGAGAGAAGAACAAGAAGAACTTCAGATCTACAAGTTTCGTTAGGTATGTAGTTAAATTTTTTATTTGAAAAAAAAATCCGAATTTTACAATTTTTTTGTAGAATTATTTAGTTTAGTTTGTATTTAGAGTAAATTATTTTTTTTAGTGTATTGTAGTGTAATTTCGTGTATTGTGGTGTAAATTTGGTATATTGTAGTGTAAATTATTAATTTGAAAAAAAAATCCGAATTTTATATTATTTTTGTAGAATTATTTAGTTTAGTTTTTATGTAGAGTAAATTAGCTTATTTTTAGTGTATTGTAGTGTAAATTAGTTTATTGTAGTGTAATTTAGTGTATTGTATTGTAAATAGATTGTATAAATATATCATGTAAATAAATTGTATAAATAGTTAGAGTAATTAGAGTAATTTTTTGAGTAATTTAGTGTAAATAAATTGTAAATAAATTTAGTGTAATAAATTGTAAATAAATTTAGTGTAATAAATTTAGGGTAAATATATTTAGTGTAAAAAAATTTAGAATAAATAAATATTTAGTGCAAATAAATTGTATATAAATTTTATAAATATTTAGTGTAAATAAATTGTGTAAATATGTAGAGTAATTTAGTGTATAAATTTAGTGTATTTAGTGTAATTTTAGATTTTGTAGAATGATTTGGTTTGCATGTAGGGTAATCTTGCTCATAATTATTTTTTTAAATAAATGTAGAATAATTTAGGTTTTTTAGTGTAATTTAGACTTTTTTAGTATAATTTAACTTTGTAGATTTTTTAAATTTTGTATGTAGAGTAAATTAGCTAATGAAATTTTTTATGTGTTAACTAATTGGAGTTTTCTTATGTTGTAATTTTATTTATATTGTAGTGCAAAATGTCTGATGAACAACCCCTGTTGCAATTGAGTAATTATGAACATAAGATATGGAGGGCGATTTCAACGAAGATATTTATTTAATACCGGTTTGGATTTAAATTTCAAAATAAACTTGTAAGTCACGATTAATTTTTGTTGCTATGGAATTATCGTTCCAGCTTGATTATGCACTGCGTCCTGGTCCTTGCCAAATTGGGGTTCATTGCCAACCTCGGATGAAAGAAGGTTTGGTGAATTTAGACTTGTACCAGATGACGCAGGTGAATGATTGTCAGATTGATAAAGCGTTGATCACTGCGCTCGTCGAGAGGTGGAGGCCCGAGACGAATATTTTTCATCTTCCGGTGGGGGAGTGCACAGTGACATTGGAAGATGTCAGATGTCTGTGGGGCCTACCTGTTACCGGTGAAATATTTTTTGTTACTAATTTATACTTTTGTTATTAATTTATATTTAATGCAAGTAATGTAGTGTAAGTAAATTCTATAAATGTTTAGAGTAATTTATAGTAATTAGTGTAAATAAATTGTAAATGAATTTAGTGCAAATAAATTTAGAGCAAACAAATTTCGTGCAAACAAATTTAGTGCAAATAAATTTAGTGTAAATAAATGTAATGTAAATAAAATTAGTGTAAATAAATTGTATAATAAAAAAATTTAGTTATAAATATCAAGTATATGTTTATCTCTAAAATCTATGTTTACAGGGAAGACAATTTCTGGACGCACAGATGATAATTGGTCGCTTTTGATTGAAGATTGCTTGGGTCATGAGGTGTACGACGGTAATGAAGAAGGTGGTGATGAATTTTTTCATTCACATGTACACAACAGAGGCAAGGAAGACGAATATATTAGGAGATCAAAATACTACATGCGCCTTAGATGGTTGAAGGACCACTTTAACGGAGACTTGACACAGTACACTCCCCAGCAGATCGTCGACCGACATACACGGGCATACTACATGGACTTGTTTGGGTCGGTGATGTTTCCCGATGCGAACTCAAGTTCTGTCCCGATCATGTACCTACAGTTCTTAGATAATTTGGGACCGCTGGATGAGGACTACAATTGGGGAGGTGCTGTGCTTGCCTGCCTGTATCGCGAGCTGTCCCGGGCTTGCAGAAAGGCAACGCAAACGATTAATGGTCCATTACTACTGCTGCAGATGTGGTCTTGGACTCGATTTCCTATAGGCCGGCCCAGACCCAAAAACGATTTACCCTTTGGCAGCGAAAACCTATTAGAGAGGATGGCTTTTGGTGCAAAATGGACTATTCCGCATGAATGTGATGGCAACCATATTAGAGGTACATTTATTTAATTATGGATTTTTGAATATTTTTAAAATTGTGTTTGTCAATATAATTTAGTGTTGTTTCAATATGTATTTGTCATGTGTTCACAACTTAGGTACATTGCAATACCGTAACCAATTTGAGCGTCTGATGGTAAATGTTGTCAACTGGATGCCGTATTTGAGTTACTATCACCAACAACCTTTGCGCGGTGAAAGAGACGGGGTGATATTTATATGTCGCGTGTGGTTGGTCCATTTTTGGGAGTTAGGGATACACTGTCCTGAGAGGGTTTTGCGGCAGTTCGGTTTATTTCAGACAGTTCCTCCGCCGGCTCCACCACTCTTTGAGTATATGGAAAACATCTGCAAATGGACCCGTGCAAGGGGTTTGTTCGAAGACGGAGTCAGTGCAGACTGGAGCACTCACTTTGTGAAATATATCGCGGCAGAACCCTTTTCATTTGGAGATCAGGGACCTTACGATATGATAGGTACGAGTTATTTTTTTTTTATGATAAGAATTCAGATATAGTGAATTTAGTAAATTTATTTTAATCGGTGATTGCAGGTATCCCGAGTATATGGAATGGTTCTTCAACAACGGCATGGCATCGCTTTATCCAATGCAAAGCAACGACCAAATTCTGAGCCAGTCAGTGCCAGAACCGGAAGGAGAAGTAGGAGATCTCGGGTATGTCTCAGATGCCCTGGTGCAAGCTCGTATCGTAAGTATTTTAATTTTAATTTTTAATATATCATTTCATTTTATTTATGAACTATCTTCCATTTTATCTAAGAACATTCCGTACAAATTGCATAAACCAGCCCCAATTAGATGAAGTCTCCTCTTCCGCAATTCCGAATGCTATTGGCAGTAACTGTTGTTATGCATCATAAGCGCATGCCATGAATAGTTTTCCTTTGTACCTGCAGGATAGGTGTCCAGCATCTACACTTATAACTGGTCGGAGATATGGCCAGGATTGAATGCATGGACCGAAAGCCCATGCCACACGGGTGAAAATATGTTCGCCCAACGTTCTAGATGGTTCGTGCTCAATTCTGTATTTTGTACCTGGGTTAGACCTCTGGATTGCACCGAGCATAGAAGGTAGCAGTTCGTAAGCTTTTTTCCAAGAACCAAATAAATCGGCAATAGCCAGCTCCCTCCCTCTCCAAATCTTGTTGTATGAAGGCTGAACCGTTTTGTACTCCTGTCTAATTGCAATTCGACATGCTTTTATTGACATCTCCAGGTCCTCCTTGAGACCCGGTTTGATTATATCTGCAATCATCCTGGCAGTCATCTGACGACTGTCTGCTTTACAAGCAGTACTGTAGCAATTGTGCGCGTGTGAGTTTGTTGCAATTGTCCAATTGCCCGTCTCAATGGTTTTTGCGTATAACCTCCAAGGACACCCCTCCGCTTTACATACAACCACATATCTGTTACGATTGATATGGGTAAGTTGTAATTCTAAGTTATTATCCATGGCAAATCCACTCAACTTCGATTTATGATCAGCTTTGGATTCAAATATCTGTCTCACCGAAAATGGACCGTCGATTCTGGGTGGATAACCAAAAAATGCTTCATCCTTGTACAGCATCGGCACATCGTCATGAAATACCGAACAAGGATGCTGCAATCCCCGATTAATAAAAGGAATAGACGATTGCCACTCCTTCCTTACTTCTTCCATCCTAATCTGATCCTCAATTTCGGCCATATCATCTTCCCCGACAACCGGGTCACCAAGGTCAGAGCTTGTGTCTGAGCCAGTATCATTATTCAGCTGGTCAAAATAATCATGCAAATCAACGGGGGGGTCTTTCGGTGGTTTCATCACAATGTATGGGTGAATCATTCACCGGTATGTCTCTGCTAATTCCAGGTACACTACCCGGGTATGGATCATAATTGGTCTGACTAACAACTGGTACTGACTCAACCACTAATTCAAGAAGTTTAAAATTCAGTACCGGAGTGGCATTCTCAAGCACCATATACCAGATCGTTTCGTGGTCTATGTTGAACAACTGGTATTTTTCTGCTGAGCCAGGTGGTGCCGTGTTCAAACGTGCACTGATTGTCAGGTCGAACCGGCTAGGGAGCAAACGAATGCCAACATATATCTGTCTTCTTAGCTCATCAAGACTAGTTGAGTTAGTAACAGGAAATGTACAGGTCGGTGCGTCTGTAATTTCGCGTCTGTGGTACACATTTATTAATACTTGAGACATTTCCTGAACAAAAATTTTCACAATCAACCTTCGATAATTTTTAATTTTACAGCAAAAAATATGATCATAATTGAAAAAAAAAACTTACTACAATCTTCAGACGAACTCTAGAAACACAATGGAGAGGCCGATCTGTAATTTGGAAAACTGAAACTGTTCACACTGGAGAAGCACGAAGGTCTCGGAAAGAAATGAAGTTTTCTCTGTCTCGGAAGTTCTCTCTGTCTCTGGAAATAAATGAGTAGAGAGGAGAGAGAGGAGAAGGAATCATTTTGACAGAACTTCGTCTAACCGAATAGCCGATTCGGTTTAAAATAAAAAATTAAAAAATATCCTCCACCGAATAGCCAATTCGGTTTACAGTTAAAAATAAACAAAATAACCCAAACCGAATAGCCTATTCGGTTAAAAAAAAAAAAAAAAACCCAAAACCGAATAGCCAATTCGGTTTACATTAAAAAATAAAAAAAAACTCCAAACCGAATTGGCTATTCGGTTTAGGGGTGTTACACGAATGGTTACATGGTTCGGGGAGTTGGTTTTGTGAAAATAGGGTAAACCGAATAGCATATTCGGTGAAGCAAAAAAAAACCCTCTTAACCGAATAGGCTATTCGGTTTGTGCTCTTTTTCTAACAAACCCCGCAATCATGCCGTTTCTTTGACTTTTATTATTTTAATTACTGTTTTAAAAAAAAAAATCCTCGCTGAGGAATCCAATTTATGGAGATTGGAACCTTTAAATGACTGGCCCGGGTGAATTACCAAAATGACACGTGTCTCAATTTTCATAGATCAAGGATCTTGGAACTTGGGAGCTTCAAGTCAAGGTATGTGCTCAGCTTTTGATGCTAATTTTTAAAAATAATTTATCGAAATAACTGCATTATTTTTTAGATAAAGATAAAGATTTAGTCTTTGAAGACCTCCAATCTGAATTTTAAACTTACGATTTTTTACACGAAAGATGTTTTTTTTTGTTATTAGACTGGTTTTTAAGATAATTGTATTGGTTATTCGTAATTGTTTCTAATACGAGTCCGTTTGATAGGTTAGAAAATAAAGGAAGTTGAAGGAAAATAGAAAACTATTCCCCGATGATTATTATTTGTTTTATTCAAAAATGAAGAAAAATAGCTCATTTTTGTTCACATTTTTACTACCGACATTTTGCTGAAAAACGTGAAAAATATGGATCCTAAAAAATAATTATCATATTTTCTTCAATTCTATATTTTTTTCGTACATCAAATGGGCCCATATGCATGTGCACCCCCCCCCCCCCCCCCCCCCCCCCCCCCCCCCCCCACCAATTATAGCCGCAATCAAATTTACGTTGGAATATAATCCTAATTATTGAGAATGAATGATATTATTTCAAAATAATAACTGTACTTCAGGAATGTCTTCCAACCTATAAAAAATTCAGTTATAAAATTGGAGAGTTTTCTGACGTGTGGGTCCCCGAAGAACTCACTGTTATAAAAGATGAGGCATTGGACCATGCATGGTTCGGACTTCGGAGTCTGGCTATTATGCAAAGGTCAATATTAATTGGGAATGGGTTACTTTGAGATTCACACTTTAAGAATTTAAACGGTTCAGATTCATCAAAAAATAATTCAAATTTTGAGATATCTTAGAGGATGTGAATTCTGAGTCAAGGGTCTGTGTCAACTAAAGCAAGTAACATATATACATTTTCCAATGTAATTACTTGGTGTACTTGCTATTTATATTCTCCTATTTTGGTTTTCCAAATTTCAAGTTTCAAACTTTGATCCATTGTTTGTAAAAAATAGAAAAAGAACAAACTTGCAGCATATAAAATGTTTGCTTCGCTGTATAAACGAGTTTGGAAGCATAAAGGTAGGTCATTAAATTTTGGCCAATAATACCACTAGGCACTAAACCCCTAACCGTCACTAAACAACAACGGTAAGATAACCAGGTTTAATTTATTTTCTCAATGATGCCATCTAATGGAAAAGCATCGGTTCCTATGTATCCAAACAAAGGAATTAAATTAAATTAATGAAGTGAAGGTAGTTGGTGACAGTTTTAAGGTGGAATCAAACCTATAATTAGGGATCTATCATCTATGCCTACTAACTAACCTTCATTATTATGTACAAAAATAAAAGTTAGCACAAAAGTTTAATCATCAGGGTCGATTCTCTTATCACGGCAGTTGTTATGAAGGATATAATAATAAATTCTAAATAATATTGGCATTATGTCTGAATTATTTTTCATCATTGTTTGACCGTTTGACTGTATACTAAATGAATTCGAAAATTTATAAATTATGTATGTAAATACATCACACATAAAGTAAATCAGTTTCAATGATCTAGATTCATTGTTTGAATCCAATCCGATAAATTTCGAAGACAGTAGCACTATATGTCACTAAATTGCGTAGCACCATAGTCTAACTCCAAAATATATTATTTTAAATTATAATACAACAAACTATTTTAAAATTACATCTGAATTATAAATTACAGATCTCATTAAATTATTATCAAATGTCAAATTTGTCACGGTACTCAAAAGAGTTAACTTGTATATCCGTCAAAAATTTATTAAAAAATTACAGCATCAAAACTTAAAAAGTTTGATATGACCCACTAATTAATTGGCAAAGAAATCCTTGATAGAGCACACAGCTTCGTTTAGATACAAGGAGCAATCAGTCCCCAAGTCCACTGAATCTGATTACTTAATTTTCACAACATCCAATTATTTTTTGGTTAATTGATTTCTGCACTTTTGACTTGCAATTAAGTTGCGGTCGTATTACTTGGTTTTCGTGCACTTGCTGGCATCTGGTTTTGATTTGCATTGCTTTGTCATATTAACAGTAAACTTACACTTCAATCAAGGTTTGTGCACAAATCATTTTCTTACCCAGCATTTGACCAAATTCAAGTAGTTCATTATTTGAATCACGTCCGTTGCAATAAAAATGGCACTACGCGATTGGAAACGTCACGCATGGCTATAATTTTATTGCGGTACCATATAATACGTGTGCTGATTACATGACATAATTTGTGTGTGGCGTGTTATTTCGCATGATGTGATTACTCATTGTAGAAATAACATGAAATGGGACATGATTAAACATAATTATGTGTGACAAATTAATATAAATTTATGTCATAATTTATTTCAAATAATAATTCAAATTTGAGATGATAAATATATTTTTGTACGCAAATATTTTTTTTTAATATTGTTCCTCTTTTATAATTGTTTACAATAATTTCATATTTTTGATTTTTTCCTTAAACGAACTTAAAATATAAATAAAAATAGTTAAAAACAATTAACCGTGACTACATGTTACAAAAAAATTACTAATATGATCAATGTAACCGATTACATCACATTTGATCATGACATAGCTGTATTTAAAACTTGACTTAGTCACGTCACGCTGCGAGACACGTGATCCATATATCATTTGTGAAATATAATAGAGACACATTAAATTTTGATTATATAATCTAGCGGTCTGAATTGTGTGGTCTGAACAAATCATATCGTGAGGTGTCACGGACGAGATGGACACTGAATCACCAGGTACCATGTACCAGTACTAATTTGTGGCAGGAGATGCGCACCGGTGATGACTGGCTACCAGTATTCTATCTCCCCATCTATCTCAACTTGTACCAGAATACTGGACATATCTTGATATCTATGTCTCTGAAAGATTCCCAGGCAATTAAGCGTGCTTGCACTGTCCATGTCATTGACTATATACAACTTTAAAAGACTATATACTTTTTTTTTTGTTAGGGATTACATGAAAATAATGATGCATTATGTGCATGTATGTACCAAGAATTAGAATTTCTCTTTTAGAAATACAACAATTATTGTTTAAAGCTGCGGATTGAACAGCCTGTTGTGTCTGTACTTGAATCCAATTTATCTACTAAAGTTGTCATTCATAACGTCAGCATTTTATATGTGATGCTATTAAAGTAGTTTCAAAGTAAACATTTAATCACAGTATTCTTAGAGTGAGGTTATGGTAATATGCATATTACACATCGGTCCGTGCTATGGACTCATATTTTTTTTTAAAGTCTAAATAGTAGTTCAACATGATATTCATATAAAAATATAGTTGCCAATCAAATTTTATATTTTTTTTCTTATTTTTTAGATAGGTAGAAATTCACTTGATTTGAAAATTCTGTACCGTCCAAAAACAATGATTTTCTATCTATTTAAAAATAGTAAAAATATTTTAAAAAATGTAAAATTTAGTTTGCAAGTATATTTTATATGAAAATTATGTTTAACAGTTCGGATCGATTATCTTAACTTTGAAAATAAAAATATGAATTTATAGCATGGGTTGATCCGTATAGCCTCACTTTTAATTTTATACTAACTTACAATTACGGGTGCAAACGGATCGGATATTATCCGTCCGTATTTGGATCTGTATCCAGATCCGTATCCAAAAATTAGATACGGATATTCAATATTTGAATATATGTGCGAATACGAATACAAATATGGTTTTAAATTTTAATTATCCGTATCCGAATAATACATAAATATTAGATAAGTATTATGAACTTTGGTATTTTCTAATAATACTTATATTCTTTTAATAAATAATAGTATTAAAAAAAAGAATATCCGATCCGTATCCGTATACGAAAAATAAAAACCGACAAGGATATAGTTTTACCACTATCCGGTCCGTATCTGATCCGTTTGTACCCGTAAGTTACAATACATGTAAACTGATTTAAAGAGCAGTACTGAATTACTGTATAGTATTGTTAAACTCCTATCTAACCTTATGAATACGTAACATCCAAATTTCATTTTAGTGCAGAGTAATTAAGAAGTATTAAAATTATGCTTAGAATGGTTAAACATGTATATAATTTTGTTAAACTAATTAGACACGTTGAAATTTTAATGTGGAACATTGTTGGGCTAATTTATGGCATCGTTAGACTAATCTATAATACTGATAGTTTAATTAACCATAAAATATTATACGGAAACTTAAAATGTTTGCAAGACGAGATGGACATTTTGGATTCAAATTCACTTCAATTGAAATTATTAGCATTATATACTAGTTTTAAAAAATCACAAATAAAAAATGATGTAGGAAAGTTTAATTTCTTAAGCACTAAGACATTTGGTAGAGTTGAAATAATGGACAGTACAGATATTCTGCTCTCTCATATCCCCACCCCCTCTTTTTCTTTCATCAAATTGAGGATGATCAATATCCAGTCTTTGTATTTTCTTTTTCGTAACACAATTCTCTCTCGCCTTTGTCTTTTCTCCTTTTTTTCTTCTTTATTTTCTTTTTGGTTTGAGGTGGGGTGGGAAGAGAGGTTGTCATTGGTAGATGCATGCAGCTGTAAGGATTACTATTGGCATAGATGGAGTTGAAGAATTTTTTTTAATGAGGGATATATATCATATTTGATCATGACATCACTGTACAGTGATCACTAAAAGTGAATAGAATTCTAATTAAGGAGGTCACAATAAAATTATTATTAAATATATGGCGTTCAAATGGGATTTTTCTTAAGAAAATAATTATATATTTGTTTGAATGAAAATCCATGTTCCGTTGAAAATGTCCGTATTTATAAATAAACTATCATATTTGTTTATCAATCTATATATAAATAAAATAAGAGAATTTTAGATACGACTAATTTATAGTTCTTAATTTGAAAAGAATGTGGATATTCACATTACCATATCTGCATATCAAATTTTGACTTTTAATTTGTCCTTTCATTTTTGTTAGAATACTCGCATATTTTATATATTTGTTATTTATGATAAATACCAAATACTGTTTGTTATTTTAAAATACTTATACCGTGTTATATTTGTTTAACTAATACCTATCAGTTATTAGTTTATTTGCAAGTGCAAATTTAATTTCAAATTTGTGTCATCCATTCAATATTTGTATCTGCATCTACATCAACTCACCATATTATAAACAAACATATAATTCTAAATTCGTTTTATTTACACCGCTAATTAATACCCATATAATAAAATACTATATAATTCTCTGCAATGTCTGTTACCCAAATCCAAGCAAAACCGCCTCTCCTCGGAAATGTTATACCCTATCTATACCATACATTAAATGTATGTCATATAAAATTAGAGAGAGAAGAAAAAAAAAGCACCGAAAGAGAAGGGGATCTGGCTGGGGTTGGCCATGCTATCGCACCTAAGCTGGTGGGCCAAATCAGTTGTCTTTTGGGTACACTAGTGTCCAAATAGAGCCAAGATGGGCTTGGCTTCCCACGTGGATCTGACTCATCCTTTGTACCCATGAAAGCAACCTATTCCCTAACCCTACATTTTTTTTATTCCTAGAAATTAATATAAAATAATGTAAATATTAGAATGAGTACTGTAGATTTAAATGCCATAGATAGAGAATTCGGATCACCGGTACTGTATGTACAATTATTAAATTCAGATTATTCTTTAATTATGGTATGAATCTAAAAAATGAACTCTTATGTATCGAATTTCAATCACTTGACTAAGAGTTAATCTCAGCTCATTGAATCAAGTGCGGTATCCTCAAGAATACAAATTCATATACAAAAGTATCCGACTTCATTTTTTGGATTCGAACTTTTAATTCGATTCCATTAAATTTATTAAATTTATCAAAGACTTATCCACGCATGATCCAAACAATTCAAACATTTAAGCCAAAAAAAAGCTCGAATCGATTGTTTGGAGAATTTTTTTCATAGTTCTGTCTATGCATCAAAATCTTGAGACAATCATTCTTATACTCTATATTAGTTTATATTGATTTCTATAAATAAAAACTATAGTAACCCTAACTCTTAGCTTTCTGTCCCTGTGAGCCAACTAACCAACAATATTTTATTTTAATATTTAATGTGCTGCAACAAATCAATAAATAGCAACAGAATGAGCATATATAAAGATACCATTTCATGTTTCATAGGTTATCTATCTCTATATAAATAATGATGTTTCATATGTTTCGTGTGGACATGTGTGATTCATGCTGTTTTTTTCTGGAGAATGTATGACATGGTGACATAGGCTACACATGCAAGTGGTCAATCATATAATTAATTGAGAATTAACAAATGCCTTTAACTAATCTAGATTGATTCGTCTTCACAATGAACTTATTTTCTAAATAGATATTATACCACTTGAATCTACAACTATTTTTTAGTTAATTCTGAATTTTTTTTCTTATGAGATTCAGTTTATGAGTAATTTTTCTATTTTAAAAGCTAATAAAATTAAATTATCGAAAACAAGATGGATTATTTTTTTTTTTGAAATCCACAGATGGTCTCAAATTAATGATAGATTCCATCGGGGCATTTTTTGAGATCGAATCAATAATTATGTTTAAGTCATTTATGTAAGTTGCAGCGTGTCTAAGTCATAAAAATTTAAAAATTATTAGGACCAAACTATTTATCTGGTTCTAATAGGAACTGTAAAATCCGCATGTCTTCTCCTCTCCTTCATTCTCTTTTCCACACAAGCCTTCATTGCCTCACTGGGGAATCTCGTGACCGTTAGTGTGGTAATAAGTGACTTTTTGTGAGGGTAAAAAGTGACTTTTCGCGACGGAGTACCGTCATAACTGTGCTTTTTCTATTTGCGACGGTACTTTTCGCGACGGAGAACCGTCATAAATGCGGTTTTTCTCTCGCGATAAGTGCCTACTTTGTTGTTGTGATAGAATCAAACTATTAGTTCGGTTCCATTCATTTATTGAGAAAAAAAATCCATCCTTATTTACAATGATTTGATTTTTTTAATTTCTAAAATTAAAAAAATTGGTTTACCAGTGCCAGAAGTTTTGCAATCTTGTAGCCGTCTTTGCAAATTGCAACTAGCTACTTGATTCTTCTTTGGAACTAGGACGCTATAAAGTCTATAACCGTGTATTGAAATTCGAAAAAAAAGGAGTGGAAAGTCATACCAAAGTACCAAACCTATAGATGATAAGTTTTGCTTTTTTTGCTGCAAAGTATGGCTGTAGCCTGTAGGTGGATCTTTAGTTTTTTTTTCTCTAAAAAAAATGAGTCTGAACGTTGCAACGGTTTAGGCTTTGCGTTGAAAGGACGGTTGCTGTGCGGTAAAAATTTACAAATCGTTAGAACGAGAAGCTGCGGAGCAGTACCAAAGTAAAATAATCAAATTAACATAGACATAATTAAGGTGAGTGAAACTTGAAAGAGAAAACAAATTTGAATTAGATGGCAAGAAGTCATGAAGTCTAGAATATGGAGAAAATTCAAAATGAACTTAGGTTTCTCATAATGATTTGTCTAAAGTTAGCACAGTAAAATTTAACATATATCCTTTTTAAATAAAGAGAGAAACATAAAACGCAGGAGTCATCAGATATCAATGAAGAAAAGTGAAATGTGATCACAACGATATATAAAAGGCATGAATGGTGCAATATAGCTAAGGATCTTGAAAATTTAACTACTATTATGAAACATGATTGAATATGTAATAGGTGCATGCGTTGCTTCAGTACAAGTAGCGGACACACTTTAAATTATATATATATATATAAATATAGAGTCTGGTTAATGTGCTTTTCGTAGTATTTCGGCTTAAATGCTTCCAACCCAAAATCCATATAATCAGCTTCAACGAAAAATTCAAACCGTTCAAACTGATTTCCTTCTAGAGTTTCATTTACATATAATTTTTTTTAATTTTTGAATTAATTTAGAGTATCAAGTTAAGCAGTTAAAAAATGAAGATTTGTGCGGATGCGCTATTGGTATGTCAAACAAGACCATCTTTCAAAAATCATAATAAATAGTAAAAAGTTTCTAAAAATATTAAAAAAAATTATTCATACAAGCTTAATATATAACCAATTTACTGAGCTACTTAATTCGATGTTTCGAACGTAAAATTTTGAAATTTAACCGTAAGCATTTCGGCCGAAATGCTACAAAAAGCATATTAGCCGGACTCTCTCTCTCTCTCTCTCTCTCTCTCTCTATATATATATATAGAGATGGGCTATGGTGAGTTGTGAAATAAGGATCTTGTTTTACTTCACGCTCATATCTCCGTTTTTAAAGACCAAACAGTCGATCCGAACCACTCAACAAGATATCCATATTGAAATGTGCTTGGAGACCAAATTTTACAATTTTTGGAAATTTTTTACTATTTTTTTAAAATATTTCAAAATCACTGTTTTTTATGGTCCGAAACCATTCAAAAAGAGCGGTTTTCTATCTAAAAAAATAGTAAAAATTTTCCAAAAAATGTAAAATTTGGTCTCCAAACACATTTCAATATGGATATCTTGTTGAGCGGTTCGGATCGACTGTTTGGTCTTTGAAAACAGAAATATGAGCGTGAAGTAAAACAAGATCCTTACTTCGCAACTCACCATAGCCCATCTATATATATATATATATATATAGAGAGAGAGAGATGGGCTATGGTGCATTGCAATGCATAGGCACCCTTGTGCATTGGACCATAAATCACCGATTCAAAGTCCAAATGACCGATCCAAACCGTTCATCTTGTTCTCCATATTAATATGTACTTGGAGACCAAATTTTACATTTTTTGGAATTTTTTTACTATTTATTAAGCCACTTTGAAAATCGCCGATCCGGTGGTCTAGAAATTTTTACTGTTTTTTACTGTTCACCCGGATTTTCAGATTTTCAATAAATCTAAAAAAATAGTAAAAAAATTCCAAAAAATGTAAAATTTGGTCTCCAAGCACATATTAATATGGAGAACAAGATGAACGGTTTGGATCGGTCATTTGGACTTTGAATTGGTGATTTATGGTCCAATGCACAAGGGTGCCTATGTATTGCAATGTATAATAGCCCATCTCTATATATATATGAGGAGGGTTAAAATGCACCCTCCCTTTTGTGCTCCTAATGTGCACCCTCCCCTCATATCTTCATTTTCAAAGTTTAAATAGTCGATTCGAACCTTCCAACGTGTTCTTCATATTAAAATGTGCTTGGAGACCAAATTTTACATTTTTTGGAAATTTTTTACTATTTTTTCAGAATTTTTGAAAATCATCACTTTGCTAAATTTCAAATTATTGTTTAGTTTAATCAAAAATTCTGAAAAAATAGTAAAAAATTTCCAAAAAATGTAAAATTTGGTCTCCAAGCACATTTTAATATGAAGAACACGTTGGAAGGTTCGAATCGACTATTTGAACTTTAAAAATGAAGATATGAGGGGAGGGTGCACGTTAGGAGCACAAAAAAGAGGGTGCATTTTAACCCTCCTCATATATATATAGCATATTAGCAAAATCCTATATATATAGAGAGAGATAGGCTATGGTGAGTTGTGAAGTAAGATGTCATTTTACTTCACGTCATATTTTCATTTTGAAAATTCAAACAACCGATCCGAACCGCTCAACATTTTCTAAATATTGAAATGTGCTTGGAGACTAAATTTTACATTTTTTGGAATTTTTTTACTATTTATTAAGCCACTTTGAAATCGCTGATCCACTGTAAACAGTAAAAAACAGTAAAAATTTCTGGACCACCGGATCAGCGATTTTCAAAGTGGCTTAATAAATAGTAAAAAAATTCCAAAAAAATGTAAAATTTAGTCTCCAAGCACATTTCAATATAGAGAACATGTTGAGCGGTTCGGATCGGTTGTTTGGATTTTCAAAATGAAAATATGAGCGTGAAGTAAAAATGACATCTTACTTCACAACTCACCATAGCCCAGCTCTATATATATATATATATATATATAGTAGAACTAGGGTGCTCCTAAGCTCACCAAGCCCTTCGTGAGCGCGACTCTAAAACCTATCAAATTGACTTCAAACGACATTTTCAAACCGTTAGATGTTCAATCTATATTAAAATGTGCTTGGAGACCAAATTTTACATTTTTTGGAATTTTTTTACTATTTATTAAGATGGTTTGAAAATCGCTGTTTTTATTAAAATTCTGCACCATTGGAAAACAGCGATTTTCAAACCATCTTAATAAATAGTAAAAAAATTCCAAAAAATGTAAAATTTGGTCTCCAAGCACATTTTAATATAGATTGAACATCTAACGGTTTGAAAATGTCGTTTGAAGTCAATTTGATAGGTTTTAGAGTCGCGCTCACGGAAGAGCTTGGTGAGCTTAGGAGCACCCTAGTTCTACTCTATATATATATATATATATATATATATATATATAGGTTGGCTACTCTACTTACATAAGCATATGAGAGCATATGCTTATAAGTCATTTTTGCGTTTTCGATATCCAAATGGTCAATCTAAAACGCTCAACATGTTCTCCATATTAATAAGTGTTTGGAAACGAAATTTTACATTTTTTGGAATTTTTTTACTATTTTTCTATAATTTTTCAAAATAGTGGTTTAATATGGTAAAAAAAATAATAAAAAAAATAATCTGAAAAATGCTATTTTGAAAAATTCTAAACAAATAGTAATAAAATTCAAAAAATGTTAAATTTCGTTTCCAAACACATATTAATATGGAGAACATGTTGAGCGCTTTAGATCGACCATATAGACATTGAAAAAACAAAAATAACTTATAAGCATATGCTCTCATATGCTTATGTAAGTATAGCCACTCACTATATATATATATAGAGATATACTATGGTGAGTTGTGAAGTAAAACAACATTTTGCTTCACGCTATATTTTCATTTTGAAAATTCAAACAACCGATCCGAACTGCTCAACATATTCTAAATATTGAAATGTGCTTGGAAACTAAATTTATATTTTTTGAATTTTTTTTACTATTTATTAAGCCACTTTGAAAATCGCTGATCTACTGTAAACAGTAACAAAACAGTAAAATTTTCTGGACCACCGGATCAGCGATTTTCAAAGTGGCTTAATAAATAGTAAAAAATTTCAAAAATTGTAAAATTTAGTCCCCAAGCACATTTCAATATTTATAACATGTTGAGCGGTTCGGATCGGTTGTTTGGATTTTCAAAATAAAAATATGAGCATGAAGTAAAAATGACCTATTACTTCACAACTCACCATAGCCCAGCTCTATTATATATAGTGAACTAACATTTATTGCTTTCTTTTCATAATCCTAATTAAATTAATGAAAATAAATAAGTGCAAATCATAAAAAACATAATTTATTTCCTCTTTCATAAAATTTATAAAACCATCTCGCGTACTAGTCAAACTTATACTTTTTTTTAAGAAAAGAGAAATGAATCCATCGATTTCATTAGAAATCAAGTGTCCAAGGGAGCTGGTATCGAAATAGTACCAAACATCCTTCATAGAGTTTTACGAACTAAAGTAACAAAATTGAAAGCAATATTACATATAGCTAGCCAAAGCATCAGACACCCACTACAATTGCTAACAAACATCATACTCATCATAAAAGCAAAGTTTAGTAAGTAAAACATAACAAGATTTGTAAAAACAACTAATTTCTTTCTTTCAGACTGGTCTAGCTTATGTGTAAGGAGAGGGCAAATTCCTTCATCTTCCTCTGTGCCAGTTCTGATATAAATCATTAACATCATTTGATAATATTAAAGATTATTTTAAAAGAGAGTTATCATTATTGGATTTGCACCAGTAAGTAGTAGACTAATAATTTAATTTACGGAATATTGTATCTAAAATTTTGGACTACCATTTTTATTTGTGATCTCACTAAACTCTCGGGTCCATTGTATAACTTCTATCCATCTAAATTGTTTTTCGGTCTTTTCCCGAGAAATAACTATTAAATAAAAAATATTAGATACATCGTGCACATCTCTTTTAAATGAAAGAGAAAAGTATGATACATGAGTCATCCAATAAGATAAATGAGGAGAACAAAAAAAATCAATAAGATATACAGATTATGTGACATAGCTTTATGTTTTGGAGGTTGAATCCTTATAAGGTTTTATTCTATGGAATAATTTTATATAAATGAATGTTGGGTACAACTTAGTTAAGTTCAATACAGCCTTGGTGAACTTAAGAACACCCTAGATAAATAATTAAGAAAAAAATTAGATAATTAAATTATGTGATATAATTAAAAAAACTTAAAGAGATTCAAACTCCATTTGTGTTTTATAAATGCTTCTAGATTTCTTTGATTGATTTGACGACATTATAGCTGATTGCATTAGACAAACCTGTATTATTTTTTACCTGTCTTTTTATCTTGTCGGATAAGACGGGGAGAAAAATAAAGTTTTTGTATATTTCGTGAAATGAAAGCTGATGTGATGCGGATACTGGTTTTAGCACTCCATTGACTAGAGGTACCTGCTATTAACATCCAAAAGAGAAATGACACGAGTGGTAGCTGCCACAGGACAGTGATGCGCACTTCTTTCATTTATTTCTTAATAAAACTGACAAAAATGTGGTCCCTGTGTTCATAATTTTTCATTTATAAAAATTATTTAAAAATAATATACATATTTGGATAGAGTGTGTAGAGATATTTCGATCTCATAGAAGAAACTGAATCAATTTAAATATTTTTAAAGAAATTGATTTGACTTCTTTAGCTACTTGAATTTTCCGTAGAGTGGTTCACAGGCCTGCATGAAATAAAGGGTTCTGGAGCCGAATTTGTTGTGTAGCCTTCTGTGTAGTTGTGCGTGATGTGTCAACTAAAGAAACTGAATCATTGATTCGGTTTCTTTTACGAAATCAAAATCTCCATGCAATCCATCCATTATCTATATTATTTTTAAATAATATCTGTAAATATAAAAGTCTGCTTGTGGTTCCTGTAAGCATGCATTATCTACTTTATTACTAAATATTTCTTTGATTTGGTACTTATTAAAATATTAATTGACTATTATGTAAGTTGAAGTCCGCTCCAACCAAAAAATAGTAGCTGTAAGTTTGTAAGGACAATTGTTTGATAGAATGGGACCAATGTAATTAACTATCCATTTGCAAATTGGAATCCGACGAACTCTTCATTCCTAGTATATACAATTTTTCTAATCAATTGCTAGCCTATGTAACAAGATAAGATCATTGGCTCATTGTTTTAATCCAATAATAACAATCTAAATTAAACTCGCAAAATATACGCAGCTGCAGCGCAATTGAGTACAAATTTACGGCAAACAATTGCGGGCCATCATTACAGCCTACCATGCTTAGGCCCAATAAAGAACGGCCCAGATCTCGGTAATCCATCTGAACTGTTAGTGCGATGAGCCGATGACAGTATAACCCACTAGCATCTATCTGAGCCGTCCTATTAAAACCAAGTTTCCAACGGTTGTGATTATAACTTTGTTTCTTAAAATAATTTATATAAATATGATCAGAGCCGACCAATTCCGATCGTGTAATCAGTATGATACTTTCGCTGTCGCTACAATCATATTTTTGACAGCATCCGACGGCCGAGAGTCGACACATCCATTTGATCGAGCCTATGGCTAAAACTACCGAGAAATGGGGTAAATATTTAACAGAGTAGTATTTCCTTCATGCAGCGCACGAACTATGGAATCAAAACAGCGCTTCATATGGTTCATGTGCTGTACGAAGCCAAAACTACTCTTCTAATTTCTTTACCCGAGAAACGGGCACTGTTTTCTAGCCTCTTGAGTTTCCCTCTTTGTTATCTCCTCTCACTTCCAGCCTGAGCTTCTCTCTAATGGCGAAATTCACTGCTTTTCGACCTCAAATCCTTGTCTCACCTCGCTTGTCCTTTCTCTCTCCTCAAAGGAGACCCCAGCGTTTCTTTTCTTATTTTTCTCCCCAGCTGAGTCTTAGCCTTGTTTGCTCCTCCCTGCCAAATTCATCGCCTATCGATTTCTCTCATGTTTCTTCGGTTGCTTCTGAGAGAGATGAGATTTTAGAGGACGACTTTTTGGTAATAAATTTTTACAAGTTTGTGTTTGTAAAAGATCCTCAAGAGGAGGTCGCGAAGCAGTTGGATTTTCTCCAGGTTTGACATCACCTTTTTAATTTAATTACGTGCTTGCGTATTTAGTCACACCATCTGAGCTCTTTGAAATAAGCACGCTCATCTACTTAGGAGAAATACTCATTACAACTGTGCAATTAAGCTACTTTGGAATTTTAACTTCAAATTAAAGTATCAAATTAAAGCAGGATGCTAGCAATTAATTTGACCAGATGATATTTAACATGGCTTTCTCTTGCTAGGGTCGGGACATACATGGTCGCATATACATAAATGAGCAAGGGATTAATGCACAGGTACGTTCATTTGTGTGTTGCTTTGGATTGTAAACTTTGCTCTCATCTGATAGCACTTCCATGACTCGGTTATGTTTAACTAAGGCATACTTAAATCCTTTTTTCGTTTTGGTTTAAGCTATACTTATTAAAACATCATTAATATACTAGTTTGTCTAAAATTGGTTAAATTTATGTGCAGTACAGTGGTCCAAAAAATGATGCAATTGCCTATGTGGAATTTTTGAGAAAAGACCCTAGGTTTTCTGATATTCTAGTTCAGACCTCACCAGCAATAAACGGACATGCTTTCCCTCGGTTGAAATTGAGATATAAGCCTTCCCTTGTGCAGGTTTGTCTTATCAGCTGTGTTTGTAAAAAATAAAATTCTACTTTTCTGGGTTTATTGACTAGTCAACAGCACTTAGTACATAGACAAATTTTTGCCTTTTTGGAACCATTGATTTTGGGATTGCACTGAAAAACCCTAATAATTTTACTTTGTTGCAGATAACTTCTATATTATACTGAAACTGTTCCACACAAGTTAGGGCTATCTGCCTTTACCAAAATAAAAGAGAAACACAATCTGTTCTTTGTCGGTTTATTAGATAATTGTGTGAATGCAAACTATTGTAAGTGGTAACATATAGGTCATTGTAAAATTTGTCCATCTTGGTATGTCAGATGGAGGGAGGCATTTCTAATCTTCCAGTGTTAGACCCTGGCATGCGGGCCACACCATTATCTCCATCAGAGTGGAAGCGACGATTGCAGGAAGCAAGAAATATTAATGCTACATCAAGTGTTGCACAAAGCTCTGGCTCAGAGAGGACAATTCTACTACTGGATGTCAGGAATGGTAATGTTTTTATTTCTAGGATTACTGTACCAGCTGGCATGGATGCTGTTGTGTGAGCTCCCATTTGGTTGTTATATCTGCATAATTTTACTTTTTAAAGCTTAGATTATACTATACTCTGAAACTAAAAACCAAAGAAGCCTGAAAAATGTCCAATTGACCAACTCTTTTGGATTTCGCTGGATGAACATGCTAGCAATGTTTAAGCAGTGTGGCCTTTAATATATTTTGAACCTTTATATATTTGTAATGTTCTAATATTGTACTATCTGTTGGGAAAAGGGTATGAATGGGATATTGGACATTTTGAAGGGGCTGAGAGGCCAAATGTGAATAGTTTTAGAAGCACTTCTGTCGGGCTCTTTGATCAGGAGGTAAGGTTAGTTCTATCATGCTGTAGGAATAGATAAGGATTTTGCCTGTTCATTCTCAAAGCTGAATTCTGAAAAATAAAGAAATAATGTTTTCTTTGCTATACTTATTTGAAATGTTTGTTAGTTCTACTGTTTTCTTAACTGTTATCAATTGTTTTGATATCGTCTTAATGCAGGTCTTTGACTCCCACGATCCATTAACCGAGGTTGACAAAGAAAAAACAGATATACTCATGTACTGCACAGGTGGTATACGCTGTGATGTGTATTCTACAGTTCTTAGGTATTACCTCAAATCTGTATATTCCACTACAAATATGGATTAAAATGCAAAGTAGTCCAATTTATCACCATTACCTGCAAATATAGATTGATTAATTAAAAATATTGATACGAAGGCTGATCCAATATTTCAGTCTGACCATTATGGTACCAATTCCCAAACAGTGACTATGTGGGCCATTTAAGTAGTCCTTAATTATCCCTCCAGTTTGCAGTTAAATTTCAGATGAACCTGAAACCTTTAATTGTAATTCAATTCTACACAATTTCACCTTATTTTCTGCATTTAAAAAGAACCTAATTGAATGCAGTAATATGCATTTCAAGAATAGGTCTTTGCACTAGTCATCTAGTCTCAGTTTCTGAGTGGAGAACCTGAGACGTTCTATATTTTGTTCCAACTTTGAATTCCTACATTTGATTTTGACCTGTTCTGCTGCAGGAGAGAAGGCTTCAAAAACTTGTATACACTAAGTGGCGGAGTTTCAAATTATTTAAAAACTGAAGGTCCAACTAAATGGGTTGGAAACCTCTTTGTTTTTGACTCTCGTCTTGCTTTACCACCTGTTAGATACCAATCACATACAGATTTTGAAACTGGGTCACAGCCCAAAACAGAGAGCACTGTTGCCCTTGGGAAGTGCTATATATGTGGGTCCCGCTTGCAAGAGTTCATGCATAGGAATTGTGCCAATCTTGACTGCAACCTGCTCTTTCTGTAAGCTACTAGCATTGTATTAATATGTATTTTCTTTTGTTCTTATTTAGTATATGACTGCAGCTTTTAAATTGAGGATCATGCGGTGCATTGAGAGTTCCATATATTATGCATTGTTTGATTTGATACAAAAGGTTGGATATGAGTGGTAGGTAAAAAAGTAATTCCTTGTGAAATTCACTCTTCATGACTCACCTCTTAACATTAGGTTGGGTTTGAACAGAGTACTATGGTAGATATTTTTTTTTTCTTTTGTTCAACAATTGTAAAAATCTTGATGAATTAATTGTAAGAATGATGATAAACTACAAAATAATTTAACTTCCATTTATCTTTTATGTGTACTTTAAGGTGTTGTGTTTCATGTTTGAGAGACTTGAGAGGGTGCTGCTCTTTGGATTGCACAGTGGCACCTCGGCTTAGACCTGTCTTGCCTCCCCACCAACGGTATGAGAAATGGCATGTGTACCGAGATGGCAAATTTACAAAGGAAATGTCTGCTTAGTCTGCCTCTCCATTTTTACGGCACAACATTTTCATTTTTTGCTCACCATCTCTATGATACTTCCAAAAATGGTGATTTCTCTCTCTATAAAACTTGGAAAAAGAAGATATATGTGCTTTGAAATATTATACATGTCTGTTAGCGATTTAGAGGATAATATTTTTTTCTGACCATTTTTCATGCTTTGCAGGGTAAATGTTGATTATTATCGGGTATGATGTTCAGAGTCTATTTCCGCATCCTTAAATTTTTATATTAATTTTGGTAACTGATATCATCCTTGAAAGATTAGATGGTCTTGGTACCACAGGTTTTTATTTGAATTAATTTTGACATGAACTTGTAACAAAACCAGCAGTAATTGCAGTAAAGCAAAAACTTTACTGTATCTTGACCCCGCAAGTCTTCTTTTGTCAAATTCAATTATTTTAGTTGAAATCAGATTATGACAGCAAAATACATAAATGTATGTGCAGTGTTTTATGGCTCAATAGTATTTTGCTTTCCGTACCTTTTAAATGTGCATTTTTTAGCATTACTATTATACGAGAGCTTTATGAAATTTTTGATTCATGTACCCCGAAAGTTTTGTTTCTCTATTCCATGTACCAACTATTTAAATTGGGTGCTAGAGCAGAAAATTTTCTTTTACATTTTCCTTTTAAGTTTTCGTTGTGCTATTTTATTACATTGAATCTACAATTAACAGCCAGCAATCAAGGTCACTTTTTCATATCAACAATATCTTCCTTGAAAATCAGCGTGAATAGGGCCAAACAATCTTTGAACATAATGACCAAACCACTAGACAATCTGTCGAAAAGGGGACTTAACAATCTTTGAACCAAAATTATCCGAAATGAACTGGAACCTATTAGAATTAGATATAACGGCTACGTTTGGATGCACTCTAGAATAGCTAGAATAGCTACTGTTTAGAATAGTAAATAAGAACAGCTACTGTTTAAGAACAGTGCTAACTCGAGCTATTCGGAATAGTGAAAAAGTTGTTTGGATTGCATATTAGGAATAGAGTTTGGAGGGAATGAATAGAATAATAATTTATGTGTTAGATTAAATCTTTTTATTAATACGTAATATAAAAATCTTTTTATCCAATACGTAATATAATATTAATTTAATTATTAAATAAAATATTAGATTAAATATAATATAATTATTAGATTAAATATAATACAATATAATATTAATTTAAATATTAAATGTAATTTAATATTATTTTAAATATTAGATTAGTATTAAATAAAATATTATATTATATTAAATATAATATAATATTAGATTAAATATAATATAATATAATATTAATTTAATTATTAAATGTAATATAATATTATTTTAAATATTAGATTGGTATTAAATAAAATATTAGAGTAAATATAATATAATATTAGATTAAATAAAATACAATATAATATTAATTTAAATGTTCAATGTAATATAATATTATTTTAAATATTAGATTAGTATTAAATAAAATATTATATTAAATATAATATAATATTAGTTTAAATATAATACAATATAATATAAATTTAATTATTAAATGTAATATAATATTATTTTAAATATTAGATTAGTATTCAATAAAATATTATAATATATTATTATATTAAATATAATATAATATTAGTTTAAATATAATACAATATACTATTAATTTAATTATTAAATGTAATATAATATTATTTTAAATATTAGATTAGTATTAAATAAAATATTAGATTAAATATAATATAATATAATATTAATTTAAATGTTAAATGTAATATAATATTATTTTAAATATTAGATTAGTATTAAATAAAATAAAATATAATATTAGTTTAAATATAATACAATATAATATTAATTTAATTATTAAATGTAATATAATATTATTTTAAATATTAGATTAGTATTAAATAAAATATTATATTTATTATTATATTAAATATAATATAATATTAGTTTAAATATAATGCAATATAATATTAATTTAATTATTAAATGTAATATAATATTATTTGAAATATTATATTAGTATTAAATAAAATATTAGATTAAATATAATACAATATAATATTAATTTAAATGTTAAATGTTAAATGTAATATAATATTATTTTAAATATTAGATTATTATTAAATAAACTACTAGATTAAATATAATATAATATTAGATTAAATATAATACAATATAATATTAATTTAAATGTTAAATGTAATATAATATTATTTTAAATGTTAGATTAGTATTAATATTGAAAACTCCAATCGCTATTCCAACTTTTTGTTAGAATAGCCGAACAAGGCTATTCTTCTTGTTCCGAATAGCAAGTAGTACGTTTGGTTGCTCAAGCTATTCGAATAGCAATGCTATTCTAAGAATAGCACTATTCTTAGTGCATCCAAACATACCCAACAAGTGTTGATCCAAGGAACTGTCTGAATGCAAATCTGCATGCAAATTGATATTGCAAACCTGATGAAATGTGACCTCATTACCGTGTTCTCCAAACTGAGCGAAGTATTGGTGGAAGTTGTACCAATTTCAGGTACTGGTACTCTCCAAATTTACAGGAAATACTGCAGTGATAATTTTCTCAGATATAATCTGTATAAGTGAGTAATTCTTATTTGATGGGCCACATTGTACTTACCATATCACCCAGCTATGTACCACAGACGTCACTAGAGTAGTGCAGTGTTCGTATCTGATACGTATTGTGTTTGCATCTGACATCAACACTTGTGTTCTAATAAAAATTTAATTGAATCGAAAATGACGTTTATATCTTACCCTGTATCTTGCCGTGTGTGTTGTGTAATATATCCGTATCGATCTGTGTCCGTAAGATGTCGGAAACTGTTTTTGTGAAAATTTGGGCAGAGATGACAATTAACGCATATATAAATGCCATTAAAAGACTAAAAGTAAATAGGAAATAATAGTGACTCAGTCATAGGAAGTTACGGTGTGAGCATAAATCCTCCTATTTCTGTCTATCAAAAGCATTGAATGGTTTTCATTTTTCATTTATGTCCACCGAAATCTATGAATGTACTTAGAAAAATGAAGTTTTGAAACTTGGACCTAACTTTTCCAACAAACTAAGGATTTGAATGCAATACCAAACAATATTCAAATTGCATCAGATTTGATATGTAGATCATCTATATATATATGCCCAACAAAAGAATTCTAAACTCATATATATTCTTTTTTATAAAAATAAAATCTAGTCATTAAATTGCCATTTGCTTGAACTACAATCCAAGTAAGAAACAAAACTTGAACTGTTACCTCGAATGGGAAGAGATTTGAGAAGGAGCCTTCAAATTTGAATTACGGAAATTAAAAGTACGCAACATGTATTTATGCAAAGATGCCGATAGCAATGGCAATGTTAATTTTATCTACAAGCACATAGAAAGCATTTGAAGAAAACAGCAAAAATACCATAAACACACTCTCCAAGTTTTGCGTATTCCCATCCATGTTGCATACCAGTTGGTATGGCTGATGGTACCACATTGTACACAGGAGAAGGAACAAAATATTGCTGATATGAAGTGGTACCCGTACCACCACTATTGCTTGGACCCACATCATCATATAAAGATGAAATTAGGGGTGGAGCTGACGGTGCTACCAGCCATGGCGGTGATGTATAGTTAGATTTGCAGGAACTGCAGTTACAGCATGTGCGCTTGCAAGGCCTTTGGTTGTGTGTGGATGCTTGCTTGCTTTTTGGGGCCTTTTTTCTCTTGATCTTGGACCAGATTTTTAGTTTCTTGAGAGCTCTGATCATTTTGTGTAAACTGAGAAGCGACTGGTTGATAGGTTAATGTTTTCTGAGCATGGCTGATGTTACAAAGTTATTTGAGTTTGAGAGAGAGGGGTAACGGGGTAGGTAAGAGGTTTTTGGGGCCGCCTATTTATTTGAATGGAAAATTTGAGGTACCCAAATTGTCCCCTAAATTATCTATATATTTCAAAAGGTTAACACTACTATTTCAATTTGGAGAAAGGTGTAGGTCCGATGCCCATCGGACCTAGTTTGGTTCCGATGGGCAGATCTACCGTAGAATAACGCAGTGATTTGTGCGCACGAAAATTGAAACATAAACGCACGGGTTTTAAAGCATTTCGCACGAATCTAAAAGAAAATCAATGGTGATTAAACCCGTCGAACTGAGGTAGGTCCGATGCCCATCGGACCTACACTCCTTCCTTCAATTTGATATAGTTATAACAAAAGTCAGGAAGACGAAAGGTCGAATTTTGAGGTACCCAGATCGTCCCCTAAATTATCTATATATTTCAAAAAGTTAACACTACTATTTCAATTTGAATTTAAATATAGTTATAACAAAAGTCAGAAAAACGACAGGTCGAATATAATTGAATACTAAATTTTTACTTTTTATAGTTGTCTTATTTTATAACTTTAATTTTATTAATAAAGGAGCATTTACCGTTTGTTTGATTAAATATTTTAACAGAGCAGTTTTGACTTCATTCAGCACATTAACCATATACAACACTATATTAATTTTATAGTAAGTGTGTTGCATGAAGCCAAAACTACTCGGTTAAAATCTTTACCCATTTGTTTGGGAAGATGGGGCTCACATTAACCTAGTGGTATACAAATTTTAATGTTAAATATTTATTGTTTTTAAGATCTGTGTACACCAAGAGTGCCCCTATCAATTCTCCTTCAAAATGTTGAAATGATCCAAACGTTGCATATGACCGTTGGCTTTAAGATTTAAGATTGGTCCTTATCAGGCGAGAGAACAGGTCCTGTTGCCTTTAAAAATTCTCCAGTTTGTCCAAAGATTGGAAATATCCTGTCATCTGGGAGCCCCAATTAGACCATGTTTAGACTATTTGTCATGGCAAATAATATTACAATTAATACAAATAATATTGCATGTAATCCCAAAGAGAAATTACAGAAAGGGAGCTCAATTTTTTATAATTCAGGATTTTTAACTTTGCTCTTTACAATAGTGACAACATCTATACAGCACTTTGATACTTGACTATGAAAATAACACAAACCTGATAAGAAGGCCATAAATTCAGCAATCAAAATCAGGCCCCTTTCCTCTTCTAGATCCAATATAGAGGTCAAGCTCTTCTCCATTAACACGGAAATTACTAGAGATTCCTCGGCAAACAATAATTTCTATATCTCAAAAGAGTCAAACCCCTAATGTTGTCTATAATTAAAATCACCTAAACCCGGTCCTGTTAAAGAGATGGTTCTCTCTCCTATGACCACTGGGACCCTTCACATGCACTGACACCTCTCTTGTTTTTACTCTGACATGGCGGCGGCTTCTACCACCACTCCGGTACCTCCTCTTGCCATTTGAACTAAACCTTCTCAGGTACAGAGATCTCCTCATGTGATCTTTTCTTCTCTCACGTACCGATCTTCTCCTCCTATACCAAAAAGTACAAGTCAGTGAAGAAATAACTAAAAATCATAAATAATTGAGGGAATTGATAAAATTATTAAAGAGGTACATGTATTGTTTTTACAAGCAGGGGAAGGATATTATTAATGAGGTACTCTTAGTCATGTACTAGTAATCACCTCTGAGTGTTTTCTCAATTTTTTCCGAAGAATTCTTGTGAAAAAATCAATTAGCAGATAAAATACACCAGTACAACTCAAAAGTTCATTATCAGCGACAAACTTGACTGTATTATATATAAAAAACGGGTTGGATGATATAAGAACATCTCCATGTCCCACTGGTACCACTGGTACATCAAAAGGTTATACCTATGAACTCGAATGCTTCTGCTTTCTGAAGAAGAATCATCACTATAACTTGAGCTGAACCCTTCTTCCATGTCACCAAACCGGTGTCGATAGACACGTTTCGTGTTTCTCAGTTTGTGCCAAAGAAAGCATGAAATCTCTTCCATGACATTAAAATAGGCTTTGCATGTGACACATGACATCTTGAAACAGTTTCTACATACGCATTGCAGTATGCCTACTTGGAACAGGAGATATACGAAAAACATAGCTACAAGAAAAAGAAAAAGGTGCAATATTTAATACCAAACAATAAAAAAAGCTGCAAAAATGTTTCGAGCAAGAGAATTGCATCTAACTATTAACAAAAAGATATATTATAAACAAACTTTTTACAAAGAACATTATGTACAAAGAGGTCTTGTTCCATTTGTTCCTGGTAACTAGTGACATAAGAGTATAAGACCAAAAATATACCGTCCTTTTCCAATTTAATATACCACTACTTCAAATAACACCCAACATTTCACATATTCCAGCAAACACCCTTATTTGTAGAGAAAACTGGTTTAGACTTGATGAAAACCAAATAAGCAGGAAAAGGCATCAATTTGTTTCTTATAATTAGTGATGTAAAATAAAAAATAATGGGCTGTTTTTTAATTTACATATTTCCAACAAGCACTCTTATTCGCAGGGAAGGCTGGTTTAGACTCAACAAAACCCTAATCTATGCCTAAAGCCTCACTAAAATACACAAGAAAAGAATGCAAAAATTGAGATATGCCAGGAGTCCCTACTCATACAGAACAGTTGCAAGACAAATGAGGAGATAGATTAAACACCGAGATAAAAAAAGAGCAAGGTAACTTACTTATGAAGGAGAGAATACACACCATGAACAATTTGAACAGACTTGAAAGACACAGATGCTCTATGAAGCATGGTATATCCCATGTACCAGCGCATATACCACTTTATAAAACAAATTAGTAATAAAAAAAAAAAAAATATAATATCAGATAAATAAAAATTCTGTAAAATAATAGAAAGTAAAATTATCTAAGGGTAATCAGCTTACTCGCAATTAGCCCCAAAAAGAGCCTTGAAGGGAGCAGTAACTGAGTTTCCGAGAACTTCACCTAAACCACTTGCTGCTCTGCTGACAGCTGCTCCCATTATATGTCCGTTAAAATGAAATTTTATGCCACATAAAAGATGGAATATACTCAAGTACTCAACCACCTATTCCTGCAAAAACAATGGTAATATAATATGAATCACAATTTACTGTCAAAATTGCACAGTTTCACCACTTACACAATTCACTTTGCCTGGTAAATATGACTGGCGTTATTGTACTGCAAATACAATTTTAGTTCCTTTTTAACTACCTTTTGTTTTTCTAACTGCAAAACTGATATATGTGTTTGTTTTCTTTAATAATGACTTTGCAAAACCAACGATCGCCTACCCATAAATTTCCACAAATCCACAAATGCAGAATAGAAGATAAGAAAAATCTTTTGACTAAATTCTCTCTACTAAACGAGAGAAGCACGAAACGAAAGGGCGGGGGCAGAGAATACTTACCGTCAAAACTTCGATTAGTGAACTGGAGCGCGCTTAGAAGAGAGAGAGCGAGAGAGAGAAATTCTATGCAAAGAGAGAGGAAGAAGACTGAGCGAGAGAGTCGGGTTCTTTCTTGGCAGTATAGTTCGCAACTTTGTATGGAGTTCGGGTCGGGTTCTTTCTACTCTGTACGGAATTGCGGCCCTCGGAACCGGGTCGGGTCAGGTCTCGGGCTCGACTCGATCCACCAAGTAATTCTCACCCGTATTGGTTTATATTAGCGGAATCCCACTCCGGTTGTTAAATTTAAGAATTCGTTTGGTCTGCATCCGACATTTTTATTAATATCCAAAGTTAATTAAAAATTTGTTATGAAATAATAAATAGTAGACATTTCACCTTCTCCACCTCATCCACTTTCTATTAGATTTAATTTTTGTATTAACTATCTTGTTAATTGTATGTCTTTTCATTTGCTTTCTCTAGCCTATAAATAGAGATTTTGTAAGTGGTTGATTGAGATACTTATATGGACATATAATACAGAAATAAGATTTATTTTTTCCCCAGTTTTGTTTTGTTTTATTTTATAATTCGTTATTAGCACGAGTTGCTCGAAAGAAGTTGCAAAGTTATTCTGTAAGTGATTTATATGATTGATTATTATATCTTTCATTAAGTTAAATTTTATTTAAATTTTTTATTATGTTTGTTTTAGTTTATAAGAATCATTCCTTGAAGTGAATGATGGAATAATAACCTGAAGTTATTATCAAAACTAGATGTTTATCAAGAACCTGAAGTTCGTATTACTCGAATAGAAGAATAAGAGTAATAACCTGAAGTTATTATAATTGTTTAGAACCTGAAGTTCTATTTGAAATTTTAATATAAAATTAATATAATAACCAGCAGTTATTATAGGCCACTGGATGAATAATAACTTGCAGTTATTCTCAATTAAAAACCTGAAGTTTTATTAGAAATTTTCATATAAAATCAATATAATAACCAGAAGTTATTATAGGTCATTGGATGAAAATATAACCCGAAATTATTTTAAAATTAAATTTTACATAGCGCAGTCAAGCAATTTAATAACCAGAAGTTATTAAATAAGTATTTTATTATAACCTGAAGTTATATAATATTAACCTGAAGTTATTAATACATTTAAATTTATTTATTTATGCAATTTACATATTCTTTTATTTATATTTATTCATCTCCCTTTTCACAACCTGAAGTTATGATATTAATAACCTGAAGTTATGGCATTAATAACCGGAAATTATGGCATTAATAACCTAAAGGTATGACATTAATAATCTGAAATTATTAATACGTAGCTATTTTGTAGTACATATGACAAATCTCACAAAGCTTGAATTTATCTCCTTTTTCATTTATCATAACTCGAAGTTATGGTATTAATAACCTGAAGTTGTATTTTGTTATAAATACGTATTAATGAAAAATGAGAAAGGAAAACATCCTGAAGATGTTTGTTACAGATGTGGGATGACAAATCATTGATTGCGTACCTGTCGTACGCCCAAGCATTTTGTAGAGCTTTATCAAGCCTCAATCAAGAAAAAGGGGAAAAATGTGGAAACTAATTTTACTGAAAAATACCTCGAATATGAATGCCATATGGATACACATCTTGATGTATCAGATTTCTTCCAGAATATGGATGAAGAAATAAATATTATTACTTAGGGAGAAAATATAATATAGAAGCTTATGTTTATGTTTAATAAAAGTTTAGATTACTTTTATATTTTTAGATGCAAACAAATGAATAAAGGTAGTTTATTTTAATTTATTCTTGCATTCTTTTATTTTAAAGGAAAATGACTGACGCAATGGTAAGTAAAGAAGATCCATGTCTAGTAGACAGCGGAACAACAAATACCATATTGAAAAGTAAGAAATATTTTTCACAATTGCATCTTGGTGAGACTAATATCCACACTATATCTGGCACAACTAATTTAATTGAAGGCTCCGGAAGAACTTGTATTTTGTTACCTGAAGGAACAAAATTAATAATAGATGATGCATTATATTCAAGTAGATCCAGAAGAAATCTACTAAGTTTTAAAGATATTCGAAAGAATGGTTATCATATTGAAACTATGAATGAGAGAAATTACGAATATCTTCATATCTCATCTATTAAAAATGGCAAGAAATTTATAATGGAAATGATGCACGCATTGTCTTCTGGACTATATGGTACTTATATAAATACAATAAAATCAAATATGATCACTAACCAGAAGTTAGTTGATCCAAAGTTATTTACTTTGTGGCATGACAGATTGGGTCATCCAGAAAATATAATGATGAGGAGAATAATTGAAAGTGCAAATGGGCATCTCCTAAAGGACCTGAAGATTCTATTATCAAAAGAATTGACATGCGAAGCATGCTCTCTTCGAAAGCTAATTACTAGGCCATCTCTAAATAAAATTGGACCTGAAGCTCCTTCATTTTTAGAAAAAATTCAAGGAGATATATGTGGACCTATTACACCTCCATGTGGACCATTTAGATAATTTATGGTTTTAATTGATGCATCAACTCGATGGTCACATGTTTACCTATTAGCCACAAGAAATGTTGCATTTGCTAGGCTATTAGCACAAATAATCCAATTGAGAGCAAATTTTTCGGATTATCAAATTAAGAGAATCTGGCTTGATAATGCAGGAGAGTTTACATCACAATCATTTAATGATTATTGTATGTCAATTGAGATTAAGGTAGAACATCCAGTGGCTCATGTACATACACAAAATGGTTTAGCTGAATCATTAATTAAAAGATTGCAACTGATTGCTAGACTATTACTTATGAAATGTAATCTACCATCTTCTGCATGGGGACATGTCATTTTACTTGCTGCTGCACTTATTAGATTAAGACCAACTGCATATCATAAATTTTCTCCATTACAATTGGTCTCTGGAAGAGAACCAAACTTGTCCCATCTTAAAATTTTTGGTTGTGCTGTGTATGTTCCAATCTCTCCACCACAACGTACAAAAATGGGACCACAAAGAAGATTGGGAATTTATATTGGTTTTAACTCTCCATCAATTATTAAATATTTAGAACCATTAACTGGAGACGTTTTTACAGCACGTTTTGCTGACTGTCAATTTGATGAGACAATATTTCCAATCTTAGGAAGAGAAAAAGAAAAGCTGGTAAAACAAGAAGTAACTTGGAATGCATCATCAATATCTTATCTTGATCCCCGAAGTGGTCAATGTGAATCGGAAGTTCAAAAGATTATACATTTGCAAAGAATAGCAAATGAGTTACCATATGCATTTACAGATACAAAAAGAGTGACTAAATCACATGTACCAGCTTTAAATGCAACTGCTCGAATTGATGTAATCCCAGCAGAGGTTACTATACAAAGAAAACGTGGGAGACCAATTGGTTCCAAAGATAAAAATCCACGACAAAAGAAAAAGCAGAATAAAGCAGTTGGTGTAACTCCAGAAGAGATTAATAAAATCCCAGAAGAGATTAATAAATTCCCAGAAGAGATTGATAAAACCCCAGAAGAGGTTGATGAAGTTCTAGAAGAAACTCAGGTACCTAGTGATTATGAGATCTCAATAAACTATGTACAGAATGGTACAATATGGAACCGAAATGAAACATGTGCTGATGAAATTTTTACATATGCTATAGCAATTGATGTGCTAAATGAGGAAGATTATGTGCCAAAAACTCTTGAAGAGTGTATGCACAGAAATGATTGGCCAAAATGGAAAGATGCCCTGAAGGCTGAATTAGATTCGCTTGAAAAGCGCAATGTTTTTGGACCTATAGTCTTAACCCCCAAAGATGTTAACCCTGTAGGTTACAAGTGGGTATTTGCAATAAAAATGAATAAGAAAAATGAAATTGTGAGATATAAAGCAAGGCTTGTGGCACAAGGTTTTACACAAATACCAAGAGTTGATTATGAAGAAACATATTCACCTGTAGTGGATGCAATAACTCTAAGATTTTTAATCAGTTTCACAATCATTGAAAACCTTCAAATGCGCCTCATGGATGTAGTCACAGCTTATTTGTATGGATCACTTGATAATGATATCTATATGAAAGTCCCTGAAGGATTAAAAATGCCTGAAGCATTGAAATTAAAACCTCGAGAAATGTATTCTATAAAGTTAAAAAGATCTTTATATGGACTAAAACAGTCAGGTCGAATGTGGTATAATCGACTCAGTGAATATCTCGTAAAAGAAGGATATAAATCTGATGTAATTAGTCCATGTGTTTTTATTAAAAGATCAATCTCAGATTTTACAATTATTGCAGTATATGTTGATGATTTAAATATCATTGGGTCTCCTGAAGAGATCGAAAAGACTGCAAAATTATTAAAGAAAGAATTTGAAATGAAAGATCTTGGTATAACAAAATTATGTCTCGGCCTGCAGATCGAGCATTTGTATAATGGTATTTTTGTCCATCAATCAAACTATATCCAAAAGATGTTGAAACGTTTTAATATGGACAAAGCTCATTCTCTAAGTACATCAATGGTTGTCCGATCACTTGATATAAAAAATGATCCTTACCGTCCCCGAAAAAAGAATGAAAAAGTTCTTGGTCCAGAAGTACCATACTTAAGTGCAATTGGGGCTTTGATGTATCTTGCTAATAATACGAGACCTGATATTGTTTTTTCTATAAATGTACTAGCAAGATATAGTTCTGATCCAACACGCCGACATTGGAACGGAATTAAACATGTATTTCGTTACCTTTGCGGGACACGTGATATGGGACTATTTTATCAAAAAGATACAAAGTCCAAATTAGTTGGGTATGCAGATGCAGGATATTTATCAGATCCGCATAAAGCTCGATCACAATCTAGATATGTTTACACATGGCGGTACTGCAATTTCATGGCGATCGACAAAACAGACACTGACGGCAACATCATCAAATCATGCCGAATTAATTGCTCTATACGATGCTGGTCGAGAATGTGTCTGGTTAAGGTCAATGATCCAACACATCCAGGAGGAATGCGGGCTCAAGTCAATCAAAGGAAGCCCGATAGTACTATATGAAGATAATGTAGCATGTATTGCTCAAATCAAAGAAGGATATATCAAAGGTGACAGAACCAAGCACATCTCGCCAAAATTCTTCTCAACTCATGATCTACAAAAGGATGGCTTGATAGATATTTGTCAAATCAGATCAAGTGACAATTTGGCAGACCTATTCACAAAATCATTGCCAAGAAAAGTTTTTAAGCAACTTTCATAGAAGATCGGCATCCGTCGCTTAAAAGATATACATTAAAATGAGGGGGAGTATTATACACGCTGCACTCTTTTTCCCTTCACTAAGTTTTGTCCCACTAGGTTTTTCTTAGTAAGGTTTTTAATGAGGCATCATAACTAATCCGGAAGTATCAGTTAATTCAAATTGGTCCTGAAGTACCAAATTAATATTTGTCCTGCAGTACAATATTAATAGTGTATAATATAAGGTAAAATATCTAAGGGGGAGTGTTATGAAATAATAAATAGTAGACATTTCATCTTCTCCACCTCATCCACTTTCTATTAGATTTAATTTTTGTATTAACTATCTTGTTAATTGTATGGCTTTTCATTTGCTTTCTCTAGCCTATAAATAGAGGTTTTGTAAGTGGTTGATAGATATACTTATATGGAGATATAATACAGAAATAAGATTTAGCCTCTCCTCAGTTTTGTTTTGTTTTGTTTTATAATAAAATTAATTAATTTACCCATAATTTCTGAGTTTTTCCAAAAATGTCCAAACCGGTCATAAAATGGCCGGGTTTTTTTTTTTTTTTTAGACACTATGAAGAGCAAGATAATGAAATCTAACACTGAAAATTCGAATTTTTTGTTTAAATTATTTGTTAGATTACTTCTTTTGATTTATAATTAGCATATTTATACTAAAATACACTAGATTACTTGAAATTATGTTGAATTACACTATATTATATTAAATTACGCTAAATTACATTACATTACGCTAAAGTATCCAGCATGCTTGGTACTTTTAGAATTCATCCAAAAGCGAGGGCAGGTTTTGAATTTTGAATTTTTGGGTTGTTATTGGTAAAAATTTCAATCCAGCGGGTCAAGTCAAGTCTGGTCCGCTAAATAATCCAACGAGCTTGATATTTTTAGAATGAGAACGGAGTAGGTCCGATGCCCATCGGACCTACTTTTAGGTTCAACGCCATGATGACCGTCCGATCTAATTCAAGATTTGTGCGCACGAAAATTGAAACAGATGCGCACGGAGTTTAAAGCGTTTCACAGGAATCTTAAAGCAAATTGACGGTGATTAAACCCATCGAACCAAAGTAGGTCCGATGCCCATCGGACCTACTCTCAAATCTTTTAGAGTTCATCCAAAAAAGGATGGTAGGTTTTGAATTTCCAATTTTTGAGCTGTTATAGATAAAAATTTCGGAGGTAATTCAATTCGACTTGAAATGAATAAATAAATAAAAACACCAATCGAACCAGCTTGAAACAAAATATAATTCCAATTTGAAATTCATGGTCGAATTCGACTCGTTAAGAGCTTGATTTCAATTTGAAACTGATGCAATTAAAAATTCTTAGCCCAATAACTATCTGCATTGTTTCTAAACTTCTTCCCATTTTTAGGTCCTTAAGAATATTCTAAGTTCTTTTATGACTTAGAGACCAAACTGCATGTTTTTTTTTTCATTATTTAACGTGTTTTATAGGAAAATCTGCTTACAAAATCTATATAACTAAAGTTAAAATTCATTAAATTTCTCAAAGAAGATCTTATAATTATGGATTAGATTAATTCTAACTCGTTTAATTAATTATTGAGACACTTTAATAATTGAGTCATTTTAGAGCATCTATATTGGAATTTGTTTTATATTTCTAAAAGCACGTTAGCACTTTCTATTATATTTTTTGAGATGTGGCATGATTTATAATTTAGAAAGAATTTTTTTAAACGAAATCGCTTTCTAATTGTTTCTATTAGCTCTCGTTTCTAATTTTTTAATAATAATTGTTGACATAGCCACTAAAAGTTATTTACATGAGCGTAAAAGTTTGAAAATAAAATAAACTTAATTTCTATTTGATATTTGACAGTTGTTTTTATTTATTTTTTAAATTTTATTGCTCTTGAGCTCAGAGTCATTGTCTCATTGACAGCTCACAATTTTTTTTTTATTTATTAAAGTGGGTACACCCCCACCAATTTTTGTTACTGAAATGATCAAGTTCAGAGAACTAGTACCAACTCTATGGTACCAGCTCCATCAGTACATATACCTAGTTAAACTGTTACACATAATCAGCACAACCACAGCCATAGCCTGCAGTCCAACTAATCCCTCAAAAGGGAAATAAACCTCATACAACTAAAAAGGACTTAACCTACATAAAAAAAAAAATACAAATTCATATAAGACCAGACATCACAAAAGTCACACAAAATGCACAAAAGGCCCTTGTTTCCTTCATTCTTGTTTGGTTGGATGTTTACACTCTGTTTGGTTCACACGAGGTGACAGAGAAGAGAGGTGAAGAGCAAGAGGGGAGGGAAAGGTCACTAAACGCTTTACAAGGTTAACAATTTGGAGACTCTTGTTTACCTCCGCTACACTCCAATTTGGAGATTAAAATAAACGCTTTGCGAGGATACAGAAGGTTAAAAACATTCATTAATACTTACTCTACTATTAAACATCCAACCAAACAAAAATTAGCCACGAGATTTATTTTCCTCCCTTTTCCTTCCTTCCTCTACTCTCCATCCAAAAATAAAATGAGTAAAAATTTCGTATTGCCTCACCTAGTCACCTCGGGTCCTTATTGTGTTTTATAGGAAATTTAAAATCCAAGTATTTGTATGGATCTGACTCTTAGTATGACAGAAGTATGTAAAATTAGTTACAAATTAAAAACAACCTTTCCCTTGCATGTACTACAAAAGGTTCCAAAAGGCGAGATAACAATAAGTATAAGTAAAAACAAGATTTCAAAATCGAAGACCGAAAAATTATTTTTGCACTGCAATAATCCCAAAAATCTGTTGATTTGTTTTCCCTACTAATGCAAAGTTCCAAATATAGTTACTGACATAGCCTACATAACTACCCCAGAAACATTATAAATACCCTGGTTCACCACAAACTTTTGCCAGACACAATTTATAATACTGATAACATTTCAGATCAGTAAACATTCTCAAAATATCTCACTAATCATCTGAAAAAGAAGAACAATTGCCAGATACAATTCATAATATTGATAACATTTTAGACAGAAAACAATCTCAAAATTAATATCCCACTAATCATTTGAAAAAAGAGAACAATTACTCTCAATTAAAGCTTTAAGGTGAGATCGATCACATCCATGCATCCACCCTTGGCATCCATTGCTCCTTTCTTCTTTCCCCGTCTCGCTTTCGATTTAGCCCAACGGAAATCCATCTGACCTACAAAGTCAATTTCCATAGGTGCTGCTCCATATAACCTGTATACTGTCCAAAACGCGTGGTTCGGTTCAAGCATAACCATTTCTTGACCCCCGCCTCCTGCGTCACGGCCCGTCAAAATCATTCCAAGTAGAGCTTGCATCCTTGCATGCTCACACTTCTTTTGTTCCTCATATTTCTTCAATATTTTGTCATTATTCCTGTGGTAAGTCATGTGTCCATTGAGTTGCCACCGGTTAAAGAAGGATAAGGGGCAATGCTCGCATTGCACCCTTCTGGAAGCCGCCGGTGGAGCCATTTTTTTTTGTACTTTTTGTTTTCTTTTTATTCTGTTGAGGTGTGGCTTAGGGTACTTGCTATGTCTGCTTATATATAGGATTTAGGGTCTTTGTTAATTCAAGTAATAAATTCTCGTGACTATTAATAATATATTTGTTATATTACAAATGTCTATTGTTAATGCAAGCAATAAATTATTTTGACCATTAGAACATTTTTCTGGCATTAGCATTAAGGACCTAAATGTTACTCCTACTATTAATTACATCAGTAATTTATTGAGTGGCAAAAACATTTAGGACCTTGATGGTAACATTATGACCAATTAGTATAGGGACTGTATGCAAATGAAATTATTAAATGGAAACCTAAAGAATGTCATCTGTATGATACATATTTGATACACTCGTTATATATAGAAAATCAAGGTGACAATAATTTCACTAACTAAATGATGAACTATTTGAAGATTTGATTATTAGAAAAATTAATATGAATCAACTCATCATTATTCACTGCGAAGACCAAGTTCCCTAAAAAAGGCTCCCGGATTGTATAATCATTGTACATTAAATTTATACTTACCTAGTTCAAAATTTCAAATACACTACATCAAGTAGTAGTCCGATGTAAAACACATGGTGCTTGGTACCTACAGAAACCAAAATTTCAAACCAAAGAATATGTGGTCTTGCTGCAATTAATTGGCGGTTAAGCAATTGCACAGTAAAGATGAGGAAAACACAAACAGAAAGGGTAGAAGGAAATTTTGCATTAAGCAATGCACTGAATTTTATTGGACTGGTACCATTGGTACATGGTGTCTGCCAATACACAGCTCAAAGATAATGATCCTTGATGGCATGTCACCAGTATTTTTGCATCATGTGGAGCAAAATGAATCACGAATCTTTGCATTGCATCTGCAAAATTTCATTCTGCATTAATTTGTTGGAATTCCCTGCATGAACAAATGATATTTTTTTTTGATTGAAAACAAATGATAAACTTAATAGCTCATGTATATTTAATTAGTCACAAACAAACCCTTGATCTTATCTGAAGTCTCTTGTCAAGAAAAATAAATCTAAGGACTAAAATTTGCCCAGAAGTATACTGCTCATTTAAATTTTTTCTTGCAAATCAACCTAGCCTCCACTACTACAGAACCCATTTATTCAGGCAGAATTGATGCGGGTGCTTGGTCTGTGAGATGTGCACCTGAACAAATGATAAACTTAATAAGAGGTGTCTACTTAATTAGTCATAAATACCCTTCATCTTGTCCTCACCTAAGTATACTGTCTAGTCAAGAAAATTATAATGTATGACCACGAAAAGTTGAACAAATTGGATATGACAAGAAATATAATTTAATTTTAAAAAATTACATACCCATAAATCTGCTACGCCTATTGATTTCCTAGACCGGTCATATGAAATTGGAAGCATGCATGCACGCTCCCTATTTGAATTCAGCAACATCTTATTCACCTACAGAAATAATAAAAGGTACTCTAGTTATCCATTATGAAAACAACTTTTATCATTGTTTCTCTATCATTGAAGGCAAATTTCTTAATTTTTGCACCAACACAAAGAGTACTTTTGCACATAATATTGATGATAATCAAGCCAATTAATAACAGAGAGTAACCCCATCATATTACCTTGCAAAAAAAAATTTAATTGAGAAGACACTTTATTAATAGTTACTCATTTATGCTTAATAAAAGATCAAAAAGTTACAAGGTCCAATTCTCAAATCCAACAAACAATGTCTAATAATAAGTCAAATTTGCTAAAGTTAAATCAATTGTTGCAGCTATATATATTGAAAATAGTCTTCATGCATACAGAGAGCAAAGTGATGGCTACATATACAATGCAAGCAATTAAGAGAAGAAAATAGAGAAGGAACAATCTAGAGGCATAGTCAATGACATAAGAATATGATGGGGGTAATTACTGCTGGGAAATATAATTGCCCCCTGCTCACGCACTGAATTTACATCTGGTTAACTCAAAATTTCTGTTTGGATCCGGACCGTTCAATCAGAATCCACTCAAATATTAATGGGACCCCGCAAAATTCCACCCGAGCCAGATTGGCCCGAATTCTGATTGGACTGTCCGGATCCAAACTCACAATTTGAGTTACTTCAGAGGATCTGAACGTGGAGACTATGGGTGGGTAAGCTAGACTAGGCAAGCAAAAGCATTCCTCTAAACATATTAACTTTAATAACCTTCTATTTCCTTTTCTTGACTTCAGAATTTATAACAACATCGAGCATTGGATGATCTGATTTCGGAAACAAATTTTGCGGTAAATTTAAGACAGACCCCACAGGCAAGCATGGTAAAAACACCCATAAAAAACAATAATATTCCAGAACATACGAATTGGAGTTTGTTGAGAAGGTTTAACTGATAATTGGAAATTTTTAGAAAAATACCAATAAGTTTCAGTCTAAAGATTTTCTCAAGTACTAGATGCAATTCTTATTTTCAAAGTGAAATAGAACTACATGTACACCAAATGCAAAAGATACCATTAATTAAGCAAATGAAGTCAAACTGAAATTTAATCTTGTAATTTAAAAATCTAGGCCGGTGGGTGCTACCCATTAGAAAGTTATATGTAGGGGACAGAAAATTAGAAAATACCAAAAAAAGTTGTTAGAAGGACAAAATATGATAGAAGAATGATACTACCACAGAACCCTTTTATCCAAGTATTTGAAGATGTATAAAGTCCAATTCTTTGCAATCCTTGATTCTATTTTATACTATTATATTACTATCTGAACAGTATTACTATAAATTTTTCTTATTTTACCTTTATTTCCAGTCTGGGAGGGACCATTGAGGTGGATACTTTGCCTTGTTCCTTGAAAACCTGCTAAACAAAAAGCAAACAATTCAAACAAAAACAATCAAATAAGACAGACGTGTAATACTTAATAAGCATCAACATTGAAAAATCACAACTTTCATGATCAAATCACACAAACCTTCCCCGTGTCTTAAGAAAGTAATGATGCAAATACTTTAAGACGAGGCAAGAAGGTTGTCTTAATTCAAAGTTGTGTCTTCTTTTTTGTGAGGATTTTTTACCCCTTGCATGTGCCAATGAGGGCTTGAAAAATTCGAAGTTGTGTCTTAATTCTAGAAAAATTGGGAAAATGTCTTTCAGACAAAACATCAAAGTCCATCACCAAATCATCTTCTTTTCAAAAGCGTGACACGTAAAAATAGTTCCAAACAAGCTACTTAGTTGCTGAAAAAGAGTACACTCTAGTGGTACCTATAATTATTAGTAGACTCTAGTGGAGAGATTGATGATAGAGTCGGGTCACATCTCGGCCTTTCTCCTTGTTGTTCATACAGAGGGGTTGGGTTTGTGTTGCAATTGTGAAGAGAGGAGAATTGGCCACGGAGATGTCTCATCAGAAGAGCCTAAATGAGATCCAGCACCAGTAGGTGGTGCTGTACAAATGCAGACCTTGTGATTAGTCTGAAAGGGATGAAGGGAGAAAGAATCGGAACTCAGACAAATGAGAAAGAGACGAAGAATTCGATGGGCTTGTTTGACGATGATGTAATTTAGGCTGAGGCAGGAAGGAGCGGCTGAAAATGAAATGGAGGGAGCAGAGCTCTGGTTGAGAGGGAATGAGAAACGAAGAAAGAAAGGGAAAAGAGACGGACCAACTTTGTTTCAACAGCAAACTTATTACGGAATGGCTTAATTTAACAAGGTAGATAGTTTTGAGGAATTAGCTTGAATACAAAAAATTATGCACACTCTTCAAAAATATCGAAAAATATCGAATATTGCGTATTTTTTTTATAATGGTGATGGTTGAGGAATTAAAGCATGCAACCAAGCTGGGACCAGCCATTAGTGAATTTCATGTTTTGCATCAACTAAAATCCCATCCCAGCAAGTAAACGCTGCCAAAAAAATGCTTCGATTCTAACAGCATCCCAAAGTTTCCTTAAGATTCTTTGCTCAAAAGACTAAACATGTAACTAATCCGTAGGTAAATTAACAAAGCCTTTTCAGTCGATATACTTAAATTCTGAAGGGTTACTGATTCACAAGAGAATAAAGCATTGAAAATTACTGACAAGTACAGGGGCCCAAAAAGTGTTAGGTGTTACAATACTCATCATGGTTACAAATCCAGAACATAAACATGAGATGCCAAATAAACCCAGATCTGCAAACTAAATCCTCAAATGATACAGTTATCATTTTCCCCTGCAAAAATAAGATATCATTAGAACACACAAGGCAATAATAGCTCAAAGCAAGCACTAAAAGCACACCATTGTTAGTAAAAGAGTAATCAATGTTTCAATATATCATGCATGGTTTAAGCTCCTCTCCAATTGTACCAATTTCACTGAAATGTCGCAAGCAAATCTGGGCTGTTGGATGTCAAACAAAGACTGTTCCAAAAAAACTATCTTATCCGTCTACAATTTAGGCATAGCCCAGATTTGCCTGGGCAAATGTAGTAAATTCTGTACAATTGATAAACTGAAGCCACATCATGCATAGCCCTACTAAAACAAAATGCCAAATAAGCCCCCTAAAAACAAAGAATTAATTCCTAGCACCACTATCAAAATATGACCAAACAAGAACCCTTATCCCCAATACATCAAAGTTTGCCCAAAATTCCTATCCTTTCTCGCTCTTTATCAACACATAAAAGAGAAAGAATAGATAGATTATTTGGAACTTTAAAGAGAAATCATGAGGTTAGAGGCCCACGTCTCACAACGGCAATACTACTCAAGTTTAAAGCTCATATGAGGCATTTTTCCTAGTCTGAATACATTAACTTATACTATTTATTAAGAGTACTAAAAAGTTAATAACAAACTTACGTGTTCATCATCAGGGTAATGTTGTCACCCTTCAACAGTATCCTTCCTGCAATGCAACAAGTCAAATTCAGTTGCATTTGATAAATTTAATAAAAACAAACTAAACAGTTATAGTACTAACAATGGTAATTATAGTAATATTAGTAAGGTGAGGACAACTAATTGAGAATGTAAGGGCAATCATTAAAATTAACCGCCTGAATCTGTACAATTTTGTATATTTTTTTGACATAGTTTCTATATAATCATTAAAGTTTGCAATTGTCTTCTATTTGCAAATTAGTTCTTTTTTATTGCTTACTACCATCTGTGCTTTTGAGTTTATTCTAAACATTTGTACAACGTTACGACAAGTTCAAAATGTTTTGATGCATTACAGAAACATCTTGCAACTTGATTTTATACCAAAAATTAAATACCTCAATTCACCTCTCAATTGTATTTGACATTACTAACGGTATTGATAAAGATGATTATGCTTGTCGTATTATTACAATAGAAGAAAACAAGTGACTAACCCAAGGACTTTCTGGTATTTTTTTTCACATTAATTTCATCAGCATCATCCAGCACCAAATTCATGTACTCATCAAAACCCTATTAAAAATGAGGGATTCTGTTAGTACAGCTAAATATTAATTTTGATACAAAATATCAACCTATAAATAATGCCAATCCTATATTCAATACACCACTGGTCAGTCAGACAGTGATAACAAGATTATCGATTTTATATCGTGTATATCAAAAGTATATTACAGCCCTTTGATCCCTGGCTAAAAGGGTCAGAGACAACAATAATGTCTGGTGATTTCCTTCAAAAAAAAAAAGTCTAGTGATTTGCCAAAGTACAAAACCATATGATTGACCATTGACATTTAAGAGCACAAAAGTCGCAATTATGGAGTGAAATACATAAGAGAGAGAAGCCTACAATAATTCTTCCTTCAATCCTCAAATCTTTCTGCTCAAACAACCAGATCTGAATCCGAGCTTTCTGCAAAGTTGAAATGAAATAAATATTAACAACATATGAAAATAAGCCCTGAAGGTAAATAAATAGTTCATCAGAGAAACTTACACTCTGAAGAAACCTGAAGATAAGATTCTGCAACCACAAAAGAACACAAAAGAAAAACTATTAGATGCCAATTTATAAAGGATCAAATCCTCAAATAAAATTTGAACTACTCTACAGTCAGTCAGTACAGCTTCAAACCAAGAGTATCAGAGCAGTCAAACAAATCATTATATCTCAAACTGAGAATAGCAACTGTGATATTCATGAATTTTTTGCTTCTATTTGTTCTTTGCAACAACAATCCTTTACATCTATTTGTTTATGAACAATAAATGGTCAGGCCTACAGACTTGATCCTTGCAACAAACCTCCATACTGCACCATATTTTACATACTTTGCTGAGAAATCTATTTGGTATACTTTGCTGAAATAAACCAGAAAGCCTAAAGAGTACAGTTAATTGTCAAACCCTGCTTTTAAAAAAAATTAAAAATAGCAGCTGTGCTGCCTGTTTCCATTAGAAATAGAAACATACAAAGTCTAAACCACTATAACATACACAAAAAGAGATAATCACAACACTTGCCCAGACAAACACCTAATAAAAGACTCTCCAACAAAAAAGCACTGCAAACAATAACAAAAGAACAGCCGGTAACATACTGGTATTATACCAGTACGGGTCCTCCCAAAACATAAAAATTAACAAATAGCTTAGGAGGTCACTCAAACACCCGGAAAAAAAGGACCAGTTGGTTTCAACTTTCAAGTCTACATATAAAATTATTAAAATTACTAAACAGTTCATACAAAACTACAAATCAGGAAGCAGATATGTCAAACCCTTATTAAAAACTTAACACCATACTGGAGGCAAACTGGCATATACAATTCAAGTATTTGAAAAAACAAGGGGAGTAGATTTGACAGATTAAAGAGCTAGTTGAGAAGAACAACGGAACTATGGTTAAGAGCTGAGAAGGAAGACAAAGAGAAACATACGATGGGCTGGGTCATAATCCGCTGGACCTTAGTCGACGCCATTGCAGTAGCTGAAACTTGCGCTGCTTCTTTCTCTGTGTTTTTTCCCTCTAGATCTCCTTGTCCGGCGCAAGCAGCAGCTGTCGTCTAAACCCTAGTTTGGTGACTTTGGTCGAACAAAGCGAGAGGAAGATTAGACACTAGAAAGGGTTTATTGGAATTCATATCGCCTGAAGTAACTCAAATTTTTAGTTTAGATCCGGACCGTCAGATCTGTTTCGGCACGATTATTAAAGTCTCCGTGATCCGTATATTGCATCTCGTACCGGATTGGTCCGGCTTCAGATCAGTCCGGATCTAAATTCAAAATTTGAGTTACTTCAGAGGATACGGACTCGGTTTATTGGAGATAATTTTATAAAGATAATATACCTACTTTCCAATTTACTCCCGTGATTTTTATTTTTACCCAAAAAAAAATATATTTTAATAAAAATAACCAGGTTTTTAAAATATTTTTATTTTTACCCAAAACGCTAATATTCCTAGCGTTCCGAATTAAAAATTCGGACCGCTAATATTCCTAGCGTTCCGAAAATTTAATTCAAACCCAACCCGACCCGTGACCTTTCTTCTTCTCTGTGTCTCTCCGCTTCTCTGTGTCTCTCCGCCAGAAAAACCGAAACCCTGGTCGCCAGAAAAAAGGAAAAAAGGAGAAGGCTTCGCCTGAGGAAAAAAGGACCGCCCCTCCGCCTAGCCGACCGCCTTCTCTGTGTTGCCTCGCCCTCCGCCTAGCCGACTGCCTCTCCGCCAGAAAAAAGGAAAAAAGAAGAAGGCCGCGCCTCCACCCCTCCGCCTCGCCGCCTTCTGCGCCTAGCCGCGGCTCCGCCCCTCCTAGGCCGTCCCTCCGCCCCTCCACCTCTTCACTTGGAATTTTCTGTGCAATTTCTGGTTTGTGCAATTTTTGTGTAATTTTTCTGATTTGTGCAATTTCGCAATTTCTGATCTGTGTAAACTTAGAAATAGGTTAATAATGCTTAGTGAATTGTTCAAATTTTTTTTCTGATTTGTGCATTGTGCAATTTCTGATCTGTGCATTTGTGCATTGTGCTTAGTGAATAGGTTAATAATGCTTAGTTAATAATGCTTAGTGAATTGTGCAATTTCGCAATTTTTCTGATTTGTGCAATTTCGCAATTTCTGATCTGTGTAAACTTAGAAATAGGTTAATATACTTAGAAATAGGTCAAGAAATATATATATAGCTTTGTTTAAGGAATTGTTCAAAAAATTGTTCAAGGAATTGTTCAAAAAATTGTTCAAGGAATTGTTCAAGGAAAAAATTGTTGAAGGAATTGTTGAAGGAATTGTCAAGGAATTGTTCAAGGAATATATATAGCTTTATATTCAAATCCAAAATTAAATTGTTCAAGGAATATATATAGCTTTGTTTATGTTCTTATCATGATCGAATGTTTATTTTTCTTGTTATTAGAAATAGTAAGTATGACTGTGTTTGATATTAAAATACAAAAATTGTTCAAGGAATATATAACTTTGTTATATTTTGAGCATGAATGTTTATTTCTCTTGCTATTAGAAATAGTAAGTATGACCTTGTTTGATATTCGATTACAAAAATTGTTCAAGAAATATATAACTTTGTTTATATTATGTTCATGAATGTTTATTTGAGTAAGTATGACCATGTTTGATATTCAAATAAAAAAATTGTTCAAGGAATATTCAATTGATAACTTTGTTCCTATTCTGATCCATATTAAAGGAGATATTCTATTTGCCAAACATAATATTAATGGTTTCTTTTTCATATTAATTTTATATTCTAAAGAGATGATAAATCAATTTCTTTGCTTTTGTTTCATCAACCAATCTAGTTAGCTGTCTCGTTTGAAAACATTGTCTATTTTTCTTCTTCTTCAATTTAAAGCGTGAGAGAAGGAAGACTCAAATTGTAGTGCAAAGAGAAAGCAATTCAAAGCATGAGTTGAATACAGTTATAGTTTTATAATTTAGTATCATGTAATTAGTACAAACTCATAATTTGTAGTGTTGTGGGTGGAAACTAGTAAATTAGGGTTTCTTTAATTGTAATTTTTTTAGTTATGTTGAGATTCAAATACCTTTTTTTTGTAAGCATAAAATTGAATATAAAGTTTGAAACCAAAATAATTCTTTTTTATTATGGTATTGAGGTTGTCATGTGTTGGTACTTAATTTTTTAATTATGTTGAGATTCATATTTTTTTTTAGGTATCATTACTTACAAATAACTATAATGGTCACGTACGGTTTTTTTTTTAATTTTAATTCTTTCTAGACACAAAATTATATGCGTACATTAGATTTTAGATTAATTGAATTAGTTTATCGTTAATTAGATGCCAAGAGAAGTAATTGACATTGTTGAATAACAAAATTTGAATACATTTTTCTATAATTACTTTCAATTGGTGTGTCTTCACTAAACACGAGAATAAATAATTAAAATATATTTGAAACAAATAAATGAGTTATTTTTGCTGGTTGTATATTTGACAGTTTATTTTGCATTAATTTGTATGAAATGACATTAGTTTGCATTAACTGATTTCATACATTTCTAATGGAAACCTTATCTTTAAAAAAAATACAAATTTATAAAAATATTAGCGTACTAGCATATTTTTGCATATTAGCGTATTAGCGTATTTTAGCATCAACTCCATAGTCATCTTTTTGCATTTAGCGTATTTTAGCATATTTTTACCGCAATTAGCATATTTTAGCCAATTGTAGCATGTTTAACCTTTTTTTTAACGTAGGATGGCTAGGGGACGGCCTAGGAAACCACCCGCAGCCGACCCGGTTGATGAGCCCATTCCCACTGACAGCAAGGATCATTTCAGTCCTTTATTATGGATGCCTCACAGGGAGCACCGAGTCTCAGATGCATCTAAAGAGGTACTTGATTACTTTTTTTTTTTTAAGTTTGGATTTTGTTGAATTTTTGTATTTTTAGGTTTTCATGTTGTTCACTTTTTTGAACGCAGAGTGAGGCAATTATAAATGCCAGGGGTCGGTATCCGGAAATGCAGTACTACTCGGAGATGGAGGCGTATCTGCAAAATTTGGGGGTGCAGCATTTGGTCGATATTCTACAGTCGGAGACTAAGTCCATCAACGCGTCCCTGATTTCAGGACTAGTGGAGCGATGGCGCCCCGAGACGCACACGTTCCACTTACCTTTTGGAGAGATGACAGTGACTCTCCAGGACGTTAGTGCTCTATGGGGTTTGCCTATCCAGGGCGTGCCCGTTGGTGGCATATCTGACCCCACAGATCCAGATGACACGTCGATTAATTACATGCTCGCTGAGTTGTTAGGAGCGGAGCCAGATATACGCAGCAACGGGGGGAAGTCCAAGTACTGTCTGGAAAAGACGAAGCTGCGAGTTATGTTTGCGAGAGGTATAGGTAGCGATTCCACTCCGATCGAGATTCAGAGGTACTCATACAAACTATTTGTATTACATTTATTTTGTACTCTGTTTCATGCGGAAAAATGAGTTGCTCTATAATTTTGATATTACAGATACACACGGGGATTCGTGATGGACCTATTTGGTTCTGTCATGTTTGCTGATGCTAGTGGTAATACCATCCCCATGATGTATCTAGAGCTGCTGCGAGACCTTCAGCCGTCGAGCGGCAGGTACAACTTGGGTGGGGCTGTCCTAGCACATCTCTACTCCAACTTGTGCCACGGTTGCAAGGTCAGTATGCTGTTTATGTCTTATTTTAATTACCTACCTTGTCATGCACTTGTTGTATTATTTTAATTATTTAACTTGTCACTGACGGCTGGTATTATTCAAAAATATAGCGGAAAACTAAGCAAATCTTCGGGCCAATGCTTCTTCTGCAGCATTGGTCGTGGTCACGGCTACCGGTGGGGGTACCTGAGCCGAATGAGGATCCATGGGGAGAGCCCGAAAATGGAAATCGATGGGCATTCGGCATGAAATGGTACGGACATCACGTGTACAAGGACAACCCTCACGGAAAGACAGCAGGAATCAGGACGGTCCGATCTCAGATTCAGAGTCTGGGTGAGACGCAGGTGCGCTGGACTCCGTACCATGAGCTATACACTGAGGGGAGGCTGCCGCAGATTGTAGCGGATGATCAGGAGATGTGGCTCTACAGGGGACCGCTGGTGTGCTTCTGGATAGTGGAGCACCACTATCCAGACCGGGTGCTCCGTCAGTTTCATTTGCCTCCACTCATTCCCGCAGATCCAGACGTCCCGAGATATGTGATCATGAGGCTGCACGGGTAAGTTATATTTTTTTTAGCATTTTTGTACTTAACATTAGTTCTTGTCTTTAAATTGCAACTGACATATGAATTACAGGATAACACACGGTAATCACTGGAATAGAGATTGGAGTGAGCATCACTCGGAGTACTACAGCAAGGCGGGCGATATGAGTGCCAACTTATGGCAGATGCCGGAGATTGATACGATGCAGTTCCAGGGAGATCCCCTATTGAGATATCAGGCTTGGTACCTGCGGGTCGGCATGGCTTCGGTGTATATAGAGGGAGATTACGGCGAGTTTCTTCGCTCACAGATATTCGAAGACGATGGTTATACCCCTACTGGCCGGAAAGGTGCTCGCCAGGTAATGCATCTAAAACAACACATTTTTATGCGTTATGAACATTTTATCATAACCTTTATTTTTTCTAACGTTTTTTTTTATAGCTGCTGTTAGCGCTTAAAGGTGCCGGGCGTTCAATCGTTTGTCTTGGAAAACGTGGCTACAGAGCGGTCGGGCACGCGATGTTGAACTTGGTTGCCCCATGCATTGCGGACCACGGCCAGGAGGCAAAGCTGGTCACCATGTTACGAGACGCCGGAGAGAATATTGATTGGCGCGCAGTACAGCCGGACGAGCCTGACGCGCCACCTGTTATGACCAGTGAGATGCCACCGGAGCCATCAGAGCAGCCAGAGTGGGATTATCATCGTTGGGTACTGCACATGGCCGGTTGGCACGCCTACCGTGACGAGTACGGTCGTCCAGTTCTTCCCCCGGTGTGTGATTCTTTATTTTATTTATTCTTTTACTGTAAGTAAAGATAGTTAAAATTTACTAAATTTTTGGTATCCTTGCAGGGTCCTGCATACATGCCGACACAGCCTGAGCATCATGAGTCTTCAGAGATCCAGTCTGTGCAGGATGGCAGGATGAGTTTTAGCCTTGCAGACATATATGCCGACACAGCCGCCTCCCCGCCACCGCGTCAGCCGTATTCAGAGATGGCTCACGATTGGGAGGCCTCTGGTAGCCGGACTCAGGCTGATGTTGAGTCCCAGTTTGTGGCATCCATATTCCATACTCCCACGCCACCGCCAGCTACCGACGGGGCCTCGGATCCATGGGATACAGCACTTACGATGAGCAGGCAGGACAGCCTCGAGGATCATATTACACCAGCTCACGCCGCGCAGGCAGGACAGCCTCAGTGGGAGGATTGGCATGAGCGCAGGTTCAGTAGAGAGAACAGGGGTATACCACCTCCCCGATTCTCCCCTTCGCAGTACGATGGATAGAGGGTATATTTTATTATGTTTTAGTTTAGTTGTGCTATGTTATGTTTTATTATGGTAGTTTAGTTTAGTTTAGTTTGGTAGTTTTAGTGTAGTGTAGTTTCGTTATGTTTTATTATGTTCTATTTTTTTAGTGTAGTGTAGTGTAGTTTATTATGTTCCATTTTATTTTTTATTATGTTCTATTATGTTTTATTATGTTCTATTTTTTTTAGTGTAGTTTATTTATGTTTCGTTATGTTTCGTACAACAAAAAGAAATAACATCCATTCACGATCATAAAACATACTATTTCAAACTTAATATAAATAACATCCAGAAATAACATCCAAAATATAAAATACAAACTTAATATCTGCTTCAAACGATCATACAACATACTATTTCGTCTTACCGGTCTTGAACGTACATGGAACAAAATCATCGTCCGAGGTTGACGATGACGGCTCGGTAACAACAGACGATGTGCTAGCCTTAGTCTTAGCCTTAGTCTTAGCCTTACTCTTCGTCTTAGGCGTCTGTACATCATCTTTTTTTTTTCCCAATCCATAGCCGTAGGGGTTTTCTACAAAATCATCATCAGATATGTCATTTCGTTTAAAATCATCAGTAGATCCTTGCACACATTTCCTAGACCAAATTGGACAGTCCTTTCTCTTCCTTCCGCAGCCCCAATTGCATTTCTTTTCCTCGCTCTTTCCTCGATTGTTACTGTCCATCCTCCTCGTCTACAATTTATTTGGAAAATAATAATAAAAAAAACTGCAACATAATAAAATACATACAAATAAAGTTCATACAAACCTCAAAGGAAGGCCCCTGAGCCAAAGTTCATACAAATAAAGTTCATACAAATAAAGTTCATACAAATAAAGTTCACAAAATAAAGTTAATTCCTACGACTCCTTCTAAAATGAAGGCCCCTGAGCCAACCAGATCCCCATGAGGATGTGCTCCTTCTATCTTGTTGCACTGTTTCGTCTTGCCGGTTAGCTGTACCGGACGGTCCTGCTTGCGCTTCGTTAGCTGTACCAGATGTGCTCGTCCTTCCTAATTGAGATGTGCTCCTTCTAGCTGGTTGCACTCCTTCTTCTCGCTGGTGTGCTGTATCGGATGGCCTTGCGCCAGATGTGCTCCTCCTACCTGCTTGAGTTGTGCTCCTTCTTCGCTGGGTAGTACCTGAAGGCCCTTGCATTCCAACCGCCTCCGTTCCTGCCAGTACTTCTCCCATTGCCTCCCTAAACATCATAGTTGCATTTTCACGGTCTGCTGTACGGCTTCTGGCTGTGCTTCGCCGCGGCCCTTGCGATCCACTCGCCTCTGCCTGTACTCGCTCATTCTCTGCTACATTTGCTGCGTTATGAGCCTCTGCAGCCCAAATATGTTAGTTAGTAAGCTATTCAACGTTGGAACCGAAAATAATTAGGAATGGATGTGACATACCTCGCCTCTGCCTGTCAGAAGTGGAACGGCGAGGACGGTGCCCCCGTCGCCTACCTTGCATTTCATCCATGGTCATATCTTGCCGGATGTGTTTTCTCCTACCACGCCGTATCCAATCTCTGTTTGGCTCAATTTTAGGGGTAGTGGTTGCAGGCCAATCTTCAGGATTGCCATAAGGAACAAACAGTGCATTCCAAGTACTCAGAAGGTAGTCCACCCTATACCAGTGGGCAACAAATAGGTTGGGTGACCAGTTTCTATTACGACAAACCGCTAACACATGAGCGCACGGAATCCCAGTTAATTGGATACCTCTGCATGTACATTCCACTTTTCTCTCTGGCCCGACTGTCACGATATACTGGAACCTTCTATGAATAATTGACATAGTTCCATCCTGCATTTGGACCACTGGAACATATTCATTTGGGCCCGTGACTTGGTAATTACCTTCGCCGTGCGAGTATGGGATGACATCCATTTTTGTAGCTTTCTCCCACCGTTTGGCGAGCTTAACATGTACCCGTCTAGAAAAAGACTGTTCTGCATTGCTTTGCTCCGTCGCTGCCTCTCGCCGTTGAACAAACCACCTGTTGCACTTGGCGAATGTCTCCTCTACAAGTGCAGCCACGGGCAACATTCGGCTATCCTTGAAGACAGCGTTCAGGGACTCAGAGCCGTTTGTTGTCATGATACCAAATCGGTACCCTCCATCACAGGTCTGGAAATTTTTTTCAAAATTTGACGGCTCCATGACATCATCAGGACGTACTTTGCCCACTCTCCTCAGAAAAGCATTACACGTCGGATTTTGCTGCAATAGAACAAAGCAAAATTAGACAAAATGCATCTAAAAGAAACAAAAATGATATAAATTAGACAATATTAGACATACCGAGCAAAAATCTTCGAACATCTCTTTCAGCCTTCTTGGCTTCTTCTTCCTGGCTCCTTGTTTGAACCTAGTTCCGTACCATTTGTCCTTCCCACACGCCTGGACCAGGTTATCTGCAACATGTTGGATACAATACCTGTGCACAAAATTATCCCTATCCCATCCGTATGCAGGTTTCAATGCAGCTTTGATACCCTTGTGTTGGTCCGATATAACACATACGAATCTATTCACACCAATCACATTAATCCTAAGCCAGTGTAAGAAAAAACCCCAGTTCTCTTCATTCTCCGTATGTACAATTGCAAATGCTAGAGGCAGCAATTGGTTATCGGCATCATAGGCGCAAGCCATCAAAAGTCTGCCCTCATACCGCCCAGAAAGGAAGGCTGCATCTATACTGATCACCGGCCTTAAGTAATCAAATGCGGTAATGCATGGTCCGTAAGCCCATGCCACGGCCCTGAATTGCTGAACACCTTCTTTGACCAGTCCTGTATTTTTATCGATGCTCGGACTTGTTAGAAATTGGTATTTTGAGCCGGGATTCGTGTAACATATCCCGTTAAGCAATAGTTTCATAAAATTGTACGACTCTTCCCAACTCCCAAATTGCCGGGCAACTGCAAGCTCACGACCTCTCCAAAGTTTGTTGTACTTCGGGGTTATACTGCCAAACCTAACCCTCACGCAGTGTGCCACACTCCGGATGCTCATAGTGGGGTCTTCCTTAATGCCGCTCTCGATGAGGTCTGCGATAATTGATGCCGTGAGTTGTGCATGGTCCGACCTTTCAAACTCAGATTCGCATGTGTGAGGCGTGTCTTGCTCAGTTATCATCCATGTATCTCCGGCATTTGTTGCTCTTGCCTTCAGTTTGAAACGACAACCCGTAGTGCTGCATCTAATTTCCAGCCGGGATGTGTCACTTCTCTTCGTATACGTCTCCTTGTTCTTGTCAACATGGTACTCTCTGATCTTTTTCGTCAGTTGCTTTTTACTTACGAAGTATTGGCCTTTCGCGAGCTCACTCCTGTACTCAACCCGACGACCATAGTAAGAAATATCTGCTTCTCGGAAAGCAGATGTGTCATTGAAGTTTACAAAAGGGTGAGTCTCAGAACGGCCACCCAACGGCATATTCTCTCTATTCTGCCTCACAGTGGGCTGTGTGTATTCTTCTTCTTCATCTTCTTCATCTCCTTCATCATTAATGTCACATTCTTCTTCCCCCAATTCATCCCCAGTTTGCAGATTCTCCTCCGGTATCTCGTTTATAAATTCAAATTCTGACTCGTTTGGATCTTCCTGTACTGGTGGCGGTCTGGGGTGAGGATTTGGTTCAGGGCCAGGTAAGGATGAAGGACCGTCATACATGAATATAGGTGGGATAAAAGCTGGAGATTGGGGTGAATTATTGTATATTTCTTGTTCCGGTTCTGCTACAGGCATTACGATAAAAGGAGTGTGTGGTTCATTATCTTCTTGATAATGTTGGGCAGCCGAATTTTGGCCTGAACTTCCGGCCCCTGACTCTTCGCGAATTCTGCGTGCAAAAACTTCCAATAATGATTCGCCAGACCTCAAAACCTGCGCTATTAGACCTCTCAATGCCCCGTTATCTCCCAGTGTGATTTTGACATACTTTCCTGCGTGGACCATTCGGGCCTGAATTTGTAATTGGCAACGATTCCTATTGTAGCCGCTCGCTTCATAAATAAGCGATTGCAACTGCTCAAATGAGAAATTTTCATCAACCCAAAACGTATTTGCTGCAGGCTTGGAGTAACGTACTCCATACTGGTCAGTTATGAACTTTCCTCCAAAATGTATTGAAATTGCAATAGACATGGCCAATAAACTACATTCATAAATAACAAATATTTGGTCAGTTTATTGATTTCAATTGTGAACAGTTGTGAATAGTCGTATATGAACAGTAGTGAACAGTACATACGTATGTGAACAGTAAATGTGAACAGTACATACGTATGTGAACAGTAAATGTGAACAGTAAATACGTATGTGAACAGTATTGTACAGTAAATACGTATGTATTAACAGTAAATACGTATGTGAACAGTAAATACGTATGTGAACAGTATTGTACAGTAAATACGTATGTATTAACAGTAAATACGTATGTGAACAGTATTGTACAGTATGTGAACAGTAAATACGTATGTGAACTGTACAGTAAATACGTATGTATTAACAGTAAATACGTATGTAATTAACAGTAAATACGTATGTAATTAACAGTAAATACGTATGTAAAAAAAATTACCTGACGACTTCTCCGTCTCCTCCTCCTCCTCTTCCTTCAGCTCCCCTCCCTTCCTCTCCCTCTTCCTTCCTCCCTCTTCCTTCCTCTCCAAAGACCTTCTCACTCTTTTTTTTTTTCACTTCTTCTCTCTCCACGCAGCAGTTATATAATTTTTCAAAAAAAAAACAGAGATTCGGAACGCTAGGATTCCTAGCGTTCTGAATTAAAAATTCGGAACGCTAGGAATATCAGCGTTCCGAATTAAAAATTCGGAACGCTAGGAATATTAGCGGTCCGAATTTTTAATTCGGAACGCTAGGAATATTAGCGGTCCGAATTTTTAATTCGGAACGCTAGGAATATTAGCGTTTTGGGTAAAAATAAAAATATTTTAAAAACCTGGTTATTTTTATTAAAATATATTTTTTTTTGGGTAAAAATAAAAATCACGGAATTTACTCTACCAAAAAATTAGACGATTTTTTTTCTCTAAAATATTTGCTAAAATGCTGACATTTTTATTAATATCCAAAGTTTAATAGAAATTATTATTTATGCCCAGATTTCCGGGTTTTCGCTAAAAATGCCCAAGCTGGCCACAAAATGGCCGGCTTACTCCTTTTTTTTTTTTTTAGAGACACTATGAAGAGCAAAATAATGAAATCTAACACTGAAAATTTGAATTTTTTTGTTTAAATTATTTGTTAAATTACTTCTTTTGATAGATAATTAACATATTTATACTAAAATATGCTAGATTACTTGAAATTATGTTGAATTGCACTATATTAATTTAAATTACACTAAATTACATTACATTACACTAAAATACGGTAAATTACGCTAAATTACATATGAATAGGGACGATATCTTCACTGAAAAGGCAAAAAATGACGGTGAAACTTCAAACGGTCATAAAACGGCGCTCGAGTGTCCGATTTTAGCAAATGACCACTTTTCGGAAAGCTTGCGAAAATACGCATGCGTCCGTGACAACTATGTTGTTTTCTGAAATTCAAAATTGCCAAAAAAACAAAGGGAAGAGTCTCAAAACTTGAGTTGAAGTTTCCGATTAAGATTTTCATTTCTATTATTCAATCCAAGTAGCTCAGTAAATTAGTTACATAATAAACTTGTAGAATACCAATTTTTACTATTTTCCAAATTTTTTTACTATTTTTTATGATTCATGAAAGATGAGCAAAATCGGCTACTTTAGCGTAATTTTGTGTAGTTTAGCGTAATTGACCGTATTTCAGCATAATTAGCGAAATTATTGTAATTTAACGTAATTTAGTATAATTCAACATAATTTATTGTAATATAGTGTAATTCAACATAATTTCAAGTAATCTAGCGTATTTTAGTATTATACATCAAAAGAAGTAATCTAACAAATAATTTAAACAAAAAATTCAAATTTTCAGTGTTAGATTTCAATATTTTGATCTTCATAGTGTCTCTCTAAAAAAAATGGCCGGCTTGGGCATTTTTGGTGAAAACCCGGAAATCTGGGCATAAATAATAATTTCTATTAAACTTTGGATATTAATAAAAATGTCGGGCTAAAATGTGTTTGCGGGTCCATTAACTAAATATTTTCCTCCCCTAATTTTTTTCCTTCTACAATTGTAATTATGTTAATTTTAGTAATTAATATTTTACAAATTTTACAATTGTTCGATTTTGTAATAGAAATTTTTTATTCAGCTTTCATGTTTCATAATTTAACCTTTTCAATTTCATGTTAAATGAATTAACTCCCAAAATATAATATTAAATTCTAAATTTAAAAAAAATAAATATGATATGGTCAAATTATAAAATTTCAAATTTTTATAATTTTGTAATATGATCTTTTCATTTCCTAGTTTCGCCTTTAACTTTTACATATTTCCGATTGAAATATATTTTTGATAGATATATAACAAGAGGAGGGTTCCAATGCCTCCATTTTTCATGCCTCCACCATGCCTCCATTTTTAAAACTTTAATAACTCAAAATTTAAAACTTAAAAGTCAAAATAAAACCGTTGGATATGATCTATATCATTTTATCTATGTGCTCATAAAGAATTATCACATTTTGATTTTGTTTTTATGTGAATCAATAAGTTGAAAAATCAACGTCTAGAAATTATCCACATTAGTACGTTTTTTACAAGCTCTTGATGACAACCAAAACAAAATTGAAATGTCATAATTTTTTACACGTGTATAGATATAATGATGTAGATCATATCCAACGGTTTTATTTTGACTTTTAAGTTTTAAATTTTGAGTTATTAAAGTTTTAAAAATGGAGGCATGGTGGAGGCATGAAAAATGGAGGCATTGGAACCCTCCTCATATAACAAAGCAGTCATAAGTTATTTTATGAAAATATTATATATCTAAATCAACTAATTATGTAAAAAAAATCGAATTAAAATCAAACTTCAATGAGAATTTCGAACTTTAAAAATAATAGTAGATTCCTCATTTTGTTTGATGAAAGTTTGAATTAACAAATTTAAATTTTCAAGTATGAAAATTCAAATTTTGATTTTATAATTTTGAATATTATAAAATATTAATTATGCCATTAATTGAGTCCAATTCCAAAAAATATTATATCGTCGTAAGCTGAACTGTGGATGAATTTTTTTAGTTTTCATACTTTGGATTGTGGATATATTAGTTTTTAAAAATAAAGTTGGATATATTATTTATTATTTCTTGGATTGTTGAATATTTTATTTCTTCCACGCATCCTCCGACTTATAGAAACTAAATCTAAAATTTGTTGCAAATATATTTTTTTATAATTTTTATATTTTTAAAACTGATAAAAGTTGTTGAATATTTAATTTTTAAATATAAAATGGTCCATATTAATTTTTTTACATAATACAGTTTTATAATAATTCTTTCTAATTTAAAAAAAAAAAACAAATTTCATGTCCTTATGCCGTTAGACATGCTGTAATAACTAACATGTCATGAACCTCTCGTTCTCCTTTTACAATTTTTCAAGGGAGTGTATCAATGTAACTTAATTTTGTCATTAATCATCATTAATCAACGCATTGTTGCAATATCTAATTTAAGGTTTCAAACTGAACCAGAGTTGGGATATTTGATCCATACCTACATGCTACATTAATCAATATTGGCTCTGAATACATTTATGGTATCTAAAAGAACATAACTGATCTATAAATAATTAAACAGATTTGTTTTGGATGATAAATTCCTTCATCAAAAGGATTCTGGAAATATTAACAGCAACATAACACTCACAGGGAACCCTAGGATGGACTGCTTACAAGTGCCGTGTTACTTAAATATAAATTTCATTGGTTACAGAACATGCAAATTCTGAAAAGGAAAGAAAACAAAAGAAACAAAAATCTTCTTGATGTTCAGCCGGGCAAAAATATAAATTTTTGGTGAGTAGACCCAGTCTACGCATCCGTCAAAAATGGTTTGCAGACTCAGTCTGCGCACGTGGCAAGATATGATTTTTTGGCAAATCAGTGGCCGTGTCAGAATTTTGAAATATTAAGGTGGTAACTAAAAAAATTTCGGCAAATGTCATCCCAATTCATGGATTCTTTTGCAACGCAGGTGTATCGCTTAATTTGTACATTAAGTACCAGTGTGGGACCAATTAGGAGCCAGTAGAGTACAAAATCTAAAATCAGTAAAGCAAAGTTTCGAACAGGAGGCTCTAGTACGGTGGCAGAAAAGGAACATGAATCAATTACAGCCTCAAAAATGTTTCTGATTGCACAATATTAAATTATTTAAACAATACTTGGATTATTCCAAATAATGGCCCAAATTATAATTCATTTCAACTTTGAAATGTGTAAGGTCCAAAAAACCTCAAAGGCACAATGATTCAACAGATCTGAACCAGATACCGATTTAAAGAGATCTGAAAGTACCAGGATCATTCAGTCACACATCTTTCATGAATAACTCTGAGCAAGCTAGGAACATTGTTCATGCTGGAGTAGAACAAACTTATTTGGCTGTAATGCTCCCAATAAACTGTTATTGAAAGCAAATCAAATTAGGAGTACATGAAAGTGCTAACAGCAGGCTGATAATTAGGATTATGCAAATAATAAGAAATATGCTAGTTGCCGGAGAATAATTAAGAGTATGTATAATAGGATTAGTCAAGGTTGTTAGAGATAGTCAAAGCTGTTAAGCTTGGTAGTTAGAAATTATGTAGCTTCTTCTACAAGATTCTACAAGACTATTACGCCCATCTAAAGATTCTACAAGATTCTACCGCGCACCATGTTTCGCTTTAGATTATTGTATTTTATTTTGAAATAGGTTAGATAAATAGATTTGTTTGATAAATATGTTATATTTTATTTTTTAAATTTTGAATATGTTAGATTATTGGATTTTATTTTGAAATTCGGATTTATTTTGAAATAGGTTAGATTTTATTTTTTAAAATTCGAATTTATCTTAAATAGGTTAGATTTTTTAGTTATTTCTTATTTTTGAATTTGTTGGATAGTTAGATTTATTTCTAAATATGTTATCTTTATTTTTAATAGGTTACATTTGAATATTTTCAAAGATGTTAGATTTTAGATTTATTTCTAAATATGTTAGATTATTGTATTTGTTAGATTATTGTATTTTATTTTGAAATAGGTTAGATAAATAAATATGTTAGATAAATATGTTATCTTTATTTTTTTTTAATTTATAAATTTGAATTAGACATTTTTTTAAATTCGAATTAAACTTATTTTTTAAATTTGAATTAGATTTTATTTTTTAAATTTTAATTAGATTTTATTTTTTAAATTTAAATAATTTATATTTTATTTTGTTAGAGTTATAAGTTGAATTAGACTTATTTTTTCTTAAATATATTTTTTAAATTTGAATTAGAGTTATTTTTTTTAAATTTATAAAATTGAATTAGACTTTTTTTTAAATTTGAATTTCAATTAAACTTTATTTCTTTTAAATTTGAATTAGAGTTATTTTTTTAAATTTTAAAATTTGAATTAGACATTTTTTTAAAATTTGAATTAGACTTTATTTTTTAAATTTTAATTAAACTTTATTTTTTTAAAATTTTTTATTTTTTTCTTTTTCTTTTTCTTTTTCTTTTTCTTTTGAATTTCGGTCAATGACATAGGCAGATAGGCTAATTTGGTTCGGCCAATTTGAATTTAATTCGGCCAATGACATTCTCAAGGGCTCAAGGTCAAGGCAGAGCCAGAGGCCAATTTAATTCGGCCAAGAATTTTTTTTTTTTTTTCTTGTGAAGTTCGGCCAATTTGAATTTAGAGACTTAGAGGCCAATTTGAATTTAGATTTATTTTTGTTAGATTTAATTTATATTTAATTTAGATTTAATTTAGATTTAATTTGAATTTAGAGGCCAATGAGAACTTTAATTTATATTTAATTTAGATTTATGTTAGATTTAATTTAGATTTATTTTAGACGTAATTTAGAATTAATTTACATTTAATCTAATTTATATTGAATTTAGATTTACATTTAAATAGGTTACACAATTTCGGATTTATTTTGATATGAATTTGGTTTTAATATGTAGAACAAATGGACCCCGAAATGCCCGAATGGATGCATGTTGCTCATAGAGCTTCCGCCGATTTTTTCAACCCTACGCCCGATGGCCAACAACAAAATATGGAGGCAATAGAAAGTAGGATTCAACCACAAGAACCACCTATTTATCCACAAAATCCCTCCCAAGTGCAACCGCCGTATCCACAAAATCCCTCCCAAGTGCCACCACCTATTTATCATCAACAATATCCTAACTATTATCCACAAAATCCATTCCAAATGGCACCACCTAATTACTATTATTCTAACCCTTCATATGGAGCAGGTACGGCTTCTACAGGATCGACTCAATACACCGCCCCTATAGGAAGCGGTCCCTCGACAAGTGTCCCGGAAATTGAAGTTGTCCCCGCAACCCAAGCCGAAGTTGTTGCTCCCATTTCCATCGAACCACCGAAGAAGAGGAAAACCAAGACACCCGAATACAAGGCGGATTGGTGGCGGTATTACGAGAGGACATTGAATGCGAGTGGAGTTGTCTGTACTCTAAAATGTAAGGTACGCGGTTGTAAGGTTATTTACGAGTATAAACTTGCAAATGGTATGTCCACTTTTAAGAAACATGCCGATGGTCATGCGAAAAAGGGTGAGCAACCGCAAGAAAATGTAGACCCGCGGTTAGTCCAAACCCTTATGAACCCGGATGGTAGTAGAACCCACCAACGATATGATGAAAAATTAATGCTTGAAGAATTTGCCCGATATATTGCCCACAAGGAACAACCAATTAGTATGGGTAATTGTAGTAGTTTTGCCCGGCTCTGCATTCGGGGGTTAGCTCAACCATTGTATAAGAAAATCCATCATAGAAAAATTGTACGTGAAATGAAAAACCAGTTTATCCAAAAGAAAAACGAGCTACTAGCTACATTTGGATATGCCAATTATAGTGTCTCCATTACCTCCGATATATGGACTGCCGGTAAACACGGCCTAGGGTACTCTTGTATTACCGGTCATTGGATCGATGAGAATTGGGTTTTACAAAAACGGGTTTTAAGTTTTCGGGTGTTAGATTCCCCGCACACTGCACAAGTTATTTACCATTCAATTATTGAGGTTTTACAAGAATATAATCTCAAAAGGGATTTACGGAACAAGGTTTTTTCTATCTCGTTCGATAATGCTAGCAACAATGTAGCGTCCATCAATCATTTCATCCGGTCCCTAAACCCAATCATGAATGGTGCACTGTTTCACCAAAAGTGTGCTTGCCATATACTAAACCTTACCGTAAAAGATGGTTTTAAGGTAGAAGCCGTAAATGACTTGATAATTAAATTCAAGGGAGGTCTTGCCCATATTTATTCAAACCAAGAAAGAAAACAAAATTTCGCAGCTTTGTGCGAAAGAATAGGTTTGGGCAAAATGAGGGTACCTTGGGATATAGACACCCGTTGGAATTCCACCTACAGGATGCTGCACCGATGCATTCCTTACAAGGCGGCTATAGGGGAGATGTTGAGATCGACGAACGAAGGACAAGCTTTGGATCTCACCGACCTCGAATGGCAGCTAATAATAATGCTTGCACAATTCCTTGGAACCTTTTTCACCGCAACCGTGAAATTATCTTGCTCGTACACACCGACGGCACATGAGTTGCTGCACCATCTCTACTATATTTCCAAGGTGTACCGTGATATGGAAGATAGGGATAATGAGGATTCCCCTCTCCATCCGATCGTAGCAGCCATGAAGGTAAAATTTCTTAAATATTGGGAAGAGGTACCCCTCTTGACCGTTCTCGCAAACTGCCTCCATCCGGCATACAAGAAGAAGTTCACGGTAAAAATACTCGTAGCCTACAAGAAAAATCTAAAATTAAATTGGAGGGACGAGGATCCCTGCGTACAAAAGGCATTGGACGACATGTTTGCCATATATTACGAAAGAAGAAATGCCGACCAACCGCCTTCGACCGGTGGCGTGAGGTACGAATATAAATATACATATGTTTTTAATATTTATTATTTATAATATCTACATTATTTGTCCACTAATTTTTTCTATTGTTTTAATAGTCTATCCACACACAGCAGTACTGGATTGTTAGGCGATTTTCAGGATGATGACGACCCGACGGGATCCCAAGGTAACACGAACGAGTTAATGAGCTACTTATTGGGGACCACCGAAAGTGAAGGAGTTGACGTCATGGATTGGTGGAGGAGGAATGCAACTGCCTATCCAACACTGGCGATGATGGCCTGCGACATATTTGCCGTGCCCGTGTCAACCGTCCCTTCTGAATCCTGTTTTAGCTCGGCGAACAGGATCCTTACCGATAAACGAAGTAAGCTGGGTGCACATGTTTTCGAGAGACTTGTGTGCTTGAAAGACTGGATTGATGCTGAAAATCGCACGCAACATGCCATGAGATTGGAAGCGTCATCATCCGGTGTCGACACTCAAGAAAGCGGTACCGAGGGACCTGAGCCTAACGAGGATTCGGACGGTGAGCAAGAGAGCAACCTATGGTATATGCACAACAACTACTAGATAGGTAGTGTCGGTATAAAATTCTATCCTCTTTTAATTTTTATTTACATTTTTTTAAATTATAATTTCTAAATATTTCAATTGTTTTATTTTAAAGAATAATTACTAACAAAAAAAAAGTTAGAACTCTGCCTATGTTATTTTTACATAGCCGGTCCCAAGCCCGGAATAAAGGAGGAGGGTAACTTTTGTTTTTAAATCTATTGTTTTAAAATAATTCGATTTTAAAGATAAAAAATAATTCGGTTTTAAACTAATTCGGTATATCTCGGTTTTAGAATAATTTGGTTTTAACAAAATTTGGTTTTAACTTAATTTGATTTTGTTAAAAGTTATAACAAAAATATATTGAGTTAAAATAAAATAAAAAGAAAAAAAAATGCAAAAAAAAAAAAAAATGCTCTCTGCCGCTGCCCTCTGCCCCTCTCTGCCTCTCTGGAAACAGAAAACAAAAAAAACAGAAACCGGAAAAAAAAAAAAAAAAAAAAAAAAAACCAAACCGGACCGGACCGACCCCTGACCCGACCTAACCCGCCCCGTCCTAACCCGCCGGGTTTAGACCGGGTTAGGTTCGGCCGAGTCAGACCCCAACCCGCCCCCCCCTACCCGACTCAACCCGTTGACCCGGGTCAACCCGTTGACCCGGGCTAACCCGTGCCCGAGTCAACCCGGGGACCGGGCGGGTTTGGACCGGACCGACCCGAACCGACCCCTTTTCAAACCACTAGTACAACCTCGTCAATTGCTAGAATTAACAACCTCGTTTACTGGGGGTAATTAAGAATAAGAAATTTAGTGCTTTTCTACTTTATTCCAGTCAGTCAGTCAGTCACGTACTCACGTTCAATAAAAGTGGAATAGAACTAATCCCATCTGATTGGAATATATATATATATTTTCCTTTTCCAATCATCATTTCTACGGAATGGATATTCCATACCTCTTATTAATTATCTAATTCCATCAATTGAAAATAAAGCGAATCTAAATGAAAGAACAACTGCTAGTAAAATTTAGTCTATATTCCACAATATCCTATTAATAATTAAACGTGCACAGAATTTATACTTTTGAATCTATTATGCATTGGTGTAGCGCATTTCTATAAGTTAACGAGCCGGATGTGAAAAAAATTCAGCAAGTCAAATCATTTTCGTTGGATAATTTTTTATAGAAAATGATCAATGTTTACAATGCTTTTGCAAATAGCATGCACGCCGCACTTTCACTTTTCTTAAAGTGGAGAAAAATATCAATATGATTCACTTGTCACGTGATTTTGCATATGAAACATGACCCTACAATTTAGCAAAGCTACAAGTTTGCAACCTACAATGTTGGCAAATTAATATATTGGTAACAATTTAATCAAATGCCAATCTCTGACACATTTTAACGTAGATATAGTCCATTTAACTCAAACCTCCTATTTAGGTGAATGAATCAAATCTCATCATGTCAGGTAAATATTGGAATATTCCTTTTTATTAATTAATCCTTATTTCTGAAAAAGATATGGAATATTAAAAATAAAAAAACTTCCGTGACTACTAGAACGGTTAATATTTTGCCACTCAAATTTTGGGTTCTTTCGTATAACGAATCGTTTATAGTTAATAGACGGGTTAGAGAAGTACTAATTTCACTCGTTTAAGAAAATAAATTCACGTAATATCCGGAAAAGAGTAAAATAGGTGGAAAATAGCAAGCCAGACAGCTATTTCAGTCTTAGTTTTATGTTCAAATTAAATAAAAACTTGGTTCATAAAAAGAGACTGCTATTTTGATCACTCCATTTCCAATATTGAGCACAAAAACAATTTTTTCTTCTTTATACCGATTTTATCCATACTAAAGGTTTTGACAACATTTATTCAAAATTGATTTGCATTGAAATTCGTACGAAAAAATTTAAAAATTTATGTTTAAAAAGCCCCGCATATCTAAACCATATGTACAAATTTTAACACGAATCGTACGGTTTAAAGTTTAAACCACAACATGCCAAGTCCCACATGTCATTTTCAAATTTTAGAAAATTAAGAGGCACCGGCTTTATTCGAACATTACTGCATATTAGGAAGAATTAGCTTTTGATTTAGTGACAAAAGACAACACCCTCTGTGTGAGAGATCGTGGGCTCGAAACCCGGATGAAAATTCTTTATGAACAATTAAATGAAAATTGGTAGGATAGACCTCTATATTTCTATCTCAAAAAAAAAAAATTACTCCACATTAGAAGAGAGGGTACGGGTCAGATCCTTATTTTGTCCCGCTCTTTTCATGGAACAAATATTGTTACTTCTATATATAGTACTAAACCACTAATTAATTAATATCAGCCTACTCGACCTGTTACACGAATAAATGTAGAGTAGTCGATATAAAATATCCTTGCCTGTTTATTGAGGCAGATAAATTAAAAAATATAAATAAATTAAATGTCTGAATTACACACACTCACATTTCTTTTCTTTTTGTCCCCATGTTCACATGAATTAGCCACATGACCTCACGCACACGGCACACGGCACAACGCCTAGCATAACATTTTCTTTATTTTTTCACCTCTTTTTGACTAGAGACATTAATGTGAATTTTTTGTCTATACTAATTAATAAATAACTTTAACAACAATGTATTTAAATGCTGTATCTACTTTTTTTTGTAAGTATATATTCATGAGTTGTTTAAATTACTCCATTCATATAGCTAAAAATGCTGGATATTTTTTTTCTAGGAATCGAATGAATATATTCTAAATGCATGTGTTCAATGTCTTGTGTTCAGTAATTTTTATACAATCTTTTTTCGGTATGTTTTTTAAGTTGTATGAACGCACAAGTTCAAAATAACATGTTAATGTATGTCTTCATAAAATAGACATAGAATTGTTAATTTTATTGCTAAATATATTAAAAATCTAGATAGATACCAAGTTCCATTATTATCTGAAATTTTCTTATTTAAGAAATATAAATTTTCAAATTAAAGCTTTAGAAAAATATTAAATGAATTTAAGAATTTAGAAAGACATTAAGGTTAGTAAACACTAAGCAAGCATGGATAGGCAAGTTAAAAGTTGTAATTTTTAGCTCATACACAAAACTAAAATATTTAAATTAGAGGTGTTGCAACGTAAAAATGTACAATATGAATATTTGACCACTACAATACAAGCTTTAAAAAAAATTATATTTTAATATACATAATTAAAAAAATTTAAAATTCACGAAGGTGATTAAGTATTTGGCTTTAGATTGGTCCAAATCCGATCGAGCTGATTCATTAGCACTATCGGTTTAGACGTTTAAATAAGCTAGCAAGTAGAAACAGCCTACCCAACAAACCTAGATATAATTTTAGGATGTGGTCTGCTCTAATAATTGGATCCATTAATTTCAAGAAAAACCAAATAATGATTGGATCCACCGTCCACGGGCGTAGTACCCAATTGCTTGCAAAAGTTACAATAATGATCCTAGCACAGAGACATAGCACATCAAACTGCCTATCTCGTACCATTTACATCTAATAATTGGTTTTATAGTGCTTTCGTTACCATACTCAATTATTTGTTAGGTTATGTTTGACACCTGGATATTTGAGATGTAAGATCAATTATTTTCTTATTCATGTCTAATATATGATTGGTTGACCGAGATAGAGAGATAGGACTAAAATATGGAGATAAGTATACTACTTAAAACAATTTTTACAAGGACTTCATAAAGTAAAAAAAATAAAAAATAAAGGGGAAAGATAATTATCCTCTTATTCTTCATTTTCTTCTACCAAATAAAAAAATATAAACAAAGAGATAATATATTCTCACTTCTTATTTTTCTACCAAATACAGATTTAAAGAAGGATTAGCAATTTTTTTTTTATAAGATCCTATTTATCTTTGTGTCAAATCCTTCACGGCTTCACTTACAGTTTCTTACTTTGTATCTTCAAAAATTATCTCCAATATGTCATCGAATACTATTATGTGATATAATTATCTCTCTCCTATGCAGTGTAACAAAATTCAGTTCATGTGGCCGCATATGCGTATGCGGTTGGCAACCGTATAGAAATATGCGGTTCCGCATATTCGGCCCCATATTTTTACCGCATATTCGGCTGCATATTACCGTATATTACCGCATACTTGTTTATATATATATTAATTCTCATTTTAAAATACGTATATAAGTCCGCATAAAAATCCGCATATGCAGCCGCATACCGTATATGCGATCCGCATACCGCATAGAAACCGCATTTTAAAACATTACTCATGTAATAGATAAAAGAGTTATATTTGTCCACACTTTATTCCGCTGCACAACATTTTTATTCTTTGACTTCCTTTTGAGACAAAAGAACTTTACCATTTCATATCTGTTCTCCTTCCAAATATACATGGGTAAAAATCACCTTCATTTTATCTCATTTTCAGATACATATAACATAAAGAGTTGTTTTCTCATTCTTGTACTTTATTCCACTATTATACGAACTAATGAAATATTATGAAACAAGTATTCGATAAACAATCATATTAGTGCGCAAATATGAAACTTTCATTAGACAGTTAAAAGATAGAATTTAACTTGTCTTTTAAAATATTCTTATGTCCTGTTTAAAAAATTACTTGACCATACTTGAACATTTGATTGTATGTTTTTTTTTCTAAAATGTCCGATTTAAGAAAAATAAGAAGAGAGAAGCTATATATATCCAAACTTCTTATTGTTGGGTTAAAATTAAAATTGATATCCAAATTGTTATATCATCGTCCATAGACGATTTTGTATCTATTGTATTTGTGCACAATTATTTTCTGTTAAATAAATAAACTTAACGTTTTATTTTGTTAAATATTTTGGTTCTAGAATGCTATAAAAAATATCTTGAAGTCTAGAAATATATATGAAAATATCTAGATAAGGAGTATTCTAGAAAGCTAGTAAATATCTAATATATATATAAATGATATTTTGTATAAGTGTCGTAGGTCTAAAATGTTTTTAGAAGTAGTTTAAACAGAGGTGGTATGTAATTTGACTCGTAATTAACAAACTAAGAAGAAAATATAGTAAATATAAGAGCAGTGGCAGGCTAAATAAGGTTCAGGAAAGGCAATTGTCTATTTCTAGATTTAAAAAAAAATTATCCTTATATTTTTGAGCTATTGTCTACTTTTAATGAACAAGTTTGCCCTGATCAAATTTACTTTCTTCCTTGCTCATTTCATTTCCAGTCCAACTCTTTTTCTTTCCAGTCCAACTCTTTTTCCTTTCAGTCCAACTCAATTTTTTTGCTTATCTCTAATTCAAATTCTGAATTTGCTTCTGTGTAAGAGCAATTTTATGTGTCTCCTCCACATACTATTTCAAACTTCATAAAACAAGTTAACATGATTAGAATTAATCCACCAGTAATTATCTCTAATCTTGTTATTAGCGTCTCAAAATTTCCAAGTTCCAACACTCATACTCGGAAAATTAAAGGTTCTCTCAAACTAAACTTTTATTAATATTGACTTCAATATATATACCATATACACTTGGTCAGATAATCGCCCAATAATTTGGCGATTCTTCTGCTTTTTTTTTTGGTGAAGGAAAAAAAAAATCTAAAAATTACAAGTCTATCTCTTCCTTTTCCGATTTTTTTTAATATCCAACATTAAATAAAAAAATAATACAAATGTTCAACTTTATTGAAATTTTTTAATATACTCAGACCGTCGAGAAGAATTTTAAAAATACCCAGGCCGCCGAAAATTTCAGCGGCCGAGAAACATAATTTTTTTTTATTTGTTCGGTTTCCGTCAGAAACCGTTTTTCTTATTTATAGTTTTTTATTAAATTAGAAAATGTTATGATTTATTTATTTTTTGTATTGAAATATTAGAAATATTTTATATATTTCTTTGAAAATAGATGGAATACTATATAATTTGATTTATTAGAAAGATTGCAACAAATAATCCGGATCAACATTTTTCAGGCCGGATTTTTTGCGACTGTAAGTAAAATTAAAATATTTCTTTGTGTGTTATTGAAAAAAAATAAAAATATTTTGGATCTGAGTTATTGATTCCGGTTCAAAAGTCACTTCTGAGTAAATAAATAAAATATTGTGGTACTTTTAATACATTTATATTCTAAGATATTGTATTCATTTTGAAAAAAAATTGAAAATAAATCATTTCATCAGACTTTTTGTCAGATAAATTTTTTGTTTTTTCAAAAATAGAAGGACCACAATATTTTATGTATTTATCTAGAAGTGACTTTTGAACCGGGATCAATAACTCAGATTCAACGCATTTTTATTTTTTTTCCAGTAACACAAATAAATATTTTAATTTTTTTTACAACTGCAAAAAATCCCGACTCAAAAATGTTGACCGGAGTTATTTGTTATAGTCTTTCTAGTAAATTAAATTATATAATATTCCATCTATTTCAAAAAATTATATAAAATATTTCTAATATTTAATAAAAAAATAAAAAAAATCATAAATTTCTAATTAAATAAAAAAATCATAGATATAAAAAACGGTTTCCGAAAGAAACCGAACAAATAAAAAAAAATATGTTTCTCGGCCGTAGAAATTTTTTGACAGTATGGGCATTTTAAAATTTTTTCAGAATACTTGAGCATTTGTATTATTTTATATTTAATGTTGGATATTAAAAAAAAAAACCGGCTTCCTTTTCGGATTTTTTTTAAAAACCATAATTAAAATAATTAAATTTAAATAAACGACATGATTGCTCCGAGATTTACAAAAATCATCAATACCGAGATGCCAACTCGGTCCGAAGAATTTTTTTTACTCCGGACCGAATTGGCATTTCGGTCTGGCTGTTTTTCACCGGGTTGCCACAGAATAAAGATATCAAAATTTGAATTTTTTTTTTAAATTATTTGATAGATTACTTATTTTGACATATAATTAGCATATTCATACTAAAAAAGGAGGGATCAAGTTACAACAAAGTTACAACAACTATTTTTTTCATTTTCAAAGTCCAAATCGTCGATCCAAACCGTTCAATATGATCTCCACAATCAAATGTGCTTGCAGATCAAATTTTACATTTTTTGAATTTTTTTACTATTTATTAATTATTTTACAAAAAATAGTCATATTCAAACCATTGAATTTTGTACCCATCTTAATAAATAGTAAAAAAATTCAAAAAAATGTAAAATTTGATCTGCAATCACATTTTATTTAGATAATCATGTTGAACGGTTTGGATCGACGATTTGGACTTTGAAAATGAAAAAAATGATTGTTGTAACTTTGTTGTAACTCAAATTTGTTGTAACTTGATCCCTCCTCATACTAAAATACGCTAAATTACTTGAAATTATGTTGAATTACACTATATTAGTTAAATTACACTAAATTACATTACATTACGCTAAAATACGATAAATTACGCTAAATTACATATGAATAGGGACGATATCTTCACTAAAAAGGCGAAAAACGACAGCGAAACTTCAAACGGTCATAAAATGACGCTCGAGTGTCCGATTTCAGCAAATGACCACTTTTCGGAAAGCTTGCGAAAAGATGTATGCGTCCGTGCCGGCAATGCCGGATTCTAAAATTCAGAATCGCCAAAAAACAAAGGGAAGAGCCTCAAAACTTGAGTTGAAGTTTCTGATTAAGATTTTTATTTCTATTATTCAATCCAAGTAGCTCAGTAAATTAGTTACATAATTAACTTGTAGAATACCAATTTTTACTATTTTTGAAATTTTTTTACTATTTTTTATGATTCATGAAAGATGACACATAATCGGTCTACTTTAGTGTAATTTACCGTATTTCAACATAATTAACGAAGTTATTGTAATTTAGTGTAATTCAACATAATTTATTGTAATATAGTGTAATTCAATATAATTTCAAGTAATTTAGTGTGTTTTAGTATAAATATGCTAATTATAAATCAAAAGAAGTAATCTAACAAAAAATTTAAATTTTCAGTGTTAGATTTCTTTATTTTGTTCTTCTTAGTATCTTAAAAAAAAAAAAAAAAAAAAAAAAAACTGGACCGAATTGGCATTTCGGTCCAGGCAGAGTTACACGCTGTGTGGCACAGCGATCCGCGGGGAACTGTGAAAAACAGCCAGACCGAAATGCCAATTCGGTCCGGAGTAAAAAAAATTCTTCGGACCGAGTTGGCATCTCGGTATTGATGGTTTTTGTAAATCTCGGAGCAATCATGTCGTTTATTTAAATTTAATTATTTTAATTATGGTTTTTAAAAAAAATCCTTCCTTTTCCGTTGGTGACGTAAAAAGAATCTCCAAATTGCAAGGCACTTTTGCTTTAGCAAGAAAATCTACAAGCCCAATACAGGAGTTCACTCCGGCACAATAGTAGGGGTAATCATTTTAACAGAGCAGTTTTGGCATCATGCAGCATATAAGTACTGTTTTAATTCTATTGCCCGTGTGCTGTAAGAAACCAAAACTACTCTGTTAAAATTTGCAACCAATAGTAGGCCATTCAAGGATTTTACAAAATTGTGGGGTCCACTTTCTAGTGATGGTTCTACCGTGTCACTTACGTTACAAGTCACGCATAAGCAATCTTTAACTGGCTAACCTTTTGGTCTAATTGTCGATATAAATCCAATAACTACTGCCACGTGTAGATTGCTCAAATGAAGCACCAAATTACTTGTAATCAGCCAACAGTGCCACGTAGAGATTGCCAGATAAGAATCCGCGCCAACAAGTATTATTCCTAATTTACCCTCGCTAGAGTTACCAGACAACAATGAGAAAGTATAAAGAGTAAAGCCCCACTGAGATGCATCATTACATATAAAATCACCAATTCACCATTACTTTATTTAAACAGAGCACTTTGCTAATCCTCTGTCTTTCCTTGGCTGAGTGAGAGAAGAGGAGGGAGAGGAGCGATGGAGAAAAAGAAACAAGGACTCCAGTTTGTGATTTTCTTTGCGTATATTGCAGCTTCATGGATTAGAGTTGAATCACTGAGAAATGGGCTTGGATTGACGCCTCAAATGGGGTAATTTTGCTCTTCTTTTTATATTTGTTTTTCAAATGGTTATTTTTATAATTTATTCTTCTTTCTTTATTCGATAAGAAATTCAAATAGCTGTATATTCTGAGAGGAGAAAATAGTTTTCTGCATGTTATCTAAATAATGTATCTTAATTTTGATTTTAAAAATATTTTACCAGAGATTTGCCTAATAAAGGAAAAAAAATGTAATAATATAATAAACTTTGGATAGCTTCCTAATTTCTAACTGATGTAAAAATTTATTACATTTACACTCTTCTCTCTTATATATTAAATAGGTGGAATAGTTGGAATCACTTTGGATGCAACATTAACGAGAAACTTATCAAACAAACCGGTACAAGGAGAAACCCTTCCATGCAATTTTTCATTTCATTATTGGAATACAGTAATTTTTTGTTGACTTGATAATATTTACATTGCAACAGCTGATGCGTTAGTATCTACTGGCCTTGCTAGTGCTGGATACAAGTATCTAAACATAGGTATAGCCTTTAAATTATATTATTTCAATTGAAATTACTAACAAGACTTTTATTAACAAATTAATTTGATACTATTTAAGGAAGCTTTTGTAATGAGGAACATTACAATTATACATTATGAAGAACATCATGCAATTCGCATCCCTAACTTAAGAATTAAGATAATGGAAGAAGTATTTCATTATTAATAGTTTTTTTTCTTGAAATTTCATAGATGACTGCTGGGGAAATTATTATCGAGACAAATGGGTTAGGCCTTTTTTCTACTACAACATACAATATACTGAGTTTAGCTCTCTTAATTAATAAGATCCATATTTGGGTAAAATTTCATTATATTAAATTTGTCAGGGTTATCTACGTGGAAATGAAGCAACATTTCCGTCAGGAATGAAGGCATTGGCTGATTATGTACATAGCAAGGGGCTCAAGTTTGGTATATACTCTTCTGCTGGGTATGTATGCTATATTTGCTATTTTGACTTTTGGAAAAAGAAAAAGATGAAATTGGAGCAATCATTCACACTTCCACTGAAGGGAGACTCCAAATGGCATGGCCCATTAATTTTCCTTTTTTTTTTTTTTTTTTCTGAAGCAGATGAGATGTCCCACTAAATTCATTGAAAAGTATGAAAGACAAATTTCAATGTGTATTGAATAATTATCTCATGTGCAAATTAAGTTAACAATTAGTTAGATTCTGGTGATATGTATCATTATTCGAAGGAACCAATACAAGCTATATTCTATTAGAACCGAGAGAAACTTATAAACGGTATAATTTCAGGACAAGAACATGTTCTAACAGGATGCCGGGATCTCTTGGTTATGAGAGAAAGGATGCCAAAACCTTTGCCTCATGGGTATGCATAAACATCAAAATGGCTTCAATCAGAAGTTTTAGAAAACATTTTGCTGTATTAGATATTTTACTGCTTTGATTTAAGAAGTGCAGGGTGTTGATTATTTGAAATATGATAATTGCTATACTGATGGTTCCCCAGAGAAAACAAGGTTATCTCTCTCTCTTTATTTTTTTTGCAAAGAAAAGCATGTAATCTATTACAATCGGATAAAACTTTGTGACTGATGAGGAGCAATTCCACCTACAAATTTGAATAGTGTCTTTCTATTGAATTCATCTTTCCGTATTTCATAAACAACATGAAATTCCAGGTTTCCAATAATGACACAAGCACTGAGAGCTTCCGGTCGGAATATATTTTATTCGATGTGTGAATGGTATGGAGTCTAAAGATCTTAAATAAAAACCACCTTTATAATTAATTAATTGACCTAACTTATGATTTACAGCAATATTCATTTTTCATTCATTACACCGAAGCATACTTTCTTTTTTGTAATCTCTTCTTGTTTCTAATTTTTTATACAAAGGGGAAACCAAGAACCAGCAAAATGGGGATCAGAAGTAGGTAACAGTTGGAGAACAACTGGAGACATTAATGATAGATGGTCCAGGTACTGATACCATAACTTTTGTGTTTCCCTCATTAATTAACCAGTAATGTTAAGTAGAAGAAAATTAAAATGAATTTGAATGCCTTCTTTCATTTATTTAACTCTCTTGTATCCGAGGTGTTCGACAAAATGTCAAAGTGAACTTATGCATAGAATATGTTAATCTGCATGTGCTTATGTTTTGAAATTGAGTACCCGTGATTACGTGCTAACACTATAATTCTTCTAAGAGTAATACATTGCTATCTCGTTTTCTATTTCTTGAAGACAAACAAATTAAATCATTCATTTCTCTTTTTGTGCGGTGACCAGCATGCTTCAAAATATTGACATCAATGATGCATACGCAAACTACGCAGGGCATGGTGGTTGGAATGGTCTGCCTTTTCTTTATACAATCAATTTACTCAAATATATATTTTCTCTTTACTATTTTCAAATAATCTGAAGCGCAGAGAAAATAATTTGATTTTGTTTTTCTCCTTGCTTTACCTTGATTTGTTCTTCGAACCAGATCCTGATATGTTGGAAGTAGGGAATGGCGGTATGACTTACAATGAATATGTCGTGCACTTCAGCTTATGGGCTATTTCTAAAGTAAAAGTTAGATTTAAATTCTCTTTAGGATCAACTGGATTGCACATATATGAAAAACAAAATTGATATTTTTGAATCAATTGTTGATCTCCTAATATATGTTAGGCACCCCTTATTATCGGCTGTGATGTGGTTAATCTTAATAAGGAAGCATTTGGTATTCTTACAAACAGAGAGGTCATAGCAATAAATCAAGGTCGGGGATTATAAAAACTATTATCTAATTTTACGAATTATCTTCCGCTTTGTTCTATTATTGACGTTTCTGTATATGACCATAAATAATTAAATCTTTACAAAACCATACATTTTTTAACCCAGATTCTCTCGGTGTTCAAGCAAAGAAAGTGAAGAAAAACGGAGATATGGAGGTACAGAGTACAGACTCTTGTGAACTATTAAACCAAAAAAAAGATTGAAAATTTTGACAATTTGGTAATAACAAAGCTAAAAAATTCGTAGGTATGGGCGGGCCCGCTCTCGCAAGGAAAAAAGGTGGTGCTTCTATTAAACAGAGGAAGTGCAAGGTATGGACTAATTACCTTTGGATGGAATGAGATTGGAATTTCTCCAAAAACTGCTGTTGTCTTAAGAGATGTTTGGAAGGTACATGCATGTTATCTCTCTCTATTTTTTATTTCCTTTTTACTTCCTTTTTTGTATTGTTTCTACAAAAATAATGATTTACGCAATGATTTGACAAAATTTCTAATAATCGGATCATGAAAACAAAATTTCTAGAAAAACATAATGTTTGACAGTACCATTAAGTAGTAAGTCTCTGTACCAAATTCTCCTGCATTGTCTGGGAGTCATCTGATTTGTAGTACTTATAATTTTTTTGTGTGTGTATATTTTGCAGCGTTTTACATATAAGAAGAGAATTAGGCGCAAATTAACGGTCTGGATCGCAGCTCATTCTTGCAGATTGTTTGTGCTACAGCCCTAGTTACTAGAAGATTTTCTTCATTTGAAATCTTATTTGGATTGGGTTTCAGTTCTTCAAAAGAAAATAAGAGAAAAAAGATTTGATAGAGAAAGATAAATTTAATTCATAATTAAATTTTTGGGAAATAATTAGACTCATTTCGATATTTGTGTTACTTGTATGATATGGAAGGACCCAAAATCCAAATGGCCATTGCCAATCCCCCCTAAATTTGTTTATTGACTAGTAGTACAAGAAATTGTTACGAGTAGTACAAGAAATTCAGAAACTCAATTGAACTTTTTTGGGCCACCGGAAATCATTTTCGTGATAAACAAATGCTTACAGTAGACGAGAAGATTTGGTGGAAATGTTAATTAAGCAAATTTGTAATTTTTATAGAAAATATTTTCACAACAAACTTATTAGGGGGAATTTCATGTATATTCCTTAAAAGTTTCAATATTACGTATTTATTCTTCCAAAATCAGTAATTACATATTTATCTTTGAAAATTGTAAAAATTCACATATTTGTTCAATCCATCATATTTAACATTAATTTTTTATTTACTCCCATTTTATCCTTCTTCTATTTTCATTTCTAAGGCTGGTGTGTTGGAACCATTTTACCCAATGATGTTACTAAAAAAATTCTCAATTGAAAGATCCCATTTTACACTGTTACTGTGTTGGTCCCTTCTTCTTCTTATATTTTTCTATGTGAAAATTGACAACAGCTGTCAATGAATGTAAAATTAAAACAGTAATACAATGGCTCGTGGCCAAAACCAGCAACTGGACTAACAAAAACCAAAACTGTACCGGCATTTCACTCACAAACCAAACCGTACCAGTAAAACAATACCGGCACATCCCCGTCTATTCTCCGTACTGTATACTAGTATTGTTCATCGTACCAGTATTATACCCGCAACCATGATTTGGACTCTTTCTTACATTCATGAACCCATTATGTCTCATATACTCATATTAAAACACAGTTCTAATATTTACAAGAACCAATTTGTTTCCGGCACCAAATAATGAACATAAAAATAACTCCTTTAATTGTTAAAACAATACTCTATACCCTGAACAAGGTAGACCTAGGTAAAGAAAGGGTTTATGAAGTGACAAGATCAAAATCGGTCTGAAATAAAAGAAGGGAGGAATCAAAATAAAGAAGTACATGCAAGATGTAATATGCTCAGGATATAAATGCTGTGTATTTTAGGTATCGAAATATAGGTCAATTTAATACACTTTTCACTTTAAATAGGTCATCGATCGTCGCGATGTCTCGCGGTGATTGCTGTGAAGCCTTCGGCTAACAATCTGACAGTGAAGACCGACGATCTGACAACAACACCACAACCGCTCATACCCTCTGCTATCGGACCCGAGTCAGTCAATAAGTCTATACCCGTTTACTGCGAGGTGTCGGTCATAAGTTCAATCAAGAGATTGGAGACGGAGTTAGCAGCGATAAAGCAAGAGTTGGCGCTGGTGAAAGCCATGGCAGGTATCAATGTTGCATCGGGGCTGTGTGAAGTTGATGTAGCAAACTCTACTGCGTGGTACAGTACCAGTAACTCCAACAAAAAAGAGCCCAATAGGGGCGATACAGTACCAGTAACTCCAGTAACTCCAGTAAGTGCGCAGTCCAGTACCAGTAACTCCAGTAACCCTGTACCAGTAACCCCAGTGACAGAGACCATACATGAAGCTGTTGTTACCAACTCAGCTCAGCTCATCACAGTACCAGTAACGCTAGTGGATCAAAATTCTTGGGTAAGTCAGATTACTCGAACTAAAAAGAAGACCAAATCTGGCTCCATAGAGCTGAACAACATGGCTCTTAGTAGAGAGAAAAAAAATGTCCAATTCAAACGAGTGGCAACGAAGGGCACTGAGAGAGAAGAGAAGAAAGGTACCATTGGTACCAAATATTCTGGGTTAGCTATTTTCTAAGTGTTACTTCTTTGTTGAGAAGGTGAAATATAATACTGTATAGGATATACTGTGGTTAGATGTGATTTAGAACTGATATACTTAGTTTAGTCAAATTCTTTACCGAATGGGTAGGATTTTGTGTTGTTGGCATAGAGTAAGGTGAGATAGAGATATCTAGTATTGAGAGATAGTATTGAGAGAGTATCTTGTATTTTTTTTTCTTTTCTGTTATACTGCTGTTGTAATTAAATGTTTCAGTCAATGAAACGGGCATTTTTGCCTTTTTTCAAAAAAAAAAATACACTTCTTCACTTTTAAATTTATAAATCTTAGTACACAATAATAAATCAGTTGCAAGCATACAACATATTTTTGTAGTAATAAAGGTATCGATCAAAAAATAACGAGAAATATTATTTTCTACTAAATTAATTAATTCTAAAGGTGCAAATAAAGTAAATGAGGGGTTTGTTGTAAAATTGTTAATTTCAGGTTGGAACTGTGATAATTTTGTGTAATAACTGATATGTTTGTGTGATGAATGTTATGTAGGATACAACATGTATGTTGGAAGTGATATGTTGCTAATTGATATGTTTTTGGTAATTGTCAAGTTAACTGTTATGTGGTAATTGATATGAATTTGTCTAAGATAATTGATATGTGAAGTTTTTTGTTGTTATAACTCTATAGATATAAATATTTTTTTAAGATTTTTATTCATCCAACGTAATATAGATATAAATACTTTATTTCGTAAATATAAATACCACGCCCTTATAGTTATAAATACTTTGTTTCGTAAGTATAAATACCACAAGCATAGAGATATAAATATTATCCGCACATAAGCTAAGTCAATATTTTTTGTTGACAATTTTAGTGGTCCCCACATGTCGTTTATTACCCACACATAAGCTAAGTCAATATTTTTTGTTGACAATTTTAGTGGTCCTCACATGCCGTTTGAGTGGTCCCCAAATGCGGGTACGACGCGAGGATTTTTCAAGAAAAGGTACGGGTACGGTTATTTTAGGAAAATTCATATATCATATATGTAGTTAATTGTATAGATATAAATACTTGTCCTGTTTGAGATAACTATTAATATTAGTAAAACCAAATTATAGTTTTGGAAACGGTTGCGGTCCCCACAAGCAGTTATGGCAATTTAGGTGCGGGTACAGTGCGGGTACTCAACTCAGCTTCCATTACTAAAATAATAAAATTGTTTTTATATCTAATTAATGATAAATTATTATCTAATTATTGTTAAGTATAGGTATTTATAGAATAAGAAACTTTCAAACATACTTTTATCCAATGAAAAAGAACAAAAGATAACAAAATAATTGCTCTTCACAGCCTACTTTTAGAAAGAAATCACTGTGCAGTAAAATGAGTAAATTTCAAAAGACCATAGAAAATCTTTTTGGATCTTCAGTGAACAAAATGAATTTTATTAATTATTTGATTTGTGAACTCTAGTTTTATAGAGTTGAGATAAAAATTATATGACTCAAATAAGCATTATTGTGCAGTCTGCTAGAATAATTCTATGAACTGAGAATTGCAAACACACATTTTTTTTAGATAGGTAGAAAATCACTTGATTTAAAAATTCTGGACCATCGAAAGTGGTGATTTTCTACCTATCTAATAATATAATAAAAATGTTCTAAAAATTGTAAAATTTGATCTCTAAGTACATTTTCATATGAAAATCACGTTTAACATTTCTAGATCGATAGTTAGAACTTTAAAAATATAAATCCATAGTACATGTCGATTCATATATTGTAGCCTCACTCTTTGTTCTTGTTCTAAAATAATAGTCCTATTCTTCAATAATTTCTCTTATAATCGTATGGACTGTTGAGTTGTCTATAAAAAAAAAAAAAAAAATCCACCAACAAGATAAAATGCTGTGAATAACAGGCCAAAGCACACTTTAGGATACTTCTAACTTTTGCAACACGGCGAATAAAAGTTTACCCAGAACACATAAAAAGGACCAAGACTTGTAACTTTGTAAGTAATTTCTTATCTGACCTATCTTTCTTGCTTCTACCTTACAGCCCTGGTTATAACCATTCTGCTCCAACCAACTATCAAACTCATAACAGTCTAAGAAACTTAAGGCGCTCAACTGTCAGTTCCAGACTTCCAGTTAAAATTTCAAGGAGCTTTAGCACATCCACCCTCCAATTACTATATATTTTGCATCGACTCACATGAGTTGTCTATCTTTAGTTCGGTTTAAGCTGAAGTTCTTTTTATGTTTAATAAATAATTAGCTTGTTTCATGCTGGTCCCAACTTCCAATGAACAATATTCAGGGGCAAAACTAGAAAATTGAGATTGGAAAGGCTGAATAAATAGGTGTCTTGCAATTTCATTTTATGAGAAGGGCTAAAATTTTAAAGGATAAAATGCAAAATTTCAATTTATAAGGAGTGCTTAGCACACTTTCCCCTATATCTTCTTCTGCCCCTGACTATTTCCATCGAAGTCCGAAGCAACTTTTATATTTTTACATAGACACCCTTCTCCTTTAATAAAAAATCTACACCGACGCAATGAATAGCATTTCTTGAATTTTGGTCCCAAGCAATTATTTCCATCGAAGTCCCAAGCATATTTTATTTTTATATAGAGACCCTTCTCCCTTAATAAAATCTACAACGATGCGATGAATAAAACGTGTAGAAGATGGGTTCTACAAATATGGTGCTTTTTAGGTCAATTATGAATAAGAAAAATATATTGGTTATATAAGCCTATAGAAGAAGGAAGGGACATGTAGCTTGACACGGTCCTATTTGTATATCTATGTTACCCATGGGAAGGCCTCTTGCTCAAATGAGTATTCCATTATTTAAACCTTATGCAATTCTAGCTTGCTTTCTCTCTTTTGTAATACATGCTTGGTTGATAGATGAAATGCTCACTTGAGCATGATGTCTTGCAGGGGAGAATGCTGACCTGACGATCGACATGACACGGTACAAATTGCTAGAACAAGTACGGTTTTCTTGCCAAAGCTAAACTGGTAGGGATTTATATTTACAAATGATTGCTTAGGAAAAAAACTCTCAATTTGAAGAAGAGATATTTTTACTGTACTGGTTGGTGTTAGTGTACCCATGACATGGCACAAGTTGGAAGAGGTATATTTACTGTACTGGTATTACTGAGTTTCACATGCATTCTATGCTTTGGAAACCTTTTGTCATATTAAGTTGGGTACTAGTTTAGCACTACAGGTTTTGTGGAGAGGGACAAGATTTGGTGATGAAATTTCAATTTGCATATGTATTAGATATTTAGATATTACAAAAATAATAATAAATAACTTGTCAAATCGGGCCCAATTTGTAGTTCGTTTCATTAAATACTTAACGAAGAAATCACAAGGAGAGACAGTTCCTAAATTCAGTTCACAAATTCAGCTAACAGGTACAATTCAGTTGTCATGTAAGTAGTCTGTGTGGTACTTGGAGTTGTGGAGGTGGCAGCGGTTGTACGTAATTGAGCAATGTTTCTGATTTCTGACTGCTTGAACAGCTGATTTAGAGTATCATTGTCACAATTTTGTGCTATCAGGTTCCACAGCTCTGCTACTTGCATCCCAGTTTTGTACCCATGTGTTGCACAGCTGTCACAAGCATTCTTAGAAATATTGGCTGGAGATATTTACTGTTATAGGAATATTGGATGCTAATATTTTGCTGTTTATTGTTTTCTTTCTTTAGGAGATTGATATCTTTGTTATTTCCTTCTTAGTGCTACTTGCCTCTAGCATTTTCTTCTATTATTTAAACCAAGGCAGTATTGCACGAAATATGATGTAATTGAAAAACTTTCAATCAATAAAACTTGGGAGGGAAGGGAGTTCTTGGGAGTCTGGTGTTCTTTTGTTCTGTGTTATATTTTTACCACATGGTATCAGAGCGGGAATTGTTTGGAGGTACTGATTGCTGATGGTCATACCGAAGGTGATCTAGATACCCCGTTCATTCCTATATCTCTGGTATTCCGCTGCTAGACAAGGTGTTCACCTCCCTCCATTACCTAATCGTAATCCGTTATTCAGACCTGTGTTGTAAGATTTTTTTTTCTTTCCTTTTAACCCTTAGTTTGTGTCTTTTACCATCTGAATCTATGGCAGCCGAAAACCAAAAAAACTCTACCAAATCTCTTACCAATTTTTTATTGAATGGTGACAACTATTTACAATGGGCTCGGATTGTTAAATTGGCACTTGGAGGCGAATCAAAACTTGAGCACATTCTTGGCAAAGTTGAGTTTGTAGATGAGACTTCAAAAACAGAAGGGCCAAAACCCAAAAAAACCAGTAAGGATGTTGAATGGGAAGTCAATGATTTGCGGGTTATGTCATGGATTCTAAATTCCATGGAACCCAAAATCTATGGTATTTTTGCTTATGCAAACACTGCTAAAGAATTGTGGGACTCTATTTTTGAGATGTATGGAAACTCTAACAATTCTTCTAGAGTTTTTGAGTTACAGCAAAGCATTTCATCCCTTAAACAAGATCAAGGTCAATCCTTTTTGGAACACTTTGGGAGATTCAAGCAGAAGTGGGAAGAGCTCCGTCAATACCGACCCATAGCTGCCACAGTACAGGAGTACATCAAGCGAGAAGAGCAAGATCAAATTTTTTACCTGTTGGCTGGTCTCACAGCAGACTTTGAAGAAGTCAGAAGAGACATTCTGATGCGAGCTGATCTGCCATCTCTCAATACGGTGTGTGCTATCATCCAAAGTGAAGAGACTCGCAAGAGAGTAATGGGAAACAAGGTAACAAATTCTTCTCAAAATTCAGAAAATTTTGCTCACTTTTCTTCTTCTAAGGCCGCAGATAACAACAAATGGAGTAAAGGGAAGGATAAAAAGGGAGCTCGTTTCTTCTGTGATCACTGTAACCGAAGTGGTCATTCCAAGGACAGGTGCTTTGTGTTATACCCACATCTCAAGACTGCACATGCTGCCCGAAACAAAATCAGTGAAGCAAACCTGACCGCTCACGCAGAAACTGATGGTTTACAGTGCAAACTCGAAAATATCACCAAGCAACTTGATTTTTTGATGAAGAAGTGTGGCACTGTTGGTGATTCAGCTCACGCTGGTCCGAGTGGGGAGTCTCATATTGCTCAGCATACTGGTAAAGCTCTTGCAGTTTCTACCTCTTACTCAAAAATTATTGTAGATTCTGGAGCTACAGATAATATGTTTGCCTCTTGTGACTTACTAACAAGTTTTCAACCTAAAAATGACTATCCTCATGTTACTGTTGCAAATGGTTTGGTAATTCCTACAAATGGTTCTGGAACAACCCGCCTATTTTCTAAAGACATTGAGGTTACTATTGTGCCGGATTTGAAAGCTAATCTATTATCCGTTAGCAAGTGTACTAATCAACTTGGTTGCAACGTTCTTTTTACTCCTCAGAAAGTGCTCTTTCAGGACAGAATTTCAGGGAGAACGATTGGTGAAGGACACCAGGTCGATGGATTGTATGTGATAAAACCGGAACAATTAGCACTAACTGCAACAAATGAAACTTCTGCTCAACTTTGGCACAAAAGGCTGGGTCACCCTTCTGCTAGAGTTTTACAACATTTAAATTTATCTCCAATTTGTGATTTCAACAATTGTGAACCATGCCAATTGGCTAAATCTCATAGATTACCTTTTTCTGAGCATTCGAATAAATCCACTGAATTGTTTGACTTAGTTCATTCTGACGTATGGGGGAATGCACCTGTTGAATCCAAAGAAGGTTTTAAATACTTTGTTACTTTTATTGATGATAAATCCCGTGCAACTTGGTTGTATTTACTCAAGTCTAAGAGGGACGTATGTGCGACATTTAAAATTTTTTGCAAAATGGTTGAAAACCAATTCAACAAAAACATTAAAATGCTTAGAACAGATAACGGTACTGAATATGTAAATCATGAGTTTCAGACCTTTTTATGTAACAAGGGTATAATACACCAAACCTCCTGTGTTGGCACCCCTCAACAAAACGGTGTATCTGAAAGAAAAAACCGACATCTGTTAGAAGTAACCCGAGCTTTAATGTTTTCAGCCCGATTACCAAAGTCCTACTGGGCCGATGCGGTACTCACAGGGTGTTATTTGATTAATAGACTTCCTAGTCGAATTCTTGGTTTTCAGAGTCCGATGGAAATTTTATACAACCGCAAAATTAATCTCTCACAGTTGCGTATCTTTGGTTGCGTCTGTTATGTGCATTCACAAAATGCAGGAAAATTAGATCCACGCGCACGAAGATGCATCTTTATGGGATATTCTTCAACACAAAAAGGATACAGGTGCTATGACCCCAGTTTAAATCGGGTCTTTGTCTCTAGAGATGTGACATTTAATGAAAATCAGATGTTTTTTGCGACAGAAAATCAGGGGGAGACTGATATCTACAATGATTTTCAAGTCGCTTCACATCCAATAAATCTTGAAGTAGGGCCAAGTTCAGTTGCAGACTCGCTGAATGATGTCAATGAAGACACTGTGGAGCATGATGACTCTATGCCGGTTGATGGATCAGACCCCGACCTAGAAGAGGATGTGAATCCAAATACCAATGTTCCAGCTCATGAAGAAAGAGAGCTTGATATAGCCCCAGTCAGAAGGACAACACGCACAATTAGACCTCCAGCAAAGTTTCAAGACTTTGTGACATATCACACCACAACATATCCAATCCAAAATTATGTGAGGTATGATAAAGTGTCACCAAATTTTTGTTCATATCTAGCTCAGATTGAAAAAATTTCTGAACCGAATAGTTTTGAGGAAGCCAACTTGGATAAAAATTGGGTTAATGCCATGAATAATGAACTTAGTGCCTTAAACCGAAATCATACATGGGAACTTGTCAAATTACCAAATGGAAAAAAGACCGTTGGGTGTCGATGGGTATACAAAATCAAATACAAAAGTGATGGAATGATAGAACGGTATAAGGCAATGTTAGTTGCAAAAGGTTATACCCAGACGTATGGCATAGACTACAAGGAGACTTTTGCTCCAGTAGCCAAAATGAATACTATTCGCACCCTCATGTCAATTGCAACCAATTATGACTGGCCACTATTTCAAATGGATGTGAGAAATGCTTTTCTCCATGGAGATCTTGAAGAGGAAGTGTTCATGGACTTGCCACTAGGTCTACCTGTGTCAAGAGAGAGTGGATTGGTTTGCAAATTAAAAAAGGCAATATACGGCTTGAAACAGTCTCCAAGAGCGTGGTATGGGAAACTGAGTGCAGCCCTTCTCAAAATCGGCTTTAAAAGAAGTGAAGCAGATTCTTCAATGTTCACCAAGATCTCAAACAAAGGTATTGTTGTTATATTAATTTATGTGGATGACTTAGTCATTACAGGAAGCGATCAAGGCGGCATTGAAGATCTGAAGCGTCATCTCGGCAAGGAATTCGACATTAAGGACTTGGGAAATCTGAAGTACTTTCTAGGTATTGAGATTGCTCGTTCTCACAAAGGTCTGTTTCTTTCTCAAAGAAAATACGTTCTGGACTTGCTTCAAGAAACAGGAAAGCTAGGTGCAAAACCAGCAAATATTCCCATGGACTTTAGTCAAAAGGTTACAACTGATAATGAACCCCTTAAAGACATTGGCATGTTTCAAAGACTTGTGGGCAAGTTAATATACCTTACTATTACAAGACCCGACATATCATATGCAGTGAGCTATGTGAGCCAGTTTATGCAGAAACCTATGAAGGGTCATTTAGAGCTGATTAATCAAATACTAAGGTATTTAAAATCTGCGCCAGGAAGAGGCATTTTAATGAAAAATAATGGGCATGCCAATATAGTGGGTTACACAGATGCTGACTGGGCTGGAAGTCCTATTGACAGAAGATCTACCACAGGATTCTGCATGTTTGTAGGAGGAAATGCAGTTGTTTGGAAAAGTAAGAAACAAGCAGTGGTTGCAAAATCGAGTGCAGAAGCTGAGTATAGAGCCATGGCAGCAGCAGCAAGTGAAATCACATGGTTGAGGCTACTCCTTCATGAATTGGGACACAGTTCGAATGACAAACCTACAACGTTGTTTTGCGACAACCAAGCTGCAATACACATTGCGACTAATCCAGTATTTCATGAGAGGACTAAACATATTGAGGTAGATTGCCATTTTGTGAGAGAAAAGATTTTGAACAAAGTCATTGAAACTGCATATATCCGAAGCTCTGATCAGATAGCTGACATCTTCACCAAACCGTTAGCAAAAGGGATTTTCGAACCATTGAAGAACAAGTTGACCTCCGATAACCTCTTTGGATCAACTTGAGGGGGAGTGTTGCACAGCTGTCACAAGCATTCTTGGAAATATTGGCTGGAGATATTTACTGTTATAGGAATATTGGATGCTAATATTTTGCTGTTTATTGTTTTCTTTCTTTAGGAGATTGATATCTTTGTTATTTCCTTCTTAGTGCTACTTGCCTCTAGCATTTTCTTCTATTATTTAAACCAAGGCAGTATTGCACGAAATATGATGTAATTGAAAAACTTTCAATCAATAAAACTTGGGAGGGAAGGGAGTTCTTGGGAGTCTGGTGTTCTTTTGTTCTGTGTTATATTTTTACCACAGTTGTGCCCACACCTCTATATTCTGACCCGGTGCCTATTTCCCATCTGATATCATCCTTGAAAAACTATATTGTTGTGCTATTCTCCATTCAAACCCCATTCACCGGCAATATTTTGCTCTAACTATTTGAAGCCCAAGTTTTATCTGCATTGCTAATTGTCGCCCGCACATTTTTCAGCACAGTTACCTCATTCGTCTCCTTTAAACTCTGAATCCCAACAATCCCTTCTTCAATCGGCCTCAGCCAGCAACTTTTTTTTTTTGTAGAATCTGTCAGAAGATGTTTGTTGAAAGAAATCATTTACATTTCCATTTAGTGTTTTCATGAGCAGTGGCATTCTGTTAGTTATGAGCGTAGTATTAATTTAATTATGAATTGCTCTTATCAATTGTTTATGCTACCAATTGTGGATGCTCGGTGTTCACGGTTTTCTGTTGATGTGAGCCACTAATTTTGGAATTTGTATTTGCATTAATTAGCTAAAATGTTGGGAGATTCAAATGCTGAAGGGATGAGAGTGTAACTAAGTAACTTGCGCGAACACAAAAAAAAATATTCTAATTTAAAAGCACAAATATCATTTAAAGGTGATAAACAAAATTCTGAGATTTTTGAAGGGCATAAATAAAATCAATACGCACATATAAAACATCTTGACATAACAAATTTCTCATAGAAAAATCTACCAATTTTCCTATTAAAGAAAGACATCACTTTTTTAATTATTTGCGGAAAAGTAAATATTTCCACAACAAGAGCATCCACCATAACTGATCACAAGAGAAAAGCACAAACGGAAACCTAATGCAAAGGAAAATCATACCATCCTCTTACACAAGTTGTTAACATTAACTTATAAAAAAGGTCTAGTCCATAAAAAACACAAAAGCAAGAAAATAAAAAAACAGCTGATGTTCCCATACAAAAACCGTTTACCAACAATTACCGATTGGCGATCCTATGAAGACATCTGGGCAGCTTGGAAAATACAGGCGCACGGGCATAACAGACTCACAACAGTGCACTGCAACAGAGACAATCCTAGACTTGAGATAGCCCATAGATTAGCACAGCAAGGGAAATTGTATGGTTTGGGATATCTGGGGAAAAAGTATTTTCCCCGGTACCGTAAAGATTCCCCTCACTTTACGGTTTGAGATTAACTCCCTGTTTCTTTGAGATTCGGGCTAGCAAACGGGGCAGTATTATTGAGCTTTGAGATTCGTGCCAAGTTAAAAAAAACTGTCCAGATACACTAATTCTAAAAGATTCCCTATTACGTTACCGGAGAGGATCTAAATTCGGAGGGAGTAGTGCACCGGTCTTTGATTTGCAAGATTTGATGTAGGCCTACGGGCCATGTAAGAACAAAAAAAAAAAACTACTTGAGTAAATGCCACTGCGGTGGCTGTTAAAGTCCATAGTTTAATTTGTTGCTTTGATCTTTTACTTCTCCTGTCAGACAACACAACAAACACACTTAGTAGATGGTTCCAGCTGAGTAATTTAAAGAGTTCACATCTGCGGCCATTGTTGTGACAACAGCAATTTACTGTACTAAAAAACTGAGGCGTTGAATGATTGAGATTACTTTTTGACCCTCTGCCCCCACCACCCCCCTCCCCAACCTCCTTTTCCTACCCTTAAGTCATCTTCGCATCACATGGACGGAAGATGTTAAAAATATAGAACATTGATCTCATATTGTATCATCATCATCGATCAAGGATAGAGGGCTAGGATTAAGTCAAGGATAGAGGGACTAAATAGTAAAGTACCAAATGGTAATGTGAACAGTAAATCGGTAGGGTACCAACGGTAATATTAAATGAACCGTTGGTACCATAGTATAAATAGAGAATAGGGATTGTAAAATAGAACAGTTTTTTGCTCAATAAATTCATCTCCTCAGAATTCATAAAATCAACATGGTATCAGAGCGGTTCTGATCAATAACCCGATAACCCGATAACCATAATTACCAGTAAAAATGGTAACTTCATAAACAGAAACAGAAATTCACCAATCAAGCAAACGTCAAAATAGATCAGTGGGGGCAACAACAGTGAAGCTACCAACTCATCGAAATTGACTCCGACATTGCTAAACGGTTTGAATTATCTGTCATGGGCCAAATCAGTAACCATTTCCTTAAGTGGCCGAGATAAAATAGATTTCATCACAGGAGATCACGCAAAACCAAAACCGGCAAATCCAAAAAAACCAACAGACGCCGAAAAATTCCAAATCCGAAAATGGCAAAAAGAGGATCATACAGTAATGGCTCTCTTATACGGGTCCATGGAGCAACAAATCACAGATTTGTTTCTCCAAAGTTGTGATACATCGAAAGAATTATGGGACGAGCTTAATTCCTTTACGGGCAACAAAAAAATCACTCCCACGTCTATCGCCTTCAACTTGAAATCCAACAAGAAAAAAAGAGATCTCGAACCCATTTAGAATATCTTGCTTCTCTAAAAAAGAAACATGATGAACTCGATGTTTATCGCCCATTCACAACAAACCCGAAAGAGCTCAAATGAAGAAAATAGGAAGATCGGATTTTTTCGTACCTTGCGGGCCTTGATGCAAATTATAAGGGTATCCGGTCACAAATCATTCGAGCACCCGATCTTCCCTCTTTCTCCAAAGTGGTAAACCAAATACAACGCGAAGACTCACTGCGGGAGGCCATGGGGGGTCCTCAAGCCAGCCACGGCGAGGGACACGAGCCCCACGGCCATGCCTCACATTTTTCCCAAAATCACCGAAACCCTAACTTCTAAAAGACTTAAAATTGGTCAAATTCAAGAAGTGAGACGTGCTCTCACTGCAAAAAAGAGGGTCATAAGGCCAAAAAATGTTATTTCCTTCATCCCAACCTTCGGCCAAAGTGGTGGAGAGAGGAACCGAAGAGAGGAGGCGGAGAAAGAGAAGGAAAGAAAAAGGGGATCGAAAAAAATGAAGGGGGCAGCTATGCTGTGCAAACCGTAGAAACAAAAAAAAAGAATCAAACCGGTTAGGGTGAACCGGGTCCAACTTCTGGCGGGTCGGGTGCTGGCGGGTCAGGCGGGTCAGCAGATCAAATGCAACAGATCCTGCAGCAGCTAACCATGCTGCTGTCTCAAAACAATTCTGGTTCTTCATGTGGTATTATATCTAACTCAAACAATTTTAATTTGTTCAACCAAATAATTGTTGATAGTGGTGCAACCGACCATATGTTTGGAAATAAAAATTTCCTTGAGAATTTGAAATCATCCGAAATTGATCAATATGTGACCGTAGCAAATGGTATGAAAGAGAAAATTCATGGTGTAGGAGAAATTATTTTGAACAACAAAAAAATTAACAATGTATTATTTTTAAAAACCTTTCCTATAAATCTACTTTTGGTAAAAAAGCTAACGCAAGAATTTAATTGTAAAATAATTTTCTCACATGAAAATGTAATATTTCAGGACCGAGTAACCGGGGACAAAATTGGTGAGGGTGTGCTTAAAAATGGACATTATATTTTGGATATAGAAAATTTGAAAGTTTGTGCTTCGACAAGTTCGATTAATTACGATAGGTGGCACAAGAGACTTGGACATCCTTCCGACAAGATCTTAAATGGTTTTTAAAATTTTCCAAATTCAAATTGTATTAAGTGTGATATATGTAAATTGGCTAAGCGAACGAGACTTTCCTTCTCACTTTCCACTAGTAGAAGTGAAGCCCTGTTTGACTTAGTCCACTCCAATGTATGGGGTCCGGCCCCAATTAACTCTTATAATGGTTTTAAATATTTTGTGATATTTATTGATGATTTTTCTAAAGTTATATGGTTGTATTTACTTAAATCAAAAGACGAGGTATTTATGTGTTTTAGAGAATTTCTATGTCTTGTAGAAACTCAATTCAACACTAAACTTAAAATTTTTAGGTCGGATAATGGAACGGAATTGTAAACAAAAAATTTACTAATCTTTTAAAAAAAAAGGAATTATACACCAAACATCTTGTATAAACACTCCCGAACAAAATTGAGTGTTGGAAAGAAAAAAATAGACATTTATTAGAAATGACACGTGCGTTATTATTTCAAAGTAATGTTCCAAAAAATATATTGGTCGGATGCCATCATTTGTGCTACACATCTAATTAATAGACTACCTAGTGTTACGTTAAAAAATAAGAGTCCAACCGAAATTCTTTATCAACAAAAAAAGAATCTTGATCATTTAAGGGTTTTTTGGTGTGTATGTTTTGTTAAAATTTAAAGAAAAGATAAATTTGATTTTATGTCAAAAAAGGCTATTTTTTTAAGATACTCACCATACAAAAAATGTTACAAGTGCTATAACTCTATTACTAAAAAAGTATTTATATCTAGAGATGTAATTTTCAATGAAAATGAACCATATTTTATAAAGGGGGTAGATGATAAACCTTTAGAAAATAATTTAATTCGGCCAATGTCACCTCTCTTAGATGACTTAGATTTTATACAAAATGAGGATTACGAAATCGAATCCAATAACAATGAGGAAGAAATAAATAATAACAATAATAATGAGAATGATGATGAGGAAGAAAATAATACTATGGTAAGAAGGTCCATAAGAGTGCGCCAACCATCCACTAAACTCAAAGATTTTATAACTTATACGGTACAATACCCTATACAAGATTTTGTATCATATGAAAATATTTCATCCGATTATCATGCATTTCTTATTTCTATTCAAAAAGAGGTAGAACCAAATACCTACCAAGAGGCAATAACCAAACCGGTATGGTGCAAGGCCATGAAAGATGAACTAATGGCCTTAGAAAAAAATGATACATGAAAAATTGTACAACTACCAAAAAATAAAAAAACCGTAGGGTGTAAATGGGTATACAAAATAAAATACAATAGTGATGGTACCGTAGAACGGTACAAAGCTAGATTGGTGGCCAAAGGGTATACTCAAACCTATGGTATAGATTATTATGAAACTTTTGCACCGGTAACAAAAATGAATACCGTTAGAATCTTATTTTTCTATTGTGATAAATAATAATTGGAATCTATACCAAATGGATGTCAAAAATATTTTTCTTCAAGGAACACTTGAAGAAGAGGTGTATATGAACTTACCACCCGGCCATAAAATGGAAAACAATTCTAACCTAGTATGTAGGTTAAATAAATCAATCTACGGATTGAAGCAATCTCTTCGGGCATGGTATGACAAACTTAGCTCTTATTTAATTTCTTGTAATTTTAAAATTAGTAGTGCCGACCATTCATTATTTACCAAAAATGATGGTATAAATATAACTATTATATTAGTATAAGTAGATGACATTATAATTACCGGAAATAATTTAGAAGAAATTAGAAAAATAAAATCTCAATTAAAAAAAAAATTTGACATTAAAAATCTAGAATATTTAAAATATTTTCTAGGAATAGAAGTAGCTTCTTCAAATAAAGACCTATTACTTTCACAAAGGAAATATACCTTGGATTTGTTAAAAGAAACCGGTAAATTAGGTTGTAAACCGGCCTCCACACCAATAGATAACAAATATAAATTAAATACCGAGGATGGTGAACCTTTAGAAGACATAAACCAATTTCAAAGACTTGTAGGAAAATTAATTTATCTCACCGTAACACGTCCGGATATTTCATTTGCCGTAAGCCAAATTAGTAAGTTTATGCATTCGCCAAGAACACCCCATTTAGAAGCCGTTAATAGAATTTTGAAATATTTAAAAAGAAATCCCGGAAAAGGCATAAAAATGATGAACAATAATTCTAATGAAATATGTGGCTATTCCGATGCAGATTGGGCCGGTAGCTTTGATAGAAAATCCACAACCGGCTTTTGCACATTTGTAGGCGGGAATCTAGTCACATGGAAAAGCAAGAAACAAAATATTGTGGCTCGATCAAGCGCGGAAGCGGAATACCGAGCTATGGCATCTACCGCAAGTGAACTAATATGGATTAAACAACTACTTAGAGACATGAGCATCGAATTTGATCAACCTATGAAGATGTATTGTGATAATAATTCCGCTCGACATATCGCGTCAAATCCGGTGTTTCACGAAAGAACCAAGCACATAGAAGTGGATTGTCACTTTATAGAGAGAAGGTCCAAGCCGAAGAAATAGAAACACCATTTGTGAGGAGCAAAGATCAATTAGCGGATATTTTTACCAAAGGATTGGATCCGACACAATTTGAGACTATCACTAACAAGCTAGGATTGCACGATATATACATTCCTAGCTTGAGAGTGAGTGTTAAAAATATAGAGCATTGATCTCAGATTGTATCATCATCATAGATCAAGGATAGAGGGCTAGGATTAAGTCAAGAATTAATGGACTAAACAGTAAAGTACCAAACGGTACTGTGAACAGTAAATAGGTAGGGTACCAACGATAATATTAAATGAACCGTTGGTACCATAGTATAAATAGAGAATATGGCATTGTAAAATATATACTGTTTTTGCTCAATAAATTTATCTCCTCAGAATTCATAAAATCAACAGAAGACCTACCAAATCGATCCTAATTTCAATTCATAGATGATCTTAGCACAAACAAACAACCTGCGAAGTCAGTGAAATCAAATCTTTATTGGTAAATCTTTCGAACTGAGATAGGAGATAAGGTCTGGTTTTTGTAAATCTACTTTCGAACTGAGCTGAAGTCAGTGAAATCAAATCTTCATTAGAGAGAGATGTGACTTGACTAATGAAGGTCTGGAAAGAGTAGAGCTGGAGTAAGGTCCGGTTGATGGTGTCCACAAAAATGAAGGGGAAGCGACAACTTTGGTCTTTGAATACAAAAGAAGATGAAAAAATCACATCCCTTCAGTAAAGCAGATATATTGACAAATTGATTAAGAGGTTGACCATACACAATTTGACATAAAAATACACAATAAAAACACCAAAACTGTAAACCTACAGTACTCATCCTCTGAAAATACAATATATAATCAACTAACAAGTCATAGTACAAGTTCAATCATTTTATTTCTCCTACTTGACGGATTCAAATAAGCTGAAATCCAAAATACATGAACAGTTTTCTGAAATTTCCGAATCCAGCCGTTTAACTTTTTCTGTGCACGCATCTCAAAACAGCTAGTTTTTCTGTACACGTATCTCGAAACAGTTCAACGGCTGAATTCTAAATTTCAGAAATTCTAAAAACACTGTTCATGTATTGAATTTCAGCAGATTTGGATCCCTACTGTCATAGTGCCATCGGTTGTACTTTATAGGAAACTAAAGTGTTATATCCATTTGCGATAAATGGAGAGAATAATTATTTCCGTGGAAAAACACGATCGCGATCGACCGCTCCAGCACCGAGTCCTCTACATGTCCAGTCCGTCCGTTATAAAACGTACGGACTGGATCTCATCTGATCAGACCGCAAAGAAATATTCCAAAGGGATTCTGATGTGAATCCGGTCCGTGATCTGAAGATCGAACAGTCCAGTGATTCTAAGCAGGAGTCTTCAGTCACAAGGAAAACGAACCCGCTCCCTCCAGAAGTATCTCTTTCTTCCCCGTTTCGATTCTCGAGTCTCGACCGCCATTAAGCATTTCCAGTTCCCATGGACTCGGCGCAGAACCACAGCCTGCCATCTCAAATCCACATCGTGACCTCGTCCACGTGCTCCGAGTTCACCCACCTCCTACAGTCCCTCCGCCAATCCACCGTGGTTGGTCTAGACGCCGAGTGGAAACCTCGGCGGTCAAGTCAGCCTAACGCATCTCTTTTTCCTCCAGTTACCCTACTCCAAATTGCATGTCGATTTCAAGCTCAGCCGTCCGATGGAGGTCCCAAATCCGAGGTTTTCCTGGTGGACCTTTTGAAAGTGCCATTGGGAGAAGTCTATCAGCCGATAAAGGAGATGTTTGAATCAGAGAGTATAGTGAAATTGGGGTTTCGTTTCAAGCAGGATTTGGTTTACTTATCTCATACTTTCTCTACGCAGGGCTGTGAGCCTGGTTTTGGTATGGTACTGCCTCTCTCTCTCTCTTTTTTTGAAAAACCTGGCAGTGGCTGCCTCGGTCTGAAATTTTATTGATACATAACAATAGAGTGTTCACGGCTTACATGCTGAGCATGGAGTACTAAGCAGCTGAAATACAACAATAAGGGTATGACCCCCCTAAAAGCAAACATACACATCGTGAATAACGTAAGTAAGGCAAAATTAAAACATCCCTAAACCTGCATCTAACAACTTAGGCTACACCTGCACAATAAGGGTATGCCTCTCTCTCTCTCTCTCTCTCTCTCTCTCTCTCTACCGATCAATCGATCGAAAAAATATAAGGCAGAGGCTGCCTTATTTATCGAATGATCAAAAAATAGATCGCTACATACAAAAACAAAAATAAACAGCAAAAACAACAAAGTCGGACCAGTACCATCTTCCTAGGACTCATACCAGTGACCGTACCGGCAGTCTAGACCCTTTAACAGCATATACTGAGTCATACCTGCAGCAACCATACCTTATTTTTGTTTGTCTGGAAATTCAACTCAAATTCTAAAATGCAGCATTTGCTTTTTTGCTAATATCCAATAGCTTATTCATAATGTCTAGTTTTTTTTTTTAAAAAAAAAAGGCTATTTGCCCATTTCATATTACTGAAATATTAATTACATCCATCAGTATCTTGCCTCATGCAATGGTGCCAGTATAGCAAATACCAGCATCATCCATAGTTCATACGAAGCAATCAAAACAAAATGTATCACATAACAGACCCATATACCAGTAACGTCTAACCTCCAAAAGTAATAAAGATTAGCTAATACTAAGCCACTTAATAAAGGGCTGAGGCTAATTAGAACTAAGAGACAAAATTTGTTTTGAGGTTGATTCTTCATCTAAATCAGGGCTGCTCAGCTGGTGTCCCCCCACCTGGGGCATCATGGACTACCATTGCCAGTAGCATGAATTGATCCAGAGGGATTGCATCTTCTATAATTGGCAGCCAATCTTCCATCCCTTCTTTCACCTTCTTGTGCATGGTACCTGCCCAGTACAAACACAGTGATTTAATCAGTAGAATTAGAGTTCTAGGGTTCTTATGAGCACATTGATCAAAACAGACTTCATTTCTATGTTTCCAGAGATTCCATTCATAATGTCTAGTTAATGAATAGCTAAGTCGGCTTTAGTAAATTACAGTGCTAGATCAGTCTACACTAACAATTTAGTATATGCCAATTAAACTCTTTGCTAGTGATAAACAAATTAGGCTACTCTAATGCATAGCGCTATATAACACAATCTGAAACTTTTAGAACTAATTTTCTATTATTTTTTCATCATTATGATTATCTATTGGTTTATTTTGTTTAGGTGGCACCATTCCTTGACATTGCAAACATTTATAATTGTTTGAAGAACCACAATTCAGCAAAAAGCTCTTCCAAAGATACAAAAAGCTTGTCGACAATTTGCGAGGAATTATTGGGTATCTCACTGTCTAAGGTTTTTCTTTTATAACTCTTTTTTTCTTTTAAATTTATTGTAATCTTATGTAAGCATGTCAACTCTGTCTGCATGCACATTCATAAGTTTTCATATGAGAACCAATCAAGGTGGCTGCACAGACTTGCTCCAAAAATAATAAAGAATAAAGAAAGTATATTTTATATAACATGCAAAATAAATTATTTATTATATTCTGTTAGTATTTTTATCTTTCAGGAATTGCAATGTAGTGATTGGTCAAGCCGACCATTAAGTGAAGAACAGATACAATATGCTGCAGCCGATGCATTTTACTTGCTTGAAATATTTTCATTATATCAGCAATATATTTTAACTGAAGGTATTTGTATTGTTCTATTTTCTACTTTTGAAACCTCACTCATTAGAGTCAATCAAATAGAGAAGCAAAAATATAACTTTTGATTTGATGAGTTGATCTCTCCAATAATATTCTCTCAGTTGAAGTTACTCGGTCTTGACTGATAAGAATTTTTTTTCTTCTTCTGTTGACTTTGCAGGGAAATGTGGGTCAAGTGTGTCAGAGGTAGATGATGATCATAGTAACATGATGCAAAGCATCCTTAGTTATTTTGGTGATAAAATTGTCCTAAAGGAATCAGACAAAGTACCAAAAAATACAAAGAAAAAGGTGAAGCAAAGACAATGTATAAATGTCAACGGAAAAGAGAGAGCGGAGATAAGCACTGAATGGCAGGGCCCTGCACCTTGGGACCCATCTATTGGTGGGGATGGATTTCCTAAATTCTTATGCGATGTAATGGTGAGTAATATTCTTTTGTTCTTTTCTTGGAGACAGCAGCATTAAATATTTGGCTATTTGCCCGTAATCCATATTTCTCATGTTTGGTTTTAGGGTTAATGAATTTTGTGTCTTTGCTAATAACACTTTACAATAGGGTTCAGGGATAAGCTGTGCAAGAAAAGATAAGATCAACCAAAATGTCCCCAACTTTTATATAATATCAGCAAAACCAATTGATAACTAGTGTTTTTAAACATGGAAATTGCTAAATTGGTCCTAGCTATGCATCATTAGAATGTAAATGAATGAACATTTGGCTCGTTTTTCCTCTAATGCAGTACAATTTGTGCTTGGGAGAAAAGGCTTTTTACAGTTAGAGGTAATAGTAGTTTAACTGGATATTCCTATAGTTATATAATAAAGTTAAATTTAGGTTCTATAACTTTCCCAACTGATGGGTGTTTATTGCATATGTAATAATATTTGAACGTCTTTTGAGCAAAAAAGGGTCATTTTCATTTATAGGTCCAAAGGCTGATATATATTGACTATTATTAGGTTGCAAGGTCAAAAAGAGAATCTCTCTTACCTAATTCTATTATATTTGGCAAGCTTACCCTTATAAAAATCACAAGAAAACATAAATCAAAATGAGAAAAATGATATATCGAATCTCCCTTTCTCCCAGATAGAAGGGTTGGCAAAACATTTGAGGTGTGTGGGGATCGATGCGGCCTTGCCATCGTCAAAGAAACCTGATCCAAGGTTTTCTCTTTTTTAAAATAAGTTCGTTATTCATTTCTGTTACCTTTATTATATAATATCATTTCATTATTTTCTTTCTCCTATTTATAGGGAATTATTGAACCAAGCATACAAGGAGAAAAGAGTACTTTTGACTAGAGACATTAAGCTATTAAGATATCAATATTTGGCTGAAAACCAAGTTTATAAAGTGAAGAGTTTGTTGAAAAATGATCAATTACTCGAGGTAAATTCACATTCTGAAATGCGAAACAATTAATGCATTTAGCTCCCTGAACTTTTATTATGTACTCAAAACCCTCCCCTTGTAAAAACGAAAAAAAAGAAGAAGAAGATGTTTTTGTTGGGGTAAATAGCGCTTCCATCCATTGAGGAGTCTTTTTTAACTTGCGAGATGTTTTAACAGGTCATAGAGACATTCAAATTGAGTATATCAGAGGATAAGCTTATGTCAAGATGTACAAAATGCAATGGTAGTTTCATACAGAAACCACTAACTATAGAAGAGGCTGTGCAAGCTTCTAAAGGGTTCCAGATTATTCCATCTTGCCTCTTTGACAAGAATCTGGAGTTTTGGAAATGCACCAGTTGCCACCAGCTTTATTGGGAGGTAATTATTTAAGATTTTTGAGTTGCATATTGTTTCCCTCACAAATTTTTTATGTAAATTTGGTAAATTAATTATCAGTTGGATGATGTTCCAGTGCCATAAATTGCCAGAAAATTCAGTTCATGATTTTGAATTATGGCTCTTATTTTTGTATAAAATAAATTGAACAAGTCAACTGTAATATTTATTTTAGTTTATTCATCTTTGGTCTCTTTGTCTGTATAAAGCGGTTGAAAAAATATATAAAATTTTGTCCGATTTGATTTTTTCAAGTATTAAAGCAAAAGAAAGATTGGCAATTTGTGGTGCTGGAATCATCCTAACCAACTATATTCTTTGTAAATGGCTTGAGTGAACTTTATAATGTTCATTAGCAAGAGAAACTATATAATATTAATTTTGCTCATTTTGATTTTTATTGTTACTTATTTTTAACAGGGTACTCAATATCGTCATGCCGTTGATAAATTTGTGTCAATTTGCAAGCTCAAAGATTGAGAAAAAGAAGGGAATCTATCAACAAACTTATACACATTTTTCTCCCGATCGTTTACAATTTGATAAATATTTGCTCTTGCTGTTTCTTGTTCTTGATAAATATGCTCGTTGCTTACGTATTCATGTCATTGAGCATCGCTTCCCTTTCTGAATGCAGTCCCTTCAACTTTACCTGTGTATGCATGACAATTCGAGTGCACTTTGTTTTATATATTATATGAAATTTAAATTCAAAGTCTTTTGTTCTGAAATATTCCACCTAAACAAGCAAATTAAAATGAACTAAATAAAGATTTAAATGCTATATATAACATGACAGGAAAAAAAAAGGATCGCCATTCAATGGAACAGGAGTGACAAATTTTTTCATCTATCATCAGATTTGGCGAAACGAACGATTAAGCGTTCTCTATTATTAAAATATAACGTTGCTCTTTAGGGTCATTAGTTGTTGGATGTTTGAATGGAAGAGCCCGGAATAATCGCCCGAAAGTGCCTGAAGGGCCTGTTATCTGGGTAATTTTTTTAAGAGAGTAGTTTTAAAGAAATAGAAAATTCAAAGAAAAAGAGTACTTAGAAGTTAGAACACAAAACAAATCACTGATTGAAAGAAAAATATTCTAATTTTAGTCTGTAACATATGCACAAACAGACAATGGGCCTATGGTGCTTCAGAGAGATTCTAAAATGACATGCCTCCTGGCTTAGAATTTAAAATGATGACGTCATTTATAACGCTTGCAAGATAACGTTGTAAATTATAATTCAGGCCAATTAATGTCGATAATTAAATAATCTGACGTCATACTTCTCCGGCTCGGGATTAGGGTGCGGCCGATGAGCATCGGACTCAAATCGGTCTGATGTCCGTATGGAATTTGCCCGATTTGCTTCATGATTCGTGTGATCTGCTTCAATATGCGTACGCACTGCTTTATAAAGTGAATCAGACGGTTCTGAGCGGACGCGCCACGCTTTTTTCGGGCCGCGCTGATCCGAACCTTTTTATTTATTGTATATTTTTTTATATTTGTCTTTAAATTATTATTGATTTTGAATTCAGAGCCTACATTGCACAATTTTATTGTTTTTCTTAAATTATTGATCGAGGGTCAAGTCATCCAACACACTTTCTAATCCATATGTATATTATAGAGAATTTTTTCACTTTGTAGGTTTTGAACCCATAACCTCCTACATGAGTCATGTGCCTTTATTACTGAACCAAATGCAAGTGCTTGCAAAATTTTATTGTTTTTTAAACAGTGCAGGACAGTACCGATTTCTGCATTGTTCGATCTCAACGGGTGCCGATCTCAGCGCACCATCCATGGTTCTAGATCTTTCGTCCCCTGCAGTTGATATTATATCTTTACTCGAGGGCAAGGTTCTTTCGTCAACAAAATCTTTGGTCTCCTTGCCTGTTTTTCTCTCCACGGTCTACATCTCAAATCAATGTGAAGTTCTTTTCAAGTTTTAAATGCGATAGACTCATGCAACCATTTTTACATAAATAGATAAAATTTTCATCCATTCGTACTAGATAATATAAATTTACTTGTCATTTTTATCTCGACAAAAATAACAATCTCAACATATGGATTGAGCGGGCTTGTAAGCAAATTAAGGAAATAAATTTTTTGAAAACAATAGCAACTAAAATGATCACTGGATTAATAAACAGTTAATAGAAATTATTAATATATTTTTATTATGCAATCAACGAAATTGTTAATTGGCACATCCCTGGATTGATAAATAGTTAATACGACTATACGAGGTTGCACGTACTGCACAACTTTATTTTTCTTTATTTATAGCCGCGACTTTTAATTCGGAGCCTGCATTGCACGACTTTATTGTTCTTCAAAGTCAATCAATGTGAGGTTCTTTTCAAGTAAAGTTTTGCAAAAGATTCATCCAACCGTTTTTACATAAATAGATAACATTTTCATCCATTCCGTACTATATTTTTTTTTTCTCTTTTTTGCAAAATGATTACTTATTACCTATTTATGTTAGGTTCATTCGTAAATATTTTTATATATGACCTTTGTGATGATCTTTAATTCCTACTCCATATTTGTTAGATACTGAAGGTCTAAAATTGGTAAAATCTGAGAAAAATGCATCGACTAAGATAAAGAAAAAGAAATTGAAAGACAAAATATTAGTCCTCTTTATTTTAGTTCATTTGACCATATGCAGCAACAGGAGAGTTAATAGAGTTTAGGGTAGAATTGTCATTAATTAATAGACCATACCTTTTATTATACACTAGCCTAATGATCAGATCCTTTTTTCCAGCATCTGAAGTATAGGGTTTTGGCAAAGATAGTGCAATATAACATGCTGTTTGAGGGGATTACAACCATTCATTTTTTCAGGCTTTCTTGGCCATAAGCCCAGACTAAGACTTGATCTCAAGAATGAAACATCAACTAAAGAATACACAAGTGAAAGGAAATGTGTTTAAATATGTAGCAAACTCACAAGTCTGGCAAGGATAAGAATTAAAGAACACTTCAACCCCTCTATTTCTGTTAACTGCAATCGTCTAAGTACAGCAGCAACAAGATCTCTTAAGTGGGGAGACATTTGCGAAGGTAGATGCAAGATGAGTTGCAGGATATAATTTCCCACGAATAAAGATACAGCGCTTTGGAGCTCTGGATCTAGAAGCCTGCATGGAAAAATCAACAAATAAGGAGGTGGAGAACATAAAAAATATTTTTCTCACTTATTTTACAGTGTTCCTTTTGCTAGTAAATTCTCAATCTGGTAATTTGAGAGCTCAATGCTTAACACCAAATATGCCACATAGCCACAGGAACAAAGATACCCTAACAAGTGCAAAAAGATTTGCACCAGTACACACAAGCTACTATAGGATAGAATCCTCACCTAAAAATCTGCAAAAAGACAGATTGATACTTATTTCTTGAGGGAAAAAAAGAGAGAAAGAAACCTTGAAGCAGCTTCTAGAAGTCTTTTCATGATGTATCCAGGGTCGCCACCCCAAGTAAGCATTTCTTGCCTCCCCACAGAAACAAAGACAGCCAAGCATTCTGTCGCATTCTATATTGAGATAAGTTTGTTATTACAAGCCTTGTTTTTTAGTTGTAATAAAGAATGTAATTTCTTGTATTTAGTATTGTCGTATGCCACTAAACTAGAGGAAATGCATGAGACTATTTCAGACCCAGCTTGGTTTCTGTTGGTCATGACCAAGGATTACAATTCCATATCATACAGGTAAGTAGTGGTAGAGTTCCTTTAAAATACAGTTTATTGGGGTATCAGTGAGTATTTTTTAAACTTTTGGCATGTAAGCCCAGTAAAAGCTCTGTCCGTGAGCTCAATTAAAAACAAAAAGGCCAAGAAAAATTATCAAATGATAGAACAAAAAACATCAAATCGGAATAACTACTAAGAGATCCTCACTTGCATCTCTGCACGATCTTCACTTTCCAAAATGAGCTGAACCGTCGGATCAAAGCATTTGTCAAAAACTGCCCGAACTATTTCAATTGGGGCATTCTGAATTTTACAAGTAAACATTAACATATTAAAGTGCTTAGTAGGTGAATAAAGAAGGACAATAAAAAGATATAACAATCGAACCTTAAGTAGCATGGTTACGAGGTCAAGTGAGCCACTGTCTCATTCAACATAAATGGATGAGTGATGATAAAAGAATGCTGAAATTTAAGAAATGATTATAGGTAGAAGAAAGTTTATTATTGTACTTCATCAATATACTAAAATCATGCCTTTTGCAAAATTGGCACAATGGTTGGTAGAATGCGAGAGACCAGGGGTTGGATGCAACCAGGAGCATTCTTGATTGCCTGAAAGCTCAATTTTTGTCAAGTAAAATAATCTTTAAATGAATTTGGTTTTCTGTTTATCAAAACTAATCGTTATTGCTGCTTATTATAGTTTATTACAGATTAACAAGGAATAATGATTTATGAGAATCACAAAACAAAACCCAACTTAGCTTGCACACCAATAAAATAATGGAAGAAGTCGAGAATGATTGCTTGGGCCTCGATTTCACAATACTTGATGCAATTATGCACGGTGTGTTGCTTCTAAGAGCATCTACAATTGAGCAATTGTTTAGCAAACCACGTCAGCCATTCGCTAAACATTTGCAAACCACTCCGCCTAAAATTGGAAAACTACTCCATCGCTGATGTTTGCAATTCACTCCACGTCAGCAAAAAAATTAGAAATTGACTCAATCCTCCGTAAATGAATTTGGGAAGCGAGAGGATCGTTCTCTGCCATCCCCCCTCTTCTCTCGCCGGCGCCTCTCACCACTCAGCCACCGCTCGATATTCTCCCACTCCGCCACAGAGTACCCTTCCCTTCTCTGCCACTCCGCCACTGCTTCTCACCACTCCGCCACTGCTGTTGTCACCACTAGCGCGAGAGAAGAGGAGTCACCACTCCGCCACCGCTCCGCCACCGCTGTTGTCACCACTCCGCCACCGCTGTTGTCCCCCACTCCGCTGTTGTCAATTTGGAGATGAGTGTACAATTACGTCTGCTTCAGTTGGAGCTGAGTATCAATTTGTCTGTTCTCTCATAAGGTCCAACGCTTGATTAGTGCTAGCAAATGGCATATCATGTGACACGAGGTTGTTTAATTCAAATTCCTGTAATTGACATTTGAAACAAAGTTAATGATTTTAAAGTTAAAAAAAATGGCTAATTATCATCAGATATTATTTGAACTTACATTGTTCATATAAAGCAAATTTACCAATAGAGGCAGGTCAATTTAGGTCAGATTTAGGTCTCCAAAGATTTAGGCAGGTCAGATTTTAGCTGAGTTGAGCAAAAGATACCTGTTGAACAGGTTGACTACATGTATCAGGGTTTATGAAGTCTGTTATGCCAAAAGCAATTCCTGTACCATAAAAATGTGACTTGATAATAACAAAGATCGATTTACTATGTCTATATGTTGTCTATATGTCTATATGTTGTTTTATCAAGCCAGTAACTTGATAATAACACAGTGCTTGCAATTCTTGCATTCACCTATAAATACAGTTAATACATGGTCACCGATTTGAAATTCAGTTACTCCTTCCCCAATGCTCTCAACTATCCTGCAGGTTATAAAGTTCAGACCAAATGTAATTTCATGAATATGACCAAAACTCTATGACATATGATTAAAATTTTAATTGAAAAAGAGCAGATCCGGATGCCTCATGACCAAAAATTTGCGGAAAGAGGTCAGATTGTACCTGAAGAAGTGTCAGATAAGATAATAATGTAATGAGAAGCTTGATCTTCTTCTTCTTCTTGAAAATATCAAATAGTGCATCTAACCTATTGGACTGGTTCAGGAATCTGGTAAACCAACTTACCTGATCAGCTTCTTCTTCTATCTTATTTTTTTCTCCCTTTTAAATATACCGGTACCGGTACTGGTACAAATGTGCTGCACAGGGATGACGAACATATTTCATTATTAATTGCATACATCACTAAATTAAATAATTATAGTTAATTGCATACATAAATTAAATTAAATATTCTAAAAAAAAAAAAAACAATCTGGATTTACTGTTGCGTAATTGATCAGTAAAAAAAATTTACAAACTAGTAATAACAAAAAAAAAACATTATGGTGGAAACTAAGAGCAAACTTATCTGTAACAGTAGCAACATGGGAAGCTTAATGAAAAAAAAACCTTTAACTAAAACTTCTAGATTAAGCTGCAGCAGAAGTGCACTAAATAGCATAGATTGTTCCATTCAAAAACAAGAAAGCAACAACTCCAGTCATTAAAAACAATAAAACACTACCCTTTATTAGTACAACGAATTAATCAGCATCCACCCCTTCAAAACGGTTCCATATCTTCTCAACCAAGTCCGCTTGGAGTTGCTGATTGGTCGATTTATTACGAATTTTTGCATGATTTCGTAAATATTCTTGATATTCAGCAAGATGAACTCGAGAAACTTCCGGCCTTGATACACTAAAACTAGCTTGATCATATGTATGATTGAAGTTTCTAGCATATTCGGCTCTTTCATCTTCCACAATCATATTATGCATTATTACACAAGCTCTCATAATTTCACCAATTGTTTCCTTAGACCACATGCGTGTCGGACCACTAATGATAGTGAAACGTGCTTGAAGCACACCGAACGCTCTCTCCACATCTTTCCTAGCAGCCTCTTGATGCTTTGCAAATAGTTGATGTTTGGGAGTTTGAGGTAATGTGATTGACTTCACAAAGGTCGCCCAAGTAGGATATATACCATCTGTGAGGTAATAACCTAAGTTGTAATTATTTCCATTAATTGAGAAGTTTACCTTCGGGACTCTTCCTTCCAACACCTCGTCAAAAAGTGGAGAACGGTCTAACATGTTAATGTCATTCAATGTGCCTGGAAGACCAAAAAATGCATGCCATATCCATAGATCTTGTGACGCAACCGCCTCGAGCATAAGAGTTGGATGCCGATGATCTCCTCTGGCATATTGGCCATGCCATGCAACCGGACAATTCTTCCATTCCCAATGCATACAGTCAACACTACCTAACATACCTGGAAAACCTCGTTTCTCCCCTATGCTAAGTAATCGTTCAAGATTTTCTGCATTTGGCCTTCATAAGTACTCCTCACCAAAGACTTCAATAACAGCCCGTACAAATCGCTTAACACATTCCAGTGTGGTGCTTTCGCCAATTCGGAGATAGTCATCGACGGAGTCTGCAGCAACACCATAGGCTAACATTCGTATTGCTGCTGTACATTTCTGTAAGGGTGATAGGCTGCGGCGACCTGTCACATCGTGCTTATTCTGAAAAAATGAATCATGACCAGCAACACCATCAACAATGCGAAGAAATAAATCTCTTTTCATCCTAAACCTACGACGAAAGAATTCTTTATCGTATGTTGGATTGTTTGAGAAATAATCTTCGTACAACTTTTGGTGTGCTTCTTCACGCCCTCTCTCAATGTACAATCGTTTTTTTTTGGCTGATTTGAAGAAGAGGAGTCGTCTTCTAGTTCCAACATTTCAATGTATTCTCGAGTTAATTTGGCATGGGTGTCGTCCCAAAGTTGTTGCCCGATATACCCAGCGCTCAATATAAGTTGTTGAAGATCAATCGGGAATTCTTCATCGATTGAAAAGCTCATCCCTGCATGCAAGTAAATTATTAACAAAGAGCGTATTCAGAGTACTAAATTCAAAATTTAGAGGTAATGGTAAAGAAACAAATACTTTGTTTATCAGATAATTTAAGATTACACTATTCATGAAATTTTCTAAGTACAATTTTATTTGCAAAAGCCAATCAGATATTATATTTTTACCAAATATATAAATACCTTAATTTATTGCAAAAAGCCAATCAGATATTATATTTTTACCAAATATATAAATACCTTAATTTAAGATTACACTATTCATGAAATTTTCTAAGTATAATTTTATTTGCAAAAAGCCAATCAGATATTATAGTTTTAGCACCCAATATATAAATACCTTAATTTAAGATTACACTATTCATGAAATTTTCTAAGTACAATTTTATTTGCAAAAGCCAATCAGATATTATGTTTTTAGCACCTAATATATAAATACCTTAATTTAAGATTACAACATTACCGAAATTTTTGACAGACGCTTTTATTATCATATCCTATTTGCAGCAATTCGTTTTTTCTTAAATTTAACAGAGTTCCTAATTTTAGTCTTCAATTTACATTATAAATGCTCACTACAAACATGAATTTTATGTACACCTCCATTTAAGAGTTTTAGCATTTTTCAGAAAAAACTCGTTACTGCCAAATTATTCACTGTTCAACTACAACTCAATGGATCCCAGTAGACCACCGTTCAACCACTACCCATATCCTTATTACATTAATAACCAAGTGAGCTACCCAGAAATGCCCAACATGGGATATCCTTTCAATTCCATGTATCAAAACCCGAATAATCCACACATCCCATTAACCCAAGATCAAGCCACAGCTAATACAGTGCCGCAGAGTAGTTCGCAAACAACTAATTCGACAGACGAGGTAGTAAGGCCACAACAAAAAAGCAAGGAAAAGCCCCGTTGGTCACCAACCGATGATCTGTGATTATGTAGCGCGTGGCTATTAGTTAGCAAAGATCCAGTAACAGGTAAGGATCAATGTGAAAAAAGTTTTTGGAAACGCATATTAGATTTGTATGAACAGAATCAAAATCAGAACCCCGAACGGAGTAGATCAGCAGTGATAAGTCGCTGGCAAAAATTAAGCCACGCCGTCTCAAAATTTGTTGGTTATTTTAAGAAGATCCACAATCGGAGAGAAAGTGGGTTGAGTGAAGATGATAAGAAAAACAGAGCACTAGAATTGTATCATAAAATGGAAGGTGAAAGTTTTACCTTCATGCATGCTTGTGATGTTTTAAAAAAAGAAGAGAAATGGCTAAGCCAGTATGAAAGGACCGAAGATATCGAATCAAGAGAACAAACAGGTTCAAAGCGAAACAAAACTAACACTAGCAACAACTACAACTCCAATTCATCGATTCCGATACAGTTCTCTCTCCTCGCCCCCCAGGAAGGAAAGCTTCAAAGGCCAAGGGCAAGCAAAAAGAAGTGTCTGCAAGCGAAATAGAAAAAAAGAAGGAAGCAATGGAGGCTCAACATAATGTTGAATTAGAGAAGATCGGAAAGATTGATAGCTTCAATAAGACTATGGAAGGGTTGTGCAATGAGATTAAAAGGGTGCACAATCAGAATTTCGCACTTAAGTTTATGGAACTAGATCCATCCACAATGACTGAAGATCAAAGAAAGGTGTACGACAAAACACTTAAGAGTGTGTTGCGTGATGATTTTTGAATCAATTTAGTTTATGTTAATTTCTTTATCCTTCAATAAAAATGGATTGCTTTATTTCCCTTAAGAATAATAGTTATTTCTCTTAATTGAACATGCTTTTAGTTTTAATTGAACATGCTTTCAGCCCTAGCCTCATAGGCTAAATATTTTCTACATTTTATTTAATGACAGAATGCAAGTCTGTATCCAACCCTATTTAAATAACTTCAAAGGGGTTATTGATCGGCCTGGTCAGCTTAAGACTTAGACAATATGTTAACTGTCAAGACAGAGATGGCATTATTATTCCCTCATATTTTGCGTGACAGTATAGTGCTTGGATTAAACACTGAGGTGCTGTACCAGCTTTGGTATCGATCACTGGTACATGGTAGTCTTTGTTTTTAGTAATTGAAGGGGATGCTCTCAATGAGAGTTGTAAAACGGCATTTAGGTAGTACGAATTGACAGCCACTGTCAATCTGTTAAAAAAAAAGAATCTAAGTTCATGTTAGAATTGATACAATTTTGGTTTATACAATTGAATTGATACAATTTTTTAATATTACCTCATTCTCGCTCAAAATTCCATATTTGATTTATCTCCTTAACGATATTATCATATTACAAATCAAGACACTATATCAAGTAGATGTACCAGGTTGGAATTAAACACTGAGGTTTTGTACCAGTAATTTTTGATTAGGTGAAACTGCTGTAGGTCCCTAAAATGGGATACTGACAAATTAAGGGGTTTCTAGGTGCTCAAATATATGGGCTACGGACAAATTAAGTAGATTTTTTTTTTGAGAGAATTAAGTAGCATTTGCTATAGCATGTTCATGGCCCGTGACTATATGCTGATAAAACAATAAAACAAATCAAGTCACTATATCAGTAATGAAATAGAACAATAAAACAAAAAAATACTGGTAAAGTATAACATTTCTTGCAGGTGCGTATCCCTATGATACCGCACAAGATACATCTACTCGGTTACTTAGAGCATCTACAAATCAAGTCACTTTATCAGTACCCTCTCCTAATACAAATTAAAAGCCCCAAATATGAAAATGCTCACTGTGTCAGTAAAGACTGTATAGTGCTTGGATTAAACACTGAGGTGTGTCAGTAAAGACTGTCTCCGCACGGCCGGAGAAACAACCCATCAAAAAGTGAGAAGTTTACCTTCGGGGGCATTCTCTTGAACACTGAGGAGGCTTGGATAAATACTAAATTTAGCCCCATTATCTAAACTGCTTTTTTCTCAAGTATCACTAATTATGCTCAATACAACCTGAAGTACCTAATTGTGCAACTAAGCATCACGCAGCCAGCGATAAACAAAAATTTCAAACAATGAGATAAAAGAAAATAATAAGAGAATAAACAATGCTTAATACGGGTAAACTGGTACTGGTACTGAGGGGGCATTCTCTGCATGGCCGGAGAAACAACCCATCTTCCTCCTCCATCGCTGCCAAGACAAAGGCATCCACCTCCGTCTCCGCCTCAGGGGCCGGAGTTCGATCGAAGGGAGATGCTCCGCGGCCTCGGCGTCGGCCGGAGCTCCCGTCCAATTGGGATCGATATGACCACGACGAAGACGACGATTATTCTGGCGCGATGGGAGGTGAGAAAGGTGAATCGAGCTCGGCTGCCATGGCGCAAGGGAGAGAGAGAGAGAGATAGAAAAAATTTCTGAGCGAAGGGGTTGATTTCTGTTGCTTGGTAGCCTCTACCAAGTCTTTTTCAAAAAAAAATAGAAGGGGTTGATTTCTGAGCGAAAGAGAGAAAAAAACGAAAGAAAAATGTTTCGTTTCTGTTAAGAGAGAGAGAGAGCGCGGTACAGATACCAAATTTTTTTTTAACCAATCAATTGGCCAGCGTGTCATCAGACAAACGTTTTTATTTAAAGCAAATTTGCTAATTAAGCAATTATGGTACAACCCAGCAATTAAATTAACAATCGTCCACGTCAGATTAGCAATTTATAAGCAATGCCTGTTGTAGATGCTCTTAAGATCCAAAATGTAATTACTGCTTTGGATTCTTACCCTCATTCAAACTATTAAGCGTTCTCTATTAGAATACGAGGTTGCTCTTTGGGGTCGTTAGTTGCTGGATGTTTGAATGGAATTATGGAAGGGCCCAAAATAATTGCCCAAAAATGTCTAATGGGCCTTTTATCAGGCTAAATAGTTTAACAGAGTAGTTTTGGTTTCATATAGCACTGATTTCATATAACAGCACAGTATAGAATTAAAACAAGGCAAAATGGATTATGTACCCATCAAAAGTCAAGAATTTAGATATTTGCCCATCAAATTTATAAAATCTTAGAAATTTACCCATATTGATATTAAAACTGATAATTTAAAAAAAAAAATATGTATTAAAAAATTTTATTCCAATTTTATTCTTCTTCACGCCTCCAGTCGCTCCAGTTCTTTTCCGTTGTAGCGTTAGCGGGTTCAATTCCAAATTCGGATCTGATTTCAAATCTCATCCCTGTCAGAGATTAATCCGGCTGCGGCGAGGCTGAGGCCAAACATCATTAGGATCGCCGTCGCGAGATGAGTCTAGCGATGTGCTTAACGGGGACCAGTAACCTCCGTGAACGAGAGAGAGAGAGAGCGACTGTGCTTCGAGCGCGATGGAAAAGAAGAGACGAAAGGTTAGGCGAGATCTGAACGAGAGAGAGAGAGAGAGAGCGACTGTGTGCTTCGAGCGCGATGGAGAAGAGGAGACGAAAGGTCAGGCGGGAAAAGAACTGGAGCGACTGGAGGCGTGAAGAAGGATAAAATTGGAATAAAATTTTTTAATACAGATTTTTTTTTTAATTATCAGTTTTAAGATTAATATGAGTAAATTTTCAAGATTTTATAAATTTGATGGGTAAATATTCCAATTTGAAGATTTGATGGACAAATATCCAAATTTTTGACTTTTGATGGGTACATAACCCATTTTGCCTTCAAACAACGCTGCATAAAGTCAAATTGCTCTGTTAAAACCTTTACCCTTTCGTCTGGGCTGTGCTCCTAAATCCTAATCAGCAAATTTACAGGGATCCAGGTCGACGCGTACTCCTGTGCCACTGAAACCAAACTCTCTTGTTCTGAAGTGAAAAAAAGAAAAAAAAGAAAAAAAAGAGCGAAATTGAAAGTGGAAAACCAAAGTCTCTCGTTCTCCAGTGAAAAAGAAAAAAAGAGAGAAATTGAAAGTGGAAAAAACGGTTCAATGATCGGGAGCATGAGCACAAGCACGAAACAGCAGATTGCGCCATGGATAGACGGCGATTGCGTAGGCCGGCGCTGCAGGCTCCGCACCAGACCTCGCGCTGAGGTTCGCGCGAGCTTCAGACCTTTCACCCGATTAAGGTCAGATTCTAACCTGAGCGAAAGAGATGGGATTTGTTACGAGTACATTTTCAAGAGGGAGTTAATTTATGGTTTTGTACTTTGTGTTAGTTCCTCGAATTATGGAAAAGGGAAGTGCACTATCTTAATCCGAGTTGCAAAATAGGTGATTTTCTAATTCTGGTTTTACCTTAGCATCCGCCTTTCAATAAATTGATTTGAGCGAAACTTAGACAAAATGACATATCAAGGGAGTAACTTTTATATTTGTTGTCGGTGTAATTGCATGTCTTTTAAATTACACCTTTTATCTGATCTTCAATTTATGTTCTCTACCTGAGGATGGGACTACCATCTGGTACATTTTATTATCAGATTCCACTGCTGCCATACTTCTGTAGCTGGTACAGCTGGTACAGTGAAAATTGGTACTGCCTCTATGATTAGATTCCAATATGCCATTACCAATCAAATTATAGATTTTTTGTTAGCTTAATTCAACTAAGAGGCCTAAAAAACACGCATTATTCCAAATTAAAACTTTAGAAAATGGATACTGTACTCTTTGTTATACACCATAAGATTGTTTTGTTCACTGATAATTTATTTTTGAACCCTCAACCAGCCGGTAGTAGTTTGGTGAAAAATAATACTTATTGTTGGCTCTAACTCAATATTCTGAGAAAATTACAATTGCTTATTGACGAGAGTGGTTTTGTTTTTCCAATTTGTATAGATATCAGACAAGAGGCTACAAATGGAGACCAGCATTTGCATTAAATGCTGATTCATCTCCCAACACAAACCCTAATCTAAGCCCCAATGGAGGTGACGACGACTCACCTCTTGGCACAACCCGACTGGGTACACTTGTCAGAGAAGCTGCAACCCAACTCCTTAGCAAACTCAACTCCGCACGAAAAAATTTTCCGATGAAAATATTTCTCCTCCTCCTAGGGTTTTACACAGCCAATGCTTTAGCGACCATATTAGGTCAAACTGGAGACTGGGATGTACTGGTGGCTGGTATGGTTGTGGCTGCCATAGAAGGTATTGGCATGTTGATGTATGGAAAACCAGTAGATGCAAAAATGATAGGAGGAAGGTTACAGAAGCTGGTTGTGATGGTAAATTATTGGAAGGCCGGGGTCTGTTTGGGACTTTTTGTAGATGCTTTTAAATTGGGAAGCTGAGAAATGTTGATTCAAATATAACGGTGTGGCTTCCATTCTTTGATTAAGTAGGCATCAGCTCAACTAGGTATGTCGTCCATTTTTTTTCTGTAGCATTTAAAAAAAAAACGTGTTTATGCTAACAAAGGGCATTTATCAAATTTGATGCCACATGATTAATTTTTTTTTTCAATGCTAGATAAAAATAAAATTAATGTATTAAGGTTTCTAATTGCATATGTTTGTTTGGTCATTTTGAATAGTGTGATCTACTAAATGATTTCTGCAATGAAATCAGTGTCTACGTACCATTTTTTTGAAAAATAAAGAAGGGTTTAATCTAAAGTCTAAACTCAAAGTTCCAACTTGGGTGGAAACGATCATTTATATCTAACAACCTTCAAAGAAACATCAAAGTAGCAAGTTCAAATTAATAACAGCACAAATGAAAATCCTATTAATGCTAAAATAAATAAAAGCCTGGCGCCTCAGCCAGTCACCCATAGATCAGTCTCTGATAAGCAGCAGCACCAGTACCAGTAAAACAATAATAACAACAACAACAACAATTACCAGTAGAACAACAACAACTAATACTACAACGATAGTTACTACTACATAAACTAGCTCATTGGTTTGCAGCTGCTGTATTGATCGATTGCACAAACTGTTGCAAGCTCTCCATGGAAGAGCCTCCTTCCTCATCCCATGCCTTGTTCATCACATCTCTATACTCCTTGGCTCGTCTCCTGATTTCCATATCCTTCGCATCGGGCCCAATCACCAAATCCACCACCTCCTCGACCTTCGCCTTTGTCGGCCCCGAGCTTTCCATCATGCCTCTTGCGAGTTCAACACCCAAACCCATCTCTATCAACATCATTGAATTGAAAATTTGATCAGAGCCAAGTGGCCAAGCGATGATGGGCACTCCATGGCCCATGCTCTCAAGAACTGAGTTCCATCCGCAGTGGCTGAGGAATGCTCCGGTCGATCTGTGGCCGAGAATTTTTAACTGTGGAGCCCACCCGTGAACGAGTAGCCCTATGTGTTTTTGCTTGATCCTGTCCTTGAAGCCATGAGGTAGCCATTCATCTCTGAACCCCCCCCTCAGATCAGATCCAATTGGAGGCCTGATGACCCAAATAAAAGAGCAACTGCTGCCCTCGAGACCTTGTGCTAGATGCATCATCTGTTCCTGTTGAATTGTGTTCTGAGACCCGAAAGAGATGTAAAGCACTGATTCGGGTGGTTGTGAGTCTAGAAATGTCATGATTGCAGTTTCATCTTCAGATTTTGAAGAAGATGGTTGATTGGCCGGAGCTAGTGGTGGACAGATAGGCCAGATTGGTAATTTGAGGGTTTTTGTAAGCATACCTAGACCAAGCGATTCAAACTCTTCAACAGTATTTATCAGTAATGCATCGGTCTCGTGCAAAAACATGATCTGTCTCTTAAAAAAGTGAGACGGTTCATCTGTGCCGTCTGCTTCTAGTAAATACTTTGTCAGTTGCGATCGGTCCATTACAACCTCTGGATATTCTGGCAGCGAGAATGAATTGCTGTCTGTCAGTGTATGAGGAAGGTTCCACCACAGAGAGAAGAACACTGCCCCTCCAAATGCACCCATGGTGAGAAAGGTAGTATGAAAGACTTTGTATTTGCGTGCTACTTCAACTGTCCAACCGAGGAAAAAGTCGGTCACGATGCACAAGGGAGCATCGTTTGATGCATTCGAAACGAGATTACAAATGAAATCATCAAAAGCAGTGTAGAGTGTTTCGGTAGCTTTAAGGAAGGTGATGAATTGGGGTACGGGGAGGTCAGCGAGGGATTCGGCACTGGCTGGAAGGCCATGATCAGCAGGGTAAAAAGGGAGGGAATGGAGCCGGAGGCGCGAATCGGGAGGAAGGGACGATCGGATTAGACTTATGTTACGAGCGGTTGAGACTAGAGTTATGGTCAAGCTGGGCCAGTAATGGTGGAGTCGAGTTGCGAGGGAGAGAAAAGGGGAGTTGTGGCCTTGGGCTGGAAAAATGAAGATAATTACATGAGCTTGTGGTTTTTCCATGGAGGAGACAAGGTACATGGTCTAACTCCGTGATAAAAATGAGCCCAATTAATAGTTGAAAACATTTTTTTTTATTTCTTCTTAAAGTTTTTTAATGGGTAGGTGATACGTCAGGGAAGCGTATCCTCTGCGGAGTCGTAAGCTGCGGAGCTGTGCGGAGCTTTTAATCTGGTCCGTTCGTTTTGATCGGACGGACCAGATCAGATCTTGCCCAAATTGAAAAAAAAAAAATTTCTCAAGATTTGCCCTGCCCTCAGAGGATACGCTTCCTGCCCGCCTCTCCTCTCCTCTCAAAATTTGCCCTACCCTCCTCTCGTCTTCGGCGCCAACTTCTTCAGCAACAACCGCTCCTCTCTCGCGGCGCCAGCTCCTCCAGCGACAACCGCTGCTCTCTCTCCTCTCTCTCGGCGAAGCTCTTCTCTCGGTCCTCTCCTCTCAGCTGAAACTAGAGTCACGACTTCCTTCGGGGTCTTGTGAAGTTGGTAAGCTCTCTCCTCTCTCTTGTTCTCTCTAATTTCTTTGATATTTCTTGTCTATGCGCATGCCGTCGTTGCACTTGTATTGAGGTACACGGTGCGTGGGAATTTTTTGTAGATAATTAGGTTTATTTAGGGTTTAACTTGGCGGTAATCTTGTTTTGATTTGGTCTGCTATCTATAAGAAATTCAACAATTGCTAAAGTTAGAATTTCCTGTAATATAATCAATATTGTTTTAGCAAGGAAAGAGTCTCAATGTAGTCATGATCGAAGGCAACAGATAGTAGTAAGCTAAGAGAAACCATAAAAGAGCAATTATAAAATTTGATCTCCAAAACAAAAGCAATCGTAAAACTGATGATATCTGATTGATTTATAAATGTTTACCGGGGTTCTACTAAGACTATAATAAGTGTGCTTAAGGTCTGATTAATCTATTTTCCTTTGCCCTTACAACATGCTTCTATATGTGTGTTCTTGCAGAAGCTGTTGCTGACGCGACCAAAGCAATACAGCTGGATCCTTCCATGTCAAAAGCTTATTTCCGCAAAGGGTTAGTACAGTGATGTTTTACCTTTTCCCACCTTTGTCATATTGCATATCTTTTAACTGGCTTAACTGGCTTAATTCTCGTACGAGCAGCTTTTGCAGAAAATGGTACTAAAACACAATTCTACCACATTTTTTTTATTATTCCTGTTTGGGCTGATCTTTTTTCCAAAACTTCTTTTGAAATACTTGTGATATGCAGAACTGCTTGCATGAAGTTGGAAGAGTACCAGACTGCAAAGGCAGCACTAGAAGCAGGTGACATATAGCTTAGGAACTTTGTAAAATGTCACTTGTTGCTGTATATAGTATATAGATGACATATAGCTTAGGAACTTTGTAAAAAGTTTTTTTATCAATGGAAAAAAAAATTTGAAACCTTGATCTTATGATTTCTTATTAAATTTCTTAACAAACATGAACCTTGTCATTATAGATTCATACAGAAGTGTTTTAATTATGTTTGTGCCAAATTTCATAATTTTTTGAGTTTTATTTCCATTTTTGAAGCTGTCAAATGTGTTTAGGGGTAAAATTGTCCATATGCTGTCAAACTTCTTTATTTATCTTTGAATTTTAATATAAAATTGAATTGAACTCCAAATGATATGAAATTTGAGTCTATCTTGATTGTCTTGAAGTCCTCTACATGCTGGAATAATTTATTTTGCAACTTTGGCCCCTGTAAGGGCCCCTAATTGCCAATGCGGCCAGCATAGGTCATTTTCTGACCCCTCTGCCTTGTGAATTTTATTGTGACCAATTGGCTAAATGAAAAATTGTGTTCTTTATATGTAAATGTCCCTTGTGTCATGTAGTTTGTGCTTGATTTATTTGGTGGCCATTGAATTTTTCTACAATATGTTAGTAGAAGGTTTGTGATGTTTTCCTTAGGTGCCAGCAGCAGAAAAGAAAAGAAAAATATCAAATTTTGAAAAGCTGAACTTTGGAAATTCACCAAAAATAGTAGAAAAATCTAAACAAATTGAAATTTGTGTCCATTTTATGTGTTTTGGAGTCCTTTACATGCTGGTGTGGTTTGTTTTATCAATTGGGCACTGTAGCAGTCTGTGCTGTTAATTCTGCTGACAGAGGTCATTTTAAGGGAGTAACTTTTATATTTGATTTGAGCGAAACTTAGACAAAATGACATATCAACGGAGTAACTTTTATATTTGTTGTCGGTCTAATTGCATGTCTTTTAAATTACACCTTTTATCTGATCTTCAATTTATGTTCTCTACCTGAGGATGGGACTACCATCTGGTACATTTTATTATTAGATTCCACTGCTGCCATACTTTTGTAGCTGGTACAGCTGGTACGGTGAAAATTGGTACTGCCTCTATGATTAGATTCCAATATGCCATTACCAATCAAATTATAGGTTTTTTGTTAGCTTAATTCAACTAAGAGGCCTAAAAAACACACATTATTCCAAATTAAAACTTTAGAAAATGGATACTTTACTCTTTGTTATATACCATAAGATTGTTTTGTTCGATGTAATTTATTCTTGGACCCTCAACCAGCCGGTAGTAGTTTGGTAAAAGTAATACTTATTGAAGGCTCTACCTCAATATTCAGAGAAAATTACAATTACTAATTGACGAGAGTGATTTTGTTTTTCAAATTTGTATAGATATCAAACAAGAGGCTACAAATGGAGACCAGCATTTGCATTAAATGCTGATTCATCTCCCAACACAAACCCTAATCTAAGCCCCAATGGAGGTGACGACTCACCTCTTGGCACAACCCGACTGGGTACACTTGTCAGAGCAGCTGCAACCCAACTCCTCAACAAACTCAACTCCGCACGAAAATATTTTCCGATGAAAATATTTCTCCTCCTCCTAGGGTTTTACACAGCCAATGCTTTAGCAACCATTTTAGGTCAAACTGGAGACTGGGATGTACTGGTGGCTGGTATGGTTGTGGCTGCCATAGAAGGTATTGGCATGCTGATGTATGGAAAACCAGTAGACGCGAAAATGGTAGGAGGAAGGTTACAGAAGTTGGTTGTTATGGTAAATTTTTGGAAAGCCGGGGTCTGTTTGGGACTTTTTGTAGATGCTTTTAAATTGGGAAGCTGAGAAATGTTAATTCAAATATAACAATGTAGCTTTAAGTAGGCATCAGCTCAACTAGGTATGTCGTCCATTTTTTTTCTGTAGCATTTAAAAAAAAACAGTGTTTATGCTAACAAAGGGCATTTATCAAATTTGATGCCACATGATTAATTTTTTTTTTTTTCAATGCTAGATAAAAATAAAATTAATGTATTTAGGTTTCTAATTGCATATGTTTGCTTGGTCATTTTGAATAGTGTGATCTACTAAATGATTTCTGCAATGAAATCAGTGTCTACGTACCATTTTTTTGAAAAATAAAGAAGGGTTTAATCTAAAATCAAAGTTCCAACGATCTTTTATATCTAACAACCTTCAAAGAAACATCGAAGTAGCAAGTTCAAATTAATAACAGCACAAATGAAATCCTATTAATGCTAAAATAAATAAAAGCCTGGCGCCTCAGCCAGTCACCCATAGATCAGTCTCTGATAAGCAGCAGCACAAGTACCAGTAAAACAATAACAACAACAACAACAACAATTACAAGCAGCAGCACAAGTACCAGTAAAACAATAATAACAACAACAACAACAATTACCAGTAGAACAACAACAACTAATACTACAACGATAGTTACTACTACATAAACTAGCTCATTGGTTTCCAGCTGCCGTATTGATCGATTGTACAAACTGTTGCAAGCTCTCCATGGAAGAGCCTCCTTCCTCATCCCATGCCTTGTTCATCACATCTCTATACTCCTTGGCTCGTCTCCTAATTTCCATCCCCTTCTCATTGGGCTCCATCATCACATCCACCACCTCCTCCACCTTCTCTTTTGTCGGCCCCGAGCTTTCCATCGGGCCTCTTACGAGTTCAACACCCAAACCCAACTCGATCAACATCATTGAATTGAAACTTTGATCTGCACTGACTGGCCAAGCGATGATAGGTACTCCATGGCTCATGCTCTCAAGTATTGAGTTCCATCCACAGTGGCTGAGGAATGCTCCGGTCGATCTGTGGCCGAGAATTTTTAACTGTGGGGCCCACCCGTGAACAAGTAGTCCTATGTGTTTTTGCTTGATCCTGTCCTTGAAGCCATGAGGTAGCCAATCATCTCTGAACCCACCCCTCGGATCAGATCCAATTGGAGGCCTGATGACCCAAATAAAAGAGCAACCGCTGCCCTCTAGACCTTGTGCTAGATGCATCATCTGTTCGTGTGGTATTGTGTTCTGAGACCCGAAAGAGATGTAAAGCACTGATGCTGGCGGTTGCGAGTCTAGAAATGTCATGATTGCAGTTTCATCCTCAGACTTTGAAGAAGATGGTTGATGAGCCGGAGCTAGTGGTGGACCGATAGGCCAGATTGGAAATTTGAGGGTTTTTCTAAGCATACCTAGACCAAGAGGTTCAAACTCTTCAACAGTATTTACCACTATTGCATCGGTCTCGTGCAAAAAGATGATCTGCCTCTTGAAAAATTGAGACCATTCATCTGTGCCGTCTGCTTCTAGGATATACTTTGACAGTTGCGATCGGTCCATGACGACCTCTGGATATTCTGGCAGGGTGAATCTATCACTCTCTGTCAGTGTATGAGGAAGGTTCAACCACAGAGAAAAGAATACTGCCCCTCCAAATGCACCCATGGTGAGAAAGGTAGTATGAAAGACTTTGTACTTGCGTGCTACGTCAACAGTCCAACCGAGGAAAAAGTCGGTCACGATGCACAAGGGAGCATGGTTTGACGCATTCGAAACGAGACTAGAAATGAAATCATCAAAAGCCGGGTAGAGTGTTTCGGTAGCTTTAAAGAAGGTGATGAATTGGGCTACAGGGAGGTCAGCGAGGGATTCGGCACTGGCTGGAAGGCCATGATCAGCAGGGTAAAAAGGGAGGGAATGGAGCCGGAGACGCGAATCGAGAGGAAGGAAAGATCGGATCAAACTTGTGTGATGAGAGGTTGAGACGAGAGTTATGGTCAAGCCGGGCCAGTAATGGTGGAGTCGAGTTGCGAGGGAGAGGAAAGGGGGGCTGTGGCCTTGGGCTGGAAAAAGGAAGAGAACTACATGAGGTTGTGGTTTTACCATGGAGGAGGAGACAAGGCTCATGGTCTAACACCACGAAAGAATATATTTGAAATGAGCTTATTATTTAAAATTTGACGACATTGGCTTTAGTTATTCTTAAGTTTTGTTAGTGGGTATGGCCGCTTTTTTTATTAATACCTAATAAAAAAAAATATCAAACCGCTCTACAGTGGGACGGTTTGGTATGAACAGTGGACCGTCCAGTGAAGGAGGGTCAGGATATTTTTAATAAAAATTTGAGATTAAGAGCAGATTTGATATTTTGTTTTTTTGAGGTATTAATAAAAAAAAAGCGGTGGGCATGGTAATGCAAATAAATAATCTTCCATTGGGTGATAATAGTACGAACCGTCGGTGCCTCGGTGGGTGCGATTAAGGAATTCTTTTTATAAACCATTATTAAAAGCTTAATAAGAAAACAGCATCAGTGCGCGTTTTTTTATTTTAAAAATTATCAATACCGAATTCAAAATTCGGCACATTCTAAAAGTGTTGAAATTAAGATTCGGTACACCCCTTACCGCATCTTGTATCGATGGTCACCCTCAAAACACTTCTATGCTGAAGTCAAAATTTGGTACAGAAGGTGTATCGAAAAATCAAGGACAGATCTTAGTGTACTCCAAAGAATGTTAAGCCGTTTTAATTCTAATTTTTTAATTATGTATATTAAAATTTAATTGAATTTTTATCTTCTCTAAGTTTTTATATAGTACAGTTCTCTTTATAAAACATCAAATGTTTACTTGTACCTTAGTGGTTAAAGTTGTTCATTGCGGTTGTAGAAAAACATGAGTTCAAATTCTACCTACTACATTAAATATTTTATGTTTCAGTCCCCCTATCTAAATTTTTTTAGTTATCCTTGCTGAAAAAATATTTCGGTACCCCTTGTACCGAATTTTGACTTCGGTATATGGTTTTTTTTTGTGCTGTCATTTTTTTGTAATAAAATATTTATATAATATTATTTTTAGTCTGATTTGATTTTAGGATTTTGCTATAAATACCTCATTTTTCTCCCTCGCACACCCAGTCACCATTTTCCTTTTTCTTCCAGCACAAAACGAAGGCCTACCGATCGAGTGGTAAGAAGTCTGTAATCTACCGATCGTTTCCGGCATTGTGCTTGTGATACTCGTTTGAAGATTGTATTATTTTTTTTCAATTACGTTAATATTTTACGTTGTAAAATGAAAAGAATTTGGAGTGCCTTTCGATCTATCTTTGCCAACCTGATCGCAAAGGTTTTTACAACCTAATTTTACAACACATTAAGAAAATTAAGTCTACACGCATGTCAACACATTAAGAAACTAAAAAAATTTACAACATAATTTTACAACCCTAATTCATCCAACTACCATAATACTACTTCTTAGAACCCAGCTCAAATGCATTCAAATTTGCCAGATCTGGATCAGTCACAGCAGACGAAGTGATAGCCTTACCAGTATAAGTACACCGAACAAACTCATTGTCCAATGTTGGAGGCTCTGGATCAACCTTTTTTTTTTTCAAACCATAGCAGTAGGGGTTTTCCACAAAGTCATCGTTTGAAATTTCATACCTACGAAATTTCTCATGTATGAATGATTCACATTCCTTTTTATCACGGCATACTCGACAATTGTTCCTTTTTATCTCATTTTTACCTCGATCACTAAGTGACCCTCCTCTCGCTAGGCCACGATAGGACGACCTACCTCGGTTGCTATCGTTCATTCTTTTGGCCCCTTCAAATATCGCCCTTTTCGTCTCAAAAATCGCCTTCTCTTTCTCTCTTTCCTTTCTTCCCTTTCTCTTTTGTGAGTTGAGTGAGTTGTGAGGGGGGGGAGGGAGAGAGAAATGAGTATTTATAGGGTCTACAACAACAACAAAAAATTGGGGTGTCGGCCATTAAATGGCTAGTACCGATGCCCGCAACCTTTAACCGCAGTATTGTTTGTTATTGTAGTATTTTCTGTTTAGATTTTATGTTGTAGTATAGATGCAATGATTTTTGTAATTTGATTTAATTTAGCATAATCCTGATAATTTATTTTTTGGTAGCGTAATTTTGCGTAATTTAGTTAATTTCGTATAAGTTAGTGACGACAAAAGATCTAAAAAAATATATAAATAGTACCATAAAAGCACACATAAAAAAGAACCAAAACATAACATAACCCAAACATAAAATACAAAACATAGTATACCAAATATAAACAGTACAAAACAATCTAACTACCACGGAGAGGGAGACCATTGCTCAGCTGGTACTCCTTTGTTCTCTCGAACCGGCCAGACTCTCTCTCTCGGTGTAACGACATCAGCCTCGGCCTCTCTGCGCATCTGGTCGGCGGTATCCCAAACTGACTCATCCTCACCCCTAGAGACTGGCGGGGGTGTAGAGAAGATGGATGCAGCCAACTCAGCCGCAAAGTCAGACTGAGTCTGAGACCCGCTACCACTGGCCTCTCTATCATGTGGCATCTCTCTCTCATATCGTGGTGATCGCGGTGGCGGCATGTCGGCCGGATCCTCGTAGCACCCGAAGTCATCGAGACTGAAAGCTGGACCCTCCATAGGAAAAGACTCCGGAGGCGGTGGCGGCATCTCGGCCGGACCCTGCAATCATACAAATAATTAAGTAAATTTGATCTGAATGAAGAAATTTGTACTAACCTGACAGCTAATGAAATATGACATACCTGAGGCTGAACCGGACGTCCCTGCACGTCATAGAATGCCTGCCAGCCAGTCATGGACAATACCCAACAATGGTAGTCCCACTCTGGCTGCTCTTGAAGGTGAAATGGTATCTGACTAGCTCTAACTAGGGGCTCGTCAGGCTCTGTCGGATCTATTTGATGCTAGTTGATGTTCTATCTGGCGTCTCGCAGCATGGTGATGAGCTGCCCACCGTGCCCGGCATCCTCAACACATCTGGCATGGGTCTTGAGCCATATATACCCAACATACCTCCAATCCCTCTTTCCCAGCATCTTGATCCCATGCGCGCAACCTTTAACCGCAGTCAAAAGCTGCAAAAAAATTATTTTGTTAGATCAAACCTTGATGAATTAATCAGTTAGGAAAAAACTATGTAGTTTTAGGTGCATTACCTGGCGAGCCCATTTGCGATCGTTGGGGGTGTAACCATCATCGTCTAGGATCCTATCACGTAAGTGAGCACCGTAATCACCCTGCAAATATACAAATACCATACCGACCTACAAGTACTAAGACTCATACCTCAATAGGGGATGTCTCGGGATCTGCGTGAGCTCATCTGGCATATGATAAAAATCAAGATGCTCCGGAGCCCCCGCCCTAGTGTAGTACTCCTCAAAATGCGTCCTTTAGTAGCGATCAAGATTTGATAAGTGGCTAGTCCTGTAAGGAACACGTTAGTTGCAATACAAAGCTATCAACTTATATAGGATAATAGATAATAGAATATGACTTACTTGTGCAAGTCTTTGATGATGGACCTCGACAGCTGTGGATCTGCGGAAATCAACAACGCATGTCCAAACTGACGGAGTACCCGATCTGGGTAGTGGTGCTCCACTATCCAAAAGAATACGAGTGGACCTTTGTAGTACCATCTCTCCCGCTGCTCCAGATAAATCCCCGGCAAATGCTCACTCTCGTACAACTCCTCGTACGGTGTCCACTCAATCTGCTCTGCAGCCAAACTCTACAGCTGTGAACAGACTGGCCTGATACCCAAGGTACTACTGTGGCCCTGATCCAGGTAGTGGTGAGTACCGTGCCACTTCTTGGCGTATGCCGGGCATATGAGATTATCACTTCTTGGCGTATACCGTGACCACGACCAATACTGCAACAAAAGTACTGGCCCATACATTTGCTTCTTCTCCTTCTATATTTTCAAGAATTTTAGCCGTCAGGGTATTTGGATTGGTTGATTAAATAATTAAATAAGAAAAGAGTTAGAGACTTACCTTACAACTATGACACAAGTGGGAGTACAGATGGGCTAGAACAATCCCACCCCAGTTGTACTGCGACGGGCGCTCAAGGTCTGCCAGCAGCGAGAGATACATCATTTGGACACAATCACCGCTGGAATCAGCAAACATGACAGAACCGAATAGGTCCATCACGAAGTCCCGTGTATATATGCAATACAAATTAGATAATAAAACACTTTTCAGAATAATATAAAGTCAATAACAAATGTAATAGAAACAATTTATAGGTATTACCTGGAATCTCCTCATCGGTGGAATCTGCTGTCAGACCCGCGCTGAAGTGCTATCGCAACTTCTTCATCCTCATATGGAATTTAGACCTCCCATTATCCTCAACGAGATAGTGAGGATCAGTTCCCAACAACTCATTGATGTGAGCAGTAAACCCAGCGCTGTCGGATACGTCACCAACGGGTGTGCCACTGATAGGCAAACTCCAAAGGGCACTCATATCCTGGAGTGTCACTGTTATCTCTCCAAATGGTAAGTGGAACGTGTGCGTCTCAGGATGCCATCGCTCCACCAGTCCTGCATGATCACTCAAAAGAGAGCAATGTTTTTTTTTAATATTTATAAACTCGGAAATGTTATCGGTTCGGACTGCAAGCGCACAATCCTATCGAGTAGTATAAGCGAGGTCGATCCACAGGAAATATTGGTTCAATGCTTTGAGCGATCGAATCACAATCTTTCGAAAGGCTAGACGAAATCTGAAAATTGAGAGATGTTGTTTTGATCAATGTAAATTAGGAAGCAATTAAAAGTAATTAAAATAAAGATAGATATGAGAATTCCTAGGGTTTCGGCACACCATTGCCACTCAATCCGCCTTGACAATATATTCCTGTTGCGTCTGATTTCCTGTTGTTGTTTTAATGAAAGACACCACATAGGTCACTGCGATTTATGTTACGCAAGAATGACAGATCTTTCACCGAGATTCTACATAGGACACTGCGATTTACCTTACGCAAATGTCTGATCTCTCAAATACCCCAAATTACTACATAGATCACTGCGAATTTCTTTACGCATGTGATAGAATTTGGTACGCATTTTGTTGGTCTTGTTTATGGTTTCCCCGCTAAGGTTTTCTTCACATAAACCTAATAGATCTCAACGAGGCTAATTCATACAAATAGTTTCTCTTACCATTAAAATACTGTCACTACCCTAACGGACTCAAACTAGATCATTGAAATTAGATGAAGAGATAATAAATCACAAAAGCATTTTAGCACAACAACAAGAAATCATAATCAACATAAATATATATATCAAAACATCAAGAGTAACAAGGTTTACAGCCTAGCCCTAAGAAAAGGAACTTAGCCGCGGAACGGCATGGTTACAGGCACTCCTCTCTTCTCACTTTAATCAAATCTAACCCTAATTACAAAGATGATTATTCCTTCTGCCCAGGGGCCTTATATAGGAGTGTAGGGACGTGTAGAGGTTGAGTAGGGGCTAAGAAACTGATCTGGAAACAGCTGTCGGCAGTTATTCCCCAAGAGATGCCTTCGGATACGGTCCGTATTAGGACCTTGGCAGTTAGGGTTTAATGCTTCCAGCGCTATCTTCTGGTCTGTGCTAGGCCTGGTCTGTATTGGTCAATACTGGCCGTAACAGGGACTTAGTCGATGAGCGTCGCTGATCCGATTGACCCGATTCTAGCTCCATTTTGTGTAAAATAGTCCCAAAACCTGTTTTCTGTAATAAAACATAAAGAAGGGTGACAGTAGCCTTTTTCTCTAAATAATTAAACATAAGTGTGAGAAAATATGTAAAACCTAAGCCAAAACCCTACGTAAATCATCATTATTTTGACTCTGATCACGCCTCCCAACTTTAATTGTTGCTTGTCCTCAAGCAACGACATCCCAGCTGGTCAAAGATTCGGTCTAGGTTAAACCATGTAATCTCAAGGTCTTGTTTAAAAATTAAATTAGGGCTTAGGTTTGGTACAATTGGCATGACAATAAAAATCTAGAACTTTAAAAATATTCATAATCTCTCCCTTGAACAATTTATTCACCCCATGATTGACCTCATTATGCTTTACCCTAGAAAAATTATTATCGAACAATCTACTTTACAAATATCCTTAAGATTGAGAGTATTAATTTCTCCTTTGATTATAAATGGATCCCTTCCAATCAATAGGAATTCTAATGATATAAATTTTGATTTTCCTTCCCAATTGATTGGAGCAAAGTATGACAACTAAGTGTGTTGGTACTTGTGACTATTTTTGAAAAATTAAATATGTACAAGAATTTAAATTTGGGAGGTTTTCTCGAGCCTATTGGTAACCAGTCTTGTGTAGGCACCCGTACTCTTTTTATCCTCCATCTTTTATTCTATTTTTTTCTTTTTCTGAATTTTTCTATTTTTTTTCTCATTTCTGATTTTTTTTGTGTTTTTCTATTTTTCTGAAAAATAAAATATTTTTGTGTCACAAGCACCATGATTACACACAATTTCAAGTATTCATTCATACAAGAAATTATTGCATAGTTTTGCTAGGGGTCTATCTATAATAAATGGGTAATTTAAAACACTATCAAATTTAAAAGACTTTGCAAAAATAAATCACTCAAATAAATAAAAATTCTAGGGTTTGCAATTTTTGATCAACTCTCATGGTTAGCAATTAATTGTTCACTTTGAGATTACAAATAATTTTAAAAAATTCTGAATTTTTGGTATCATGGCCAATAATCTAAACCTTATCCTAATTCAATTTTAAAAACAATTCCTATTTGATTAACCTACTCCTAAAATAAAAATAAAAATGCAAGCTAGCTAAAAAGCTCAATCTAATCATTCTAGGATTTTCGGTAAAGCCTCTAACCCTAGTCAAAAATTGAGTAAAACTACTAGCACCTAAGAATTTAAATTGCGAAAATTTTTAAAGATACATGGTCAATTTACTTTCCCTACCCCCCGAATAAAATTGAGCATTGTCCCCAATGCTCGAGAGATAAAAATAAAGGAAATAGTAAAGTAAAAAGACCGGGGAAAGATACAACTCACTGCACCTCAATCCTGAGGTGGTGTAGGTGGTGGTGGTCGCTGGATCTCCTCGTAGAATGACGGGTCGAAGAGTCCATATGGTGGTGGCTAATACGGCAATCCTGTGGTGAGGGCATGCTGGTAGTACTGCTGTGACATGTAGCGGGCCTGCTGTGCCTCCCGCCTGTTGTTGGCAGCATACCCTCGCAGCTCGTCCATGCCCTGACGAACCTGGCTTGTATAGTGACGTGTCTCGTCATACTGCTGGTCAAGCCGGGCATAGGTGGTCCTAGTGTCAATGGAGAACCTCTCCATGTTTGCGTTAACCCTTTGGACGGCTTGGAGAACTCGGTTGTATCCACTTTGAGGGGCATCAGATGGTCCCGCCCCTTGTCGCGCTGCTTCTGCCGCAAGCGCCTCTTGTCGAGCCCTTTGCTCATTTGCCGCTATTTCTTGCATGTATGCGGCGGCTGCTGCGGTTTTGGCCCTGTCTTCTTCTTCAGCTTCAGCCTCTAGGGCCTCAAAATCAACCTCATCGCTTTCTTAAGCGGCCTGCCTGCCGCTAGGGTCCACTTGCCTCCATTTTTGCTGGTTCTTGAGAGGTAGCAGCTTGCAGGGCATCTGAACCCTCCTGCTTTCGATGTGGTATAGGTAAGGCTCGGGAGGTCTGCCGCTGATCATCCTCATGGCGGTGAGGCACTCGATATCTAGGAATCTCATGCCGGTGCCTTCTTTCAGGAAATCCACCTCGAGTCTGAGTTGCCGAGCGAGGATTGTTGCGATGGCACCAATAGAGATGTTTCCTTTGTCCCTTTTATTTTGGCCAATTGCGTGGATGTGATTGCAGAGGAAATGACCGAGGTGCGGTGGCTCTTCCGGTGTGATGAGCATGCATTTGAGAATGTAAAGCTCGGGGAAGGTGACTTCTGCACATGTCTCGCCTCGAGCGAAAAGAGAGTTGCTGAGAGCCGCTTGCATGTAACGGAGCACCGGATGGACAATGTGGCTTGCGACTCTCGGATCACTGATGCGGTCATTGGTGATCATCTTCCAGAAATTCCGGTCATTATTGTACGCCTGTACGCCCTCATCTTTAAAGCCAAAGATGTCGCAGAAATCGCTCATTGACATCTCCTGCTCTATATTCATCAGCTGGAACTTGATTATGTCATTTTCGGAGGAGAAGGTGGCGATGAACTCGCGGGTGAGGTCATCATAGGTTGGGACATCCACCAGCTTGTTGAGAAAGTCCCAGATATGAACCCTTTTTGCTAGGGTTTTGAATTGGGCGAGGAGGCCGAGCTCTTGAAGGGTTTCGATGTGGATGGCCTTGTGGTTGACGATTTTGTTGTCATCCAGTTTCTCGAAGATCTTAGCGTGTGCCCTGTAAGTGAATTTTATGTCCAGGGGGTTATGTTGTTGCCCCTCCATTGGTTGCGGTTCTTCTTGAGGAGGAGACTCCGGCAATTCTTCTCGTTCGGGGCTCCGTTCGGGTGATTCAGGCGGCGGTGGATTTTGAGAAGAGGACTCTCCCCTCTTTTTCTTGCCCTTTCCTGTCAAAGCTTTGAGAAGACCTCGTGTTTTCGGGGCCATTTTGGAAATTTATTGGTCACTGTTACGGGCCGTATTGGATTGATACGGTTCTGTTACGGACCCGTGTGCTGGAGAAATTCGGCCAAGTACAGGACTTAATACGGACCGTATTGACAATTACGAACCGTATTGGACTGGTACTGGTTCTGGTAAAACTAAGAAAACCTAATTTTTTTGTTGTTTTTCGTGATTTTTGTATTTAACTAAATCTAAAATAGAAAGCTAACTCTAAAACTAAATTGCAAAGAGAAATAAAAGACTAATTTTAACAAAATTGAAACGAAGTTGAAGAATAAGAGAGAAAAAGGGGAAGAACCGAAAATGGTGGAGATCAACGGTGCTCACGGCGGATACGGGTCGGGTACGGCCCGTATTGGAGGTCGGTGTGGGTGAGGTTGGTCTCCCTTGGTGGCCGGCGGCGTAAGCGAGGGTGTGTTCGGGTTTTGCAAGAGAGAGGAGGAGGTGGAGAGAAAGAAGGAAGGGAGATAAAGAGATGAAGAGAAGAGGAGAAGAGAAACAGGAGAGAGGGGGCTCAAAATAGAAAAACCTCTAATTTGAACGGTTACCCAACTTCGCGCCTCTTCGTTACCGGGTTTTAATTTCACAGATCGGCTTTGATTACGGACCGTATTGGCTGATACGGTCCGTACCCGATCCAAATTTTTTTTTTTTTGAATCCTGACAACTTTCTTCAACTCTTCCTCTGAATACGGTCCGCATTGGCTGATACGGGCCGTATTTGCTAATGCCTTTTCCTTCCAACTCCTGCTCCGTATTCACTGTCCTAATCCGTATTGGCTGATACGGTCAGTAACAGAGAATATTTTCTTGACTTTTCCAATGTTTTTAACCGAGCCTTTCCTCTAGCATGTTCACCTGGTCATGAAAGAATGAGTGAATGTGATTCGTTCCCCAGTTAAAGTCCTAATTAAACTAAAAATAAAAATTTATAAGAAAATATAAAAAGTGGCCTTGGGTTGCCTCCCAAGAAGCGCTTGTTTTAAGTCGTTAGCTTGACTTTGTGTCGCATCAGTTTCTTCCAGATATCCTCCCGTCAATGCAAGCGGGTTGCTTGTCAGGTGGTTCGTTTTCAGCATCTTCTGTGGTTTCATCATTATTGCCCTTTTTGAAGAAGTTGGTTGGTGTTTGAGGTCCGGGGTCGAATGCCAGACTCACACCGAGTACTGCTTCGACCTCATCCAGTCTTTGAGAAATTGCATCGAGTTCTTCGCGTAGGTTTTTGATTAATGCAAGGGCTAAGAGAGAATAATTCCTGTTGTTTGCGATATTGAGGCTCTTGTTCAGATCATCGGTTTGTTGTGTCACGGAGGTTGGGTGGATCTGACCGTCATCTTGTACAATGAACAATCTCTCCATTTCTGCTTCGTGCATCATCTCCTCGATATCTTCAAATTCGTCCATTCGCAATCCATCATTACCGTATTCATCTGCCGTTTCCAAATTGTAAGCAAGATTTATGTCAGGTGGGACTTTGGTTTCATTCATGTTGAAGATCATCTTGTTCTCGCCAACATTGAGTGAAATCTTTCCATTCCTAACATCAATCATTGCCCCACATGTGGCGAGGAATGGCCTTCCAAGGATGATCGAAATCTGCTCATCTTCTTCCATATCAACTACCACAAAATCTGCTGGTATCCAAAATTTACCGACTTTGATTGGGATATCAAGCAACATTCCTTCAGGATATCGAATTGATCGGTCAGCTAGTTGCAATGAAATCCTTGTTGGTGATAGGTCTCCACATTCCAATTTGTCAAATACTACCTTAGGCATCAGACTCACACTTGCTCCCAGATCACATAAAGCTCTCTTAAAATCGGTTGTGCCAATGGTACATGGTATCGAGAAGCTTCCCGGATCTTTCAACTTTGTCGGTAATTTGCTTTGCACGAGCGCACTGCATTCCAGATTGAGAGGAACTGTTGAGAATTCTTGGAGTCTACTTCGGTTTGAAAGAATCTCCTTCAGAAATTTAGCATACGAGGGTATGCTTGCAATTGCTTCGGTAAAGGGGATTGTGACTTGTAATTGCTTGAGTGTCTCCATGAATCTCGCGAATTGCTGCTCTACCTTGTGCTTGGCAGGCCTTGGAGGGAATGGCAGAGGTGGCTTGTAGGGTGGTGGTGAAATGTATTCAGGTTCGGGTTGTCGCTCTTCTCCACCTACGGTGTCATTCTGCTCCTTAGTAAGGTCTGTCTGCAGTTCGAATACGGGCGGCTCCGGTGGTTGCGGCTCGTACTCTTTGGAAGGCGATGGTTCTGCATGCATCTCATCAGAAGTTTGATCGGGCATGGGAGGTCCCTGATAAGCTGTACCGCTCCTTAATGTTATGCTCTTGCAAGTCTCTCTCGGATTTTCTTTCGGTTGGCCCGGAAATTTGCCTTTTCCGCGTGTAATACTTGAGAGTTCTTTAGCCATCTTAGAGACATTGTCTTCTAAGTCTTTGTTGCGATTTGTTAAGGATTCGATCTTTTGCGCGATTTCGGCGTTAGCCTTATCTTGCTTCTCTAGGAATCTCTCCATTAAAGATGTGATGTCAGGTTGCTGTGGTTGGTTGTATTGCCTTGGTTGATAATTCTGTTGGGGATTGTTGTATCTCGGTTGATAATTGGGTTGTGGTTGGTAGTTCTGTTGGGGTGCAGCAGGCCTTTGAGTATTTGCGTATGAGAAATTTGGATGGTTTCGGTTGTTCGGATGGTATGCATTGTAAGCGGGCTGAGGTCGAAAGCTGTTGTCGATTGCGTTTGCTTGCTCCATTTCTTCCTCAGTTTCCGTCACATTCATACATTCGGTCATCTCATGCGCTCCTCCACAATAGCCACATACTGTTGCGGCATTGACTGCTGCTACCGTTCGCTGCTTGGTTTGCTTGTTGAGTGCCATTTGCAAAGCATCAATCTTTGCGCTCAGCATGGATATATCATCTACTCGGTGCATGCCAGGTGTTGGAGTTGGCTTCTTTCGCTCAGGGATCCAGTAGTGTTGGTTGATTGCAATCTCTTCAATTAGGTTGTAGGCCTCGTCAGGTTCCTTGTTCATGATTGCTCCTCCTGCGGAAGCATCAATAGACAACCTATCGGTAGGGTTTAGACCATTATAAAAAGTTTGGACAATCAGCCATCTTTCTAGACCATGATGTGGACAACACCTTAACATATCCTTATATCTATCCCATGCCTCACACAATGTTTCACCATCCCTTTGTTCAAAATTAGTAATTGCATTTCTAAACCTCGAAGTTTTGGATGGTGGAAAATATTTTGCAATAAAGACATTAAACAATTGGTCCCAAGTTTGAATGGAATTGGCCGGTAAGGAAAACAACCATGCTCTTGCTTTATCTTTTAATGAAAATTGAAATAGCCTTAGCCTGATTGCTTCATCGGTAACTCCGTTGATCTTTATCGTCTCGCATATCCCTAGGAAAATTGACAGATGAAGATGTGGATCTTTATGTGGAAATCCTCCAAATTACTGTTGCGAAACCATATTTATGAGAGCAGGTTTGATCTCAAAATTACAGTTTGTAACAGTTGGCGGGTTTATACTAGAATTAGGATCATTCGCGCGCGGTACGCAATAGTCTCGTAGAAGTTTGGGTCTTGCTGCATCGTGAACTCCATGATCACCATTGTCTTGTCTTCCATTGTTAATCGGTTCGTTCGGTGGGATATTCATGTTGATCGAATCTGAGTCTTCTTCGCTTTCATAATTACTTGATGAATAACTATGATTGGTTCTTATCAGTGATGTGGAAGCGAATTGTCCTCTCCTACTAGCAATCCTCTCGGATCTTCGTACGGATGATTCGGCCAGCGTGCAGTTTCCTACAAAGAAAAGAAAATCTGAAAATTAAACTAAAAACTGAAAAATAAAAAGAAAATAAAATAAAAACGAAATTGAAAAATAAAAGAAAAGTAAAAATGCAAAAAATAAAAAGAAATCTAGGCGTTTCTAATTAATTGGATTCAATGGTCAAAGCAAGGGCGTCTCGCGAGGCCTTGCACAATGAACCGTTATTCTCCGGCAACGGCGCCAAAAAGCTTGATCACTCAAAAGAGAGCAATGTTTCTTTTAATATTTATAAACTCGGAAATGCTATCGGTTCGGACTGCAAGCGCACAATCCTATCGAGTAGTATATACGAGGTCGATCCACAGGGAATATTGGTTCAATGCTTTGAGCAATCGAATCACAATCTTTCGAAAGGTTAGACGAAATCTGAAAATTGAGAGATGTTGTTTTGATCAATGTAAATTAGGAAGCAATTAAAAGTAATTAAAATAAAGATAGAGATGAGGATTCCTAGGGTTTCGGCACACCATTGCCACTCAATCCGCCTTGACAATATATTCCTGTTGCGTCTGATTTCCTGTTGTTGTTTTAATGAAAGACACCACATAGGTCACTGCGATTTATGTTACGCAAGAATGACAGATCTTTCACCGAGATTCTACATAGGACACTGCGATTTACCTTACGCAAATGTCTGATCTCTCAAATACCCCAAATTACTACATAGATCACTGCGAATTTCTTTACGCATGTGATAGAATTTGGTACGCGTTTTGTTGGTCTGGTTTATGGTTTCCCCGCTAAGATTTTCTTCACATAAACCTAATAGATCTCAACGAGGCTAATTCATACAAGTAGTTTCTCTTACCATTAAAGTACTGTCACTACCCTAACGGACTCAAACTAGATCATTGAAATTAGATGAAGAGATAATAAATCACAAAAGCATTTTAGCACAACAACAAGAAATCATAATCAACAGAAATATATATATCAAAACATCAAGAGTAACAAGGTTTACTGCCTAGCCCTAAGAAAAGGAACTTAGCCGCAGAACGGCATGGTTACAGGCACTCCTCTCTTCTCACTTTAATCAAATCTAACCCTAATTACAAAGATGATTATTCCTTCTGCCCAGGGGCCTTATATAGGAGTGTAGGGACGTGTAGAGGTTGAGTAGGGGCTAAGAAACTGATCTGGAAACAGCTGTCGGCAGTTATTCCCCAAGAGATGCCTTCGGATACGGTCCGTATTAGGACCTTGGCAGTTAGGGTTTAATGCTTCCAGCGCTATCTTCTGGTCTGTGCTAGGCCTGGTCCGTATTGGTCAATACTGGCCGTAACAGGGACTTAGTCGATGAGCGTCGCTGATCCGATTGACCCGATTCTTGCTCCATTTGGTGTAAAATAGTCCCAAAACCTGTTTTCTGCAATAAAACATAAAGAAGGGTGACAGTAGCCTTTTTCTCTAAATAATTAAACATAAGTGTGAGAAAATATGTAAAACCTAAGCCAAAACCCTACGTAAATCATCATTATTTTGACTCTGATCACTGCAATGAGAGATGCATTGACGATGCCACTCCCAGTCCACAAGATGTCCACGATACTGTAGAGGCCCAGATTAATGAGGTACTGGTCCATCACCTCGTAGTACTATATGTGAACGCACCGCAACTTCACATCTAAAAGAAACTTGTCATGCGTTGAAAAAAGTAATCCACATAGTGTTAACACAACAAAATTTAAAAAAAAAACCAAAAAAAAATTACGTACCTCACGAGAAGCCAGTGAGACTTGGTGCTCGCGGTGGGGCATCCATATGAGAGGACTGAAATGATCTGTGCTACCAGTCTCGATCAGCTCGTCAACTACAGGTGGTACTGGACGAGTCCTAGGCCGTCCTCTAGCCATTATAATGTCAAAAATAGAATTTTGTTAACTTATTCTAAGTAAACCCTAAACCCTAATTTCAAAAATTAAATTATACTGTAATTACACTAAGTAAACCCTAAATAGGCTAAAATAGGCTAACATATGCAAAAATAGACTAAAAAGGGCTAAAATAGGGTAAAATAGGCCAAAATAGGCTTAATTATGCAAAAATAGTCTAAAATAGGCCAATTGTGGTTAAAACTATGCTAAAATATGCTAAAATAGGTTAAAATTGTCTAATTTCGGTAAAATATGTTAAAATAGGCCAAAATATGCTTACTATGTTAAAATAGTCTAAATTAGGCCAATTTGTGATTAAAATAGTCTAAAATATGCTAAAATATGCCAAAATAGCCTAATTTCGGTAAATATGCTAAAATAGACAAAAATAGGCTTAATTATGCTAAAATAAACTAAAATTGCCCAATTGCGGTTAAAATAGCCTAAAATAGGCTAAAATAGCCTAATTTCGGTACAATATGCTAAAATAGGCAAAAATAGGCTTAACTATGTTAAAATAGGCTAAAATATGTCAATTGCAGTTAAAATAGCCTAAAATATGCTACAATAAGTCATAATAGCCTAATTTTGGTAAAATATTCCAAAATAGGCTTAATTATGCTAAAATAGGCTTAATTATGCTAAAATAGGCTAAAATAGGCCAATTGCGGTTAAAATAGCCTAAAATATACTAAAATAGACTAAATAGCCTAATTTCGAAAAAATATGCTAAAAATAGACCAAAATAGCCTAAAATATGCTAAAATTGGCTAAAATATGCCAATTGCGGTTAAAATAGCCTAAAATATGCTAAAATAGGCTACAACTTGCTAAAATAGGCTAATTATCCTAATTATACTAAATTGCACTAAATTAGGCTTCATTATCCTAATTATGGTAAAAAATGTTAAAATATGCTAAAATATGCTCAACTATGCTAATTATACTAAATTACAATAAATTACTTCTACATAAATTTAAATTTAGCTAATTACTCTAAATTATACTAAATTAAATAATTAAAACTAACTACAACGGATTTAACACTAATTACAACTAAATTATTCTAATTTTATACATTACTAACAAATCCTAACATTTTACGACCATTTTACACTAAAAATGAATTAAAAAAAAATTAGACAGACTTACTTGCAAATCTGAGAAAAGATGGAGAAATCTAAGAGAAAGAGCTCAAGCGAGGAGAGATAGTGTGAAATTTGATAGAATGATATTTTAGAAAAATGGCTAACCCTCCACACATATATATAAATGGCCAGTAATGAATAAAAATGGGTACCGGCCATTAAATAGCCGGTAATGGATTAAAATAGGCACCGGCTATTTAATAGCCGGTTTGGATATTTTTATCAAAATCCAGAGGAGCTGGATATATTTATTAATTTCTAATTAAGGTTGGATATTAATAAAAATGTCGGGAAAATCTAGCATTTGATTGAAAATTGAATTTGGGTTTGCTTTTAGCTCAAAACTCTAAACAAAATATTAGAAGAGAATAACATACACCCAATTATGCCTGGGTTCGGATCGCCTAAAGTAACTCAATCTTTGGGTTTTTGATCGAGACCATCCGATTCAAATTCGTCACTCAGGATCGTCTTGAGATTTGAATTCGTCGTCGGAATGTGTGCGTCACTTCGGAGATGAATTTTTGCGGATCGGACGGTCTCGATCCAAAACTCAAAGATTGGTTTACTTCACTGGATCCGAATTCATTATGCCTTGAAAGTGCAATGCCCGAGACATATTCAGAATCCAGTCAGATCTGGAATAGTGCGGTACCTAGGACTCAAGCGGGTCCGAACCTGACCCGGTACGGAAGAATGCCGGTCTGAACCGATATACTTACCCAGGTCCGGGTGAGAACTGAGAAGTCCTATTCGGACTGTGGGCCGGGAGGATGTACATCTACCGAGAATACAAATACAAGGTCATCTTTAAAAGATGCCGCTCGAGTAAAATGTACATACCAAAAACCTTAGCTGACACGTTTACCGTTCGTTCCGATGAACATGCTTTCATCAATCTCTTCTACTCTAGAAGCATGCTTTTCCATGTATATAAAAATTTGTGTGAATGACCTCCATGTACCGGTCGAACTATTGTTTCCGAGCAAGGGTTAACAACACAACCGCATTCTCATATACATGGACGAGCTGCGAGGGAGAAAAATGAAACATCAGACAAGGCAATCCTCACAAGACATAAATACAGCATAATATATGCAATTTATTTTGCCATTTAAATTTTAGAATTCTTGTTATTCTAAAATTAAAATGTAGAAATATGATGTAGGTAAAAAATAAAAATAAAGACATTTAAATCTTCTCTAGTTTATTTTGATAAATTAAACATTTAGTTAGAGAAATATTTTAGCTAAGAGAACGGAGACTATATAGAAATATTTATTTGAACTGTACTCTAGTACATCATTTTTTATAAAAAAAAGTTACACTTCATTTGAGTCAGTACTCGTTTGGTTAACCAATAATTATATAATTAAATATTTAGTTTTTACTTTTTTATAACAAATTTAATAAATTAGATTATAATTATTAAAATCTAAATACATTTGCATTATTGTTGGTCTACATTGTCTTCATTATAAGAGTCCTCTGAGGTAACAGAATATTTATTTTTCAATATGGACCGTTCGATGAGAATCCTAATGAATTTGATTTGAGATGGAATGCATGTGTTATTTAATATTCGTGTGGATTCTGATCAGACGGTCATTTATAAATATTCTAGGTGATATGAATTCGTCCTTGTAAAACCCAATAAAACCCTTTACCATAGTCCATAGACCCCCGTCACTAACAAGCTCTCATGGCGAATTCCAAATCCCAGCAACTCGACCTCCGCCAAGTCGAGCTCCGTCTCCTTCGCGCGACTCTCCCTGACGTCATCACCGCGTCAACATCGGCACGCCTACCTCCTCTCATCGAATCCCTCCTCTCTTCAATCGAGAAAGGAGACTATGCTGGGGCGTTATGCTGCCCCGCCGTCACGTCGGAAGAGCCCTTCGCCTTTGCTTCCAAGTGGCAGTTTGAGGACTCTATTAAGTGCGCTGAGGGATTCTATCGTGAGCTGGAAGGAAAAATCAGGGTTTTTATCGAAGGACTGGATGGGGAAGAGAGAGAAATCAAGTGTGCGATTTTGTTGTGTTTCGGTGTGGCAGCTCTTCTAGCTTTTACACAACAAAATCTGTCTGGGTAAGTATTTGATTAAGAGGTTGTTTAAAATATGCATGTGAGATATTAGTCTTCTAGCCTCCAAAGTCGCCTTCTATTTGGTTATATATTTAGTTATGATCTGATTTGCATGGAAGGTATTCATGTAATTTTCATTCTCTTAATATGTATACCAATTGACTTATTAATGCAAGTTCTTTTCTTTTGTCTAATTACTTTTCATGAAGGCCTATTGGAAAATTGTCTGCCTTTCCTGTAAAGGTTGGAGGTGTCAAATCAAATGGAGATGATACAACTGGAGCGAAGTGGGATTTGTGGGCTGCAAACCAGCTGTCTTCTGTTGGCTCACATATCCAAGGAAAATTCTCTCTCTTACAGGTACTCATTCCAAGTTCCATGCAAACAATTAAAAAGAAAATTGTTACTGGTACCGGCCTGATTAGATTGTTCTAGTGTTGTCTGTCTTCTCTTGGTAGTACTAGTTTGTGTTTGTACCATAGTTTGTTTTAAAAAGGCTGGTCATTTCTTACTTTCAATGCACAATGTTTGGCCACTGTACAGTACCAGAGGATCAGTTATGTGCTACTTTGGCCCTTTCAAAAAAAATTCTTAGTTATCATATAGCCTAAGTTGTTCTATTTTCTTGTGCAGTACCTAATTTGTGCCAAAATAATATTCACAAGTATCAAGGATTTATTCACAAAATCAAGCAACTCTTCGCTCAGCATATCTTGGTGGCTATATAGAGCTGTTTTCCTCCAACAAAGAATCTTGGACGAGCTCTCCTCTTCTTTATTTGATCAATTGGAGTTGTACAAAAAGGATATGTTGGCCCAATTTGGTAAATTAGAAGAAGTTTCTAAATATTGGCGTAATTTGCTTGCGGAAGGAGAAGGTTCAACTATTGCATGTATGGCCTGTTTGGAAGCAGCTATGGTAGATTATAAATATGGCCGTGTTGATGCTTCAAGGTTCCTATTGTAAATTATTAAGTTCAATACTTGTGTTAATTTGGCTGGTTATTGTATTTCCCTTTTACCTTGGAACTTTATAACTTTCCAATTGTTATGTTTCTTTCTTTTTATATGCAATAGGAAGCATTTGGACTGTGCAAAAGAAGAATGCAAAGTGGACCTTGCTATGACTGGGGTTCTTGGCTTTCGTACAATTCACCAGGTTATCTAAATGTGGTCTCAAAGTTTTCTTATATATTGCTCAACTACATGTGAAATTTGACATCTATCTTGATTGTTTCATTGTATGTATATCAAACGCATGGATTGCTCTATGAATTGTTTTCTCGCGTTTGTGTATCCCTCCAAAACACAGTAATATGATTAGGCAAAATCAGAAATCTGTACCTTGCAAAATTTGAGGCGTATTATATACCCTTCATGATCATATGCCCATTTTATAAAATTAAAGAGTTACAAAAGATTAGTATTTTGGAACCTTCAAATGTGGGGAGGCAGGGGATGGCACAGTTATTTCTCATGTTGTTTAGGAGCCTGGCTAATAAATCAATTTTTGTGAGTATACGGGATATTGAAATTTTGGTGTACAAAATAAACTTAACAAGACTATCCTGTGTTTTGTAGGTGAATCCAAAAGCCCAATTAGTACTTTTAGCAAACACAGAGGATTCAAGTGAAGCTCCTACAACTTTGAAAGATGGTAATGACGGTTCTGTCCCTCATGAAGAGGATGAATCGTGTGAAATATTGAGGGCTCCAAGATTGGTGCCGAGTGAAGATGCTGAAGTATCCAATGAAAACAATGTTTTTCCTGGGAACGGCAAAAATGTATCACTGAAGGGTTTGCAGCAAGCAGTTGTGATGGGAGAATGCCTACAACTGAGACGTACCAGTAGGGATGATGAGATGTCAGGTACATGAGTTCTGTAATGAAGTTTGACTTTTGTTTGATACAGCTCAGCATCCTTAAGTAAATGCAATATTACTGGTGTAATTCGTGTTTCTCTAATTGTAGGATGGGATAAAGCTCCATATATAGAGTTGATTGATTCTCAACAGATTTCTTACTACGCGGTACTACCATCTTTAACTTATAGAAGTCTTCTTGATGCATTTGTCTTTAATTTATTTCATTACAAGGCTTAATCGAATTAAATACTCTTTAAGGTGAGATGCTTGTGTGATCTTTTACGCATCAGATGGGAGTCAGATCGTGGCCGCACAAAGCAGCGGGCACTACTAATGATGGAGAATTTAGTAAGGGTTTCTCTTTCTTACATGGCTGTTCCTGTACAAGCCGGATTAGGCTCCACTCAGTTATTATTATCTCAAAATTAAGTTGTGCTATATTGCAACATAATTTTTTCGGCATTTTCAATCTTATTTTTTCTTATCTTCTCAAATCATTTATGCTAGAGAATTTATTTTCTAGGTTGAACTCATTGAGAAACCCCTTCCGGAAGCATCAGAAAGGATTCACTTGGCTTTTGGTGTCTATTTGCCAACTATACCTGCATTGAGGAAGTGAAATATTTATTTTTCTTCTACTTTTGTAGTTCTTTAATTCATCGTTCTTGCAAATACCCTTTTCTTATTTATTCTGCTCTATTTTGGTTTTCAGGGAATGCAGCGAACTATTAATAAGTTGTGGATTAATAAGCGAGGCATTGACAATACTAGAAGATCTTGAGCTATGGGATAATTTAATCGATTGTTATAGGTATATTAATTATCACAATTTCTTATTTTGAAATCATCACTAATTCTTCCCCTCATGCAATTAAAGGGGATTATGACTTCGTTTTCGTTTTCTTTGAGCAGATTTTTAGGTAAAAAGGCAGCTGCAGTTGATCTTATCAAGGCACGGTTTCTTGATAAACCCAATGACCCGAGATTATGGTGAGTATTTTGTTCACTTATTTGTTTATTTGTTGTTATTTTTATGAATTATTGGGATAGGATACGCTGCAAATAACTTCATTTTATAATTTTGATGATAATTTATTCTATGAAATACAGACTATTAAGAACCTGAAGTTATTTGGTGCCTGTAACACAGGCACCAATTCTCATTGTTTTCTATATAATTTATAATGAATGGTGTATGTCTCATGATGTGTTGGGTTTAAATTATGACGTCTATTTTTTGTGGTTTCTAACAATTGACTAAATAAAATATTGTGAGGAATCCTAACTCTAGATATTAATTACTATTGTTGTTGTTATAATTTATTCGCTTTTATTTGTTTTCATTTAACTCATTGTATCTGGGATGCCGTCGAAGAAACTTAAAAGCCTTATAATCTCAAAATTGCATGCAATTTGCCTTTCACAGGTGTTCACTAGGTGATGTCACAACCACAGATGCTTACTATGAAAAAGCATTGGAAGTTTCAAATAATAAATCTGCTCGAGCAATGGTAATTTAATCCTCTTTGTTTTTTTTTTGACCCACCAGCAGAACATACTTACGAGTTGACCCTAACAAATCTCCTTGTTTATTTAAATATGTCAGCGTTCATTGGCAAGAAGTGCATATAATAGAGATGACTTCAAAACTGCCAAAAGTCTTTGGTATGTTAATTCACTAGTTGATGTACATCTAATTTACTCTTTGAGCATGTTATCTATTGTTAAAACGGTAATTATACATTTGGATATACACTTTCAGGGAATCAGCATTGGCCTTGAATTCACTATATCCTGATGGCTGGTTTTCTCTTGGTGCTGCTGCTTGGAAGGTTTTGCTCTTAATATTGTTTTTTTTTTTTGGAAATTACAGTGCTATACTTAAGTCTAGTATTTAGAAATTGAAGGTGTTTTGTCCACCCGTTTGTAGGACCAAGATTTAGATAAAGCAGTGGATGCATTTACTCGAGCGGTTCAATTAGACCCTGAAAATGGGGAGGCATGGAATAACATTGGTTGTTTGCATATGAAGAGGGGTAAGAGTGAAGCGGCATGCATTGCCTTCAAGGAGGCCATCAAATACAAGAGGAATAGTTGGGAGATTTGGGAGAATTTCAGCAAAGTTGCTTTTGACTCTGGAAATCTTCGCCAGGTATTATTTGAAATCATTTCGTGGGACTTTTTTTTCCTAATGGTTCCATCAAAAATAGAAAACAAGGAATCTAGTGTTGCTTCACCTTGGTATGAAATACCTGCTTGCTAAACTGAAAAAATATTTTTCTCGTTATTAAATGTACTTCAGCAAAGATATAATTTCTATTCATCAACTATTACTTAATCCTAAGCTTCCAAACAGCAGAATAACAGCATATGTAAGAAAAGTAAAAGGGAAATTGAGTTGTGACATATGGAACTGATACATAAATTTTGTAGCCAATGGCCTAGTAACTGAATTTTCTAATTTTCTCTCTCATTAAGAGTCTAAATTACATAATACGTACAAGCAAACTATGTGGCCCATTGGGCCCAAATAGCAACAAGTCCCAACTTGTTTAAGACACTAACTTGGGAGACTTGTTGTGTTATGACTTCATTTCAATACAGGCACTGGAAGCCGTAAAGAAGGTATTAGATTTGTCATCTTACAAACGGATTGATGTACTAATGTTGGATAAGATGATGTGTAAGCTTGAACAAAGGTCACAGGACACTGCTCTATCTACATTTGGCAATAAATGTGAAGCAAATAAATATACCGACGATGCTTCTAATAAGTCAGAGTTGCATTCAAATAAAGTTATAGAACAAAGGGAGTTTGATTTCTTGTTGGATTTGCTTGGAAATGTACTACAACAGGTATATTACGATCTTTGACATGATGGTTTTTATTTTTTGAGGATAAATTCTTTTGTGCCCTTCACCCTTACACAATAGATGCGGAAGTTATGTTTCATATAAATGGGAGTTCTTTTTTGTCTGTCTTTTAGATAGTTAAAAGCAGCCCAAATGAAGGCATATGGGGTATTTATGCGAGGTGGCACAAAATTAAGGGCAACCTTACAATGTGCTCAGAAGCACTGTTAAAGCAGCTTCGATCACTCCAGGTAAATCATACTCCCAATACATTATAATCTAATACAAAGGCGTGGACAAATTGTCTCACTTTTTTCCTTTCTAAAAATTGTGTCGACAGGGGTCAGAGCTTTGGCATGATGAAAAGAAGTTCAAAATATTTGCTCACGCGTCCCTTCAATTATGTAACATTTATGTGGAAATTTCTTCTTCTAGCGGGAGCAGGAGGGAGCTATCAGCAGCTCGGATGCACCTGAAAAGCACTTTAAAACAGGTTTCTTGCTTGCTTCTATTATGAAACTTCCATGTTTGCCTTAAAACATTAAAATATCATCTGCACTTGTAAAATAAGAAATTTCTTCTTTGCCCTGTTCTCAATTTCTCTAACAAATAGCCAAACTACCCTTCATGTTTCTGTGTTTTTCCAGGGGAAACTGAATTATTTTTTTTTGGGCACATGCAGTATGTCCAATGAATTATTTTGGTTTGCATAGATGTCCAGTGAATATGTGAGGTTTTGTGGGTCCCCTAATGAAATCATTCCCTATTAATAGGTCAAAAACAAGAATGTGTTTGAGAGACTGACAGTTCGGAGTGGACTGGAAGCAACTGTTTACAACTATTACTTCATCAGTTTTTTACATATTATTCAAAAGTGAGTATTTTTTCAGGCAGGGGATTTCACAGAAATTGCGGAATTCAAAGCACTCAGCAGTTCTCTTGATGAAATTGAAAGGCGGCTTGATGCTTCTTCTACCTGAGGATACAGTATTCATTTGGTTTTATTTTGTTGTTTTGATTGAGTTGAGCTGTTGTACGCTTCAATTTCTTGCTTCAAGCGCCTGTACCGATTTCAGAATTTTATTTCTAAGGTGCTGCTAGGAGTAATCTTGACTGGTACATGTCTGTACTGGTGATTCATGTTTTCTGGTTCAATTATGTTGATTGTATGAATGGATACTTTTTTTTATTAGCATCAAGGGTTTGGAAAATTAAAAGTAGTGATTTTTTATGTGTAGAGAAAATAATATAAATCGCATTTAACAGTTTTATTTTGATATTTAAATTTTAGGATTTTTATTATTATAAAATTAAAATTTGGAGACATGACGGAGACAAAAAATGAAGGCATTTCAATCTTTTTTTAATTTATTTTGACAAATTAAACATTAAGTTAGAGAAATGTAAAGCTAAGAGAACTGACAATATATGCAATATAGAAATTGTTGACAGAAACAAGTGCACACAGTAGCGTCACACATAATCCAGTCAACATTGATTTTGGAAAGAAGAAGATCCTTTGTTTCTAAGTTTAGGTTATTTTGTTTCTATTCCTGTGTTTGTCTAGATGGAATGTCGAGATATCTTTCCTTAAGTGTGGTTGAAGATATCTTTCCTTGCATATTGAATTATTGATAAAGGCTGCTCTCTATTTCATAAAACCAAGTAATTGGGAATTGTATAATGTACAAGAATATTTTCCATTAAATAAAATTGGGAGGGAAATGAGCTTCATAGGAGTGTTGTGTTTTCTAGTTTTATTTCATTAAATTAAAAGAAATATTTATTTGAATTTTACTCTACTACATCATTCTTTTTATAAAAATAATAGGGATCGACTAACAGTCCCCCCCATTCAGTCCCCTAAACGTCCCCCCACTAACTAACGGTCAAAGTACAACTGTCAGACAAAGGAAAAATAAAATTGAAAGTATTCATACCTAATGAATGAAGTATTCATACTTACCCAATGAAGTATTCATACCTACTCAATGAAGTATTCATCACTAAAATTCAACTGGGGACTAATCTTTTCGGGGCCAGTAACTGTCAGACTGCATTGGGGACCACAACCAAAAAGTCACGTGGATCACACCATCAGTGGTACATTCATTGATTAAATTAATTCACATACAAAATGGAAAGTATGAATACCTAAGATATCAAGTATTCATACATAAGATATCAAGTATTTAAAAAAAAACTGGACACAATATCTACTCATCTTTTACACGTTTTTCAAGGTGGTTTTTTTTTTCTCCGTTCAATCTAACCAATTTTTGGGACGATCTATGAGGAATTTTGCAAATCTAAAACCACGAACGTGTTCTACACAATTTTCTCTTTCAAATGAGATCCATGATGACATACTTTTACACGTTTTTCAAGGTATCAAATATTCATATATGGAAAATATTCTCCCAAAATGGAAAGTATTCATACCTAAGATATCAAATATTCATATATAATTCATCAAGTATTCATACCTAAGATATCAAGTATTTAAAGAAAAAACTGGACTCATCAAATATTCATATATGGAAAGTATTCATACAAAATGGAAAGTATTCATACCTAAGATATCAAATATTCATATATAATTCATCAATTATTCATACTAAGTATTTAAAGAAAAAAACTGGACTCATCTTTTACACGTTTTACACGTTTTTCAAGATGGTTTAATGATTGACAAAGTTAGTTAGAATGGGGGGACGTTTAGGGGACTGGAGTGCGGGGGACAACATCTTTACTCAAAATAATATTACATTTCATTTGAGTCAGTACTCGTTTGGTTAACCAATAATTATATAATTAGGGATGGGCTATGGTGCTTTATAAAGCACCAAGTTTTTGGTGTTTTATGCTCTTCATGCTATTGTGAAGATTCAAAACAGTCGATTTAAACTGCACAACATGATATCCATATTGAAATGTGCTTGAAGGCCAAAATTTGTATTTTTTGGGAAAAAAATTTGCTTTTTTTTTAGAATTTTTGAAAAGATTGTTTTTGAATGGTCCTAAAATATGTGATTTTAAAAAAAAAAATAGAGTAAAATAGTAAATAAACTCCAAAAAATGCAATTTGGTCTCCACGCATATTTCAATATGGACATCATGTTGAGCGGTTCGGATCAACTCTTTGAACTTTAAAAATGAAGATAAGAGCGTAAAGCACAAGAGAATTCGTGCTTTATAAAGCACCTTAGCACATCCCATATAATTAATATTCACGTTTTATTCCCTTAAAAAAAATATATTTACATTTTACTTTTTTGGTAACAAATTTAGAAAATTATATTCTAATTATTAAAATCTAAATACATTTGCATTAATGTGGGTCTATATTCTCCCCATTGATTATGAAAATTAAAATAATTATAATACTCCTTTAGTCCTTACTAATATTTTACAGTAAATTATAACCGTTCTGATCAAATTAATATAAACCGTCAGTAATTTTTTCATATAATGAAACATACCCTTAAATTAATTTAACGAAGCTGTTGCGGCCTCTGATCGAACCAATTCAACGAAGTGTAAAATGCGGCATGAACAGACTTTCCCGTTTTTTTTTTTTTTTGAATAGTCTAAAAAGTCCTCTAAGGTAACAAAATATTTCTTTTTAAATCCGGACCGTTCGATCAGAGTCCTGGTTAATCCGGTCCGAAGTAGAATGCACGTGCCTAATATTCGTGTGTATTCTGATAGGACGATATTCGTGTGTATTTTGATAGGACGGTCCGGATTTAGAATGCACGTGCCCTTTTTGATATGAATTCGTCCTTCTAAAACCCAACAAAACCCTTTACCAGTAACAAGCTCTCATGGCGATTTCCAAATTCCAGCAACCCGACCTGCGCGAAGTCAAGCTCCGTCTCCTTCGCGCGACTCTCCCTGATGTCACCACCACGCCACCATCGCCACGCCTCCCTTCTCTCATCGAATCCCTCCTCTCTTCAATCGAGAAAGGAGACTATGCTGCACCGCCGCCATGTCGGAAGAGCCCTTCGCCTTTGCTTCCAAGTGGCAGTTTGAGGACTCTATTAAGTGCGCTGAGGGATTCTATCGTGAGCTGGAAGGAAAAATCAGGGTTTTTATCGAAGGACTGGATGGGGAAGAGAGAGAAATCAAGTGTGCGATTTTGTTTTGTTTCGGTGTGGCAGCTCTTTTAGCTTTTACGCAACAAAACCTGGCTGGGTAAGTTTTAATTAATATGTTGTTTAAAATATTCATGTGAGAACTGATATTAGTTTTCTAGCCTCCATAGGCGGCTTCTATTTGGTTATGTATTTAGTTATGATCTGGTTATAGCAGCTTTTAACTTTTATGTTACGCACAATATACCCCATGCGAGGTGGTCATTTAATTTCCATTCTCTTAATGTACATACCAATTGACTTATTAATGCAAGTTCTTTTCTTTTGTCTAATTACTTTTCATGAAGGCCTATTGGAAAATTGTCTGCCTTTCCTGTAAAGGTTGGAGGTGTCAAATCAAATGGAGATGATACAACTGGAGCGAAGTGGGATTTGTGGGCTGCAAACCAGCTGTCTTCTGTTGGCTCACATATCCAAGGAAAATTCTCTCTCTTACAGGTACTCATTCCAAGTTCCATGCAAACAATTAAAAAGAAAATTGTTACTGGTACCGGCCTGATTAGATTGTTCTAGTGTTGTCTGTCTTCTCTTGGTAGTACTAGTTTGTGTTTGTACCATAGTTTGTTTTAAAAAGGCTGGTCATTTCTTACTTTCAATGCACAATGTTTGGCCAATGTATGGTACCAGAGTATCAGTTATGTGCTACTTTGGCCCTTCCAAATATTTTTCATAGTTATCTAGCCTAAGTTGTTCTATTTTCTTGTGCAGTACCTAATTTGTGCCAAAATAATATTCACAAGTATCAAGGATTTATGCACAAAATCAAGCAACTCTTCCCTTAGCATATCTTGGTGGCTATATAGAGTTGGTTTCCTCCAACAAAGAATCTTGGACGAGCTCTCCTCTTCTTTATTTGATCAATTGGAGTTGTACAAAAAGGATATGTTGGCCCAATTTGGTAAATTAGAAGAAGTTTCTAAATATTGGTGTAATTTGCTTACGGAAGGAGAAGGTTCAACTATTGCATGTATGGCCTGTTTGGAATCAGCTATGGTAGATTATAAATATGGCCGTGTTGATGCTTCAAGGTTCCTGTTGTAAATTATTAAGTTTTAACACTTGTGTTAATTTGGCTAGTTATTATATTTCCCTTTTACCTTGGACTTTATATAACTTTCCAGTTGTTATTTTTCTATCTTTTTATATGCAATAGGAAGCATTTGGATTGTGCAAAAGAAGAATGCAAAGTGGACCTTTCTCTGACTGGGGTTCTTGGCTTTCGTACAATTCACCAGGTTATCTAACCTGTGGTCTCAAAGTTTTCTTATATATTGCTCAACTACATGTGAAATTTGACATCTAGCTTTATTGTATGCATATCAAAAGCATGGATGGCTCTATGAATTGTTTTCTTGCATTGTGTGTATCCTTCCAAAACCCTGAAATATGATAAGGTAAAATCAGAAATCTGTACCTTGCCAAATATGAGGCATATTATTATGGGGAAATTGGTTCCATGCCACCCAAAATTTCTCTTTTGCTAAATGCCACTCCAAATCACATTTATTAAGAAAATTGTCACAATTAACAAATTATTATACATTTGTAATAAAAAATAAATAGAATATGTTGTATTTTGAGTAGTATTTTCGTATATTCCAAAAATGCCCTCACAGTAACCCTTAATGGGTCCGATCCGATCCAAAAGAAATGGTCTAAACCCTCACCCGTCTCCTCTCTTCGTCTCCTCACCCTCACCCATCTCCTCTCTTCGTCTCCACCATACCTCTCTTCGTGTCAGATACTCAATCTGACGATCAAATCTCAATCCGCAATTGAGCCGAAGATTCAGCTACTTGAACGAATTTCGACAATCTGAGTTGAACTCAGTAATAAGGGCGAAAGAGAGAAAGTGGAAAGAGGAACAAAATTGATATTATATTTCACAAAACAATTGGTTACAATCATCAGCCTTATATAGGCGATTCAGAAAGAGAAAGAATTACAAATTTATACTCGGCAGATTCTTCAATTGGTTTGCTCTTTTTACCGAGTCAAAAGTAACCCCGGTAATACCCAAATTCATTCCGGCATCTGACACTTCGTCTCCACCATACCACTCTTCGCCGAAGGTGGAGGCGAACGGAGAGGAGATCGGAGAGGAGGGTTTAGGGTAGTAGGCGACTTCAGTTTAGAAGAGGAGGCGGGCCGAAGGTGGTAGGCGACTTCAGTTTAGAAGAGGAGGCGAGCTCATGTATCTGGCGACTCCATTTCATTTGATTTAGAAGAGAAAAAGAAATTTTGAAGATGAAGGCTATTTCGGTCAATTCACTATATCTGTAAATTGTTAATTTAAAATTATACATTAATATGGTATTTGTGGCAATTTTCTTAATAAATGTGATTTGGAGTGGCATTTAGCAAAAGAGAAATTTTGGAGTGGCATTTTTCTAAATTCACTATTTTGAGGTGGTATGGAACCAATTTCCCCTATTATATACCCTTCATAATCATACGCCCATTTTATAAATTTAAAGAGTTACAAAAGATTATTACTTTGGCTCCTTAAAATGTGGGGAGGCAGGGGATGGCACAGTTTTATTTCTCATGTTGTTTAGGAGCCTGGCTAATAATTCAGATTTTGCGAGTATATGGGATATTGAAATTTGAGTGAGGCTAAGGTACTATGAATAGCGCACACCGTTTCGTACTATGGCTCTATATTTTTGTTTTCAAAGTTTAATAGTCAATCCAAACCGCTCAACATGATCTCTATATAAAAATATACTTGGAAACAAAATTTTATATTTTTCAGAAATTTTTTTAATATCTATTTAGATAGGTAGAAAATCACTTGATCTAAAGATTTTGGACCATTTGAAACTAGTGAGTTTCTACCTATCTAAAAAATATATTAAAAAATTCTAAAAATATAAAATATAGTCACCAAGTACATTTTCATATGGAGATCACGTTGAGACTTGAGAGGTTCCTATCGGCCGTTTGGACTTTGAAAACGGAGATATGAAGCCATAGTATGGACAGATATGCGCTATGCATAGTACCAGAGCCTCACTCATGAAATTTTGGTGTAGAAAATAAACTTAACCAGACTATCCTATGTTTTGTAGGTGAACCCAAAAGCCCAATTAGTACTTTTAGCAAACACGGAAGATTCAAGTGAAGCTCCTACAATTTTGAAAGATGGTAATGACGGTTCTGTCCCTCGTGAAGATGATGAATCGTGTGAAATATTGAGGGCTCCAAGATTGTTGCCGAGTGAAGATGCTGAAGAATCCAATGGAAACAATGTTTTTCTTGAGAACGGCAAAAACGTATCACCGAAGGGTTTGCAGCAAGCAGTTGTGATGGGAGAATGCCTACATCTGAGACGTACCAGTAGGGATGATGAGATGTCAGGTACATGAGTTCTGTAATGAAGTTTGACCTCTGTTTGATTGAGCTCAGCATCTAAAAGTAAATACAATATTACTGGTGTAATTTGTGTTTCTCTAATTGTAGGATGGGATAAAACTCCATATATAGAGTTGATTGATTCTCAAAAGATTTCTTACTATGCAGTACTACCATCTTTAACTCGCAGAAGTCTTTTTGATGCATTAGCTTTAATTTATTTAATTACAAGTCTTAATCAAATTAAATACTCTTTTAGGTGAGATGCTTGTGTGATCTTTTACGCGTCAGATGGGAGTCAGATCGTGGCCGCACAAAGCAGCGGGCACTACTAATGATGGAGAATTTAGTAAGGGTTTCTCTTTCTTACATGGCTGTTCCTGTACAAGCCGGATTAGGCTCCACTCAGTTATTATTATCTCAAAATTAAGTTCTGCTATATTGCAACATAATACTTTCTGCATTTTCAATCTTATTTTTTCTTTTCTTTTCAAATCAATATGCTGGAAATTTTCTTTTCTAGGTTGAACTCATTGAGAAACCCCTTCCGGAAGCATCAGAAAGGATTCGCTTGGCTTTTGGTGTCTATTTGCCAACTATATCTGCACTGAGGAAGTAAAATATTTATTTTTCTTCTTTTTTTTTAGTTCTTAAATTCATCGTTCTTGCAAATATCCTTTGCTTATTTCTTCTGCTCTATTTTGGTTTTCAGGGAATACAGCGAACTATTAATAAGTTGTGGATTAATTAGCGAGGCACTGACAATACTAGAAGATCTTGAGCTATGGGATAATTTAATCGATTGTTATAGGTATATTAATTATAGCAATATCTTATTTTGAAATCATCACTAATTCTTCCCCTCATGCAATTAATGGGGATTATGACTTGGTTTTTATGACTTGATTTTCGTTTTCTATGAGCAGATTATTAGGTAAAAAGGCAGCTGCAGTTGATCTTATCAAGGCACGGTTACTTGATAAACCCAATGACCCGAGATTATGGTGAGTATTTTGTTCACTTATTTGTTTATTTGTTGTTATTTTTATGAATTATTGAGATAGGATCCATTGCAAATATCTTCATTTTACAATTTTGATGATAATTTATTCTATGAAATAAAGACTACTAAGAACATGAAGTTATTTGTGCCTGTAAACAGGCATCAGTTCTCATTGTTTTCTGTATAATGTTTTATGAATGGTGTATGCCACATATGAAGTGCTGAGTTCAATTATGAAGCCTATTTTCTATGGTTTCTAACAATTGACAAATTAAAATATAGTGAAGGAATCCTAACTCTAGATATTAATTACTATTGTCGTTGTTATAATTTAGTTGCTTTTATTTATTTTCTTTGAGCTTATTGTATCTGGGAGGCCGTCGAAGAAACTTAAAAGCCTTATAATCTCAAAATTGCATGAAATTTGCCTTTCACAGGTGTTCACTAGGTGACGTCACAACCACAGATGCTTACTATGAAAAAGCATTGGAAGTTTCAAATAATAAGTCTGCTCGAGCAATGGTAATTCTATTCTCTTTGTTTTTGACCCACCAGGAGAACATGCTTATGAGTTTACGCTAATATATCTCATTATTTATTTAAATATGTCAGCGTTCATTGGCGAGAAGTGCATATAATAGAGATGACTTCAAAACTGCCAAAAGTCTTTGGTATGTTAATTCACTAGTTGATGCACATCTAATTTACTCTTTGAGCATGTTATCTATTGTTAAAACGGTAATTATACATTTCGCTATACACTCTTAGGGAATCAGCATTGGCCTTGAATTAATGAATTCACTGTATCCTGATGGCTGGTTTTCTCTTGGTGCTACTGCTTGGAAGGTTTTGCTCTTATTATTGTTTTTTTTTGGAAATGATTGTGACTTAAGTCTAGTATTTATAAATTGAAGGCATTTTGTCCACTCTTTTATAGGACCAAGATTTAGATAAAGCAGTGGATGCATTTACTCGAGCGGTTCAAATAGACCCTGAAAATGGGGAGGCATGGAATAACATTGGTTGTTTGCATATGAAGAGGAATAAGAGTGAGGCGGCATGCATTGCCTTCAAGGAGGCCATCAAATACAAGAGGAATAGTTGGGAGATTTGGGAGAATTTCAGCAAAGTTGCTTTTGACTCTGGAAATCTTCGCCAGGTATTATTTGAAATCATTTCGTGGGACTTTTTTTTCCTAATGGTTCCATCAAAAATAGAAAACAAGGAATCTGCTTCACCTTGATGATGGCTTGGTATCAAATGTTTGCTTTCTAACCTGGAAGAAACCTTTTTTTCATTATTAAATGTACTTCAGCAAAGATATAATTTCTATTCATCAACTATTACTTAATCCTAAGCTTCCAAACAGCAGAATAACAGCATATGTAAGGAAAAATAAGAAAAGGAAATTGAGTTGTGACATAGGGAACTGGTACATGATATTTGTAGCCAATGGCCTAGTAGCTGAAGTGGTATAAAAAAATAAATCCGAAATGTTACTTGGAAAGCTATTCCCTGGCATTCCTTTATCCTTTGGTTGGCAGCATTGAAAAGGCTTAATTGACCTCATCTGTATCAGATATGGGAGTCACCGAAATGTCTTTTATGTAATCATCGCGGGGAAAGGGCGTAGCTTTTATTGAGGCCAAACAGGTTGCTCCCTATTTTTTGCCAATATTGCTGTTGGGTCGGGACCTTTCTGGAATGCACCTGCACTCTCTTGTATTCACTGGGCCCAAATCTCGATTTTGCTGGTATGAATTAGGTACTCATGCCCAATGGATGGTTTCCTTTGTGTCACAACTTGTTTTCTTTGAAGAAGTCACTAACTTGGAGAATTGTTGTGTTATGACTTCATTTCAATACAGGCACTGGAATCCATAAAGAAGGTATTAGATTTGTCATCTTACAAACGGATTGATGTACTAATGTTGGATAAGATGATGTGTAAGCTTGAACAAAGGTCACAGGACACTGCTCTATCTACATTTGGCAATAAATGTGAAGCAAATTTTTCTACCGACGAGTTTTCTAATAAGTCAGAGTTGCATTCAAATAAAGTTATAGAACAAAGGGAGTTTGATTTCTTGTTGGATTTGCTTGGAAATGTACTACAACAGGTATATTACGATCTTTGACATGATGGTTTTTATTTTTTGAGGATAAATTCTTTTGTGCCCTTCACCCTTACACAATAGATGCGGAAGTTATGTTTCATATAAATGGGAGTTCTTTTTTGTCTGTCTTTTAGATAGTTAAAAGCAGCCCAAATGAAGGCATATGGGGTATTTATGCAAGGTGGCACAAAATAAAGGGCGACCTTACAATGTGCTCCAAAGCACTGTCAAAGCAGCTTCGATCACTCCAGGTAAATCATACTCGCAGTACATTATAATCTAATGCAAAGGCGTGGACCAATTGTCGCACTTCTTTTCCTTTCTAAAATTTTGTGTCAACAGGGGTCAGAGCTTTGGCATGATGAAAAGAAGTTCAAAATATTTGCTCACGTGTCCCTACAATTATGTAATATTATTTGTGTGGAAATTTCTTCTAGTGGGAACGGGAGAGAGCTATCAACAGCTGAGGTGCACCGGTACCTGAAAAGCAAATTAAAACAGGTTTATCGCTTGCTTCTATTATGAAACTTCAATGTTTGCCTTAAAACAGTCAAATATCATATGCACTTCTATGCCCCATCTCAATTTCTCTAAACAAATAGCCAAACTACCATTCATGTAAAAAAAAAATCGGGGAAAGAGGTCCCTTCGGTGTTTTTCCTAGGCAAACTGATGTTCTTTTTTTTAGGCACATGCATTATGTCCAATGAATTATTTTGGGTTGCATAGATGTCCAGTGAATATGTAAGGTTTTGTCGGTCCCCTAATGAAATCATTCCCTATTAATTGGTCAAAAACAAGAATGTGTTGGAGAAACTGACAGTTCATAGTGAACTGAACTGTATTACAACTATTACTTCATCAGCTTTTTACATATTATTCAAAAGTGAGTATTTTTTTCTGGCAGGGGATTTCACGGAAACTGCGGAATTCAAAGCACTCAGCAGTTCTCTTGATGAAATTCAAAGGCGGCTTGATGCTTCTTCTACCTGAGGATACAGTATTTAATTTTCCATGAGACCTAGAGTTGGAAAAATCCATTATGTTGTATGCTTTTTATCAATCAGATTTTGTATTAATTATATGTTTTGAATTTATTAGAATGCTCTTTTAGTACGGTCAATGTTCATTCTGTCGTGCCTTTGAGCCTTTCATTTTGAAAAGAAAAAATTCCACCAAAACAATTAAATCAGACAATGACAGAAAAACTATTGATTCATATCACCAATTACATGGCCGTAAGAAACTGTGAGTTTTATGTTGAATTCAATTGTTTTAAAAGCTTGAAGTAGAATTTATCCACAAATTATTATTTTTAATTAAATTTAGAAAAGAAAAAAAAACATACTTATGACAACTATGGTTAATTATCACCGATGTTTGTTTTTTTATTGTATGGCTAATTAGTGCAGTTCGGGGCTCATTCATTGCTGGAGAACACGGTCACTTGTTTAATTGTCATTCTTCATTAATATGCTTTCTTGAACAATCCGTGTCTGTTGTCCAAATACATAGCTCTAGTCTGTTTAATTACACTTATTGTATGGTTAATTTACACTTTAAATTCTGCGAGGTCGAATCAAATTAAAAAAGACGGGCAAGAAATGAAAAAAAAAAAATGGTGGGGTGTTCCGAGAATCGAACTCGGTACCTCTCGCACCCGAAGCGAGAATCATACCACTAGACCAAACACCCTTTTTTCTTTAATTGCACTAAAGGCTGTATACCTACATTTAAAACACACACGTGTCTGTTGCAAGTTGAACCTCTTGCTGGATAGCCCAACGGACCGCCACGTTACTTAGACACTGTGATTGAGTAACTAGCAAGTCGACTCCTTGTTATTATCCCAAAAGAAGAAAGAAGCGAATAAATTTAAGTATCAATGGCCGCTCAACGGCTCAAGGATCTGCACTTGTTTCTTTGATCAGAAGAAGGCTCATGGGAACTGTTGGTAAAGGAGCTAATCGAGCAGCTGTGCATGGGTCCCGCTCTCCAGTGACTGATACTATTGACGTATGTTGTCAAGCTAATTTCTTTTCTATATTCTTCTAATTAGTACAAGTGTCAATATTAATTAACTTTGTTTCCCAACATATGTTTCCTGTTTTTAATTTTTTTGTCTTTTGTGATGCAGAGAAAAGAGGCAGAGGAGGAGATAGAACAGGGCAAGAAGAAAAAAACAAATTAATAGAAAGGAGGTGGAAAAGAAAGTTAATAGCAAGAACAATAGCTCTAAAAGTTAAAGTTTAAATTATAAAAATATTAATTTCCTTTTGTGCATTTCTCTTTTTTCTATTTTAAAAATAGTTGTTGTTGTCCATGAACTTGTTATATCAGTTACCCTTTTATTCTGAGAATAGTATTTGTGTTTTTGTTGTAATAATTATATGGTTCTAAATGAAAAGAATGGTGTTCGTACTTTTAATCTCCCTCTTTTTTATCTTAGAAGTTGATAGGTTCTTTGGAGATTTCTCTTTTAACTTTTCTGTTTTACTTCGTTTCCTTTCTTTCAATTCCAATCAAATTGGTGCAAGCGTTTCGGCTGCAGAATAAAAGATTAATTTTCAGAGCTATGCTTATTGTGAAGGATATGTTTATTTGTCGAAATGGATACCTTAAATCGAAAATTAAGTGAGTCGAAATTAGTCGAAATGGAAAATTAAAATTATGTCTGTATTTATATGAGGCCTCATTTTATATATGGACTATGCTCTAAATTGATATGATTAGTGAGTTATCTCGTTATTGGTCCTAGTGTTGATAAATTTTGATATTGATTTTTTAAATTGTTCACGTATGATTGGGTTATGAAAATGTATAATTAGAAATATGATCATTTCAAAATTCAAAATTTTGATTTCAATTTACATGATAATATATCTAAGATTCTGAAATTTTGATTTCAATAAATGATCTTATCTAAATCATTTTAAAATGTTTAAATTCTTATTTATGGAATTTTTTTCTTAAAAAACTTTGTAGTAATTGTTATGTGAACATAATTATTTTGTAGTTATCTATAATTTCTCTTTTGGAAAAAAGAAGGGCTGAAATATTTTTCATTTTGATAAACTTTATTAGATACTAAATTTTAAATATATATTCTCTTTGACCTTAATTATAGTCTTAATAATTTTGCAAGTTAGATTAGTACAAGACTAGAATAAATTAATAAGTGCACCAAGGACTTCTGACCGCTGGTTATAAACTTATAACAGAAATATCTTCTTAAATGACGCAAGGGTTAATTAAGTGAGTTTCATCAGGAAAAAAAAAATGAGAAATAAGGAAAGAAGAAGCGTAGACGCATGTATTTGAAAAAAATTTCTGGTTCATTGAACCTGGACAATGGTTACGTTTTGCAAAAACATAATTCAGTGACCCAAAATCATTTATTTTCATAATATGAAAACGGGAAGTGTGACGTAAATGAAATAAAATAAAAATTCCATAGTCTTTAAAACAAGAAAGGTTGCATAGATAATGTTTGCAAAACTCTTTTTTCTTCATTAACTTTGCAAGCAATTCTCTTTTTGTGCAATATGACATTGACAATGGTATTTCATTTGGGAACCAAAAAAGGATTCATAGATCCTTTCACTGTTATTTTTTTTTTTTTTTCAAATTTGTTCCATTTTTATTTTATTTTATTTTTCGAATTCTGTCATTTCTAGATTCAATAACAATTAATTATAGAATTTGAAGGAGAAAAATGAGAAATCTTGTTAGCCAGTCGTTGAAAATATAATAACAATTAATTATACAAACATTTTTCTGTGGTATATCAATTCTTAGCCAATCGTTGAGAATATAATAACGCACTACAGATTTTAATGATAATTTTCTTAATTTGGTCCATGCGAAGCACAATACGACACCACCATCCAAAACATATATACTACACGAGCCACACTCTCCTCTTATAAGAGCACACGCCAAATCCAAGATCCTGAGAAGCAAACTCCTACCCCCATAACCAAATTAATGGAGCAAGAATTACAGAGCTTGAGAAAGAGAAACAAGGAGCTAGAGAAGGAAGCCAACGAAGGAAGAGAGAGGGAGGATTTGCTACGGCAGCGGTTGATGCATGCCAGGGCACGACTACGAGTCGTGGAGGAGGCCGAGGAACGGCTAAGTGTCGAAATTGGAGAGCTAGAGGGCGACGCACTCGAGCAAACCCGTGCATATGAGTCGCACATTCAGCAGATGCTAGACCAGCTGGCGTTAGCACATAAGATCATAGCTGCATCTAAGAACGCAACCAGGAGTGGAGGTGATGAAATGTAATTATGTATATAGGCCATAGGGGCATCAATATCATGTGTATTCATTGGTTTACGGGATTCTGTTTCCCTTTTTTTTTTTTTTTTTGGAGGACTGTTGTAATGAGTATGGTACATATGTTTTGCGCATTTATGCAAACTAACTGAAATCTATAAATAAAATTGAATGATTTGGGGCTCAAAAGTTGAGATAGATAAATGTAATAATTCGCTCAAGTGTTGCATCTTTAGATCAAACTCTCGGAGGCAATACTGAACTTCACATCAGGATCAGGGTTTAATTTTGGCTAAGAAATGTAAATTAGCATGTGAAGGAATTAAACCCTAATCATTATGTAGGATCGAAATCAGACGGTTCTAGCCTACCTAATATTCCTGTTATTCATGGACAAAAAAGTATCCTCGTCTCTGGTTTTGTACTGGTTTGTGCCGAGAGAGAAAAGATGTGGAAAGGGAAACACCGTACAGCCGTACGCCATCAGTGCTCTCATCTCTGGGTAATCCCTGCAGCACCATAAGAGATGGAAGAACTTTCAAATAACTTCCATCCTAACCAAAATCATTTCAAATATTTGGACTATAAGGTGTCTGCTTTGAGATTCGTGCCAGGTTAAAACAGATGATGAAAACCTCATTCTACACGGTAGGGTACCGCACTGGATCTGAACATCTATTTCCCCCGTTCCTGTGACACTTCTTGATCTTGCTGATGTCAACCTACGTTTTATGGTTTCATTTTCTTAGTAGATAACACGATCACTTGGTCCTTCCCAGTCCCTATTAATTTCCTTATTTAAACTATTGGTTATCCCTTCCTTATTACTTCTCCTTGTTCCTCTTTCCTTTACAAATTGTACAAGAAATCATCGCGAGTTCGGAAGCGATTGTACAAGAAATCATGTGCATGTGCACACAAGCCTGGCAGGTCAATTCAGGAATTTTTTTCAATTCAGGACTTTCTTTATATAACAAAAATTTCTTACCAAATTGAAAGAGTTACAATGAAAACATTAAGCAGCTTTCGCAAGAAAAAAGTTAAAAATTCTAGAAAAAAAACAATACAATCACACAATTGCAGAGAAAACTAAAGAGCACAACCAAGATGAAGTGCTTTCTCAATGTACGTCAACAATGCATACAACTTCGACAAAACACAACCCTATCAAGCCCCCAACTGTTTTTGTTGGAGCCGTTTGCAACCAAAATCACATAAGAAACTTACATTTAAAAAAAAAAAGGAAAAGGTGGTTTCTCTTCATGCTGTATGCCTAGCGCATAACAAGTAGTCTACAGACCCAGAAGAACCACCTAGCCTTTCAAATAAGCATGAGGTCCATGACTAAACCATGAATACGTTAGCATGTCAAACGAGAGAGGATGGTTACCTTCAATATGTAGATTAGATATTCCTTGTCCATTTTGAAGCCTTGCGACTAATAATACCTTTATAATTGTCAACTCAATTGATAATAAATAACCAAATAATAATTGATCAACTATTATTTTGGCTTATCTTGTATAGGTTAGAGAAGAACAATGTACCAACCTCAAGAACTAGAAATGAACATAGTAGTGTAATAAAACCATGCAATCTCCTCAAAAATGAAAAAATAACTAAAAAAGAATGCATGTCCACAAACAGCTCACCTCCTAATTAATTGGGAAATACAAATAGATCAGATAGTTTCGTATAATATTAGTGAGAATACCTAACAAAATCAGATATATAGCCAAACTCAAATTCAGCATTGTGCAACAATAATAAAGGATAGGTGACACCTACCTTCAAAAGCATTCATTCCTCTAAATAATATGAAGGCCATACATCATTTCAAGTTTTCAACCCCAGCTGCCAGAACATAACAGAACTCTTAACAAAGCACACAGTCACAAATTCAAACACGCTCGTATATATAGGTCACAAGAGATAACAAAAATTAAAAGAAGAGCCATGGTATACCTCTTCAGTCTGATGATCTGAAAATACAACATCAAATTCTCTTGCCAATATAACAAGCTGGAGTTCACCGGCGGTCACGTCTGACTGGAGAGTGAGATCGGCTTCTATCTCTACCCCTATGATCTTTGTTCCTCTCCCTCTCATGGTTACCTCTCCCATTTCTATAATAACCATGTCTATTGCCTCTCAAGTCACGAGACCTGTCATCTTCTCGGTCACGATCTCTATCTCTATCTCTTTCTCTATCTCTATCTCGAGGTTTTTCTTTCTCCCGGTCACGACCTTTCTCCCTAGATAGCTCTCTTTTTTCTCTTGACTTTTCTCTCTCCTCTCTCCTTTTCTTCCTTTCCTCATCCTCCTTTTCTTTAGCTAACTTCGCTTCTTCCCTAGCCTTCTCCTTTGCAGCCTAGAAGTTTAAAGAAAAGGACTAACTAGGCATCATATTGATTCAGATTGTATCACTTGAGATTCTTGGTTATTTTTCATTCAAAAACAAAATGATGCCATAATATGGATATTTATTATTAATTATAAGCAACATGTAACCTCCCAATTTCAAAGAAAATCATTAAAAACAATTCCAAATTATGTAAAATTTACCAATTAAAGAACATAACATATACATAGCTTCCAAAATATATGAAGTAAATAAACAGATGTAACAAATTACAAAAATAAACAATAATAATCAAGAAATCATATTTCCACCTAAATTATGTATCTAAAAATTTCGGTACCAGTTATGGCCAGCACTCATACATACAACATTCCAAGTTGAGCTTGACAAATTTATCTGAAAAGTTGGGTACCCTATGGCCAATACTCACAAAAAAGCAAGGTAATATTACTAAGCTTCCAGACAAAAAATTACAGAATTACCTTGTAGTTGGCAAGGAAATCCCGTATCATGCTATAACCAATGTGTTGTTTCCCAGCTACATGTGACTGTGCCCGATCTGCCGCATCATTGGCCACTAGAAAAGATCCACATGTTTCACAGAGCTCCATTTTCTTCTCTTGTATAAGCGCACTCATCTTACTATTTGGTTGTATTATGGCCGTCTTCTCAGCATTTAACACATCCACCTTCACAAAAATTAAACAGAATACAAACATAAATAAAGTCAAAATAAAAACCTCCAACAACAAATTTAAAATATAACAAATCTGCTCTCTGCAATTATTAAAGGTACTTCATACTTTTGAATTATTTTCCCTCTCTAAAGCAGTACAATCACATTTTTCTTTTTCCATTTTTCTCGAGTTATAAAGTGCTTGAACAATGATTATTTTGGAGGTTGCACTAAGATTATTAGAGTGCATTTATATACCCTTCAATTTACCCTAACTTGGAAAAGAATTGACATGAAAAAAAGAAAGTATTTAGACCTTCCTCATGAGGGCTTCTGCTTCGTCAACCTTTCCAGCCTCACCAAGTTCTTCAATTTGTTCCAACAATTTCTTTATCTTCTCTTCGATCAATGCAAGTTGCTCAGACTGTTCGCTGGAGAGAGTAGGTGTCGGTACCTCTAATTCTTGCGCCAATCTGTCCCGTCCCCTACGTACTTTCTTGTCCAAATCAGTCACCTATATCAAAAAGGGCATTTATAAGAATTAACCTAAAAAAGGGATAAAAACCCTGGAAGATCCATTCACACTGTTACGGAAGGCTTAGTGTTCGGGATGCAGGAAAGAACCATTTTTACCTCAAAAAACATCATTCAAGCCCTATCAAAAGAAATTAATTCGTATTTTTTTCAGTCTCAAGTTAAATGAGGTCCAATTACAATGAACAATTAGTATCCCAGGCAGCATAATAGATGTAATATTTCTTCCAAGTGGAGAATTACTAGCAATGGTACTTCTTAGGGTGCACAATGTATCATTTTTTTTTTCAAAGTATTACTCCAAAGATGTGACTCACCAGCTTCTCACAGAACTGTGCAAGATCAGCTTCAAATCTCGGAAGAAACGCATCATGCCGAGGTGACTTCTCAAAACTGCTCTTATTAATTTAAGAACCCGAGAGTTGATTATTCAAGGATTATGCTTAGCATCATAAACTCCTTTACCAATATACAAAGAAGTACTCATTTTTCATTATGTTACCCCCCCCCCCCCCCCCCCTCCTTTGGAAAGAGGAACATCACCATCACTTAAATCGAAAAAAAAACAGTTTACATGAGCAGAAACACTCATGTTAACCTAGTGATAAATTGGTTACCTTAAAAGAGAAAAATATTAGCTATGTACAGAGAGAGGAACTCCAAAATATCATTGGTTGCCCTCACATCAAATATGAGTCCTACATTAAATAAATTATTACTAATAATTTTTAGGTGTTGAAAAAATTTTACAGTCGATCTGACACAACCTTGGACAATACCAGCAATAGGGACTTTTATTTTAATATAGTGAGAGAGGGTAAAAGCTGTCAAATTAATAGGTGGAATTAAGCAAAATAAAGTCAACATATAATAAAAAATATTGGCGCAACAATCACCTTTCTTTAAGTTTAAGATCATGAATCTTTTCACAAGGTCCTAAAATAAAAATTCAAGAAAAATTCCATCAAGACAATAAAATCAGTAATAGTAAATAAAAATTAGTATAAGTAATGATAGATTATATCACCAGAAAAGAGAAATAAATGTACCTAGATTGCTTTTGGTATTGACAAAAAGGTCATGGGGACAAAATCGAACCATAAAGGGACCACACACCTCTCTATCATCCCATTTAATTTCTCTGTATGATTTCCTTTCATCCTCTGTCATATTTCTCGCTGTTACATGCAACAAAGAAAGAAGTAAAAAAAATTCAAATTGGTACTTCAAGCATGGAAAAACGACTGTTTTGCTAAATCACTGAGGTACATTTAGATACAGTAAAGATCAAACAGCTCAGATCAGTTACTTACAGCTGGTATATAACAAATAAAGTTGAAATCCCTAACTAAACTGAATTATACCAAAAGACACCTCTTAATAGCTTGCTTAATTTAATTGTTCAGTTGATGATTGGTCAAGAATGAGCTTAGAGCTTAGTACTTTTAACAATGTAACAGACAAATTTGACTTCGTTTATGATTACACGAGTCAAGTTCCTGATTTTCATCTTCTATTACAATTCAAAAGAAAATACCTGAACTCCAGCTCCGAGAACTTCATAATGAAAAACAGAATTGGAATTCCTCGAAACATCGCGAAAACAAAGGTCCAGCCCGAGAATTCGCAATTCCATCAGAAATAAAAAGGTAAATTAAGGCAAGAGAAGAAGCATAACCTGCTCCCATGAGTTCGTCTAGTAGAGCTCTTTGCGCATCCATGGCGAATTCGTAACGAAAACCCTAACCCTAGCTGGGGGCTTCCTACTTGAACGATAGTACGCAAAATATAAAAGGAGAGGGTACATTTTACCCTCTATTACCCGGTAAAATAGTTCTTTGATCGTGATGTTAACAGTCTCGGATTTGAATCCGAAAACAGATTTCAAGATTTAAACTAAGCCCGGCCCATTGCTCACAAAGCCGACATTTTTATTAATATCCAAAGTTAATTACAAATTAATAAATATACCCAGAACCCTGAGTTTTTAAAAAAATGCCCAAACCGGTCAGATTCTGGCCGGTTTTCTGTTTTTTTTTTCCGTTTACACCCTATAAATATGGGTCATTTCTTCCTTACAATTCACATCTCTTCTTCCCTCTAATCTCGTTTCTGGTATGGTTTTTATTTTATTTTATTTTATTTTATTTTTTTAATTTTTTAGAATAATCTAATTATTAAAAAATAATAATTATAAAAAAAACTTATTTAAATATTAAAAATAATTAATTTAATTTCTTAAAAATAATTACTTACACTCATTTAATTTTTAGGATTTTGTGGACTGACCATTACATGTATACAGACATAATCCATTTAATTTTTTAGGGTTTCGTAATCTACAATTGTTTACTATTTTCTAAAATAAATATGTATACAGATATGTAAATTAGTAACCTGATAATTGTTTACCATTTTCTAAAATGTAGTTTGTTTACCATGGCCTTTATTTCATTACATTATAATGAGAAAATACTTAGTAATGCACACGGGGCTTATTACAACAAAGATTCAATTGCTTCATTTATGATTCCCGATGATATCTTACTTTTGGACTTGAAATCCATGGTTTACACAAACACTGGTTATAACCTAGAAAGGTGTAACTTAGAATTGGCAACCCGACATAGTCATTCCTCTAACGGGAAATGGGTTATTGCAAAATGGAAGGTAGACGAAGGAGGCATCAGCCTCGCCGTTCCACTACCGATAGGCAACGGAGAGGTATGTAACATTGATCAAAATTTTTTTTTTTTTTCCAATTATACCAATTTACTAAGTAAAAAATGCAAATGCAGAGGCAAGAAACGCAGCAATTGCACAAGAAAATGAGTGAGTTATGGCAGAGGCAAGTGGGCCCGGAGGGTCACGGCGTAGCACAGCTACAAGACGTTTAGATGCATCTGCTATGTTTGCCGAAGCAATGGGAGAGGCAGTTGCCATAGGAGGAGAGGTGGTTGGGATGCAAGGAGAGCCATCTGGAATCCAACCGAGGAGATCAACTAGTAAGCGTACAACAAGAGCGTCTACAAACCAAACAGGGCCATCTGGTACCCAAACAGGGCATTCTGGAGGCCAAGCAGGGTCATCTGGAACCCAAGCAGGGCCATCTAGTAGCCAAGCAGAGCCATCTGGTAGGCCATCTTCTGAAAGTTGTTTCTTTCGCGGATTTAGTTTTAGACATGGTAGTAATAGGTGATTCATATGCATGTTGTTGTGAACTTGTTTATTTATATGCTGCTTCCATAACTTTTTTATTTGCAATTTGTGTGGACTTTATTTGCAATTTGTGTGTAATTTACTATTTTGTATGAGACTCTGAATTGTCACTCTGAATTGTGTGGACTTTATTTGCAATTTAATTGTGACTCTGAATTCTTTCTCACGCCTTCATCTTTAAAGGAAACAACACGTGACTACTAAATAAAAAGTAATTCTTATTTAATTAATACTCAAAGAAATTACAACCTAATTCATCCAACTACAATAATACTACTTAGAACCAAGCTCAAATGCATCCAAATTTTAAACCCTACTAATACTACTACATGGAATAAAGTCTACAACATAAATTCTTAATAAGTAGTACTACTTCTTACAACGAGCCTTGAAAGTACATGGAACAAAGTCATCATTGGATTTTGCCGGATCTGGATCAGTCACAGCAGACGAAGTGGTAGCCTTACCAGTATAAGTACACAGAACAAACTCATCGTCCGATGTTGGAGGCTCTGGATCAACTTTCTTCTTTTTTCAAACCAAAGCCGTAGGGGTTTTCCACAAAGTCATCGTCTGAAATTTCATACCGAATAGGCCGTCTAAAAAATTCCTCCATCATACATACTTGACAGTTCCGAAAATCACGGCATACTTGACAGTTGTTCTTTTTTCCCTCATTTTTACCTCGATCACTAATTGACCCTCCTCTCGCTAGGCTACGATTGGACGACCTACCTCGGTTGCTATTGTTCATTATTTTGGCCCCTTCAAATATTGGCCTTTTTGCCTCAAAAATCGCCTTCTCTTTCTCTCTATCTCTTCCTCCCTTTCTCTTTTGTGAGTTGAGTGAGTTGTGAGGGGGGGAGAGAAAAAAAGAGTATTTATAGGGTTTAAACGGGTTAAAAAACAGGAAATCGGTCAGATTCTGGCCGGTTTCTGGGGGAGAGGAAACCGGCCAGAACCTGACCAGTTTGGGCATTTTTCCAAAAACCCAGAGATTCTGAGTATATTTATTAATTTGTTAACTTTGGATATTAATAAAAATGTCCGCTCACAAAGTCATCATTTTTACCCCTTTGAAAGAGGGAGCTTAAATATTATTAATTTTTGTATCTGTATTATTTCTTTATTTTCAAATTTTATAATAATAAAAAAAAATTAAAATTTATATGTTGTAATAAAATCGTTAAATATGATCCTTATTATTGACACTACTACACATAAAAAAATATATTTTTTAGTTTTATATTTAGAAAAATGTTCTGCTCCTCCCCATCTCAATCTCCCTAACAAGTCATCTAAGTCCACTTTTATGGGTGAGAATATGCTGCGATCCGGGTACTGTGAACAGTACCCTGCAATTCCTGCTTTTCCAAATCCAGCTGTCGAATTGTTTCGAGATGCGTGCACAGAAAAACCAGCTGTTTTGAGATACGTGCATTAAAAAGTTGGACGGCTAGATTTGGAAAAGCAGGGATTGCAGGGTTACTGTGCTCAATATTCGGATCGCAGTAGATCTCATTCCCACTTTTATTGGTACTTTTTTTGTCTCTCTTCTGTCCAAAAAAGAAAATAAATTATTCATTTCTTTCTCTCATTACTCACCTCTCTCTTTTACATGTTTACAAAGAAGATTTTTTTTTCTTCCGATTAATCTTGTCCATATTTCGTTTTCAATTTTTTCTTTCAAATGAGATCTATATCGAAGAACTTTTTGGTTATATTCGCTTCCCTGCTTTTTTCTTCTTAATATGCTAAGTATGAAAACTTGATATACCAAGTATAAAGAATGAACTTTGAACCTTTAAATTACTTGATATGTTATATACAGACTTGATATGTTAGGCATAAAGACTTACTGATATTAATAAAATTTTAAAATCAATATATATTTTTTTTAATATTTTACACTAGCTAGTCCTACTTTTGATACAAAGCATTTATGAAAGATTCAAATTCAAATTAAATTCCAACTAACGCCAACTGTCCAGTCTTCATAAAGAATTGATATGTCTAGTATTTATAATGACTCGGTATGTTAGATATAAAGACTTGATATGTTATGTATAAAGACACTCACGCATAGGTATAAAGACTTACACACACCAATTGTAAATACTCTAGCGACCTTTTAAAATGTGGTTCCAATCAAAAGTTACTATTTGGGAGTTTTGACTGGAGATTGATTTTAAGGGGTAGTTATCACATCTCTTATTATTATACCAATCAATAAGTTGAAAAATCAACAGTCATAAATTATCCAACTTATTATATTTTGTAACCTCTTGATATCAATTAAAACGAAGTTAAAATATTATAAGAAAATGATATTAATCTAAAAGTTTTATTTAACATTTGATATTTTAATTTAATATTATAAAAAAAATATAAATAAAGATATAATGAACACAGAGATGAAAACAATTGAACCCGCCTTTTATTTAGTAAAAGGAGCCCATTTAAGCGTGACAAGGAAAAACCCCAAGCCTGCCCCAAAGCGCATAAATTAACTACCACGAACTTTATAAATGATGTATTAGAAAAAAAAAAAGTAGGGTTAAATAAGTAAGGTTAAAATGCATCATTAATTTTGTGTCCTAACTATAGTTTACATTTCTATTTCTGTTTTCAAACTATAAAAAGTCGATCCGAACCGCTCAACATGATCTTTATATAAAAATGTGCTTAGAGACCAAATTTTATATTTTTTGAAAAAAAATTTTACTATTTTTTTAGATAGCTACAAAATCACTGTTTTTCGATGGTCCAGGAGCAGTGATATTGTACCTATTTAAAATAATAATAAAAAAATTAAAAAAAATATAAAATTTGATCTCTAAGCACATTTTTATATGAAGATCATGTTGAGCGGTTCGAATCAGCTGTTTGAACTTTGAAAACAGAGATAAAAATGTGGGGTATGGTTGTGACACAAAACCAATGATGCATTTTAACCCTAATATAACGCACTGAAGTGCATGATATATATATTTTTTTACAAAATAAACAAAGGTCCATATATTTCCTGAATATATGTGATATATGTGTTGAATTGAGATGTTTAGTAAATGATAATTTACAAGAGTTTTCACTCTCAAGTTATATATAAGATAAATCTCTCTGTTTTTATTACATACACGAAGCACTGTATTTTAAGGAACAAAAGCATTGTTAGTGTCACTGGCCCTTCAACAATTTAGAAAGCAGATGCTTAATTTATTTGTAGTTTTTTCTACAAAAAATTACAACTTCAACAGTTTTCTGGCAAGAAATACATTGGCCATACAATGTAAGACAAATATTAACTATATTTCAAATCTAACAATTATCGATATATTTATTCTCATATGCACCTTCTATGATAAATAGTAGGTGCTGTTCAAAGTTCTGGCTGAGCAGTCTGAAATCTTCTCTTAGTTTTGCATTCACATGGCCTCCTGTTAGCGACATGAAGTAAAAGAAAAGGTTACTTAGCTCGTAAGAGAAGTTTTGTTTCGCAAATTGTTTCTTTTTCATACTTAAAATGCAAATTTATCCAAAGCAATTCATAATACAGGAAATTTACAGACTAATGTTCAAGCAAGTAAAATGCAATTTGTAATAGAGAACCATTAAAATTCTTACTGAAGTGAGTTTCTTTATATCTTCAACAAGAGTAGACATTTCTTCTTGCTTCAATACAAGCTTCTGCAAAGTCTAGGCAGGTAAAAAACAGAGGCCCGTGTCAATTACTTCAATTAAAGTCATCCATTGGCAAAATACGAGTAACTAAATAAAATTGTACCTCTTTTGTGTCTTTGAGCCAGCCTTCCAACTCATTAATCTTCAACAATATACCTCCGTTACTACCATTTGCCTGTAAGATTTGGTTCCAATAAAAAAAGAGTTATAGACAATCAACACATATATAATGAAGATAATAAGATTATGTAAGATAAATTGACAAATGGTACCTCATATTCTTCGGCTGTCATTCTTGGCGTTTTTTCAGCATTGGGGTTGATGTGCCTACCAGAAGGCTCCTGATAAAAGCACAAATATTAAATACTGCAAACACAAACTAGCAAGAAACAAGTAACTTTTATACATAGGTAATAATAACCAATAACAGCTAACAAAGATAAACATAGAGTGCATAACCAGAGTCATGTGGTTACAACTTGCAAGTTTTTCAATATAATTTTTTTCCTTTGGGTCTACATATCAGTACTTATTTTTTTTTATTAAGTGAATTTTTATTGTAGCATGTTGATTTTTCTTACATTTGTTTCTTTACTGATTCTCTCCTCCATAAATTTCTTCCCCTTAATGAAAACCTCCTGCAAATGGAAAATTAAATAAGTACAGGCGAGGCATTTTGATCAGTGCTATATATGTATATAAAAACCCTTTTTCTCATATTACAGATAGGGATCTTCGATAGAATAAAAGTAAAGGGAAAATCATTTATACCTCCAAAAGTTGATTAATTTCTGGGTTAGTCCAGGGCCCTTTATCTTGCATCAAGCATCCCTCATTCACTGAACAGGTACATGTTCCACCCAAGAACTCTGGTATATTCCTACAAAATATATCATGTTTGCCATATCATGGAATGAACACAAAAGGTTGGGTTATAACCTAACTTGATAATTGTTGTTACCTTGGATCTATAGCTTTAAAAAGGGCAGTATGGTAATTGGTTCCTAGCACCTGAAACAATAATATTTAAGTTAAATGAAATAAGTTAACCTATATGAAGAAAGAGGAACAAAAATTTTACAGAAGAAAAACAAAAAGACATCACAAGGACCTGTATTTTTGAGAGAGTACGCGCCTCTAAGAAAGCTTTTAGCACTCTCCATAGTGCTCTAAATCCGGATCCAGCATTTATTATAAATAATTGATTTAGTGTCTGTACAAAATAATTTAGAAGTAGGTATTCCAATTGAGGAATCATTAAAAGAAAAAGGAAACAAGAAATGGTCACATAATTTACCTCTGGATAGTAATTGCTATCGATTTTCTGAATCTCTATGAAGAGCTCTCGAGCTGGTTTTGAGAAGTTGCTTAGACCCTAATTATATACATTAATTTAAAAATAATAAATAAAGCAATAATATAATAAAAGATGCAGCTACAATGTACCCTAATACCCTCTATTGTCAGTTGTTTTACACACGAACAACCCCTCCCCACTTGTCCAAAGGGACAGATAGTAACAATGAAGGGAATTTTTTAATTTTTTTTATAGATATTTACACATAATAGTTCTTATTTTACACAGGCACCATATATACATAACTACAAACAGAAGTGTAATTTTATCACTTACCACTCCTTTCACATCTAACACTGACGTAGTAGAGGCTATGTGCTTCTTAGCAGCAAGTGAACAAGCAGGGTACCTAAATGTAAGGGTTTTCTCTTGCTCAGTTATGTGGTACTTAATGTACCTGTCTATGCTAGTGGCCTGTAGGAGAGAGTTTAGATCCACTAAGCCTATCCTCTCTATGTATAGTGGCCTGCCATACCGGTCCACCCCATGGAACCCCTGTGGATAACATCTTTTGACTGCTTCGAGCTCTTCAAATTTAAAATCCTATTCATAGCAATCCAAATAAAAAATTTATACAACTCTGACACCAACAAAAGAGACTAATTTATTTTTGTCTAAATTTCACGACTATTGTAATACAAACATTCAAATTAAGTACAAGTATACCTTTACAATTGCATCTACCCCAAAATCTTCACGCCATTTAACCATATTTAGAAACATTTCCTTTGCTTTCGGTACATTAAATGCTCTCATTCTTAGGAACCTGCGATAGATAAAAATGGAACGCACACTTTAACCTATAAAGACAACTTTGTCCCGGTACAATGTCAAACAAACAGCAAGGAGGTATGCCAGAAATCAAATTTCTCAGGCAGTACTAGGCCTGTACATCTGGAACAGGTTCATAGTGATACAGGGGCTTTCTGGTAGGCTACTGATCTGGGAAAACAGTTCCATATTAATTACTTCCCAGACTGCATCAGGTCAACATTAAGCCCAGTCACAAGTTTCACATGCTTATATGAAAATAATTTCACCACAAAGCTTACACATAGTTAGAAGTTTGTACCGTAACAGCGTATGATAGTCGTCATATTTCTCAGGCAATTTGCCCTCAGAGAGAAGCTGGTTGCGTATCAATTGTACCACTTCCTCTTCGTTTGGGTCACGGATGCTCTGGAATATACCTTTAAAGGTATTGCTCCTACTAATTTTTTTCAAAGACTCCTGTACGGATTTGAAACTCATTTTAGAGAAAGTAAATTTCTTTTTCTCTATTTCTGGGAGGTGCCAGTTGTATTCTAGGGGTAAGTTGAGAGAAGGGACTCTTTTTCGGGTTGGTTGGGTCTCCTTTGAACTTTTCAAAGTTTTATTGCCAAACAAACTGGACATGCTCTCCTTTTGTGGTTACACTCCACTTTGAGTGATTTTGCCCATGTGCTTCTGTATTGTAATTCTTCCACTAAAAAAAGAAAAGAAGACAGTAAATAAAATATAACTACAAGCTTAATTAACAGCCCTGATCAATTGCTGTATGGCATTGTACTGCTATGGAACTATTAAGTGCCATTATTTGTATGGACCAAACCAAACATTAGTTCTGTCTATTGAATTTGACTAGACAAAGCTGTGGTCTTAGACTCTTAGTTCATAATATTTTCTTTTTTCTTAATGTTATCTACACCTATATCTTCAAAATTATCATTGTTGAAGAAATGAAAACTGAATTAGGAATTGTATACCAGTTGGTTCAGTTCAGTAATATCCTGGTTGTGCAGTATTACTAAAGCAACATGCTATAATAATTATATATACAGGTTAATAGGATAGTAAATAAGGTAAATTCAACCTTTAAATTAAAAAGTATAGCACAGGAAAACGAGAACATTTCAATGTGGAGCATCATTACCTCTCTGAGACAAAGCAACAAACAGATGAAGGGCAACAATAGTAGTCCCGCAAAGGCAATCCAGAGAGAGAGGAGAGAGAGAAGAGAGAGAGAGGGAGGGAGGGAGGGAGAATAGTGCAAATGAAGGGTGCTTTGCTTGTCATGTATGTCCATGTTTGCTTCCTTCCTTGCGTCGTTTGTTTGCTTCGCTATCTATCGAAAAGCTGACAGGAGAAAGGTAGAGAACAGAAGGGGACCGCGAATTGAACAAACTTTGGGATTTCATTTGGGCCGAAAATTTGGGCCGAGTTAATACTCGTCTTCTGGAATGTAACTCTTATTTCAATTGCTTTTCAAGAGAAATTAATATTTTTAGGACTAACAATACTGGATTCTAGGAATGGACGTCGGATCTGTTTATAAAATTTAGAAATTATTAAAATAATATAATTTAGGATATGAATTGTGTAGAGAAGTTAAAGATTAAAAAACTTTTTAAAAGTTTAGAGGTGAGTTTTTGATAGGAATGTTCACCAAAAAAAAAAGAATTGATCGGAATTGATAGAATGGTCCCACGGGACGTTTTTGTTTGATTTTCATATTAGATTGTTAGTATAAATAAAACTTAAAACAAAATTAGAAAATTTAGATGGATACTTGTCACCTCTGACTCCAAAAACAAAATTAGAAAATTTAGATAGAGACTAAAATGTAAAAATATGTATGGTTATTAAAATTAGAATTCAAATTTTTCACAATCACTAAATAGAATTGTAACCACTATGCTACAAGTATATATTTAGTATTTCACGAAAAATTTGAATTGTATAAAAACATTTTTCTAAATAGAATTTAATTTAATTTTAAGTCGATGGACAATTGGACATCTGATGTACGCACTCCCGTCCGGTCCGGAAGAAACAGAGGATATATTCCGTTCCGTGCGATACTTGTATTGGGTCCATTTAACTCCCAACTAAATTTGGAATCCATATCCTCGACGGTACCGTAAAAGATTCCCTTTTACAATTAGCTATTTACGGTTTGAGATTAACTCTCAGCCGGTTTGGGATTCGGGCTGACTGAGGGGGCAGTATTATTGGGCTTTGAGTTCGTGCCAAGTTAAAAAGAACGGTCCAGATCAAGTAATTGTAAAAAATTCCCTTTTACGGTACCGTCGGTGATATGAATGAGAAGAGCCTATACGGAATCTCTCGATATTTGTATCAGATTAATTAAACGATGGTTCCAAATCCCACCTCAGAACAAACATCCGTCTTATTAGTTGAGATCAGCCAGCATAAATAGTGAATTTTTGCTTCGGCGAGCACCACCCGACCGCTCGTGCTTCCAACGCCCCGATCCTAGCATCAAAACCCAAGCAGTAAGAGAAATGCGAAACGAATTCCTCGCCCTCTTGTCGGATCAATAAATTTCAGCAGAAATTAAAGGCACTATCTGGCTTTCTATCAAACAGTTTTATGTTTCCCGTTTTACCTTTTGATCGATTCAGCTAAATTGTAAAGCTAGTTCCAAGGGTTCGGTTAGTTTATGTACAAAAACATGTGTAAATGGTAACTCGCTACATCTAATTGCAGATTGTCGAGGGCTAGGTGAGGAAATGGACAGAGATGAGGTTCATAATTGTGTGATCAAACTGGTTAGTATAGCACACAATATACTTATATTAAATAACAAACAAACATAATTATAAGAGGAAAGTCACTATTGGTAGGAGATTAGGTGTACATGAAGTGAGATATGGTTATTGAAATCTTCATGTGCTTCCTTTTTGGCATGAAAATATAATTTTTTGTATGACCTTTTATTATGTTGTGTTTATCTCTTTATTTTTTGTAATTAGAGGCATAATCCTTGGCGAAATAAAGAGAAAGTACTAATTGGATGCGGGGCCGGGTTTCGTGGGGACCGGCCAAGAGCGGCTCTTAAGCTACTAGAAAGTGTACCAGAGTTGGACTACCTTGTATTAGAGTGTCTGGCAGAGAGAACACTAGCTGATGGGTACAAAAAGATAATGTTAGGTGGAGAAGGATATGATCCAAGAAGTCTCTCTCTCTCTCTCTCTCTATTATAATAATAATTATAATCTTAGGATAACTATAGCAATACCGCCTATTGCAGGAATCATTAGGTTGGGGCTTGTCATACTTGTGCCTCTTGGACATTTCCACAAACACCTTTTTGTGCAAAATAAAATCTACTGATCACATCTGGGCCCTATCTGATTTTGTACAAATGATTAAAAAGGTTTCTCTGTTGTTACAAGTTACTTTTAACTTTTGCATTTCCTACAAGAGTATTCTTGCTGTGAATTTGCTTATTCCTAAGTCCCAAGGGTGCATTGTGTTACATTTTTGTGGGAATTTGTGTTGCCCGATAGCATATATTTCTACATTTTACCATCCCTTGCAGCAAACTTAATGCCTGAACAAATTTTAGCAGATCATGGTTCAGTTACCCTATTGTAGAATATATATATATTTTTTTTTATCAAATGAAGGATTCCGTATCCATTTTGTGGCTGTGATGCATGAACCCATGAACTCTTGGAGGCCATCCAAGTATCTCACCACCTGAGCTAATAGGCCATTTACTATTTTATTGCAGTTATAGAAAGATTTCCAAGTTGATTCTTATTTTATATTTCTGTTTCTTTGTAGTCCAAGAATGGATGTCATTTCTTTTACCATTGGCTGTGCAAAGAGGAGTTTGTATTATTACCAATATGGGTGGTGGTACTATCTCTCGCTCTCTGTCTTCCCCTCTCGACCTGCATTCTTCTATTTGTTTTCTTAATTAATACTTTTTAATGTTTTATCTGTCAGTTGATGCATTGGGTGCTCATAAAGCAGTGTTGGGTGCTGCAACAGATTTAGGGCTAAAAATTACAGTTTCAGTTGCTTATGAAATCTCCCCTCCTAAAACAGGTCAATTCCTTTCCTCTAATCTTTACCAATTTTAGATTTTTTATAAAATCACACTTTAAATCATATCATGTTTGCAGAAGATGGTCCAAAGCATGGAATGAATGGAGCCAGCACATATCTCGGAGCAGCTCCAATTGTTAACTGCTTAGAGAAATACAACCCTCATGTTGTGATAACATCACGGGTGGCGGATGCAGCCCTCTTCTTGGCACCTATGGTGCGTGCACCATACCAGTTATGATATCACTGGTATCAGAATGGCACATTTTGAACAGTTGAATAATGCCAGTATGGGTATGAGACCGGCACATATCCAGTTATGCCAGTACCGTGAACTGCTACTATTGTCCTTGTAGGAACCAATTGAACTGTACCAGATAGTATGTTAGTTCTGTAGGTATAGAGACTGCTATCCTTGATTGATATTGTGCTTTTTTTGTCTCCTGAAAATTACTTTTCCAAGTAAACTGTGTAAACTAAATAAGATTTAAAGTTTTTTCCTTGCTGTGCTTTTCTACTGTTGTTAGATTTTAAAGTCAACTATGTACTAGTAGCTTTCTCCTTTTCAAGATTCTTTTTTCAGTGTTTTTCTCTTCACGTTTTTGTTATGTTAGATTTATGAATTTGGTTGGCTCCAACATGAGTTTGAATTGCTGGCAAAAGGGGTGTTAGCTGGCCATCTTCTAGAGTGCGGCTGTCAACTAACTGGTGGCTATTTCATGCATCCAGGTGCACTTTTCTTCTCAAACTACTAAAGAAATGAATAACTATATATAATTATACAAATAAATTATAAATCTAGATTTGTCACATCCAGGAGTTCTATATATAACTTTTCTCTGAGGGACTGATAAGGCATTTGTCATTTTATATAGGACCAGTACCCACAAACAGTCTCAACTCTTTTGGTCAAAATGACCATTACACCTGAAGAATTTTTTTTTTCCAGTATTTATTCTTTTTAAGTTTTAATACCTTTTTAGCCGGATTATAAACATGCAATTACCAGGGGTGCATCTTTTAAGTCATGTCTTTTTTTATTTTTCTTTCATTCCTTTTCTTACTTTCTGGAAAGCAAACTAAAAATGACCAAAACCAAATAAAAAATTTATAACAACAGATGAAACACGAAGGTTGGATTGCAGTAATTGCTGATAGAAGGCTACATGTGTCACAGTGACAGTGATTGATAATGATGCAATAATATAATTATTAATGGGGGGTGGGGTGGTGGACCTGGGGGTTGGAGGTGATTGTCAAAACCAATAGTTTTGAAGGTTTGCGTTATTACGCTGGTTGTCTCTATAATTGACTGAAACTTCTGTTCTTTCCTTTATAAAAAAAATAGGAGATGCGTATAGAGACATGCCATTTGAGAAACTTCTAGACATATCTCTTCCCTTTGCGGAAATTGATTACAAGGGAGATGTGTATTTAGCGAAAGCTGAAGGATCTGGAGGTGAACTTTCAGTTGGTACATGTGCACAACAACTCCTCTATGAGATATCAGATCCTTCCTGTTATATAACTCCTGATGTGGTATGTTGATCTTGACTAATTAAATCATCTATTAGGGGGCTAGATCAGGTGTGCACCTGCAAAATATCAAAATATCACTTGTTCCCCAGGAAACAGAGAACAGTTACAGGTATACACTATTTCCTCACTGTGTGTCTGTACACAAATAAGGAGAAACCAAGAGAACTGTTTTGGACAATTTATAGAAAATATTACTGTGGTAGATGTAATGTTTGCATATTTCTGAAGGGACTTATTAGATGCTTCGTCTTTGCGGGATATGGATAATATTTTGGTCAATTGTAGGGACATGGTTATCTTCTTCGATTAAATTGTATTTTAGTGACTAAGGGGCTAAATATCTTTTCATTTGTAGAGCAGGTAATAGATTTGCGGGAAGTATCTTTCCATGAAGTGTCAGAAGACAGGATTCATTGCCAAGGGGCAAAACCGTCGAAATCTCTTTTGCCAGAAAAGATGCTCCAGTTAGTTCCAGCTGTAAGTGTCATTTAAATTTTATTTTACAGTACATTTTACCATCAGCAGTTCCTAGTAAGGTTACTGCCAGTGCTTACCAGTACTGTATAGTCTGTATGCCTGCCTGACCAGTAATGTACTACAATCTCAAGTATTTTTGGATATTTTGGGCTTTTGAGGAAGGTACGAGAATTTGTCCTTTTTAATTACCCTATTTTAATGCTGGATTGCTTGATAAGAATTATAATTAAATATTCTAATTGTTACTACGTTCAAAGGATTGTGGATATAAAGGCTGGGGAGAGATATCTTACGGTGGCCAAGGCTGTTTAAGGCGTGCTCAAGCTGCTGAATTTTTGGTTAGCTATCTAATATAAGTTTTGTAGTAATCTCCCCAGTAAAATAAAACTCTTGAGATATCCAATATTCTGCTGCAATTTTTTTTTAAGAAAAAAGGAAACAATGCATACCCAACAAAACTTGTTAAAACAAATGCCCTGTATTAGGGCACACCTCTTTCTACGGTGTAGAAGGTATATTTTAGGTTCTGTGATCTCAAGTAGGAAAATGTCTGTCCATATTTTTTCCCTCCCAATTTTTATATGATTTGCTTATAGTCAAGGATGTTAAGTCTGTACTCTAGTCATCAAGTTGTATGACTTCACTGCTTTGAGATATGATAATGATTTGAATCAAAATAAGAATTGTACTTCCATGAAGTTAGTGTAGAATCAGGACTTGAGTTATAGAGGTTTTTTAAGAGGCAGCATATTCAAATATGGTCAATGATAAAGTCAGAAATATTCAGACAGACATTGATATTCTAGCTAGATTTGCGATGTCTGAGTATATTCTGAATGAAAGAGATTTTACATGTTACTAATGTGATCTAATGTTCATAGATACTAGAATTTAAATTATTGGTCATTTTTTGTTTATCTAGTTAGAGAAAATGCTCGACTGTTTCGAGTACGTCCCTTCATTTATTAATGTGTTGTAATTTGGTTGCAATTAGACAGCTATATTTTATTATTTACAGTCTTATGACTCTACATTTGATTCTATGATCCAAGGTGATCCTACCTCTGTATGAACCCGGTTTGAATCCCAACTCTAATAGCCTTGCCCATAACCTTGTGTACAATCCATAGGTTAGGTCCTGGATAAATGAAACATATCCTGGAATTGGAGATCAAATCCTTTCATACATCATTGGGCATGATAGTCTCAAAATTCCTACTGGAGACGACAGGCAGATTGGCTCAAATGGAGAGAATACAGACATCAGACTTCGAATGGATGGCCTATTCGAAATGGAGCAGCACGCTAATTGTTTTTATCATGAGTTTATGGCGCTGTACACTAATGGACCAGCTGGCGGCGGCGGTATTACGTAAGTATAAATTATGTTTTACTTGCCTTGAAATTATGAAAGCCAACTTCTTTTTAATATATGTCATACCTTTATACTTACTCCTTGTCTGTGATAATTTCCAGTGTTGGCCTTAGCAAGGAGATAATTCTGCATAAGCAACTGGTACGTGAAGCTGTTAAGCAAACGACCATTACATACTGTGATGTTATTGACTTTTTTTCCTTAATTTAGAACAAAAATGCTGCATAATTCCAATATTCTGTGACTTTTTCAAGTATATAAGATATATTTTTTCATTTATGACGACAAAGTATGCTTATGACTAATTCTGTTACATCTCTTCAGGTTGAACGTGAAAATGTCTTCTGGAGAACAGATTCTAAACAAACAAATCCTTCTGATTTGCACCCAAAAACCTCGCCCATTTACACAACTGGAAAGCCGCCCCTTAGAAAAAATGATCCTTGCAAAACAGCAACCCCAATTCAACCGGCACCTAGTGGTGTTAAAATCCCTCTTTATAAAGTAGCTCATAGCCGTGCCGGCGACAAAGGAAACGACCTCAATTTCTCTCTCATCCCTCATTTCTCAAGTGACATTAACCAACTCAAAAAGGTAATTACACAAGACTGGGTCAAAAATGCGGTTTCACCCCTATTTTATTCATCAACAATTTCTAAAGATCAAGCAGTTGAAAATGATTTGGAGGGTGTGATTGTGGAGATCTATGAGGTTCCAGGTATCAGTTCGCTAAATGTGGTGGTGAGGAATGTGTTAGATGGAGGGGTCAATTGTTCTAGACGAATTGATCGGCATGGTAAGACAATCTCAGATTTAATTTTGAGCCAAGAGATTGTGCTTCCTTGATGATTTTTGTTATTTTTCCTTTGTACTCTGCTTCTTGCAAGTAACAGAGTCCGCAAATATTATAGTGAAGAGAAACTTATATATATATGCTTCATAACTTTGTGATTTAGATATTTCTCCATAAAAATTTAAAAAATTGTTATTTCTTCATCTAAAATCAGGTTGAGGGTACTGTGTACATGAATAAAGATACTTGTGCCCAAATCACAAAATTTTACTGGGATTTTCTGAATAAAATCTTCTGTGTTTCTATTTATCTGTATAAAAGTGTATATAGTATTATAGCATTACATGTTTTATGTTCATGATGGTCTTTATTTCTCTCTTTTTATGGTCTTTATTTCTTTCTCTCTTATTGGAATCAACGCAACTATCCAACCTGCCTACTAGCACCTTTACTTCGGAAATTTTAAGCATGAAATTGAAATCCCAAATTTATTATACGTAAATTCAAGATTTTTTTTTTTTTTTTAGTTATCAGAAACTAATCACACTGGTAAACATTAGACTGGCCGTAACTCATTAACGATATATATAACCTCTAATTTTAACAAATCACAAATCACAAATTTTTACTAGCACCTTGTGCCCAAATCACAAAAATTGACTGGGATTTTTCAAAATAAAATTTTCTGTGTTTTCTTTATATCTGTGTAAAAGTGGATATATATTATGAGGAGGGATCCACTTACAACAAATTTGAGTTACAACATTCATTTTTTTCATTTTCAAAGTCCAAATCGTCGATCCAAACCGTTCAACATGATCTCCACAATAAAATGTGCTTGCAGATCAAATTTTACATTTTTTTGAATTTTTTTACTATTTATTAAGTATTTTACAAAAAATAGCCATACTTAGACCATTGAATTTTGTACCCATCTTAATAAATAGTAAAAAAATTCAAAAAAATATAAAATTTGATCTGCAAGCACATTTTATTTAGATAATCATGTTGAACGGTTTGGATCGACGATTTGGACTTTGAAAATAAAAAAAATGAATGTTGTAACTTTGTTGTAACTCAAATTTGTTGTAAGTGGATCCCTCCTCATATATTATACATGTTTTATGTTCATGGTCTTCCTGTCTTTTTTTTTTTTTGGAATCAAAGCAACAATTCAAACCTGACTACTAGCATATTTATTTTGGAAATTTTAGCGTGAATTTGAAATCCCAAATTTATAATATGTAAACTCAATATATGTTTTTTTGGAGTCGGTGAGAAGTACTAATTAATGGTAAATGAAACCTCTGTTTTTCACCTTAAGACATTTTTCATTTTATAATTTTTTTTTTTACTTTTTAGCCTGGTCGTCATTATTAATTTGAAACATGGGGAATTGTTTTTGTTTATCTTGGTTTTTTAAATATTTAACAATAATGTGCTTAATATTAGAAGTATTATAATTCTATGCATATTGTCTGAATACATGCATTCAAATTATTCAATAGTCCGTAAAATTCAAGCGTTCAAATATCTAAAATTGTTAAAGGTTATTTAAGTAATAAGACAAGTAACTGAACGCAAGCCACTCAAATTGCTATGGTACTATGCCCAGCATGAATTGATCAGATCCATCTTTATTTTTAAAGTTTAAACATATAATCTGAACCATTCAACATGATCTCTATATAAAAATATACTTGGAGGCTGATTTTTATATTTTTTTTAGATAAGTAGGAAATCACTAATTTTGCATTGCCTAAAATCTTTAAATCAAGTAATTTTCTATCTATCTAAAAAATATTAAAAAAAATTAATCTACAAGTACATTTTTATATGCAGATCATGTGAAATGGTTCTAGACTTTAAAAATGAAAATATTAATTCATAGTACGAACTAATTGCGCTATGCGTAGTAACCATAGTCTCACTTGTGAATACATGTGTTCAAAAATTAGATATATAATTGTCAAACTTTCGAAAACCAGGGATATTGTTCATACAAATTTTAAAAACTGGGATAAGTTCAAACATGCCTGCCCTAATGCCCTTAGTAAACCATAGTCTCACTTGTATGGACTTTGAATTGAACATTTAAATATTAAAAATTGAATTTTGTTAAAATCATTATTCATATTCATATTCGTGTTTGGGTTAAAAAAACCGATCCACATTCGGTAGAAATACATTCAAAATATTTGTATTTGTAATTATGTGAATATCATTATCATATTTGTTAAGACATAAACGGTTGATATAACACTTTTTGAGGTGGACAAGAGAGAATGATAATAAATAAACTTATTTTTATTCTCAACTTTTAATATTTTCTTACATAACATCGTAATACTGCTTTTTATAACCCTAAGCATAAAAAAAAACTTTATAAGTTCGTACAACATTAAAAACAAAATGAGAAAAAAAAACAGAATTCTAAAAATTGAAGTAAATTCATATTGTTGTAAAATTGAATAAAGTTGTAACAAAAGTAAAATAAAGAACAAGAGAAATATATAGAGAAGAATGACAAAATTTTATTGCTCTCCTTTTTGTTCATCCTACAATTTAGGTACGTTTGGATGAGAGTTAGAATAGCGAAATTTTAGAATAGTAAATGACAATAGAGAAAAAAATAGTGATTTTCATATTAGTGTGAAAATGGTGCTATTCGGATTAGTAAAAATGTTGTTTGGATTGTATATGTGAAATAGTGAATAGCTGTAACCAATAAAGAATAGTGTTAATAAGGTGTTAATTAAGAGAAAAGATAGGCAAGTGGGATCTCAAATGAATTGTTACGACGTGGAGATAACAGAAAATGGTATCAAATTTGATTATGCTGGCGGAAATATAAAAAGAAAATAATTTTTCTCTCATTTCACATTTCCGAATAGTAGTTATTCCAACATTTACAAGGAATAGAGAATAGCAGCTATTATAGCTATTCTGAATAGCAAAAATATTGTTTGGATGCACATTGCTATTCCGAATAGCTTCTATTCTAAAATAGTCTCTATTCTTGCTATTCTTGTGTCATCCAAACATAGGCTTCTATTTATAGTTTCATTGAGACAAATGAATAGCCTCAATATATAAATTAAATTCATTAATGATGTCATAAAATGAGGAATTAAAGCTTGTAGAATGCTAAGAGACTGAGGGGATACAAACAGATTTGGAAGATGAACGATCCACATAAACCACACATATAACCCTTCGCTAAAAAGAACCATAATTTTCTATTGTGAAGAATGACTTGAAACCTTAACCATTTTAAGACCTTTATTATCCATACCTTTTCAAGAGTAGAACTAGGGTGCTCTCGAGTTCACCAAGCCCTTGGTGAACTCAAGTCCAAAACTCATCGGATCGGCTTCAAACGATGAATCCGACCGTTGAAACCCGTCTACCTTACGAGTGATGCGTCTACATGCAAAAATTTTAAATTTTGAAATTAATTTTGCATAGAGTCAAGTGGTCAAAAAACGTCAAAAAATGAATGCATTAAAATTAATTTATTAACCTTCTAATTTTGACCACTTAACTCTGTGCAAAATTAATTTCAAAATTTAAAATTTTTGCATGTAGACGCATCACTCGTAAGGTAGACGGGTTTCAACGGTCGGATTCATCGTTTGAAGCCGATCCGATGAGTTTTGGACTTGAGTTCACCAAGGGCTCGGTGAACTCGAGAGCACCCTAGTTCTACTCCCTTTTCAATATACGAATTGTGACGGATAATATATGCAATCCGTTTACAACTCTGCCCTCGATAATCCCTCCGAATTGCTATCGTGACACATATTTTGTTCTCTTCTTTCTTTTTGGGAGAATTTTACCTATACTCCTCAAAAACTTCAAAATTACGTATTTTTCACTCTAAACTTTAAAATTACATATTTTCCCCTCTAAATTTAAAAAACTCACAAATTTACTCATTTTATTGTCTTTTATATTAAAACTCATTCTAAATTTATAAAATACTCATTTTACCCTTTATTAAAAGCATAAAATGCCCCATCGGACTCAAATTTGAATCTGAAGAGTTCCTCTACCATCTGATCCGCGCGCATCACATTAAGATTTGTGCTCATCACTTCAATATATGTACATGTTCGCTTCAAGATCCGTGCTAATCTAGCACACACGGATCTTAAAGCAATTCTAATCCACATGCATCGCATTAAAATCTGTGCACATTGCTTCAATACGTGCGTGTTCGCTTCAAGATTCTTGCTGATCTAGCAGGTACGGATCTTAAAGCAGTTCGGACAGTAGAGGAACTCTTCAATTCAAATTTGAGTCAGATGGGCGTTTTATGCTTTTAATGAAAGGGTAAAATGGGTATTTTATAAATTTAGAATGTGTTTAATATAAAAGACAATAAAATGGGTAAATTTGTGAGTTTTTGAAGTTTAGAGGGGAAATACGTAATTTCAAAATTTAGAGGGGGGGAAATGTAATTTTAAAGTTTTTGAGGGGTATATGTGAAATTTCCCCTTTCTTTTTGGATCTTGTATTTTTTGCTGTTGGGTTAGATTAGTTTTCTTTCACCTAAAATAAAAAAAAGATTAGTTTTTCTTTTAAAATGTATCTGTGTGTAATCTAGAACCCAATTCTTTCGGATAATAATTGTGAAGTGCTTCTGATTTATAATTTTGTGTCATGGACACGGTTTAATTTAATTAGTAAATAAGTTTGTTGAAGAGCTGAAAGTTACTTTTTAATTTTTCAAAGGAAAAGAAATTCTAGAAGGACAAAGTAGTTTTTTTTTTTTCAAAAAGAATTAGAAAATAAAAGAGAAATAATTTTTATCATCAGCGTCTTGAATACCTATCAATCCCCATCTAGCATGAAGTTTAAGAAACTTTTGAGTGAGTCTAGGGTACTATGCATATCACGATTTGGTCCGTGATACAGATCAATATTTTTGTTTTCAAAATTCTAATGGTCGATCCGAACCGTTCAACATAATTTTTATATGAATATGTACTTGCAGATTGAATTTTAGATTTTTTTTTTTACTATTTTTAAAAATAGGTAGAAAATCACTGTTTTTGGATGGTCCAGAATTTCCAGATCAAGTGATTTTCTACCTATCTTAAAAATAGTAAAGAATTCTAGAAACTATAAAATTTGGTCTGCAGGTACATATTCATACGAGGATCATGTTGAACGGTTCAGATCGACTGTTAGGATTTTGAAAATAAAATATTGATCCGTATTACGGACCAACCCATGATATGCATAGTACCATAGACTCACTCGAAACATTTTCTTCTATTTTATTTTTTTAACGATAATAATATTTTCAATTTCAAATGTTTGACACTTATTTTTTTAACGCAGGTGCTCACCATAATATCTGTACAAGTACAAAATATTATTGTTATACACTTGAAAAACTGGGACCTGACTTTTTTTTAATTCAATATGCAAAATAAATAAATAAAATGTAAACTCAGTATGATCTGATTGAGAATATTAAATATTAACCCTTGTGCATATTTTAAGTGGGAACCTGAATCGTGTATGGATGACACTGATCATGTATATGTATATTTTTTTTAATTAAGTGTGAATTTTTATGCATACTCGAATTTATATGAAACTTATATTTTTGTTACTTTTAAATATTTGCACCGAAACATCAAAATTGTTATGAATGCATTAAAGTTCGCACTGATAATAAATTAATGAATTCGAGTGACAATTAAATGTAAAAAATGTGCAATTAAATGTTTTTGAGTGACTATTTTGAGCTTCAAAATAAATTAATGATTATTATAAAACAAAACAAAACAAAATTGAGGAGAGGCTAAATCTTATTTCTTTATTATATCACCATATATGTATCAACATCAACCACTTAGAAAACCTCTATTTATAGGCTAGAGAAAGCAAATGAAAAACCATACAATTAACAAGATAGTTAATACAAAATTAAATCTAATAGAAAGTTGATGAGGTGGAGAAGGTGAAATGTCTACTATTATTATTTCATAACACTCCCCCTTAGATATTTTACCTTATATTATACACTATTAATATTGTACTGCAGGACAAATATTAATTTGGTACTTCAGGACCAATTTGAATTAACTGATACTTCCGGATTAATTATGCTGCCTCGTTAAAAATCTTACTAAGAAAAACCCAGTGGGACAAAGCTTAGTGAAGTGAAAAAGAGTGCAGCGTGTATAATACTCCCCCTCATTTTAACGTATATCTTTTAAGCGACGGATGCCGATCTTCTGTGAAAGTTGCTCAAAAACTTTTCTTGGCAATGATTTTGTGAATAGGTCTGCCAAATTGTCGCTTGATCTGATTTGACAAACATTTATCAAGCCATCCTTTTGTAGATCATGAGTTGAGAAGAATTTTGGCGAGATGTGCTTGGTTCTGTCACCTTTAATATATCATTCTTTGATTTGAGCAATACATGCTGCATTATCTTCATATAGTACTGTCGGACTTCCTTTGATTGACTCCAGCCCGCATTCCTCCTGGATGTATTGGATCATTGATCTTAACCAGACACATTCTCGACCAGCATCGTATAGAGCAATTAATTCGGCATGATTTGATGATGTTGCCGTGAGTGTCTGTTTTGTCGATCGCCATGAAATTGCAGTACCGCCATATGTAAACACATATCCGGATTGTGATCGAGCTTTATGCGGGTCTGATAAATATCCTGCATCTGCATACCCAACTAATTTGGATTTTGTATCTTTTTGATAAAATAGTCCCATATCACGTGTCCCGCAAAGGTAACGAAATACATGTTTAATTCCGTTCCAATGTCGGCGTGTTGGATCAGAACTATATCTTGCTAGTACATTTATAGAAAAAGCAATATCAGGTCTCGTATTATTAGCAAGATACATCAAAGCCCCAATTGCACTTAAGTATGGTACTTCTGGACCAAAAACTTTTTTATTCTTTTCTCGGGAACGGTAAGGATCATTTTTATATCAAGTGATCGGACAACCATTGGTGTACTTAGAGGATGAGTTTTATCCATATTAAAACGTTTCAACATCTTCTGGATATAGTTTGATTGATGGACAAAAATACCATTATACAAATGCTCAATTTGCAGGCCGAGACATAATTTTGTTATTCCAAGATCTTTCATTTCAAATTCTTTCTTTAATAATTTTGCAGTCTTTTCGATCTCTTCGGGAGACCCAATGATATTTAAATCATCAACATATACTGCAATAATTGTAAAATCTGAGAGTGATCTTTTAATAAAAACACATGGACTAATTACATTAGATTTATATCCTTCTTTTACTAGATATTCACTGAGTCGATTATACCACATTCGACCTGACTGTTTTAGTCCATATAAAGATCTTTTTAACTTTATAGAATACATTTCTCGAGGTTTTAATTTCAATGCTTCAGGCATTTTTAATCCTTCAGGGACTTTCATATAAATATCATTATCAAGTGATCCATACAAATAAGCTGTGACTACATCCATGAGGCGCATTTGAAGGTTTTCAGTGATTGTGAGACTGATTAAAAATCTAAAAGTTATTGCATCCACTACAGGTGAATATGTTTCTTCATAATCAACTCCTGGTATTTGTGTAAAACCTTGTGCCACAAGCCTTGCTTTATATCTCACAATTTTATTTTTCTCATTCATTTTTATTGCAAATACCCACTTGTAACCTACATGGTTAACATCTTTTGGGGTTAAGACTACAGGTCCAAAAACATTGCGCTTTTCAAGCGAATCTAATTCAGCCTTCAGGGCATCTTTCCATTTGGCCAATCATTTCTGTGCATACACTCTTCAGGAGTTTTTGGCACATAATCTTCCTCATTTAGCACATCAATTGCTATAGCATATGCAAAAATTTCATCAGCACATGTTTCATTTTGGTTCCATATTGTACCATTATGTACATAGTTTATTGAGATCTCATAATCACTAGGTACCTGAGTTTCTTCTGGAACTTCATCAACCTCTTCTGGGGTTTTATCAATCTCTTTCGGGATTTTATTAATCTCTTCTGGAATTGCACCAACTGCTTTATTCTGCTCTTTCTTTTGTCGTGGATTTTTATCTTTGGAACCAATTGGTCTTCCACATTTTCTCTGTATAGTAACCTCTGCTGGGATTACATCAATTCGAGCAGTTGCATTTAAAGCTGGTACATGTGATTTAGTCACTCTTTTTGTATCTGTAAATGCATCTGGTAACTCATTTGCTATTCTTTGCAAATGTATAATCTTTTGAACTTCTGATTCACATTGACCACTTCGGGGATCAAGATAAGATATTGAGGATGCATTCCAAGTTACTTCTTGTTTTACCAGCTTTTCTTTTTCTCTTTCTAAGATTGGAAATATTGTCTCATCAAATTGGCAGTCAGCAAAACGTGCTGTAAAAACGTCTCCAGTTAATGGTTCTAAATATTTAATAATTGATAGAGAGTTAAAACCAATATAAATTTCCAATCTTCTTTGTGGTCCCATTTTTGTACGTTGTGGTGGAGAAATTGGAACATACACAGCACAACCAAAAATTTTAAGATGGGACAAGTTTGGTTCTCTTCCAGAGACCAATTGTAATGGAGAAAATTTATGATATGCAGTTGGTCTTAATCTAATAAGTGCAGCAGCATGTAAAATGGCATGTCCCCATGCAGAAGATGGTAGATTACATTTCATAAGTAATGGTCTAGCAATCAGTTGCAATCTTTTAATTAATGATTCAGCTAAACCATTTTGTGTATGTACATGAGCCACTGGATGTTCTACCTTAATCCCAATTGACATACAATAATCATTAAATGATTGGGATGTAAACTCTCCTGCATTATCAAGCCTGATACTCTTAATTTGATAATATGAAAAATTTGCTCTCAATTGGATTATTTGTGCTAATAGCCTAGCAAATGCAACATTTCTTGTGGCTAATAGGCAAACATGTGACCATCGAGTTGATGCATCAATTAAAACCATAAAATATCTAAATGGTCCACATGGAGGAGAAATATGCCCACAAATATCTCCTTGAATTCTTTCCAAAAATGAAGGAGATTCATTTTCAATTTTATTTTTAGATGGCCTAATTATCAGTTTTCCAAGAGAACATGCTGCACATGATAAATCTTTTGATAAAATTATTTTCAGGTCATTTAGGAGATGCCCATTTGCACTTTCAATTATTCTCCTCATCATAATGTTACCTGGATGACCTAATCTGTCATGCCACAGAGTGAACATCTTTGTGTCAAGTAACTTCTGGTTACTTACCATATTTGATTCTATTGGATTAATGTTCGTACAATATAATCCAGAGGATAAAGCTTCCAGCTTTTCCAATATGATCTTCTGGCCATATTCAATAGATGTAATTTGGAGATACTCAATATTATTTTCAGTCATGGTTTCAAGATGATAACCATTACGTCGAATATCTTTAAAACTTAGTAAATTTCTTCTGGATTTACTAGAGTATAATGCATCATTTATAATTAATTTTGTTCATTCAGGTAACAAGATACAAGCTCTTCCGGAGCCCTAAATTAAATTACTAATACCAGAAATTGTATTAACATGTGTCTTTGCAGAAGACAATAGAGAACGATATTTCTTACTTTTCAATATGATATTTGTTGTTCCGCTGTCTACTAGACATGGATCTTCTTTACTTACCATTGCGTCAGTCATTTTCCTTTAAAATAAAAGAATGCAAGAATAAATTAAAATAAAAATAAACTACCTTTATTCTCTAATTTTATTTGCATACAATATAAAAATTAAAATGTAAACTAAACTTTTATAAATATAAACTTCTACATTATATTTTCTCCCTTAGTAAAGTGTCTATTTCTTTATCCACATTATGAAAGAAATCTGATACATCAAAATCTGTATCTATATGGCACTCATATTCGGGGTCATTTTAGTTTCCACATTTTTTTTTAATTGAGGCTTGATAAAGCCCTACAAAATGCTTGGGCATACGACAGGTACGCAATCAATGATTTGTCATCCCACATCTGTAACAAACATCTTCAGGATGTTTTTCTTTCTCATTTTTCATTAGTACGTATTTATAACAAAATACAACTTCAGGTTATTAATACCATAACTTCGAGTTATGATAAATGAAAAAAGAGATAAATTCAAGCTTTGTGAGATTTTTCATATGTACTACAAAATAGATACGTATTAATAATTTCAGATTATTAATATCATAACTTCAGGTTATTAATACCATAACTTCAGGTTATTAATGCCATAACTTCAGGTTATTAATATCATAACTTCAGGTTGTGAAAAGGGAGATGAATAAATATAAATAAAAGAATATGTAAATTGCATAAATAAATAAATTTAAATGTATTAATAACTTCAGGTTGATATTATATAACTTCAGGTTATAATAAAATACTTATTTAATAACTTCTGGTTATTAAATTGCTTGACTGCACTATGTAAAATTTAATTTGAAATAACTTCGGGTTATATTTTCATCCAATGACCTATAATAACTTCTGGTTATTATATTGATTTTATATGAAAATTTCTAATAAAACTTTAGGTTTTTAATTGAGAATAACTGCAGGTTATTATTCATCCAGTGGCTTATAATAACTGCTGGTTATTATATTAATTTAAAATTTCAAATAGAACTTCAGATTCTAAACAATTATAACAACTTCAGGTTATTATTCTTATTATTCTATTCGAGTAATACGAACTTCAGGTTCTTGAATTAAATATTGGAGACATTTTATCGATTTGATAACTTCCGGTTATCATAAATATCAATAACTTTCTGGTTCATATAAGAACTTCTGGTCCTTTTTTTTTTTTAAGAACTTCTGGTTCATAAAATAACAGAACACAACTTTACATAGTTATAAACAAAGGAAGAAGTAAAATAAAAAATAAAAAAAATACTCAACCGTACAAACAGAGAAGTAAAATAAAGAAAAAGATTATGATTATGATTAAGAAAAAGAAAAAGATTACAAACCGTACATATATAATGAATTCGTTTTCATATTACTTTTTTCTTCTGCTGATGTAAGTAGCGAAATTTTTTTTTCTTTTTATTTATTTTTATTTTTATTTTAACTTTGGCTAAGAACTTCAGGTTCTCTTGTATAAAATATTATGATTAAGAACTTCAGGTTCTCTTAGAAAAAGCTTCTAGCTATAGTATGTACAAAAGCTTCTGGCTATTATCATGTACTTGTTTTATCATTCTCTTCGGGGAATGAAAATATTACTCTCATTAAATATAAAATAAGAAAATTTCATCCAAGAAATAAATATTATTACTAACAGTAATGTTTATGAAATGTAATCTAAAGAGTGCCTTCTAGGTGTGCTTCTACGAAATCCCGTCGCAACTTGACTAGAGCAAACTCGTGCTGATAACGTATTATAAAACAAAACAAAACAAAATTGAGGAGAGGCTAAATCTTATTTCTTTATTATATCACCATATATGTATCAACATCAACCACTTAGAAAACCTCTATTTATAGGCTAGAGAAAGCAAATGAAAAGTCATACAATTAACAAGATAGTTAATACAAAATTAAATCTAATAGAAAGTGGATGAGGCGGAGAAGGTGAAATGTCTACTATTATTATTTCATAACAATGATTATTTTTTTTTAATTTTTTTTTTTGGATTTGTGTGAGTCATTGATGAGTCCAAAATGAACTACTATTTTTAAAAATTTATAAATCCTAATTTCTACTTACATTCAGATCACAAACGTATGATCCTACCTTGTAGTATGATTGGACTGTCGATCCAAATGGATAATGTATTAGATTTTAAATAATTTTCACTAGTTTAAATTATTATATTTTTGAAATTGAGGTGGTGGTGATAAATGCAATCAAGGTATTATAGATAGTAAAGGTTAAATAGTAGATAGAGAACCTCTAGGGTTCAGATTTCCTGTCCTTATTAATTATGCAAAATACAAGTTTCGACGTTTCTCACTGTCGCATGCGGCACTGTCACTGTCGCATGCGGCACTGTCACTGTCGCATGCGGCATGGATTTCTCCATAGCTATCCCGTGAGGTCCACCCATGATTTATCAGGGAAGTAATGGTATTTATAGTTTTTCTATTACTATATGAGTAATATGAAAAGTGGGAGTAGTGGAGATCGTGGGGTCCACCCATGATCTATCAGGAATTGTCTAAAAATAGCGCGGCTCTTCAGAAAAACATGTTCTTCTAGAAATCGTCATTTTGCATTTTGTGCACTTCGTGTGAGGTATCACATGCTTCATATAATGTCTCATTTTGACGCACTTTTCAGAAATCGTCTAAATATGACATTTTTGCTTTATTTTTTGTCTAAATACGCAACTTTCTCCAAAACCTGCCAAAATGACTCAAAAACACGTTTGCGGTAAATTAATCGGAAAATGGTTACTTTGCATTCACTTTTTGCCATTTTTCGGAAAAAAAATAATAATTTGTGCTATATATTTTGGTCTGATCAGTCATACATTTTGGTTTATGTGACTTAAGTCAAATGTATTTGGATGAATTTAAGTCTTCAAAATAATATAATGATTTGAATATTTAAATTCATCTTGAATGACGTAGTTCAAGTAATTATAGTCTCTACAAAAATTAGTACGCTCCGGAACTAAGATGAGCATGAGCATCTGAAATGCTGAGTTTAATTCCTTGCATGGTCGAAATCAAACTGTGTCGATCAATCTGGTTTTTTTGGGGAAAAAATTGATCCCGCAAAATATTTTAGTTAACGTGTGAATTAAAATATTAGATTATATGCTATATATTTACGGATTTGCAATTTATGTAAACAACTCATTCGTAATTAGTGAAGGTGTGGAAGGAAAATGTAGAAATATTTACGTCAATAACTCAACTAAAAAGGAAAGAATTATATTAAGAATTGTTTTGGCCTATCCCAATTTTTCAAATATTTTGTATCTCCATTTTTATATTAAACATGTAGATACAGGGGCAGATTCAAGATTTTTATCAAGGTAGGGCACTAATTCAGTTCAAATAGCTAATTAGATTCAAGCCCACTAACTTATCGGGTACAAAATTACAACTGAGTCCCTATAACTATGATTATTATCATAAAATTGATTGACACAACATTGAAATATTTTTGTCGTAAGCTAATTAAAAATTTGTCTGGCATAGTTTAGAGTGAGACTATTTTTAGCCAATTAGCAATTTGAAGTCAAAACTTAGATAAAAATTTAACCAAAATATAAGTATTGAATAATAAAAATTCCAAAAGTTCGACCGGCTCATTTCTTTAGAATTGTAATGATAGGTCCAATTCTTGTATTTATACTCTATTTTGAATATAGTTTAAACTAAAATATTATAGACAGTGTGAAATTGACGTAGTAGAAAAATTTTATATACGTGACCCCATTATGTTTGACCCCCATAGTTTGAAAGTCTGGCTCTACCCTTGGGGCCGACAATAAAAATTCAAATTCAGTGCCTACCCCCGAACCTTCATGGATCTGCCGCTGCGTAGGTGTCATGATCCATCAACATTAAAAGATGAAATTCGGATTGAATATCAGCATTACAATCAAACAATATGTTTTTATTTATTCTATGCATTTTTTTTAATGTTTTTCTATGTATAGAAGTCTAAATTTATCTTCACACGTACTTGCCACATGTAGATGTCATGATTTTTTTATTTTTTGAAACTTTTCCTAAACTCCCCTTAATTGATTGTCAGATACTCAATTTTCTTATTGGTTTTGATTTCTCTCAGATTTAAAATGCCATTTAAGGATATAGATCCACACATAATAGAATTAAGGATTACATATCCACAAACAATAAAGATACAAATCCACACGTAACAGCAATAAAGATTACGGATCCGTTTCAACAGTAAAAACTATACAAATTTTCATTCAACAAAACTACAATAGATTGATAAATAGTAAAATAATAAATTATAATATTTTATTATAATAGAAAATAAAACCACACAAAATCAACGTACGTATGAATTAAAAGTCCAACGTATTTTCTATGAAATACTGAATTTTGAACATATTTGCTCTCTTATAATATGTCCTTGTTCCAATTTATTTTAATATCATTCATGGCTATTGTTGAATAATTTTTTTTTTCATTGATCTATTTTTTCATTTATGAAAATATGTTATTTTTATGAGATTTTTTTTATTCTCTTATAATATGTCTCTATTACAACGCACAAACAAGATACTAGTTAATATTTTCATTACGTTGCAACAATATTTACAGTTTGAATATATGCGTGTACAAATTATTTTAAATTTATGCCTTTATATAACTAAAAAATACTTAAATTTTTTTTCTGAGTACTCCGCTTGTTCTTTTATTTGTACTTCAAGAAAATTATAATTGTTTTTTATTAACTGTTTTAATGTATAAATCTAATTAAACTAGTAAAAGAGTACGAATATCAAAATAAAACATAATCTCATTAAATTTTTTAAATATCGAAGTAAATCTTTCAAAAATCGAAATAAAAAAAATCTTTCTATTTAGTTGGAACTTGCCTTCCCACAAATTGACAAAATGGCGGAAAGATCAAGGATACAAAGGTCATTTCCCTATTGCAATAACTCCATCGCTCGATCATAGTACCAACTATAGTGACATAACTCGCGAATTATACGCGTATAATTCGTTTTTTTGGGCATAGCCGAACCGAACTCCGTATAAAACGCTGAAAAACGTATAAAACGTTTTATTCGCGAATAAAACGCGAGTTACGAATTATTCGCGATAAAAACGCGAATAAATCGCCAAATTTTTTTTTTTTGAACTTTTTCAAAAAAAAAAAAATTTTACGTTTTTTTTGGGGGGGTTTTTTTTTTTTTTGCTTCCTTGTTGTACCGAATCATTCCCAAATTATACCCGAATTACGAATTTTTGACCTCGCCGAACCGAACCCGAACTTTTGATTTGTCACTGTGGACTACCAAGTACCTACTTCTGACTTCTGAGTAGGATTTCGATGGATATAGACCAAATTATGTCCGAATAGCTTTAAGACTCGTGCTACGCTAATCTTGATATAAATCGAACGCCTGTGACATGAGATTGTATCGAATTTAATTCGATAACTATCGTTCCGCCTTCGATTCCCCTACTCGGCTACTTTTACAGCTCCACATCCTTTCCCGGACTTCAATGGAACACTGAATCCATTCACCAACCCACTACAGTTTTAAGCGAGAGGTCCGAGACGACTACTAGATTTGCAAGTAGCACGAATCTCGACGCAATCTAATCGACAGCTGTCTTCCACCACGTGTCTCTCTCTCTCTCTCCGTTACCTTCTAGGTTTTGCCATGATATATCATAGAACTCAGTAAAACGATCATCCCACTTCAACTTACCCTTGGCAAAGAGAGTTTGAGAGCCTCACTAGAGTCATCTAAAGTTAGAGGAGAATGGAGATCCTCGAGGTGCAGCCACTGGTAAGTATCGACTAAGGGAGCCTTATTAGGTCAACTATAAAGCCCAAGGTGCGGCAATCCGTGTAGCATGTCACTTATAATGGTAGACTATTTGCATAGTGACTCACTGCATGAAATGCCGCGCCGCTAGGGCCACAGAAAGTACCTAGACATCGTGCTCTCTCGGTTTTTTGCTAACTGTTTGCTTGTAATCGACTCTGTAGCGCATGGTTCCTCCAGAAGGATTTGCTTCAAACAGTGGCAATGTGTCCGATTTTGATTCATCCAAGGTAATTTCTCACTTGTGTGCAAACTAAATTGCATGCATGTCCATTTGCAGAATCTCAGAAGTCTTCTTTGTCTATTTTTTCTCACTTGTGTGCAAAGGTTACTGTTCCTGCTGATGGCTTACCACCATAATGCCATACACCTCAGTACTATCTTTCAAAATAACTGAAAGCAAAATTCTCCGGTAGTCAAGTGGTACATGAATTATTTACTCAAATTTATCAACTTTTGGCATTTAGGTCGCGGCCTCCTGGTTGCCTCCTGGTTGGACTGTAGAAAACAGGACCAAGAGTTGTGGTTCCTCATACAAGGTAAAAGAGAGACAGCAGCCTTTTTAATAGTTTTTTTTGGTGATTTTGCAAAACAACTTTATAATCCATTAATTTTCCATATTTGTGCATACCATTCCAATATGGTCTTCATCAGGTAGGTTTTGCTTATGAGTTGTAATTACTTAGAGTGGAACAGTAACATATATCTGTTACATCAGTTTTAGTTTATTCTTGAGATGTACGAACAATGTAAGCAAATTTTATCTTATATTTCTATTTATGTTAAACATTCTAATCAAATAGTTTTACCATTTAGTAGGTATATAAAGACCTTGATACTGGTATGAAGTTTTATTCGCGAACAAAAGTGCTAGAATATCTTCAAAATCCAACTTCACGCAGAACTCCTATCAAAAGATCGCGAGTAAGCACAATCATTCTAAAGTTCAAAGAAAATTTGTTATTTTTAGCCTCCGAGATTAGATTCTTTTGACTTGCAAACCTGAAAATGGGTCTCATGATAGTACCAATGTTCCAGCTACTAAATCGTCGCATTATACATTTTAAAACCAAATCATGCAACAATTTATACTCTATGAATTTGCATCACCAATAAATGCATAGCTGAAAAGTTTTCAAGAGCAAATTAAATCATCCAACTGTAACTGCTAATTTGTACATCCTAAATTAGATTTTTAGCTTTTATCATTTTTCACATGCAATTCAGTTCCAGGTTTAACTTTATTTGTTTTTGGCTTAATCATTTTTCAATATGCAATTCAGTTCCAGTTAGATTGATTCTTGGACAAGTAAAAAAATTTCAAATGAAAAAGAGAAGTTTACTTAATTTTATCATCTTTGTATTTTGATGATCAGGCCGAGACAACCCCTTGTAATGAGCATCCCAATTGGTTGCCTCCTGATTGGGTTGTTGAACTTAAGACGAAGATGAGTGGTGGGACGGTTGGCAAAAAATACAAGGTGAACGATTTTTTTAATTTAATATAGTTTGTCTTGGTATAATTTCATGAATAGCCTTAGAACTTTTCTATTTTATATTTTCCATGGGAACTACTATTAATTTACTTCATAATTTTATGAGAAATTTATATATATCTCCATCAGAACTTCTCTTTTTAGATATTTCCCCATTGAAACTTAAAATTTAGTTATTTCCCCATTAAAACTCAATTTTTTTATTTATATCCCCATCTCTTCATTTAACCACTTAAAATTTAAGATTACTATTAATAAAAAATTAAAAGACTGTTTTGCCCTTCATCAAAATTACTGTCCCAATCCCCCTCATCATTATTTCTGCTCCTTTCTTTTACCGCTAAACCGTCCCCTTAGTGTGATGCTGCCCCTTCTCCTCAGTTCTTTCTTGGCAGCATAATCATCTGTTAAGAAAATAGTGTTGTTGCGAAGGGAAGGGAGGATGACTGGCGGCTCAATTTGATGCATGTGTTGAAGACAATATGACATTCCCATTATTATCCTCATTCTCACACCCCACTCCAGCGAGCAAAATTCTTTAACTGTATCAGTAATTCAAGCTTCAATCTATTATTAATTTGTTTATATTTGTAGAAATTAAGCATATTTACTAGATTAGACCTTTTCCTTATGCACCCCTGCAAAACCTTTGAATAATGGAAGTGACACTTGTCATTCAATGAGATGGGGAGGTAGCACAGTTGGCTAGTAGAAAAAGTCCTAGGACTGTGGTTACCCAAAGGTCGAGAGTTCGAGCCCCCCTCACGACTTCGCAACTCCTGCGATGCTTTTAAAAAAAAGACACTTGTCAGTCAATGAATCATGAGAAATATCTTATGCATGGTATACCTCCATATAAAACATGGAAATTATATGAGCACGTCACTCTGTCCCTCATCAAAGTAGAGAGGAAAACGGTTGAATGGCAGATATATTTCTAATAAGTTCTAAATAAACTGGGCAAAGAGAGAGTTAAGGTACGTGATATGTTACTATGTTCTGCAAGAAGACAAGTGACATTTTGTGGTTTTTCATGGGTACAAATTGAATCATTCCATATATTAATATTAGGATTCCGTCCTTGCCTGATGGTATCAAGGTTGTTGTCAACTGTTATCTAACAGAACCTTGTTTCGTGGCAAATCAATTTGAGGACAAGTAATGAACTAATAATATATAACACAAATCAATATTGACTATTGATTACAATGCCAGACAGTTTTGGATTTAGGATACTGGTGTACACCTTTTACCGTCCTAAAAAAGAATGAATACTGGTATACACAAATCAATATTAACACAAATGGAAGGAGCGGTTTAGCGTGCAGAGAAAACTGAGGAGAAGGGGAGGGTCGCACCCAGGGGAGGGTTTAGCAGTAAAAAGAAAGGAGCGAGAAGAATGATGAGAGGAATTAGCACAGTAATATTGATAAAGGGCAAAACAGTCTTTTATTTTTTAATTAATATTAATCTTAAATTTTAAGTGGTTAAATGAAGAGATGGGGATATAAATAAAACAATTGCATTTTAATGGGGAAATAGCTAAATTTTAAGTTTCAATGGGCAAATATCTAAAAAGAGAAGTTTTGATGGGGGAATATGGAATAACAAAATTTGTCATGATGACATTTTTTTATTTCTTAATAGTTTTTTAGTAATTAATTTTTCATCCTGTATACAGGTATATGTAGAAAAAAGTACTGGAAAGACGTTCTATTCAATAAGACAAGTTCTCGACTATCTAAAGCCTTCTAATTCTAGCTCTCCTGAAACAAAAGATGCTCAAGTAAGTGTACTCAGTTTGATCTGATCCACCAAAATAGTATATTTGAGTTGTCAAGTTAGAATGAGGTTGCTTTCAGTAGCATTGCTATAACTAGGTCACGGGCAAGGATTTCAATATCAGGTGCTAATTGGCATGAGCAACAACTCATGTCTATCTGAGATCTTAAATTTAGGTTATTATTATGCACATATTTTTGGATCTGCTTAGGTTTTCTTTAGCCAACATACAAGTACTGTACTAGTAATACCAGTAAATGTGCAAAGTGCTTGATACTGTGCAAATAAATCATCATTTAGCTCAGACAACAATCAAATGTACATAATATTATTATTTAATTGGAGTTTTTATCTTTTTCGTAAATGTGATGAGTAGAGTACTGGATCAGAGGATCATCCTGACTGGTACCCTAAGGGTTGGAAGACCGAGACTGAAAGTGATGATGGCGCAGCTGAGAGAAAAGACAAGGTGGATGTGAATTATTATCATGATTATTACCAATATTTTATATTTCAAAAGGCAAGGTGGATGTGATTATTATCATGCTGATCATTGGTGCATGTGTTCTCTAATTAGTCTTGACTCTGATTATTTATCTTCCTATTTGTGTGCCGTCAGTTAGTCTCTTGGCCCCCTTTTTTTGTTTAAGAGGTCAATGACTAATTTTCAAATTGAAGATACTGAAGATCTAATTGAGCCTTGCACATTTGATTAATGAACTTAAATCGGTTCCATCAAGTCTTTACTCTTTAGGTGGACTGACGTCTTAACTGGATCACTGTGCTGTTGCAAAACTTAATTGACTGTTACCACAATTGATTACAGCATCATTTGTGAGATTTTATGGAGTCATCATCAATTATGGGAATTGCAGAGAGAGAGCATATAAGTCTCAGTAGCTGAATGTAGACCCAATCAACAGAAAAATATTCTACATGCAGAAAGAAATATTTGAATATTTAAATAACTCGAGTTCTTCTGGTAACAAAAATAGAAAGACTGCCGAGCCAGTATCTAATTCTGGAGACAACAGATCAGGGGAGAAAAGAGAGTTTATCATGGGTGGGCTTTCTATCATTTGGAACTAGAGTTTGCAACTGAACCATGTCAGTTTTACTTTTATTTATTCCTGTTTTTGTTATGTTCATTTTTTTAGGTTACAGATACAGAGAGAGAAGTAACAAATGTGGTGGAGGGATTGCCCCCGGGATGGTTCAAAGCTATCAGATACAGAGAGAGTAGAGCAGGAAGTCGTTATAAAGTTGCAGTAATTATGCTGTTTCCCTTCTCTTCCAATTTTATTTTTTTAAATAGACCAAATCATCCATAGGTTTTACTTTTACTTAAAGGAGTGTAGGAAGAATAATGAATTATGAAAACTTTCAGTTCATTTTAAATAGACTAAATTCTGCCCTGATTGTACTTTGGAAGTACAGAATCAGCCCAAATGTGCTCTTTCTTTCTTCATTTTCTGACATTTGTTTAAAAAAAACAGAATTACAGAGTTACAAAATAACGTCATTTATTAATAAAGTTTTTATTATTTGATTGAGCACAGCATTATGTAGACCCAATTAGTGGTTATGCATTTTTCTCAACAAAGGATGCACTAAGGTACATTGATAATGGACATATCAAAGACTGTCGCATGAAGCCAACACTTTGGAGTAAGATTTCCAATGATATCGTGGGAAATAAGTTTCATGTAAGTGGCAAAGCACTTCTGCTTATTTTTTTTGCAAATAACACCCACCATTTGTTGTAAATGATGTTTAGATTAGCATGATTGAAGGTTGATGCTGTTAAATTAACAGTTCTGCACTAACCGCTACTGCCTTTTTTCCTCTTCATGCAATGTGGATTTGAATATCAGTTTGTAAAGTGGTCTTGTAATAGTTCTGGTTTCTTTTCTTTCATATGGAAACTTAAAGAATAGGTCCTTTTTATCTTTCTTTTTTTTGGTTTACTTGCAATTTGGTGCTGTTATTATGACAGCTTTGCGAGTATAATCTGAAATGATTGGCAAAAAGAAGGTTATCCTAATATGTTTATTGAATTAATTGCAGTCACAACCTACTGCTCAGGAAAGAGAGTTAAAACCAGAAGGGAGAAAAGGAAAAAGGCCTCTTTTAGCTGAAGGAAATTATGAAGAGAAGTCAGAGGAGGACATAATTGACATTGACGATTCAGATAAAGAAAATGGATCCACACCAAAAGAGATGAGAGTAAAGAGTCTTTTCAGTGAAGAAATTAGCGAAAAGAAATCAGAGGATGTAACTGAGCCTGATGATTCACCAATAGGTACATATTTTTTCTATTTTTCACAATTAGACTGTTGCCATTTTTTTAGAGCAAATTTTATTCTGTTATGGGCAATGCCTACAGTACCATCTTTCCATCTGCACAGTAGTGGAATTAGTACTAGTTTAACTACTAGTTTTGAAAAATGTAAAATTAGTTTACCTCTAAAAGGAGTATCATCTGTTTTTCTCTTGAAGGTGCAGAGAAAGCAGGTACAGCTGAAATGGAAAAAGAAAAGATGCCTGAAGCACAGGTACTTAAAAGAACAAGGGTTAAGGTTTGTGCAACTAAAGGTAGCCCGTCCCTCTGCTCCAGCAAATCAACTTCTCCAAAAGCACTTCCAAGTAACCCATCAAGTGTGAATCCAGTGCAAACCAACCAGAAAGATAATGGAGAAAACCCTGAATCAGAGCAAATGAAAGATATCCTGGAACAAGCAAGTTCTCAGCAAGTCGATGAAGTTTCTCCCTCCTCACTTCCTGGAGACTCATCATTGGATTCGTGCCTTGAATTTGCTTTCAAGACACTAACTGAAGACATTTTGGTTTTAGACAAAAGATAAAGAAATCTGAGGGCATTTTAGCAAAAAGCCAGAAGGGTGGAAATTTGGTCTTTTGGGGATGCCACCTGGAGATAAACCCAAGTTATAAATAGTCTTCACTTATCAAAGATGGAACCTTCAAGTAATATTATATGTTAGTAGGTTATCGTTAGATTAGTGAATGACGAAAATTTGGTCTTTGGTGATGCCTTTTGGAGATAAACCCTAGTTATAATAAGTCTTAACTGTTAGTAGGTTATCGTTAGACTAGTGTCGTCGAGGGATATTTCTAGTGGAGTTGTGCTAATTTAGTAGGTTTGTCTTGAAGACCTTTATGGAAAATATATATTAACATCTATCTTCTAATTATTGGTAAGGTCCAAAATATATATCATGAAATTCAATAGCCTGCCTTCTTCATTAAAAAAAGGATTTTTTCTTTTTGTAAGGTCCAAAAACCAGAGAATTCTAGGAAAAAATATATATATTTTTGAAAAAGTGATGCATATCCACATGTTTCATTGAAACAGATTGTCCTAACAACGGTACCAAATAGCTGGTACCTAGACAAGCAAATTTCACACATCACAGCAAAGTTCAAAAACACCATTCTCTAATCAACAAAGGGAACAGAACCAACAAGGCAACAATTCAGGCCAATATTACAACAAATATTTTCAACAGAACTACAAAAGATTTGTTTCGATTCTCTGATCCAGACCCATAGGTGATTGCCGTGTCCAATGTAACTATAACATCAACAGTGTCTACCTTGCTACATATATTTAAATTTAAGGAATTTTGGATCTATTGATAATTAATCATTTTGACAATTTTGATATATTGAATTTAAATTTGAAGTAAAGAAAAAAAAAAATAGAATGCTCTGTGCATGGAACAAATATCATGCATGTGAAATTGATGAGATTTGTCTATGTTCTATCATTTATAGAAGGATCTTAATATCTCAAATGTTTGTCTTATAAAATCCTTGATACACTTATCAAAGGATGTTTGTTGTGTATAAAAGTGGATAGCTGAGCCTGAGCTATCCCCAAATTTACCCATAAGCCCAGCCCGCCAGGCCTAGCAAATAATAATCTGAAAAGAAATTCCCGAATTAATAAAAAATTCATAAAGACGAGATAATGGTTTCACTATGTGAGCCCCTGTTCTCTTGTGCTCTCTCCAAGCAGCTGCTAGCCACACTAATCCTCTCCAGAAATGGGAAGAACTCAAATTTATACCGATACCATCACTTTCTTCCCTCTCTTAATTCTAAAATTTCACTCTGGACATCGTCTCCAAATCCTGTAATTCTTGTTGGCCCCTCTTTCGTGCGCTCATGTTTAAAAAAGCCCCATGCAGACCAACTGTTCGAGGTAATGCCTAAGTGAACCTTTTTTTGTTTTCTTTTTTCATGGCAATGCATTTGATAAACTTTTCTTCTCCTCCATTTTACCTTTTGTTTTCTGATGTACTTATTTAGTGTACTTTTTAGGAGTTTAATGAGATATGCATTGATGTACCATGGGAAGCAAATGACGTGTGGAGCACATTTGTGGGATATTTATTCATGTTACACATTCCTTTAAGATTTGGAGGCCTCTCTGTAGTTTCATCAGTTCTTCAGAAGCCAGCTCTTGATCAACCAACCATGGTATATTTCCATTCTATTTTTCATAATTTTGTAGTTTCTTTAATTCCCAATTTCCCATTTTAGCCATTTCCAAAATTAGCATGTGGAAGTTACTCTGTAATTATATTTTTCATAGTTATCCTTTTTTGTTCCCCTTTATGCCTCTTACAAAGGAAGCGTGTGAAGTTATTTTAATACCTTTTTTTTCTCATGCAATGGAATGTAACAAAATGCTATAACACAGTTAACACCAAGTCTTGAAATGTTATATTAACTGTAATCATTTGTATACTTACAGCTGGTAGCAACAGCCGCATTTCAATCATTGGAGCTTTTTGGGGCATTTTCTCTGTTGCAATATGCTACCAAGAGAAACTACGATTTTTACAGATTTCTGATTGGAAAAGTGCTTTTACCAAGAAAAAATTCGGTGAAAAAGACAGTTATAGGAATTGGATTTTTAATGGCACTAGTTTCTGTCACATCCATACTTGCTGACATGTTAATTGGGCCTAAGGTTAGTTCTAACTAAGAATTATTAATTTCCAATTTATTGTGAAGTGATCATGTTCTGTGCCTATTTTATCGATCTCATTAGAAGTTTTATTTATGCATATGGTATGTGCTTACAAGGTTTAAAATATATCTGTGTAAACTGATGCATTTTGTATCTAAATTTTGTTTAAACTGTTACTACACTTTGAATCTTCTCACGTTTGAATATTTCTTTGTTATACAGGATGCAAATGATCCGATAATAAAGGAAATATTATCAGAAGGTCCTACCTCTCAACTTGTACTTTTCTTTCTATATTGCATTAATGCCCCCCTGCTAGAGGAAACTGTGTACCGTGGATTTCTTCTAACATCTCTTGCCACAAAATCAAAACCATGGTTAGCAATAATTGTGAGTTCATGTGTGTTCTCATTAGCTCATTTCTCTTTTGACAACTCCTTCGAATTATTTATAGTTGGTTGTGTTCTTGGTTATATGTATTGTTGGACAGGGAGTCTAGCTTCTCCCATCATAGGTCATTCGGTGTATAATGCTGTGATTTTGCTAATTTCAATGGTGTAGCAACTTGTCTTCCATATGTATAAATGATAAAAAGTCGCGAGTAACTCTTGAATTGTTTAGCAACATGGGTAAATTCATATGAGGAATTGTTAGATGTTAATCGAGCTCAAGTTGAGAGTGCATTTGAAAAACTGTTAGTCTGAAACTAGTTTGCGGTGAATCAGTGAGGATACTTTGTGAGATTCATGATATGATAAAATTTCAAATCGTAAGATTTGGAAAGGTTATGATGTATTGTAATACATTCTCTATATACCCGGGATGAATTTACCAACTTAATATGAAAAATTACCTGGAGTTGTGTTGTTTGTGAAGAAGAATAGATCAATGCTTAGATTCATTATTTGAACTTAAAATATTGATATGAAAGAGGAGTTGTGTTGGAGCATGAATTCTAGTTTTGAGTGCCGCAGAATTCTTTTGTTTGCAATCCAGTTTTGCCCCTTATTATACCTTTTTATTTTGTTTCTAATTAATTCTTGCTATAATTAAGAAAGGAGAATTCATGCATGTTATGAAGCTTTTTGTTTAATAATTCCTGCCTGATAGAGTTACTCGTTCTATTAACTTTCATTGAGTGGAATAAGAAACAAAATTATACATCTACAATCCCATATTGATTCAAATTTTAGAACAGTCTGAAAGAAATAATTTCAAGTAATTGAAATTTTGTATAAATGTCTTCATATCTTAAGTAATGAGATACTTCATTGAGATTAGTTAAAAAATCATGGGAGAAAAAAATTCTTCTTTATGTGATCCAACGAAAATTATTTGGATAACAATAAAGGGTCAAATTTTGTAAGTTCAAAAATGTACAATTAAAACTATAAAAAAATATAACATGTTAGATTTGGGAACTTTTTCATTTGAGTAATTGACTAAACTTTATAGAAGTTAATAAACGTTTTGTAATTTTCTAAGTATTTTATTTGTTAATTATAATAGATAATTTTATTTTTGCAGAGATTGTTTATTGTACTTGAATGCTAATTTTTTTTCTAAGATAAAGTAACTTGATTTATATTGTAATCATGATCATACGGGTAAAAGTCAAAATGATTTCATTTTCTATATTTATTATTTCCATAAATATACAAGATATGCCATTTGCATTGTTTGTGTCCCAAAATCTTTTTATTAATAGTAACTTAATCTAAAATAAAGATTGGAAAAAGAATTTATTGAGAGCAAATTTGGTATAAAAGAGAAAAAAAATTCTCTCAATCTTAATGCTATAATTCTTGCGTTCAAAATAGCACTTCCCATTAACATAAATAGTACATTCAAGTACTGCATTTAATTCTTAATTTTAAAAAAAATGATGCATTTATGTACGACAAAAGGTAACTACTATTCAACTTGTTAGCATTAGACAAAAAGGCAACAATGATAGATTTGTATACTACCTAATATGCACCATAATGACTATAAAAATTGATTTGATTTGTACTGTATGCACCGTAATGACTTTAAAAATTGATTTGAGTTGTACCGTATACACCTGTTTGTGAAATCAACAAATAAAATTCTAGACACTGAATTTTTTTTTTTTTTAGCATGAAGGGCATGTTGGCATGTATCAGCCCTGCCCAGGACGCAAATTGTCAAACTTAGCTAGATTAATAATTTAGATCAGTTCTTAAATAATTGAAAATGATTATGAGAAAACATATGCCAGAGATGTCCAACTAAATTTATAAATTTTATCGGAGTAAAAGAAAGGTATAAAATCACTGTTTTTGGATGGTCCAGAATTTTCATATCAAGTGATTTTCTACCTATCTTAAAAAATAGTAATAAAATTCTAAAAAATATAAAATTCAGTATGCAAATACATATTCATATAAAGATCATATTGAATAGTTCGGATCAACCGTTAGAATTTTGAAGACAGAAATATTGATCTGTATTATGAAACAAGCCATGATATGCATAATTCTATAGATTCACTCCTAAATAATTATCAAATTATACTTTGACTTCCATCTTTATCTCTGCACTTTACCTACATGGGAAAATGTTTATTAGAGCATCTGCATCCCTGAAACTAATTAGAGTTTCTAATCTGACGTGGCAGTTGCTAAATCAGTTTTAGGGATGTAGATAGATTTCTTATTTGGCAACTTTGCTCAATAATTTTTTATTAAGAAATCATTTATAAACTCTGACGTTTCAACGATTGGCCTGTATTCGCTAAAATTAGTTTAATTTACTGTTGATGTGACTTATCAATTTTAATTTACTGATGATGTGGCTTAAGAAACTCTAAAATTAGTTTCAAGAACGTTGACATTTAGAAACTACAGAGTCTATAATTTCTTAAAAACAGTTAACAGTTATTTAGAAACTCTAAGAGTTTCAAAAATGTAGATACTCTTAAATGGTAGAGTCACAATTCTTATCAGAGAAACAAATTGGATAACTCTTGGTATTTCAAATTTTCAATAATGCTTATAAAATTTGGCCTTAGGGGTTTTCTAATTCAGAAAAAAAACTTTCCTAAATTTTAAAAAATAAAAATGATATTTAACAGCCGGCTTCTCTTGGAACCAACAAAAGTTGGCCACGATATCATACTTTGGGATTATGGTTGCCACGTTTTTTTTTTTTCTATTTTTCTTTTTTTTGTCTTCACTCCTCGCATGTTGTCTTCTCGCTCCGTTTTTAACAAATTCTTAGCAAGTTGGGATATTCTTCTATTTAATTTGGACCGTCTGATTTGCTTGCATGGTCCAGAGATTTGGAATAAAATTTACATGCCAGAAGTATATTAAAAATCAGTAAAATTCAATCCATTATGTCTCTAAGGTAGGATATATTCAGAATAAATTCTTCAACCAGAAAAAAAAATCCCGAAGTCTGAATCCTCTGAAGTAACTCAAATTTTGAGTTTGGATTCGGATCGTCCAATCTGCTTTGGCATAAATATTAAAAGGGTTATTTGTATTCAACTTGAACCGGATTAGTCCAGATCTGATATAACGGTCCATATCTAAACTCAAAATTTGAGTTACTTCAGAGGATCCAGACTTCGGTTTTTTTTTTTTTTTATGTAAAGAATTTGCATAGATTTAACTTATCCAATTTGATGGTTGAATTAGGAATGTATCGTCACACGACTCTATTAATTGAGATAAATATATTGACAACATTGTGACTTTATGCGGCGCACGAGTTATATTTTTATCCTGTTAATTGTAGATTAAATAAATAAATAAAATATGGACAAATATAATGTATAGGATTCAGATCCAGTGCAGTATCCTACTGTATATAATGAGATTTTCATCATTGGTTTTAATCCAACATAAATCTCAAAGTGGATTCCCTATAGTTCAAATAGGCACAAAAATAATATTGATTCAGCTCGAAGTTATTTTACACGTTAGGGTACTGCACCGAGGATACTCATTCAGAATGTATAAAATCCGTATTCCACTATATACGTGAGGTACAGTTAATAAATCCATATAGTTCTTTGATACGAATTCGTATCACCTAAGGTAACATAATATTTTACCTCAAATTTGATGGTCCGGTAGAATAAACTCAAATTTGATTGGTCGAATTTCTATCGGACCGTGATCCAAACAGAAATATTTTGTTGCCTCAGAGGATATGGATCCTGTATCTACAATAGCCATCGAATACAAGTATACAATTGCCTCACTGGGTACGGATTCGAATGTATATTGTATAACCCAAAAAAATAAACAGACGGTATAGAATAGAATACCCTACCATGGCATGATACCATCCATAGTGACATAACTCGCGAATTATACGCGTATAATTCGTTTTTTTCAACATAATTGAACCGAACTCCATATAATACGCTGAAAAACGTATAATATGTTTATTCGCGAATAAAACACGTATAAAACACGAGTTACGAATTATTCACGATAAAAACGCGAAAAAAACGACAAATTTTTTTTTTTGAACTTTTTTTGATTTTTTTTTTTAAAGTTTTTTTTGGGGTTTTTTTTTTTTTACTTCCTTGTTGTACCGAATCATTCCCGAATTATACCCGAATCACGAATTTTTGATCTCGCCGAACCGAACCCGAACTTTTGATTTGTTACTATGATACCATATATGCTAGATGAAGTAGGAATTGTAGACGATCCGGATCCCACTATCCTGCAGTAGTGGAGGCCACCATTTAGCCGAAACTCCAGCCACGTGTCGGTGATGGACGTAATCGGTAAGATTGTCATTGACCGGATATAGCCGTTAATCCCGTCATATTTTTAGGACGAGAGATCCTCTACCCATTTTATGTCCAACAACCAATGAGGTTTCTGATCCGTGTGGGTCCTCATTATTATGCTGATTCTGTACATCTCTCACATCCATTTTGACTAACTTTTACCAGTACCCTAGTTGGCCAATTATAATGAAACACGTCATCTCGTGTAAAACGTAGTAAATATCGAAGTTAGTTCAGATGATTAATTGTTCTTACTTTGGCACGGTCACGGATTGAGGAAATAAAGGAGGGAACTTTTCTTCCATTTCTTTGTTTTTCTGCCACTTGTTTTTTATTCTTGAGTAAATATACTGGATATAACATTTCTACCATTAAATTTTTGAATCATCAAAGTCTCTCTCCGAAAATTTTCTGCAAATACAATAAGTCTACGATTTAAATCTTAGACCAGATTCATTAAAATTGTCCACTCCATTTTACTCATTTTTTTTGTTTTCTCTCAGGCTACTGGAGACAGCTTCAAGCTTCGGAACAAAGTTTCATCCATCCTCATCATCTCTGAGGTAACGGAATATTTGAGTTTAGATCTACACCGTTGGATCAGAATCCGGGCCAATTCCTCCGAGGTAGATTAATGTACGGAACCCTTTAAAATTCGTGCCAAATCAGACAGGACGGTCCCTCTCTAAACTCAAAATTTCTGTTACCTCAGGTGATATGAAATCCGCCTTCTAGGAGAAGAAAACATTTATAAAGTCAAACTAATTTGATTGAATTCCCTCTTAAATTATTTCCTACTTTCCTCCCTATTTCTACAATTATCAGTTGTCCAATATCTCTCTCGAGTTCTCTGTGAAACAATGAATCCCGATCCCTAATTAAACGCGATATTTCAGATAGACCAAAATCAGAAGATCAATGGAGAACCTGCCATCGCACATAATCATTGAAATCCTCGCCAGTGGGCGTCTCGGCCCATCTGACTTGGCGCGGTTGGAGGCCACATGCCGGCTATTCCGTTCTAGGGGACACGTGGCATTTTCTGGTGGGGAGTTCGGTTCTCTTGTGGACTATGCTGCTTACCGAATTTGCGAGAATCATGAAATCTTTGCGTCGCTCAGTCAGGAGGCTAAACTTGCATTAGTAGAAAGATGCGGCGGTAGTTGGAAAAAGGCACTCCGATTTTTGAAATCAGTTGAGGGATCCTCTGGCACTGTCGAGACAGCTTCAGGAAATGTAATTTAGTTGAATTGAATTTACCTTTATAATTATATTTCTTCTGTGCCATGATTGTAGAGAGAAAAAAGTATGCACAAAACCCTGAAAAAGCCCTGACTTTGTATTCATAAGCAAAAGTATAAAGTCATAAGGGTTACCATGGCAAATTATTATCATGTGGAATTGCTCGACATAATATGGGATTAATTGGGAAAGGTAGCAAAGAAAAGAGTTGCTTGTCATATCATATAAAGTTTGATTACCAGAGGTAGTATCAAGTCGAAACAGTTACGAGGGCTTAATTTTAATGTCAATTTCTACATTTGTCACGGCATTGCTAGAGTTAATTACCAGAAAATATAACTTAATCCCTATGCAGCTATGCTACATTGTATTGTTTTTTTGCTGGTGGGGAGTTCGGTTCTCCTGTTTTATTGCTGAAAAAGCCAAAAGTCAACAAAGAACCAAAGCAACATAATGCAAAAACTTATTACAACCTCAACAGCATATGAGCTTTAAATTTTTTTTGCAAAAACTTTGATTACAAGAAGGGACCTGCAATTATACAAATGTCACTCGATCCTCCAACATAGTCCTCCTTGTAATTATTTGTTTATTTGCAGATGCAAGTTACAACAGGAAGGTACCACACACTATTAATTCATGATTCCTCTGTGTACTCATGCGGCTCGAGTTTATGTGGCGTGTTGGGTCACGGTCAGGATATAACACAGTGTGCCTCCTTTAGCCGTGTAAATTTACCGTCTCCTTCTCAGGTGATTAATATCTCTGCCGCTCACAACCACGCTGCTTTTGTGATGCAAACTGGAGAGGTAATTATTGTGCTTTTATCTAATTTCCTTTAATGGAGAGCAAGACGAGAATCGTCTCTTACATGCAAGTAATATATTTTTTTTTATTAAAGGTGTTTACATGTGGTGATAATTCTTCATATTGTTGTGGTCATGGAGAGGTGGGTCGAACCATATTTAGACCAACTCGCATAGAAGCACTTGATGGTATTCCTTGTAAACAGGTAAATGCTGTGCATAATTATAACACCAATTTATTTATAAACACAGTGCAGTAAATAATGAATAAATATTTTTCTCTCTTTGCAATTTGTTGTATGCTACTACTGTAACCCAACCTAAATCAGTTGTAAGCACTTAGAAATAACTTCAAATTGATTGAAGATTGACCAAATGGATCTTGCCTTCAACAAAGCTTTCTTGACAGATGCAATTTTTTATTTTTTGCCATATAGTACATTAATAATTGTATATGTATCATTTCTATGTTTAGGTTGCCACTGGTCTGAGTTTCACAGTAATCTTGACCCGCAGCGGCCAGGTCTACACGTGTGGGAGCAATACACATGGCCAGCTCGGCCATGGCGACACACTTGACCGTTCAGAACCAAAACTAGTATCTCTATTTGAAGGCCTTGGTCGGGTTGTTCAGGTGGCTGCCGGTGCAAGTTACACATTTTCTGTAACAGATGACGGTGTGGTACACTCTTTCGGGTCGTGTACAAACTTCTGCTTGGGGCACGGAGATCAGCACGATGTGCTATTGCCAAGAGCTATTCAGTTTTTTTCGCCAAAGAAATATTCATGTTGTTAGGGTTTCTGCTGGAGATGAGCATGCAGTTGCACTAGATTCTAATGGCCATGTAAGATTCTCTGTGTATCAGGTTTTGTACCAGTTAGGTCCATTATGCATCTGGCTGTGAACCAGCTGTTTTAGTTCATTTTCATCTTGTTTCCTTTTTTTTGTTTTTGATTTTGGGTCTGCTTTTACCACACCAAACAAGAAAAGAAAAAAAAAAGAAGCAAATAAGAAAGCAAAATACAAATTTTAATTTAATTTTGGTGCCCATGCTAATCATAGCATTGAAAATCCACATTTTTAAAATTTTCTGTGAAAGAAAGATGAAACAATGAGAAACACATTTTTTTCTGCAGGTATATACTTGGGGAAGAGGTTACTGTGGGGCCCTTGGTCATGGTGATGAAACTGACAGAACTAGCCCTGAAGTTCTCAGTAATCTCAAGAACCAAATTGCTGTGCAGGTTTGCAATTTTCATCTATGCCATTTTTTCTTCCTTGTTATCAACAATTGCTGGTCAATATAAAGTGATTATTCTATACTAGACCTCTTAGAAATTCAAATTATCTTCCTCTTTTTCAGGTATGTGCGAGAAAGAGAAAAACCTTTGTTTTGACTGATGAGGGATCAGCATATGCCTTTGGATGGATGGGGTTTGGCAGTCTAGGATTTCTTGACAAGGGTACCTCTGACAAGATCATGAAACCTAGGGTTTTAGACAGTTTAAGATCACACTACATATCCCAAATCAGCACTGGGTTGTACCACACCGTGGCTGTCACGAAAAAGGGCCTTGTGTTTGGATTTGGGGATAATGAAAGAGCACAACTGGGGCACGAGTGGATGCGGGGTTGTCTAAATCCAACCGAAATTGTGGTACAGAGGAGAATAGATGATTCTGGTACTAATAATGCAACTGTGGCAATAGCAGCTCAAAGTGGTTGATTTGAAGCTAATTTTATTGGAGTTCAATTGTATTTTAAATAATACAATTATTTATGTATGGTTTTATAGTTTGGCTTATTATTATATTTTTTCTAGTTTCCCAAGCATTGCTTTGATGATTTTGTGATATATGGTTTTAATTTTACAGTTTAAAGTTGTTATTCCTTGTGATTTCATAAACAGAGACACTTTATTTATCAGTATCAATTAATACGTGTAATATCTCTGATAATCATAGTTTCTTTAGATTTACCTTTCCATAAATTGTTAGTCTCCTGTAATACTTGTGCTATTCCAAATGCAATAGTGGGGTACTGGTAAATGTGTAAGGCACTGGCAACATAGGGTTAATGGCGCAGCAATACAGTGCTGGGTAGATTTCGAGTGTAGCAGAATTGAATGTAACTGGGATTTGGAGTTTAATGAAATTGCCTAAGGGCTTTTAATCAAAAAAAAAAAATATCTCTGATAATTTGCCTTAGTTTACTAGAACTTATTCAATAATATGATCTTTTTGTGGCCTCATCTAATGCAAGACGAGCTGGCATCAGCCCGATCGACACTGATCTATATTTAAAAAGAAAAAAAAAGGTAAATAAGTAATTTTGCAACCCCTCGCCCCCTTGCAGTTCTAGTCGTAGGAAACCTCAAATACCATGGATACAAAACTGATGATCAGGTGTCCTAAAAAACTGTATGTTGCCATCAACTTAGCAGTACGTGATAACTAAAATCATATTTTTCGCATGAGAAATCAGGTGCCCTAAAAAACTGTATGCTATCAACTTAGCAGTACGTGATAACTAAAATCATATTTTTCGCATGAGAAATCAGGTGCCCTAAAAAACGGTATGTTGCCATCAACTTAGCAGTACGTAATAACTAAAATCATATTTTTCGCATGAGAAATCGCACGTTCAAAATTCTATCAGACCTGATCCCATCTTTACTCAAACTCAGCTTAGCAGTACGCCAGTACGCATATTAATTTCCTACCAGACCTTTAAAAGTAACGAACGAACCCATATCAATATCACTTCTGTTGTTTTACAGCTACTATTTTAAACTCTACCTTTTCCTTTCTTTTTTTTTTTTTTTTTTGTAGTTTTTGATATTTCCTACCAGAGGCACTCCTAACACGAAACCGATACACCGCACTTTTTTTTATCCGTCTATACTCTATCCCAGCTCTTTGAAGAAAACACCATTATATCTCCTGTCAAAATAAGTTTTTCAAGACTTCCTAGAAGAACAATCTAATCCCATGTGGACTATCACTCTGTCTAATCATATATGGTGTGGTGAAGAAGTGTAATCGCATGCAGTTCATTGTCAGGCATAGTCTCAGTGAACCTTTTTGATCTGGAATACCAGTGTTTTCTTCAAAAATTAGGAATAGATCAATATGAGAGAGGCAGAAGAATTTGTGAGCAGAGGTAGCTTTGCAATAACGCAAAAGGGAAGTCTCTTGTGGATGTAGTACCTCATGCGGAGTGACATCAGAGATCAGACTCTATGATCCAGTGATACTTCTCCAAAAACATCCACTAATTCAAGTTCTTCATAGGCGCCAACTATGTTCAGTGCTTTTGACAGTGACAGTACGAAATTTTACCAACGAGAAAAATTATAGCAGTGGTCTAAATGACACAATATTTGCAGATACAAAACCAAATCATTAATTTACAATTTCATATATTCAACACCTACCTTTTTTAGGACAAAATGCTACATTTCACATATCTATCCAACAAAGAGCTCAGGGAGAGAGCACAAGAAAACAGTCAAACTCTGATGGAGAATTGAACTTGGGGGAAAAAAGAGTACAAAGAGAACATCAAATAAAGTACCTCCTAAATCCAAGTTATTGACAAACAAAGAATAACCAATATAAAAACAAAAACCATCAGAAAACTCATACAACCAGCTCTCAATACTGTAACCAAAAGCAAAACAAAAGATAATTACTTGTTCTCAAAACAGTAACAAAGACAAACAGCTACCTTCTTCATTTTTTCTAAATCAATTTAATTAGCTTTGGCAGGTGCTGGGGCCGGTGCCGGTGCCGGTGCTGTTGGCTCTGTTGCCACCTCGACTGATACAGGTTTCTCCCCCTCAGGCAAACCCGACTCTGCTGTACCATTTGTCTTTGCCTCCTTACCTTTAGCCGGTTCCCCTTCCTTCTTTGCCCCTTCTTTTCCATCTTTAGCATCCTTGGGAGGTGGGGGAGGTGGGATCATATGTGGCGGTGGTGTGTGCTTAAGTTTGACGAGTATCTGACGCATTCTAGAAAGATCAGTGGGTTTACCGGGTTTTGGGCCTTGCATCACGACTACGTTGGGCTGCTTTCTTATCTTGATCTACCTTTTTAACGCCTCGTTTTTTCTCAATATTTGCAATTTCATGGGGGATTAGTTCAGAAATTGCCTTCCAGTAGTGCTTGTCAGCCTCCTTGTGGAATTTCTCCTGGTTTTTCAAGAATAGCTGGCAGAAAATAAAACACACAAAAGAAACATTAGATAAAATCCTGCCTGGTTCTGGTAATACCCAGATTTGATAAGTTTGTACTTGTTATTTTTGCAGCAGAGATTTCTTAGCTGCCGATTGGTTGAAATGCTGTTGTTAAAAACTGGATATTCTATATAGTTCTGGTAATGAATAGGTTACCATGATATAAATGCTTAGTTTTTGATACCTTCGATCTTGTAGATAATATGATACTACAATTGATTTTACTCTGTGCGAAGTCTGGTGGTGGGGAGGTGTAGGGGAGCAGGTGCATAATTTCTGTTTGATGTGCACAGTTTGTTATTGCAATTCTGGTTTTATGCCAGTTTATATGTATATTGTGTTATTGATTTTGTTTGGTTTTATGGTAGTGTGCAGAGATGTACAAGTCCTGGTGTTGTGCTTTCTTAAAAAAAGAAACAAACCTGCTATGAATTGAACACAACATCATCAAGCAAGAATAGGAACATAGTTTAAATTCTGATTTATGTCCTTTTTACCTTTTCTCTTTCTCTGTTGTTGGTCATGTTGCTCTCACAGTTGGTCTTTCTCTTCTCATAGAATGATTTTTTGAACTCTTCGGCTTCAGTAATTATTTCATTTCGCCTCTCTTTCTCCCTTTTCTCTTTCTCCTCTAGCTCAATCTGATTCTTTCTGCTCATATTAAGAAAATTCAACACTCAGTTAGGATAAAATTTCTTTGACCAGAACCAATCCATTTTATACGTAAAAAAATACCATCAAGGGGCACATCAGTAAGTGTCTCGTTTCTACATAAAGTTATAAAATATACAGGAATGGGAGAAATGCTGGTTCTCTCAGAATGGGTATCTCAACCAGACAAACTGAAGGTCCATAATCAAGACTGGATGATACGGAACTATATATGACAACTCTATCAGTTCATTAAAAAGTAATACTGAATTAACTCTGTCTAGAACTTGCTAATTCTAGCTTTATATATTGTAACTATGGCTAGTCAAGGTTTCAGTTGGGATTTTTTTATGGAATATCATGGAAAATAATTGACATCAGGAGTTGGACTAAAAGAACAAACTCAAGTTTATGCCTCCTATGGATCTAGTTAAGTTTCCAATTCAGGAACAACAAGTTATCCCAACTCAAAAATACTCTTCCTATTAGCTAAGCAGGTCTGATTCATATTCTACCCATTATCCGTCCATAGTTCAAGCCTGAATTTTATCCATTTTGGTGTTAAACGGCTGGAAGATACTCCATTTAGCTTCAATCATCCAAAGATTCATTCCAACACACTGAACAGCTTTAAAAAGTAAATCATATAGAGAAAGGATCTAACCGACGCCACTCTCTGAGCATGAATCCTTCTTCCTTCATCTCATCTGGATCGGGTAAGACAGGTCCATCCGAAGCAAATATCTCTCCGTTATCCCCTCCGTAGCCATTGGTCGACTCTACTGGCATGCCGAACTGAACCGGATCAGGCCCCGACCCGGATCCGAAGCCTGACAGCCCTCCGTACCCGTCCGGTGAATCAGGCATGGCCGACATAAAAACCCCGTCAGAGATGGGTCCCGCGGTGACATCAGCGTCGGTAAAGGAGGAGTAGGCGCCTTCCTCGTAACCGTTGGATTCATAGGGGATCTCCTGCACGGAGGGATCCTGACCGTCGATCGGAAAGGAGTCGAACGACGACATGGCTTGATTTGGATTCGTTTGGTTCTGTTCTAGTCTTCTAGATCTGAGATGAAGAGAGGAAATGAAATAGGAGAGACTGTAACAAGGTCGAGGAAAATAACAGGAACTTAGGTAGACAGGCGGTGCATCATAGACCGTATCACTTCGAATGGGGCTTTTGGTATATACAATGTGTGGGTCCCGCATATTGGTGATAAGCCACATTTCTGAACCAGGTTTAGGGAGAGTTCATCGGAAAATTATATAATGCATGCAGTCGAAGTCTACGCGTAAAGTCATCAGCTTGGTCCCACCACCTCTACCTTGAGATCTTACGACATCTCGATGTGGCAAGGTGGTGGCTTGACCGTAATTTCCTAGATAAGTCACGTTGCACAACCCAATAAAACATTGAAATGTCTTTTCTATCCCTGTTTCATGTTATGATTTACTAAGATGACTTTACAATTACTAAAGATTCAAATGATTGGTAGATAGAACAACTAGAAAGTGAGCAGAAAAGGATCTGGTACCAAACTTAATTAGTATTGTTCCAAAATATAACGCTACAATTACAAACTTGTAAGAAGTGCACTACACTTTCAGAACCTATACAACATGAGAGAGAGTTGCTTGTAATATCCATACAACAAATTACGACAAAGAAACTAGAAAGCTAGGGAACTACTACATCTAGATTTACACTTGCACGGTGTGCACATCTAGCCTAGCCATGTGCTCCATCAATGCCCTGCATAATTATGCAACAAAACAATAATTATATAATTATACAGAATATTCCAATAAAAGAAAAAATAAAAGAGTTAATAATAGATACCTAGCCAGTTAGGTAAGCCAGCACTGGTTGCATAATGAAGAGAGAGATTGGTTGTGCCTTGATTAAATGGGGTGGTATCCAGTGTATGAGGAGGTTGAGGCACTCCACCACCCTTTTTACGCCATAGAAAATAATACAAGAAAAAGAAAAGAATTCAGTAAACTAGATCCAACAAGGATTATTTTAATGGATAGTCTCATTGACTTCATGATCCCTTTATATTTAGTTCCAACTTCTTCGTGTTGTTTTTGTTTATATTTGGTAGTTTCTAATGAAGTGGAATGCTTTAGTTTGGTCCCTGACAATTCATCAAATAAATAGAGATGCGAAAAGAATGGCCTATGAAGTCAGGTTGGTACAATACAGTTCCCGATGAAATTATTACAGATTGTTGGCAATAATAAATGAAAATGAAATGAAAGAATTCAGAGAATTTAAAAAAATAAACATTTTTACCATGTACAATTGACCATATGCAGCATGGACTCCATTGCCTTGATTATCTGGGTGCATTGGTTCATAGTTCATCTCTCCTACGGTATTAGGTATCTCCTAAATTTTAACGCCTTATTAGTTAAATATAAATCTGAAAAGCTAATGTGATTATTTAACAAAGTAACAATATCATATATACTCCAACCAAAAATATATTCCTTTCAACGAGGTCATACATCATTCTTCTCTCTACTAAAAGAAACATGTAACTACACCTCCATGCTCATTTGAAGTTAATATATTAAAAAAGGAGTTAAAGCATTTACTGTTTGTACATCCAAACTTACGGTACGCATTGTACCACTTATAATGTTTCAGGCCAAGTTCAAAAACCTCGCCATATAGTCAACACTACTAAACAATTTTATAGTATAAAAGATTTCCAAATTAGATATACCTTGTATGCTTGGTGTGTCATGTCACCGCCAGTTGTGTTCTGGCTGACTGAACCATTTTTCTTCACTGCTTTCTTTTTCTTCTTGTTCAACAACTTCTTTGACCCACCTCGTGAATTCTGACCCGGGCTTTCCATACCAGTACCACCCTCTTGCGACCTCACATTCAAATTAGGTACAAGTGGAGATGCACTCAGAATACTCTGTACCTTTTCTTCAACCTGTTTATCCAATCCATCCAGCAAACTATCAACCAATAGATAAGACTCTTCATACATAGAAGCCCTGGCCGCAACTTTAAAGAACTTCCGGCATAAAATTTTATTTCTAGCCGACACGCTCCTCTTGACATTTTCTCCATTACCAGTAAAACTAATTGCACCATTAACATTTTTTGCTTCCTTGGTCCACCTTTTTAGAATGTAACGTTCAGGTAATAATTTAATGTTCATTAAATCAAGCACCTTTAGGGCATGACCACATAACCAACCATGACTCTCAAATTTGTTACAGTTACAGAGAACCATTTGGTCAGAAACATTTCCAATTACTTTGAAACATTTTTCATATCTCGATTCCAGTTCCAAATCCCCAACTGAGACAAAGAATTCGTTCTTTTGTTGGCCCTCAAATGGTGGCTTTACATATGCACCCATGGCAAGTTCGTATTCATCCTGGAAACTTTCGAAAATTTTCGGAGTGTAGATGCGACTTGCTTGCAACAAAATAGGAGTTTTCATTTTGAGAAATGGAATCCTTCTCTTGGAAACTATTTCAGATTCGATTTCTTTCTGACGAGTCTGAGACACCAAAACCTCGAACTGTTTGAAGAAATGGACTACTTCCAAATCAGAACTAAGGCATGCTTTCAAATCCTTATTAAAACCCTCATTTAACTGCAAGTTTTGCAAATTTAGGGTTAGTGCTTGTTTCATGTAACACTGGGCCCATTTCTCTTTTATTTTATACATGCCATCTAACCACGGGTCGGCACTGACCTTCCTTCTTAAAGCATCAAACTCCTCTTCAAATTCAGCTTCTTCAAAATACTCAGACATGCATTCCCTAAATGCAGCCACTATGTCAATACCGTCTTTATTGTACCGGCTCAAGACCTCGGTTGCATCTTGCATTATAGAATCTGCACGCAACCCATGTACTGTTTCTGGCATTGCCTCAGCTATCGCTCTCTCCATTACCGGATTAGGGTCAGTAAAGAGGGTTTTGGGTTCTTTATAATAATGGGTTTTCAAAAAGGTTTCAAATAACCATTTGAACGACTCAAATCGCATGTCATATAGCAAACCAGCACCAAAAATAACAATTTCTCTGAAATGGTTAACACCATAAAACACGCACAATGGCCTCAGTTGCAAATCCATGCAATTACTCGTGTCAAACACAACCACGTCACCAAACTGTTCATAATCAATGCACATTTTCGCATCCACCCAGAAAATATTTGTAACTCTCTCTTCACCATCAAGCTGCTCAGAATGAACAAAAGAGGGGTTCTCGAGCCTCTTTTCATAAAAAAAGGTTAGTAATTTTCCAGTGTCGCCATAAATCAAGTCCCTCTGACGGCTTGTCGGTAAATAATTAGGGCTAATTATGGAATCTTCTATCATTTCAATTTCCATTCCTGCAGTCTGAACCTGGGAAGCACCTTCCCTTACTGGAACTTGTAAATCATGGTTATGGTCGGGTTTAAATTCATAAACCCGGTACTTACTTGTTTCTCTTATCAGCTTGACCGACATGCCTACTTGACAACCTGTACGGGTTTCAGGTCGGCGGGGCCTTGCGAACTTCACCCGCTTGTCATTTATGCGATGACCTTCATTCGAGCATAAAAATCCTCTAGAAGAGATGCGGCCGGTTTTCTTGCACTTGTTGATGAAGTGTTTTCTCACACCAAAGCCCATTTTATTTCCATAGTTAACCCAGAAGTCCCATGCTCCTTCAATTGTCTCAAATTCCATGCCAACTCGAGGAATCCAGTCAGCAGATTCAGTACTTTCAATTTCCATTTTGTATTATACTTTTCTTTTTTTGTCAGGAGGAAAAATGTTGGTTTGGTAGTGAAAACTGCGGTTAAAATCTGAGAATTCAGTTGGGAAAATCAAAGGTCCTAAGGAGATTTCAACATGGGAAAGAGATTAAACTCATAGACATGAGAGCAATCATGTGATTTGGAACCTGAAATCAGAGAAAAGAGATTATTAAGCACTAACTAAAGAAAAGGCCCGAGTTTCGACCTTGGTCTGGAGATTTCTCCCAAAAATTAAACCAAGCTATGTTTTGGGAGCATTTTACTGGATTTAAGTGAAAAGACAGTAAGTTTTGAAAAAAGGAGGGAAAATTACAAGTTAAGTAGACATATCTGGGAATTACACCTCAAGTCGCCATTATCGCCTCAAGCTCGTGCTTTTCGACCTCCAGAGAAAACAGTACATACAAAACCCTTGTTTTGGGTATGTTATATGTGTAGAGGTTTAGAGTGAACTTGTGGTTTCAGTGATTGTGGGGAAGAAAGATGGATTCTAGAGCGAGGAATTCTAGAGAAGGCGGAGCGGTAACCCTAGATTTCAGAGGGTGGATTCTAGAAGAAGATGGAGTAATGACTTCCTTTGTGCTCGCAAGTTCGCAACTTTGTAGATCTATGATCTATCCTCTCCAGTACCGTTGATTTGAGAGATCCATTACATCTTGGTCTGTCTATGGAGATCTAACGGTCTGTGTTGCACTTCTGGAATCTCTATAGGACGTTTCTATTGGGCTGAGCAGGATTGAATGAATGTTATCTACTGGCCCAAGGAAAAAAATGAATGTTATCTACTGTACCAATGATTTAGCAAATTTCGATTTAGATCACAACCGCTCAATGTTCAGCGGTATGTCTCTCGCTTCGCTGAATTAGTCAGCGGTTTATTGCAATTTTTCTGAATACGTTGAAAATTAGAGAGATAAGTTTGAAGAGACGTGTTTAATGTTTTTTTGGAAATTGTGTCACACAACAGTACAACAAACTTGAACATCCTCACCACTAATATTTCATCACCACTAATATCACGTTAAAATTTTAGGTTCCAACCATCTATTCACTCAAACAAAATCTGAGTCATTCATTAGATAAATCTCAGCCACTCATCAAAACACATCTCAATCGCAGCATTTGAATTTGTTTTTGATTTTATACATCTATTTCACATTGTTAAACGTGTAGAAATCTAAATTTAGTCACATATATACTTGCCACATAAAAAACTACATTCAAATTGTTTCATCTAAGACAAACAGAAGGACGCGTTTTTTCTGACGCGCCTTCTCTCCTTCCCGACGCAAACCACGCCTTTTTCGAAATCAATCCCTTTTTCTCCTTCCTCTGTCACCGACGACGACTTCTCTTTTCCTTCCTGGAGAAGGAAACCGATATGGACTATCGCCCCACGCTGACTGTCCCATCTCTCACTCTTCCCCTATACCCATCCGACTGTTCCATCTCTCACCCTTTTCACATGCCACGTCCCACGCCGAGTGCGGCCGCAACCTCTGACACCCACCGTTGCTACAATCGCTACCATTTCCCTTTTTCTCTCTTTCTCTACGATCGCTTAAAGAAGAACCCTAAACATTGCTCAAAGAAGAAAAACATCTCTCTCTTTCTGATTTTTTTAGTGGTGAGAACCTATATCGGTACTATGCAAAACCAGTAGAAGTTTTCTCGTATTTTTTAATATCTCATGTGTGTGTGTGTGTGAGAGAGAGAGAGAGAGAGAGAGAAAGAGAAGGAGAGATGAGGAATGACGAAACAGTGAAGCTGATCAGTGCCGAGTGTCGACGGATTTGAATTCATGATCAATTGGAGAACGACCATGGTTTTCAATACCTTACGCAATATGCTCACCTCCCCTGGTAAGCGGTAACTCGAACGCACTTCTCTTTTTTTCTTTCTCTGACAAAATTGAATTTGAATTTAAATTTAACCTAATTTTTTTTTTACAAAATTAGAGAAGTTCTCTCATCCGACAATTGTTGATTTGGTTTAACTATACCTTGTGGATTGATTTGATTTCATTGATTTGGGGAAGTGTTAAGGGGTTCTTCTTTGATCCTTGCTTGTAAATGTGATTGTTTGAGTGAATCTCTTCTTGGTGATAGCTTGTTTATTTGGAAAATCATTATTGAGCAATTGATATCTTAATTTGCCCGTGTTGTGAATTTTTGAATTGTTGATCGATCGATTTCTATCAAGGCATGCTTCACTATTTTGGTTTTTGTTAGTAGCAATGTCATAAATCACAGTACTCTATTGTCTTACTGGGCAGGTCTAAACACTGAGGAGACACTACAAGAGGTGCAAAATTGGATGCTTGTTGATATGGATATGATACCACTACAAAGTGTGCCCCCTAACACTGTTTCATTACTCTCTGGTACAGTGGTACCAAGTGAGAATGCTGTGATACTGTTTGGACAGTAGAGCAAGAGAATACTACTGAAATTTTTTGACCATAGTACAAGCTGTTCTGTGCTACAAGTTTTGTGATTTTAATAAGTTGATTGTCTTTGGTCTTTTTTGCTTTGTTGCTCGTTGCTTTTCAGTTCATACTATGTTGGTTGAGATAATACTATGACATATTGTGTTTGGGGATTGTGTTTCAGGCATATAGGTCGATGAGGTTAAACGGAGATGAGTGCGAGATTTGAGCTGGCGGCATCTAGCTCTTGTACCAGTACTGGTACAGTTGAGCAGGAAGCAACCAAGCCTTGTTGATGAACACACTGTGTGAGTACTGAGACCTTAAAGCCTAGGTTTTCTTTTAGAGCAAGGGGTAAGTTATATTTTGTTTTTGTTTTTGGAACAATTGTACTGTAATTTTGTTAGTAATAAGCTGAGTACTTGTGCCTTTTCATCAAAAAAAGAAGAAGAAGAGATTGTGATGGTGTTAGCCAATCAAATGATTCTCCCGTGAAGAAGAAGCAAAATGTGAGTGTATATTTCATTTCTAATTTTGTAGTGTTTACTAAGATACATATAAATTAAAATTGTCGTTTTATTCCATTCTTAAGTAGTCATATTTTGTACCAAAAAGAATTTACAGAAGCTTTATTTTTCGATAAGAACCTTATATTTCTTTCTTTATGTGAAGATTTCCATTTTTTTTTACCAGTACCAATTTATTTATTTATTTTTAGGTATCTGCAGACACTAAACATGGCCAAGAAATTGAATTTTCTGGTTCTAAAATCAAAGATAATTAAAAGGTAGCACACTAATTATATTTATGTGTCATCTTATTTACTAAGGATCTTCATTTTTTTTTTTGCTTTCAGCTTTTTTTTGTTTTGTTTTCTTGGTCTTACTTTGAACTGCATCAGATGTTGCAAATGCAGTAATATTTTCTTGAAAATGATGTTTTTGTGCCCATTAATAGAGAGCTTAGGGGCTTGATACTGAGTTCACATCAAAATTGAGTCGAACATTTTAATGACCGAATCCAATGTCTTTATCAATTTTTAAATGCAATGCAGTAGGCAAGAAAATGATACAGCTCTATGAGATCCTGTTAAAGGCCCCTGGTGTTTATGGGGCCCGCTTTAGTAGGTTGGGTTCAGGGGATGCTGTCTTGCATTTGTGGCTGCCAATCATACTGACAAGGCATCATAGTTTGTCGTAACTTAGTACGAAAAGGAACAACCTGAGTTAGTGTCTCACATCCTTCATGATAAGCGTGTTTTAGTTTGTGAACCAGATGGTTCAGCTCGAATTATTTTCCCTGGAATATAGCAAGCGAAATGAAAAACAAATGTTCAATTGGCAACTTATCTCTTGGTACTTTTGTTGCTAAGCTAACATATGATATCAACTGATATCTTCACTAAGGTTGAATTTTAGTAGAAGTTAATCATGGTCCTATTCTACATGTCCTTGCCATCTCATGTATACTAATTTCCTTGAAAACTTTCAAAAGAGGTGGGAGGTTCTCTGACAGGTGGGGTTCATGCGAGAAGAGTGAAAAAAAAGGTTTAACGGCTGAAATGAGGGCCAAAAAAAAGGTTGTCAGGTAAGAAATTGGATTTGTAGATAAGCAAGTACATGCTCAAGAGGCCGAGCGTGCTAAGTTCATTCCTGAAAAGGCTGAGCATGACAAGAAGAGTGGTATTATTAGAGGAAATGACATGCAAATTTGAATGTTATCTCAGGTTTAATATATTTTTGTTGTAGTTATGAGATCGCAGTCGTTGTCTGCGAAGTGTTGTAATACCACAAATGACATGGTTGTGTTTAAAAATGCTTATGTTGAATGATCATGCAAATATGAATGCTATCTGAGGTTTAATATCTCTTTGTTGTAGCTTGATATTGCAGCTGTTGTCCGCGGAATGTTGTAATGTGACAAATGACATGGTTGTTTTTAAAATATGCTTTTGTTGGATGATCATGCAAATCTGAATGCTATCTTGTGTTGAAATTTCCTCTCTCATTTTTGGGTTAAATTGATCTTTGCCTTTGAAATTTTCTGTCAATGGATTTGATTTTTGCCAAATAAAATCATTGCTGAATTTTTCCTGACGCCAAATTTTCTTAACATTAGCCTTTTTTGAATAGTAATATACCTTTTTCATTGGGATTACTGATTTGGTTCTTTGCTGTTGTGTCCACTTTCAAGAGAATATACCTCGCAACCGTAACAAAGTACAAACAACATCAAAAAATCCCAAGCCCAGCACATACCTTAAAAAAAACAAAGTTACATCCAGCCCCCTGACTAACTAAGAATTTACAACAATTTGATCTCTAAACCAAACTTAGCAGACCAATTCACATGCTGATACTACTGTACCAGTTGCATACCACGTACCAGTAGCGTACCAGGAGGCACAGATGATCTTTTGTGATGATTTTATTGTTCCGGTACCGCTGATACCATCTGGTGACTCGGACATGTAAATACTTAAATATCCTCTCCCTCATTCATTTCATTTACCGTTGCAGAGCACAGGCACTCCTTTTGCTAAATTTTCGATTCCAAGATAAACACTGTTACAAGTCAGAAAATAAGCTAGGGGTCACAAAGGAATTTGATCAAGCTATTTTGTGAGCTGGTAAAGAAAACCATCATGGACAAATAGAATCAAATTTTATAATATCTTAATTACTCTACAAATTTTTCTAGCCTTCAAAAGTTGACATTTTGAAAATAACGAGCATTGGTACAGTGCTTAGGCTGGTACACACTTGTTCACCATAAGATCAAAGTTTTTAATATGTTTAAGGACACCTAGAATTTCTGAAACTCACTGAACTTCAAGCTTATAGCCATGCTACCAAAATGATATAATATAATTTTCATCATCATTATCATCAAAACATGACTTGTGTAAAGAACTGAGACAAAAATAGCCTGAAATGCCCTCTGCAAAAAAAAAAAAATAGTAAAGATAGGGACCCAACTGTAAAAAACCTTGCCATGGCCACTGATTGTGATTTTGGTTCAATATTTTTATTTTTTTTATACTTCTAATGTGTCTTTATTTTTAATTTTTAATAATAAGATTTTTAAAATTTATATGTTAAAATAAAGCTGTTAGAATGTGATCTATATTATTTTCGCTACATACACATAAGAAATTATCACTTTTCAGCTTTTTATTTATATGAATCATTAAGTTGATAAATTAACGTCTAGAAATTATTTATGAGTATACAAGCTCTTAATAAAAATTAAAATTAAATTAAAATGTCGTAATCATTTATATATACATAGAGAAAATGATATGACTCATAAGCAATGTTTTAAATAGCGTTTATAGCGTCATAGCGGGAAGTCTACAAAAAAAGCTATAGCGAATAGCATAGCTATAGCGGAAGTTATGCTACATAGCATTTTTTTTTTTTACAAAAATTATATTATATATTTGTACTAAATATCAACATTATCTAAAGTCTCATAGAACAATAAATAACACCAAATTAATTAAGAAATTATAATATTCATATTGAACCAGTACAAAGTCCAAATTGCTGTTCAAAATATCCATAATTCCATAGTAATATCATAAACTATTGATCTTTTTCTATTCAAAATATATTAAGCATCATGATTCATGACATAATCTATTTTTTTTTCTATTCAAATTTCAAAATAACCTAGACAAGGGTTTCCTTCTCGGTTTGGGCAAATTAAAATATCTGTAGCAACAAAGCTTTTAATTGATTTCGGTTTGGGCTTTTATATAACTTTTTTGAGTTGTTATTTAAAGCCCATATAAATTGCCTAAAAAAGCCCATTATGCATAGCGCGCTATTTGCGCTACACGCTATGCGCTATAGTGGACCACTATTACCGCTATAGCGGCCTAGCTTAGCGTTTAGAGTCCAAAAACGCTATAGCGCGCTATTTAGAACACTGCTCATAAGTCATATCTAATGTTTTGTTTTGATATTAAATGTTAAAGTTTAAGTTATTGAAGTTTTAAAATTAGAAGCACATGTAGACATAAAAAATGGAGTTGAACCCTTCGCTATTTTCAAAGACTATTTCTGTCTTTTTATCTTATTTTATCCCATAGTCTAATATAATCCCTCAATTTTTATTTTTTCCCTCGAATTTTGTCGAGTCTATCAGGCTCCATCAATTGTCTACTTTATGCCTACGGGCTTGTATTAAAAAAAAAAAAATGTCTGGTACATGTTTTATTTTTTCTGCCGAAGTATAAAAAAGGTTCTTGGGTTCAACTGACAACTATATTAAAGTCGTCACGTTACTGCGGAGAAGTGTTGAGTCCCATATTTGTTTTAAAATACACAGAATTAATGGGAAATTTGATAAAATAACTCTTCTTTCGAAAATATCAAACAAAATACTCTCTCTTAAATTCTTTTGTCAAAATGACCCAATGGCATTAGTCCCATATTTCTCTTCACTTTCCTTCTCCCTTCTCCGAATCCATATCCTCCCAGCTGCTGGAGGTAGAATGGGTAGAATCTACGGCCGTTCATTTTATTAACGATCACGATTTAATCTTGCTAGCAACCCAACCTTACTTTTAATAATATTGAATTGACCGGCTGATTGGTCCATCTCTCTCACGAGAGAACACACGGCGTAATTCACTTTCCCACCTATAACCATTTCCTCCGGCTTACTTCATCTCTCCCGGAACCTCTGTGTCAACCCCGGCATCCTCTCCGCCTGACCTGCTTTTGTTTCTCCATCTTCTATACCTCCACTTTGTTATCTAGACTTCTTCCGCTGGCACACCTCGGACAATTCAGAATCTCATTTTCACAGTTTTAAATATGAGTATGATGAAGCTTCAAAGACAAGGGATATAAATACACAAAACAAATTGCTGGATACAGAAACAAGAGGTTTTCTAAAGAATACTGATAGAGCAACGAACATCCATCCTCATCCAATGTTGTACAAGTAATCAAGTATACAACTAATTTTAAGTACTCAAAAACAAGAAACCTAATAATAGAATAGAAAGATGTAATACTCTCTCTCCTCTCATAACAAAGAAACCATTTTTCAACTGTAGTTGCTCATGCCAATGGTAGCACCTGCATATGAGGTCTCACCGGCAGCATCACGAGCCTTAGAGAATGAAATGTAATAGAACTCAGAAAGAATTGCAGTGAAAAATACAAAGGCAGCCCCTGCGCCGAAAACTCCCTTCCGTACAGTCTCACAAGAAGGCGGGTCGTTCACAAAGAGAGTGCGGTACTTTGTATGGTACGCATTTCTTACCGACCCAGCCAGTAGACATGCCTCAGCAATTATAAAAGTCAACCTGTAACCACAAAATTGAATGTGATTATGCAAATGTCTTGCAAGTTCTCGGTTTTTTAAGAGATATAATCACTGAAATTAGGTACATTTTCTATTGTGTGCTCATATGCAAACTCAAAGTTGATACATTATCTCAAAATGGAATACCAGAACTACAATATTAGAAAATTTGAAACAAAAAAGAAAAGAAAATACTATTGGTTTTTTTTTGCTTGAAATGGACACTAGCATCCTAAAATTGGGATAGTTAACAATATGGCATTTAATGCTTGATTGGCATACACAATGTGAAACCCCAGCACGTTTAGTGAACAATAATCTAGTGGCAACTGTCATTTATTTTATTCAGCAGCTCATGATTAGTGGTACTTCTAGGTTGATGCATCATCTTTTTTTAGGTTCAATTTTTTTAGTTTATAAAGCATAGAAATGCTACAATATCAAGCAGACATAAAACATAGACATAACAGAACAGGAAATGAGCTATATGATTTCACAATTAAACAGCAATTAAGCAGTAGCAAAAAAAACCTTCAAGCTGTTAGAAGGATAATTTCCCCAGATTGATCTACATGTAACATATTTATCAAGGAACCTATGCATGTTCTTTACAAGAATTTATCATGCCCTTTGACCCAGACAAAAGGATTCGACATGACTCGGTTCTCTAAATGAGAGATCAAATTTCAAAACTAAATGAAATTAGCACATAGCATTCGAAAGAATTATTTTCTTATATGTGAAAAAAGTTGGTATGTACTTATTCCGTAGGTTCTCTTCAACCATATGAAACTTCCTTCACTTACGGACACAAATCAAATGTGCTTAAAAAGTTAACATTTGTTCAAAATATAATTTTTTAAGATTTGATCTTATCAAGAGCAACACAATTTCAGTAGGCCTTAATTTATGGTGACTTTACTTCACTCAGTTACTCAAAAAAGCATCTCATTGGTCAATACAATTCTGGTCAAAACATGCACATGTGAAGTTGAGGAACCACATGTACTAATCAATATTTTACTGCAATAAATAAATTACCAGCAGAAGAGGAAGAGTATAAGGGCACAGGCACGGGACCCGCCGGGTTTGAGGACCCGGCCACAGCAGAAGCAGCGGCTGTAGACCATGATGAGAACTTGACTCAGCAGTAGGAAAAGGAGAGCACCAACACCATACCCAGTCGATATGTCGGAGTCATACACACAATACGAATAATTCTTTTCTGAATCTGACACAACCGATGCCTGATTTACAAAACAATACATACAAAAACAAATGAAACAGTGTCATAAAAATTGTAACTGTAAGGGGAGTTTCAGCCTTTCAGGTATCTTAAGGGAAATCTCGATTTGCAATTCATTATCACAGAATCCAGCCCCAATTGACAAGATATAGACTTTGCTACCCCAATCTTCACAAGTGTCCCCCAAAACGGGGGCAGAATTTATTGAAATTATTCTAAAATTGCTTCAAACATAGAGTAACAACAGATGGCATTAAGAAGTTTCAAAACGAGTATTGGAAATGGAACTCGACTAAAATGTTAGAGAGAACGAGAGAGAAGAAGGGACAGAAATCTTACCGTGCTACGCCGCTGCTCAGCCGCCACAGCCAATCCAAAAGCGACAAGATCAAACAAAAAGACTAGCACAAGAACAAGTACATTGGCTGATGCCATGACTCTCTCTCTCTCTCCTATGTTTTTCTGAGGAAATAGATGTGGTTTGTCGGTGTTATAAACGAGAGGAGAAGATGCGGTTTGTCGGTGATATGAATACAGATGGAAGTGTGTTTGTTGTGTAGATCTGAGAAAGAAGGGAAAACAAAAGGAGGGATTGTGAAACTGTGAGAGAGACGCACTAACGGCAGTGTGGTGTGGTGTGAGTGTTAATCCAGTAGGTTCGGTTCGGTTCGGTTCGGTACCAAAAGTTAGGTGACTCCTAAATTTAGGAAAATGATGCTAAGTCATTAAATGGTACATGTGTTTATTATTAAATGGTTGAGATTAGAATCAGCTTGAAAAGGAAAAGTACAATTACATAAACAGTCCTGACGAAGTTATAATTACAATAAACTCATTCTCTAAACATTTTTACAAGCTTTTTACGTACTTACAGCCTTATAGGTACCCAAACTCTCATTAAAATATTTGGAGGATTTTTTATACGTACTTGCTTTTTACGAATTCGAATCGGGTTAAAGCAGGCATAATAATGAAGATAACAAAAAAATAACCAAACTTTTAGTTACTAGAAAAAAAAATACAGAGTTGACATAAAATTAAAAAAAGAATTTCAAAATTATCCGATACGCACATATTAAGATAATATTGACATAGCGGATAACTTTGATTTTTTTTTTTAATTTCATGTCAATTTTGTATTTTTCTTTTCAGATTATAACTAAAAAGTTTCGGAAAAAAATAGAGGCATTAAAATATTACTGCAAAAGATTTTTTTATAACTTATACCGAAATTCTCCTTTAAGTAAACTAATAATAACTTTTATAGATGAAGACTTGGACAGGTGCTGAAACACCGAAATTTTAAAAATACTCTCAACAAAAAAAATAAATCAAAAGACCACTAATCTGTGAAAATTCGATATTTACTCGGGTCACAACATGAAATGGCGGACTCTAGGTTTGGGGACGCCATTTGTCGTTGCGGCCTTGCAAAAACAACAAAAAAATCAACTATTTCACTGAGTTTTTATTGATTTGTTTAATATTTTAAAAAAATAGAAAGAATAACTAATAATTTGAATATGTTAGAAAGAACATCAAATAAAATAGATAAAACATCTTATAATTTACATATACTAGAAGGACTCCGAAATATTTTTCAGGTATGACTTTTTCCGGTTGTAAAAAAATTAAACTATTTCTTAGTGTATTACTTGGAAAAAAATAAAAATGTTTTGGATATGAATTATTGATTCCGGTTCAAAAGTCATTTCTAGATAAATAAAAATATTAGTACATTCAAATTGTAAAATACTCCATTTATTTTATAAAAAAAATAGATTTGACATTTAGTAATGATGGCAAATCATTTTTTTTAAATAGATGGAGTACCTTAGAATTTGAATGTACTAGAAGGATCACGATAATTTCTTTATTTATCTAGAAGTGACTTTTGAACCGAAATCAATAATTCAGATTCAAAGCATTTTTATTTTTTTTCAGTAGCACACCAATAAATAGTTTAATTTTTTTACAGCCAGGAAAAATCCTGCTTGAAAAATGTTTCGGAGTCCTTCTAGTACATCTAAATTATAAGATGTTTTATCTATTTGTTTGATATTCTTTCTAATATATTCAAATGATTAGTTGTTCTTTCTATTTGAAAAAATATTAAACAAATCAATAAAAACTCAGTGAAACAATCTTGAAGTCTGCCATTTCACATTGCAGTCCCGGATAAATAAGAAATTCTCACATATTAGTGATCTTTTAGTCTATTTATTTTTTTGTTGAGGGTTTTTAAAAATTTCGGGCTGAAACATTTCCAATGCTGAAGAAGGGACAAATTCGACTTGAACTACCGCCACTTTAGCTTTGTTTAATATATTGTAATTCAGATTTATTTAGAAAAATGGGTCTATTCACAATCAAACTTCGTTCATATCGTGATAGCTGATAAAATATTATCAAATAACCAGATGAAAATTTAAATATATATATATAGAATTAAGCTATGCTACTACATGGAGTAAAATGCGTTAGTGCTCCACGCCGCTATATTTTTATTTTGAAAATCCAAACGACCGATCCGAACCGCTCAACATGATCTCCATATTGAAATGTGCTTGGAGACCAAATTTTACATTTTTTAGAATTTTTTTACTATTTATTAAGCCACTTTGAAAATCACTGATCCGGCAGTCCAGAATTTTTTACTGTTTTTCACTGTTCACCCGGATTTTCAGATTTTCAAAGTGGCTTAATAAATAGTAAAAAAATTCTAAAAAATGTAAAATTTGGTCTCCAAGCACATTTCAATATGGAGATCATGTTGAGCGGTTCGGATCGGTCGTTTGGACTTTCAAAATAAAAATACGGCGTGAAGTACAAACGCGTTTTACTCCATGTAGTAGCATAGCTCATCTATATATATATATATATATAATTTACAGCGTAAATAAGTTGCATATCAAGTTTAATGTAATGCAAAAAATCATTTAATCGTTAATTGAATACTGATATAATTAAACCGTTAAATTTCCAGATGAAGTCATGAATGATCAATCAATAATTAATTAGGAAAAAATTAATATACAACCTATTTAAACTTTAAATAAACTATCTATATATATTTTGATTTTAATTATTGATGTATTTACTATTATATTGTCAAATAAGACTACTGCCAAAATAATTTTTTTAGATTCGAGCATTGGTCTTTGATTTAGTGCTAATGTAATGTTTTTATTTTTTCTGTAGAAGATTACAAATTCGAAATCGTCCTCTCAAACCTTCAGGGGCGGACCCAGAGTATTCTAGGAAGGCAGCTGCCCCCCCTCCTAGATTTTGAGTTTTAGTGGAGATTTATCGGTTCCGATCGACTTTGCCTCCTCCTAGAATTTTTTTTGCCCCCTCTGAATGTTTAATTTGTAATTCGAGTTAAATTTAGGGTTAAAATTGAAATAAATCTGTTGAATATTTATTGGTAATTAGAATTATAAGTCAGAGCATCAAAAATTACGAGTCAAAGTATTGGAAAATATAAGTTAAAGCATTATTTTTTGTCGAGTACCCTATTGGTTAATGAATTTAACCCGATTAGATATTTAAACCCGATTCGATATTTTTTTGCCCCCCTGACGAAAATCATGAATCCGCCCCTGTGAACCTCTAATTTGACTGTACATTAAAAAATGCAAAATCAAGCGTTCCACTCTGACGAAAATTCTGGATCTGCCCCTGCGAACCTCTAATTATGATTGTACCTTAAAAAATTGCAAAATCAAGCGTTCCACTCTGACGAAAATTCTGAATCCGCCCTGCTAACCTCTAATTATGATTATACCTTAAAAAAATGCAAAATCAAGCGTTCCACTCTGATGTAAGTTCTCACTTGCTACATTTATTCCGGCATTTTATATTGATAGTGTGTAAATGCACAAAAGTTCCCATTTAAGCTTGTGTACTTTTATTTGGTTTACTCTTTTGGTGGTTCGGTGGAAGTTCATTGTCAACAACTAATAGTCGATACTATGACAAAGTCAGGGAGATTATGTCTATTAATATTTTAACAAAGAACATTTAATTATACTCATCAGACGTCCATCGGTTCCTAAGGTTAGTTCTTTTTGTATTTTGGTTTCAAATATACAAATTCTTGCAAAAACAATTTGTTTATGGCTTTTTTTTCCCGTCAATTCTGTGGAATAAATTTACGAGTGAATGCCACAACATGAAGAAATGAGCTCCTAGAAAAAAGAAAACTTTACATTCAAACTCGTCGAGATAAGTATGAAGTCGTTCAAATCTCAAATTGAAGTAAAAGAAAAATAGACTTGGCACCCACAATGCTGCAAAGACTCAAATTAAGAGGAGCAAAACAACTCAAACTAGATTGGAAAAAATTGCTTTGCCCGATAAATTAAGTATTCTGAATCACCAGTAAAGTCAATTGCAAGTATGAAGTTGAAGTCAAGCAGTGAAATTTAAAAAGATATCAACCTAACAAAATTACAAGAACCAAAAAAAAAAAAAAATTACAGACATGACGCTAAAAAGTCAAGGTACCATTAATTGTAGGATGCCAGCATTGCCTATAAAAGTCAAGGTACCATTTATTGTTGTTAAAAACGATGACGCCAGAAAAAAATTCGTAGCAGGGGCAAATTTTATTATGTGAATAACATCTAATTCTAACGTGAAATCAAATTGAAAGCTAGTACATGCCAGAAAAGAAAAAAAAAACTGCTACACGCTTTTTGATAAAATCTTGAAAACAATATTTTTTTTTAACATAAGTAAAATATAAAATGCTATTTGAAAAGTTATCCGTTATCTCCTACGAGTTAACCATATTTTGAAAGTAGTCGTTTTTTTTAACATTGGTGATCATAACAAATAATTATTCACATTTTAAGTCACCAACACATCGTTAAAAATTTGATAAAACAATTTCATCCCGACGATCATTCTACATCACTGTTTACTGCCAGTATAAATCTGATTTCACCCCATAATATCTCGTTTAGATCACATCTAGTTAAAAATCTTAAATTGTCCGTTTAATGAAAACAGCATTAATTAATAAAGTCAACTGAGTACAAAGAATACAAGGTGTTTTGATGCAAGAGAACTTGTAACAGAGCTGAGGCATGGGTTCAAGATTAAATGGATGCTGTTTCAAATTTAGTTATTGGAATATAAAAATGAATCAAATTTAATTTATTGGCAATTACATTAAATGGATGCTGTTTCAAATAACAAGCGCCTCAATAAAAAAAAACAAAACAAAGATAGTTTAGCAACAGACATGGTGTAAGGCTAGCTCAAACATGGCATAAACCATGTGGCACTCAATGCAACACAGTTCAGCAGCTCTTCTGATGAGCCATTCTCCATGTCGTACCTTAAAAGACGATTATAATGCCGAAAACCATCTTTTTCATTTACGTCTTTACAATCCCGCATGTAGTAGATGCAATTCCCTCTCAATCCCTCAAAATCACTGGCACTCAAACAAAATCCAGCAGCTGGACTGCCAAGGAACAAAACTCTCTCTCCAATCCCCTTCAACTTGATCCATCTACACTGCCCAAAGACATCTGTGTGCTCCAATCGGTACACCTTGACCTGATGACTATCGCGCCCCCCCTCACCTGGATGTGGGTATGCCACTGCAAGCAGATCCCCCATTGCCTCAACAAATAAGTTAAAGTGGAGACACTCCACAGGATGTGGTATCACTATATTCATCTCTGCTTCGGTGGTCATGTCAAAAACCTTGGTTTCCCTTGTTTCAGATAAATAAACAAATATTTTCCCTTTGTAGTACCCAACTACAAATGTTAAAAAAGGGATTTTGAACTTGGTGATTTCGTTGCTATCAGATCGCCAAGACCAAATCTCCAACTCACTGTTCTGGATTGTGTAGACAACCAAATGGACTCCAGATTTTACCATGCCTGAGTTGCTCTTATTGTCTGGGCCCATGTAGAGTGAAAAATAATATTTAACCTCTGTAAAAGGAAGATGGATTTTGGTTTCAGTAAGCGGATTAAACAGATATGGAACCATAAGCTGATATGGAGGTTTAAGAATTTGTTTATGCTGATCAACAAGAATGAAGCCAATAGATGGCTCTTTCGTGTTATGATATCTAAACCCTTTATACGTTATTGGCAGTTCGATTTGAGAGGATGAGTTGGAGGATAGAGAATAGAGGGTGTAGTCAGTGTTAGTGTTGGCCTCTTCGCGTCTGAGAGTTGCAGGATACAAGAGCCAAGGTAGTTGTGGGGGAGGGTCAGCAGGGTCAGCAGCTGATCGCCACTGCTTGCACACCGAACGAAACCGAATAAAGTTTGACAAGTTTCCTAGCTTCTTTGAAATCAGATGGAGCAGCTCCGGGTTCAGCTCTGTCCAATCTCTTGTCATTATTTTCATTTTTGAAATAACTGCCATTCTAAAAATCTTCAAGGCCCTAGAACTGCATGTATAGCATTTCAGAAATCAAAGAGTTGGTAATGAGAAAAAAAAAATCTTATCCATATATATTTGAAAGAAACTTATGAAAGCAGGGAAAATTTTATATGTATTTTAGTTTTCCTTGCGATGTCTGATTTTTTTTCTTTCTTTTCTGCTAGCTAAATACTGGTTGCAATCATTTCTGAACGTCTTTGTGCTATCTGATGCAAAGGTCAGAGATACGCCCATATCAGGCTTAAAATACTTCTATTCTATACCCAATTTCAATTTTTTTTTTTGAAGAAAGTGGGTAAACCGGTAAACCCACCGAATTCATTAGAATTCGTAAACAAGTTATCTTAATAGAACTCCAAACATCTGGGATCCATTCAGAGATATTACAGACCACCCAATTTCAATTTTGTATGCGAGACATATTCAGAATCGACCAAAAGAACCCAAAAAAAAAAAAAAAGTTTGCACCTTGATTGCAGACTGGCGGCGTTGATAGGAGAGTAGAACGCTAACCCTAACAATTTATAATATCCTGGTTCTTCCCGATTTTGCCGAGCTCTAAAATAGGATTCACTTTCTCAATTAACACCTCCAGCCCAAAACTAGATCTATCTATGGAGATTGGAGATCTTACGTTCTGTGTTGCAATTCTGAAAGTAGTAGTTTTTTTTATCATTGGTGATCATAACAAACAAAATTATTCACATTTTAAGTCACCAACACATCGTTAAAAATTTGATAAAACCATTTCATCCCGACGATCATTCTACATCACTGTTTACTGCCAGTATAAATCTGATTTCACCCCATAATATCTCGTTTAGATCACATCTAGTTATTAATCTTAAATTGTCCGTTTAATGAAAACAGCATTAATAAAGTCAACTGAATACAAAGAATACAAGGTGTTTTGATGCAAGAGAACTTGTAACAGAGCTGAGGCATGGATTCAAGATTAAGGAAAAATATTTAAGAAAAAAGCACCAACGCTGAAGTTAGCAACCAAAAGCAAGAACTCAATGAAAGGATGCAGTGAGCATGTAACCCGTAATATCTATGGTAGGAATGTGGGGCCGCTAATCTTGGAACTAAGTTTGTATCCAACAGCTGACGGGGCCCAACCTTAACTAATGTTCCGTAACCTGAGTTTGAGCAAATGTGACATTAACTGTCAAAGGTAGAGAACTAGATATTCTCCTTTACTAGATCGAGGGAAGCATTTGAATCAAGAAACTGAGGACAAACTGAAATAAAAGTAGGTAAGACCAAGTTTATAACAAATAATTCTTTCCACGAAATTTAAACAAGTTGTTACTTTATTTTTTCCCTTTATCAAACAATGAATTTACAGCTACACCATTCTCTCAAAAAGAAATTAATGCTTCTTTATGAACAAAAACCCACTCAAATAAATATCTTCTTCAATCTAGCCTACATCAAAAGGAGACATCTCACCTGGGCAAAACTTCACAGGGGGAGGCGGATTGTAATACCAAACAAGCCTCGACACAACAGGCCGAAAACAAGTACATGCACATATTATAATACACAAATATAACACATCAGCTGTGTGTGTGAGAGAGAGAGATGAAACCATCTAGACTTCCTCATTGCCATAGTTGTCGGTCCTGATGATGCTGAGTTTGCAAAGAGGACAGGTGGCATTGATATGGAGCCACTTGTCTATACATGAGCAGTGGAAGTGGTGACCACAAGGGAGCTCTCGTAGCTCCACGCCATCCTCATATCCACAGAGACATATGCAACATTCCTATATAGCATGATTTCATATAACAGAGATAAATACTGTGGGCATTGTAATATTATAAAAATTTTGGTGTTTATGTTATAATAGGCGGGGTACTTATCCCGTGCTTAAATAGTATTGCAGTCGAGCACAAAATTAATCATCAACTGATATCAGGACACCAGGTTATATTCACTATTACAGCAGTATCATAAAATTTCATGCAGTATTGGCTGGAGATCTGTTCCTATCTGTATCAAGGAAAAATATTAACTGGTCCTAAGTACCCAAAGAGAGTATTTAATAAGCGTACCGCATCTTCAGCCTGAAGAGGCTGCTCAACAGGAGGATCGGTACCACACTGGGTCATGATACCACCACGAATGGACTCTCCAGTTTCAGCCTCCACCTTTTCAGAGACAACTGTTCTTCTGAATTTGTATTTCGGCAATTGACGAATGTCCTCTTCAGTAGCCCCTTCCTAAAATAATAAAGAACAATTGAGTAAAAAATGAAGCAAAAGCTCAGAGCCTCATACACAAACCCCCACCAAACGGGTATCTATGTTCTTCATGTTAAAAGAGTACCTGTTCTCTGACAGCATACAGAATGGCAATAATACAAGGGAGGCAACAGCAAACTGCAATTCCTACTAGACATGCCAATGCCACACAGAAGACAACGAAGAATACATCAAATGCTAGAAACACTATGCATAACCTGAAAGGTAAAAATAAAATAGCATAATTTTAGTACCACACCACATTTTTGGTATATGACAATGGTATGAACAACAATTAATATCATCAATGGTCAGATTCTGACAAATTATGACACATTGCGCATGAGCTTCAATTGCCGAAAAGGCCTCAAAAATATTTCAAACACTTCCAAACTACTTTACTAAATACTTGAGCAAGAAATAATGTTTACAATCACTATATTTTTACTGCCATGTCACCACACATTGGATTGTCAGGTCAGCATATCATTTTGCCGTGTTACATTTCATTGTCATGTCACAGTCTATTATAATGCCAAGTCAACATTGCATACTATTTGTTTTGTGATCACATGGGAATGGATGGTGGCAACTCTTTAGGAGATGTCAGGGGAATTCGTGGTATTTGAACTAATCCCAAAGTTATCTATTGACCCTAGGTACAAGACTTCAATAAATTAAAAGTAGCCACGATATTTAGCAAGGCTAAAGTTACACATTGCAATCTCAGGTTAGGTAAAGTACTAGTCCGATCCTACACTTGTATGGTATAGGCAGTACAGAAACCCTATCTGTTGGTGCAGCAATCAAGCCAAATTACAATATCACCACTAAAAGATTATCAATCAGATAATTTGACAGCCAAATATGAAGATCAGCAGCATATATTTAAAGTTTAGGGGCATACCAGTAAAGCTGAGGGGCTTGAGTACATAGTGTCTGGCCACCAGCAGAGATCCAGTAAAAGCCAATGATCCACCATATAAAAGAGAACATTGTATTAGCTGATTCCAGGTGTTTTGCAAAGCTTCAATAGGAAAAACATGAAAACTAAGTCAAGCAAATTGGAGTTTCTAAAATATCAAATCCATCGGGTTTCTATCTGAATTGAGGATTTCTGGAGTCCCCGAATTATTACTCTTACCGGTACTGATTTCTACAGTGGATATCAGTTGCCACCTTATTTTTTATTTTGCTTTTTCACTTTGTACATCAATAGCTAATGAGAAATAAATTAGCTAAGTTATTAATGCAAAATCGCCAACATAAATGAATTTAGATTCAGTCACTAGTTACCAAGTTTAATATTATTTTTGTTCTCGAGCAGTACTGTTATGTACCAGGCATATGATTTCTATTACCATTCAGATAACAGGTAGAACCCGATACCTTTGTGCCTTTTTTATCGTTCAATTGCTAACTGGAGGAATGATTAAGGCTAACTGAGCTATCAAGTATTGTTAAACATCAGGACATTGCCAATCTGAACTTTACTACACTAAGCCTTTTTCTCACCTGAGCTTATCATCTTCCTCTTGATCTTGAGCAGCACTACTATTTCGAAACCTGACACGTCGCTTGTACTCGAGCCACACACAAACCATGTGCACAATGCACTGAAGCACATAACCTGCAACCCAAACCCTAAGAGGCACGTAAGGATCCTCATTTCTGCTGGACACCAACATGGCCCCAGAAAGAACCACAAACAGGAGATTCCAAAGAAGATCCAGCACGACAACTGGTTTGGAGTAGGCCCAGTCGGATTGTCTCTCTTCTATGTGCTGAACCGCGGTATCGCGAACCACAACTGAGGGTTCGCGCATAATCCGACGACTTCCGGCGCGGCGGAGAAAGCTCGCAGCGCCCCGAAGACCGTTCGATTGGGTCCCGGTGGTCCGACTTGGACTGGAGAGAAGAGGCGTGGTGTCGACGGCGCGCATCGGACTAGATGAGCTGGAGGAACTGGAGGAGGAGGAGGAGGAGGAGGAGGAGGAGCTCGCCATGGCGAATCGGATCGAAACCCTATGAGAGATCGAGGGATGATTGAAAATTGAAAGAAAGGAAGAGAAGACTGGAAGTTGGAACAGAGGGGAAACACCTTGTCCTGTTTTGTCTAATAATATTTTTAAACATAATAAAAATAATTTTTATGTTCATCGTTGAGCTGCCATGGAGGACCGAATCCTCATCGTCTGCGTTAACGTACCCTTTGAGTTTAATTTTTTGAACCGTGTGATCAGAATTCGGGCCAATCCGGTCCACGTCTATAAACACGGAACTCTTTAACATTAGTGCGGATTTAAATCGACGGTACTGATCTTAACACAAATTTTGAGTTCAAGGATACGAAATCGGACTCTGAAAAGGGAAGAAAACAAGCTAAAAAGGGCATGGTTTGCATTGCGAATCCATATCCTTTGAGCCGACATTTCTATTAATATCCAAAGTTAATTACAAATTGGTTTTTCGTAAAATATTCAAACCGGCTACATTACGGCCAGTTTTTTTTTTTTTTTTTTTTTTAGAGACACTATGAAGAGCAAGATAATGAAATCTAACACTGAAAGTCTATATTTTTTGTTTAAATTATTTGTTAGATTATTTTTTTATGTATAATTAGCATATTTATACTAAAATACGCTAAATTAATTGAAATTATGTTGAATTACACTATATTACGCTAAATTATGTTGAATTACACTAATTACATTAAATTACGCTAAATTACACTAATTCGTTAATTATAATGAAATACGGTAAATTACGCTAAATTAGGCCGATTTTGTGCCATCTTTCATAAATCATAAAAAATAGTAAAAAAAATTCCAAAAACAGTAAAAATTGGTATTCTACAAGTTCATTATATAACTAATTTACTGAGCTACTTAGATTGAATAATAGAAATGAAAATCTTAATCGGAAACTTGAACTCAAATTTTGAGGCTCTTCCCTTTGTTTTTTGTCAATTCTGAATTTTGAAATTTAGCATCGCGGGCACTGATGCGCACTTTCGCAGGCTTTCCGAAAAGTGGTCATTTGCTGAATCGGACACTCGGGCGTCGTTTTATGGTTGTTTGAAATTTCGTTGTCGTTTTTCGCCTTCTCAATAAAGATATCATCTATATTCATATGTAATTTAGCGTAATTTACCGTATTTTAGCGTAATTTAACATAATTTAGAGTAATTTAATGTAATATAATGTAATTCAACATAATTTCAAGTAATTTAGCGTATTTTAGTATAAATATGCTAATTATACATCAAAAGAAGTAATCTAACAAATAATTTAAACAAAAAATTCAAATTTTCAGTGTTAGATTTCATAGTGTCTCTAAAAAAAAAAAGGAGAAACCGGCCAGATTCTAGCCGGTTTCTGGGAGAGGAGGAAACCGGTCAGCTTTTGGCCGGTTTGGACATTTTTTGAAAACCCAAAAAATTCTGAATATATTTATTAATTTGTAATTAACTTTGGATATTTAATAAAAATGTCGGTCAACCCAGTGGCGGAAAATATTTTGTACAAGTGAGATTTGGCGAATACTATTTTGTGCAAGTGAGATTTGACTCAAAAGGAAAGGCACATGGGCCACAAAGCCCAATGCCCATAACCATACAGTGCACACAAACTGGAGATGTCAAGGAGATATGATGGTTCATACTTCATACTTAATTTAGGGGTTGATAGGGTCATGTTCCACAGGCCCTTTTACTTGTTCCAAACTGGGCCATGGAAGACTGGGATTCGGACCTTTACAAGGCCAACCCGACGTCATATGAAAAAGCCCAAGAGCTCGTTAAGCCGGGGCCCAATATGCCGGCCCCATATCAGAGCCTTAAAATAGGCCCATGCCAACCGACATACGGGATAGCCGGGGAAACGGCTAGCTTAATACCGATGTCCCAGTAACGGCTAGCTTAATGCCCACGTCCCAGTAACGGCTGACATAACTGCCCACGTTCTCCATAAACGCCCGAGATGGCAGTTATGGCTGGACTATATAAGGCAGTGATTCCCATGAAACAGGGGATGCAATTTTAAACCAAGAGAGAGATCATACAGGTCAGAGTCCGAATCTCTCACAACCCACCCCGAGTTCCTAACTCGATCCATACCTCGGCCTGCCATCCTTTGGCAGGGCGAATCCAACTCAACCCAAACTTCCATACGGCCTCATCTCCCGAGATAGGACGTATCAACCACCGTGGGGCCACGCCTAGCTCGAACAGACAAGAATTAGATGGCTCTTCCAAACACATCAATCCCGCTCCCACCAGGGGTGACGACCCCGCCAGGAGTAACGATCACACCACCTCCTTTGGTCACCCCGCCAGGAGTAACGATCACACCCCTCCCACAATTAGCCTCCTGGGGCGAGGCTTAGCAGCTCGATGATACGACCCCATGGTCCCCAACCTGCACAGTCTCGCCACACAGGCCCCGACATCGTTAATCGACCTTCGTTCACCGGAGGGAACACGCCTAGACCGCTCTACGTCGAGCACAACCCATTAACTGGTACTTATCAGTTACCATACATACCTTATTATACTCCGCAAACACCGTATTACTAATACGGCACGATCCCTTACACGCCCTACAACCCGACGGGTCCCCAGTACCCTTACGTGACACCACCCGGACAATGGGGCCCGGGAGGCGTTAACGAGATACACCCCATGACAGGTCCAACACCGCACTCCCAGCAAGTGCCACCGCAACCTGCGAATCAGACTCTGCCTCCCACTGCACCTATACCGCGACCTTTGTCAGCATACCGTGTCCACAGTCGACCGGCAAATGTCTCTCCAAGAAATCTGGATCCAGAATTCGTACAGGTCCGAACCGGTAACCAGACAGACACGCCCACCTCATCAGGACAACAGGTCCAGTCTGCACGTAGAGGCCAGAATGTCCTGCAAACAGGGGTACACCCCGATGAAGGAAGACGGCCGGAAGGGCAGGACGAGAATAGGGGACCTGATCCCGAGAGACCGCCACATGCCGGAGGTCCCGAAGTCCACCGCAACAACGAGCGAGAATCAGCCTATCATGGCAGAGGGCCCATACCATCTCGCCGTGAACAATCTCGCTCCCGTAGGGAACGTGACCGGAGTCCACCCCGAGGTCGGAATAGAACTCGCCGCGATGATCGAAGAAGGAGCCGGCGATCACCTACCCCTACCCGAGGTATCAGCATGGCTCAGGTTGAAGAGCTGATCCAAACTGGACTTGCGGCCAAACTAGCCGAGCTCGAATCTCAGAAGGCAGGCACCTACATTCGACCTATGGGAATCGAGGATGGCCCCCTGTCCAGAGATATCTACCGCCAGTCAAAGACGAATTTCAAGTATCCGACAACCCTCCCTAGCTTTCAGGGTAGCGGAGATACGCAGGATCTGCACAACTTTGTGTATGGATTCCTTGAGCGACTCCGCCTTCTTGGAGCCACCGATGCCATCATGTGCCGTGTCTTCACCACTTGCTTAACTGGAGAAGCATGGGATTGGTACATGACATTACCCCGGAGGTCCATTAACAAATTCGAGGACTTCGCAAAACTATTCCTAGAGAGGTACACGATTATCAAACCCCCGCAAGCCACGTGCGAGATGCTCCTAGATATTGTCCAGGGACAGCGCGAAAGAACAGGCGCGTTTGTTAACCGTTTCATACAGGCATCTCGGCGAATTCAGAACCTCAATGAAGAATTCGCCTTAGCCGCCATCAAGAAAGGGCTCCGCAAAGGGGGTCCGGGCACATTGCGTTACGAAGCCCACATGAAAAAGATGACAACTCTGAGGGAGTTTGTAACCTTTGCGGAGGGTTACATCCGTGCCGAGGATGATAACGGGAGCCCCACGAGGCCTAGATCTCGATCTCCCCGTCATCCAACAAACAAACAGCCAGCTCAGGATAGGTCTCGCAACCAGAGAGAACCTCGAAAAAACCAACCGACCGAACAGGAACATAAATCCGGCACTAATGGGTACCGGCCACATTTCGTGAGGTACACGCCTCTCACCAAGAAGCGACATGAGATGTATAACATCATCGAAGATATGTTCGACCTCCCTCCGCCTTTGCTTGAAGGCATTTTTGCGGTACAAGATAACTCCAAGAAGTGCGAGTACCACGGATTCACTGGGCACTCCACCGCGGAATGCCTTCAACTCAAAGACATCCTGGAAAGACTAGCCCGAGAGGGAAAGCTGGTCGAGTTTATCAACCCTGACTTCTTCAAAAAGTTCTTCAGGAAATACAACGGCCAAGGTAAGGTTTTCAAGAAACATATTCCATACAGACAGGATTATACGGGACCTCGGGTTGGTGAGGTCAGTCCTCAAACCCGGGATGGTCCCGAGACAAGTCGCCAGGAACAATAGAGCAGCCCTGTCATTAACGTGATCAGTGGAGGCCATCGCGGTACCGTCCGAAAAATCTTACCTCGCGACAATCGAAAGCCATACCCCACTGTTCTACAGGTCAAAACCGACAAAAAACGACCTCGCCCGGAGGAAGCAATATCTTTCTCCGAGAAGGACCTAGGTGAGATCTCTAGTCCACACGATGATCCCGTGGTGCTGAACCTCAAAATTAACACGCACCGGGTTAAGAGGGTGTTAGTCGATACGGGAAGCTCAGCAGACATCCTGTATTTGTCGGCTTTCACACAAATGGGCCTCGACACTCGCGCCCTCCAACAGCATATCTCACCTTTGATAGGCTTTACGGGAGATGCCCTTCGACCTCGGGGTATGATGCCACTCAAAGTGACATTCGGTACGTCTCCTCGTACGGTGGAAGTCATGGTGGACTTCCTCATCGTTAATGCTCCCTCTGCATACAACGCGATCCTAGGAAGAGGGACCTTGAACAAAATCGGCGCCATTATCTCCCCTTCTCATCTTAAAATCAAGTTTCACACAGATAACGGGATTGGGGAAGAAAGTGGCCAACAACAGGTGGCGCGTGATTGCTACATGACATCCATTCAAGGTCAAGGAGGTTCTGTCCAACAGGTCGAGCAGTCGGATGCAAAAACCAACCAACAGCGGTTGGGCGCAAGTACCGATTATTTACCTCCAAACACCAACCTTACGCTAGATCCAGTTGATAAAGCGGGGGCCAACGCTTCCCTTGAGCCGGCCGACGAAGTCGAACAACTCGTTTTGGGTTATGGCAAGACACTCAACATCGGAAAGGCAGTACAAGGGCAAGCAAAGGACGAACTAATCAAGTTTCTCCGAGAAAACCAGTCTGTTTTTGCCTGAACCGCAGCCGACATGCTAGGCATTCCGAAATTAGTAGCGGAGCACCGCCTGCATATTAAGTCGGGCTCAAAACCAGTTAGGCAACGGAAACGTAACATGGGGGAAGAACGGCAGCAGGCCGTGAAACGCGAAGTACAGAAATTACTTGATGCTGGTTTTATCAGGAATGTCGAGTGTCCTGAATGGACAGCCAATCCCGTGCTCGTCAAGAAGTCCAATGGCGACTGGCGTATGTGTATTGACTATACTGACCTTAACAAGGCATGCCCTATGGACCCATTTCCATTGCCCAAAATTGACCAACTGGTCGACTCTACCTCGGGGCATGCCTACCTCAGTTTCATGGATGCGTTCTCTGGGTATAATCAAATCCGGATGAGCCAAGATGACGAAGAGAAGACCGCCTTCACCACCAACTTGGGGCTATATTGCTATCGGGTCATGCCTTTCGGGTTGCGCAATGCTGGAGCCACGTTCCAGCGCATGGTCAACACTGTATTCCATGACCATATCCGAGATCTCCGAGAAACCTTCGCGACACTGAATTTAGCCAGCATGAAACTCAACCCGAAGAAGAGTTTTTTCGGTCTAACTGGTGGTAAATTACTTGGTTTCATGGTTTCTATGCGAGGCATTGAGATCCATCCTTCAAAATCACAAGCCATCCTCGATATGAAACCACCGAGGAACCTCAAAGAGTTACAATCCCTCACAGGCAAGTTGGCCGCCCTCAACAGGTTCATCGCGAGATCCGGGGACGTCTGTTTCCCCTTCTTCAAAGCCATGCGCAAGTCAGCCAAATTTGAATGGACAGATGAATGTGCCATGGCCTTTGAAAAAATCAAAGCCTATCTCGCCAATCCACCATGTCTCAGCAGGCCGACCGCGGGCGATGTCTTGGTGCTGTATTTGGCAACAACGAGTCATTCAGTAAGTGCCGCCCTTGTTCGAGAAGAGGGACGAGATCAGAAACCTATTTATTTCGTCTCACATGTACTTCGAGATGCAAAAACCAGGTATTCACAGATTGAAAAGGCCGCATAAGCTCTCGTCATAGCCGCACGAAAGTTGAGACCTTACTTCCAGTCGCACTCCATAAAGGTTTACACCGGGATCCCACTCAAGAAGGCGTTCGCGAATTTCGACTCATCCGGGCGATTACTAGCTTGGGCGCTCGAATTATCCGAGTTAGATGTTTCTTTTCACCCCCAAAATGCTCTAAAATCCCAGATATTCGCCGAATTCATCGCCGAGTATTCTGGCGTTCCTCCCGAGTCTGAGGGACGTTGGACAATCCATGTCGATGGTGCCTCTTCGTTACAAGGGGCTGGAGCCGGGGTATCCCTCACTGGTCCACACGGAGAAACCCTGAATTATGCTCTCCATTTTCAATTCCCGGTAACAAACAACACCGCGGAATATGAAGCCATGATAGCAGGCCTTAAGCTAGCTAAAGAATTGGGCGCCCGCGAGGTTCATCTTCGCAGTGACTCCGAGTTAGCGGTCAAGCAGATAAACGATGAATGCCGAGTCATGGACGAGAAGTTGCGCAAGTACCGACAGCAGTTTCACCTGCTCAAAAGCCATTTCGACGAGGTCGATATCCAACATGTATCGCGCAACAAGAATTGCCAAGCCGATTCTTTGTCCAAACTTGGCGCCGCGGGCAACCTTGACAAAGATCGACCCGTGATTGTTATGGATGTTCCGGAATCCAGCATCAACCTTGATACCGTAGCCGTACTCGCCATCGGTGAACCCGGTGAGTTCTGGTTCACCCCGATGTGGAATTTCCTTAACACCGGGATTCTCCCCACCGATCAGTTGGAAGCCCGACGTTTGAAAAGGATCGCACCGATGTACTCTATATTCAACAATCACCTCTACAAACGGGGGTACGTGTGACCTTAGCTTAAATGCATCAATGAGGAGACGGCCTCACAAATGCTCTCAGAGGTACATGAAGGCATTTGCGGAAGTCACCAAGGAGCAAAAACTCTTGCTAAGCGTATTCTCAGAGCCGGTTTCTATTGGCCAACCATGCAACATGATGCGGCACACTTGGTCCGAAAATGCGAGCGATGCCAATACCATAGCAAGTTGAGTAACATCCCGGCTTACGATCAGATATCCATCTCGGGAGCTTGGCCTTTTGACTTATGGGGAATAGACATAGTCGGGCCATTTCCCAAAGCTGTTAGACAGCGCCGTTGGATTATCGTAGACGTCGAGTATTTCACTAAATGGGTCGAAGCCGAAGCGTTAGCAACTATCACTGCCGCAGCGGCAGAAAAATTCATCTGACGAAACATCATTTGTCGTTTTGGCATACCGCATGCTCTCATCTCGGACAATGGAACACAATTCAACGCAGCACGCACCATGACATTCCTATCCAACCTGGGCATCCAGAACAACTTTACCTCGGTCAGCCACCCTGCTAGCAATGGTCTAGCAGAAGTCACAAACCGTACTATTCTGGATGGCCTCAAGAAGAAAGTTGCCGAAAACAGAAAGAATTGGCCCGACATCCTTGATGGAATTCTATGGGCTTACCGCACTACACCTAGAGAAGCCACACAGCAAACACCTTACTCTCTGGTGTTCGGGATGGAAGCAGTCACTCCAATTGAAATGATGGAACCATCTCTCCGTACTTTGACATATTCCACTGACGATAACCGCGATGCGCGTGCCGCGGAACTTGACCTCATCACAGAAGGTCGGGAGAAGGCCCGCATCCGCACCATGGAGTATCAACGCAGGGTTAAACGTGCATTTGACAAACATGTGGTACCTCGGGAATTCCAGCCGGGCGATTTGGTACTCAAAACTGTGGAAGCAACTGGCAAACATGTCAGCAAACTTGCTCCTCAATGGGAAGGTCCCTTTAAGGTCATTCGCCCGCGAGGTAAAGGCGCTTATGAATTGGAAGACCCGAGTGGTTTCATACTTACTCGTCCATGGAACACTTGCCATCTACGCAAATTCTACACTTAATGTATGTCGTTTTTCTGTTTCTCTTAGCCGCAAGGTACTCAGGGCGAGATAAGCCTCTGTTTTTTATTTCATGTATTCACTTAGACCAAGATACAAATTTTTTGTATGGTTCTAAGCTTGTATCAATATATATATGATATTATTTATGATTGTGTTTCATTTATTGGGTCCGAGATATATGAACGAAAGCCTTTTACGGCAACGAAATGCGTCTCGGGTAATGCCCCCGAGATACACAACAAATTAATGTAGTCCTAAGGGACGACGACTGTTAATCCAGTAACATGAATTTTATTATATCGAGAACATTTATCGAAAACCCCTCGGGGTAACGCATACGTTTGCGCGACGTACCTGTCCCCCCACATTGACCATTTTTGTCAAAAAAAAAGAAAAAAAAAGGGGGAAAGGATATACTATCAAGCACATTTTGCTTGTTTACAAAGAAAATCAAAGCATGCAACCGAGATAAATTTGAAAGAAAAGAAATCAACTTCGGGCAAAGAAACATGCGATTAAAATAAACAAGTACACCCCCACATCCCGGGGGTATCAAATATCGTATTACAAAAATTTCTGTTATAACCCCCACATCTCGGGGGCATACAAAATAATAATAACAGTACCGTACATATTACAACAACTTTAAAACCCCCACATCTCGGGGGTACAACTATCTTACTAAGGCTGACGTTGCATCCAAGGCTCGACATGATCCTTCCTACAAACAAAACAAAACTAGTAAGGTTAAGCATGAATAAAACACCTCGGTGATAGTAATAATAGAGCTTCTTACTTACATGAAGTAGGAGAATTCGGCCTCACAGGAGCATCTTCTCCTCCACCACGCGGAGAGTTAACAAGATTTACATCCAATTCATCTTCTTGCTCCTCACGTTGATGAATGGTGTTACCCTCTTCAGCATCTCCCACCTCGGTATCCTCTTCGACATCCCTTACCCCGGTGTCATCCTCTTCTCCTTCGGACGAAGTATCAGAAGGAAGGTTTTCAATCTCCGCTACGGGGGCACCATCAGGAAGGTCGAGATGTTCAGGCCATTTGTCTTTGGGCCAAGGATGAACAATGCCCAAAGGATAATGATTCTCGAGCTGGAGTTCCTCCTTGAATAAGGAGCCATCCGGGTTCAAAAATACATTCTTTTCTTCATCCCAACCATAGCTCGACAGATCCCTGATCACGAGTTTTTCCGACTCCACTGCCGTAAACCCGACATGCTCGGGTTTAAACGGATAAAAACCCCCCATCAGGTTAAGATAATCATACACGGTATGCGTCATTATATCTTTCATGGCGTAGGGAACGGCTTGCGTGAAGGCTTTGCTGCCTAAGAACTTGCTGAGATGTTTCTTTGGCAAGTTCTGCGCTTCATCCCGTATACGGGCATTTTCTGATTTTGCCTCCTCCAACTCCTGGGTTCGGGCCTCGAGCTCGGACTTAAGACGAGCAACTTTGCTCTTGTGCCTTTCCATCCTGCGCTTATAACGCTTCGCCTTTACCTCGGCTTCCTGGCGTTCGGCATCAGCCCTCATACCCGTGTACCGAGCAAGCTCGTATTTCGCCAAATTTACGGCGGCTTGGCCAGTGGCTACTCGCCTCTCCTTGTCTTTATTTTTCGCCAATTCCATAAAGTGGTTCCTCTCCAGAATCGCCTTGTTGAGCACCTCTTGATCAGAAGTAACAGCAAGAGCACCGCGCTTCTCATTATCAAACGAGTCCTTGAGGAACCCGAAGTAAACCCCGGCGTCATGCAACGACCTCAACACCTGGCCCACGACTTGGTCAGGGTGCTCCTCAGCCCACTTCTTTTGATGTTGAGTCGTGGTTAACCTAAAGGTTTCCCGAGAATACGCGGCACGGACCTCGGGATGATCTTCCTCGTTCTGCATAACAGAATATCCGGGAAGATGGGCCAATATGCTGTCTGGGAACCCCTGAGAAATCCCGGTCCCCCACACAAACCCGGTATGTCGCCCTTGATCGGAAATTCGCGACTCGAGGAATTCCTTGTGGTCCTCCGCAGGATCCCACACGTCGCCCGCGGCGTCCTCAATAATTTTCTCTAGTTCCTCCTCTGCAGCGATAAGTTGAGATTGATAGGGTCTCTCAGTCTCGGGCCTCCCCAAAACAATCTTCTGTCTCTTGGACTCGGGCTCCTCTACCGCAATTTATTTCCCCTTCTCTACCCTCGTAACGCTCAGGGAGGTGTCCTTCCTCTTTTGAGAGCCCCCGGGTTTGGAGGAACCAGAGGTACCGTCTTTCGTGCTCTTGATGGCAGCAGCAGATTTGGAAGATGACTTCGGGAGAGCTGCTGTAGCACTGACAGGAACTGACTTCGGAGCCTTCCGAACCTTTGTGGGACCCGACTTGGGGGTATTCGGAACCCCTGTCTTCTTAACAAAACCGTCCTCGGGACTAGCGAAGATCGGAATTGGACGAATAGCCTTCCAAGGTAGTGCCATAAAACCGCGACCTGCGACATTAGAAATATGCACGAGTTAACAAGTTATCCATGACAATACGAGATAAACAAACGAATACGATGCAAAGAGATATCGGTGCAAATAAAAAAAAAAGAGACTAACTTGAGAAATAACGGTCAATAATTTTAACAATTTTTAATTCGCGTGAAGTCAGGGATGGTGGTGGACCCGGGATCAAGCTTTTCCTTTCTAGAGGACGCCACTTCCTCCGTACTTCACGGAAGCACTGCAATTGGGTGGGATTCTCGAGATATACCCACCCATGATTCCAATCATCCGCCTTTGACAATTTGTCAAACAGTGCAACTTTACCACGCTTCCGAATTGCGAGATGGCTCTCATTATTATATAAGGAAGCGAAATAATGAAAGAACAACCCTACACTCGGGAAATCTGGCTCTAACTCAGGCATGAAATCAAACAAATACTTAAAGCTCATGATGTAACACCATGCGGGTGCGGTTAACTGTGCAGGGGCCACGTCGAGATGTCGTAATATCTCGCGAACGAACTTAGAAACCCTTACTTTGAAACCGCATTTCGGCATTTTCCAATATAAGCACATCCCAAGACTCGAGTCATGCGCTCGGTCATTCGGGCCCGGGGCTCTCAACTGCAGTGCATGTCGCGGATATTCCTCCCTATCCGCTTCATCCACGAGCTCCTCGTAAAAGGCATCAGCATAAGCCTTACATCGGACAACCAGTTTAGGAGAGATACTGGTGGATACTTGAAAAATCAAATCATCCCCATGACCATCACGGGGAGCAGCAGCTTTTTTCTTTCTGGACTTCGCAGGCCCCTGAGACGTTCCTGCTGAGGTTACAACGAGTTCTCCCCGAGATGGACTTTCCCCATCCCCTTCATTCCCTTCGCTGTATTGCTCTTCCTCAACGTCTTCTGGTAAGATGTCGGAATGAGGAGGGGTCATACCACGCAAATTCTTGCCCCTACCTGGCTGGAGGGGTTGATAAGATAGTAGGGAGAACTCCCCCGAAGCAGCGGACGATGAATCCCGAGATCTTCCTTGTTCCTCGGCCATTTCTAAATTTATGAAGAAACAGGATTGGCTTAGGTAACCGCTATTCTTTATTTCTACGGTATTACATTTACCGACTTATCAATTACTACGCGATTGCCGAGATTAGGTCAATAATCCTAAAGGTTGATAACCTCACCATGTTTAAAGTGGTCAACTACATTACAATCGACCTCGGCAATGTTCATATATAGTCACAGATAAGATTAGTCAATGTATGGTCGACTACCGAGGTGATAAAGAATTACCTTATATTGAAGTTCTTCGCAACTCGATCTTCGTCCAACGTCTTTTCCGAAGTTATCTGAAAGCTCTCAACTCTCTCTGCTAACACCGAGATTATTTTCGCTCTTTGGCTCCGAGGTTGAGTTGCTCAAGATAAACGATAATGAAAGGCTGGGTCGGGGCGGGGTATATATAAGGGTCTCCATTTTTCCAGCTCAATACTCGCGCGAATTTCGAAAAGGAGCCACGAAGCGTCGCGTTTCATCATGGCGACGCCTCGATTCTCGCCGTATCAAGGGAATCGGGCTCTTACCGAGTTGACGCGCGCCAGGTGTCATGCGGGGATTGCGCCATAACCCCGTATCTCTGACTGATTTGGCGGCTGATTTGATGGCTGACGACGGTTAACGGAAGACGAGGCGTCGAGTAATTAATGCCGGCATACTATATATAATACCTCCGTCTCCCTTTAACGGAAGACCCAGCGATCGCAACTATCCCTTCCAACTCGGGCTGTAACAAGATGGCCGCTGACAAAATAATAAAGGACGGGGTTAAGAAGGAGAATGAAGACATTCCGTCACCACACCCATCTCCCCAACATCGGAACCCCGAGATCAACATCGAGCCACCCCCAATTAACCTGGGGGAAGAAGAAGACGACCCGTTAGCCTGGGATAGATGTGCTGTTTGCAGAACCCGAGGGAACTATCGGCACATGTTCCATTGTGACGGATGTGAAGAAGCTTTTCATCCCGGGTGTCTCGCCCGCAGATCACCCCGGAACCATGGTGATCCCCGCTTCATATCCTTCACCTGCAGGAGATGCCTGGATCAAGAACGCCGGGCTAAGCGCTCCCGTCATGAATAGCCTTAGCTATATATAGAATATCGCGGGACTAGCCCGCCTTTTGTTATAATTAGATGTCAACTTTTCAACTTTACATATATGCTTATGTTGTAACACTCAGCCGAGGTTTTCATCTCGTGTTGTTTTGATTAATATATGTTTTGCATAGGCGTTTCATTAATACTTCTCAATATCGTCTAATGTGAGTCAATTTGACCACCTCGAAAACGCCGAAAGCCTGTCATCTCGTATAGCTTACACAACGCCCAATGACATTTATGGCTAGTAGCTGGCGGCTACCTATTTAGGCAATATGGCCCACGTTATTTATGGCAATATCTCACCCTAACGACTATAAATACCAGAGTCACCATACGGTAAAAGGCACATTTTTACTCTGAACTTTTTACCAATCTCTATACTTCCGAGATGCCTTTCAAGAGAGTGGTTTCTAAAAACAAAACACCTCTCGACCACGGTCAGAGTAGCACTGACCAACCCCCAAGACGTCACCGCAACCAACCTCCCCCCACTCCACGTCGCTCTCGAAACCCGAGACGCGACCTATCTCGGCCTGAGAGATGGACTCTTCTCCAGCACTTTCCGGAGGAAGATTTGGACTGGATGCTCGCCAATGAGGACTTCCAAATTGGTGACCTTATCGACCTCACCCTCGCTAAGGCACCCCCATTCACCAAAGAGGACGAGAACGACATTTACAAGTTCAACCTCGAGCCCAAGTTGCGTTGGTGTGTCATATGCCATGACCAAGGGGCCAAGCACGAGATGGTTAAATGCCGGATGTGCTATGAGTGGAGTTGTTTCAACCACTACGATATCCAGGGCCGTTCGGACCAACGTCGTCGGTTTTGGAAGTGCCCTGGGTGTTTATCCCGCAATACCGGTGGGCCGAATTTGCACACCGCTACCCAACATGAACTCAACGATGATAACATTTTTGAGGACACAGATAACGAGATGTATTAAGCATCTTCTAAGAAACGACATCACACCCGTCTTTTTGCCGAACATGGACACCGTGGTGCTTGGAAGGCGCGACATGACAGACATGGCGCCAATAGTGGAAATATTCTTCCAGGCACTACATATCTCATGTCCCATGTTTAGTCTAAATAGGCGTTGTATGATTTCGATATTTTACTAGATCGAGGCGTTGTATGATTTCGATGTTTTCTTATATATTAGGCTTGTTCTGCTTTTACGATATCAATGATTACTTATAATTTATATGATTCACTTCTTTTACTGATTTTTGACTAACTCGGAAACCATGTTGCTTGTTTAAAAAAAATAAAAAAATAAAAAAATAAAAAATAAAAATAAATGGTAAGTATGTTAACACATTAACTGTCGGATACATACCGAGATAGGTATATGTTAACACATTAATTGTTGGGTTTGTAACAAGACATGTACCCGACATATACCACACCCGAGTTATTACAGCATGACTAATACACAAATGTCGGTAATAGAAACCATGTGTTACGAATTATTCACCTTCAAGTCAAAAGCATCTCGCCGATGCATTCCGACTTCAGGGGCTAATGATAGGGCCATGTTCCACAGGCCCTTTTACTTGTTCCAAACTGGGCCATGAAAGACTGGGATTCGGACCTTTACAAGGCCAACCCGACGTCATATGAAAAAGCCCAAGAGCTCGTTAAGCCGGGGCCCAATATGCCGGCCCCATATCAGAGCCTTAAAATAGGCCCATGCCAACCGACATACGGGATAGCCGGGGAAACGGCTAGCTTAATACCAATGTCCCAGTAACGGCTAGCTTAATGCCCACGTCCCAGTAACGGCTGACATAACTGCCCACGTTCTCCATAAACGCCCGAGATGGCAGTTATGGCTGGACTATATAAGGCAGTGATTCCCATGAAACAGGGGATGCAATTTTAAACCAAGAGAGAGATCATACAGGTCAGAGTCCGAATCTCTCACAACCCACCCCGAGTTCCTAACTCGATCCATACCTCGGCCTGCCATCCTTTGGCAGGGCGAATCCAACTCAACCCAAACTTCCATACGGTCTCATCTCCCGAGATAGGACGTATCAGGGGTATTTAATTAAGTGCAGCATATCACTTAACTTCTCAACAATTAACAACTTGGCATGATTCTTCAAGAAAATTAAAATTAAAATGTCTATTGTCTCACAAATAAGAATAAGAAATTGATTTAGCGTATTTTAAAAATAGATACTCAGAAAAGAGTTCCTTAAAATGAAGTAGTTTATACAATGCAAATAATGATAACTTAGATATATAATTAGAGGAGGGATCCGATTACAACACTTTTGAGTTACCACAAAGTTACCACAACTATTTTTTTACATTTTCAAAGTCCAAATCGTCGATCCAAACTGTTTAACATGATCTCCACAATAAAATGTGCTTGCAGATCAAATTTTACATTTTTTTGAATTTTTTACTATTTATTAAGTATTTTACAAAAACTAGTCAAATTCAGATCATTGAATTTTGTACCCATCTTAATAAATAGTAAAAACATTCAAAAAAATGTAAAATTTGATCTGCAAGCACATTTTATTGTGGAGGTCATGTTGAACGGTTTGGATTGATGATTTGAACTCTGAAAATGAAAAAAATAGTTGTGGTAACTCAAAAGTGTTGTAATCGGATCCCTCCTCATATAATTATAAATATATTAATTAGTTGGTCGAGTTGATTATAACTTTAAACGTGATTAATAGTTATATAAACAGACAAAGTGTTGTCCTAAATTATAAACTTAAAACTGGTAAAGAGATTTATAACAAAACAATATACAAGAAAGGGACCAATGTAGTTACACTTCACAAATAGTAATATTCTACACTTTAAGAAATAATTTTCTTTTTACTGTGTTGTCTGTGCCATTTTTTGAACAAACAAGTTTAATGCGAGCATTATCGATCTATATAGATTCGACAAAAACATTTTTTAAAAATGGGTTTTTTAGACTTGTGGTACTAATTCTTCTACAACTTTAACATGTTGAAAAGCTAAAATAAAATTAATGATAAATGACGATCACTATTGAAATTAATAGTGGTGTTATATACAACGATATACAGTGATAGACAAATATATAACAAAATAGGATTAATTAACCCCACCAAAATTATACTTTTAATGTTGTTGATTGCTCCATATTTAATGCCGTGAAATAAGTTTAAATTACTTTTTTTTAAATTCCCAAATATTATATACTTTCTATTTAGTTTTTGGCTTGTCAAAAAATACAAAAAATTGCGGTGAAAATCAAGTTAATTACCTCTGGCTTTCTATTGGATTTTGAGGAACCACAATTATATTATAAACCAGACCGTAATTGAGGATAAATCAAAGGAAGCACAATTTATATTAGTTTTTCGCTTTAGCCATCGAGTGTTTAAATCAAAGCCATAAGATGAGAGGACTGCAAACGAATCAAACCAAATAAAACTTATTCTAGTTTGAGTTTGAGTTCGAATATGAACCGAACTGGTTTGATTTATTTCAGAACGAACTTTAATCGAACGAGTTAATTGTGATTTTTTTTCGAATCGAAGTCAATTAAATCACGAACTACGAGTTCTTTTTGGCAACCCTACCGCCCTTAGTTATTTTTTAAAAATTGGATAGCTTAAACTAAGTATTGCATTGGATCTTATCTGATCACATCAGGTACCTATTTGTACCTTTTTGAAATGAAACCTTGATTTTGCACTGAGCCATTGGCGTTGCTCTAATTTATCGGTACATGTTAATTTGAGATTTGAACCTAAATAGTTCGCGAACCAATTTCGAACGAACTATACCCAATTTGAGTTTGAGTTTGAATAAGATTCGAACCGAACTGGTTTGATTTGTTTCAGAACTAATTTCAATCAGACGAGTTAATTGCGAATTTTTTTTCAAATCAAAGTCAATCAAATAGCTTTTTTAGCAGCCCTAGGTGAGAGAGAGAATACAACGAACAAATATATTAGGCCCTGTTCGGCTGCCACTGTGGCCGTGGGAAAAAAAAATTCACTCAGAGTGAATTTTTTTTTCCCACACGTACAGTGTTTTGGCCATTCAAATTGGATCCGAACCCAAACCCATTCCCATTCCCGCGTGGCAGCCAAACAGGCCTTAGAGATAACGTAAAAAGATTATGCGTTACTAGTCCAGATATATGTCAAAATTACATTTTTATTGTTTCCTTCTGTATGTATTGATTATAATTTTTTTTTTGATTGTTTAAAGCCCGTAGGCCGGTTACAGGGACTGCTTTGTAAAAAACAAAGAGTACAAAAACTTAGAGTATAACCTCCCGCTCTCTATTCCCCAACTACTGGAAAAAGAAAACTTGAGTACAGTGCTGTGTATCTTAAACTATCCCACTTATGGCAAAATAGGATAAGTATGTCCCTTTAAGTCCCATTTGTGATTTCATCCTTCCTTCGCCAGTGAGTCAGCTAGCATATTATGCCCTCTTTCAATATAGAGACAAAGGAAACCAGGGTTGTTTTTGAATAAAAACCACAGTTCGAAAATCTCCCGAAAAGCTCGCCATTCAGCTTTAATAGGTGGCTGATTATGTGATATCAGTGACTGCAACTCCTGACAATCTGTGTGAAAAGTGCAATCCAATACCCCCAAACTTGCAATTTCTTTTACCCCCTCCTTTAAAGCAAGAGCTTCGGACTGCAGAGGGCAGCATGCCAAAACACCCTTAGACCTGTATGAAACCAAAGACTCATTTTTAAGAATCGCAACTCCAATGCCCCCTTCCCAGTTGCTGATCCACGAGCCGTCTGAGTAGCAGTGGTACTCAGAGTGTTGCTACCTTTCAATGGAGCTCTCCTTTGGTGCTGGCTCTTCCTGAAGCTACAATCTCAGTTTCTGTGGAGATTGAGGAGTAGTATTTGAGGAAGCTTTCCAAAGTGGGATCCTTGCCCCCGTAAGCACGATCGTTGCGACATCTCCAAATTGCCCAACAAACATTTGCAAATTGTGTCCATTATACCTCTGTTAGGTGATTTGTGAGGAAATGAGGTCCTTGCTGTAAATGTTGCCAAAGCAGGTGAGATCGTAAAGCTAACGGGCTAGCAAACCAACACAATCTGGAGAAGGGACAATTAAATAAAAGATGAGCCACATCCTCCCCTTGTTCACCACACATGGCACAGGAGTCATCCTGTCCACCTAGCCTTGCTGCAATGATTGCCGAAAGAGGCAAGGCCCCATTGCTCAATTTCCACAAGAAGAGTCTGACTCTTGGCAAAATAGCACCATGCTTCCAAACGAGGTCCCAAAATTTCACCTGCTCGGGTTCCCCCTCCCTGTCAGTTCCGGCAAGCTTGGAGTACATCTTTTAGACCGAAAATTGACCATTCGATGTTAAACTGAAAATGAGCTTGTCCGGGCCTGCCTGTTCAGTTGGTGGGGGAACAGAAGATAATATTTGTAGGCAACTTGTATGCCCAAACACCTCGATTAACTTTCCAGTATCCCACAGACCCGTGTCAGCATCGACGAGGTCTCGGACTTTCTCCCTACCCCTCAGAGATGATTCTGGTTGACATTCCATTAAACCCTCACACCATGGTTCCCCAAGAGCATTACAGAGCCTACCATCCCCCACATCCCATTTGACCAGCGGCAACAGCTTGTGTCGCATAGCCATTAAGCCCCTCCAGAACACTGTACACCCATAGATACACTTAGATCTCCACAAGGCACTCCTCGGTAAATACTTTGCCAGCACCACCTGAGCCCAAGGAGATTCCGAACCTGCTGCCAACCGCCAGAGAAATTTAAGCAGCATCGCCTCATTTACCACCCTGAGATCCCTAAAACCCAAGCCCCCTAATTTTTTTGGTGTACAGATGCGATCCCAAGCCACATATGCCAAATATCTTGGCTTGTCCATTCTACCCCAGAAAAATCTCCTAATTAAGCCATTCAACTTTTCCAGCACCTTATTTGGAATTTTGATGTTGCCATATAGTAAATAGGTAAGGATTGCAGAACCGATTGGATAAGAACAGACCTTCCTGCCTAGGAGAGAAGCGTACTTTTCCAGCCCTGCAACCTTGAGGAGACCCTTTCAATCAAAAATTCATAAGATGCTGCATTTGTTTCAATCGACGCTCCCAGGTACTGACTTGCAGTGGGATTGGTAGGTATGTTGAAAACCTTCTCAATTTCCATTCTAATATTCAATGGGGTTGCAGACGACACTGCCGAAAACACCTCCAATACCTTAGAGATTTTGTTGGCCTCATCAACCGACGCTTCTCCAAAAAGGAGAAGGTCATCAGCATATATGCAATTCGTGAGAGGAGGAGCTGTTGGAGGTACTCTAATGCCCCGAATATCTTCGATCCCCACCAAGTGCTGTAATTGCCTAGACAGGAGATCCATACCAATAATAAAAAGGTACGGTGATAGCGCGCATCCCTGCCGGAGCCTGCATGTGGGTTTGAAAAATCCATCACCGCAACCGTTAATCATGGCCGTGAATTCCGCCGACTTCACGCAAGACATTATCCAAGAAACGAGAATATTTGGAAACCCATATCTCGGCAGCACCCTTCTATATACACCCAATTCATCCTATCAAATGCCTTCGACAAGTCCGCCTTAAGACAAAACTGAAGTCTTTTATAGTTCTTCAATCTAAAGCAGTGCAAAACTTCTCTCAACAGCACCACATTCTCCAATATCTCTCTTCCTGGAATGAAGGAGGACTGAGCTCTTGAAACACACAAGTTAACGTATGGCCGAATCCTGGTTGCAAGAACCTTGGAGATAGTTTTGCATATGATATTGCACACCGAGATCGGCCTATAGTCTTGAACTCGCACTGCCTCCTGCGACTTTGGAATGAGAACTATATTCGACCTTGCTATGTATGAAGGCATATGACCTGTGGAAAAAAAAGAGTGAACTTCAGTTAATATAGAGGGCCCGAAATGGTTCCAGTGTGCCTGCACTAATCTGGCATTAATGCCATCTGGGCCTGGGGCCTTATTGGGTCCCAACCCCATTAAAGCCTCGAAAATCTCACGATCCGTCGGCCGGGCCTCCAAGGCCGGTACAGCAACTTGTGGAATAACGGGGATGGATTGAAGGACCCGAGAATCTATTACTTCCGGGACCGAGCGGACAGGACCCGCGCTATAGATGCCCTTGAAGTGGGCCACAAATGCTAGCCTAATCTGCCTCTCATTTGTCTCCCAAACTCCATGCTGCACTTGAATTGCCCGGATTGCATTCCTCCTCTTTCGCGTTGTCACCGTAACATGGAAGAATTTAGAGTTGGAGTCCCCAAATAACGCCCACTTCACCCTTGATCTTTGATGCCAATAAGCCTCTTGCATCAACAGATACCTATCATGCTCCTCCTGGACTTGAGATTCTAAGTTCTTGTCATACTCGGTGGCAGTGAGTTGAGGGCTCGCATGCGATTCTCCACCTCTTTGAGCATGTGATCAGGTGTCCGGGCTGTACCCACCCAATCCCAAACCTCCTTTTTTTAACAGTTTTCTAATGGTCACCCAGTCCGCACCACCATCCTGAGCCGCCCACTGACACACTTGGTCAAAACCATCTCTATACAGCCACCAGTTCTCTGTTCGAAAAGATCTTTTTTCCACCGTTTTATTAGGCTGAATTCTAAGTAAAATGGGTGAATGATCACTCTTAAAACGGGGGATATGGAAAACCTTGGCAGTCGGGTACTGCATGGTCCAGGAAACTGATGACATTGCTCTGTCCAAACGCTCGGCAATGTTTGCCGAACCTCCTTGCCGGTTTGTCCAAGTGTAGGCTGGCCCACAGTGCCCGAGGTCAATTAAACCCACCATATGGACCCAATTCCGGAACGCTATATTTTCAGCAGAGAACTTCGAGCTGCCCCCCCACTTTTCTTCCGCGGATGCCACGGCATTAAAATCCCCCAAAAGACAGACTTGCCCCTCATGGCCACCAATGAAGTGCTCTAACTGAGACCAGATGGCAGGGTTCATAGACCTTGCCGGATCACCATACACCCTTATTAACAACCACGCAGGAAACCCCTGTTGCTCCACCTCTGCCACTATCCAGTTTTTGCACCTATCTATTACCGACACTTTAAAAACATCACTCCATAACAACCACAAACCACCTGACATACCCTCTGATGGCACAATTACATGGTTACACAAAGACATTTTTTTAATCCGGGTCTCCGATCTTGCCATCCCACACCTAGTCTCGGAAACAAACACAATATCCGCTTTCGTGCAATGGAGGTAACATCTTAACGTGGCAATTGTCATGCCCCCACTACCCCGACAATTCCACGACAAAATACTCATTTATTCGGCGCCGGCGAATTTAGGCCCGCCGGCCTCGGCCTTTTAATAGAGTGAGAAGTAGAGAGATTTGCCTCCTGTATCACCAAAGGCAATTGAATAGGGCCCAAGTGGTCTTGTGTTGGCAGAGAACCCCCATGGCCCTTTTCCCCTTGCTGGGCCGATTCTGAGAAGACCCTTTTATAACCAGTCTGGCCCGATTGAACAGGGATGCGCGGTACCAGGGCCGAATTAGTCAACCACTTCCCCATCTGAGGAGTTAACAACTGGGCCATATCAAATCGGTATTCATGTATCGTAATATAACAGCAATATTTCCTTCTTTATGTATCGTACCCAATTTGAACTGTCAATTAAAAAAGGACAAAACAGTTATTTCTAAAAACTTTCTCTCACCTCAAAGTTGCATGAGTCAAAATATTGCTGTTAAAATCTGTACCCTCTGAAAACAGGTATCTAAGGAACCTAGTTTAGAAGGCAAGTATCTAAGATATCTAATTATTCCTTTTTTTCATTTTTTTTTTTCATTTTTTCAAATCGGAAGGTAATTTGCGTTGGATTTGGATATGCACCTTATTTACAAATAAAAAAAATTAGAAGGGCCATTATGCAACTTGCTAAAATAATAATCTTGTCAACCCAGCCGACATTTTTATTAGAGTAATTCTTTTGTCCCCCGCTCTCCAGTCCCCTAAACGTCCCCCATTCTAACTAACTATAACTAACTATGTTAATCATTAATTAAAGACTTTAACCAACAGTTAGTGGTCCCCATCTAACTGTCAATACCCACTGGCGGGGCCACTATTATGAATACTTGCTCGATTAGGTATGAATACTTGTGCGACAGACAACTCGAAAGTATGTCATCATGGATCTCATTTGAAAGAGAAAATTGTGTAGAAGACGTTCATGGTTTTAGATTTGTAAAATTTCTCATAGATCGTCAGAAATATTGGTTAGATTGAACGGAGAGAAAAAAACCACCTCTAAAAACGTGTAAAAGATGAGTAAGTGATGTGTCCAGTTTTTTTTGAAATACTTGATATCTTAGGTATGAATACTTGATGAATTATATATGAATATTTGATATATTAGGTATGAATACTTTCCATTTTGTATATAAATTAATTTAATCAATGAATGTAGCACTGGTGGTGTGATCCACGTGACTTTTTGGTTGTGGTCCCCAATCCAGGCTGTCGTTACTGGCCCCGAAAAGTAGTGGTCCCCAAATGTTATGATCCCCTCCAGTTACTTTATTTTAAATATTATTCAACATAAATATTCAGACTTCATTGCGTAGGTATGAATACTTTCAATTTTAGTGATGAATAAATGTTTGACAAACTTTGAAATGATCAACTTGTGTTGGCACTAACTGTAATTATCGCGTTAGTTAGCGGGGGGCGTTTAGGGGATTGAATGGGGGGGACTGTTAGTCGATCCCTTTTTATTAATATCCAAAGTTAATTACAAATTAATAAATATACCCAGAATTTCTTGGTTTTTCGAAAAATGTCCAAATTGGCCAGATTCTGGCCGGTTTCCTCCTCTCCCAGAAACCGGCCAGAATCTGGCCGGTTTATCCTCTTTTTTTTTTTAGAGAGACACTATGAAGAGCAAGATAATAAAATCTAACACTGAAAATTCAAATTTTTTGTTTAAATTATTTGTTAGATTACTTCTTTTGATGTATAATTAGCATATTTATACTAAAATACGCTAAATTACTTGAAATTATGTTGAATTACATTAAATTACGCTAAATTGCTTGAAATTATGTTGAATTACACTAAAAATTATATTAAATTACGCTAAATTACACTAATTTTGCTAATTATATTGAAATACGGTAAATTACGCTAAACTACGCAAAATTACGCTAAATTAGGCCGATTTTGTGCCATCTTTCATAAATCATAAAAAATAGTAAAAAAATTCCAAAAATAATAAAAATTGGTATTCTACAAATTCATTATATAACTAATTTATTGAGCTACTTAGATTAAATAATAGAAATGAAAATCTTAATCGGAAACTTCAACTCAAGTTTTGAGGCTCTTCTCTTTGTTTTTTGCAATTTTGAATTTTGAAAATTGGCAGCACGGGCACTGACGCATGCGTATTTTCACAAGCTTTCTGAAAAATGGTCATTTGCTGAAATCGGACACTCGAGCGTCGTTTTATGGCCGTTTGAAGTTTTGTCGTCGTTTTTCGCTTTCTCATTAAAGATATCATCCATATGTAATTGACCATAATTTACCGTATTTTAGCGTAATTCAACATAATTTAACATAATTTAATGTAATTCAACATAATTTCAAGTAATTTAGCGTTTTTTTAGTATAAATATGCTAATTATATATCAAAAGAAGTAATCTAACAAATAATTTAAACAAAAAGTTCAAATTTTCAGTGTTAGATTTCATTATCTTGCTCTTCATAGTGTCTAAAAAAAAAAGGAAAAAAACTAGCCAAATGCTGGCCGGTTTGGACATTTTTCGAAAAACCTAGAAAACTCTGAGTATATTTATTAATTTGTAATTAACTTTGGATATAATAGAAATGTCGGTCCTTTGAGATAACAAATTATTAGTCCGATCAGAATTTGAGTCTATCTCTTTCTCTCTCTTAACCAAAACCACAAATTCAATAAATTATTATGGAATTACAAGTATACAAGCATCAATTACAAATTATTGTAAGGTGTTTACTGATTATTTTGTTTAAATATGTTTATCAGGAGTTTGTTCAGGCTAATTATTCCTTCTCTTTTATTTTATTTGTTGCAGATTGTTTGTGATTTTGACTGGAACTGAGTGACATGGAGGTATAATTGTTTAAAAAAGATATATGTGTTGTCTTATGTATTATATGAAACGGCTAATTATTTCTTTTGCTGTAATTAGCCTGAATATTTCAATATTTTAGGATTTTACTAAGGAATTTATTGATAGCGAGACACTTCTAGAAGATAAGAAAGATGAGTTTAAGGTGAAATTTGATTTCTTTCGAAACTCTGTGTTGCTTTGTATAGTATTTTTTTTTTTATTGTTGGTGAATTCTAAATTTGTATTTTCCATAGAGTGAAGGAACAAGTTCGAGAATGAAAAATTGCTCAACGGCAGGTGTGCTATAAATGTTGGATTAATTTTTAGTCCTATCTTTATATTTGATTTTAGTAAGTCATTGTGAAAAGACAAGAAAAGAGTAGTTAATTTACTAAAAAGAGCAACCTGGCATTAAAGTCTTTAGGTAATGGTACTGTGGTGGTCACCTTTAATAACCAGTTATTTTTTTTTTTTAGTTATTTCTGAAGATGATTTTCATTTGGTTTGCTGCATGTGCCTATGGGGGGTTTTTGCTTAATGAGACATCACCTAAAAAGGCAAGAAAAGTAGTTCATGAGAAAGAGCATGAGTTGACTGATTTGGCTCAAATTGGTTCACGTTCAGGTTCAGATTCGGTTCAAGGTTCAGGTTCAGGGTTCATGTTCGGTTCAGGGTTCAGAGTTTACGGTTCAAGTTCAGGTTCAATTCAAGGTTCAGAGTTCACGTTGCAAAACACGGTTCTTTGATGATATTGTCAAACAGTCCAAAATTTGATTAGCTGTAGTCCATTTAAAAATGTATTGCCAAACAGTTAAAAATTTGATAAGTAATAGTCCAACTCACTTGCTATGCGTTTTTCTCAATCCACATTGCAAAACACGGTTCTTTAATGATAATGGAACTTAATTTAATTGCCCGTGGCAGTGCAGGGGTCGCTTACTAGTTACAAATTAAAACGGATTTTTTTTAAAAACATAATTAAAAAAATATTTTTACCAAACCAACATGATTACTTTTTTTTTTACAAAAACCATAAGAACGGAATTGCCAATTCGGTCCGCTTGGTTTTTTTTTTGGACCGAATTGGCAATTTGGTCCCTGTTGATTTCACAAATTTTCAGAAAGGCGGCCACAGAAAATTCGGAAAAGACTCCGGACCGAATTGGCAATTCGGTCCCAACTTTTTTTTTTTTTAAGGGTTATGCAATTGTAAATTTAGTTAAGAAAACATTTACATTAACAAAGATGTGTAATTCTTACTCGCTAGGTTGTGCCAAAAAAATTGAAAATGAAATAGAGTAAATCAAATTTCATCTAATATTCTCTATGGGAGATAAAAAAAGTGATCCGGCTAAAATTCTATCTAGTTTAATCGTTTTAAAATTTCAATTGACCACATAATTATTTCACTAAAGAATCTAATTTATCAAATTATTATTTCAATTGACCAATCCTAATTTAAATTGTTCTTAACATATGATGTGATAAAATTCTTATAATTGATAAAAATAGGAATATTAAATTTTAAAACGAATAAACTAGATAGAATGTCTATGTTAAAAAAATATGTAAATTAAAAATATTTTATAAAATAAGTTAATACTATGTATTTTAATATTTTTTAAAATAATCTATATGTTGGAAAGATTCCACGTATAAGCTAATATTATGCTTTTTTTATTTAAGCAAATGGAATTTTACGTGACAATGTTTAATTCTAATCAGTTATACACAAAAAAGATAAAAATAATTCAAAACGTGAATGAAATTACAGTTGTATTTTTCTATTTAAACAAAGAATAAAGAAAAGTAAATAGGGAGAAGTGGGAGGGAAGGGAAGAGAGGAGAAAAGTGGGGTCCACAAGGGCATTTTGTTAAGAATTTTGAGGGGAGGGTATTTTGTTCTATGTTTTGAAAAAAAGGGCACAATGTAAAATTTTTCTATTTAATTGTCTTTCGGTTTCAAATTCAATTTGACCTACATCCGATATGATATATGATACACAACTGAGAAATTCAACCATACCTAAAAAAAAAAAAGTTGGATCGAATTGCCAATTCGGTCCGGACTAAAAAAACTCTGAACCGAACTGGCAATTCGGTCCCTAGCTATTACACAAACGGCAACACAGTTTTCTGTGAAAATTTGTGAAATCAAGCGGACCGAATTGGCAATTCGGTTCTTATAATTTTTGTAAAAAAAAAAAGTAATCATGTTGGTTTGGTAAAAATATTTTTTTAATTATGTTTTTAAAACAATCCAATTAAAACAGCTTGAGATGCCAGGAAAAAAAAAATAACAAGTTTCTGAGAAAATTCTCCAAAAACAGCCGATATTTTTATTAATACCCAAAAAAAAAACAAATTATCAAATCTGCTCCCACCCCAAACTTATTTTTATTTCTACCCCAACCGCCCGTCCACTGGGCGGTCCAGTTTCCCCACCTGACCGCCCAGTAGCCGGACGGTCCATTATTCATACCTGACCGCCCAGCTGCTGGGCGGTCCACCCTTCACAGCTGACCGCCCAGCTGCTGGGCGGTCCGACATTTTTTTTTTATAGGCGGTCCGACCCCCCACTGCCCGCCCATCTCTCTCTTTCTCTCTTTTCTTCTCTGCCTCGCCGCCGCCCCGCCGCCCGAAACCTCCAGCCCTCTCTCTCACTCTCTTCGTCTCTCTCTCTCTTGAACTCTCTCTCTCTCCCTCTCTCTTCCTCTCTCTCTCTCTTCCTCTCTCTCTTTCTCTCTCACCCGAACCCTAATTTTCGGCCATCTCCGCGACAATCCGATTATTTTCGAGTAAGTCTCTAAATAATTTTTTAATTTATATTTTGTATTTTGTATTGGCATTGGAACGATTGGTAGAAATTGAATTGTTAATTATCTTGTGCGGGTTGTTGATTTTCCCAACACGATTGAATTGTTCAAAATTAGAATTTGTAGTTTAAGGTTTAGGGTTGACAAAACTGAAGTTTATAAATTAAGGTTGAATTGTTAATTATCGTGTGCGGGTTGTTGATTTTCCCGTCGTGATTTAATTGTTAAAAATTAGGGTTTTCAAGTTTAGGGTTGAATTGTTAAATTAAGGTTTAAGGTTGAATTGTTAAATTAGGATTGAATTGTTAATTTAGGGTTTAATTGTTAAATTAGGGTTTAGGGTTGAATTGTTAATTTAGGGTTTAGGGTTGAATTGTTAAATTAGGGTTGAATTGTTAATTTAGGGTTGAATTGTTAAATTAGGGTTTAGGGTTGAATTGTTAAATTAGGATTGAATTGTTAAATCAGGATTTATGGTTGAATTGTTAAATTAGGGTTGAATTGTTAATTTAGGGTTGAATTGTTAAATTAGGGTTTAGGGTTGAATTGTTAAATCAGGATTTATAAGATAGAATCTTCTGTTTATTGAAATGTAGTATGGTCAGAACTAGACGGGGGCGTGCATGGGATGCCCCTCTGGAGACAGGGGAGAGTTCGCATGATCACGATGCAGAGGCATCCGGTGCAGCGGCATCCGGTGCAGCAGCATCCGGTGCAGCAGTATCCGGTACAGCGGCATCCGGTGCAGCGGCATCCAGTGCAGAGACGTCCGGTGCAGATGCTCCCTTTGGAGATTATCCCCTGCACCATCCTGACACATTTAGTCCTCTTCTTTGGACCCCACATGTCCGTCACCGTGTCTCACTTGCATCTATGGAGGTACGTTGGATTTGTATTCCTAATTTAAATAGTATTATTTAATATTACAGATAATTAGACGTTTATATTGAAATCATTGTAAAATGCAGGACACGATGATGATGACAGTGAGACATCGCACCCCCGAGATACGATACGTCCGTCACCCGTTGATGGAGCAGTGCATCATGCATCTTGGGTTGTATCAGTTGGCCACTATGACTCACTGTGATATTAACCAGGCTCTCGTTTGCGGTCTAGTGGAGAGATGGCGACCGGAGACGCATACATTTCACCTTCCGGTTAGGGAGATGACAGTCACACTAGGTGACGTCAGCGCCTTATGGGGTTTACGGATAGATGGCGACCCCATCGGTGGTGTCTCGGACCATCCGGACCTGATGGACATGATACCGGAGCTGCTGGGGGCCGCTCCGACGGACTTGCAGAAGAAGAAGAAGAAGAAGAAGAAGAAGAAAGGAGAGGAGGAGGAGGAGTACCGGTATTCCAAATACTGTATTAGTCTTGCGGCGCTCCGCAGTTACTTCCACCGGCGTAGGATCACCCCCGATACACGTGACGAGCAGGCCGTTCTGAGATAATCACAAATAGTTGCAAATTAAAATATGTTATGGATTCAACAAAAATTGTAGTTATTTATGTCTCTAGTTTTTATTACAGGTACGTGAGGGCGTTTGTCATGGATTTATGTGGCAGCGTCATGTTTGTCGATTCCAGCGGTGACGCAGTTCCGATTATGTTCCTCTCTCTACTGAGGGCCATTCAGCGGCCGTCGAAGTGGAACTGGGGTGGAGCCGTGCTCGCTCACTTATACCGGGGCTTGTGTCATGCTTGTCTGGTAAGTTTGTACAAATATTTTAATTTTTTTATTACAAATATTAGGGTTCCATATTTACCAGAAGTGCACCGCATGTCCAAAATTTAGGCGACGAACAAGCAGATTGCCGGACCGCTTCTTCTACTCCAGTAGTGGTCCTGGTCGCACATACCGGTGTGTCGGCCTGTTCCTCCAGCTCAAGCGGGGTTATGGACGGGAAATGACCCCGACAGACGTCCGGGGTACGGTGCCATATGGGCTACTCCCCACACATACGAGGACACAGGCAGGGGGAGGACCGTGGGGATTTCGTATGTCCGGGGTCAGCTCCAGATGCTTCACGAGGCGAGCATCACCTGGTACCCCTATCGTCTGTTCTACGATCGGGGCCTTCTGTGCCAGCTGACATTAGAGCAGAGATATCTCTCGTTTTATCGGGGGCCGTGCGTATGCTTCTGGATAGTTGAGTATCACTATCCTGATCGAGTGCCCCGTCAGTTTGGCTTGGATGCCTATGTCCCTGATTTTCCAGAGTTGGGCGAGCAGCAGACCACCCAGCTGCACAGGTAACTACCCACTGCCTTATTGTTTGTCTATTTTATTACTTGTTCAGCCATACACGTTACTAATTAATTTATATTGCAGCACTAAACACAACAAGCCCAAAGTCGACTGGAGCACGCGTTTCTTGGAGCATTACCAGCGTGCTGCATCACCCTAGTTTCACTTATGGACCCCGCCTCCAGCTCCAGATGCCCCTATGCCGGTCGGGCCTTGGAGATTGCGATATTTAGTCTGGTACCAGAGATGGGGCATGCCGACGGTTTATCTACAGGGGGACTATGGTGATGCTCTTCGACGGAGACTCACGGGTGACGGATCTAGGACTTACTTGCCTTTCGGCCCGATCCATACTCGTTCGGTATGTTTAAATGAAACTGACATGCTTCAAAAATTGTAGTTATTTATTCATCTTCCAATAATAATAATGAAAATACATTGCGTGCAGATTTTGACCGCTATTAGAGGAGTGGCACACAGCTTGGTGTGCATTGCGAGAAAAAGTTGGAGAGCGATAGGATGTCAAATGCTCCAACACAGTGCACCGATCGTGGAGGACTCTGGTTGGGACGGGCGCCTCGTTGGTATGTTGCACGATGCTGGGGAGGACATCAATTGGCGCGAGATAAAGGCCCCACCACCAGATCCGGAGCAGCCTGGAGCCCCTATCTACGCTGCGGAGATGCCGCCACCTCCTGCAGGTAATAATATGTCATACAAATGATCATTATTAAGTGTCTCTCTAAAAGATCATTATTATTAATTTATCTTCATTTCTGCAGATGATGACTCAGGTTGGGCGATCCACCAATGGGTGTTGAACAACAACGCATGGAACGCGTACTACAACGAGCATGGAGTTCCAGTGCAGCATACCGAGGTAGCAAAAGTTCATTATTTAATTAATTTACTCGTTACTTCTATGTCTCTAATTTAACATTTTTTAAAATGCAGGATGAAGCTGCCGCCGCCGCCGCTGCCGTTTTCTCATTGGATGACCTCACTGGAGATGAGGGCGGATGGGAGCCAGCTAGCCCCCACCGACCGCAGTATATGGAGCCCAGACAGCACGACGGCGAGGCCAGTGGGAGTGGGGCACAGACTGCAGATGGCTTTGCCTCTGCTATATTTGGCACACCGCCTCCGGCCACGTATCCTCCTACTTGGGAGGCCGATCCGTGGGTGTTGCGTACACATGCGGGGATCCATGGGGAGCATGCATTACACCTGGGGGCGGACCCATGGGCGCGCGAGGCCGTACACGATGACATGCAGGTGGATGAGGTTCACCAGAGGCGTCCGCCTTCGCAGAGGGACCGCCATGCACCTACTAGATTGGAGCTCTCCGGACCTCGCCCTCGTCGTCGCCGTTAGGGTTTTTATATTTTTTTTAGTTTGATAGGTTTCTAGTATTTTAGTTTGGATTATTATATTTCATGTTTGAACTTACCATTTAGATTACCTACTTTTGTTGTTTAGACTTACTATATAGATTACCTTTTAGAAACATTTAAACATTAACAAACTTAATATAAAACTAATCAATTATATTAAAACTACACAATTACATAACATATAAAAATAATCGTCAATTATAAAAATATAATCGTCAACAAATAATAAATATATATCATAATAAATGTAAAACATTCAAACAAATCATTACAACAATTTAATATAAAACATTCAAACAAATTAAAAACATAAAACCTTATAAAAAATATATATATATAACAGTGGACCGCTCAGCACTTGGGCGGTGAGATATGATGAGTGGACCGCCCGGCTACTGAGCGGTCAGGTGGGGAAACTGGACCGCCCAGTGGACGGGCGGTTGGGGTAGAAATAAAAATAAGTTTGGGGTGGGAGCAGATTTGATAATTTGTTTTTTTTCGGAGTATTAATAAAAATATCGGCAAAAACAGCAAACCCAGTAAAACAAAAAACGTTTCCAAAAAGAAATTAATTATATAAAACGAAAAGGCAAAACACACACAGCATTTGACTTCACATGGCTTCGTCGCTCTCACACCTCCTCTCCTTCCACTATCTTTCTCCTCCTCTTCCCTCCCCCTCCGTTAATCTCCGTCACCCCTCCGTTATCCTCCGTCGCCGTTACTCTTCTCTCCTTAGCTCCTCCCCTCTCCGCCACCGCCACGTCATCACCCTCTCCCCTCCCTACGCCTATGTCTCCGCTCCCGCATTCGACCCGGACTCCATCAACAGGTCTGAGGAGGATGTGGGGCCTGCTGATCAGTCTATGTTGCTCGGCCGAGAGAAGGCCATCAGTTGGGGGGTAATTTGGTCTTTTCTCGCGTGCCACAAGCTGAGAATTGCAGTCTGTGTCGCCTCACTCGTTGCTTGTTCCATTTGCACTCTATCCATGCCTCTATTTTCTGGTTCTCTTTCTCTCTCATTTTGAAAAGTCTTTTATCTCTTATTCTCGTCCCCTCTCTGACGTGCACGTGCATGCACTTAATGCTATACAACGGTTAACTTGTTAGGATGATAATTTTGAATACCTGACTACAAGTATTGTAGTAGTCAAATACTTTGGCAATTTTATCAGCCTGCATTAGTAATGTCAGTCTAGAACTGGTACCACAACACACCATAAATTCCCATTTACCATTCTGGTAATTACCAGAGATTATGTTTTATCTTTTTATACTGTTGTGTTTGGGGCAGCAATTGGTATCAGTAATGTATTTTTGTTTTTTAGTCAAAAAAATTGGTATCAGTAGTGTAGTGCCTTCTTGTTAGTGCTTGGTTCTAATTAATGTTCATTTATGAATTGTAACATATTTGGAATTGTTGAAACAGGAAAGTTTTTTGAAATATTAGTCGGGAGAAGGTCAGAGTCCCTATGGAGCCTTCTTTCAAAAATCGGGGTTTTGTATGCGCTTGAACCAATTTTTACCATTATTTTTGTTATAAATGTGACTATCATTTGGGAGAATGTCATGGCGAGTTTGCGGGCCCAAATTTTCGGGAGAATTTTAGTTCAAAAGGTACAGCTTGTTAAGCTAGAAAGAAATACATATATCGTAGCAAATTAGGACGGAATTTTTGTAATATATAATACTAATTGTTTTCTATTTTTTTATTGCAGGTGGAATTCTTCGACCGTCATAAGGTACAGGGTGAATATCGCACATGATATATCTCTTATAATCTTAATGAAGTCAGTGCATGAACAAGCATTAGTTTTTACTTTAACAATAAATTTGTTGTTTTTTGGTACATAGGTTGGCGAATTGACTGGTTTGTTGACCTCTGATTTGGAAGCACTAAAAAATGTAGTCAGTGACAACATCTCAAGAGACCGTGGTTTGAGGGCTACTTCAGAGGCATGCATAAGTTCACTCCATCTTTATTAGTCCTTTCGTACTTTTAACTCAATAAAATAAAATGTTCATTTTTAATTTATTAAACTGCACAGATAATTGGTACAATAGGGATTCTCTTCACATTATCAACTCAACTTGCACCTGTTTTGGGGCTCCTAATGGTCTCTGTTTCTGCTTTAGTCGGTATAACCTTTTTTGTTTCATTCTTTTAGTACCCCTTTGTTATCAATGCAATAGGTCCCCTCCTTTTCATCATTGCAAAAGAATGATCAGTTTCTTCTAAAAATCAAAATAAACGCCCCTCCTTAAGTTGGATTCAACATTCCGGTATTTGCAAAATGAAAAGATTGAGGGCTGTCGGATACTTTATAAACTTAAGTGGATAGGTAAGGACCGTAGGTTGATAGCTCTTACATAGTTTAATAAACAACTAGTTGATTTACTTTCCTATTTACCAAATAGCTATTTTCAAGAGGTCAACTGTCCCGACTTTCAAGTCTCATGGAATTGTACAAGCAAGCTTATCAGACTGTGCAAGTGAGACATTTTCTGCTATCCGTACTGTAAGACTATTCTGATTTCCAATCTTATTCCAGTTCTCCAACTTATTCATGGTTTCTGACTTTCTTCTCTCTCTTATTCTTGTTTTTTTTAAATAAAATTGCTACAGGTTCGGTCATTTGGTGGTGAAAAGAAGCAAATCTCTTTATTTTCTAATTTAGTAGGTTCTTTTCATATTCAGTTTATATTTGATTGGTATTTCATTAGTTAAATATTAATTAGCTTTTCAAATGGGGTGGGGCTTAAATACATTGTAAATGCACATAGGATATATCTATCTTAATTTATTTTTCTTCTATCAGGTGAATGCCTACCAAAAAAGTGGTACAAGGCTTGGAGCACTTAAATCAACAAATGAATCACTAACTAGAACAGTGGTGTATATTTCTCTTATTGCACTCTATATTCTTGGTGGGGCCAAGGTCAAATCGGTAATACCAACTCTCTCTCTCTCTTTCTCTTTTTCTCTCACATATATTGCTTAGTTGCTCGGAGTATCATTCAATTTGAATTTTCTTGAAACTCCAATCAGGACAACAAGAGTGGTATTTTGGTTTAAAAAGCATCATAACTCAAAAGCACGGCAACAGCTGGACCTGGTCTCCCACCTACAGTATTTAAAACTAATAGGCGCCAAATAAAGGATTCTACACATATCAGAAAACATTAATTTTAGCGAATTATCATGCCTGTTATTGGTTCTCTCCCAAAAATTGAAATTATTTTGATTTTATGATTTTGATAAATACTGTGTTATCGATTTCTGGCTTTATCTCTGAACATAGGTACCACTCCTAGTATTACGAATCTTTGTTATGGAAACTCTATTACTCCACTATTTATTTGTATTGTAGGGAGAATTGTCGGTTGGAATTATGACTTCTTTCATTGGCTACACTTTCACCTTGACTTTTGCCGTGAGTAATAATTTTTCTATAACATTTATTACTCCATTTCTATGCTATCATTGTAAAATCAAAATTAGTGAAATATAATCTTCAGGTGCAAGGGGCAGTGAATACACTAGGTGACCTACGTGGGACCCTGGCGGCTGTAGAGAGGATAAATGGTATATTAACTGCTCATGATATCGATGATTCCCTTGCCTATGGATTGAACAAAGAACTAGAAAATTCAAAAATTGAAAATTTTCATAGAACCAAGGGTGCAAACGCACATTACATGGCGGCTTTGAGATCTGGCAATAGCTGTGGCAACTTTGCTTGGTCGGGTGATATCTGTCTTGAAGGTTAGTCCTTTGCTTGTTGGATTTCCAAAAAGAAAACAATATCCAATAACTCCGAAAAGTTCAAATAAAGACTTACGGTAAAGCAGGAGGAAAACAATTGCATCACTTACTACGGTGTTCTGTTTAGTACCTGACTGATTGCTGATACAGTTAATGTTACAGTGGTTTTGAATGCTCATATCCTTGGCGTGTTTGTATTGGTTAATAGTAATTGTTCTTATCCAGTACATAAGCAACTTTCAGAGTTTACTTCCCTGAATTTTGGTTATCTAAGTTTTTGTATATTTTACAGATGTCTACTTCTCTTATCCACTGAGGTCAGATGTAGGGGTATTAAATGGCCTAAATCTTAAACTTGAGTGTGGGAAAATCACTGCACTAGTGGGACCCAGTGGCGCCGGCAAAAGTACAGTTGTGCAGCTTCTTGCTCGGTTTTATGAGGTAAACTAAGAAATTTCCTTGCACCTTAAGCACCAATATGACCAATTATTTGCAATACCTGTTTCTTACTGAAAAGGTGAGGTTTGGTATCCAGATGCATGAGTACCTTCTGGGGGTTTGTTAATTTTGGTTGTATTGCTGATGGATATTGTATGTTGGTTTTGTTTCATACAATTAGCAGGTGGTATGAAATTACCACTTTTCTTGTTCTTCTTTTGTTGTACCTGAATAGTAAAAAGACGACAATGGTTCAGTGAATAACTGGTAGGTTTTTTGCCTACTAATTTACAAAAAAAATGATTTAGGATTTATATTCCAGGCATTATAATTTAATCGTTAGTTATTTTGATTTAAGTATTTGAAATTATAACTCTGCATGAAGCCTACAAGAGGTAGGATAACCGTGGGAGGAGAAGATATAAGAACATTTGATAAAAGGGAGTGGGCTCGCGTTGTCTCCTTAGTTAATCAGGTTTTTACCCTCTTAGATTTCACATATTTATCTCTGCAATTTACTATCTGTGGATATACCTAAGGCTTATTTGTTTAATTTTGATCAAGGATCCAGTATTGTTTTCGGTATCAGTAGGAGAAAATATAGCATATGGTTTACCAGATGAAGAGGTATCAAAGGACGATATCATCAAGGCAGCTAAGGCTGCTAATGCTCACGAGTTCATCATCTCTCTCCCTCAGGTCTATTTTAGAACTACTGAATCATAGTCATCATTTGGTTTAACAGCAGTTCGAGTGGGATGTCCAAATCTCGATTTTCAATTGATTATATTGCATGTATTTTCAGGGTTATGACACGCTAGTTGGTGAAAGGGGAGGCCTTTTAAGTGGCGGGCAGAGACAGGTATTGAAAACATTGTCAGCATCATACTATGATATTTCTTTTTTCTCTTATTATTTGTTGTAATGAATGAGGCTACGGTACTATACATAGCGTATATTGGTCCGTACTATGGATTAATATTATCGTTTTAAAAGTCCAATCGGTCGATCTGAACCGTTCAACATGACCTCCATATGAAAATGTACTTGTGGATCAAATTTTCCATTTTTTAGAATTTATTTACTATTTTTTTAGTCAAGTAGAATATCACTTGATCTAAAGATTCTAGACTATTCAAAAGTAGTGATTTTCTACCTATCTAAACAAATAGTAAAAAGATTCTAAAGTATATAAAATTTAGTATGCAAGTACATTTTTATATCGAGATCATGTTGAATGGTTCAGATTGGCTGTTTGGACTTTGAGAACAAAGATCTTGATCCATAGTACGGAGCAATCTGCGCTATGTGCAGTACCATAGCCTCACTCTTGTTGTAATTTATCATTTGTTTTTAAAATACATGTTTGACTTTAGAGAGTTGCAATTGCACGGGCGATTCTCAAGAATGCTCCTATCCTAATACTTGATGAGGTTAGAGATCATCTTTCTTGCATCATATATATATAAATTCTGAAAAGGGTATTTGAGTTATAGAAACTTATGGAGCAATGGGGATGCAGGCAACAAGTGCATTGGATGCGACTAGTGAGAAATTGGTGCAAGAAGCACTAAACCATTTAATGAAAGGGAGAACCTCCTTGGTTATTGCACACAGATTGAGCACTGTGCAGAATGCACACCGAATCGCTCTTTGTTCGGAAGGCAAGGTTGCCGAGTTGGGAACTCATCTTGAGCTCTTGGCCAAAAAGGGTCAATATGCATCGCTAGTTGGTACGCAAAGGCTCGCATTTGAGTGAAATACTAATTCAGTATGCAGTGTAGTTTGTTTGAAAATTTTGACTTATACGAAACTGTCATACGGGTCGAATTTTGTAAATGCAAAAAACCAATTGGAAAGAAATATTATAGATTTGTATCACTCTTGTTTTGCTATACATTAGCATGATTTCAAATGTCTCTAAACATTCTCATAAATTTCTGATGTAATGATTTTTTAACAATCTTATGGTGATATTTATAGTGACAATTTTGCAATAATAATAGATTCATTTAGAAAAATAAAATGTGAGATAAGCGAATGAGAAATTTGCAAGAAAGGACCTAGATAATCCATAATTGCGAGTCGCTACTACACAAGTTGCTGTAAGTGCACTGTAGCAGTTGCAGAAAGTCCACTAAATTGTAGAAGAATTAAAAACAAATGCCATTAGTTGTAATATAACACAATTAGTATTCACAAAAATATGATTAAGTGATGAAAAATAGCAGAATTTATTTGTATGAAGTTCCTTTTTAAAATTTGTTGGACTAATATTCTAAAGAAACGATAGGTGATAAATAAACTAGCTTTTGCAAGATGCCTTTAGGCTTAATGTGTTGTACCATTCCAGTAGTGCACCAGACTAAGTGTGCTAGCGGCCTACTAACAGAATAAATCCCTTTTGAATCTTATACAAGTATACAACATTTAGATATATTATTTTTTATAGTAGACAGGTAATGCAGAGTTTCTAGTGCAATTTTAGCTAATAACAAATTAACAGGTGCCTCTCTGCCATCGGAGCTTTGTTAAAAAAATAGAGTGCCTTCAATACTCAAATCACAAGTACATGTAGATATTACAGGACGAAATTGTAAAAATGGAAAAATATTTTCACTTGACTTTTCATATATGATATCAATCACAACAAATACCAGTGCACATATGAGTTCTCAGGCCAGCACAAACTGGTAAGATTTTGAAATCAGATTTTCATGGAAGCTTCACCAACATGAAACTCTGAAATTACATCATATGTCATTACAGAATCCTCAGGAATGAATTTTGCATTGTTTTGGTCAAGGCATCAGAACTATTTCGTTTTTCTTTTCTGAAATTGAACTAGAACTATTTCATAAGATGAAACATGCTTCTCTCTTCGTTCATTCATAAAATAAAATTGAAGTTTACACCACTAAATTTTAGCCACCATGTAAAGTGGAGATAAAAACAATCATATCCTTCTCTTCCAGCTCTGCATCGAGATTACCGCATAGTTCCCAATCGCAATCATTTATTAGTACCAGAACTCCAGGTCTCCTAAACAATTAAACAAGAAAATAAAAGCAGGTTCAATCACAGGTATATTACATCAGTTTAGTTGAGATATATTTATTAGTTCATTTAAGGCTAATTCATTCTGTTATTTGGGGTATATTATATATATGATAGTATTTTGAAAATTTGAATAACTACACAAACTGTTCTTCAATATAGTCAAATGGATATGCATACACAGAATCTCCTTTGATGAACATCTCAGGCCTCTCCTTGATCAAATTTCCCTTCACCCATGACAGCAAATCACGCATAGTAACCTATTAATCCAAAAGTATTCTCTTAGAAAATAATGAGAGGAATTCACAAGTACAAGTAAAGAGATGGTACTGGTACAATGCGGAGAGTAGTTTCCAGTGTAGGTTTTAGTGATTTCACATTTGTTTTTGTTTTTTAGAATATTGCGCGTGGTTTGTTTCGTTAATCAAACAAGTAGCTGTTGCATGTTGTGATAAGCTACATATTAAAATTTGGAATTTTCTCGAAGAAATTAACTTATAGTGAATAAAGAAAAAAAACTTTCTCAGATGAAATTCGTTCAGCACCTTATCTTCACCGGATTTTTGTGTCACATCAACCTGATGCAGCTTCACAGATTCCTTTAAAAGAAGTTCTAATCCACCACTGGATCAAAATATTTCCAGAAAAATTAGAAGAAAAAAAAACAGAAATACATTTAAGAATACTAGTCATATGGGAAAACTATTTTATTGAGTGAGAGAAGGAGAGAATACCCGAATTCGAGAGTTAAACGCATCGTCCTGGATCGGTGCTTTCTCTAGGTCAAGTTTTTTCAGAGAGGAAAGGGGAAGAAGAGGTAAAAGCGGGGAGAAAATAAAATCAGTCTAATACTCTAATGTGATTGTTTGCCCTTTTCATGTATACCCTTTGAAATATCTGTAATCATACTTACAATACGGTGAGATTTTTCGAATTCGAATTGGATTTTGTTCAAAGAGCTTTGGAGAAACAAAGTCAACCATGAACCGTCCGATTTAAATTGAGATTTGTGCGAACTGATTTGAAATTTAACAATTAAAGTGGCTCCGTGAATTTAAATTATTCGTGCAAATTTTGATACAAATCAGACAATCTAGACTTAGATTTGGATGATGATTTGGACAGAAGCCCCACCCTTCCAAATTTGCCATACCAAACTCTTCAGGCTCCATCTCTGTTATCCATTCAAGGAGTTTCAATCTGAATCGTCCGATCAAAATTAAGGCAAATCTGATCCAAATATGTAATGTATGGGACGTCGGACCCCTTTAAAATTACAAAGAATAAAATTGAATTCAAACTAAAAAAAAAAATGTAACCTCGTGTGATATGAATTCGATTAGGCATCACCTCACATCTGATCCAGCCCGAAGTGAATGAAAATTTTAGCTATAAATTTTTAGGGGTGTTCATCGGGTCTGGTTTAATTGGTTAAACCGAACTGAGAAAGTTTGAATTAAACGATTCAATATTTCGGTTTAAATAGATCGGTTCGGTTTATTTATTAATTTAATTCAGTTTATCTTGTTTGGTTCGGTTTAATAACTTTTAAAACCGATTGTCCAACTCTTTCATAAAATCACCAAATAGGTAGAGGTGAAATAAACCAATTTGGGCTTAAGTGAAGAGGGCCGGTTCTGAAATAAAAGAAGTAGAAATAATAAAGAATAATACTGTCTTGGCCGATATTTTTATTAAAACCCCTAAAAAAAAACAAATTATCAAATCTGCTCCCACATTGAAATTATAATTATTTCTACCCTAACCGCCCGTGGACTGGGCGGTCCACTTTTCCCACCAGACCGCCCAGCCACTGGGCGGTCCACTTTTGAAACCTGACCGCCCAGAGGCTGGGCGGTCTTCTATTGTTTTTTTTTTTTATAAGAGTTTTATGTTTTAATTTGTTTGAATGTTTTATATTAAATTGTTGTAATGATTTGTTTGAATGTTTCATATTAAATTGTATGATATATATTTATTATTTGTTGACGATTATATTTTTATAATTGACGATTATTTTTATATGTTATGTAATTGTCTAGCTTTAATATAATTGATTAGTTTTATATTAAGTTTTGTTAATGTTTAAATGTTTCTAATTAGTAATCGAAATGGTAAGTCTAAACAACAAAAGTAGTAATCGAAATGGTAAGTCTAAACAACAAAAGTAGTAATCGAAATGGTAAGTCTAAAAATGAAACATAACAGTCCAAACACGAAATATAATAATCCCAACTAAAATACTAGAAACCTATCAAACTAAAAAAAATATAAAACCCTAACGGCGACGACGAGGGCGAGGTCCGGAGAGGTCCAACCTCTCAGGTGCACGGTGCTCCCTCTGCGACGGCGGACGCCTCTGGTGTACCTCATCCACCTGCATGTCATCGTGTACGGCCTCGCGCGCCCATGGGTCCGCCCCCAGGTGTAATGCATGCTCCCCATGGATCCCCGCCTGTGTACGCAACACCCACGGATCGGCCTCCCAAGTAGGAGGATACGTGGCCGGAGGCGGTGTGCCAAATATAGCAGCGGCAAAGCCATCTGCAGTCTGTGCCCCACTCCCACTGGCCTCGCCGTCGTGCTGTCTGGGCTCCATATACTGCGGTCGGTGGGAGCTAGCTGGCTCCCATCCGCCCTCATCTGGAGCTAGGTCATCCAAAGAGAAAACGGCGGCGGCAGCGGCGGCGGCGGCAGCTTCATCCTGCATTTAAAAAAATGTTAAATTAGAGACATAGAAGTAACGAGTAAATTAATTAAATAATGAACTTTTGCTACCTCGGTATGCTGCACTGGAACTCCATGCTCGTTGTAGTACGCGTTCCACGCGTTGTTGTTCAACACCCATTGGTGGATCGCCCAACCCGAGTCATCTTCTGCAGAAATGAAGATAAATTAATAAGAATGATCTTTTAGAGATACACTTAATAATGATCATTTGTAAGACATATTATTACCTGCAGGAGGTGGCGGCATCTCCGCAGCGTAGATAGGGTCTCCAGGCTGCTCCGGATCTGGTGGTGGGGCCTTTATCTCGCGCCAATTGATGTCCTCTCCAGCATCGTGCAACATACCAACGAGGCGCCCGTCCCAACCAGAGTCCTCCACGATCGGTGCACTGTGTTGGAGCATTTGACATCCTATCGCTCTCCAACTTTTTCTCGCCATGCACACCAAGCTGTGTGCCACTCCTCTAATACCCGTCAAAATCTGCACACAATGTATTTTTATTATTATTATTGGAAGATGAATAAATAACTACAATTTTTGGAGCATGTCAGTTTCATTTAAACATACCGAACGAGTATGGATCGGGCCGAAAGGCAAGTAAGTCCTAGATCCGTCACCCGTGAGTCTCCGTCGAAGAGCATCACCATAGTCCCCCTGTAGATAAACCGTCGGCATGCCCCATCTCTGGTACCAGACTAAATATCGCAATCTCCAAGGCCCGACCGGCATAGGGGCATCTGGAGCTGGAGGTGGTGTCCATAAGTGAAACTGGGGTGATGCAGCACGCTGGTAATGCTCCAAGAAACGCGTGCTCCAGTCGACTTTGGGCTTGTTGTGTTTAGTGCTGCAATATAAATTAATTAGTAACGTGTATGGTTGAACAAGTAATAAAATAGACAAAGGATAAGGCAGTGGGTACTTACCTGTGCAGCTGGGTGGTCTGCTGCTCGCCCAACTCTGGAAAATCCGGGACATAGGCATCCAAGCCAAACTGACGGGGCACTCGATCAGGATAGTGGTACTCAACTATCCAGAAGCATACGCACGGCCCCCGATAAAACGAGAGAGGTCTCTGCTCTAATGTCAGCGGGCACAGAAGGCCCCGATCGTAGAACAGACGATAGGGGTACCAGGTGATGCTCGCCTCGTGAAGCATCTGGAGCTGACCCCGGACATATGAAATCCCCACGGTCCTCCCCCTGCCCGTGTCCTCGTATGTGTGGGGAGGAGCCCATATGGCACCGTACCCCGGACGTCTCTCGGGGTCATCTCCCATCCATAACCCATGCTGAGCTGGAGGAACAGGCCGACACACCGGTATGTGTGACCAGGACCACTGCTGGAGTAGAAGAAGCGGTCCGGCAATCTGCTTGTTCGTCGCCTAAATTTTGGAAATGCGATGCATTTCTGGTAAATATGGAACCCTAGTATATATAATAAAAAAATTAAAATATTTGTACAAACTTACCAGACAAGCATGACACAAGCCTCGGTATAAGTGGGCGAGCACGGCTCCACCCCAATTCCACTTCGACGGCCGCTGAATGTCCCTCAGCAGAGAGAGGAACATAATCGGGACTGCGTCACCGCTGGAATCGACAAACATGACGCTGCCACATAAATCCATGACAAACGCCCTCACGTACCTGCAATATAAATTAGAGTCATAAATAACTACATTTTTTGTTGAATCCAAAGCATCATTAATTTGCAACTGTTTGTGTTTACCTCAGAACAGTCTGCTCGTCACGTGTCTCGCGGGTGATCCTACGCCGGTGGAAGTAACTGCGGAGCGCCGCAAGACTGATGCAGTACTGTGAATACCGGTACTCCTTCTCCTCCTCTCCTTTCTTCTTCTTCTTCTTCTTTTGCAAGTCCGACGGAGCGGCCCCCAGCAGATCCGGTATCATGTGCATCAGGTCTGGATGGTCTGAGATACCACCGATGGGGTCGCCGTCTATCCGTAAACCCCACAAGGCGCTGACGTCACCTAGTGTGACTGTCATCTCCCCAACCGGAAGGTGAAATGTATGCGTCTCCGGTCGCCATCTCTCCACCAGACCGCAAACGAGAGCCTGGTCAATATCACAGTGAGGCATGGTGGCCAACTGATACAACCCGAGATGAAGGATGCACTGCTCCATCAACGGGTGACGGACGTATGGTATCTCGGGGGTGCGATGCCTCACTGTCATCATCGTCGTGTCCTGCATTTTACAATTATTTCAATATAAACGTCTAATTAAATAATGCTATTTAAATTAGGAATACAAAACCAACGTACCTCCATAGATGCAAGTGAGACACGGTGCCTAACATGTGGGATCCACAGAAGAGGACTAAACGTGTCAGGATGGTGAGGGGGATAATCTCCAAAGGGAGCATCTGCACCGGACGACTCTGCACCGGATGCCTCTGCACCGGATGCCTCTGCACTGGATGCCGGTGCACCGGATGCCGCTGCACCGGATGCCTCAGCATCGTGATCATGTGAACTCTCCCCCGTCTCCAGAGGGGCATCCCATGCACGTCCCCGTCTAGTTCTGACCATACTACATTTCAATAAACAGAAGATTTTATCTTACAAATCCTGATTTATAAATCCTAACTTATAAACTCTAATTATGTCAACCCTAAACCCTAATTTAAGAATTCAACCCTAATCTAACAATTCAACCCTAAACCCTAATTTGATCCATAAACCCTAATTTAACCCCTAAACCCTAAATTAACAATTCAACCCTAATTTAACAATTCAACAAAATTTAAACAATTCAACCCTACATCCTAATTTAACAATTCAACCCTAAACCCTAATTTGATCCCTAAACCCTAATTTAACCGCTAAATTCTAATTTAACCCCTAAACCCTAAATTAACAATTCAAAACTAAACCCTAAATTAACAATTCAACCCTAATTTAACAATTCAACAAAATTTAAACAATTCAACCCTACATCCTAATTTAACAATTCAACAAAATTTAAACAATTCAACCCTACTTCCTAATTTAACAATTCAACCCTAATTTAAACAATTCAATCATAAACCCTAATTTAAACAATTCAATCATAAACCCTAATTTAACAACTCAACCCTAATTTAACAATTAAATCGCGACAGGAAAATCAACAACCCGCACACGATAATTAACAATTCAACCCTAATTTATGAACTTCAGTTTTGTCAACCCAAAATCCCTAAACTACGAACTCTAATACCGGAAACCCTAATTTTGAAGAATTCAATCGTTTCGGGAAAATCAACAACCCGGACACGATAATTAACAATTCAATTCTACCAATCGTTCCAATGCCAATACAAGATACAAAATATAAATTAAAAAAATTATTTAGAAACTTACCCGAAAATAATCGGATTGTCGCCGAGATGGCCGAAATTAGGGTTCGGGTGAGAGAGAGAGAGAGAGGAAGAGAGAGAGAGAGAGAGGAAGAGGGAGAGAATGGCAGAATAGAGAGAGAGATAGAGAGAGAGAGGAAGAGAGGGAGAGAGAGAGAGCTATAGAGAGAGAGGAAGAGAGAGAGAGCTCTAGAGAGAGGAAGAGAGGGAGAGAGAGAGAGAGAAAGCACTGGTTTAGTGGGGTGTGGTTTCGGGCGGCGACGCGGGCGGCGGGAGAGGCGGGGCTGGAGGCAGAGAGAAGAGAGAGAGAGAGCCGCTGGAGGGGGCGGACCGCTTTAAAAAAAAAAAAAAATTTCATAGTGGACCGCCCAGCGTCTGGGCGGTCAGGTTTTAAGAGTGGACCGCCCAGCCTCTGGGCGGTCAGGTTTCAAACGTGGACCGCCCAGTGGCTGGGCGGTCTGGTGGGAAAAGTGGACCGCCCAGTCCACGGGCGGTTAGGGTAGAAATAATTATAATTTCAAAGTGGGAGCAGATTTGATAATTTGTTTTTTTTTAGGGGTTTTAATAAAAATATCGGCTGTCTTGGCTCCATAAAACATAGACAATTAATTCAATTAGAAGTTAGCCATTTTTAAAATATTTATTTCTATAATTAATCTCTTATTTAGGTTCAACCGAACAAATTAAAATTTACTTCAGTAATTTCAGTTCAATCGTTATTCAGTTAATAAGTTTACTTTGATTGATTCGGTTTTATTTTTTGAAACAAAATTTAAACTTTAATTTGATTTTTTATTCGGTTCTAACCGACCGACCCGGGAACACCAGGTACAGATCCCCTAAAGTAACCCAAATTTTGAGTTTAGATCCGGACCGTCCGATCATAATTAAGGCCAATCCGGCCAGAGTAGAACACAGGACCCCTTTAATATTCATGCCAGACAGATTGAACGGGCCGGATCCATACTCAAAATTTGAGTTACTTTAGGGGATCTGTACTCGGAAACAACCCTATAAGTTTCACTATAATTAGTAAATTCTTAAGTTTGACGAAATTTTTGATAACTTTCTGTAATAGCAATATTTTAAGAATAGAAGTGTTATTTTAATAAGAATTATAAGTATCTCCATTTCATCATTGAGCACGTTGATGTCCTGATCCGCCAACAGCCACGATTGAAAGATGAAATTTCGGATTTAATATCAGCCCTCAAATCACATAATATGTCATCTTTTGATTAAATGCATCTCTTTTATGTGTAGAAGTTTATATTTAGTTAAAAGAAGACTCGCCACACATATAGCCACACTATATGTTACAATTAAATTTAAAACAATTCAATTTTTTATGATATTTATCTACAATAAATATATTTCCTTATTTTCCCTACACTCAATTATTCAAACAATAGAAATGTGATTCCTTATTCTCCTTGTTCAATTAAGCATAATGGAAATCAATATTTTTTTCCCATAAATGGACCAATAATAATGAATAGAAAGTTAATAAATCACTTGAATCGTCCAAACAGTACGATATTGATTTCCATATTGTTCTTTTTCCCTTAAATGGATCAATATTGTTTCTATATACACATTTCTAATTTTGTTTCTAAACAAATCACTAGAATCGTTCAAACATCAAACGGCCTATGTAATGGTACAAGGCTTATATGCCGAAAATTTCAAAATAATGCAATAGATGCAGAGATTGTTGGTGAACATGCTGGAAAAAAAAAATTTCTACCGAGAATTCCAATGTATCCATCTGATGATGATGTTCCCTTTCAAGTTTACACGAAAACAATTCCCTATTCGCCTGAGTTTTGCCATGACAATCAATAAAGCACAAGGACAAACAATTCCTAACGTCGGCATCTATTTACCCGAGCATGTTTTTTCGCACGATCAATTATATGTCGCATTGTCAAGAGGTACGTCACGACGTACAACAAAAGTCATGCTGAAACGGAAAGAGGAAATTGATGCCCCAGGAGTGTACACAAAAATTATAGTTTACCGGGAGGTCTTGAGTGAGGAATAAGGTATGAACCATATTCATTTAACATTTCTAATTTTATTATATTTTTTCAATTGGAGCAATTATAATCTACTTTTCATTTTTTTTCATTTTCAGAAATGTTGGACAACATCGAAGAGGATCATACTGGCAATGATATTTCAAGACTTTTTAATGTTATATTTTATCCATTTTTTTCATTTGTTGTTGTTTCTTTTACTATTATTTATTATTTATCTCTCCGTTTTTTTTATTTGTGTTTTTTCATTTTCATTTATATACTTTTTCTTAATTATGGGTGAGATGTCAATAAAAAAATCTCTTCGTATTTTTCTTATAATGTCCCCGTTGCAACGCACGGGCACGATACTAGTTTATTCTATATAAGGTCGCTGTTAATATAAATTTACAGAATACTGAAGACCTCAAAATCGTCAGCTTAAAATTTTTATTCTCCACCTCAGTCAATTACTAACTACCGCTTCAAAGAATCCTTTACAAATTACCTATTTGTTAAACGCTATCTTAGGCATTATAAAAATATAGATCTGCATAATTTTGAATTTGTGTATATTATTAACCAGAAAAATATTATATTTAGATATTACAAAAATACTATTCTTTTGCATAAAAATTACAAAGTATCCGTATATGAAAAGGAAATAATTTCATAGCATATGTAAAAATTGCGTATTTGTTTTAGCAAATTGGCCGGAGGCTTGTATCGTTGTATACTGGTATCCATTATGAGTGAGTCTATGGTACTATGCATAGCACGGATTGGTGCGTACTACGGATCAATATTTTTGTTTCCAAAATTTTAACGGCCGATCCGAACCGTTCAACATGATTTCTATATGAGAATATACTTGTGGGCTAAATTTTCTATTTTTTAGAATTTTTTTACTATTTTTTTAGATAGTTAGAAAATCACTGTTTTTGGATGGTTCAAAATTTTCAGATCAAGTGATTTTTCTACCTATTTTAAAATATAGTAAAAAATTTGAAAAAATATAAAATTTATTCTACAAGTACATATTCATGTAGGAATCACGTTGAACGGTTCGGATTGATCATTAAAATTTTCAAAATGAAAATATAACTCCGTAGTACGAACTAATCCGTGTATGCATAGTACCATAGGCTCACTCATCCATTATTCATACCTCAGATTTTTCTGTGCGTAAATACAACCACAGAGCAACCGAATCCAATTCCAATCGGTCTCGGATCCAAAGACTTACGTTTGGTCCCCACATCTCCCGTCGTGCGAACTGGTCCACACACATGTGCTTCGCTAATATATTTTTATTTAGTCATAATAATCATAACAATTTCTCATTTATCAGGGGCGAGAACATAACTTTACTCCTTTTCTTTTATGACAATAACTTTACTCTTTAGTTAATTTCGCATCGGAAAACTACACTCGACAGAGTGGGACCCATACTGAAGGTGGTCCATCCATTAAATGCTCACTAGTAAATACTAAAATATCCTAGACCGGGTCTTTATGCACCTGAAATGCAAAAAGGATTAGATTCAACATTTAGTTAGCGGCTGCCGTACTATATGTCTATATCCCGGTGCCTGTGGGCTGTGGTCCACCACCATACTATTTGCCACTAGCTATCTGTTGCAACCCCCCTTAGGCTCGGTCTTCGTGCACTTACAAAAAATGTGACTCCAGCGGGCCCCACACAGAATAAAAGCGCCTTATATGAACCTGGTCCACACAGTCCGAATATTTTTAGGTAGGCACTAGTAGTGCGTCGGTGTGGCCTGCTCTAGACCCCTGACAGTGTTGCCAGACTGTGTGATTCTTGAAGTATGAACCTGTCAGGACCTGCTGCACATTGTTATGCATCAATACTTGCGCAATAAATCTGTATTTGGGTTCGATCTTTAATACCGATTAAACACGTACCTCTATCGCTACACTAGGTGTTAATATACCGAATTTCTTTCTTACTTCAATCGACCCGCCAACCCCTCAGCAGTGAAACGAGGCGTACTGTAAACCGGGTTCAATAAGAAACCATCGCTTTAACGCGACCTGTCTCAGAGTCGGCATCCTCTGCGGTAACAGAATAATTGAGTTTATATGAGGACCGTCCGATCAGAATCGGGCCGGATGGAATGCACGGGACTCCTATAAAAATCGTGCCAGAACATATCGGACGGTCCATATCTAAACACAATTTCTTTTACCTCAGGGGATATGAAATCCCTGTATCGAGGGGTCTCTTCTCTCGGCTGCCAAAGCTGGCCCTTTCTCAGATAACTCATTTCTTTCTCTCTCCCCTCACAATTTTCCATTTTAATTTTATTTTCCCCCTTATTTTAACTTGAAACACGCTCATGGCTGAGGAGGGAAAAATTTCCCCGGAAAAAGAAACAGAAAAAGAAAAAGAGGAGGAAGAAACGGAGGGGAAGGATTCTAATTCTGTCCCTACTGCTGGAGATGAGAAACGAGAGAAGGGGGAAGGTACGAAGGGTAAAGAGGAGGAAACTGAAGGAAATAATCCCACCCCTACCCCTGCAGAAGGAGAGGAAGGCGGGGAGGAAGCGAAGGAGGAAACCCAAGCGAACGAAGAGGCTGATTCCGATTCAGGTACCTTTATGCTATTATACCCTTGCAAAACTGTAATTTGGGATTTGAATCTCCATAATTATATCTGTGGGCTCATTAATTATTGGAATCTTCTTTGGCTGTTAAGTGTTAGTTTCAGTTATTTGAGTGGGTTTTGCTGTAATAGGGCTTCTTTAATCCCCATGCTGTGAAAGTAATTCTAAGACAAGTCAGACCTTGGCAAAATTTTATTATTCGATTCTTATGTGTTCCCTGGAATTATATTTGCCAATTAGTTTGGTAAGGTAAGGGGGGTATCTATACGAATATCCATCTTTTCGTAATCTAAAGCCTCCTAAATTGCCCATGCAAAATGATTCTTTGTTTAGGCATTTGTTTTTCTTTTTTGCAAATGCCCTAGGCAAGTTGGTTTTTCTCTGTAAACCATACATTAGTGGGTACTTAAATGACCCTAATTAATTCCAATCAACTGTTAACTCAGAAGATAGAAATTTAAATGATAAATGGTATCACAAATTTTGGCTGGGGCAATTGCTTAGGTAAGATCCAAATTTCAGAATGGACAAAATGTAATATGATGGCACAGACATTTGCGGGTAATTGCTTAGGTAATACAGGGATTTGAGCATGGTTCAGAGCCCAACATTTCATTACACAACTGGTCAGGTCTTGTGCTGGTATTTATGTAATTGCACAAGTCTGTTGCCAATCTGGGTTTTAAGAGCTCATGAGTAAATCAGGCTTGGTGTAGTGCTTATATTGGTACAAGGTTTGACTTGTATTCAGACACTTGACATATGCTACTTTCTCCTATGCTGTATTTCTGAGCAAGTTGAATTTGCAATGCAGCATAGAAACAAATTTCCATAAATTGTTGTTTTTATGAGATATTTTTGTGCAGTAACAGTGACGGTAGCAGCGGCATTACCATATGCGGATGCAGTGGCTGGTGTCAAAGCTGACTTCTCCATGCCTCAATTGCAGGAGTTGGAGCAACAGACTTTGATATATCGGTACTTGGCTGCGGCTGTACCAGTACCGACCCACCTTGTCTTTCCCATTTGGAAAAGCGTCACCACTTCCTCTGCCTCTGCTGCGGGCCCCGAACAGTTCCCCACTTGTAATATTTCCCTCTTCTTATGTCTCTTGAGTGTGCGCGTGTGTGTATTCTGCTTAGATAGTAAAATAATCTTGCCATGGTGAGTGCAACTTTGCAATAGCAAATTAGCTAAGTGTGTATATACAAGTGTTGAGTTCTTGGGGGCATATATGCAAAATTAGACACTGCCAGTTTGTTAGATTTTTAGTGTGCCCTGCAAACATCTAACTCTCTATATACATAAATCTAAAGAAGGATGTTAGTATTGTAAGTGGCTCACCACATCCTCTTTCATTCTTCTATTATGATCTTTTATGCATGGGTCACAAATGACTGTGTATATCAGAGTGCCACAAAAGGATTAAAAAGGAAAAGAAATTTGAATTTTCATGACAGTTGAAAACAAAAATTTTGCATAGTTATAACTTGCAGGTTTGAGAGCTGGTGTACTTTCTAACTTGTCTAAGTTATCGCTATTTTGTCTGGCTATGCTATACCAATTTCAGTAGTTGCATACATAACCCTATAATGGTGCTTACTACTTGGAAAAATGTTTACTCTTCTTTTGGACTGCTGTTGCGTACTAAGCACATTTATCACAGGGAAGTACGAAATCAAAAATAATTTCTGATATGGGATGCATTATTTTAATATTTCCCCCCCTTGAATTTTGTCAGTGCTGGGACTGGCAACACTGTGCCTTGATTTTGGCAAGAGTCCAGAACCTGAACCGGGACGTTGCCGTAGAACTGATGGTAAGAAATGGCGATGCTGGCGCAATGTCGTACCAGACCAGAAGTACTGTGAACGTCACCTCCACCGTGGCCGGAAGCGCCCTATCCCGGTTGAAATTATCGATGAACCCGAAGATGCTTTGCCTGCTTTGCCAGCACCACCTGTTGCCGGTGTCACGTCAGCATCAGCCGAGAAAGGGACAGGTGAGGGAGGTAGTAGTAGTAAGAAGTCCAAGAAGGAGAGAGTGAGTAAAGCTGCTAATGACCCACAGGTGGCTGTACCAGCTGCTGCTGCTTCAGCTGTGAAATCCAGCTGATGAAAGAAAGGGTTTTTAGAGTTTGTATTTATGGATTAGGGTTTGTATTGTGACCGACGGCACTAGGCATGAGGATAACATGGAGGTGTTTCTGATTATATAGCCCCATTTAAGGGTTGGGTTAAAAGTTAAAACATTATAAGGGGTTTTATTTTTTGTTTGTTAGGGTTTTAGGTGTTGTAGGTTGGAAATGGCAAATTGTGTTTCCATATGGACCTACTTTTATCTCTATATGTATCTCTTTAGATTAATGTAGTTCTGTTGCAATATGATGTACTAAAATACTGGTAGGCAAGGAGACGCTTGTTGAAAAATAACACAAATGAAGAGAGAATTCTGCTTTTAATCTTTTGCTGCGCTTCTTTTATGCATATCGGTCTTAAGTTTGATTACAGAACATATATTGTGGATTTGTTTATGATCGTTTATTATGTTGAGCATGATTACACGTACAGCGTGTACCTATACAGAATCATCATAACAGCTCGTAGTCCCTCTATTTTCCCCAGAAGGTTTGTTCAAATTAGAGAAAATTTAAGCTTTAGTCCTCAAATTGTTTAAAAAAAAAATCAAATTAAGTCCTTCAACTTTCAATTGTATCAAATTGGTCTTTAAACTTTAAAAATAAATAAATAAATATATGTGCTTATACTCTTTTAAAAAAAAAAAAAAAAACTAAATCAGTCCTTTCATTAATTTGTTTACGAATGTAGATTAATTTATTTGATACGCGGATTTGAGTCTATCATATGGACATTCAAAGTGAAGCTATTTCTGCCAGAAGCAAGTTTACGAAGCTTTAATTTTATTATATATGAATAATTATAATGAGCGTTTCATATATGAACTTTGCTTTATAATGTTTCTCGACCAAAACTAAAGTAATTATTTAGTGTTGTTATAATTAATTTATACTTTAAAAAAATGAACAAAGTCGAAACTGTAATAAAAGCATTACAACGGAACTGAGCTAATTTTGAAAAAAGAAAAAGAAAAATACTTTGATTCAAATTTTGTTTGAACTAAGATTCATATTCAAGTGACAGAGAAGTAGTGAAGTCCACATGTTAAACTAAGCTAATTCACATTAGTAAAAAAGTCCAACGAAAGGATTAAATTGATCTCTTTAGGGAAGGGGAGGTCCTTTTGAAGAGAAGGATATAACTGTCATTTTATCTATATGATTTATTAGTGGTAATTTGCATTTTTAATTGATTAAATTAATAAATGAGGATATGAATAAATCAAGTTTAGATGAAAAAATAGTTAATTTTAAAATGTTGATGGATAAATATCCAAATTATGAAGTTGTGATGGGTATATATATACATTTCTCCTGTTTTCTTTTTTTTATTATTTCTAGAATTTATATTATATTATGTTTATATAAAATTGATATTATATTATGGTATTGTATTTAGTACGGTATGTGATGCGATGTTACGTTTCATCAATTACTCATTACTGCTAAATTGTTTTATCACCGCTAAATCGTTAAATGCAGAAAGATGTTAACTGATGTGTAGATTTTTTTATGATTTGTGTCAAGGATCCTCATTAAGGGTGCGTTTGGATGATCCAAAAATAGAACTAAACCAAGGTTAGTTCTACTATTTTCAAACCTTGGTGATCCAAATACAAATTAGCAAATTGGGTTAGCTCCTCTATTCTACTAACCCATAGAAATAGTGGGTTAGCAAGAATAAAGCTAGTAGGGTTAGTGATATTAATAAAATATTTGATTCCTCTCAATTAGAATTAGTTTAAATATTAAATTAGTATTAAATAAAATATTTTATTAGTATTAAATAAATATAATATTAGATTAGATTAGTATTAAATAAAATATTAGTTTAAATATTAAATGTAATATAATATTAATTTAAAATATAGTATTAAATAAATATAATATCAAATTAGATTAATATTAAATAAAATGTTAGATTAAATATCATATTGTAGTTATTAAATATTAAATGGAATATAATATTACTTTAAATATTATATTAGTATTAAATAAATATAATATCGTATTAGATTAGTATTAAATAAATATTAGATTAAATATAATATAATATAATTTTAAATATTAATTATTAAATGCAATATAATATTAGTTTAAATATTAAATGTAATACAATATTAGTTTAAATGTTAATTGTAATATAATTATTAGTTTAAATATTATATTAGTATTAAATATAATATTAGATTAAATTAGTATTAAATAAAATATTAATTTAAATATTAAATGTATTATAATATCGATTTGAATATTATATTAGTATTAAATAAATATTAAATAAAATGTTTGATCAAATATATTATAATCCTAATTTAAAAATTGAATGTATTATAATATTAGAGTAAATGTTAAGTGTTAAATGTAATATAATATTCGTTTAATTTTAAATGTAATATAATATTACTTTAAATATTAAAGTAGTATTAAATAATATATTAGATTAATTATAATATAATATTAGTTTAAATATTAAATATAATACAATATTTATTTAAATATTAAATGTAATATAATATTATTTAAATATTAGATTAGTACTAAATAAAATATTAGATTAAATATAATATAATATTAGTTTAAATATTAAATGTAATATAATATTAGTTTAAATGTTAAATGTAATATAATAGAGTAGGGTTAAAATGCACCATTGGTTTTGTGCTCCAATCATGCTCCACGTCTTTTTCTTTGTTTTCAAAGTTCGAACAATCGATCCGAACCGCTCAGTATGATCTTCATATTAAAATGTGTTTGGAGACAAAATTTTATATTTTTTGAAATTTTTTTACTATATTTTTAGATAAGTACAAAACACTGTTTTGGATGGTCCGGAATCTTCTGAAAACAGTGATTTTGAAATTTATATTAAAATGTGTTTGGAGACAAAATTTTATATTTTTTGAAATTTTTTTACTATATTTTTAGATAGGTACAAAACACTGTTTTGGATGGTCCGGAATCTTCTGAAAACAGTGATTTTGTACCTATCTAAAAAATTAGTAAAAAAATTCAAAAAAATATAAAATTTGGTTTTCAAGCACATTTTAATATTTGGCGGGCATATCACGCCGATGAACGGTTCGGATCGACCAATCAGTGTGATAGAAAGAGCGAGAGAGGGGCATCGAAAGAGAAGGGACCTCAACCGGCCGCCACCGGCTTCGACTCTCTCCCCTGTCACAACTTCTCCTCTCCGCTACTCCTGCACTTTCTGCCTCACCTTTTCGTTGTCATCTTCTCTTCCCCGCCTATAAACCACAAATCGCCGCCTCTAAACTCTAGCTCTAACCCACCCAACTACTTCTGAGGGAGAGTGTTATGTTGTTTTGAATGTTTGTGTTGTTAGATATTGATATTTTTTTTTATAAATAATATTATAAATATATAACGATGAATATAATATTATTTTATTTAATAAAATTATACTTGATAATCACTATCAAGATTTCAAAAAGAGAGAGACTTGGTCTACTGTCATGCCAAGGTTTCAAAAATAGAACACTTGAAGCCACCGGCAAGGTTTCAAGAGAGAGAGAGAGAAGCACTTTCTTTCTGTAAAGGCATTTCAGACCTCATTCACCCAAGTAACACATTTACAAATTTGGTTTGTAGATACAGATTGCACTAATCCGTTTAATGTTCCCACCGTTAAAAAAAATATAGAAAAAAAAACTTAGCCCCCTATTTTTCTCTTTTTCTCTGCAACTAACAACACTACGAGAGATTTAAACCATCAAACATACACAAAAACCAAGTATAACCTCTATGACATGAAATGGTTAAAGGAGTTAATTATGCTCCTCCTCTAATTGGAGACGCTGGAGGGCTTTCTTTGCATAAATGGTTATTGCAGCGGTAGAAGTGGCAGCAATAGTAAATCCAACTACGTTGTATATTATTTGATCCAATGTTAAGAATGAACCCTGATTTGTTGCCTCTGCCAGACTGTATATTAGCTTACCACTGTTCACAAAATACAAGCACAGTGTGAAAATTGTTAGCATATATTTTACCAATTCTTTCCTGGTTGAGTTAGTAAATGAGGACAAATTGATTTAGAATAAATGCTAAATTTCATAAATTGAGTGTCTGATCAAAGGTAAAATCAAGGCAAATCAAGGCATATATTTGCTTTTTTTTTTCAATCTTAATGTTAAATTTTATAATATGTCCCCGTTTCTATTGTTGCACGACAGAGAGCCTAAGGCCACAGTAGACAAAGCGGATGGGTAACTGTACTTTTACGGACATTATAGGACTAATTTGTGTTTAACAACACAAATGAATTCTAGATTCCTAATCAAGGTTCAAGTGCACAACCAAAAGAAATATTAAAATCAAACTTGAGTACTTACGTGTATATAGTAATGAAGGTTTCATGTATTGTTCCAACCATGGAGCCAACAATATACGGGCAATATTTTACGTTCGTCGCCACAGAGGCATAATTGAATACAATGTACGGAAAAGGGGAAATGCGAAGAAGTACAACTGCTCTAAATTGATGAAACCAGTCTCCTTCACCAGCTAATCTGACAATAGCTGCCTGCTTTGGCCATTTCTCTAGCCATGCCTACACAAAAGAAATTGGTATTAGAAAAGAAAGGAAGTTACAAAACTGATTATCCAGTAGATATATAATGCATCTATCTATGGTCTACTTCATATCTCAATCTCAAGTTTACTTTTAGAAAAGTGCCAACTTTTGGCACCTCCTTCCTCAGTCATGCAAGGAGAGCAGTGGGAAAGGCAATGTTTCCTACAGAATGGATTTCCAGTTTACCAATACAAAACTTCAAAACCATCCCTCACAAGTGCTTGTAAAACAAAAGGTACCTCCACTGCAGACCCTAGTAAATAAGAAATACACTGTCCTATATTCCAGAGAACAAGCAAACATTTGTACTTACCCTCAAGAGAAGTTCAATTTACTCCATATTATCACCAGTAGACCAGTAAAGGTCAGATGAATGAGAAAAGGTCCAGAATTTTATAGATTTTTGAAACTTTTAAAAAGAAGGACATAGGGTTTCTATATTAGTATTAAAAAAAAATTGAGGTTTTGCTAGTACACAACCTTTCTCCAAAATTATAATTAAATGTAGATATTGGCCTACGCCCTACAAGGACCCTATATAGAATAGAATAGACATGCAAATTAATAGTATACGTTACTACAAGAAGTACCTAAACTACCTAAACCTGCCACTCTTTCATAATTGCCAAAACAGCAAGAACGGACATCTGGGCACTTTGAAGCAATCTTCCAAGGGTAAATAGCAAACTTCTCATTGTTTAGGGTTACCTTTTGGTATTTTGTAAGAGAAAACAGTAATATCAGCATCAAGAACTAAATAGTAAATTAACTTGTAATAATCTTACATGTAATCTTTGGTGAAAGAGAGAGCCAATGAAGTAAGGAAGGGACACCCCGATGCTGATTGCACCTGTTATTATCAAAAACCCATACCCGTATCCAAATGCCATGCCTGCTGTCCACATGCAAGGAGATGATGGTAATAGAAAACTTGGGAATAAGGCGATGCATGTGAAAAGCACTATAGCAAGTACTGGCCGGCTAAACGTTGCCTCTTGCCATTCTATGATCGGTACTATAACCTGAAAAATCGGCACATATGTTATGAAGATAAATTTGAAATAGACTTGGTACGGTAAAATAGTGGTTCTCTGATCATAAGATTTAATTGAACTTGATTTTGTCACTGCGGGCTGTACAAATATACATCAATTTATCCTTCACAGAACCTGATTAGCTTAAAATCACCCTGATTTGGAAACAAAAAGTATTTTTGGAAACAAATTAACGGCAAGAGAATATTTAAAATACTCTCAATGGCTCGCACCATCTACAAATCTTGGGGCAATCTAAATTTGATTGTGATTGAAACTTGGAATCAGCTGATTTCTCCCAAACCATGGATTCTAATTCCTTAGTGGATTTGAACCTACACCATTAACTCAGAAGTGCAAAGCGATTGATCCAACTGTTTATTTAATGACACTAGAAACAAAAAGAAAGTATCTAAAGTTCATTGTTATTAAAAATTAGAATAAGATATTCGAAAAATATGGGTTCTGATTCAAACCTATAAATGCTAATTTAAAAGCAATAAAGCAAGCTTCGTTTTTAAAATGTAAACACAAACACAAACAAAATAAGTATGTAAAAATGTCACCTTATTAATCACTAAAGGACCCCCGAAAAACAAAATAACCGCACCAGCGCCAATCAAAAAGAGGGATATAACAGCGGCCTTGATCCACCACCAAATCCGGTAACAATTCTTCTGATCTTTCAATTGTAACTCAGGTTGCACCGAATCGCATTGTGAGGAGTCGCGATTTGGTAATTTCACGTAATGCCCGTTCCCATTTTCAATCCCCATTCTGAAAATTTCCCCAAATCAAAAGGTCATGTCGATCAATTGAGAAATTAATCTCGAATCCAGCGAACTTAGGGGCGGAATTAAGGGATTGAAAAGCGAACTCTATTTATCGAGGTGAAAAGTTTGAAACCCTAGATATTTGGGTGGGTGTAGAGAGAGAGAAAGAAAGAAAAAAGGCAGAAGAGATGAGGATTTGTGCAGTTTGGTGATATTTAGGAGAGAGAAACCGATGAAGCCGATGCTGTGGGCTGGCGTGGAAGCTTGAAAGGGAGAGAGAGAGAATCTCTATTAACTCTCTTTTAAGGCAAATGCAATTCGGTGAGGTAGAAAATTGTTGTATCACACAATAGTGTCCCAACCTAGTTACAACTTACAACGAAGATGCTCATAGCCGCGTTGAAAACAAAATTCGGTATTATTTATAGAAGAGTGAGATATGATAATATGCATCTTACTGTCAATTTATATCTTTATATTTAAATTTCGAATAGTATTTAACGTGATTTTCATATGAATATATTTGGAGCCTGAATTTTATATTTTTTAAAATATTTTTTGTAATTTTATTAAATAGGTAGAAAATTACTACTTTCGGATAGTTCAAAAAATTTAGATTAAATAATTTTCTACCTATCTAAATATATAGTTAAAAGAAATTAAAGGATATAAAATTTGATCCTTAAGTACATTTTCATATGAAAATTATGTTTGACAGTTTGAATCGACTGTTTGAACTCTAAATTTTAAGATATCAATTTATAGCATGGTCCATCTCTAAAATGCATATCCTCGCTCTTATTTATGTGATTTCAATTAAATTTGATTTGCTTGTAAAGTCATAATGATTAGAAAAGTTTTACTATAGTTTGACATAATTTTTATAAGTCAATTGCAACATAATGTTAGTTAATATCTAAATATTTCAATACTGTAAGTTTCTAAAAATGCAGGGTGATTGTAACATCTAAATTTATGAATATTTGAAAATTTTATTTGACGTGAGGTGAAATACTTAATTGAATAAACTTTTATAATGTGGTTATAACATGTTGAGATTCATCTCGATTTCTGTAAAATGATCTCAACAATTATTTAAATAAAGAAAAAAATTGATTTAGGAACTTTTTATGAAAAAGTATTTAGCCATTTAAAAGCCAAGTCTTATATTTAAAGTAATAGGGGGCTTAGCGCAAATCATCATCAATAAATAAGTAGAATTAATTGTAACATGAATTCCTTTTTGTATCAAGACACCTGTTAACCACGTGGACATTTCATTTTGTAACACCTAATCCCAGTAATTTTTCCAAGCCGATTAATGGCTCTTCTAGGCCACTCTTCAGAGATTCTATGTTTATTTTACCTTGGGGAATCCGCTCCTTAACATTTCAATTCCTCCTAATCTTTCTTTCTTGAAATTACTCTCACCGTAACACCTCTTTGACCACCTATGTTTGGATGACACAAGAATAGTAAGAATAGAGGCTATTCTAGAATAGAAGCTATTCGTAATAGCAATGTGCATCCAAACAATATTTTTGCTATTCAGAATAGCTAGAATAGATGCTATTCTCTATTCCTTGTAAATGTTGGAATAACTACTATTCGGAAATGTGAAATAAGAGAAAAAAATATTTTATTTTTAGATTTCCGCCAACACAATATCGAAATAACAAATTTAATATCACTTTACTATTTTAAAATTTCGCTATTCTAGCTATTTTAACTCTCATCCAGACGTAGAGTTAACCTAAAAAGTAGTCCATGGAGGAATAAATGTCGGAGTTTCCTTGCCGGTGTGTACATAACTCGAGGCAAGCAACAGGCAAAGTGCCAGGCATGGTGAGTCAGAGTTGGTGCTCCTCTTGCTGGTTGCGCGTAACCTAATGGAGACAGCCGGAACAAGCAAGATTTTTCAAGCGTCGACATCACATGCATCACGGCAACGCTCTAACCACATCGTGCCCGACATTGCCAAGGTGCGGATTTCGAGTTATTCTAGCTCCTTCTAACTTCCTTAATTGTTGTTGTATGCTTGTGAGTTTGTCTGCTTGCTTTTGGTTGCATGTTGATTGCTTGATGATTGTGATTTCATTGCGGGATTATTTGATTAGCATTGTCGATTTGGTTGCTTGATTTAGTAAGTATGGTAATGGTTCATACTTGCATAATGCATGACATAACATGAATCATGAAAGTGATCTAATGGATGGAGACTATAATTAGTGAACCATGTAATACTTGAACCCTTTGAATTGTAAACCAAATCAATGTGTATAGTGACACAATTTAAACAAGAAGTTGTAATTTGGACATGATTACATAAGCCTCAAGTCTGGTATATTTTACTATTTTCGTATCGATTTATGGGACTAGAGAATGACATGATTGAATCATTTGATTTAATATTATATGATATATGATTTGGTTTGCTTGATTGCTATTGTCTTGATAATTGCTTGTTGATTTCTAGTTGTTTGACTTACTATAGATATTTGTTGAACTTTTGAATTGTATGATATAAATGCATGATGTCTTAGGAAGCACGATCATACTTTTATGAAATTGATGCATGACTTGATATAATAATTCATTTGGTTGACTCATAAGTTTCATTTAAGTGAACAGTGACATGCATGATAAGAATGCATAGTATAATTTCTCATGAAGCATAACTATAGTCATATGTGTAATTGATTAAATATTAAAATGGATACTTGACCGGTCATGTAGGCGCTGTCTTTTGGTGGTAGCGCATGACCGTGGTAATGTATTGATTGAATATTAAATTTGGAAATTTGACCGGTCACGTAGGCGCTATCTTTTTGTGGTAGCGCATGACCGGGGTCATGTAGGCCCTGTATTCGTGGTAAGCGCGTAATTTTTGTTATGTAGGTGCCATTAATTCGTGGAAGCGCATAACAGAAATTGCGTAGGCGCCGTATTCATGGTAGCGCATGATCCAGTTATGTAGGCGTCGTTGATTCGTGGAAGCGCATAACTGAAGGCACGTAGGCGCCGTATTTGTGGTAAGCGCACAATTTCAGGTTATGGCCACGTATTCGTGGTAGCGCATGACCCGTAGTCGGATATGTGTCAAATCTAGATCGCAAGATAGAAATGTTAAAAGAAATGATTTACAAGAACATTTGTGCATTAAGTAAGATTCACGAGCATTGCATTCGGGTACCTAATTCATATCATATGCATGACAAAAGATTAAATTTTGTTTCAGTGTTTCTCTTTATTTGTATTATCTTTATTATTTTCTTATAATCGTTCTCAGTATTGTTTTGGTTTAGTTGGTTGGGTCTTAGAATAACTCGACTGGAACTAAATACCGCACTGAGAGATTTTGAATCTCTCATCTTTCCACTTTGTGGGTTCCAGGTACAAAACACAAGATAAGGAAATACGATTTCGAACTCGAAGACTGTGGGACTTGCAACGAAAAAAAGAAGAAGTAAGTTATGTCATTGGTAATGTATATGTATATATGTGAATCTATAAAATGATAGAAGCGCAAGTTTGCGCTGATGAACACAACGGGGTTGTCGGCCCTGTTATCGGGGTGTGACAACTAAAGTGGTATCGTTGCTTGATGTTCATATCATCTGAACTAAAATAAACGAGTTAAGATAAGATCAACTAATATTATGCAGAGAGATCTTTTATGTGATTTGGTATATTCGTTGCATATCAGTCAATTTAGATATGAAAAACAAAATTATGATTGTCATAGGAGTTAAGATAAGATCAACTAATATTATGCAGAGAGATCTTTTATGTGATTTGGTATATTCGTTGCAAATCAGTCAATTTAGATATGAAAAACAAAATTATGATTTTCATAGGATGAATAGCAAGGGACATTTGTCTATCTGAGTACTCTATACATTTTTTTTTTTTTGAAAAGAAGGCTGCTAGACTCGTTTCATTTGAAACTAATAATATTACAACCAAAGTAAAGAGTTTTGTTCAGGCTGACACAATCAGTCTAATTTAAACGTTCTTCTAGCATCAAAACATCAAAGTATTTAAAATAGAAGCATAAATCTTAATCTGAGGAACAACATAAAAGACAACTATAACAAGAGTTTTTGAACACAAAACGATGCACTTCAAGCTGCTGTCTTTATTCAGGTACTGAAATTGTCTTCCTCATCAGAAAGAAACTCTAGAAATATTATAATTGCAAGTTAATTTGATTTGACTATAAACAAACTATACCGTCTATAAATAAGTCAATACTTATTATAATAGAGCGAAATTTTAATTGTTTTTACATAAGTGATATATCACATTTAATTATTTAATTTCTTATTTTCATATTTTTGTTATTATTTTTTAAAAATGAAGGTTTGATGGAGAGAGAAAAGAATGTTTCGAAATGTTGTTGGTGATTCTGAAAACATATTTGGGACAACTGTATGAGAGACATAGCAGGATGGTCTAATTAAATGGTTAGGGTATGTTTGGTTGGGTTGAGAATAGGTTATTTTTGAGATTAGACTATTCGTAATAGCCTATTTGGTGTTTGGTTGGATTAGAATAGCTAGAATAGGAAATCCAAACTTTTTGTCTTATTAGAATAGACTATTTTTAAAATTTTTGAGATTTTGAGATTTAGATATTTAGCTATTTTAATAATACAAACGACATCTATTTTTAATTTGACTATTCTAATTATTCTTATTTTGCAACCAAACATACTATAAAGATAGTGATCCAAGTGCAAAAGGAGAATATCTAAATTGGCGTTCAAATCTGCTGAAATTCCCATTTTAGTTTTAGGATTCTGAAATTCCTCCTCTCTCTTCAAGAGAAAGATTTAACGAGAGAGAAAGAAGAGAGATTTCAAGATTCTGAAATCAGAGTTGGAGATTAGAGCGGATCTCAATTCTTTAAATTGAGGTGCAATTGTTAGATTTTTAAATTTAAATATACACCAACGAGAACCCACGCGAGTAATTTACTAGAATTATTTTAGAAGAGAGTTACGAAGTGGGCCCCACACGCCGATTGCAAATGGAGTAGAGTGCACTTGTTTTTGTAAAGAATGTGTGTGAGGGAAATTTTTTCTTGGTAGTAATTAATAAAGAAGAATATAGACAAACAGTAAGAGTATATTAATATTTATATTGGTAGTAAAATCGGTAAAAATTCTACTGATCTTAAAAATAAAAAAGTTTAGATCGGTAAGAATTTTACCGATCTAAACCAGTTTTTTTCTTTTAATTTTTTCTAGTAATTTTTTTTTTTACAAAAATAGATAAAGTACCTTAAATTTAGATATATCAAAAACATTTCATCTATTTTTTGAAAAAAAATTCATATTTTACTAGAAATTAAATATAAAAATTCTCTCCATCTATACATCAGATTAAAAAAAAAATTTAAGCTCGGTAGAATTCCTACCGATCTTACTACCAATATAAATGTTAATATAATCTTACCATTTGTCTCTCTTATTTTCTGTTAATTATTACCAATAAAAAATTTCCGTGTGTGAGACAGGCTTTCGGTTTTCCTTTTCTCGGACTGTCAGATACGAGCAAAGATCTTCGGTGGCACTATCCCAATGGCCAAGAATGTAATGGGTTAGTATGACTATAGTATTGTCTATTGGGATAGAAATAGAAATATAGAACTAAGAAGTCGTCTGGATATTATTTAGCGAAGGAATCAGAAAATAGTTATTGAAGAGGTCAATACATACTATTATATTGTTGCGTAGTTGTGATAGCGGAGACCGAAATTTTGCCGACATTTTTATTAATATCCAAAGTTTAATACAAATTATTAATTATACCCGGAAGTCAACTCAATATCGATATATACCCAAGCCGGCCATTTTCTGGCCGGCTATGTACCTTTTTTTTTTTTTATTTTAGAGAGAGACACTATGATGATCAAAATATTGAAATCTAACTCTGAAATACGATAAATTTTTGTTTAAATTATTTGTTATATTACTTCTTTGATGTATAATTAGCATATTTATACTAAAATACGATAGATTAATTGAAATTATGTTGAATAACACTAAATTATGTTAAATTACGTTAAATTACATTAAATTACGTTAAAATACGGTAAATTACGCTAAAATACGATATGAATAGGGACGATATCTTCACTGAAAAGGAGAAAAACAACGATGAAACTTCAAACGGTCATAAAACGGCGCTCGAGTGTCCGATTTCAGCAAATGACCACTTTTCGGAAAGCTTGTGAAAATGCGCATGCGTCTGTGCCAGCTATGCTGGATTCCGAAATTCAGAATCGCCAAAAAACAAAGAGAAGAGCCTCAAAACTTGAGTTGAAGTTTCCGATTAAGATTTTCATTTTTATCATTCAATCCAAGTAGCTCAGTAAATTAGTTACATAATGAACTTGCAGATTACCAATTTTCACTATTTTTAGAATTTTTTTACTATTTTTTATGATTCATGAAAGATGAGCAAAATCAGTCTACTATAGCGTAATTTTGTGTAGTTTAGTGTTTTTTTTATTGTATTTCAGCATAATTAGCGAAGTTATTGTAATTTAACGTAATTTAGTATAATTGAACATAATTTATTGTAATATAGTGTAATTCAACATAATTTCAAGTATTCTAGCGTATTTTAGTATAAATATGCTAATTATACATCAAAAGAAGTAGAGGAGGGATCAAGTTACAACAACTATTTTTTTCATTTTCAAAGTCCAAATCGTCGATCCAAACCGTTCAACATAATTATCTAAATAAAATGTGCTTGCAGATCAAATTTTACATTTTTTTGAATTTTTTTACTATTTATTAAGGTGGGTACAAAATTCAATGGTCTGAATATGACTATTTTTTGTAAAATACTTAATAAATAGTAAACAAATTCAAAAAAATGTAAAATTTGATCTGCAAGCACAGTTTATTGTGGAAATCATGTTGAACGGTTTGGATCGACGATTTGGACTTTGAAAATAAAAAAAATAATTGTTGTAATTTGATCCCTCCTCAAAGAAGTAATATAACAAATAATTTAAACAAAAATTTATCGTATTTCAGAGTTAGATTTCAATATTTTGATCATCATAGTGTATCTCTAAAAAAAAAAAAAAAAAAAAAGGTACATAGCCGGCCATTTTCTGGCCGGCTTAGGGAAGGAACATAGCCGGCCAAAAAATGGCCGGCTTGGGTATATATCGATATTGAGTTGACTTCCGGGTATAATTAATAATTTGTATTAAACTTTGGATATTAATAAAAATGTCGGGAAATTTTGTGATGTCTGAGGAACTTCTTTTAATATTTTTCTTCACATAATTATATTTGAGAAATTAAGCATAGAGAATAAAGAGAGCTAAAAATATAGTTAGATGAAGTTGATAATGACAATAAAAAAAATAACCAAATGGCAAAAATGACACTTTAATATTCAAAAAAAGTCTTCATATTTTAAAATTTTATATATTGAAAAAAACAAGCATCCTTGTCGCTCCAACACTCATGCACCGTTTTTTCTTTCTTCAATCGACCAATGCATTACTTTTTATTTACGTTTTTTCTGTCATGTCGGCTCAAAGGAAATTTTTTATCTATAAAAAATTACTAAATACAGATATACGGAAACAGAAAGAGTGTATCGTTTTCAACAAATATAGAAAGATCTGACTCAATGAGTCAGATCCAAATTTATGGATCGGTCTCAATGGTCCAGATCCATCAATATATATATAGAGGTTGGCTAATATCAAAACGCTTGTTCCTAGGCCACGGAACAAACGTTTCGGTTTTTACATTTTCAAAATCCAAATAGTCGATCCAAACCGTTCGACATTCAATCTGTATTAAAATGTGTTGGAGACCAAATTTTACATTTTTTAGAATTTTTTTACTATTTATTAAGTTAATTTTAAAATCGCTGATTTCAATGATCCGGAAATTTTTCACTGTTTATTAAAATCTGTAATTTTAAAAAGGGCTTAAAAAATAGTAAAAAAATTCAGAAAAATGTAAATTTTTGTCTCCAAGTACATTATAATATAGAGATCACATCTAACGGTTTGGATCGACCGTTTGCACTTTGAAAATCGAAAACCAATTGGTTGCACCACCGCTCCGGAACAAACGTTTTGATATTAGCTAACATCTCTATATATATTTAATGGATCTGGACCATTGAGACCGATCCATAAATTTGGATCTGACTCATTGAGTCAGATCTTTCTATATTTGTTGGAAACGAGACACTCTTTCTGTTTCCGTACATATGTGTTTAATAATTTCTATAGATAAAAAATTTCCCGGCTCAAATAAGCTCGCATTGGCTAATAAAAAAAAGAAAAAGAAAATAATAATTATATTTGAAAAATTAAAAATAAAATTAAAGAGAGCTAGAAATGAAGTTGACAACGATAAAAAATAAAAACAGATGGCGAAAATGATAAGCCTTTAATATTTACCCAAGGAAATTAGTCTTCGTATTTCACATACTTTATATACCGAAAAAAAAAATATTCATCCCTTCAACAAAAGTAAAATCTATATAATAAGAAATGGAACAAATCATACGCAAATTACGTGCGATAATATGCTATTTCTTTATTTCTTTCTCAGTCGTGGTTTCTTATATTATAAAAAAAAAATCAATTAACTCTAATATACATAACAACATTTTCAAAAATCATAAAATTGGCTTAATTAGCCGTTTCTATTCCTACTAAATCTGCTGATGATTTTCCTACATTTGTTTAACTTTGGCCCATAAATGCAAATTTATTTTGCCAACTATAAATCTTTGGGGACAATTACAAGAAGAGAAGACCACCGCTTGATCACCCGGCTCCGTGCGTTCGTCTCGCAAATGTAAATAACTAAATATAAATGGTCCCAGTTGAAAGAACTGGGCAAATGGAGGACAGCTGTCCGATGTTCTTTGGTCGTCATAAGAGAACTAGTGACTCTTTGATTATACAAGAAAATATTTTACGTGTACAAGTCCCATAATTTATGTTAATACAGACAAGTTTCCCGTTTTGCGGGAATAATAGGACCAAAAATGGCAAAATTTTCTTGGTGCATAAGCATCTCGGTATTGGCTTCTTGCCCTCATTAGAATGTCTTGCTAGATATGTGTTTGTTGGATTATTGCTTTTACATTGCCTGTTACGTGTTTTGTACACCATCAATGATAGTGTTCGTTAATCGTCATATATATATATATATATTTCGATTTTGATATTAAGCACGTAGATGTCTTGATCTAGCAATGATTTTGATTGAAAGATGAAATTTTAGATTGAATATTAACCATATGATCAAACTTTTTGATTCTATGCATTTTATTTATGTTTTCTTACGCGTAGAAGTCTAAATTTATTTAGACACGTATTCGCCAAACTACTCGCCACATGCCAATTGTATCATCTTCTCTGATTGGTCCTGATTTTTTTTTTCTATTTTTAAAATGCTATTTAATTTTTTTTTGAATTTATTGATAATTAATCGATCACATCTTCTTTTTATTTTTTATATTATTTGAGGAATGCTATTTGTCATTTCATATGTTATTTAATATGTCAATAGAAATATTATTTACGTGTAAATGTCATTCAATCTAATTTTGATATATGAAAAAATGTTATTTTGTATGAATTTTTTTTTGTTTTCTTATAATATGTTCCCGTTGCAATGTACGTGCACAATACTAGTAATACTCTATTTATTGAAGTATTATATGTAGGGACGGAACCGGGCTTTCTAATTATGAAAGTCAAATACATAATAGGAATCAATAACATAAAATTTTAAAACTAAGAATGAAAATCAATTTTACAATATTCACAATATTTTACTCTAAATTATATAAATAATCATACATAAATATAATTTTTTTTTAGAAAATAAAAATAGAGTTCAATTAACCTGTTCCAAAATATTCGCTGGTAGTAGTCAAAACGTATTTTGACCTGAATAATATTACGGGACAGTAATCAATAGTTTTGTCTTAATTAAAATAAGCAAGTGTGAATTTATATTATAAACAAATATACAGGTATATCTTTTGAAATTTAATTTCGGTGCACGTGTAAGCCCAAGTCGGGTACGTGTAAGCCCAAGTCGGCTCGGCGTCGTGGTGGGATCCACGTGGCAATAAAACGGGTACGTGTAAGCCCAAGTCGGCATGCCCCTGTAGGCGCGGACTGTAAAAGTCTAAAGCCGAAGTCGGCACGCTGATTTAATGATCCAAAAACGATTAGAGTTGTGTCACTATTGTCGAGGAGCAATCATAGTTCCCTCAAATTTAAAATCGCATCACTATTGTTGTGTCAATGTCACTATTGTTTTTGAGGGGTATGCATGAAATTGCACCTTTAAAATATATGGGGGTTGATACGTTCTATTTTGGGAGATGAGACTGTATGGAAGGTGGACCGGACTAGATTCGTCCTGCTAAGAAATGGCAAGCCGAAATGTGAATCGAGTTGGGAACTTGGAAAGTTGGGAGAGATTTGGACTCTTAACCTGTATGATCTCTCTCTTGGTCAAAATTGCGGTCCCTGTCTAATGAGAATTCCTGTCTTATATAGTCCAATCATAACTGCCATCCGGAACGTTTATGAGGGACGTGGGCAGTTATGCCAGCCGTTTCTGTGGCTATCCCGTATGTCGGTGGCTCAAGTCTATTTTCGGGCTAGGCTATTTGAGGCCATTTATCGAGGCCCGGTTTAGTGAAACTGGCCATTTCATACGACTTCGGGTTGGCCTCTTAGAGAGGTCCGAATTCCGGTCTTTTATGGCTCAAATAGAATAAGTAAAAAGACATGTGGAACATTGCCCTATCAGGAGTCGTTTTGAGATTCACGACAGATTAAAAGGAACAACTTGGATCTCATTCCACTCAGTGCAAGGTTCGATGAACATCGAACTATATTCGGTCCAGATTGCTCCGTTAGCATTGGACATATAATTTGTATGAATTCTAAAACTATATGCAGAGGCGGAATCATAAAATAAATAAATAAATGAATGTACAAGTTTCATGTCATTTTATTTTAGTAATAATTTTTGAAAAAGTTTTAAAGACAAAATGAATTTTTTTTAATTTATTGGAAGAACTTAGCTTCTTTTTCACCGTATATCCTTCCGTCGCATTTGTATATATCCTTCAGACTAGATATCATACCGACTTTGATCCTTGAACCACTCTCCATTTCCTTCTCTAGTCCTCGTCAGCAGTCTCTACAATTATCCGTATATCTGCGTAATAAAATGTCAGTCCAGTTAAGATCAGACTTAATGAACCCGCTCCGGGAAAAGGGTTATGATGTGTGGTATAAAAGACCAAACGTGGCGGTGGATGGGTCATGTCAAGTCAATTATTTGGAATGTTGCTGGGGTGAGGTGTGTTTTGTCGTTTCAATATTTAAAATTTAATTGAACTCATTTATAAAAGGATATTCGAGTTGTTGAATTCATATCACCGACGGTACCGTAAAAGGGAATCTTTTACAATTACTTGATCTGGACCGTTCTTTTTAACTTGGCACGAATCTCAAAGCCCAGTAATACTGCCCCCTGCATTAGCCCGAATCCCAAACCGGCTGAGAGTTAATCTCAAACCGTAAATAGCTAACTGTAAAAGGGAATCTTTTACGGTACCGTCGAGGATATGGATTCCGAGTTGTTGATATCAGTTAGCTAGGCATCTTTCCATAATTCCAGCCAAATTTGGGTAAGAAGACTGTATCTGACATGATATATGTGGGGGAGCTAGACTAGTGTTTAACCTAATCAAAAGTTAAATGCACTCGGTGTAAATATTGTTAACCATGTGCTCCACAAGGAAAGGGGAGAGGGTGGGTGACACGATCTGACCGATTTTTGTTTACTTTCTTCCGAACACTAAATTTTGAAAGAGAGAAAGAAAGAGTAAGAAATATAATGTAAACTCTCTATACAAATTATTGAAATTTTGTACTCTTCAAATTGAGGAGTACAAATTTTTTATGGTATTTCAACAATATACATTATAGTATTTTTATGTTAAAAACTTAAAATGTTTGTAAATTTTATTTTTAATTAATTTATAATGACACGAACATTAATCCTTGTATCAATCTAATTGATATTTTATATCATGTATATTCAATTTTTACACTGTTTGTAACTTTGTATTGTTTGACGACTACATTCACATCCATTTTGTGTAAAAATGGATGCAAGGCACAGAATAAATGAAAACAGAGGGCCAGAGCAGTATGTCTGGGCTCTGATCTTGAGTCGGTATGTCTAAAAATGGAGGCCTTTTTGGGCTTTTGAGCATCTAAGATACAATTTTCACAAGTAATATTGTGCACACGTAACTGCACATGCATGAGTCTTTTTTTGTTTGGTAAAACCTCACTATGAAATGAAATGTACCCATAAAAAGTTTGTAATATTAAGTGTGCACATACTACACTGAGAAGGTGTATTTGACTGAAACATAATTGCCTATCTAGCAGAAAAATATTATATTAAACAAAGTGTATTTTGTTCACGAGGAGGGTTCCAATGCCTCATGTTTTTCATACCTCATCTACATCATATGTTATATCTTCGTTTTCAAAGTTCAAATTTTCGATCCGAACCGTTCAACATGATATTCATACTAAAATATGCTTGGGGATGAAATTTTATATTTTTTGGAAATTTTTTACTATTTTTTAAGATGGGTACAAAATCACTGTTTTTGGACCGTTTAAAAAACAGTGATTTTCTACCCATCTTAAAAAATAGTAAAAAATTTCCAAAAATTATAAAATTTCATCTCCAACCATATTTTAGTATGGATATCATGGTGAACGGTTCGGATGGACAATTTAGACTTTGAAAACGAAGATATAGAACATGAGGTATGATGAGGCATGAAAGGCACGAGGCATTGGAACCCTCCACTTTGTTCACATAACAGTGCATCTAACTGAGCAAGGCTTGTGTACACATTGATGAAGAATCGAAGATCAATTTACAGAAAGGCAAGTGTGATTATCACACGGATCTCAAAAGCTTATAAATGTATTCCAATCTTTCAATTGAATTCAAGCACACTAAATTATGCTTCTATTCAATGGTCACACCTAATTTGGTTTACATTCAGGTTTTACATGGCTTCCTTAAGAAATGCATAATGAAGAAATCACTTTCTTTGTAGCTGCTATTATGGTTCAATCAATCAAATTGTGGTAGATCACAATCACAATCATCACTAACAACAATGCTTTATCTTTGTGTAATTGCAACAGCTATCTGTGATGAGTATGATGCCCATAAGAGATTGACAATATACAAGAATAAATTGAAGAATAGATTGAAGATATCCACAACATTCAGTGCTACAGTGGCCCATACGTATTCCTCGCGGGTGTACCTCTCCATCAAATTATTATTGGTGTCGTATATTATGTAGCCACAGTAGATTAGAGATGCCGGAACACCATACATCATGAGCGATGGTCTTCCCAGAGGGAAGTCAGTCTACATGAAGAAAAGAAACCATCAAGTCAAAAGCTTTATAGTGAAAATCATACATGGATAACCCACTGCTCAGAGAACATTAACAATAAAACACAGTAGCTGACATGTGATTGGTATCTTGTAATGTACCGACACTAATGACACACAGATCCTTTATCCAAATAAAGAATCAATTTTATAAACTCTTGACTTATATGGTGAATGTTTATTTTACTAACCTGGAAAAAAAAAGATAAAGCTGGTTGGCCATTGAAACAACTTCTGCAAAATCGAATTGGAAGAAATGTCGACGCTTTACAGTGTATAAAGTGAGGCTTATGGTTATGACATATGTTAGAATCACATATTCTAATATTATATCTCCTGCAAAATCATAATTCACACCGAGAAAATGAAATCCTGTCAATACCAACATATTAACTGCCGGAAACTAAAACAATGGTTCCATTAACACTAAAACGAATAAAAAATTTCATGGTTATATTTTGAACCACATCAAACGGGCTGTATAGACCATGCATCTCTACAACGTACTGTGAAATTAATATTAAGACATGATAAAATTACTTACCGTTGGTGAAAGCACATGTCAAACCAACCGCAAAGCTCACAGCCACTACAAAGACACCTAGAAGATAATGGTTGAACGGCTGGTACCGGTGATAGAAGTACAGAACACACAACACTGGACAGATTTTAAGACAAAAATTCAACATGTTAACAACTAGAGGGATATAAAATGTGAACAGAAAAAATGCAACTAATTGGAGTACTAAAAAAATCACAAATTGTGTACAAAGATTTCTTCTTTGTATGTGACATCTCTCGGAAGACTGGAAGAACAATGTGATTTTCTTCACACCATAGCATAATGCCTATTTCTTTTTAACTACCATTAACTGGAATATATATTCATTCTATACTATTACACCTTAAAATTTTCAAAATAAATGGAGAAAAAGTAAAAAGTGTACGTCATACCAATGAAGGGAAGAATGAGCGAGGAAATGTACAGCCCGAAACCAACTGGAGTCGAAACAAAGAAATTAGCAACCGGTGGATTGAACACGACAATATACGCCACCAGAACCATGAGCGACATTTCGGCAGTCAGCATCAGATACACTTTTCTGAGGAATGCCCACCTCACTTCCAGATTCTCCATTATTACCGGGTGGAAATCTTTCACGCGAGCATTTGGATGGCCTTTCTCATACGGTGGTCTGAAGTACATCTTACTTCTTTTTTTAGATTTCTTTCTTTTCTTGATTTTTCCTTGATCTCTTCTTTGTTGGTTTTGGAGTTCTTTTAGTATTTTGCTAAGTGAGAATGGCAGGGGAGGGTTTATAAACGAGATGAGGGAAAACAAAGAGATGTTTGAAGATAGACTGGGACCCGGGTAACAGAGAGAGGGGGATGGAATGGAATTAACACGTGGTTTAGTCCAGTCTAGTCTAGTCAACTGGAATTAAAAGTTGTTATACTTTGGAGAAATTGGGAGATGTTAGCAACTTAGCATGGAAACTTTTGTGGTTTTCTTGCAGCTCTTGGAACAGAGTTTTACATTAAAAGGTTATGAAATGGATGCTGGTGGAACAATTGTCGCAGCAGATCTAGATATTTCTGGGTATGTCTAAGAATTGAGACCGTTATAAAAGTGCTCCTGATTTTATAATATAAGGTGTGCACTGCACATATTACACTGAGAAGGTGTACTTTACTGAAACATAACTGCGAATCTAACAGAAAAAAATTAAAAAAAAATATTGAAGTCACAAATTTGTGCATTTCTAATAAGTGTTATTTTTATTTATGCAGCAATGGCCTGCATTATTATAACAAAATAAAAAAGAACTTCACAGTTCACACGAAGAAGGTAAATTTACTGCAACAGTGGCTAAGACAATTGGTTTCAGTTCTGGACCATAAAAACGTTCTATTGTGCAACCAATCACTGTTTTCAGATAATTCTGGACCATAAAAAACAGTGATTTTGTACCTGTCAAAAAAATAGTAAAAAAGTCAAGTATAAAATTTGGTCTCCAAGTCCATTTTAATATGGAGATCATGTTGAGCGGTTCGGATTGATTGTTTGGACTTTGAAATTGCAAAAACTGACTCGTTATAACTTAAGGCGAAATTATAACATTATGACATTAGCCGGACTCTCTCTCTCTCTCTCTATATATATATATGCGAAGAAACTGGAAATGGAGCTCGTAGAAGGGGTGAAAAATTGGAGAAAGAGAAGTAATATCTACCGTTTGATTGGAAAAAAATAGACATATGGAATGGATCTGCGCCGTACAATTATTATATTTCCACATATTAGGACCCATCAACCATCATTAGCAGTGATGGCTGTAATTATCTGTTTCAGTAATGAAATGAGCTTTTGCCTCTTTTTAAAAAAAAATTAGCAGTGATGGCGTGAGCATATTAGCTGGAAAACATGGAATTCATTTCAGTGATTGTCTCAAAACATTGACGATTATTAGATTTATGTAACTAAGTATTGATTGTTCTATCAAGCTTGTAGTTGTTACTTGTTATTTTAAGAAATTCAATTGTAGAGGATGAACAAGAGAATATTTAATTTTGCGTGTTTCATCTTGGCCCTTATAGAGGAGAGAGGAGGAGAGATATGAGTGACCGGATCTGACCGAATCATATTTACTTATTTTAGAACATTAAATTTTGAGAAGAAGAGAAGGGGAGGAGAAGGAAAAAGAGATGAACTATATGTATACAAATTATTTAAATTTTGTAACCTCAAATTAAAGTGCAGAAGAGGTTAATTATTTACAGTGCTCCTCTCTCCTCCCCTCTCTCTTTCTAAAGCACAATCTTACTTTCACTAAATTGTGTTGACTTCTTAATTTGACAGGAGAGAGCAATATTTAATTATGTGAATACTTTGTTGCAATAATTGGACAAAATTTGTAGCCTGGTCTTATTTTTCTGAACAATGTTAGTCTAATATTAGCTAAATTTTATAACCATACAAAAAAAATCACAAACTGGGCTTGAATTTACTAAGGCGCATGACAGGTGTTATGTAAGAGAAATCTAGCAAATTTGGTTGCACAAGTGTCTAATGTTACTTCAAGATAATGTACAATTTTTGATGAATTTAGGATGCGAAATATGGTTCAATTTGATTAAAACATGACGAACACACACATAATGTGTTTTAAACAATTCAAGAAGATTTTCATGCATAAATGAAAGAGAACAAGAGCATGAAGGAAAAGCAACAGGAGTTTGCATGATCTGATCATGCATACATATGCATCTTATTTTAGGTATCTCATACATTATATCAATAGTACTAACTATAATCCGTTGAATATAAATAAGAGTTAAAAATTAGAAAATAAGCCTCCTTGAAATTCTCTCATATAAAGTTTGATAAAAAAATATATCTCTAGTAATTATACTCATAACTTTATATATTTTTTTCTCAATATTGCAATAAGATATTAGAAGAAATCAACAATTCTATATATTATACATCAATAATATTAATGGAGTTCAAACTACATTAATATATATCGAGTATGTACACTAGCTCATTAGAACTATTTCTTTCTTTACCATTTCTTTTTTTAATCTAAAATAATTAAATTTAAGCTGTCACTACAAATGATATATATAGCTAAATTGGTTTTAATTTTAATTTGTTCTTTTATTTGTCTGCTATTTTCTTTTTTGAAGGATAAAGAATTGTCATACATATTTATCACATCAAATATCAATAATAAATCTCTAACTCAACTAAACACTCGTTAACCTCAATAGTCATACAAATCAAAAGTATACTGTTTAATTACCGTACTACATCTCATGTACCATTTTTTTTTGTTGACAAAAATATTAATTTCTACAATTGCATCAAGCCTATATTACACATGGTTATACTATAATATTAATCGAGTATAGAGGCAAGTTGTAAACTAATGTTGTGAATTTGTATAGGGGCGTTGATGCTTTGAAGAAAGGCATGACCTATGTGCAAGAGGCTAAGGAAGCTTTAATAAATCATTTCGGGGACAAATTCCTTAAATGGGTAGTATATGACATTGATCTCTATAATTGTCTCTTAGCTGATGTATATGTTGGTAAACTTTGTTCAGGTAATTAATAAGATTCAATTTGAAATTATTTGTTTGAACTAGTTTGCATGATTTTTTTTTTTTTTTACAAATCTAAATCTAAAATGTGAAATTTTGAAATATAAGTTATGTAATTTTAATTTTATGATACAGGAACTATTGTTGTTGGAGGGTCACATATATATGGCATTATCATTTTTTCAACAAATGTCCGGAGCTTATTCGGGTTGGTTTAAGTATCTTTTGTTATTTCTCATTTTTTTTTTCTTTTTTCTTTTTTAACATAAATTTCAAAGGATCTTAATTTCAAACTAACTATTTTCTAACTTTTTTTTAATAATATATTTTATTTTCTAACTGTAGGAAAGGACTTTGGTTTTTGGGTCAATCCAAACCCACATAGTCCATGGGATTACAAGTCATAGAAGGGAAAAAAAAATGTTACAATATGAGTACAAATAAACCCGAAATTTTTATTTTTAACATTTTAATAAAATTCATTAATAAATTAACCATCGTTTTCGGTCAATTCCAAATTTAACACGGCCGCAGAATGCCGGAGCGGACCCATATGGGGGGTACCGCAGAATGCCGGAGCGGACCCCCATATGGGTCCGCACAATGCCGAAGCGGCCCCTGGGGCCGCATAATGCCGGAGCGGTCCCTTTATTTTTTATTTTAGAAATACGAAATTATATATATGTTAAGTGTTATTTAGTTTCGAATGTAGTTTAAATTGATTTTTGGTCGTATCGTATTTTTGGTCGTTCGTTTGAAATATTTTAGATATTTTAGATATGTGGTTTCTTTGAAATTCTTTTGTGTACTCTGAGATAATAAAATCAACAAAATAAATAAATAACAACAAAATCAAACAAACAAGAAACTAATCAACGAAATAAATAAGTATCTGACAAAACATCTAACAATCTATGGCTCTGGACTAAACACCGTCCTCGCCTTCTTCTTCCTAAACCCCCAACCCCGCCTGCATAGTGGCGTCTCGTCTGTATCTCCGGAGGATGCTGAGCTGGATGCCTGGACATCCGTAGACTGAACCGGCTCCTGGGGAACCTCCTCAATCTCGGATGTCTGCTGGACCCCAGGACCAAAAACTGTGGTCTGTCCAGACTCAGCCTGCGTGAATAAAAACGCCTGTCTGGCAATAGGGTCATCGAGGAGGGAAGGGTGAGGTACCTGCTATGAGGACTGGCCAGGGAACGGCGGGATGGGCTCTGTCTGAACATACCTTGGCTCATAGGCAGGAGGTACTGTCTGAGTGGGACTGTAACCTGGGGAATACAGTCCATCTCCCTCTGTGCCATAATCGCACCCAATATTGAAGTCCAGGTCCTCCCCGTCTCCACCCTGTAGTAACTTACAAATTAGATAATGTATTGAATAAGAAAAAAACCACAGTTACGTATTTTAATTTAAATTATACCTCGGCAGGCTGAGTCTGGACATGTGCTGCTCGGCGCATCAACTCGGCACCTCGGTCGAACACCTGACCGACCGTCGTAGCATCATGGACGGGAGCAAACACGTCCTCATCACCAGTGTAGGGGACATAGACATCGGGCTCGTCAGATATGTCGTCGACCGCATCAACACCGCCCAAGCCAGCGCACCTCAGTAGTGAGTCGAGGCGCGCCCTGTACCCACACTGGCACACTGCGGGTACGTTGTGCTTGAGGATGACCTTCCCGAGCCTCTTCCATCCCCTGGTGACGCAACTCTTGACAAGATATAATGCCTGAAAATTGAAAAAATTATGAAGAAGTTGTACAATTGTAAATATTAATAGTTTTGAATTTGAAACTTCAAATTAAAAATACCGTGGCTGCGAGAGGTGCACCGGCGGGGATAATACCGTGGATCCGTCCTCTACGATCCCTCGGCTTCGGTACCCGCTCGTGCGGGTTGTCGGCGATGTAGCCCTCAATGAAGATGGTGTACGCGCCGTGATCCTGATACCAATCTCTGTAAGGTCTGTACGAATTACAACAAATGTTAGATATTCCAATCAAAAAGCCATAGTTGAAGTAATGAATTAATAAAATTTCTTACACTGTCGCGACATCCATCTGACGGTCGGGCTCGGCCAATGGGGGATCTGCCTGTCCTGCCTCGAACACGTAATCGGCACGAGCAATCCCCCAGTCCTTGCCTGCAGTGGTCTCCCTGGCATGGTGCAGAGCTCGCCAGACATCCTCGCTGATCGGTGCCGGGGGCAGAGCAAGCTGGCGCATCCCGAACTGTCTCATGACCCGTCCGGGGTAATGGTGCTCGATGATCTATATATATTAATACGTTAGACTGTTTTTATTAAATTAAGTTGATTGTGTAAATAACTAGCATAAATAAATTACGGTACCTGAAAACATATGAGCGGCACCTCTGCACGCCAGAAACGCTCCTGCTGACGACATCGCTCCGGCAATATCTCAAGATATGAGCGATGTGCGCCATCCACCTCGACCTGGAAGTATAGATTTAATATCATATATCAATTCGAACTGAAAAAAATTTAAATAAAAATAAAAGTAAACTTACATAATCTCTGTAGGGCTCCCAAGTGACAAACTCGGCATCATCTCTGAGGTGCTCGATCTCCTGTCTCCAAAATGTGATGTCGAGAGACGCGCCATGCCCTGCACCTACCCAAATCTTGGGATAGCAGTACTTGGCGGCAAATGCAGGGCAGTTGTCCGGCTCGGGCTTGCCCCACTGCGGCACATCTGTCTTGCTAGCCAGGACTGGACGGCCAACAATCAGATGTGCATAGGACCAGTGCTGTAGTAACATGCACGGTCCTATGAAGGTCTTGTTCTTCTTCAGGCAGGCTGTGTTAAGACCCCTTTACAAGAAAACAAAGTCAGCTTTACTACACTACGATGTATACTATTTGAAAATATTTATAAGGTGTTTCTTACCTATATAGGCATGCCAACGTGGCACCTCCCCAGTTGAACCTGCCCGCAGTGGACAGGTCGCGCAGAAGCTCGAGGTAACACAGCCGCACCTGATCTCCATGCGAATCCGGAAACAACCGACAGGTGATCATCTCCAAAATATAGGCGCGCAGATATCGGTCAATAACCACCTGTTATAGATTTAAATTAGAACATTACTTACAAGAAAATAAATATAATATTATTTAAATTAAATCTTGTACAAGCAAATACCTGATCCGGTCGATCCGGAAAGACCTGAAATCTCGCCCGCAGCTTTACCAAGCTGATGCAGCTGGGCGAGACCACAGTCTTCTCACCTCTCTTCTTCGCTTTCTGGAGATCCTCGTGCGGGATACCCAATAGCTCTAAGCACAATGCACGAAAATCTCCGTACTCGACGCCCGTGACCGGCTCCCCAATAATAGTCATACCCCACAGGCAACTGACGTCATGTAGGGTGACTGTCATCTCAGCATGGGGGAGATGAAAGATGTGCGTCTCCGGACGCCATCGCTCAACGAGGCCAGAAGATAAGCCCTCGTCAGCATTCTCCTCGGCCATCTGGGATATCTGGTACAATCCCATCGAGCGTAAAACCCTCCCGTACGCCGGCTGGTACCGTAGATGCTGGCGGTTGTGACGAACCGTAACCGCAACCAAACCCTGCATTCAAGTAAATAATCAGATCAAGTTCATTCATCAAAAATTCGAGATGACAAATTTATAAATATGACAAATTTACTTACCCCAGTGGCAGCCTCTAATATCCGATGCTCCGCATTCGGATACCACAAGAAGTCGCTGACCCTGTCGGTGCGACTCCGGATACCCGGAACATCCGCCAACGCTGTCTCGATGTACTGAGACATCTCGTATGGCGTGGCTGTAGGAGCATGCTGTGTACCCCTACTGGAGGATGATATATCTCTACTGGTACTCATGCTGTATTGGATAATATTTGGTCAAATATGAGAGTTTGGTAAAAGTCCGGTTTAAATTTGGGTACAATTCTAATTAAATTTGGGTACAATTCTAATTAAATTTGGGTACAATCTAATTAAATTTGGGTACAATTCTAATTAAATTTGGGTACAATTCTAATTAAATTTGGGTACAATTCTAATTAAATTTGGGTACAATCTAATTAAATTTGGGTACAATTCTAATTAAATTTCGGTACAATCGAATTAAATTTAGGTACAATTCTAATTAAATTTGGGTACAATCGAATTAAATTTTGGTACAATTCTAATTCTAAATCCTAAATCTAAACTCTAAACCTAAATCCTAATCCTAAACCCTAAACCTACACCTAATTACTACTCTACACTAAAAATTAAAACAAGAGAAGAAGAAGAAGAAAAATTACCCGAGGTCGAAGGGATTGAAACTTCAAATGAGATGTAATGAAATCCGAATTCTGCGGCCCTATATATAGGCTGGGGACCGCTCCGGCATTATGCGGCCCCATGGGCCGCTTCGGCATTGTGCGGACCCATATGGGGGTCCGCTCCGGCATTCTGCGGTACCCCCCATATGGGTCCGCTCCGGCATTCTGCGGCCGTGTTAAATTTGGAATTGACCAAAAACGATGGTTAATTTATTAATGAATTTTATTAAAATGTTAAAAATAAAAATTTCGGCAAATAAACCGATCTACATACGGTATTGCTTATTTGGTGTTTAATTAATATATTAGATGGCATCACACGATACTGATTAATAAAATGATGTATTTTATTTATTCTTAATATCTCGTTTTTTTGATGGTATGTGATGTGTATTAGGTTTGCACAATGTTGCATGTTTCTTATTTTTGGTTATCAAGTTGCATGTGAATTTTTTATTTTCTATTTGCTTCTTATTTCTGGTTATGATTAAGTGGAATGCGATCTTTTCATCTTCTATTTCTTTATTATTTTGCTAATTATTTAGCAATCGTTGAATTATGTTTTTTGTAACATTAATTTATCATTTGAGTGATGTAAATTATTTTTCTCTACCTTATACCATGGATGATTTTGGAACGATTAATTACTCAAGAATAAAATTTCAGTTTCTTTTATTTATATTTTTGAAGGGACATGCAGTTGTACATAAATACTACAATAGTCGCATGATAATTCAAAACTTTGAAATAGCACGAAATTATGTCAAATTTAGTATATACCCTATCTGAATCATACATATTATATCTATATTTCTCGTTTTTATACTTTTGTGAAATTCATCATAGAATGTTGTAATATTTACAAAAATAATAATATTACGTTTGATAATTATAATCGAAATTTTGAATAATAATTAATTTTGGGCCTTTGATTGATAATCAGGAAACATATTGGGCAGGTTTAATTCTTTCCAGTTAGCTTATTATTATTATTATTATTTTTTTAAATGACTGGATTATGGCCTTCATTTTGTTATCCTGAAAAGAATTTAATGATAGTTATAAGTTATTAAATATATATTTTAAAATTTGAGAATATTACGATTCCATGGGAATTGGACAAATTGATTGATCAATTAGCTCACGGACATGTGCAAAGAGAAAAAAAAATACTCATTTAAAATTTTCTATGATATAAATTGCACGCCCTTCTAAACGTATAGCCTACGAAGGAGGTTGAAAATAGAAAATGTCTCTTCTTTTAAAAGAACACAATAACATATTCGAACCCATTATGTCTAATAAAGAATAAAATTCAGTGATCTTATATCCAAAGTAAATGGCGAAGTTGTGTCCATCATGTATTGTTGTTTTTTCATAGGCAATTAAACATTTATTTGAAAATATTAATATAATAAAAAATAGAGTGAGGCTATGGTGCTATGCATAGCACGGATGGCTAGTGTACTACGGCTCAATATGGTACTTTTTAAAATCCTAACGGTCGATCCGAACCGTTCAATGTGATAACCATATGAATATGTACTTGCAAACTAAATTTTATATTTTTCCGAATTTTTTTACTATTTTTTTAGATAGGTAGAATTTTGATGGTCCAGAATTTTCAGAAAACACTGATTTTTCTACCTATCTAAAAAAATAGTAAAAAAATTCAAAAAAATATAAAATTTAGTTTTCAAGTACGTATTCATATGGATATCACATTGAACGGTTCGGATCGACCGTTAGGATTTTAAAAAGTACCATATTGAGCTGTAGTACACTAGCCATTGGTGCTATGCATAGCACCATAGCCTCACTCTAAAAAATATCAATTTCTAATGTCTGTTATCTTTCTTATCATGAATCTCATGCATGAAACAAGGCATCTTAATCTTACTACTTTGTTATTATTTTATGGTAATTTTCTTATTCTTACTCATTCTTCCAAAAATAGCGGGGGAATAAATAAACTGTATCTATCTGAAATTTGGAGAAATAATTTTTTATTTCATAACACAGCAAAGAGCGAGGATATAGTAATATGTATATTACTGATCAAACTGTGCTATGGATTCATATTTTTATTTTCAAAATTTAAATAGTTAATTCAGACTTTTAAAAGTAATCTGCATATGATATAAAATTTTACATTTTTAAATTTTTCTTTACTATTTTAGTTTAAAAATTATTACTTTCGGATTGTCAAAAAAATTTACATCAAGTGATTTTTTACCTATCTATTTTAGGAGGAGGGTTCAAATGCCTTCATTTTTTGTGCCTCCACCATGCCTCCATTTTTAAAAACTTTAATAACTCAAAATTTAAAACTTAAAAGTCAAAATAAAACCGTTGGATATGATCTACATCATTTTATCTATGTGCTCATAAAAAATTATCACATTTCGATTTTGTTTTTATGTGAATCAATAAGTTGAAAAATCAACGTCTAGAAATTATCCACATTAGTACGTTTTTTACAAGCTCTTGATGACAACCAAAACAAAATTGAAATGTCATAATTTTTTACATGTGTATAGATAAAATAATGTAGATCATATCCAACGGTTTTATTTTGACTTTTATTTTTTAAATTTTGAGTTATTTAAGTTTTAAAAAATGGAGGCATGGTGGAGGCATTTGAACCCTCCTCCTATTTTAGATAGAATAAAAAAATATTTAAAAAAACTTAAAATTTGGTCTGAAAGAATGATCGTTCTCGGAGACACTTTATGTTAGAGTGGAAAAAATAGCACGGCGAAGCCGGCTCCGTCACGGAACGACACGGTATGAGTGTCAGTTACGTGCCGTGACTTGCGTGTTCCGTGCTGTGACCATTCGCGTGCCGTGTTCATCTTTTGAAACTTTGGTATGGCATGGCACGACACGTAGTCACGCGAGTCACGTGTAATTAAGACCATTAGATATTGATTTAATGGTGAATCTTGAATAAACTAACCTAAATTATGATTAAATGGTCATGCAAGTCACGCGAGACACGTATGGTCACGGCACGTTTAGGCAGGCGTGACCATTCGCGTGCCGTGACCATCCCTTGACATTTTGATCACGGCACGGCACGGCACGTGAAAAATATACCCAAAGTCACGGCGTGTTAGTCACGGCACGGCACGCCGACATTTTTATTAATATCCAAAGTTAATTACAAATTAATAAATATACCCATAATTTCTTGGTTTTTTGAAAAATGTCCAAACGGCCAGATTCTGACCGGTTTTTTTTTTTAGTGTCTGAGCAAGATAATGAAATCTAACACTGAAAATTCAAATTTTTTGTTTAAATTATTTGTTAGATTACTTCTTTTGATGTATAATTAGCATATTTATACTAAAATACGCTAAATTACTTGAAATTATGTTGAATTACACTATATTACGTTAAATTACGTTAAATTATGTTAAATTACGCTAAAATACGCTAAATTACGCTAAATTACATATGAATAGGGACGATATCTTCACTGAAAATGCCATAAAACGACGCTCAAGTGTCCGATTTCAACAAATGACCACTTTTCGGAAAGCTTGCGAAAATACGCATGCATCAATGCCCGCGATGCCGAATTTCAAAATTCAGAATTGACAAAAAACAAAGAAAAGGGCCTCAAAATTTGAGTTGAAGTTTCCTATTAAGATTTTCATTTATATTATTCAATCTAAGTAGCTAAGTAAATTAGTTATATAATGAACTTGTAGAATACTAATTTTTACTATTTTTGGATTTTTTTTTACTATTTTTTATGATTTATGAATGATGGCACAAAATCGGCCTAATTTTGCGTAATTTTGTGTAATTTACCGTATTTCATTATAATTAGCGAAATTAGTGTAATTTACCGTAATTTAATGTAATTCAACATAATTTCAAGTAATTTAGCTTAATTTAATATAAATATGCTAATTATACATCAAAAGAAGTAATCTAACAAATAATTTAAACAGAAAATTCAAATTTTCAGTGTTAGATTTCATTATCTTGCTCTTCGTAGTGTCTAAAAAAAAAAATAAGGCAGAAACCGGCCAAATTCTGGCCGGCTTCTGGGGACAGAAACCGGCTAAAATCTGGCCTGTTTTGACATTTTTCGAAAAACTAAGAAATTCTGAGTATATTTATTAATTTATAATTAACTTTGAATATCAATAAAAATATCGTCAGAGCACGGCACGGCACGTTTTTTCCACTCTGTGTTATCAAATTAAACAGTTTTTGACAGTTAAGAATTAATAACTGCTTCCCGCAAAATGTTTCCTCAAAATAACTGCTGCCCAATCCCACAACAAAATCAGACCCAGCCCCGGCCTCAGCCCGGCCCAATCTCTCTCGCACTCTAACCCCACCACCGCGCCACGTGGTGGCGATGTGTTGCCGATGCGGCGGCGGTGGCGCCGCTCTCTCCTCCGTTAACCCATTCAGGCTATGCACGGGACTCCGCGCACTAGGTTATCTCATGCTACCTCTCGTAGCGGCCATCGCTGGGGCGGTATACTACGCTGTCATCGCTGCGGTGTGGGGCCCAAGGATCGTTAAAGCCGGACACGTGTCTGCTATCGCGCTCTTCATCGTCATCCTCTTTCATCTCCTGGTAAATTGAAGTAATCCAGTCATTTTGCATGCTTATACAGTTATACCTAGTAATTTACATATATTATAAATATCCATATACAGTTATACCTAGTAATTTACATATATTATAATATCCAGAACAATACCCATTTGAGAGTCCAATTAAAACCCAATTTAGTCATTATCTCCAAACACAATTTTAAATTTGTGTTATACTCTCAATTTCAGCTTGTAATGTTAATATGGTGTTACCTAAGAGTTGTGTTTTCTGACCCCGGTACGGTACCGGCTGACTGGAGACCTCCATTTGAAGAGGATATTATAGTTCTATCTACTTTTCCAAATGGACATGATGCTTCTGGTGTGCGGGACCCAGCATCAGTTGATACTGACATAAGACATTGTGCTAAGTGCCAGAATTGGAAGCCTCCACGCTGTCATCATTGCTCCGTATGTAAGTTGAAAATCACCTTCCATACAAATACACAGTTTCTTCCATTGGAATGGTGTTAAATTTCATATTATGGATGTTCATTGATTTAATGTTCTTGTTTTATATACTAAATTAGGTGATAGATGTGTGCTTAAGATGGATCACCATTGTGTATGGGTTGTCAATTGTGTGGGAGCTCGTAACTATAAATTCTTTCTCCTTTTCCTGGTATCATTTGTTCTTATCCACTTTAATTATCATTATTTGCTGCAGTTGTATTGTAGATTTTTAAACTTAATAACATAGCTACATATTTTAGCCACGAAAAGATAGAAAAGAAGAAAAAGACAAAAAATGCAATATGCTTTAATTAAACTTTGGTAGCCAAATCAGTACCTTCATTGCCACAAAGACTAAAAAATCTCTGTAAATGGGCTTTATGTAAAATTTCTAATATGGTGAGCTATTGTAGGTATATACATTTCTTGAGACTGCACTGAGTTCACTGGCTCTTCTACCTCATTTCATCTCTTTCTTTTCTGAAACCTCGAGGCATACCAACTCGACAGAGAATCTGTCTATAACCTTTATTGCTTCTAGTGAGTCTCTGATCTCAGTTATTAAGTGATATCAAGAAAATATGAAGCATATATGTCATAAAATTACATTGTATCCATATTTTTCTGTGAGGATGCGAACATAATAAATATCAAGTGGATGCCAAACCTCTAAACCATGATATGAATTATATGCAGATGCAAATTTGGATAAACCAAATAATTAATGGATAAACATTAAACATACAAATTATATAGGTTTAATTGTTTAAAACAGTACAATCATTTCATTAGCAAATAAGTATCAGTCGATTCAGATTTCATGTATTATAACTTGCCAATTTACAGTTTAAATTAGTAACTCATATATTCCTACATTGAGGGCTACTGCAGGTTCTCTTAAAGGAAAAACAAAAATGAAGTGTTATTGTAGCTTGTAGTTGTTTGTAGGCTTATGTGGACCACGCCCTTTTAACTTGGGATATTCTATGTCTGAGTATGTTTCTGTTTACGCGGTGGATTTGATGGTCATACTTTTATGCATATTTGTATCCTTATTTAGATCCATGTTCACACCAAAGTAATTTCATAGGTTTATATCTTATATCAGTTCACATTATGGTTGAATGTTGTCAGATTGGTGTGGGGCCTTAATACCATATCTAACCCATATTGTCTGGTACCACCAAGAGATCTTTATTTTGTCGTGTTTTGTTCTTAAGGCACAGGAATATAGATTTAAACATCTTGACATGTTTTGTTCTTAAATAATCTAGTAATATAATGTTGGAATTACTCTCTTGCAGTTCCTTCCTCCATAAATACAGGGATATAGATAAACTTGCTTGTTGTTATTAATGCTTTATTTATTTGTTCCAACATGCTGTGGATTTTTTTTTTTTTCAGTTTTAAGTGCGGCTTTTGCTCTGAGCTTACTATGTTTCATATCTATGCACGTGTCTCTTGTATTAACTAATACTACCAGTATAGAGGTAATGACATTTACATAACTGAGTGCAATTTAATGATTTTTATGGGTCTGAAAAAAAATATAATTTATTTGTTTCAGATTTATGAGAAGAAGAACTCAGCAATTTGGAGATATGACCTTGGAAATTTGAAAAATTTTGAGCAGGTGCCGTAAATTTTTTTTTACTTGCATTTTTGTTGCTAAGGTTTACATTCTTTTCTCTTAAAAAAGTACAATTTTTTATACTAAAAATGTGTTGTTTAGGTCTTTGGCACAAAAAAATGGCTGTGGTTTTTCCCTCTATACTCTAACGAAGATTTAGAGAACATCAGTGCGCTTCACGGCCTCGAATTCCCGACACGAGATGTTGTATAAAAGTTCCTTGCCTAGTTTATAGAATTAGTTGTTTATTTTCGTCTAGGTTATTCATTTGTTGTCATTCTTTTATGTAATTGTCATTATGTAATCATTGTAATAATATCCTTGCTGTAAATTATAAAGATGATAAAGATGTTCATGAACTAACAAAATCTGCTGTAAATTATAATTCACTTCAGGAACCTTTCAAGGGTTTAAATGAGAATATCTCGAGCATATTCAATGAGTTGCCTTGGCTTAATGAAAAAATATGAAAACTAAGTCTATAACAAAAAACAAAAAAACAAAAACAAAGTAAGACTAATTGGTCAACGTCCAACAAAAATCTTTTCCCAATTTTTTTTTTTTTAATTTTTTCTTTTCTTTTCCAACTCTGTATCTTCTCTGGCGACTGAGTTGACAGGATGAAGCAAAGCCCCACCAATAATACAAGGTGAGAAGAGTAGAGTTCAAGATAGAATTAGACCGTGTGATTCTGATTAAATGGCTTAGATATGATTGAAATTCTGTTCATTTTTTGGATGTAGAAGAAACCTTCCAATTGCTCCTCAAAAGTAGGAGAAATCTTATTATCTCAGGAACATATGAAAATGCGTGGGGATTTATTACATTTGCATTTTGTTTTGTTGATTATATTTTGGTCCTCATCCAAACGACAAGGTTAAATTCGCAATAGCTTAATTAATTAATTAATTAACTATCTAATTTGTATACTATATATTGGACATGAAAATTATGGCCAGGGAGGTGCTGGAAAATCACAGAAGCTCATTAAATCGAAAGAATATTCTCAAAATTCAAAAACTCATAATAATTATCTATCATGATCAGTATATGATTTTGTCAAATAGCAACAATTAGTAACAATAGAACTAATACACAAATTAAAGAATAATTAAAGCTCTCTCATGTCAAACTTAATCTGATACCTGTCCAAAAACCACATAATGAACACCATGAATGTTTACAAGGTACACATAAATATAACGCCGTCGAGAGGAAAATGAATTCTAGAAGCCCAAAATCCATTTCCCAATTGAGAGGAGAATAATTTACAGCACAGGAAAAAAAGTACGCAAAAATCTCCTTTATCACAAATTAATTTACAATGATCTGCAGTACATAACCTTAAAAAATAATTTTGATCTGCAGTGCAAATATATGTCATCAAAAGTTTCATTCATAGGTACCTCCATTTCAAGTTTCAACCTGGTATGAGCTGCGCAAGTCGTCCCATGGCCCGCAACGGTCGTGCTACAGTTTCTGGTATAAGGAACCGGTAAACATGAAGATTTAAAAGAACACCATCGCCATTGCAAGGGCTACAACCTGCCCTCTTCTTTTTCTTCTCTTTCATTGTCGGTGATTTCTTCAGAGGTTTCTCATCTTTATTCCAACTGGATTCCATGTTAGTGTCGATCTTGTTGTTGGATGTCGATTTATTGTTGACAAGAAATGAGAATGATAGTTCTCGATCCGGCAAGTCACTGACGGACCCGAGCAATTTCGCTCGGCTCCTGGTTATCTCTACCTCCTTTGGTATAGCTAGAGGCGTAGCGGCCGGAACAACTTTTTTACTGCTTTGAGATTTCAGGCTGGTATTGAGGCGTGTCAAACAGGATAGAAATTTGGGTTTAGGCATAATTAATTCCTGCAAGAAAATGAATTTGAGAATGTTTGTTTTTCTTCTTCTTAACTTTTTTTTTTTTTTGGGTTGGTTTGAATTTATATATAAAGTTTTAGTTTAGAAAAAGAGGGACAATATATATAATTGTGGCAGTTTCCTTGGTGTTTTATTCTGGTTTTCTAGGGAGACTAATTACTGAAACACGTTTCACAAACTTTATCTTGGGGTAAAAGTTTCTAAATTAATATTTGAAAATGTTATGGATCAAGCTTTATTTCATATACGACATGAAGAGATTATGTAAGACAATTGTCAACTATGTAAGACTTATCTTCTTGAATCAATACTTGGTGAAGATTTGTTTTTCTTTAGGGAGCAGCTTGTCTTATCCTAGGGGAACTAACTGCTGTGATATGTAAATGGATATATCCATTCTTGAATCAAACAGAGAGTAGGTTAGCGTATTAATTAGTTTTCTTATCTCTTTTTGTGAAATTAATTAACGCCTATATTCTACACCTTCTCGATAAGAAATGGAAATTAATTTGACAAATCTTATATATATATATATAGAGAGATGGGCTATTGTGCTTCGCGAAGTAAATGGGGGGTTTACTTCGGACCATATTTTCATTTTTGAAAATCCAAACAACCGATCCGAACCGCTCAACATGTTCTAAATATTGAAATGTGCTTGCAGACTAAATTTTACATTTTTTGGAATTTTTTTACTATTTATTAAGCCACTTTGAAAATCGCTGATCCACTGTGAACAGTAAAAAACAGTAAAATTTTCTGGACCACCGGATCAGCGATTTTCAAAGTGGCTTAATAAATAGTAAACAAATTCCAAAAAATGTAAAATTTAGTCTCCAAGCACATTTCAATATTTAGAACATGTTGAACGGTTTGGATCGGTTGTTTGAATTTTCAAAAATAAAAAAATAGCCCAAAGTAAACCCCCATTTACTCCGCGAAGCACAATAGCCCATCTATGCATTAATATTGGCTAATTACGGTTCCAATCTTGGATATTCCTTACACACCAATTGTACAAAAAGAAAGAGAAAAGAGAACATTAATTTTAAGGTTCTTTTTATCAAACGTGCTTTTTCTTAGTATATATATAATATGACAAATTTTGTTGTCATTGAGAACTTTGTTATTTCAACCTTAATGAAGAAGGAAAATATTGTTCTCTAGAATCAAACAAGTTATTACCCCTTTTAAGTAGCTTGAATAAGGGCTAAAGTGTTCCAATTTTGACAGAAGTTCACAGCCCTGTTGTCTCAAAATAAAATAAAATAAATACATAAAAGACGTTCACAATCACAGCAGCTCCTCACAAAAGAAAAACTTGGGGTCGATTCCTTCTCCAGCTCGGCTCTAGACTAGATTGCAGTAGAAACTAGAAAGCACAGCTGTTTCTTAGATTTCTCTCTCCTCACGCAGCCGATCAGGCTTGGATTGGGTTTAACATAAAATGGGTAAAGAGAAATGGAATGTCAGTAGGCTTTAATTTAACATAAAGGGCATTTTTGGGCTTAATTACGGCCCAAGAGAAAGACCTTGAGTTGGGCTCTAGCCCAGTAAAGACATGTGAGTTTCACCAAAATGTACCAATAACTGTCATTGTTCTAGATTACTATTGGAACCAAATCCTCTGCCAACCAAAATCCTGCCCACCATTAAATTTAGCCAATCTCTAATTGACACATGACATTTTCTTTCATTTTATTAATGAGGATTTTTATATGTAATTAATTTATTTTGGATCTTTTCTTTTCTCTTTCATCTCTCTCTTCACCTTCCATTCCAGAACTAAAAAAATTACATGGGAGTAGAATAATTTGAACCGTCCGATTTTAAGTATGAATAAATTTTCAGAAATGAACAATATTAGATTTTGTAACAAATAATCTGAATGTTACTTATCGATACTTCATCTTAAACAAATTAAGTTATTAATATTTAATTATTCGATCAATTATTAATGTGTGAGGTATATCTAATTATTTAATGGTATGACTTGATTATTTTAATTTTAATTTATAATTATTTATTACCTAATTTAATATATAAATTAATTGTTTATTGTCCGATCATCTATTAAAAAATTTATATAATTTTTATGTTATATTTTATTTATTAGTATTTGTCTCAATTTAAAAATTAAAGTCTTTCTTCAATGAGTATTTTTATTTTAAAACGAAGCACGAAATATGGGAGTAGAACTAGGGTGTTCTTAAGCTCACCAAGCCTCTTTGTGAGCTTAACTCAAAAACCCATCGAATTGGTTTCAAGCGACGCATCCAAAACGTTGAAACCAATCTACTTCACGAGTGGTGAGTTTACATGTCAAGTTTTTAAATTTTCGAACTAATTTAATATAAAGTCAAGCGGTCAAAAAATGATGAAAAATGAACAAATTAAAATTAACTTATAAACCATCTTTTTTTTACCGCTTGACTTTATACTAATTTAGTTCAAAAATTATAAATTTGACATGTAAATGCATCACTCGTGAAGTAGATCGGTTTCAACGGTTTGGATGCATCGTTTGAAGCCAATTCAATAGATTTTTGAATTAAGCTCACAAAGGGACTTGGTGAGCTTAAGAAACCCTAGTTCTATCCGAAATATGATTTTAATTTCTATAATTGCTAATTGTCAGTATCTAAAATTAACAAAGTAAAATAAGCATATTAAATTCAACCCGCTATAACTGCAATGAGTTTTTTGTAATCTGTAATATGTAAATATGATGAAGTTGATGTTTATGTTATTTTATTTATTTTAAACTGTAGAAAAGCTACACACCGTTGAGAGATACAAGAAAACAATTCACAAAGTTATGTTTTTTATTAGTTTGAAAATGAAAGGTGAAGAGGATTCGGTTCCGATTACTATGGCCTTGTTTCCCATCAATTCACCCATTCAATTTGTTGGTTGTAATGATAAAAGGTTTGACCCTTCAATAATAATAATAAAAAAAAGATAAAAGGTTTGACCCGTTAATTGAATTCTTTGCTCAGCTTCGATGCCCATGTGTTGTTTTATAATCTTCCTTATTATGGTTATTTTTTTCTTTCTTATTGACGTCGAAAATGGAAACATGGTATCCCACTTATTATAAAAATTGAATAAAATGAAAGAAATAAAAAAAATTGAGAAGTATGTTTATTGAAGCACGTACTATATATGCAACAGCAATTAATTATAAGAAATAAATGAACGAAGCAATATAATCCTCTCTCATGGCTACTATAACTAACAAATCCTCCAAGAAACTAGTACAGATTAGCTAATACTTTAACTAATATTTACATGATTCTAAACTACTAGTCTTATAGACATAACACAATATAATGAATTACATATTGTTAGATGTTTTCTAGCATGTCAGCTGTGGTACAGCTACAAGTTGCAGCTTATCGCAATCTTGCTTCCGTTGAATTATGCTAGAGTTCTACAAGGCGTCACACGGCCGGAACAGGATTTGATAAAGGAAGCTGGCACATGGAGATTCAGAAGCACACTGATTCGTTCGCCACAGCTGCTGCCCCGGCTTCTGCTGAGTTTCCTCTGTTTCTTCTCTTTCGTCGCTGCTGAGAAAGAGAACGAGAGTTGATCCTCTGTTTTACCGCCTTTCTCTAGGACATCATCATCCTCTTTCTCTGGCAATGAGTTGCTGATAAGAAATGAGAACGAGAGTTCTCGATCGGACTCAGATTCTGACTCTGGGAAATTGTTCAATTGCATCAGCACCTCCTCTCGGATCTTGGGGGTGTCCGGCTCGTTTGATGCAGCAGTATTCACGGCGACATCCTTTTTACTACCATTACTAGAGGATTTAAGGCTGCTGCATCTACGTGTCAAGAAATGTAGAAACTTTGCCTTTGCCATTGGGTTTTGCAAGAAAATTGAGCTTTTGGAAGTTTTTTTCTTAACTATGCTGTGACATGTGTGTTGTACAAGTGGTTTGTTTGTGCTTATAAGGGATGGGGTAAAGTTCTTCTAGAAAAGAACAGTTTTGGGGGTACCAAGTACTGACTAGAGATGGTGACTCTCATATTTGGATGTACCGAGCAGTTGCTTAACTTGACCATTCTAGAAGCTTAGGATATGGTACAAGAAATATATACCTTCTGTTAACTTCTAAAAGACGGTCTATTTGTTGGTCGAGAATATCTACGTGTCAAGAAATTTGATTTTATTAAACTTATGCACTATTAAAAAACAGCGGTTTTCAAACCAGCTTAATAAATAGTAAAAAAATTCTAAAGAATGTAAAATTTGGTCTCCAAGCACATTTTAATATAGATTGAATATCTAACGGTTTGGATCGACTGTTTGGACTTTGAAAATCAGAGAACTGAACCGTTTGTTCCTGAGTCCAGGAACAAACGTTTGTATATTAGCCATTCTCTCTCTCTGTCTATATATAGTGCTTGGCTATTATGCCGACATTTTTATTAATATCCAAAGTTTAATACAAATTATTAATTATGCCCGGAGTTCAAAACTTTCGCTAAAAATACCCAAACCGGCCATTTTCTGGCCGGTTTACTCATTTTTTTTTTTTTAAGATTAAGACTATGAATAGCAAAATAGTAAAATCTAACACTAAAAATTGAAATTTTTTGTTAGATTATTTCTTGTGATTTATAATTACCATATTTATACTAAAATACACTGGATTACTGGAAATTATGTTGAATTACACTATATTACAATAAATTATGTTGAATTACACTAAATTACAATAACTTCGCTAATTACGCAAAATTACGCTAAAGTAGACCGATTATGTGCCATCTTTCATGAATCATAAAAAATAGTAAAAAAATTCCGAAAAATAGTAAAAACTGGTATTCTACAAGTTCATTATGTAACTAATTTACTGAGCTACTTGGATTGAATAATAGAAACGAAAATCTTAATCGGAAACTTCAACTCAAGTTTTGAGGCTCTTCCCTTAGTTTTTTGGCGATTCTGAATTTTGAAATCCAGCATTGCTAGCACTGACGCATGCGTCTTTTCGCAAGCTTTCCGAAAAGTGGTCATTTGCTGAAATCGGACACTCGAGCGCCGTTTTATGACCGTTTGAAGTTTCGCCGTTGTTTTTCGCCGTCACTAAATTACATTACATTACGGTACACTGAAAAGGCGAAAAATGACGGCGAAACTTCAGTTGTAATATTTTCTGTTTAGCATTATCGTGATAAATTTTTTTATATGTAAAATATAAAAATAGTACCATAAAAGCACACATACACAAGAACCGAAATATAGGATAATCCAAATATACCAAACATAAATAGTATATCAAATATAAATAGTACAAAACTAGTAAAAATACAACTAAAACGGAGAGGGGGAATATCACTGAGGCGGTACTCCGGCGTTCGCCCGACGCCAGCGCGGCCAGGCTCTGTCTCTCTCGGGCTCATCTGGGGCATGATCAGAGTCAAAATAACGATGATTTACGTAGGGTTTTGGCTTAGGTTTTTGCATATTTTCTCACACTTATGTTTACTTTATTAGAGAAAAAGGCTACTTTCACCCTTCTTTACGTTTTATTGCAGAAAACAAGTTTTGGGACTATTTTACACCAAATGGAGCTAGAATCGGGTCAATCGGATCAGCGACGCTCATCGACTAAGTCTCTGTTACGGCCAATTTGGATTATCCTATATTTCGGTTCTTGTGTATGTGTGCTTTTATGGTACTATTTTTATATTTTACAGATAAAAAAATTTATCACGATAATGCTAAACAGAAAATATTACAACTGAAGTTTCGCCGTCGTTTTTCGCCTTTTCAGTGTACCGTAATGTAATGTAATTTAGTGACGGCGAAAAACGACGGCGAAACTTCAAACGGTCATAAAACGGCGCTCGAGTGTCCGATTTCAGCAAATGACCACTTTTCGGAAAGCTTGCGAAAAGACGCATGCGTCAGTGCTAGCAATGCTGGATTTCGAAATTCAGAATCGCCAAAAAACTAAGGGAAGAGCCTCAAAACTTGAGTTGAAGTTTCCGATTAAGATTTTCGTTTCTATTATTCAATCCAAGTAGCTCAGTAAATTAGTTACATAATGAACTTGTAGAATACCAGTTTTTACTATTTTTCGGAATTTTTTTACTATTTTTTATGATTCATGAAAGATGGCACATAAGCGGTCTACTTTAGCGTAATTTTGCTTAATTAGCGAAGTTATTGTAATTTAGTGTAATTCAACATAATTTATTGTAATATAGTGTAATTCAACATAATTTCTAGTAATCCAGTGTATTTTAGTATAAATATGGTAATTATAAATCACAAGAAATAATCTAACAAAAAATTTCAATTTTTAGTGTTAGATTTTACTATTTTGCTATTCATAGTCTTAATCTTAAAAAAAAAAAATGATAAACCGGCCAGAAAATGGCCGGTTTGGGTATTTTTAGCGAAAGTTTTGAACTCCGGGCATAATTAATAATTTGTATTAAACTTTGGATATTAATAAAAATGTCGGGCTATTATGCTTATATAAGCATATGCCCACATATGCTTAAATAAGCATTTTTGCGTTTCCAATGTTCAAATGGTTGATCCGACCGTTCATCTTGTTCTCCATATTAATATGTGCTTGGAGACCAAATTTTACATTTTTCTGAATTTTTTTACTATTTATTAAGCCACTTTGAAAATTGCTGATCATATGGTTCAGAATTTTGGAAAGACTGTTTTTACTGTTCACCCAGATCAGCAATTTTCAAAGTGGCTTAATAAATAGTAAAAAAATTCAGAAAAATGTAAAATTTAGTCTCCAAGCACATATTAATATGGAGAACAAGATGAACGGTCGGATCGACCATTTGAACATTGGAAACGCAAAAATGAGTTATAAGCATATGTGGGCTTTTGCTTATATAAGCATAGTAGCCAGCCCCTATATATATATATATATATATATATATATATATATATATATATATATATATAGAGCTTGGCTACTATGCTTATATAAGCAAAAGCCCCCATATGCTTATAACTCATTTTTGCGTTTCCAATGTTCAAATGGTCGATCCGACCGTTCATCTTGCTCTCCATATTAATATGTGCTTGGAGACTAAATTTTACATTTTTCTGAATTTGTTTACTATTTATTAAGCCACTTTGAAAATTGCTGATCTGGGTGAACAGTAAAAACAGTGTTTCCAAAATTCTGGACCACCAGATCAGAAACTTTCAAAGTGGCTTAATAAATAGTAAAAAAATTCAGAAAAATGTAAAATTTAGTCTCCAAGCACATATTAATATGGAGAACAAGATGAACGGTCGGATCGACCATTTGAACATTGGAAACGCAAAAATGCTCATTTAAGCATATGGGGGCTTTTGCTTATATAAGCATAGTAGCCAAGCTCTATATATATATATATATATATGAGGAGGGTTAAAATGCACCCTCCTTTTTGTGCTCCTAACGTGCACCCTCCCCTCATATCTCCATTTTCAAAGTTCAAATAGTCGATTCGAACCTTCCAACGTGTTCTTCATATTAAAATGTGCTTGGAGACCAAATTTTACATTTTTTGGAAATTTTTTACTATTTTTTCAGAATTTTTGATTAAACTAAACAATAATTTAAAATTCAGCAAAGTGATGATTTTCAAAAATTCTGAAAAAATAGTAAAAAATTTCCAAAAAATGTAAAATTTGGTCTCCAAGCACATTTTAATATGAAGAACACGTTGGAAGGTTCGAATCGACTATTTGAACTTTGAAAATGGAGATATGAGGGGAGGGTGCACGTTAGGAGCACAAAAAGAGGATGCATTTTAACCCTCCTCTATATATATATACATATATATATATAGAGTATGGCTAAGTTGCTGCCGGCAGCATTTCGGCGAGGTGCTGCCGGGGGCATTTCGGTCATTTTGGTGTTCAAACAACAAATTCTTTTATATAGATGTTCAATCTATATTAAAATCTACTTGGAGACCAAATTTTACATTTTTTGGAATTTTTTTACTATTTATTAAGCCACTTTGAAAATTGCTGATCCGGGTGAACAGTAAAAACAGTCTGGACCATATGATCTGGAATTTTCAAAGTGGCTTAATAAATAGTAAAAAAATTCCAAAAATGTAAAATTTGGTCTCCAAGTAGATTTTAATATTTAGAACACGTTGAATGGTTCGAATTTTCTGTTTGAACACCAGAATGGCCGATATGCCTCCGGCAGCACCTCGCCGAAATGCTGCCGGCAGCAACTTAGCCATACTCTATATATATATATATAGAGTATGGCTAAATTGCTGCCGGCAGCATTCTGGCCAGGTGCTGCCGGGGGCAATTCGGTCATTTCCGGTGTTCAAACAACAAATCCGAACCGTTCAACGTGTTCTAAATATTAAAATCTACTTGGAGACCAAATTTTATATTTTTTGGAATTTTTTTACTATTTATTAAGCCACTTTGAAAATTCCAGATCACATGGTCCAGAATTTTGGTGCACTGTTCACCCGGATCAGCCAATTTCAAAGTGGCCTAATAAATAGCTAACAAATTCCAAAAAATGTAAAATTTGGTCTCCAAGTAGATTTTAATATTTAGAACATATCTGTATAAAAAAATTTGTTGTTTGAACACCGGAAATGACCGAATTTCCCCCGGCAGCACCTGGCCAGAATGCTGCCGGCAGCAATTTAGCCATACTCTATATATATATATATATATATATATATATATATATATATATATATATATATATATATATATATATAGTGCTTGGCTACTATGCTTATATAAGCATATGCCCCCATATGCTTAAATGAGCATAATAGCGTTTCCAATGTTCAAATGGTCGATCCGACCGTTCATCTTGTTCTCCATATTAATATGTGCTTGGAGACTAAATTTTACATTTTTCTGAATTTTTTTACTATTTATTAAGCCACTTTGAAAGTTTCTGATCTGGTGGTCCAGAATTTTGGAAACACTGTTTTTACTGTTCACCCAGATCAGCAATTTTCAAAGTGGCTTAATAAATAGTAAAAAAATTCAGAAAAATGTAAAATTTAGTCTCCAAGCACATATTAATATGGAGAACAAGATGAACGGTCGGATCGACCATTTGAACATTGGAAACGCAAAAATGAGTTATAAGCATATGGGGGCATATGCTTATATAAGCATAGTAGCCAGCCTCATATATATATATATATATAGAGGAGGGATCCACTTACAACAAATTTGAGTTACAACAAAGTTACAACATTCATTTTTTTTATTTTCAAAGTCCAAATCGTCGATCCAAACCGTTCAACATGATTATCTAAATAAAATGTACTTGCAGATCAAATTTTATATTTTTTTGAATTTTTTTACTATTTATTAAGATGGGTACAAAATTCAATGGTCTAAGTATGGCTGTTTTTTGTAAAATACTTAATAAATAGTAAAAAAATTCAAAAAAATGTAAAATTTGATCTGCAAGTATATTATATTTAGATAATCATGTTGAACGGTTTGGATCGACGATTTGGACTTTGAAAATGAAAAAAATGAATGTTGTAACTTTGTTGTAACTCAAATTTGTTGTAAGTGGATCCCTCCTCATATATATATAGGGGCTGGCTACTATGCTTATATAAGCAAAAGCCCACATATGCTTATAACTCATTTTTGCGTTTCCAATGTTCAAATGGTCGATCCGACCGTTCATCTTGTTCTCCATATTAATATGTGCTTGGAGACTAAATTTTATATTTTTCTGAATTTTTTTACTATTTATTAAGCCACTTTGAAAATTGCTGATCTGGGTGAACAGTAACAACAGTGTTTCCAAAATTCTGGACCATATGATCAGCAATTTTCAAAGTGGCTTAATAAATAGTAAAAAAATTCAGAAAAATATAAAATTTAGTCTCCAAGCACATATTAATATGGAGAACAAGATGAACAGTCGGATCGACCATTTGAACATTGGAAACGCAAAAATGCTCATTTAAGCATATGTGGGCTTTTGCTTATATAAGCATAATAGCCAAGCACTATATATATATATATATATATATATATATATAGGGATGAGCTATGGTGAGACGTGGAGTAAAACAAGTTTGTACTCCACGCCATATTTTCATTTTGAAAATCCAAACAACCGATCCGAACCGTTCAACATGTTCTCTATATTGAAATGTGCTTGGAAACCAAATTTTACATTTTTTGGAATTTTTTTACTATTTATTAAGCCACTTTGAAAATAGTGAAAAACAGTAAAATTTTCTGGACCACCGGATCAGCGATTTTCAAAGTGGCTTAATAAATAGTAAAAAAATTCCAAAAAATGTAAAATTTGGTCTCCAAGCACATTTCAATATAGAGAACATGTTGAACGGTTCGGATCGGTTGTTTGGATTTTCAAAATGGAAATATAGTGCCATGAAGTACAAAATGGTTTTACTTCACGTCTCGCCATAGCTCATCCCTATATATATATTTAAATATAATATTTTTTTTCCTGTACGCACTAAAGGCATAAATTAAGATACACGCACAACATATAGTTATCTGTTTTGATAACAATAGATAGAGCTTAATAGGTACAAAAAAAATTCAAATAAATTATTGCTGTCCGTTTTTCCGACTACTAATTTGACATGAACTGAAATAAAAAAGAAGAAGAAGTAAATGACAAAGAACGAGAATGATAGAATCAATTAAATGAGGTATTTATTAGTACTGCCTCAGTGATTTGGTTAATTTCTCCAAATTTTATGACACCAATGTATATCTTCGTATAAATATCTACTATTCTGATTGGATGCCACAAAAAATTACATTGTCACCAAGAAGAGATTTTATTCATCACCATATCTTCGAATTTTTCAAATATATATTACGGTGAAGTTCAACACATAGATGAGAGCCTGAGATAGATAGTATAAAAAGGGACACTTCCATTAATTGCCAGAAAATTGGAGAAGGTAGTTTAAGGGATGCCTCCATTTTTAGGGACCCATAGCTGAGATAGATACAGTTTAAGACTTATAGGTTTCTTCTTTGAAAACTTAACCGATATGCCATGAATCTGTTGTAACAAGATTCAAAGCGTGTTGAGAAAAGCATCCAGGCTTCAGTGACTAAACCAACTAACGGTATTAACCTGGCAAGGATACATCAAAGAAGGTTCTATTAATTTTTTATTAGTACGTTGCTAGCTACAATGCTACAGTAGATCAAAACGTTCCCCATTGAAATTATCAGACGGTTATTATTTGTTCCAATTGGGTCACAAATATTGCTGATATGGAGATGTTGAAGTAATTGAGTACTAGATATAACTTTTAAAATTTAATTTATACTAGATTAAATGGTTTTTATTTTAGAACTTGGCAGCAGCTGCCATCATCCACATATCCCACTGGAGATTTAGCTGTGAGATACTCAAGTTAGGGGTAGAGTTGGAAAAACGTGCGTGTCGTGTCGTGCCGTGACTAATATACTGTGACTTTAGTTATCGTCGTTAAATGCGGAATAGTTAGCTAGGCTGACCTAAGATAGTGTCAGTTTAACTTTAGACCGATCTAAATTCAACCTCTTATTTAGATTTTTTAATTTAATTTATTAAGGTTCGTTGTCTTAACTTAACTTAGATCTTCTTAATTGTAACTGACAAAAATAACCTTTTTAGACAAACCTAATTTAAAACAAGTAATTACTTCATTTTGGTGCAAATCTCAAAATGATAATTCTTATTTTAAGTTGATCCTCATACTTCCTCTGATGTCAAGGACATGCCAGATCAGGTACTGGCAGAGGAGGAGGGAACCAGGGGCCTGTTCTTAGCCGTGGAGCTCCAATTGGCCATGGCAGAGGCAAAGGAGTACATGGGGGATTTTTTGGAGAGTACCCAGGAGCATTTTGGGACTGCAACCTCTAAATTCAACATCTGAAAGAGGCTCGGATGAGAATAAGGCAGAGTCAGTAGATTGAGTCAGCTCTGATAGTACATGCTTTTGACTTGTTTTGGTTTTACTTTGGTGTCTGTGGTACTAAATTGATGTTTTTTGGTTCATATTTTGTAAAGTTGTGCCTATGTTTGCACTGGTTTTATTAGAGTAGGTCTGAAGATTTAGTTAGAATTTCAGATAAGCTGATGTAAGTGAATGAAACAGTGTAATACCGGTTATGTTTAGGTACCTAATATTCGTGTGCGCCCACTTCAATATTCGTGTGAATCAAGAGTGTATGAATCATAAAACGAATCAGACGGAAGTGGAACCCATTGAACTCAAATTTGAATCCGATAGTCATCGTACACAATCCCGTATCCTGTTCCCATGCCAGTTGTTATCTTCTTTCTGCTCGTGTAGAGATCAGAATAAATCTTAGACCTTAATACAAGGTAAGTGAAATTTTTATGAGAACAAAGCTTTTGCTATTGTATTGAGTATTGTATTGATATTGGTATTCTATTATGTTTACAATCAGAGAGTTTTGGGGTTTTATAATGTCTAAGCCTATTGTACTGTTGGTACCCAATATTTGGTACCAACGGTAACTTTCTAAAAACAGTAAAGTAGGTACAAGTTGCTTTTTTCTATTTTTACAATATTTCTAATTTAGACTCTAATTATTCTTTATTCTCAACACTCCCCCTCAAGCTAGGATTATAGATATCGATTAATCCTAATTTGTTTGTTATTTCTTCAAATGTCTTCGGAATGAGACCCTTGGTGAAGATGTTGGCTAATTGGTCTTGACTCTTCACGTAAGGAGTTTCGATTTCCTTCACTTGAACTTTTTCTCTTATAAAATGACAATCGACTTCGATATGCTTTGTTCTCTCATGAAACACCGCATTCGAAGCAATATGCCTTGCCGCATTGTTATCACAAAACATTTTCATAGGTTTATCAATTTTGAAGTGTAACTCTTCAAGCAATTGTTTGATCCATGTGAGTTCACTTGCGGTAGATGCCATGGCACGATATTCCACTTCCGCACTTGATCGCGCCACGACATTTTGATTCTTGCTTTTTCATGTGACTAAGTTTCCGCCTACAAACGTGCAATAGCCGGTTGTTGATTTTCTATCGAAACTCCTGGCCCAATCTGCATCGGAATAGCCACATATTTCGTTAGATTTATTATTTTTCATCCATATACTCTTTCCGGGTGATTTTTTTAAATATCTCAAGATTCTATCAATGGCATCCAAATGTGATTTTCTTGGTGAGTGCATAAATTTGCTAATTTGACTAACCGCAAACGATATGTCCGGCCTAGTTACCGTTAGGTAGATCAACTTACCTACAAGCCGTTGAAATTGGTTGACATCTTCTAACGGCTCTCCATCTTCGGAATTTCATTTGCAATTACTATCAATTGGTGTTGAGACCGGTTTGGATCCTAATTTTCCCCTTTTTTTTAGGAGGTCTATAGTATATGTTCTTTGTGAAATAAATAATCCTTTGATAGAATGAGCTATTTCAATTCCTAAAAAATATTTAAGTTTACCAAGGTCCTTTATTTCGAATTTTTCTTTTAGGTGTCTTTTAACATTGGTAATTTTTTCATAATTGTTTCTGGTTATAATTATGTCATCAACATAAACAAGGATAATGGTAATATCATTACTCTCATGTTTTGAGAATAAAGATGTATCAGATTGGCTTACTTTAAAACCGCAAAAAATTAAATATTGAGATAATTTGACATACCATGCCCTTGGAGATTGTTTAAGTCCATGAATTGATTTCTTTAACCTACAAACAAGGTTAGTATTTTTTTTCTTTTACATGACCCGGTGGGAGAGTCATATAAACCTCTTCTTCAAGTGTTCCTTGAAGAAATACATTTTTAACTTCCATTTGATATAAATTTCAACCATTATTTACCGCTATTGAAAGTAGAATTCTTATGGTATTCATCTTTGCTACCGGAGCAAAGGTCTCATGGTAATCGATACCGTATGTTTGAGTATATTTTTTGGCAACTAGTCGGGCTTTATACATTTCTATGGTGCCATCACTTTGATATTTTATTTTATAAACCCATTTGCACCCTACGGGTTTTTTATTTTTTGGTAATGGTACAATGATCCATGTATTATTTTTTTCTAAGGCTTGGAGTTCTTCTTTCATAGCCTTGCACCATACCGATTGGTTTATGGCTTCCTCAAAGTTTCTTGGTTCTTCCATTTTGGAAATTGAACTAAGAAACGCATGATGGTGTTTTGAAATGTTCTTATATGAAATATAATTTTGAATAGGATATTGAACCTCATAGGTTACGAAATCTCGTAACCTTGTTGATGGTTGAGTGGGCCGAGTTGATCTCCTTGGTGCAAATTCTTCGTCAATAATTTCATTTTCTTCAATATTCTCATTTTCTTCTTCCTCGACCTCGCTTTGAGAAGTGTTGTTATTTTCGCCTTCATTTTCTTCTTCTTCATTTCCTACAACTCTTTGCTCCTCAATTTGATTAGTAGTCATAGGAATGACAAAATCATTTGTATTAATATGGTTATTAAGCTCATTTTTATTTTCTTTAAAATATGGCTCATTTTCAAAAAATGTTACATCTCTTGAAATATATAATTTATGATTTATAGGATCATAACATTTATAACCCTTTTTTTGAGATGAATATTCTAAAAAAATAGCCTTAATAGAAGTAGAATCTAATTTGTCTCGTTTATTTTGGTGTACATAACATGTACATCCAAATACTCGTAAATGGTTAAGAATTATTTTTCTTTGGTAAACAACTTCTAATGGACTTTTTTTATTTAAAACGACACTCGGCAACCTATTTATCAAATAGGTTGCGGTGAGAATGGCATCCGACCAATAAATCTTTGGAACATTGTTTTGAAACATGAGTGCTCTTGTCATCTCAAGTAAATGACGATTTTTTCTTTCGGAAACTCCATTTTGTTGTGGGGTATAAACACAAGTAGTTTGGTGTATAATTCCTTTTTGTTTCAAAAAATTTGAAAAATTTTGATTTACAAATTCCGTTCCATTATCGGTTCTAAGAATTTTAATTTTTGTGTTATATTGATTTTCAACTAAATTTGAGAAGTCTTGAAAATAAGAAAAAACTTCACTTTTATTTTTTAACAAGTATAAGCATGTAAGTCGCGAAAAATCATCTATAAATGTAACAAAATATTTAAAATTATTATAAGAGTCTATAGGAGTGGGTCCCCAAACATCGGAATGAACGAGTTCAAATATTTGATTACTTTTAGAATTAGAAGTTACAAAAGGAAGTCTTGTATGCTTCGCTAATTTGCATACTTCACAATTACTACAATCCAAATTCAAAAAATTAAAAATACATTTCAAAATCTTATCGGAGGGATGTCCGATTCTTCTATGCCATAAACTTCCCATGTCTTGCGATTTGGTGTTGAAATTGAATTTTTGGCTATTAAAAAAATAGAGTCCATTTTGAAAAAAACCTTCACCAATCATCCTCTTGGATATGATATCCTGAAAAATACATTTTTTGATGAAAAAATAATCTCACAATTTATTTCTTTTGAAAGTTTTCCTATAGACAATAAATTTGATGTGCAATTTTTTATATGTAAAGCATGTTTAATTTCTTTTAAAAAAAGATTGATTGAGCCATATCCACAAATTTCATTTTTTTCACCGTTTGCAACGTATACAAATTCTTGTTCTTTGTTTTTTTGATAATTATGTAATAAGTTTTTATTTCCGGTCATGTGATCGGTTGCACCGGAGTCTAAGATCCAAACTAAATTATTTTGAGTGTGTTCCCGATTTAAACTACCTAAATTTGTATATTTTACTGAATTTAGTTTATTATTTTCAGTTTGAAACCTGATTGGGCTGCTAATATTTCTTTTATTTGGAATTATATATTTGTTGTGATTGGGGTGATTGGGGCTTATATCCGAACTATGAAACAATAAATGAGATTTAAAAGAACCTGTACTGGGCTCGGCTCCATTTAGAAGCCCATTTAGCTGTGATATTAGAGAACTAAGGTTGGCGCGGGTCACAGTATTATTTTCACCCGAACCACTGGAGATGAGATCGGACCCTGTTTGTTTCTTCCTTTCTTCACCCGGTTCAAATCGCGTAGCTGCCCCAGCAAACCCTTTCTTCTTCTCCCCCTTAGGGTTATCGCCATGAAGACCGCCGTTGTCTTTCCACCACTTTGGCCGTAGTTCTGGATGGAGGAACCAGCACTTACTCTTTTCGTGACCTTCTTTTTTGCAATGATCGCATTTTTCCGAGGTTCCCTCCTTTTTTCCGAAACTAGGATTTGCTCGGAGTGCAGCCATGGCGTGATTTTCGGGTTTCTCGGGTTTTTCTTACACGGCTGAGGCACCGGCCATGACGAGACGTCTAGATTCTTCACCTTGAAGAAGCGACATCGTGTCGTCAAGGCTCGGAAGCTCGGCCGATAATAGGATCTGAGCTCGAACGGGTTCGTAGGACTCGTCAAGTCCCGCTAGAAACTGGTACACCCTTTCTTGTTCTCGCTCTTTGATGATTTGTGGATCTGTGGTTTTGACGAGATAGAGGTTCAATTCCTCCCATCTCCTTTTTAGCTCGCTTATGTATTCGATGATTGGTCTCTGTTTTTGGGTTAATTGATGAATTTCTCTTTTGAGATGGTATATGTGGGAATGATTTCTATTTTTGCTAAAATGTCGGTTGATGGCATCCCACATTTCTTTAGCGGTATCGTGATAGAGAAACAGGTCAGACATATTGAGTTCATGGCTTTGAGGTCTGCCTTCTTCCATTTTTTTGTATTCGGCTTTCTCTTTTGTTTGATGGGGCATTTTTGCATCACCTGTGACATTGTCGTATAGATCCCTCTCATTGAGAGAAAGAACCGCATCTCGGGCCCATGATTGAAAATTTCGGTCGTTGAGCAATGTGGCAGTTAAGTGTGACGATGGTACCTCACTGGTGCTGTTCGTTGCCTCTGCCATATTGGTGTCGCGACACTAGATTGCAACAATTTTGTTGATTTCAAATTTTCTGAGGCCTTAGGAGTATAGCTCTGATACCATGAAATTTTTATGAGAACAAAGCTTTTGCTATTGTATTGAGTATTGTATTGATATTGGTATTCTATTATGTTTACAATCTGAGAGTTTTGGGGTTTTATAATGTCTAAGCCTATTGTACCGTTGGTATCCAATATTTGGTACCAACGGTAACTTTCTAAAAACAGTAAAGTAGGTACAAGTTGTTTTTTTTTCTATTTTTACAATATTTCTAATTTAGACCCTAATTATTCTTTATTCTCAACAGTAAGTCTTTAATTGATTATAGGATTGATTGCTGGTCTTCATTTTTTATCGGTCTAATATTTAGGGGGAGGAGGAAATTTAAGTTCGATTGTCAGCTGATCTATCCAGTAACTTTTCCCTTGTGGTGTGATGAGGTTATTCAAACAATGGATTTCACATTTTTTGGAGAGAACTATTGAACGTCGGTTGAATTCTTGATTTGCATGCAAGAGGGCTGCTCCTTTGTGGGTTCTTACAAAGAGTTGTCAAGCAATTCGAGTGTCTGTATTATTTTTGTAATTAAATTGAGGATTCATTATGTAATGTATTTTTAATTTATTTATTTTTTAATGTCATAAACAAAAATCGGACGTGTCCCACTTATTTCAAAAAAATTAAAATAAAATAAATGAAAGAAAGAAACTTTGAGAAATATGTTTAGTGAAGTACGGACTCTATATTGCAACAGCAATTAATTAATCAAAATAAATAAATGAACGAAACAATATAATCCCCATCTCATGGCTACTAACTAACAAATCCTCCAAGAAACTAGCTAGTACTAATTTGCTAATACTTAACTAATATATACATGATTTTAAACTACTAGTCTTACATAACACAAAATAATTAATGAATTATTGCTGGAATCTCTAGCATGTAAGCCGTTTTACAACTTCAAGTTGAAGTTTACCGCGATCTTGCTTGCGTCAGCAAGATCGAAGCAAAGTCGGCCACCATCCAACTCTGTTGAACTCCTCTTCCCTATATAAGAGAATTGAAATAACATAATTAATCAGATTTTGTATTTTACAATTTGGTAATATATCTATCACATGCATATCATTAAATGTATAAATTAATAATTACCTCTTTTCTAATTCTGCTAGACTTCTACAAGGCGTCACGCTGCCAGAACGGGATCTGATAAAGGAAGCTGGCACATGGAGATTCAAAAGCACACCGATCCGTTCGCTACCGCAACTGCTTCTGCTGATTTTCCTCTGTTTCTTCTCTTTCGCTGCTGCCACTTCCTTGCATTGATCCTCTGTTTTACTGCCTTTCTCTAGGACATCGTCTTTCTCTTTCTCTGGCGATGAGTTGCTGACAAGAAATGAGAATGAGAGTTCTCGATCAGACTCAGATTCTGACTCTGGAAAATTGTTCAAGAGCATGAGCATCTCCTCTTGGTTCTTGGGGGTGTCCGACTCGTTTGATGCAGATGCGGCAGTCGCGGCGACATCCTTTTTACTACTACTACTACTAGAGGATTTCAGGCTGCTGCCTCGACGTGTCAAGAGAAGTAGAAACTTTGCTTTTGCCATAGGATTTTGCAAGAAAATTGAGCTTTTGGAAGTTTTTATTTATGTTCTGAACTATGCTGTTTATGCGTTGTACAAGTAGTTTGTTTGTGCTTATAAGGGATGGGGTGGGCTTCGAGAAAAGAACAGTTTCTGGTACCAATTAAGTGCTGACTAAAGATAGAGACTATGTCACATTTGGATGTACCGGGCAGTTTCTTAACTTGACCTGACTCTATCTAGAAGCTTAGGATATGGTACAAGAAATGCTAGATATGTCAATTCGTTTGTCGAGGTGGCATTTATTGTTATGCGCCTTCAGTTTTCAGATAATATCAGTGTATATTTTATTTTTTTACAAATGTCATTTTGAGATATATATAAGAGGACAATTTAATTTAAATGTCATTTTGAAATGAGGAGGGTTAAAATGTCTCCATTTTTCATGCCTCCATCATGCCTCCATTTTTAAAACTTTAATAACTCAAAATTTAAAACTTAAAAGTCAAAATAAAACCGTTGGATATGATCTACATCATTTTATCTATGCACGTGTAAAAAATTATGACATTTCAATTTTATTTTGGTTGTCATCAAGAGTTTGTAAAAAACGTACTAATGTGGATAATTTCTAGACGTTGATTTTTCAACTTATTGATTCACATAAAAACAAAATCAAAATGTGATAATTTTTTATGAGCACATAGATAAAATGATGTAGATCATATCCAACAGTTTTATTTTGACTTTTAAGTTTTAAATTTTGAGTTATTAAAGTTTTTAAAAATAGAGGCATGATGGAGGCATGAAAAATTGAGGCATTTGAACCCTCCTCTTTTGAAATATATATTAAGGGGGCAATTTAATTTAAGTTTTTTTTTTTTTTAAAAAAAAGGCAAAGCCCTGTTTTCATATTACTGAAAACTCAATAATTACAATATCAGTTCTCATAACATGCTTTTTGCAATCACCAAGCAGCAGCACAAATTAGATGCAACTAAACAAGCACATAACCAACCTTGATTCATGGCTAATGCCCAAAAATAAACTAGAGTAGCTAGTACTAAGCCATTCATTAACAGGCTAGAGGTATATCTAACTATTATCAAAAATGTGGGACAAGTCTTCATGTTGAGGTGTTGGACCCAGTGGAGGCTGGAGGTTGGTACACCACCATCTCCAGGGGCATGTAATGTGCTAGGGGAATAGCATCTTCTATGACAGGCATCCATGCTTCTACTGCATCCTTGAGTTTCTTTTTCACTGTTCCTGTCCAATATACAAGAAGAGACTTAATTAGAAAAATTAACTTTCTAGCAGAGGACAAAGGTGTACCATTAAAGATCAGTTCATTCCTATGTTTCCATACTGACCAACATACAGCACTAACAACTATGAGAAATCCATTTTTATGAACTGTATCAAAGGTATAAGCATGATCTATGATATCTGACAATGTAGCCCATGTATGCATGATGTCTTGGCTCTGTCCTAACCAAAACCAGATTTGTTGAGTATAGGGACAGTTAAGAAATAGATGATCTATAGTTTCATTCCCTTGACAGAAAACACATGAACTATCTCCTATCCACCCTCTGGTAAGAAGATTATCTTTTGTTAAAAAATTTCCATGTTCTACTAGCCACATAAACACTTTGATTTTTGGTGGAATTGGAAGATTCCACCACATCATGGCCCTAGTTGGTTGGATACCCCGAAAGTTAAGCAAATTATAAATGGAATGGGTAGAGAACTTTCCTGATGGATGCCATCTCCATTCTAGAGAGTCTTGTTCCAAGGAGAAGGAAGTAATACTAATTAGGTATAAGATTTCAGCCCAATCATTTTTGTCTATGCCTACCAATGTATTTCTGAATTTAACTAGTGTTCCTTGTGAATTAATCACATCAGAAAGCAGAATATTAGGAGTAAGGCATTTTTGAAAAATACTAAAGTACTTAATTGCTAAAGAACAATCATTATACCATATATCTGTCCAGAATCGTACTTGGGTATATATACCTGGTTCATAAGCTACACTGATATTGCCTATCTTATCTAAGGAGAGAAGGGTTTTCCAAAATGGTGAGCTAGACATGACAGTTCCTCTACCATATTTGTATAATAGTACAGTTTTCCAATTTCCAGTATAGCAGTTGTTTTTGAGTTTCCACCACCACTTAAGGAGAAGTGAGAGATTCATCTGTCTTAAATCAAGAATTCCCAATCCCCCAAACTGTTTGGCTATGCAAGCAGCCTTCCAGTCTAGGAGAGAATATTTCTTTTTAGGAGAGGAACCTTGCCAAAGGAATTTCCTTCTAATTTTGTCTATTTGATGTAATACTGTACTAGGTATTTTGTATACAGAAAGGGTATATAAAGGGATGGAGGACAGAACTGAGTTGAGAAGTGTAATTCTACCACCAATGGACAATAATTTACCTTGCCAATTCTTTAACCTACTCTCTATTTTATCTATTAAAAATTGCCAATCTGGGATTTGCAATTTCTTAAAATGGAGGGGTAGTCCTAAATATTTAAAAGGAAAGGTGCCCCATTTACAACCAAAGATGTGAGATAATTCAGACTCTGTGTCAACATGAATTGGGAACATTTCAGTTTTGTCATAATTCATTTTTATTCCTGATAATGCCTCAAAAGCTAGCATTGCCCACCAAGCTGCTTCTACATTCTCTTCCTGGGCAGCCAGGAAGAGAATGGTATCATCAGCATAGTGGCAATTTGTTATGGAAGTATTATCTATACATGGAGGACCTAACCCTGTGATAACTGCTCCCTGTCTACCCTTACTAAAAATCTTACTTAAGGTATCAGCAGCTAAGATGTAAAGGAAGGGAGACAAGGGGTCTCCTTGTCTCACTCCTCTTTGACAATAGAAATATTCTGTTAACTCTCCATTAATGATTAAACAGGATTGAGAGCTATAGAGCCAACTTGTGATCCATTGAATCCATTTATTTCCAAAATTCCTACTTTCTAGAACTTCTAAAAGATAATTCCAATTGATCTTATCATATGCTTTTTCAAAGTCAATTTTGATTACTACTCCTGATTGTTTCATAGTATGGCAGGAATGTATTATTTCTTGGCTAAGGATAACATTGTCTAAGATAAATCTATTTTTAAGGAAAGCAGCTTGGCTACTATCTATGATTCTTGACATAAGAGATTCTAATCTAATAGTAAGAATTTTAGAAAGGATCTTGAAACTACAATTGACTAAGCTAATAGGTCTAAATTTCTTAATAAGAGTTGCATCTTTTTCCTTAGGTATAAGACATATACAGGATTTATTAATTTTATGTAAATCTAATGTATGTTCATAGAAATGATGTGTTAGGATCATGAGATCTGATTTAACTACTTCCCAAAAAAACTGATAAAATTTGAATGTAAATCCATCTGGACCAGGAGATCCATTTGGCTCAGAAGCAAACACTGCCATTTTTAGTTCAGGTTCAGTAAATGGTCTCTCCAAGTCCCATTGTTCTAGGTTAGTTAGTTTATCCTCTAAGTCCCAAAAATTTGGGGTTAGAGAGCCATATTTGTCTCCCTTTGTACCTAACAAGTCCTTATAGTAAGCTACTATATGAGATTTAATTTCTGCTAAGTTGTGTGTACTATGTCCATTGATATCTAGTGTAGTAATTCTATTTTTCTTAGCCCTATGAGAAGCTATAGTGTGAAAATATTTGGTGTTTGCATCCCCTTCCTCAAGCCATTTTTGTTTGGATATTAGTTTCCAATGATTTTCCTCTTCTTGATAGAGGTTTTCTAGCTGATTATTACAATCTAACCATCTTGTTTCTTCTTCATGAGTGAAATCTCTAGTTTCTTTTATTAATTCAAGCTCATGCAAGGTATGAAGTAGCTGATTTTTTATTTTCTTCTTTTGACCATAAAATTTTTTTGTCCAGCCTTTAATTCTTTTTCTAACATGTTTTAGCTTTTTATTCCAGCTTTTAGCTATATCTGGCAAGTGTAAAGGGGATTCTTGCCACCATTTAGGAAGGAGTTGAACAAAATCAGGTTGTTCAGTCCAAGAGGGATCAAATTTAAAAAGATATGGGGGGGGGTCTAAAGTTGTGTTGGTCTGAATCAGGATTGGGCAATGATCAGATCCAGTGCAACTTAAATCACTAACTAAACTATGAGGATATAGCTGATCCCAAGCTAAGGAAGTAAAGACTCTATCTAAAAGTGCAAATGATCTGCCATTGGTCCAAGTGTACTTCCTATTATGTAATTTATGTTCTATGAGGTGGTGATCATTAACAAATTTATTGAAATTCCTACTAATAGAACTATCAAAATTAGATCCTGTTTTGTCTGATTTTTTCCTAAGTGCATTGAAGTCTCCACAAACAATCCAATTGTCTTTAGTGGGATCTCTAATTGTCCTTAATTCCTCCCAAAATACAGATTTGAGTTTATATAGAACAGGGCCATAAACTATAGTGACCTGCCAAACCATACTATCTACTTTATTCTCTATGATCACATTTAGACTAAACCTATGTAATGAGTGATGTAATATTTTGATCTTATTGCTATCACATCCAAACAAAATGCCTCCAGACCTCCCTATTGAAGGTAACCAGAGCCATTGATCAATTCTAGAGGAAATACTATCTAAACATCTAGTTGTAAATGTTTCTTTTTTGGATTCTTGGATAGCTAGCATATCTATTTTATTATCTATTATTAAGTCCTTTAAAATCTGTCTAGTTCTACTAGAATTAAGCCCCCTACAATTCCAATTAAGAATATTCATGGAGAAGTTAGGCTAGACTCTTGTGTAACATCTACTGTGTCTAGGTGGTCTATATCAAGATTAATTAGTTGTTGGCTATCTCTAGGTGCACTAAGCAAATGTCTAATTGCCTGTTCAAATTCAGATCTATCCATAGTTTTGATAGTTGTTATGATATCCCTACTCTCTTCTAAAGAATGCCCTAATCTAATTTGATATACTTGAAAAAGTTGAACTACTTGTTCTACTGTAAGTCTAGAGTAAGGAAACTTGGTTATTAAAGCCATACCTGAGGAGCTAGATCCTGCTGCCTCCTTTCTTTTCTTGGCCTTGCTCATGGCAGAATCGGGGTCATTCTGTGTTTGGACCCGGAGGCTCCTTCGAGGTCCACTATCAGGTTGGCGGTTTTCAGCAACTGTGGGAGTGGGAATTTGTTGCTCTGAGTCTGAGAGACAGATGGCCTGGGCTGGAGAAGAACCAGGGCCCTGTCTCAAAGATGAACTCCTTTTACTGCGCCGGATTCCTACTATGCCACTGGAACTGGGTTTGTTCTTTTTCAAAGAGCTGGAGATGCCTACTGATTTTTTAAATTGAGCAACCTTGAACTTAGGTGTAGCTTTTGGTTTTCTCCCCCAAGTGTAATTTTTCTTTGGGGGACATGGTTTCGGTTTTGGAGTGGAGGTAGCAGTTTTGGGAGAAAAGAAGTGGAGTCTGTGAGCTTTGGCTAGAATAGGTTCCTCATCACTGTCTATTTCTGGGTTTGGGGTCTGAGGAGAAGGGATATGGGGTGAAGCTATTGCAGGTGAGGGTGGGGGTTGTGGTGAGGTGGAGAGTACTGTAGATGGCCAAGTGAGAAGGAGAGGAATAGGCAGAGAGGGGAATCTAGGTATTGGGGGGAGAGTGAGAGTTGTTTGAGACTTAACCTCACCTGAAGCTGATGTATCTGGTTGCTGAACAGGAAGTGCATTTATCTCTGACTCTCCAGGTGTGACCTCTGCTACTGGTGCATTGTCTGCATTGACTGGTAGAGGCATAGGCACAGGCACTACTTCCTCTACTGGTAGAGGCACAGTCACAGGCACTGCTTCTACTGGTATTGTCAAGGTACTAGGCCCTGCCTCCTGGTATCCAGTATAGTTTCCCCTATTCATGTGATAATGGTGCTCCCACAGAAGTCTATCTAACTCAAAATCTAGCTCTAATTCCTCTATTTCTATTTCTTCCTCATTTTCATCTCTCTCTTCAGCATGGCAGGTGGATTTCCCTTTGGCCTCTTGAGTAGGCATCTGTGTATGGTGAGAGTAGGATATGTTGGGAGGGATGGGATTATTATTGCCACTGGTAGTGTGTCCAGCCTCGTTGTTAACAGAAGGGAGTGGATTGAGAGGGGGGATTGGGTTTTGGCCGAACTCAGTACCATTGGGGTATGGTCGGCCCTCTTTTCTTCTACCCCAAGCAAATAGACTCTCGGTCTTCTCAGTTTCGATCTCTATTTCTAGATCATAAAAAGAACGCTTACCAGCGGGGTTTTTGTATGAAACCAGGTGTTTCTTTGGCAGTAGCTTCCGATCACACACCTCCAGCTTCAATCTGACAAACCGGACATCATGTCCACTGTTGGTGGCAGGGTCGATGTCGATTACATACGCACCAAAAGGATTGAGGATCTTCTCGTATTCAGCAAAGTTATTCAGCATGATCGGAAAGCCATAAATCCGAACCCAGACTTCTTCTAGAGATATTCCTTCGCCAAACTCGCGTTCCCAAGCTACAATCGGGAATCGGACTGTCTCAAGTCGGAGGAAACCAGCCGAGGTCATGGATTGCAGCCAGGAAGCGTTCGGGGCTTGTATGAGGTATTTGAATTCGTCAAACACCGATACTAGCCAGTGGTGCTGTCGGAACTCGTGTTTAAGTGCTTCTTCTACCCGGACTGGTCCCCATGCCGCGATGTCGTCGAGTACAAAGCTTTCCAGTAGCTTTGCTTCAACCGCCTGGGACCGAGTCGTGGAAACCAGTTGAATAATCGGTGTTTTGTACTCCATTTGAGAAGGAGACGACGATCGGAGTGTAGCTCGGGCTAGATTCCCCGCTCGAATGGGGAAATCCGATCTAGGTTTAGGAAACGCCTCCCGCTCAGTTTGTCTAGAGCGATTTGGAATGGAAGTGTTGCGATTTGGGGGTATGACTCGATTCGGAATGAAAGTAGTGCGACAAGCGGATGCTCTGTGACCAAATTTGTTACAAGCGAAACACAACTGTGCATTTCTACAGCCCCGAGCGACATGTCCTTTGCTGCCACAGCGCAAACACCATGGACGGATCAGCATCGAACGTGAGTCGATCGGATGCACAGAATGAGGTTGTGTTGGCACAGAAGGTTTGCGGAGTAGTGCTGTGCGATAAAGCCCAGAGTCTACCATTACTGGGCTTGGTATAGGATTGTAAGAGGCTCCAAAGCGGCCTCGAATTTTTGCGAGTTGAGCGAATCTAGATCTGGAAATATGATCCATTTGTGCAAGTATTACCACCTAATTTTTTCTGTTTTTATTTTTCTTCTCTTTTTTTTCTTTTTTCTCTTTTTTCCACTGTTTTTATTTTCCTAAGAAAATCGCTCACAATCGCCTAGAAAATCGCTCACAATCGCCCTTTGCCAACCCTGAGAAAAGCCTCCTTTATCAACATCTCGCAATTTAATTTAAGTGTCATTTTGAAATATATATAAGAGGGCAATTTAATTTAAGATCCATCGCATTAACAATAAATGCTTACATATAGTTTCGTTTTGATACTAATTGTGTAAATTAATTTTCAATTATTAAAAAATATGTTATTTATAGGATATATTATCTTTTTTCCTGAACGCACTACATAAATTGAGATACACTCATACACACATATACTTCTGTTTTGATAACATAATAAAGAGTTTAAAAGATACATGAAAATTGAAATAATTTTTGTTTTAGAAAAAGATAAAGAGGTCTAATTTTCCAAATTTTAATGTTTTATGACTCTCTATTTGGATTTCAAACTAGCGCCTATGTACACGGAGCCGTGTACGTTGTTTTTTTGCTCCAGACCAAAGTCTAGTTCTTAAAAATGCAAATAGTGGTATGACTAAGATTTTAATACTATCAATTCGTTTTTACGATTTTCAAAATTCAAATAGTCAATTTAAAATACTTAACATGTTCTTATATTAAAATGTACTTGGAGATCAAATTTTATATATTTTTGGCATAGATGGCATTTATTTTTTATTCAGCACCGTGTCATACCGTCAAAGGGACGCTTCCATCTTGACGGACACATGACTGAGACAGTTTAGACTTGCAGGGTCTTTTTTTTTTCTTTTTCTTTTTTTTTGAAAACGACCAATATGCCATAAATCCGTTGTAACAGGATTCAAAGCGTGTTGACAAAAGCATCCAAGCTTCAGCGACTAAACCAATTAAGGGTATGACCTGCCAAGGAGACATCAATGGAAGTTCTAGAGTGAGGCTACAGTGCTTTGCATAGTGCAGATCCATATGTGTTATGGCCTTATAGATTATATTTTCTTTTTCAAAAATTAAACAAATTCGAATCGCTCAACATGCATGATCTCTATGAAAATATACTTAAATATCAAAATTTATATTTTTTTTTTTTTTTTAAATGCGTAGAAAATCATTATCTTTTCATGGTTCAAAAATCTTTAAATCATGTGATTTTCTATTTATCTAAAAATAAAAAATTCTAAAAAATATAAATGATCTTCAAGTATATTTTAAAAGAAGATGATATTGAACAGTTCAGATTGATTGTTTGAACTTTGTAAATAGAGATATTGATCCATAGCACGGACCATTCCACGCTTTGCAAATTACTGTAGCCTCACTCAAAATTCTTTAAAATTTTATTAATGTTATAAAATAAAGATAAACAAACAATAAACAAGATAGAGAGAACACAAGATGACAATCTCTTTATTCATATATTTCTCATGTGTCTTACATATGTACAATACAATATTACAAAGCCTCTATTTATAGGCTACAAATTGTAAATGAAAAGCCACTACAATAATAAATAAGAAATTGAATTCCAAATAGTAGTGGGATATGAATTCCAATGGTAGTGGGGTAGTGGAGAAGTGAATGAGGATTAATATTGAGAGTTACAAAATGAATGGACTATCCACTATTATATTCATAACACTCCCCCTTGGATGTCCATTTCATAAGAATATGCCTCATTAAAACCTTACTAGGAAAAACCCTATGGGATAAAAACCTAGTGAAGGAAAAAGAGTACATTATTCTTTTAATACGCAACTACAACCTCACCAGGAAAACCCTGTGGGAAAAACCATGGTAAAGAAAAATGTAATGCATATTAACTCCCCCTCATGACAACATTAATCAAGATCTTTAAGTCGACCAACTCCAATTTTACGGATCACATTTTCAAATATTAAAGTATGGAGTGTCTTAGTGAATAAATCTGCTAGATTCTCACTTGAATGGATTTGCTGAACATTAATAACATTATTCTTTTGGAGATCATGTGTGAAAAATAACTTTGGTGAAATATGTTTTGTTCTATCTCCTTTAATGTATTATTTCTTTAATTGAGTAATATATGCAATATTATCTTCATATATGATCATCAGGATCATTTCTCCAGAAGACAAACCACATGTCTTTGAGTGGGAGAAGAACTATATCTTGCTAATAAATTTACAACAAATGATATATCAGATCTTGTATGTCCAGCAATATACATAAATGTTACTATTGTACTAAGATATGGTTCTTCAGGACCAAGTAGTTCTTCATCACTTTCTCAAGGTCTAAAAAGATATTTATTCACATTTAATGATCTCACAACCATCAGAGTGCTCAATGGATGTGATTTATCCATATAAAATCGTTTCAACACTCTTTCAATATAATTTTCTTGATGCACAAAAATGTCATTTTTAAATGTTCAATATGCAATCCAAGGTAAAACTTTGTCCGTCCAAGATATTTCATCTCAAATTCTTTCTTTAAATAATTCATTGTTTTTGGAAGCTCTTCCGGAGTTCCAATAATATTTAGATCATCAACAAAAACTGCAATTATAACAAACTCATTTTCAGATCTTTTCATGAAAATACATGAACAAATTGTATCATTTTTATATCCATATTTTAATAAATATTCACTGAGACGGTTATACCACATGCATCCATATTGCTTTAATCCATATAATGATTTATTCAATTTAATTGAATAATGTTCTCGAGAACCTAAATTACATGCTTCAGGCATTTTAAATTCTTCAGAGATTTTCATATATATATCATTACCAAGCGAGCCATATAAATAGACTGTAAAAACATCCATTAGGCGAAAATCAAGTCATTCATGGACTGCCAGACTAATTATGTACTGAAAAGTTGTTGCATCCACCACAGATGAGTATATCTCAAAATTTCACGTTTCTTATTTTATTTTCGCATAAATACTCATTTATATCCTACTGGTTTTACACCTTCAGGTATTGGAACTACAGGCCAAAAAAACTTTTCGTTTTTCAAGAGAGTTTAACTCTGCCTCAATTGCACCTTTCTATTTTAGCCAATCATTTCTTTATCGACATTCTTTAATAGACTTCGAGTCATGATCCTCATTATTCATTATATTTAGCGCTATATTATATGAAAAATATCATTGATATCAATTTTATCTCGGTTCCATTTTATTCCATTCATAATATAATTTATCGAGATCTCTTTATTTTCATGAATTTCAGATACATGAGTTTCTGCTGGAACTCCAATATTACTTATAATTTGATTCTCTTCTAGAGTTTTATCTGAAATTATCATATCCTCGACTTGACCATTTTCATTCTTTGCTCCTTTTCTTTTTCGAGGATTTGTATCTTTGGAACCGATTGGTCTTTCACGCTTCATGCGTGTTATAATTTCATTAGTCTGTCCAACAGGGACATCGACTTTAATTGGAGCATTAGCAGCTGGTACATGTGATTTGGTCACTTTCTTTGTAAATGCGTCTGGCGATTGATTAACTAATCTTTCCAAATGAATTATCTTTTAAACATCTAGTTCACATTATTTATGAGGATCTAAATTAGACAATGATAATTCATTCCAACTAATATATTTTCCCAGCTGATTGTTTTTCTCCCCCTAAGGTTAGGAATATTAATTCATCAAAATAATAGTCGGCAAAACTAGCCGTGAATAAATCTACCATCAATGGTTCTAGATACTTTATTACATATAGAGATTCAAATTCAATATAAATTTCCAACTTTCTTTAATGTCCCATTTTAGTGCGTTGTGGTGGAGCAATTATAACATATATCGCACATTTAAAAATTCTTATATGGAAAATATTAGGTATGTGACCAAAAACCAATTATAAAGGGGAAGTTTTATAATAACTTGTTGGCATGATGCGAATTAGTGTTGTTGCATGCAAAATAACAAGTTCTCATTTTTGTGTATGAACACAAGCTACATGATGTACAACATCAATTCTAATAGACATGCATTATCTGAGAAATAAATTCATTAACATTGTCTAGACGTATTTTCTTAATTGAATAATCATAAAATTATGCTCTTAATCAAATTAATTGAGCAAATAATCTTGCAAACGTCAGGTTGCGAGTTGATAATGTGACCATACTATTGATGCATCAATTATAACCATAAAATATCTAAATGGTTCACATGATGGATATATTGATCTACAAATATCATCTTGTATACGTTCTAGAAATGAAATCAACAAATAAAAATTCATAAGATTAAAGAATCTTCCGGTTCTTTAATGAATGTCCACATTAATTATCTATTATTTTTCGTATCATTATTGATCCGGAATGGCCCAACCGGTCATGCCAAACTATTAACATATTTTTATTTGTAAACTTCAGGTTTACAATCACATGTGCTTCAATTGTACTAATATATGTATAGTGCAATTTGGAGGAAAACATAAGTAATTTTTCTAATATGCATTCTTTTTTAAGTGAGATTAAGCAAATTTTCTCATATAAATATTCAACAATTTCTTTATTGGTTGTCTCAACTTGATATCTATTTCATCAAATATCTTTAAAACTTAACAAATTTCTTGGAGACTTAGAATAATATAATACATCATCAATATAAACTTGTGTTCCTCCATATAACAATAAGATAGCTCTTCTAGAGCCTTCAATCAACAATTACAAAAAAATAACACCACAATAACAAAAATAATAATTACCCTTTTTTTTTTTCTTACCCCCATCAATTCCAAGGAATAAATTTAGAAAAGAAAAAAAAAATTAAAATGACTTTGTCAGGTGTCTTTTTCATTTTCCAGGTATTAGTTAGCGTCTGAAGACCTTCTGAACCTGGTACTTATGATATCACCCGTTAACAATTGTCAGTATTAAGGCCAAGGGAAAAGTAAAATTATATGTTTAGGGTTTTCGGCAAAATCTGATGCTTACGAAATGAAAGGGGACAGGTTTTTACGGTTTTGTAATGTCTTATTTCTAGTTAACTCTAAAAGCTTCCCTGCACCAGCCAATATTAGTTTGCTGTCACTCCAACTCCCTCTATATCCCAGTATTTCTGTGTTTTATTGATCAAGGTTCAATCTCAGATACAAATTAACTGATTTGGTCAAGTAAATTGTATACTGAAACAAAATACTCTTACAATTTTATTATAAAGAAATGAATTTCCTTATTTACCTACGACAATTTCATTCTAGTCCAATATAATTGGTGTTGTTTTTCCAAACACAGTTGCTATAGTATATCTGGTTTAAAATTAAACTTTTGATTATTATTTGTTACTAGTTCTTGGTTGCATAAGTGCATTATGACCAATCCTATCTAGTGCGGACTGTATAAATTATTTTAACTTAGTCCTATCTGGTGTGGACTGTGTGGTCTTATGCTATTTATTAGTTGCTTATTCTCAAGCTGCTAAAGTACAGTGCGCAGTAGCCAATTTATAAATTATGTATCTTCAAAGTATGTACAGTCCATGGGGCCTTTTATCTAGTTGTTTTGAATGCTATTATTATCTGCTACTTTGAGACGATATTTTTGGTTCCAGTTTGGCAAAAAATTAAAATTTCTTTAAATCTTCTTCCAAAAAATTAAATTATAAACAAAAATTGCATTTCATATAAAATTATATGAATCATACTAAATATCTTAAAATACATATACATAAATTGATAACTTAATTACTAAGAAATATCATTTATTAAAATAAATTTATTGAACTTCGAGATGGTACCACAAATATTCAACTATCTTAACTTTATGAATAAAATATGTCACAAATTTATCTTTCGGTTTATGGCTTCGGGCCATATATTCAACTATCTCAATTTTATGAATAAAATATGCCACAAGTTTTTCTTTATGTTTATGACTTCGGGTCAATTGACAAAACTTTATGATCACATTGAGCTTTAATAATTGAATCTTAAAATTGAGCTTCGGGCCAATTGATAAATTACTAAAATAGCTTCAGGCCAATTGATAAAATTGAAAATTTATTATTAAAAAATGGCTAGATGTCATTTGAAAACATAACATTAACTTTGATACACATTATTCATATGGCTTCAGGCCATTATATTAACATAATTTATACTAAGATGACTTCGGGTCATAATTTATGTTTAACACAAAATAATGTAAAAGAATAACATAATATAAAACAGAATATTATCATAATATATTATAAAATATTATAAAATATAACATAATTAAAATATGAAAAATTTACCTTGAATCTTCAACTAGTAGAGCTCTCGTGCTGATAACGTGTTATAAAATAAAGATAAACAAACAATAAACAAGATAGAGAGAACACAAGATGACAATCTCTTTATTCATATATTTCTCATGTGTATTACATATGTACAATACAATATTACAAAGCCTCTATTTATAGGCTACAAATTGTAAATGAAAAGCCACTACAATAATAAATAAGAAATTGAATTCCAAATAGTAGTGGGATATGAATTCCAATGGTAGTGGGGTAGTGGAGAAGTGAATGAGGATTAATATTGAGAGTTACAAAATGAATGGACTATCCACTATTATATTCATAACAATTAATTACTTATTGCTACAAATTAACGCTACCATAGATCAAAATGTTCCCCGTCGAAATGATCAGATGGTTATGATTTGTTCCACTTGGGCCAATATATTGCTGATATGGAGATGTTGAAGTATTTATGACAGGATAAATCTGTAAAAGGGTGTTTTTAATTATTTTGTTCCTGAAAATTCATGGATTAACAAGTGAAATAGAAGAATAAATAATATCACCTTAATGTTAGTTAATTAATTGAAGATATTTAGTTAATTGATTGAAGATGTTGGCTTTTGTTGAAGATATGAAAGACATGTTGGGCTATATATTTTTTTTTAAATAAATAATGATTTTCTACCTATCTAAAAAAAGAGTTTATCAAGGACATATATGTATTTTGTATATGGTTATTTCCAGAATTCTTTCTTAAAAAAGAGGTTATTTTTAGAATCCAGTTTCTTTTTATTTGTAGTGATTGTCTATTAAAATTTGTTAAATCTAATAAAAAGACGTGTGAGTAACATATTAATTTTAACTGATTTGTTGTGACATAACATAATCTACAATTAATATTGATTATTGATTTATATCATCCTGTGTTGAATATCTCTGATTTTAAAGCACTTGACAGATTTTATTGGTTTGATGTGACACATGATCTAGAAGCATTTATGATTAGTGCTCCATGGTTTGACTTATGAGTTGTTACCAGAAAAGGATGCCCCAGTCACCGTTCTTGAAAAGGTCTGATTTTGAGGTATTTGAAATAAATGAAGTAAATTGATGTCGCGTCATCTAGAAGCTTATCTGCTTAATGCTTAAAGTTGGTTTGTTAGTAACTGTTGATTTTGCGGAATAATGTAAATAAATGATGACTGTAAATATTGTATTGCAATCTAATTTGAGTTGTTTGTACAGAGGGCTTTATATAGTCAAAGAAATAAAATAGCTGTTGCAATTAAACGGTTGTCTAACCTATGTTCCCTATTCTCTCTCCCTCTCTTTCTTTTTGAGATGCAAAGCCCATTTCATTGATAGAAAAATATAATTATAAGAACTACTAAAGAGTATCTTTGAGACTCCACAACTGATATTGGTGTTCAAAATAACCATTCAAGCCAAAAAGTAAACATAATATCAAGTTACTTAACCAAATCTGAGCTACGCTAAACTCCAAAAATATACTAAAGTTGCAATAACTAAACCACACAACATGGGGCTAAGGCTATATTCTAGATACAAAAAATTTCCTAGATGTTGCCTATTCTATATAACAGTAACTTTCTATAAATGCTAATTGGTTGAGTTGCTTTTTATCCAAAAATAATTACTCTCTAATTTTCTAATTAGCCGATGATGATTAATCCATCTCTTAATTATCTCATTTCTCAACAGTAACTTTAGTTGTTACTAGCTAGAAAAGGAGAAGCCAGTTTATTTTATTATTTATTTTTCTTTCTCAGAGCAGTGTCAATTCATTCGAAAACTATGTAACTCGTGCTCATAGGTTATTTCGTAGTAAAAATATTAACGGAACTAATTTTATTTTATGCAGAGCACTGGTCATATATATATATAGAGTATGGCTAATTTGCTTCCGGAAGCATTTCGGACGAGATGCTTACGGAGGCATAATTTAGTATTTGATGTTCAAACAACAAATCCAAACAGTTAGATGTTCAATATATATTAAAATATACTTGGAGACCAAATTTTACATTTTTTGGAATTTTTTTACTATTTATTAAGCTGGTTTGAAAACCGCTGTTTTCAATGGTGCAGAAATTTAATAAAAACAGCGGTTTTCAAACCAGCTTAATAAGTAGTAAAAAAATTCCAAAAAATGTAAAATTTGGTCTCCAAGTACATTTTAATATAGATTGAACATCTAACGGTTTGAATTTGTTGTTTGAATATCAAATACCAAGATATGTCCCCTTAAGCACCTCGTCGAAATACTTCCGGAAGCAAATTAGCCATACTCTCTCTCTCTCTATATATATATATATAGAGAGAGATGGGCTATGGTGCATTGCAATGCATAGGCACCCTTGTGCATTGGACCATAAATCACCGATTCAAAGTCCAAATGACCGATCCAAACCGTTCATCTTGTTCTCCATATTAATATGTGCTTGGAGACCAAATTTTACATTTTTTGGAATTTTTTTGCTATTTATTAAGCTACTTTGAAAATTGCTGATCCGGGTGAACAGTAAAAACAGTGCAACTAAATTCTGGACCATGTGATCAGCAATTTTCAAAGTGGCTTAATAAATAGTAAAAAAATTCAAAAAAATATAAAATTTGGTCTCCAAGTACATATTAATATGGAGAACAAGATGAACGGTTCGGATCGACTGTTTGGACTTTGAATCCAACGATTTTAGTCCAATGCACAGAGGGGTCAATACATTGCAATGTATAATAGCACAACTTGTCCTATATATATATATGAGTAGAACTAGGGTGCTCCTAAGCTCACCAAGCCCTTCCGTGAGCGCGGCTCTAAAACCTATCAAATTGACTTCAAACGACATTTCCAAACCGTTAGATGTTCAATCTATATTAAAATCTACTTGGAGACCAAAATTTACATTTTTTGGAATTTTTTTACTATTTATTAAGATGGTTTGAAAATCGCTGTTTTCCAATGGTGCAGAATTTTAATAAAAACAGCGATTTTCAAACCATCTTAATAAATAGTAAAAAAATTCCAAAAAATGTAAAATTTGGTCTCCAAGTAGATTTTGATATAGATTGAACATCTAACGGTTTGGAAATGTCGTTTGAAGTCAATTTGATAGGTTTTAGAGCCGCGCTCACGAAGGGCTTGGTGAGCTTAGGAGCACCCTAGTTCTACTATATATATATAGAGTAGAACTAGGGTGCTCCTAAGCTCACCAAGCCTTTCGTGAGCGCGGCTCTAAAACCTATCAAATTGACTTCAAACGACATTTCCAAACCGTTAGATGTTCAATCTATATCAAAATCTACTTGGAGACCAAATTTTACATTTTTTGGAATTTTTTTACTATTTATTAAGATGGTTTGAAAATCGCTGTTTTTATTAAAATTCTGCACCATTGGAAAACAGCGATTTTCAAACCATCTTAATAAATAGTAAAAAAATTCCAAAAAATGTAAAATTTGGTCTCCAAGTAGATTTTGATATAGATTGAACATCTAACGGTTCGGAAATGTCGTTTGAAGTCAATTTGATAGGTTTTAGAGCCGCGCTCACGAAGGGCTTGGTGAGCTTAGGAGCACCCTAGTTCTACTCTATATATATATATATAGTGCTTGGCTACTATGCTTATATAAGCATATGCTCACATATGCTTAAATGAGCATTTTTGCGTTTCCAATGTTCAAATGGTCGATCCGACCGTTCATCTTGTTCTCCATATTAATATGTGCTTGGAGACTAAATTTTACATTTTTCTGAATTTTTTTACTATTTATTAAGCCACTTTGAAAGTTTCTGATCTGGTGGTCCAGAATTTTGGAAACACTGTTTTTACTGTTCACCCAGATCAGCAATTTTCAAAGTGGCTTAATAAATAGTAAAAAAATTCAGAAAAATGTAAAATTTAGTCTCCAAGCACATATTAATATGGAGAACAAGATGAACGGTCGGATCGACCATTTGAACATTGAAAACGCAAAAATGAGTTATAAGCATATGGGGGCATATGCTTATATAAGCATAGTAGCCAGCCTCTATATATATATATATATATTCTATTAACGTGCGTTGCGTGAGGCCAAACAAGCTCTGTAAGTGTTTTTATCAGTTATTTGAATATTGTTTGCAAGGGTGTATTGATTTCTCAAAATATCACTTGGGCATGCTGGCGGATATTTTTAACTCACTAAAATTGCTTAGTACATAGTTTATATTTATTTGATTGGTGATTATGTTATAATATTTGGACTTCTTAGAATTAAATCAATAAAGTTATATTCCATTTATTTTAGTGAATGTTTTTTTTATTAAAATTTAGGAATGGGGGCTGCTATTTTGCCGAAATTTGTATTTATAACGCAGCTTCAAAAAAAAATAAACCAAAAAATCACCGTTTTTGAAAATTTCAAAATGTACCATGGCCGCACCGGTGTTGTGCGGACCCATTTAATAGAGACTGCACAATGCCGGAGCGGACCCAGGGCTGCATAATACCGGAGCGGACCCCTGGGAAGCATAATGCCGAAGCGGACTGCATAATTCGTACAGACCTTACAGAGATTGGTACCAGGATCAAGGCACGTACACCATATTTCTGGAGGGGTGTCTCGCCGACAACCCCCATGAGCGGGTACCGAAGCCGAGGGATCGGAGAGGACGGATCCATGGTCTTATCCCCACCGGTGCACCGTTCGCAGCCACGGTATGTTTAATTTTAAATTTCAAATTAAAAACTAACAATATTTACATTTGTACAACTTTTTCATATTTTTTTTAATTTTCAGGCATTATATCTGGTCAAGAGTTGCGTCATAGGGGCTACGATGGCCATGACCAAGGGCTGGAAGAGGCTCGGGAAAGTCATCCTCAAGCACAACGTACCCGCGGTGTGCCAGTGTGGGTACAGGGCGCGTCTCGACTCTCTACTGAGATGTGCTGGCTTGGGCGGAGTTGATGCGGTTGACGACATATCCGACAAGCCTGATGTCTACGTCCCGTACACTGGTGAAGAGGCGTTGTTTGCAGCCGTCCATGACGATGAGACTGCCGCATATCAGGCCATGGGATCTCAGGCTACTCAGGATGCCGAGGTATAATTGTAATTAAAATAATGATTTTTTCCAAATTTCTTGATTAATTAATTTGTAAATTACTACATGGTGAGGAGAAGGGTCTGCTGGGTTCAATATCTCCACAGATTTTGGCACAGAGGGAGATGGACTGTATTCTCTGGGTTACAGTCTGACTCAGATGGCACCTCTTGCCTATCAGCCAGGGTATGTTCAGACAGAGCCCGTCCCGCAGTTCCCTGGACAGTCCTCACAGCAGGCATCGTACCCTTCGCTCCATGATGACCCCATTGCCAGACAGGCGTATTTATTCACGCAGCCTGAGTCTGGACAGACTACGATTTTTGGTCCTAGAGTCCAGCAGACATCCGAGATTGAGGAGGTTCATGACGAGCCAGTTTAGTCTTTGGATGTCCAGGCGGAGGACTCTATAGACTTAGCAGAGACTGACGAGACTCCACACTCCAGGCGGGATCGAGGGTTCAGAAAGAAAAAGGCGAGGACGGTATTTAGTCATGATCCGTAGGCTTTGATTTGTAGTATTGTTAGATGTTTTGTCATATACTTATTTGTTAGATACTGTCACTTATTTATTTTGTTGCTTTGTTATTTATTTTATTTGTTTTGTTGTTATTTATTTATTTTGTTCATTATATCATTATCTCATCGTACACAATTTTTTTTTTTCAAACGAACGACATATCTAAATTATTTCAAACGAATGACATTTCTAAAATACGATACGACAAAAAATATATCAATTTACACTCCCTCACAACAAATGTTATTATTTGTAAAAAAATCATCACACAACAAATAAAAATTACAAAAGTAAATATCATTACATAATATTACGTATATTGTTGAAAGTGCATATAAATTTTTTATTATTGTTGTGCTCGAAAGACATGCGAAAAATAATTTAAAATAAAGAATAATAAGGAGGAGCAAAATGTTAGAAACTTGTAACAATTTGTGATCTCATGCATCCAATATTTTTTTTTTTTTTGGGTCCGAACAATTCACCACTAGACATAATTAATCAAAATAAATCCTTGGAATTAAAACTAGTATTGTTTCCCTAAAATTTCATTTTTTTTTGCAAAGATAATATTAATATACCATTATCAAATAAATCATAATCCTCAATAGCAACCCAATGGTTACGGCGTACATCCATTTGACATTTTGAAAAAAAAAATGAAAATGTTTAAATTAACAAATTAAAATCATTTTGATATTTGAATCAATTTGAAATTCAATTAGTAGTTTATCACAAAGTCGTTAAAATTACACTGTTAAAAATTTAAAATTGTTACATGGAATGGTAAACATCATTCAAACTGGTTATAATATAATACACGTGATATTTAAGAAATGAAAATAAATCTACTAATTTAGTTTTATAATATGAATAACATTTGATATTTTTCAAAATATCAAATAGATATACTTTTGAAAATATTTTATACTACGCAAGTACTAGTAAAGTATGTTGTGTACTTTAATTTAGGTTCAGCTTAGTTTTTACTTTGTTAATGAATGATGATTTGTTTGTTATGAAGGTTTCTGAATTATTTGATATTACTATATTAGTTTTCATGATAGATTATAGTTAACACCAAAAGAATGTAACCATAGAAAATCAAATTTGATAAAACACATTTACTTATTTCCATAAAAAAAAAAAAGGCCTAAATAGCTGTGCAGCTATTCCTTCGATTCTATTAGATGATTTTCTTTGGAAAGAATTAATTAAGTCTAGAACAAGAAAATTAGAATAGCATTAATTAGAGACAAAGGTGGTACAACAGTAAAAATATTGAGTTGTGCGCTGAATATTTCATAACTACCCATCACAAATTGAGGCGAATTTATGGAAGTAACGCAGTGTTGACTTTTTAATAATTTCGAGACATAATTTGCATGAAAGCATCCCCAAACAAAATATACTTCTTAAAATTTCATTAATCACTTCCTAATAAAATTTGGAAAAATATTTCACAAAACGGTGTATTTATATTTAGTCACTATTTTGTTACGACTCTCAATATGCATACTCGAATTTGTGATCTCTTCAGTTTGTTTTTTTATGAGATCGAGAGATTCAAAAAGGTTGAAAAATAAATGTACCAAAGTAGCATTTTTCTACCTCTTAATTTCGTACAAAATGAATTGAAAAGATTAAAAATACTTAAATGTAAATGCTTAATTCCTCAAGTAACTAAAATCAATTAGGAGTATTTTAGTTACTTGAGGAATTAAGCATTTACATTTAAGTTTTTTAATCTTTTAAAAGGTTGTATCCAGTTAATGAGGTTGGTAATAAGATTGAAGAGGTAACTAGTAAGTTGAAATGTCTCTATGAAAAGTATTCAAATGTTGAAATGACTCGGAAGGCGGCTAAAGCTACCGCAAGTACCTCAGATTCAGCAGCAGCTGCTGAAAGAAGATGATTTTTATGTTTTTCTTATGACTACAGAGGAATAAAGGCCACCCAAATCTGACCTTGAGGTGTATTTGGAAGAACCCAGATATTCGGTTGGCGTGTGATGTGCTTTGTATTCCGATCACAACTGTGGCTTCGGAATCGACCTTTAGTGTCGGGGGGCATATATTAGACGACTATCGAATCTCTCTTTCGAAAGATATGGTGAAAATTCTAGTTTGTAGAAGTGATTGGATAAAAGCTTCTCAAAAACCACGATACAAACGTTACAAGTAAGACTTCAATTTTATCTTTCCATTCATTTATCTTTTAAAATCTAAATGCTTGTTGATACTTATTGTTGACTAATATTTATTTTTGTAGAAATCTGCAAAAGAAAAAGAGGAATTCGAAATTCAAATCCCAACGAACAATGTTAATTAAGTTTTAATTCTAAATTGTTTTCTGCGTACAAGCTGAACTACCAGCAGCTTTCTTTTTACAATCAGAGCCTTCTTTATTTTCTGTTTGTGTGTACAAGCTGAACTACCTCACAGAAAGCACAATCTGTATTATGATTTTAGAATCAGAAAGTGTCACTTGGTGATGCTTTATTAGTTTATAGTACCACAATGACACTTGAATTAATGTAAGATATGCTTTATTGTTGTTTACTTGTTTTACATATTGTTTACTTGAATTTTTATTGTTGGTACAGCAAGAAAATAAAATAGAATTGATGCTTTTGTAGTTATGTAGTCATTGTATTTTATCTTAGTAACACTTTTGCAAATGCAGATGAAGTTGCTGAATATGATGGTTTAGAATTTTAGATGATGATTTCGACAAGATGAAGTTGTTGGATAATAAGTTGTTTGTATGAAAAATTGCTAGATACTAATTTTGTTAGTTATCTTGTTAATTATATTTGAATTGTTTGTATTTAGATAAATTATTACTAGGTCATGTCAATTGTTTGTGTTTAGATAAACTCTTACTAGTATATAACTATAACTAAGAAAATTGACTGGTTAAACGAGTTGTGAACCAACTCGAGTTGGCTCTACAACTCGTTATTACCATCTCAATTCGAGTTGGCTCGTTCATTTACTTAATGAGCTAGGCACAAGTTAGAGGTAACTCGCTCAAACTCGGCTCAGTTAGACAATTACAACCCTAATTAAGACTAAGACCCCGCACCACGCTACAGATCCATTATCTCCCCATGAGTATATATTGGAGGAAAAATGTAAAATTACAAGGATTAGTAAAACAAAAATTTTAATCTGCTTTAAAAATCATAAACTAATATATAAACCATATACATTCATAACATAACCAGTAATATATTAAGAAGCAAAAAATCACTTTTCGCTTTCTTAGGAATAAAAGATCCAAGAAGATAAAAAATCCAAACATGGTTTTGGTACGAAAATGTTCCTGACTTACTCATAAAAGTACACAGTAATGTTTTTGAAAAAAAAAAAAATCAGAGAGCACCACATGACATGACTATTCAAGAAAACCAAGATGCATCCCACGATCAGTTTTCTAAACAGAAAGTAATTAGAGAAAAGGAAAAAAAAAACAATTGAATCATATCGAGCAAGAGCAATCTGGGACCGTCGATCAAAGTTCCATGTGAACTTTGACGAACATCCAATGAACAAGAGCAATCGCTGGCGACTTCTCCCGCTTGGCTTAGAAGTCGATGTGATGATAATTTAAAGGGTATATATAGGATTGCTTATATATATATTAGTTATTTCAAGTTGTGCCGTTGATTTTTTATATTAAAATAACAGATATTCTGAATGGGCTTAAGATCATCCTAACAAAATGTAAACATATTTTTAGACGAATAAACAAAAAGTAAACATTTTTTTTTTGTAAAGAGTTGAATCTCATGGATATGTAGTAGAAACTAATATTTTCAAAATGAAGTAAAAGTTGGTGCTTGATAACAAATAAAATAATCCTCACGACTTTGCAACTTCTACGAAGATTTTCTAAAAAAAAAAAAAAATAACAAATAAAAGAATGAATGATTGTAGCCCTCTCTAATAAGAACAAAATTTACAAACAAACCCTCCTAAAACAAAGAAAATACTGCTAGATATTTTACAAGGTTTCCAACAACAAACAGTAAAAAAAATTAATTGTTTCACTAGAAGCTCTTGTGCATTAATACCAGGTTTATTATAATTTTGTTACCATCCTAGAAAAGCCGGCCAGCATCCATTTTTGCTGAACTTCATTTCCCTACACATTACAAAAAAGAAAATTGTAAATTATATACAAATCTAAATTTCTAAATAAAATAAAAAAATATGTAAATTTTGACAAAAAATTATCAATCGTCAATTACCTTTCTTTCAATTCTTCAATTGTGAAAGGTGTTTTTTCTTGCGCAACATGGGGCGGGGTTCGCAGAGGAACCGGTACATGGAGATTAAGAAGCACACCATCTGTACCATTGATCGAACTAAAGCTTCGGCTGATCCTCGTCTTTCTCTTACCTTTCATCGCGGCTGCATCCTTGTGCTCTTCCTCTGTACCACTACCTTGCATGTCGGAGCCATTCGTGGCCAACTCGTTGTATACACGAAACGAGAGCGAGAGGTCTTGATTGGAGTCGGCTACGGAATTCGGGACATCGCTTGTGCTCACCGGTGCTGGTGTTATTGTATCCATATTACAGCACATGGCAGGTAGACACTTTGGTTTCCCCATAGTTAATTTCATGGAAGAAAATAGGGTTAATTTTGAGTATAGTTTGTTTTTGTGTTTGGTTTGTATATATATATATAAATTTGTAATTATATGTAGTTTCCAGATAGAGGCGTGCACATATTAATTTTGTTATAAGGTACGTACGTATTATATATATGGATTAATAATTATATCGGATTTGAAGGTATTTGACGAATATTAACTAATTTAATATGATCTTATCTAGAAGCTCATGGATTAATCTATGATTAGCTGTTAACAGACAAGGAGACCGGCCTAAACTTAATTACCAAGCATTTAATTTGCAAATTATTCGTAGGAGAAGCATCTGTTGATTTTATAATATATATATATAGTACCCCCCCCCCCCCCCCCCCCCCCCCCCCCCCCCCCATTGCACTATCCTATATAGCTATGACGTAGTGTTCAAAATCTGATGCGCACAAAAATGTTTTGAGGATATTTGAACAACTCAAATCATATATGTATATGCTACCAAAAATATAGTTTAATTATTCAACTGATGTAGCTCTATATCGAATCTTAAAATGATTATACTTTTACACATGTATTCGCAGAGAACAGATTTTGATTATGTATCTAGACAAGAAAGAAAGCAATTTGATTAAGCATATTTTGTTATTTTAAAATAAAAAATAAAAGAATAACTAACATTAACATGACTACATCAATAGGACAAAAAACTGTACCTTGCTCTAGTTGAAGAAAACATCCTTGAACATCAATAAAAGAATAACTAACATTAACATTAAAAGAAAGAAATTTGATTAGCACATAATTTTACGAATTAAACCCATGACAGCAAAATGAAATAAAACGTGTCCTTAATTGAGAAACCGTACGTACCTTGCTCTACTTGAAGACTGATTCTTTTAATGTTAGTTTTGCAATAAACATCCTTGAACAAATTCAAATCTAGCTTGTTTTTTTTTTCGTACTTTACGTACGGTTAAACATACCCCATTTAACTCCAATACATTAAATTAATTGTTTAGTCTGTGACAATATATATATAGTAAGGCTACGGTGCTTTGCAAATTAAAACACCCTCTTTAATTCGGGCCACTTTTTCAATTTGCAAAACCCAAACAACCGATCCGAACCGTTCAACATGTTCTAAATATTGAAATGTGCTTGGAGACCAAATTTTACATTTTTTGGAATTTTTTTACTATTTATTAAGCCACTTTGGAAATCGCTGATCCGGTGGTCCAGAAATTTTTACTGTTTTTTACTGTGGACCACCGGATCAGCGATTTCCAAAGTGGCTTAATAAATAGTAAAAAAATTCCAAAAAATGTAAAATTTGGTCTCCAAGCACATTTCAATATTTAGAACATGTTGAACTCGGATCAGTTGTTTGGGTTTTGCAAATTGAAAAAGTGGCCCGAATTAAAGAGGGTGTTTTAATTTGCAAAGCACCGTAGCCTTACTCATATATATATATATATATAGAGCTGGGCTATGGTGAGTTGTGAAGTAAGATGTCATTTTTACTTCACGCTCATATTTTTATTTTGAAAATCCAAACAACCGATCCGAACCGTTCAACATGTTCTCTATATTGAAATGTGCTTGGAGACCAAATTTTACATTTTTTGGAATTTTTTTACTATTTATTAAGCCACTTTGAAAATCGCTGATCCGGTGGTCCAGAAAATTTTACTGTTTTTTACTGTTCACAGTGGATCAGCGATTTCAAAGTGGCTTAATAAATAGTAAAAAAATTCCAAAAAATATAAAATTTAGTCTCCAAGCACATTTCAATATTTAGAAAAAGTTGAACGGTTCGGATCGGTTGTTTCGATTTTGAAAATAAAAATATGGCGTGAAGTAAAACGACGTTTTACTTCACAACTCACCATAGCCCAGCTCTATATGAGATAGACTATGGTGAGTTGTGAAGTAAGACGTTGTTTTACTTCACGCTCATATTTTCATTTTGAAAATCCAAACAACCGATCCGAACCGCTCAACATGTTCTCTATATTGAAATGTGCTTGGAGACTAAATTTTACATTTTTTGGATTTTTTTTACTATTTATTAAGCCACTTTGAAATCGCTGATTCACTGTGAATAGTAAAAAACAGTAAAATTTTCTAGACCACTAGATCAGCTATATATAGAGCTGGGCTATGGTGAGTTGTGAAGTAAGATGTCATTTTTACTTCACGCTCATATTTTCATTTTGAAAATCCAAACAACTGATCTGAACCGCTCAACATGTTCTCTATATTGAAATGTGCTTGGAGACTAAATTTTACATTTTTTGGATTTTTTTTACTATTTATTAAGCCACTTTGAAATCGCTGATTCACTGTGAATAGTAAAAAATAGTAAAATTTTCTAGACCACTGAATCAGCTATATATAGAGCTGGGCTATGGTGAGTTGTGAAGTAAGATGTCATTTTTACTTCACGCTCATATTTTCATTTTGAAAATCCAAACAACCGATCCGAACCGCTCAACATGTTCTCTATATTGAAATATGCTTGGAGACTAAATTTTACATTTTTTGGAATTTTTTTACTATTTATTAAGCCACATTGAAATCACTGATCCACTATGAACAAGTAAAAAACAGTAAAAATTTCTGAACCACGGGATCAGCGATTTTCAAAGTGGCTTAATAAATAGTAAAAAAAATTCCAAAAAATGTAAAATTTAGTCTCCAAGCACATTTCAAAGTTTTACTTCGCGAAGTACAATAGTCCATCTCTCTCTATATATATATATATATTTTTTTTTTTTTTCTCGTTCGTAATTTAGCTTTCAAGTTCGCGCGGCATGTTTAATTATCTGTTATTTGTTACTTGTTAGTTAAATTTTTGTGTTTCTTTTTTTCACTTTTCGCAAAAATGGAACTCATGGGCTTTCTTCGGACTTGAAGCCCACTATCAATTACTAGTTTAGTTTATTTAGTTTGACAGACTTATTTGGGCTTTTCTGTAAACTTGCCCGAAAAATGGGTAAAATAATTTTAACAGAGAAGGTTTCACTTTATGCAGCGCATCAACCATATACAGCGTTGCTTTGATTATACAGTCCGTGCGCTGCATGAAGCTAAAACAGCTCTGTTAAACTCTTTACCCCGAAAAATGGCGAGCAAGGGTTTTCCCGCCCGCTGGAAAAAAAGAAAGAAAACAAAGCGAAGAGAACAACAATCTAGGAAATCCAATTACGAGATTTTGAGATAAAGAGAGAAAGAGAACACGTAGAATCCATTAATGGCGAACTATCTGACGGACGATGTAGATCGGTTATTCGCTTGCTTCAAATGTGGCATCTCTCCTCCGCGTACGCTCCTTTTTTATGTGTGCTTCTGTTCTTGTGTTCAACAAATCTCGGTCTTTCTTGGATTATAAATCCAACTACAATTAAATTCTGGTGGCTTAATTAAGCTCTATATCAACCAATTTCCATTTCCATAATGCGTGCAATACATTTATGTTTCTTGGCTGTATTTGCCTCTGGAATGTTAACACATGGAAAGGCCTTGTTCATTTACTGTAGAATCTGCACTTAGAGAGAGGAAAAGGCATAAGGAGGCAACTAGAGGAGAGACACCATGTGAAGGAGGAGAAGGTGACAGAGAAGAAACACCAAGCACATCACACAAATGTGAAAAGAAACCCTTTTCAACGGCTAAACACGTAGGTTCACTTTCCCAATTAATTTAATACATCATGTTGTGTAGTTATAACTTATTTGAATGAGGTTAATTGTGCTTAGTTGAGGTACCATGCAATCTTGAGGGTTAATTAAGACAAAAAAAATAGAATTGGTCTCCATTTGGGGTTAACTTGGGACATTAACTTTCTTTAAGTTGATGAGGTATGGCAAATTGACCTTGGTATTTCCTTTATAATGTTGAATGACTTTGCTATATGTGTTTGATTTTTTCTTCTTATCCTGATTTAGACGGGAGAAATTAATTCTATCACAGTGAAACTAAGGAGTGGAAAAAAGTTATCTCCAGTTGTTTTCTATGGGTCTCCACAAGGTGTACCTGCCAAAAAACCAGTTCATATATTGAGACTGCTGCGTGAAATTCGCCTCGACTTGAAAAGGCAAAATGACTTGATACGAAGGTCTGATTTGAAAAGGCAAAATGACTTGATATCTCATTGATCTCAGTGTTCACCAATCCGTACCAGTACTGATACACCAGCATGGTATAATATAGGTCTCCGAATTTGCATCGAGACTGAAACTAAGCCTAATTAGATCTAATTTAACCCAATTTATCCTGATTTGTGCAGTTCGCTTAGTTTTACCCTTGTACGATCCGTTGAGAGCCAATAAGTCCCAAGAAAAAAAATAAAAACAAAATGGTCAGGTCCTATCCATGAACCAAAATATAACATAGTTCCTTGCAAGCATGTTCAAACACATTCCATTCTGGAACTGTGTTAATAGTAACATAAATATTGTGAAAAAGAAAAACATCTTCATAATTTTTTTCAGTAAAGAGGTATGGGCTACATTCCCAAGGCAAGAAGAGGCAATAAGGTTTTGTAACACACATGCTGAGGCATATGTTTTTAGTTATCAGGACCATTTCACGGGTCAAAGGAGATTTCTTGTTTCTACACACGACGAATTTTGGAGAAGGTCAATTCATTTTAAATTTCACTCTTTTCACTGTCTCTTGCTTAGTAGTTTTTTCATGGTTCTTTGGTATTTGATCGAGCTATACATAATATAAAGTTACGCCCAAAAGAATACTTTTTATGTGTCTACTGGCAACTGAACTAACTTCATACTGTATTGGTATGTGCTGGTACTAGGGAGTATGTATTTAGCTTTTATGATTTGGTATTTCAGGTACCAAAATATGGACCCGAAATTGCGCCATCACTATGAGGTCATCCAAGAGGTAATATACTTATTTTCTGAATTTTTTTTTGGGGTACAAGTTCTGTATATTTACTAATCCATATTTGTTGGGCTCTTGCAGGGTTTACCATGTCACCTCTATTTTGATCTTGAATTCGAGAAAGAAGTAAATACCAACAAGAAAGAAGATGACATGGTAGATATATTATTATCTGTAGTTTTTGACCTTTTATTAGAAAAGTATTCTATGCAAGGAAATGAAGATTGGGTCATAGAGCTGGACTCTTCCACTAACAGTAAGTACTACATGGGAATAGCCCCTTTTATTTTTGGATATTTGCAAACATAAACCTGACACCTTACTGTACTTCATTTAGCTTATGCATTTCTTATATTTTGAATTTGCATTAACTTTTATAAATAGCATCCAACCACTAGATTAATGTGATGGACTGGCATATTGTATCAAATGTTGACAACATTTTATTATAGTCCTTACTAATAACAAGGCATAGCTGTTATTCTAGATCCTTATTAAACCAAAATCATCAGGGTGCAGGTACAAATTCAGACAAATATCTAGGTTTTTCTAGTTGTCTTATATATTAACATAACCTTGATTTTAATTGCTAGATGTTATTTTTTAAATAATTAAATAATTATGGGCTTAGTTGCAAAAAGGGAATTGTGGGTTTCATATGTAAAAGGTGAAAGTACTTGGGTATAATTTGCTAAAAGATACTTTTTTTCTTAATCTATTTATTTTCTTTTACTCTTTAGGGAAATTCTCACGCCATTTGATAATCCGTATACCTAAGATTGCCTTCAAAGACAATTTACATGTTGGTGCATTTGTTTCCGAGGTAAACATTTATCTACTTTTGTTTTACTTTTTCTACAGTTCAGTACCAAATTTAATAATATCAAGTAACACCTGTATTCTTTTCCACTGGCTTCAGTGTTAAACCACTACGTCTCTATATACATTTTTCACTTTTGTATTTCTTATGTGTGATAGGTATGTTCACGCATATCTGGTATGCGTGAGGTGGAGCCGAAACTGAACCAACTATTCATAAAGAAAGAGTCTGGCATTGCCAATGATATAGACCACCTATTTTTAGACTCAGCAGTGTATTCTAGAAACAGGTGCTTCCGTTTATCATATTCTTCGAAGGCTGGGAAAAGTGCCTTTCTTGTGCCAACTGGCCGTTTTAGATGCAGAAATTTGGTACGTTTTATATCCTTTACCCAATTCTGTAATATTTTTGTGGAAAGGGTTGCAATATTCTCCAGAAGGCCGAAAATTGACCCGTATATGCCAATTGTAGCAATGATATGGTACGACATTGGCCTGTGGTTTATGTTTCTACTTTTTGGGTACTCTCTTAGACTACTACTGGATTGGTACCAGTCAGGTTTATATTCTAACTGGTACAAACTGCTTGTTACAGAACTTTTGAGCACAGTAATCCTGGTAATAATTGACTCCTGTCATAAACATTAAATAAATTGTCTTCTTGGAGCAATTAACTTCTCCAGTGATTTTGAATGATAACAGGACTGAGACTTAATTCTTTCTGCTGTTTTACTGACATTGATTCATTCATGCGACAATATTTTCTGTGTTGCAGAGCGAAAAAGAAGTGTTCATGGACTCACTTATATGCAAAATCGATGGTGATTGTGAAAAGCTTCTAATTTGCAAATTGGATTTAGATTTTAAGAAAACCTTGTGCTTTGATTCAGAGGTTGGCATTGTGATGATAGTATAATCTTGTGTGTAACTTAAATCATCATGTGTACCCTGCAAATACTAAAAGTATCCTGTATCCCCCTATACTCGTTTACTCGAAAAGAATCCTCAAGCTCCCAATCTTACCACATGGTCATCCCAATAATAAGGAATTTAATAGGGGTGATTTGTGTATATTCCAAAGACTTTTGGGAGTGAATGAGGTGGAGACATTATTTACTGTACTTTACAGGGGCATTTATGGCATTCATTGCTTCAAGGAGTATACATGATGATTTCAATCCTCTAGACAATGCATGAAATTATTCCAGTAAATATGCAGGTAACAAAATATTATCCTTACAGGTTCAAGAAAGAAGTTCAAATAATATTGTTCTAGATGCATTCAGAAACCATTTCAACGGCTCCTGTGTATATGGGAAATCTCCCTTTCCAGCTATTGACTCGTTTATTGAATCTATTGCTTCTATCGGAAATGTTTCAGGTTAATGTTATTTTCAAATGCATTATCCTTACAATGTTTCGTTTTGGTATCTTCTATGATTGTTCTTTTCTTTTGTTCAAATGCAGGGAAAATTAGGTGCTGGTACTGGTTTTCAGATTATAATCTGATGATTTACAGTATGTTAAAGAGTAGATATTGCGAGCGAATTGGAAGAGAACATAAAAGCAACCATGGTAACCCCACCTTGCACATGTGTGCATGCAATAACTACATGACTACGTATTGTGTTTATGCCCTGCTTTTTAATTTTATAAACTAACCGTTGACAAATTTTAATTTTCAGTTATGTTCATTGTCGATTTTCAGAAAGGTGGCTACTATCAAAAATGCTATGATCCTGATTGTCGAGGTTGTTGACCATCCTATTTTATTGTTCCATTGAGTTTACTTCCTTTTTCCTGCATATCTTGCGGATGCTCAGAATATCCTATCCCTTAAAAAATAGGAATATGACATCTATGACCTCTCTTAATTGATTCAGAAAATACCCAAATTACCCATCATTTGTTACCTGCTTGTGTATGTAGAGAGAAACACTGAGTAAGCACGGCCAGTTTTGGCATCTCATTAGCAAAACTTTTGATGATTCATTTCCAATTTCTTGTATTAGGGGAGGGAGGGGGGTGGGGGTGCCCTTGTGGGGGCCAAAGGAGGTCTGATGGTACATATTCAATTTCCCCTCTGTTTCATTGAATTTTTTAAGCTAACCAAAAAAGTTCTGCAATAGGTTACAAGTCCCCACTTCGTCCCTTGCCTTGGGACATAATCCCTGACCTGACACCGGTGTTTGATTTAAACCAAGATGAAAATGTTGATACACAACAAGGGGGAGAAAAGAACACAAAAGATCATGAGAAGTCTGAAGGTACTGATTGGACTACTGACAGCTGTAGCAGAGATAATGGTTGGTGGAAGGAGGCTATAAATTTTGCCGACCAAATTGAGAAAATGAAAGATACCACAGCTCTATGTGATTCTGTATGTAAACCTTTCTGGATTGTTTATATGAAAATGCTATTTGTATACTTTAGACGTAGTCAATTTCCTACAAGGGGGGTTGCGTCAATGTACTATTTATTTTATCAACTCTAATGTTTCCTAATCTTGGCAGGAGGATGGCGACCTTGAATGGTGGATGGATGCTGAAAAACTATTGTCCCAGGTTGAAGAACAAAAATCAGTTGGTCAAGTTTCGTCAACCTAATTTGTGTAATATATTAACATAAAAAGGAGAGAATCACATAGAAGTTGAGTGTACTATCTAAAAGCCGATTCCTTGTAAACAAGATTCATATCCAGCAACCTATATTTATAGTATCACTGTAAAGATGTATTTTGCCAGTCATAAGATCTTTCAGCTCAGAGAAGAAACAAGACAGCATCCTTAGAAATTTCATGTTCCCCATTATATACTAAAAAATTCTCTATTTTGAACCAATTTATTTTGGTAAATACTCTTATGCAGAAAAATGACAAGTCTTAATCAAAGCAACTTTTTGGCGAAGTAATCAGAAGATTATCTCGTTAATATAAGCTGTTGATTGGAGCGTGATGAACACTTTTTAACTAAAAATAATGACAGTATTAAAGATAAAGTACAATAGTACAAAATCAAAATTATATTTGAAAAAATAATTATAATTAAAAGGAGGAATGGACATTGCTTTAAGGGCCATTTATTCTCATTTCTGTAATGAACAACCATCCGTGATATTATATCAAAATAATTTGACAACTAAGACATTGATAAATGAATTTATTGACAATTAAGACACACTAATGCCAAACACTCGTCAAAATGCAAAAATCATGTTCTCCATCAGAAGATCATACTTGGTGCAATTTGAACATAATTGATCCACGATCAAAAGCAGATAAAACTAAACTATAAATTTTCAAATTTTCTATGGATAACCAACTACTTTAAAGAGTATATCTGTAAGTTTAATTTTTTAATATAGCAATTCTTGACATAAGCTTTCATGATTACAAGTACACTGACAATATAACTAGTTCATTTGTTGATTATTACGTACGTGCAACATCAACATTTATAACAGCAAAAATACATGAAATGAACTTGTAGAAAATGTCAAAACATGATTCCCTTTCTATGCAAAAGAGCCGAGAAAAACCCACCTCCCATTGATTTTTTCAAAATTCCCATAGGATTTACCTGTGTATAATATTTGACAAAAATTTAGAAGTTATTAAGAGTAAGCTAAAAACAATAACAATTTAGCTTCTTGTGCGCAAAACCTTGCACCGAATCTCTGACATTTCTATTAATATCCAAAGTTTAATAGAAATTAATTAATCTACCCAATTCCGCTCGGAAGTTATAAAAATATCCGTACCGACCATTTTTTGGCCGGTACCCAATTCAGTATCGGCAAAAAAATGGCAGGTACCCAAATTTTTTTTTTTTTTTTGCAATAGTACTGGCCATTTTCTGGCCGGTACTTAAATTTTTTTTTTTTTATGGGCATAGCATAGTTGGCTAGAAGAAAAAGTCGTAGGAAACTCGAATTGAAGTACCGATGTTTTTTTTTACAATGTCGTATGACACTAAAGTTTAGTGTTCGCATGCGGCTAGTGAATTTAATTTGACAATAACCAGCATTCTAAAATTGAGTACCGATGCTTTATGCACGGCCTAACGACGGTAGAAGTGCATCGATGTTTCATTGCAAAAACATCAGCGACACACCGATATTTTTTTAGCACTACCCTGCTTAATTGCCAATGCTAAGTCTAATAAAACATCAGTGACGCACCGATGTTTTTTAGCACTACCCGGCTAATAGAACATCGATGTTTCATTGCAAAAACATCGATGATGCACCGATACATACAACCGATGTAACACACACATCCAACCAAATGCATTTGTTTGATATTAGCCAAACCAAGTGCAAACTTCAATTCGAGTTTCCTACGACTTTTTCTTCTAGCCAACTATACTATGTCCATTCTTAAAATAAAAAAAAATTAAATTTAAGTATCGGCCAGAAAATGACCGGTACTGTTGCAAAAAAAAAAAAAAGTTGGGTACCGGCCAAAGAAAATGGCCAGTACAGATATTTTTATAACTTCCGAGCGGAATTGGGTATATTAATTAATTTCTATTAAACTTTAGATATTAATAGAAATGTCGGCCGAATCTACAAAAACAGAGGAAATTAAGGACAAATGCACACTAGTTGTACATATGAAATTCACCCATATTTTTAGTACTAAGTTGATTTAATATATCAATGGCAAATGTAATTTTGTAATAATGTGTTTCTAATATATTTTTTAAAGTTAGTGGCTTTAAATGCACACTAACAATTTTATTGATAAAAAACGGACTTACAACCGGTCAAATGACCCTCATTTCTAGATTTAAACTCATTTATTCTCATAAAATCACGTAAACTACTCTAATCAACTAATCATACTTATCTACTCTAAAAAAACACTCTATTACCTCTTTCTCCATCTCTACTACGGCCGGATCCGCTTTCATCCGATAGCTGCCACGCTCCGACGGCCGGATTGCTCACTGCCGCGCTCCGATCAAGATGGGATAAAGACTCTATACTTCGAGCTCCTTTTGAGAAGATAGAGACGAGAGAGGGGGAAGGATATTGATATGCCGGAGACGAAAACTAGGAGTGAGAGGAGTGGAATAGAGAGAGGTGGAGGAAGAAGAAATCGGCGACGGCTAAAGTTTCTTCTTTCTTTTTTCTAATATTAAATTAATAGTTTTTAACAAAAATATAATTTTATATATGCTTAATTCCTATATATGGAACAAGCTCAATGAAATTTGTAAATCCTTTTTTGGCTTGTTGCCACTAACGATTGTATTGAAATTTGTAATCTTATGAAATATTTTTTGATGAAGTTAATATGAAATATTAAATTTATCTAATCTTAGAATATTTAATCTATGTTTGTCTCATTTTCTGAGCCGCCGCTGTATATAGTTTGCAATCCAATTAGGATATGCACTTATAATCGAGATTGCATCTAATTATTTGTGTGTATGGTCATGGAGGCGATAATATGTCCAGGTTCATTGAATTGGGAAACAAATATTATGTTGTCTATATCTAGGTCAACATATCCGCTAAATTTTATGCATAGAGGTGTAGCGTTATGTCCGTATCCGCTAAATTTTATGCATAGAGGTAACGTTATGTCTAAGTGCATTGAATTGGGTAGCAAGGATTGTGTTGTTTATATATGTTGTCTATTTAGTAGGTTAGCATATCCCTTAAATTTATCGAATATTATATCACTTTGCGATTTTTTAAAGTCGGATATGTTTCTTTGGACCACGCCAAATTTTATATTTTATGAAAACTTTTTATTATTTTTGTTAGATAAAGTAAAGAATCACCTGATCCAAAAAAATTGGACCCATTGATTTTCTAACTAAAAAAGTAAAAAAAATTAAAAAAAATGTAAATTTTGGTTTCCAAGTACATTTTTCATATGATAATCATATTAAATGATTCAGATCGATCGTTTGAACTTTAGAAACGATGATGTAAATATATAGTACGAGTATTGCGAAGTACCATAGTCTCACTCTATTTAAATATAACATTATATCATTACAACATTTATATAGAAAAGGGTCAGATTTTTTGCAAAGCATCGATTAGCTCGGTGCTTTGACTTAATGCCTTCATTTTTAAAATTCATAATAAAAAGTTTAGTAAATGTTAAAAAAAATCGAATAATCTAATAGCAAAGATTTTTTTTCTCTATAAAACAATAGCAAAGAAACCTAAAAGATATGAAAATTTTCTTACGTAAATCATATTAAGAATACTTAAATCGACCTTTAGAACTTCGAAAAGAAATTTTGAAGTCAAAACACCACGCCAACCGTGCTTTACAAAACGTACTGTGTCGATGACACTAAATCGGAGCATTTAGTTGATCGAAAGTGCAATACGATTTGCATTCTAAATTTTATTTCACTCGGTAATTCTACAAAACATTATTTGTACAGAATTTTTATATGGTGTCTTCAATAATTTTGTTTCAGTTAGAGAAAAACTATAATTATAAATATATTAAATTATTCGAAAAAAATCAACATTATGGTTTAAAAAGTTTATTCGATTAATAAACTAATTAAAAAATCAACATTAGACTTAAACTAATACAAATATACAAACAATCCCTCCCCTCCAATATTTTAACCCTGTTTCCAAATACTATCCTTAAAAATAATTGAGAAATTGACAAAAGTAATCACCTATACTTTCAGAGTTGCAGATATCTTCTTCCATCTAATTTTTTATACTAAATTTAATGAAAAACATATCATCACCGTATGGTCCGTATCTTAGTTCCAGATTATGCACAAAAAAGAATTAAATTGTGACTTGGCATTAAAGTATGTTGTGTTATGATAACTAACGTCCATGGAGAGTAATACAGTGAGATAGAAATCAAATTTGCAGCGATGGTAGGGGCGTGACAACTATATGCAATAATATTCAACTAGGATTTGTTGAGGCAGCACTGATAGGAACAAAAAAATTATACTGAAACCGTATCCATATACGCATAAAAAATATGAAAAAGTTTGACATACCTACATGTCTACATTAGCAACTTGCATCAATACAATATACATAGGACAAAGGTGTAGTAGCTAATTAAAAGATATCCTTGAACATAGTATTTGTGAAATAAATAAGTCATCAAAACTATAATTTGCTCAATTCTGTAATAAACACCATACTACAGCCTTTTCTGTTTACAATTATGTACACTGAACATAAACCTTTTAACAGAGAAAACAGCTAAAAAGGAAATAAATAGAACTTACATTGATAAAGAAAAAAGAAACATGCTTCACTTTCTATGCAAAATAGCTGAGAAAAAGCCACCGTTCGCTGATTTCTTATGATTTCCTATAGGAGATACCTGTGTATAAAATTTGGCCACCTTTCAAAATTTGTTGAAAGGAAACAAGCTTAAAAAAAGCAGCACAAATTTCTTAGTGCATAAAAACCCATCCATATCAAGGACAAATACACCTGGTAACACGCAGTTATAAAAGACTAGTAACAATCTCTAGTTTTTGAAGGCTATTCATGACTTCAGTGAAAAATTAATAAATCTCAAAAATGTTTTTTACTACTAACAAAAATAAATAGACCTCAGAGACGTACCTCCTTTGCAATGCTGTAGAGAATATCTAATATCTCAGAGAAGTTGGGTCTTAAAGATGGATCAGACTGCCAGCACTTTTCAAGCAACTCAATTAGCTTTGGGTGGGTACCATCTGGAATTGTGGGTCTCAAACCCTAAAATATTAAATCTGTCAACTCCGACATATGTTTTATTAATCTTTCTAATTATGGTATGTATATCTTTTCCTTTCTTCCTCCCTTCTATTTATTAGGAAAAATTTTGCTCGTCCGGAAGAGATTGTCTAAGGTTCACCCGGAAGGGCATAGCCAGAAATTTTTTGAATGGGGTCAACTATAATAACAAGCGTTGATAGTAATGTAATTATGGGGGTCAACAATAGAACAATTTTGACATTTTTATGGAAGTTAAGTATAAACTTACATAAAAAAATTATTTATATAACACAAAAAAATACAAGTCCATATGATGTGAAAAAAGAATTGGGGACAATGACCCACATTCACTCCCTTTAAATCTGCTTATACCGGGTAACTATCCGGAAATTGAGAATTCACACGCACGAATTTGATGCACAAATATTTGTATGGCGTCCACCCCTTCAGATTCCTTAAAAATTTATACTGGGTTAACCTTAACCCTATTCTGATGTATAAAAATTCATGTGCACGGTATCAAAAAACACTGGGGGATTTTTTTTGCGGTTTCTTTGGGTCAAGATAAGTTTGGAAGCCTATACAAATTTTAATGCGTCGGGTTTCGACGCATCAAAATTTATGCACATGCAAATTCTCAAAAATTCATACTAGCCTCTCGACAAGCGTTAGGGCAATTACTTCCCTGACAATAGTTAGCACTTTATTTATTTCCTTTCTTTTTTTGAAGGGGAGGGGGGGATCACCCTATAATATGAAGAAAAAACATGACACCGTACTATTGTAGAAGTATGTTTTTTACCTTCTGAACTACAGCCACAGCTGCTTGAAGTGGTGTTAGATCTTCATAAGGTAACTGAAAATCACAAAAATAAAATTAAATACAAAGTCAAGTTTCCAAATTTATGTAACAGAATTGCATGATGGTCCCAAAGCATTACACTTGTTGTTTGGGTCTGCAAAGGCTTAAAGTCCTCATTTTGACACACCCAAGATAGAAACATGACTATTAGGGACAAAAAGGACACAATATATAGTCAGTTTTATGCATAATGAGCTATGCAGTGAATATACTCCACTTAAAATAAATCATTTTAATGTGAAGTGATAGGATTCCTTCCCATTTTTTAAGCTGAAAGATGAAAACAATTATTATTGCTGATCCCCAAAACGAAAAGATAAATCGTACAGGTAAGTTTTTAAGAACCAGATGAGAACTCTTAAAACATTATGGACCAAAACAGAAAATGGATGCCCACTTGGAATGTACTGTAAATGAATGCAAAATTAATACTTCATCAGATTGTACCTTTCCAACTAGCAACTCCCACAGTACAATGCCAAAGCTGAAGACATCAGCCTTGTGATCATACGGCTTGTGCTCTATTACCTACAAATAAAGGAGGGCGAGCAAGAGAGAGAGAGACGAATAAGCCCCTGCCAAGTTTTCGAAAAAAAGAGAGAGGAATAATACCTCTGGAGCCATCCAACGGTAGGTCCCAGTTTCAGCAGTCATTACACCAGAGTGGTCTTTGACACGGGCAACTCCAAAATCTGCCACCTTTACAACCTGACATATAAACAAACTATCTTAGGTCTACAAGAAAAGTTACTTTATGTGAATTAGATAACATAAACCTCAAGCTCAAGGTAGAGAGTAGGCCTTTGGCATTGGGAAATTGCCAGTTTAGCCCCTAAAAGTTTGATTTTAAATGCTGATCCTTATAAATGTCCAAAATATTACAATAATGACATAAGAGATTTACATTGAGCTTAACATATCCCTAAACATACTGAGAACTACAAAAAATGGCATAATTTAGTCCATCAAATAACTCAGTAAAAGCTATATTTTAGTAAATATACCTCAGGAAATTGAAATTACATTGTACATAGTAAAGTCAACTAATGCTATGCTTCAGGTTATAATTAACAAAAGAATTGGGAGAGCACAGAAGATGATGTAATAAAAGGAATATGTGTGCCTGTTATCTTTACCTCTTGAAATTTTCTCATTTGATAGATTTGAAAAATCCCATGGAAAAGTCAAAATTTGCACTGTTGATAATGAATCATACAAACTGGAAAAGTCAATTATAAAATGAAGAATGGCAAATTTCTTTGTGACAAATTGGTCAGTAAACTTTCATTTTGTTCCAATTAGATCATTCTCTAACAGATTGCCTTGAATTCTCTAACAGTCAAATTATAAAATGAAGAATGGATGTCAAATTTATGTAGACCATGAAAATTGAATTGGAGCATTAGTTTTTGGTTGATATATAGTAAGTACCTCCTTTTCATCCATAAGAAGATTTGCAGTTTTTAAATCTCTATGTATAATGTCACATTGGTGCAAGTAGTCCATTCCCTTCGACACATCTATTGCTATGCGTACCACAGCTGGTAGTTGGAAAACGCCTTTATAGTTGTGAATAAGGTCAAACACACTCCCACCATTCATAAATTCTGTCCATAATAAAATAAATTGGTGAATAAAAGAAAATAAAAAAATTTTAAAGCTAAAGAGAGACAATATCGTACCAGATTGAGATAAATTAACAATCCATTTATCAAATATTAAAGAGAGAGAATGAGACGAGGCATTGGTCTGTGCACCTGTAACTATACATAAAATGGGAGGTTTTGTGCAAGCACCAATAAACTGCACCACATTTTTGTGTCTAACCTTTCTGCAGAGATGGAAGATTGTTATTAACTTAGTATACTTGTTATCATTGCTATCACTTTTATAATTTTGTTACTGCTATGGAATTTTGACACAATTAAAAGCACACAGGACTACGTATATACATATTATATGAAACTTCATAGTCTGTTAGGAATGCTTCTGTGGTTTACAAGTAAATTTTTTAGGTTTTATAGGGGCCCACAGAAATATAAATATTTTGTAAATAAATAGCTGGACCTCATGATATATATCTCTTGGGCAAACTCGCGCAACATATCAGGGGACACAATCTCAGACTTCAGTATTTTAATTGCCACATCTTGGCTGCAATATGTTCCTCGAAAACTATCAACAAATAACAAAAAAAAACATAAGATTAACTACCCAATAAAAAATAAATAAATGAAACTATCATATTTCTGAACTTACAGATCACCATAAGACCCTGATGCAAGTTTGCTATCAAATGTAAGGAGCTTTGGATCTATTTCCCAATCATCAGTTCCATCTGTAGGTATAGAGATAGAACTGCTTGGCAACTCTTCTCCTTCAAGTGTTTCAACTTTAGGTAATATTGGCTGAGCCACAGTCCACGCTGTACTCTGCCAAACAAAAAGAACTTGAGAGTGTAATCTAATTTTGCAAGAAGACTATAAATGTTCCTATGTAAGCAATGGAAAGAAAAGTAAAAATGCCCTCTTGTCATGGAACGGGTTATTGCGAGATTAGTTTCCCGTAGTTTCCGTGTTTATACTAAAAATCATCATGGGTTTGATTTAAAAGAAAAAAAATTGACTGAACTTTATGTTCTAGTACTTCAATCTCTGTAAATTCATGCATTGAAGTGTTACCTTAGCCTTGTCTATTTGCTTCTGCAAAGTGACCCTGAGGAGGTCATTTTCCTAATTTTCAAAAACATAAAAGTACATCAGTAACTCAACATATAATATTGAATAATTATAAGAGGTGGGTAGATCCTGCATGCTCCTGCAAAAGTTTAAAGTACCATACACCTCTTCAAAATGTGAAATATTATGGAAACTCTGAAAAACAACTGAATTATTCCATCTACCCTCATTGGCATATTACACTCATCAAATTGTTGAAGGTCCTTGTTACTGGAATTGTCCCACATTTAGATCCAACATATCTTTTGAGAATATTCAAGAATATTGCAAAAAAAAAAAAAAAATATATTTTATGAAATAAGAATATGCAAAGCACTGTATAAATTTTACTACATTGATCCCAAGTGCAACAATCTTGTTTTAATTTCTTAACACAATTTTTCAATTAATGTTAAGAACTGTTGGTATGAATTAAACTAACAGAGTTTGAAAGCCAAATGACATTACGGGTTTCAGTGACTGTTAATATCCTAGGGCCATCTGAAGCATAAATAATGCTGCAGGGGTGTTCATGATTTGTTACATGCAGGATTACAGAAGAAATTGGACTCGAATCAAGTTTCAACAACAAAAAAACTTTCATCTAGGAACCTAATATTAACCTTGCTCATGCAAGAGATTTAGGTTTTACTCCTGCCTAGCAAAAATTAAAAATGGAACAAAATATTTGCTTTCTACAAGCACTTCATTTGAAACTCCAGCAATTCTAACCAGATTTAAAATAAGTGAGTAGTCATACAACTATTCATGAAAATGAATCCTCTAAAATATTTTACATAAAAAGAATTTGCCAACTAGTGACTTACCTGATAAGGCCAACCATCAACAACAAAAATAGTCAAGGAATAGCCGTCTAAAGTTGAATATGCATGTGCTTCTTGTATATTGAGGTTCAGTTCAGCAAGCAATGTAGTTAGCTTGAGAAACACAGAAGAAAAAGAGACATAACATTCAGGAAATAAGTTTAACAACTTAAAATTGGGTCAAACTTCAATTAAAGCAGTGTTCTGAAGTAGATTACAGAAATCATCCTGACAACAAAGCTTAAAAGTTCCAATTTTGGTCCTCAAATATACAATTGTACAATTCTGCATTTTACCTCATCTCAGTTTGGAAGGAAAAGGGGAAAATGTCCAATCGTTTGATATACTGTCTGTGGCCGAATTTATATCTAAATTATTACTTGGGATTCATGGGAGGCAAATCAGGACCAAAGCATGAAATTTGTAATTGACGTACCAGCATGGGAAATGCATGATACTAAACAAGATGATTTGATTCCATTGGCTTGGTAGATTTTTTCCAAATTCAAAGGGAATAATAAAAGGAAATTACCTGACTGAGTAGCTTTGGCCTGTCTTCTGATGAAAAAATGATATCATGCATAGGCCTGCCAAAGCATCAACGGTTCAGAATATAAGTTAACCAAAGTGAAATCGCACAAAATGAATATATAGTCACATAAAAGTACCTTTGAAGATCAACTTCATTCTTAGGACCTACCTCTGAAGTGCAATGATCATTCATTATCTGAAAATAGTTTCATTAATACATAGAGAGCAAGATAATTAGAGTGATGTGGAATTATGTGTCTTAGTGAACTAACTACTATACTTTTTGCAGTGAAAGATGTACTTTTAAGAAGAGTAAAGCTACCAGGACTTAAACTCATCAAGGTAGTTTGTAAGCTTAACTCCAAAATCTATCACATTGACTTCAAATGATGAATCAAGCTGAACTTATTAATGAGTGAAGCATTTACATATCAAATTTCTGAATTTTTAGTTCATTTAGTATAAAGTCAGGTGGTAAAAAAAATGAAGGTTTAAATTCAGTATGCAAATACATCACTCATAAAATAGATCAGTTCAATCAGTTTGCACTCGTAGTTTGAAGCCAATTCAATAAAGTTCACCTTGGTGTGTTTCTTAAAATAATGAGTGATTTTTTTATAAGATATGGACATATGTAGTGCCTGTCACAGTGGATGGTATTTGGTTAACACTTAAGTGGAGGAAATTAGTTATAAGAAGCAAAAATTAATCACCAAAGGATAGTTCTAACAAACATCCAACTTTTATGTATAACCATTTGATGTATTAAAAAGTATTGTTCAAATTAGAAAACTAAAATTCTTTATTCCTTAAATATCAAGTATATTAAATTTGCATCAATTTGAAAGCCGTTTAGCATTCCATCATCATTTAAATGAGATGCACCCTTTTATGGTGGTTGTTGCACAACATCATTATTTGAGAACTAGTCGGTACCTGAGCAGCACGGACCTCAAAGGCAGGTCGAAATGCAGGGTTACGCACTTGTTGAAGCAACCTCATGTGGATAAAAACACCTTCTGCTGTATTTGAGTGTATATCAAATGCATATCTACACAAAGAAAATTACGGAGACAATAAGTTAATATATATAGATTCCATCATAGTACGTTGAATGTACATCTATATAGAAACCTACTCTTCTAATTAGTGGCAAGCGGCATCTCTTTCGCACTGTGGTTGAGGGTTCATCTCAAATTCTCAATAGATCCATTTAATGAAATTTATTATTCTCAACTAATCATGGATCAAAGCATAAACCAGGAAATTTAATTAAATTGTACATAAACTTAGCTTTTGTCACGGATAAGCCTTCCAATTTGGATAACTGAAAGTTCTACAGAAAATATGGGATAGATTGGGGTAAAAGGATGAGTCCATAAATCTCTGTCAGAAGTCCACGTTTGTTTCTTAACACTTCTAACAAATTAAAACAACAACAACAAATGCACTTAATGCCCACCTTCATGCAAACGTTTAAAATGTTATTAAAGAAAACAAAAAGGTTGGAACTTGGAACTGATGGAAATGAACAAAGATACGCAAGCTTTTTTTTTTTTTTTTTTGAGTTAAAGCCCGTAGGCGTACGCAAGCTAAGTCTAATGTGAGAGGTTCACAGAAAATCCCAGGTCACGAGGAATATTCCTTTTTTTCTTTTTCTTTAGATAGAAATGGAGCAAGCACGAACCCTGCCATAAAGTGACCCGGATTTGACAAAGAAAAAGAAGAGAAGGAAAATGAGAACCGAAGAAAAATGAGCGAGAGAGAGAGAGGATCAGAGGAACTATGGCGAATTTACGGGTCCGGTGTGAACTCTTGCCTTCTTTTCCTCCAGTTTTCCCGCCATTTTTGTTTCTTCTTTTCATGTTTTGAACTTGAGCCCATCTCATGTACGGTTACACTTACACAGCAGAGTAGTGTGTACTAATCAAAAGTTGAGCGGAGTCGGAGATCGCTTTACGGTTAGAGGTATTTTTAAAAAGTTTCCTTCAAAATTTAGTATTTGCAAACAAAAAGCTCTCAGCATCCCCACACCCCACTTGGCATTTATAAAGCATCAAGGAATTTTTTAATAGTCTCTTCCCTATCTACTAAAATAGTAATCTTGAGATTTCCATAAATGGAGCAGAAATAGCAGCAGGCAGCAGCAATGGAACATTAATTAAGAACAGCACCAGATATTTGCATAGATACCCTTCAGATAATAGCAATTGCAATGCACGACGATTGTAGAAGTACAAAGCAGTCCAGCTGCTTTCTGGCGCCTTTAACCACATTTATGATTTATCTCCTTTAAACTTTACAAAGCGATAAATAACCCATTTTCCTTTTGAAAAAAAAAATACTAAGGAGATTATAAAAAAAAAAAAAAATTCCAGAGTTCAGAATACTGTAGTTGGTTAACTGATTAAAATAAAGGGAAAAACAACAAGAAGAAAAGATGGGATGGCGGGGTGGGGAAGGAAAGAGAGAAGGGACCTGGAAGGAAGACGATCGAAGTGGACCCAGAGTTGGTCAGAGAACGTGGGAGAGATGGACTCAGTGCACGGGGCACTCATGAGCCGGTCTAACACTTCGTTGTAAACCTCTCTCTTGCTCCGCCATGTCCGTACCATATTCTCTCTACACAGAGAAATGAATGTGGGTGAGGGGGAGAGATGGAGATGGTCTCTTCGCTTTGTCTCTCTCTGTTGAATTGTCGATCGATCAGCTACCAGTCTACAACATATATATCCACGTGAGGAGAGAGATTTCTTTTTCCTACCGCCGATCTTTACTGTCTTTTACAAACTTTGGTTTATGTTTTTTTTACTGTCTCAAAAGAGTTTCTACTTTTTTAGCAAGAACAAATGAGAAAACCATCAGAAAAAAGTGAGCTTGAGGCATATATTTATTCTAAAAATGCCTGAATTATAATATACATCTTTTGCCCAATAAATTCAATACAGTTACAAACTTTTTTGTATTTTAATTTTTAAAGTTTGATCGGTAATATTTTTCTCAATTTATGAGGGATGTGTTCATGTAAAATTTTATGATTTATTTTGTTTCGAACAATCAATAATTCATAATTGTCAATATATTTTTAGTGAGTCCATTTGTTGGTGCTTGATCTACTAGAAAATGAGCTTAAAAATCTGTGAAATTTTATATTGGTGCATTCGTAAAAAAAAAAAAATCGATAGTTTGGATTCAACGTTTGGACCTTAAATTTTAAAATATAACCCATATCTATAATTATATTGCATATATTTTTTTAGATAATAATTATATTGTATACTCATGTATTGAATTAAATGTTCTTTTTTTATATGCAAGCAAAAATGATCAAATGATTTTCAAAATTCTTAAATGATGATACTACATTTGTACATTTTTATAAGTTAGTTTTAAAACTCATATTGTGTTTCTTTGATTATCTGATAAATTCATTTTTATAAGTAAACTATGTTCTACTTTACCGCCCATTTAAACTTGCAATTCTATATAATCAAAGGAAGATGGAATATTCTTAATTGATGCTGTTGATACGCAGGAGCTAATCTGTGAGAGCCTGTCATCAATAAATAAAAGTGCGTAGAAATCTATAGTTTCTCCGGACTGAGTTTGGTCCAGCTAAGATTAATCTGGACCGTCCGTTTATTTATTTCACCCCTCCATTTCCTGAGGGGACACGCACTCATAGAATGGGACGGGGAGACCGGAAGCTGCTACAAAAAAGGCTTTCTTTTATTCTGGTTTCGAGAAATTACTGCATTTAAACTAAAATAATAGAAATACAAGGTTTCCTTTGAACAATTGTTGATAAGTATGCTATGATTATCATTTAAGGTTCTGTGGTGGCGTACGGAACGTCAGATGTGTTGTGTGGCCTTGTCTTATTAATTTTTGGTGCGTCGGGTCATTGCGATGGAAGTTAAATGACAGAATTAGAAATTCAAAAAAAATTAATGAGGTCAAAATATTCGATAATATTTTTATTTTTATGTAAATATTATATTAAAAATTTGAATTATTGAGAGAACATAAAATTATGTTAATAAATCAGAACAATTATCAAGTTATTCATAAAATTTGTAAATTTTGCGAATAATACATGAATAATTTAGAAACCATTTAATTCATTTATTTCTTAGAAAAGGTGCTTGAAATAAATAATTCATGAATTATTCACAAATGTAGTAGTATGGCAAGAAGCAGGAGCGAACCAGTAAGGACCGGGGAGACAGTTGCCTTCTCTACTCTTAGATTTTGAATTTTTATAGAAATCTATATATTCATATTAACTTTGCTTTCCCTTAAAATTTATTTTTCTTCTTTGGAATTCTGATTTGTAATTAGAGTTAAAATTAGAATAAATTTCTTAAATTCTGATTAGAAATTAAAAATTAGAAGTTAGGGCATTGGAAATTATCTAGTACCCGGTTAGCTAATAGATTTGAATCCGGTTAACTATTTAAATCTCTTTTCTCTAACGAAAATTCTAAATCCGCACTTGACAAAAAGTATAAAGAGAAAATGATATTCAAATAGTAAAAATAAAATAGTATATTCATTTTACTTATGCCATTCATTCTAATTGGAAAAATATTTCCTAAAAAAAAGGTTAATTTATCTTGTATTATAAAGAAAAATGATTTTATTGCTTGGGGCAAAATCGTCCGAACCTCGCACGCCCACGTGTGTGAGACAGGTACAAAATTTATTACATGCTTCACGCACATGTCGTGCTCTCACTCGTGGGCGACCATGGGGCAATTTTTTGCCCAAAACAAAAGTTAGTGCCTACGGGCTTTACCTCAAAAAAAAAAAAAAACAAAAGTTAGTATGATAAACATTTTTGGAATGTACTTGGACGGGTACTGAGCAATTATATGGCACGGATGAACTTCTAGCTTAAAAATGAGCAGGTTCAAATGCCTCGTATCGTGTCTTTTGTGACTTATTCGTGTTTTATATTTTTATTTATATTTTTAAAGTTTAAAAAATTGATTTGAATTGTTTAATATATTTTTTATATTAAAATATATTTGGAGACTAAATTTTATATATTATTTTATTAGATAGATACAAAATTATTGTTTGTAGAAGATTATGGACCATTCAAAAATAATGATATTGTACGGAATTTTTTATTGATATCTAAAAAAATTCAAATTTCACAAAATATACACGTTTCTGAAAAAATTTCAGAAATAACCAATTAGATTATCAACGAAAATCTAGCCCAAATCCGCTAAATAATTCAACGGAAATGGATTTCCTATTTTCGCTGGATTATCCAGCGGAGATAGGATTTCTGATTTTCTATTTTTAAATAGAAGATGTTCTAATTTTTTTTTCTATTGAAATAATAGAAATATTTTTAAATTTCTTGAAAAATAGATGGAGTACTATAGAATTGAATTTACTAGAAAGACAGCTACAAATAACCCAGATCAACCATTTTTAGGCAGTATTTTTTGTGGTTGTAAAAAAAATTAAAATATTTCTTGGTGTGTTATTGGAAAAAAATAAAAATGTTCTGGATCTGAGTTATTGATCTCGGTTCAAAAATCACTTCTAGGTAAATAAAAAAATTATCGTGGTCCTTCTAGTAAATTCAAATTATAAGGTACTCCGTCTATTTCTCTAGAAGTGATTTAGAAAAATATTAAAATATTAAAATATTAAAAATATAAAATAACTTTTAGGAAAATAGATGGAATACAGGGAAATAGATGGAGTGCCTTAGAATTTGAATTTACCAGAAGAACTACGATAATTTTTTTATTTACCCAGAAGTGATTTTTGAACCGGGATCAATAACTCAGATCCAAAACATTTTTATTTTTTCAGTAATACACCAAGAAATATTTAAATTTTTTTTACAGCCACAAAAAATCATGCCTGAAAAATATTGATCCAGGTTATTTGTCGCAGTCTTTCTAGTAAATTCAATTCTATAGTACTCCGGGTTATTTTCCAAGAAATATAAACATATTTCTAATATTTCAATAGAAAAAAAAAATCAAAACATCTTTTATTTAATTAAAATAAAAAAATTGGAAATCTTATTTTTGCCGAATAATCCAACGGAAATAGGAAATCCACCAGATTATTCAGCGGATTTGGGCTGGATTTCTGTTGAATAATCTAGCGGATTGGTTATTTCTGGTAATTTATGGAAAACCTGTGTATTTTGTGAAATTTGAAATTTTTTTTATATTAATAAAAATTTCGGGATTTTGTACGTATCTAAAAATTGTAAAAAAATCTCAAAAAAATGTAAAATTTAGTCTCCAAACACATTTTAATATAGAGATCTTGTTAAGCGGCTCGGATCGTCCGTAATGAATTTGTAAACAGAGATAATAACATGAGGCATGAATGAAACACAAACCATTTGAACCCTACTCATAAATTTAATTTAACTGCAAATTGAGACCGTTGAATTTTTACAATTTTTATCTTCTATAAATGAATCTTAAATATTTCATATAGAAAAATTAAATGAGTTTATAGAAATGATTTATATTTTTTACGTTTTTATTCAACTTAAAAAGTATCAAAAGATGATTGACGTGATCTTCGAATCTACTTAATGTTGAGCTCCTTTTGTTCATGAAGCCTGAAAAATATTAAGATTTGAAATCTAGCATATATGTGCTAACCAAGATATTCAATTACAGGATGTGATCAATACTCAAGGGGAAGCGATTCGGTTTAGACGAAACTTGACTGATATCTTATATACCGAATGGTTATCTATATTAGAAATTATTAGCCATATATCCTATACCCACAAAACTGATTACTTAAGTTGGAGATGGGAACCAAATGGGAAATTTACTGTTAGGTCCTTGTATAAAATACTCAACTATAGAGGCATTATACCCCAACAACCTATGCTATGGTGGACTGTACCTATACCCTTGAAAATCAGAATTTTTATGTGGCTTACACATAAGAAAAAAATACTTACCAAATCTCAACTTCTTAAACGAGGTTGGCTAGGTAGCCCCAAATGTCAGTTCTGTGACCAAAATGAAACAGTTGACCATATGTTTGTGCGTTGCCCTTTAATAAAACAAATTTGGTTTTGGATGGGGGCTTGTCAGAATATTAGCACCTCTTGGCATTATTTTTCAGATATAGTCAAATTTGCTTCTCAATTGCCTCTCAAAACTAGAAAGGCCTTCTTATTAGTTGTAAGTGCCGTGTGCTGGACCGTTTGGAAACACCGCAATGATCTGTGCTTCAATAACATTTCTACCAAAACACCTAGACAACTTATATTTCTCATTTTATCTTTAATTCACTATTGGACAGCTCAAGTACAGCAGCAAGTCCGAGAGGAGACAGCCTTTTGGCTTCCGGACAACACCGATGAGATTCCTATTTGCAGCTGGCATCCTGATGATCAGACGGGGATTGGAGAGCTTCCGATGGTGATGGAGGAGCTGCCACTGGTGATATATGCAGGGGACTCCACTTTTACACATGTTTAGCAGCTTCACTATTATAGTGTTTCATAATCAGCTTAGATATACTTCTCTCAGCCCTGTTTGGTGGCTTACCATTTTTAGGATATGTTGGTTGATTAGTACTATTGCTTCTTTGTGGTGGCTTAGTAGAGACTGTTCTTTACCTTGGTTTTCAGTTTTTGTTTTTGCCTATATGAGGCATATGGCTGGCTGTGTACGGGGTATCGTTTTTGTGGCACGATATCCCTGTTAACACCACTGTAAGTTAACTTTTTTTCTGCAATGAAATGGGCCTTTGGCCTTTTATCAAAAAAAAAAAAATCTAGCATATATGCATCTAAAATATCAAGATCATATTACATTGTGACTTTGGTGATTAATAAATTTTTCTGGATCACTTTTATAAAAAGTGCTGGATAAATTCAATTGTGAGATTAACAATTTTAATTATACCATATTCTGCATATACAGTATTTAATAATCATTTGATTCAAAATTAATGATCCTGATTACTAGACGGAATACAACAAAATTTGAAAAAATAGAGAGAACCCTAATTGTTTCATGATCGTTGGAGTTAATGCACGGGTCCACATTATTTATAAGAGCAATTGTAGATTTGTAGGCCAATTTTACGACATTTTTATTACAATAAAATAATATAATAATTTTGTATATTATACTATTTGTTATTATTACTCTTTGTTACATAAAACATATAGTCTTTGCTGTTAATATTAATTTAGTTTTAGTCGTACAATTAATATAATATATTTGATATAATCAATCGGTAAAAGGAATTTGTTGAGAAAAAGGCATTTCAGACGTCGAGTTTACATCTTTCACTGTTGATTTTATCAAAAAAAAGGCATTTGTTGAGAAAAATTGTTGAGAAGCTTGATATAAACTAAATGCTTGAAATCGAACCTGTTACTATATAAGTATATATAAGCGATGCTCGATTTTGCAAAAGAATAATTAATTAAGAGCGGGGTCATAGAAAATAGAGCTGTTCCGCAACAGATGGGAATCCTCGGAGCACCAACTGACACGTGGCAAGCATAATTTTTTTTGAGGTGAAGCCCGTAGGCAACTGACACGTGGCAAGCATAACTTTGGTTTTTGAGGCTCGAATATCCGAAAATAAATCTGCCGCAATCCGAATCCAGTCGACAGTACTCTGAAATTTCTGTAATTTTGAATCTAGCCGTCGAATTTTTTTCGAGAACGCATCTCAAAACAGCTGACTTTTCCGTGCACATATCTCGAACAGTTCAACAGCTGAATTCAAATTACAAGAATTTCATAATCATTCACTGGTCTCATATTACAGCAAATTTGGACTCCGAATATCCACCCTGACTTTGTCAAAATCGAATAGACCAAGACATAACGATAACATAAAATAATAAAACTTAATATTCAATGGGCCGAGTAAGATCGTCAATAAAAAATTGCACTGCTTTGCACTTGATAATTCGGGTCCACTTCGATTTATAGATAAAAAAATAAGTTTATATTCGGGTGTTTTAGGATCGTAGTTAAGGTTTCTCTTCGTCAGATTAGGATAAATAAATTGTATACATTCTCTTGACCAAAATACCAGTCTCATGTAAAGTCTGTGGCAGACGCATAATAACCAACGGGTCAACGGATCAAACCATTGCTTTTGTAATGAAGAAATACAAAGGGTTCAATAATTACCCTTGTAGGAATTTACATTGAAATAATCGTTGTAATACACTATCATTTTTTTTAATGATTTGGCATTTTTAATTGCAATTTTACAGAGTTTGAGAGCTTAATTTAGTATATTTTGACACATATTTTTTATGAAGGTACTTGTATCCCTTATGTAGTATAAAACATCATCAGAAACTTACTAAAGTTCCTATGTTCCTCTTTTTCAAAAAAAAAAAAATACTTGTATTATTTGCGAACTTACGAACAATTATAAATTCGAGTTACTTGTGAACAATTATAGATTAAAATTTATCATGTTTCTATTTTCTATACATCAAATTACTTGCGAACAATTATAAATTCCTAACTTTTTGTCAATTTAATTTATAACTCACTCTCACGTTAAGATAATGGAATTCGGTTCTTCTAAAATAATTCAAATTTGACCGTATAATAATAATGCGTATGAATATTAATAAATTTTAACCTGAATCAAATTGATTTGAATTTTGATCGAAATATCCGGATTTAAATTTAAAATTCGAGTTACTTTGGGAATCCGGACAAAGAGGAATTGGTGTCCCCCAGATAAGTTAATCCGAACCGTTTTTCTAATTTAGTACGAATCTCAAACACAGACCCATGTAATTTACATTGACACCGAATTGAATTTGATTGACTGAAATTAATCCGGTCCGTCCATTTTTTATTTTACCTCTCCAATAACTGGGAATTTTTTTTATAAACCATAATTAAAAAAAATTACGAAACTAACATGATTACTTTTTTTTTACAAAAACCATAAGAACCGAAATGGCATTTCGGTCCGTCATTTTTTATTTATTCCGGACCGAAATGACATTTCAGTCCGTCCTGGTTTCGCAAGTTTTCAAATCAGCTGCCACAGAAAGTCCAAAAAAATTCTCTATTACGGTATCGGGGAGGATCTGAATTCCAATTCTCATGCCTCCTTTTCAGGGATATAAATCTGCTGTTATTCCAAAGGAATCACAGGACCATGTTATTCCTATTCCAATCGTTAAAACTATTTTATGCGCAAATCTTAAGAAAAAAAGTTTTTTGTGCCTGAATCTCAACAAAAGTCAACAGTTTAGGATTGTAATAACAGCAGATTTATTTCCCCCTTTTCAGAGTACTGCCTCTGTCAATCTTTATTGCTTACCCTTTGCGAGCAAATTTAATCGGCCTTACGAGGTTTCAAAGGTCACACAATGAATAATACAATTTGTTTTTCCTTGGATAACTTACAAAATAGCCCTCCTGAAAAATTATATTATGAATACAATTATGAGTACAAATTTAAAAATAAGAATTGGTGTTTGGTCTAGTGACAGAAGACAACACTCTTCGTGTAGAAAGTCATGAGTTCAAAACCCAAATAAATAATTCTTTGTAGACATTAAATAAAAGTTGAAAGACTACTCTATCTTTCTATCTAAAAAAAATCTAAAAATAAGAATATGCATGCAATATGATTATATATAATCCAATACAACATATCTTAACTAACATAAAAAATATCAACCAATAACCAACACAGTTAATATAATATATATAAATCAATTTTTTTTAAGAAAAATAGATATAAAAAATATTTCGACAATGCATAAGCATAATTTATTTTTGAAAATTATGTTGATCCAATGTATAATTTAAAACTCTTTCAAAATTATGGGAGACACTAATTTTATTTTATTATGTAGCATGGTCAGATTCAAAATATTTTTATTTACCATCTTAAAAAAAACCAATCAATTATTTTTCTGAAAACTTTCATATTTACTAGGACTGCAGTTTCAAACTGCGATACCAAATTAATGCACTCAGTGTGATATTAAATGCACTACTGAGTACTGCAATTTGAAACTGCGGTCCTGATAAATATGAAATTTTCAGAGTTAAATGGTTTATTTTTTTTTAAAAGATGGTAAATTAAAAAGATTCGGTGGTCAGATTGTAACCGATATTTTTGAAAAAATCATAATCAATATGTATTTGACGGGTTAAATTAAATTCAATCCGTACTTAAATAAATTGAAAAATTGCTATTTTTCTTGATTCAATAAGTCGGGTTGTACGGATCGATCGAATTAGATAAATTGTACTAGATTTGCTTAAAAATACGAATTAGACTTATCTTGTTCTTATATTTTTTTCTTAGAAGTACGATACTGGAGTAGGTGAGTTCGCTTCTCTCAAGGTAGAAGTACGATACTGGGTAGTGAACCGCCCAGCCGTGGGGCGGTCAGGTGTCTAGAGTGGACCGCCCAGTGGCTGGGCGGTTAGGGTAGTTTTAAAAATAATTTTGGAGTGAGGGTAGATTTGATAATTTGTTTTTTTTAGGGTATTAATAAAAATGCCGGGAGTAGGTGAGTTCGCTTCTCTCAAGGTAGAAAACGATCTCCATTATTGTAATATCTAAAATTTGAAAATAAAATATATTATCCTGAAAATATCTAAAATTTGAAAGTTGGAAATTGATGAATTAGACTTATCTTGTTCAGTTGTTCTTGTATTTTTTTCTTAAAAAGTACGATATTGGAGTAAGTGAGTTCGCTTCTCTCATGGTAGAAAACGATCTCCATTATTGTAATATCTAAAATTTGAAAATAAAATATATTATCCTGAAAATATCTAAAATTTGAAAGTTGGAAATTGATGTATTAATATCAAAATTATTACTACCAATATTTTTAATTACTCAATAATTTTATTATTATTATTATTCAACAATCAACACTCAGAACATCCCATCTCTTTACTCCCTTGCAGTCTTTGACGAGATCTTGCAAATCTCTTGCATTGCTCCGGTGATTTTTCAAAATTGCCTAACTAACTTGCTCCACAATGATAAAATCAAATGGAAAGCGGACGGAAGGAAAGAGAGCAGAGATGAATCGCTGTATAATTTTAATAATTTTTTTCACTGATTCTCACTTCCAAATCGATGTATTGAGAAGATGACCTTTTAATCTGTTCTCTTCGCCTCACCTTTTTTTTTTTTTTTTTTTTACGTTCCATTCTGAAACTCATTCTAAGTCAAACTTTAATGAGTGAGTCTATGGTACTATGCATAGCATGATTTGGTTCATAATACGGATTCATATTTTCCTTTTCAAAATTCCAACGGTCGATCCGAACAGTTCAACATGATTTTCATATGAATATTTACTTGTACACCGAATTTTATATTTTTTTAAATTATGTTACTATTTTTTAAGATAGATAGAAAATCACTGTTTTTGGATGGTCCAAAATTTTTAGATCGAGTGATTTTCTATCTATCATAAAAAATAGTAAAAATATTCTAAAAAATATAAAATTCGATATGCAAGTACATATTCATATGGAGATAATGTTGAACGGTTCAGATCGACTGTTAGAAGTTTTTAAAGGAAAATATTGATATGTATTACAAACTAACTCGTGATATGCATAGTACCATAGACTCACTCTTAATTTAAATGTAAATTGAATTCCAGTAGAATGTAGCTTGAATATGAGGTAGAGTAATCCAAATCTCAAGTAATCTGAACATAAACAAACAAAATAAACTGAACACTAATCAATTAACTGTATCAAACGAAAGAACTGTAATTGTTAGGGTAAAAAATTAGAACGATTGTCACTTTTTTATTGAGGGTCAAATATTATTAAATAAACTAAGCATAAAAAATATCAACTCATACTTGTATGATCAAATAAAAAAAAAAGAGGGGGCATTTGATATCGTTCTCCGGTACTAGATCCGGCTGAGTTTTTTATTTTTAATATGATTATTTGAACTATAAATTATATCATAAAATATTGTAACGAATCTTAATTTTGTAACACATAAACATAAATCTCACATTAAAAAACAACCATAGCTAATTGTGGCTGCAATTGCTCTGCCAAATGACAACTAACCCTTCCAATAATCAAATTTAACCCTTCAAAAATAATCACTGATTTGTATAATTGTCAGTTAGAATTACCACCAAAAATAGTAATTAAAAATGATTGTATATATTTCTTCATTTTTAAATACAGTTTATACTAGTTTGTGCCAGTGCTGTAAATAACGGTATGAGCTCGTCGGACGGATAGGGTACCGTCAAGCGATTAATCGGGAATAATCGACTGATTAGTTAGAAAATCTGTTACAGTTTGATCGTCGCTAACGACTAATCAGCCGATTAATCAGCGTTTTTTGCAACACTGGTTTGTAATTTGTAGTTGATTAGTTTAAATGCCACGAGGAAGTGATCAAATATTATATTTTTACAATGCTATACATCTAAGCCTACCGGTGAGATATGACCATTAATAGTGACCATAGAAAGAGAGAGCATATCCTAACTTGTAAAGTACGCATATGACCGACTATAGAGACAAAGCAAATAAAATACATGAGAAAAATTGTACAAATATGGGAAATTAGAAACATGGCTTAGAATTTAATATTCATTCTTTGGTACGGAATATGGACTAAGGACTAAGGACTAAGGTAAGTTCAATTAAATAGAAGTATATATAATATATTAAAAACTGAAGATTGATGCCGAAGGAATCGGATCATGCTTTAGATATTTACAAATGTAAAGGTTATAAAGGATAGCAAAATAATAACGTTAGCAATCATATATAGTGATGATAGTTGTACTTCCCCAACTTTTTTTTAATCACATTATTGCGTTTAGCAATAATGGAATTATAACACTATTTATTATCCACGAGGGAAATAATATATGCTCTTGTCAAAAGTTTGTACGCCGACAAAAGAAAAGTATATATTGACATCAAAGTTTGGCAGCTTGAGAAAAATATATGCCCTTGATGTATTGTCAATTTTTCAAAATGATGTATTATCACTTCTAATCTGGGCTTAATTTTATCGACTTACTGAATCTTTATAGAAAGGCTTATTGGAAAAAAATTAATGGCTTAATTTAGGCCTTTTGCGTTACTTTCAGGCCTGTTTGTCAATTTAGTGAATTGTGTTATCGTAAGCAATATCCTTATTAAACTATTTGATTAATTTGCAAAACATATAACAATTGAATTTAACAATTTTCTCGAGTTAAGATATTCTGCAGGTTCAAAACAAATTGGAATTGCAATATGGATTAGTTGAACCGAAGAAATCATCAAGATATTTATCAAGAATTTAAATTGTAAAAATTATGAACTTAGCAAAGTAAATTTGATGTTGAAACAGGGATCAATCGTTGATAACGATTGACAATCGCTGTAATGATTAGTGGCAGACTAAGCTGTCATTGAATACAGAGTTGTTGGCTTTTCAGCAAAATAACAACAGAGCTCAATCGTTGGTAACGATTATGGAAGTTACACAGAAAAACTAGTCAAGACTAAAATCATAACTTCACAGAGCTCAATCGTTGCTAACTATTATAAATCGTTGTGACGATTATACAAAGTACACAGAAAAACAAATTAGGGCTGAAACCCTAACTCTACAAATGATCAAATCATTGGTAACAATTATATAATCGTTGGTAACGATTAGTGGCAAATTGCTCATTCCGAAGCTGCCACTATAAATAGAGCTAGTAGGTTTTCAGCCAAAACACTTTTAGCCGCCTCAACTATTCAAAAGCGATTTTTCTGTGTGCTTAAGTCTCTCCATTGTTATGAGAGCTTAGAACTCAATATCCCTCAAATAACATCAAATCCACTTCACTAATATCGATTTAGATTATATTAGAGTGATTTATTGAGTGTTTCTCTTGAGACTCTAAACTTAGAGATTTTGTTCTCTATTTGAATTAGCTGTGTGACTTCTCATTGGTTGTAAGAGCTCACCGGTTTATAAGTTGGCCGTATGACTTTCCATTGATTTGTAAGGGCTCACCGGTTCACAAGTTGTAACATTTATTGTTGGTTAATAGAAATGCGCACCGAGAAGCGGTTGCGACGCCCCGGAGACGTAGGCATTTTAAGCCGAACTCCGTTATCATTCCGTGTGTCAATTTCTCTAAACTCATCTATTTATTTTAATTGCAAATATTTTTCAGTTTTTGAGAATTAGCGGTGCCTTAGGTATAACAAATTGACCGTGTGGAATTTGGATATAGATTTAATAAGGCACAATATGATGCCCACTTTCTAACAACAAATTAAGAGCTCAGTCTATCCCAATTTAGAATTCCAATTATAAATTGGGATTCTAAATCGGGATCTTAAGGTGGAAAAAGGGGGAAAGAAAAGAGCAAAATCTTTTTTGAGCCCCTACAGACGAACAAAATCGTATGTTTGTTTGCAATAATTTCTTTCTTTGGAGAAGTACCCAATTCGTAGCAAGTTTGAACCCAAAAAGTATAGAAATTGAGAGCAGTTCTATACGCATCAGATCAAATTTTGATTTGATATTTTATTGGAATCGTTTGATTTGTATTAAGATTCTTTTGCAAAACTTTCAGAATAATACTATGAATGAAATGAGGATTAAATCCTTATTTTTACTAAAAGGAAATTTCAAAATTCATATAATTCAAATGTATACAAATTTTTAACGCTCATTGAACGGTTCCATCCGTATACATCAGAGTATCAGACCGAACTGCCTCCACTACAAAAATATAAGCCCACAAGAGTCGGCAATAACCAAAGAATTATTGATATTCTTTTAAGATTATGCGCTTATCCAAAAGAAGGCCTGTTTGCTCTTTATATCATGGCTGTTTAGGCTTGTGAGCGGTATTTGTCTCCTCATTAATCAATGTCCTTAAATCCTAAGGGGCCGATCGGCAACAAGAGATTAAGAAACAAGCGATTAAGAGTGAAGGATTAAGAGTTTAAAGAGTGCTAAGGAACTGATGTTCGGTTGTCTTAATCCGTGAATGCAAGCTAAGAAAGCTAAAGGAAGGGGTAGAAGTGCCTTAAGGTCCGGACAGAGAATTAAGATACGGACAAAAGGAGGCTAAAAGAGTGATCTTAATCCGCACTAAGGAACCGGTGTTCGACAGGATTAAGCGGCTAAGAAAGCTAAAAGAAGCGGATTAAGCCTTAAGGAAGCTTAATCTTTTGTTGCCGAACGGCCCCCTAGAAGTCCCCGCTCTTCACCATGGTGATATTTGGTTGAAGATTAAAGTTAAGTCTAAGTTAATTGAGGTTTAAAGAAGAGAGTGGAGTAAAATATGCAAATAGTTACTGATAGAAGATCTAAGACGAAATACAAAATTAAGGTATATGAGGCCAGAGGCGAAATCAAGATTTGAATATAGGAGGGTTGAACATTATTTAAAAATAAAATTTATATAATACTCTAATCAAGGAATTTTTTTGAACCAATGATATTGAAACCTACGGCGTTGATTTTCTTGCTCAAGAGATGGATATTCATCCATATGAAATTGGTAAGACCCCTTAAGTATGTAATTTTTTTCTAATTTCATCTCTTTTACCTAAATCTCTCTCATATATAAATGTTTTAGAAAAACTATGTGAAGATTTTTCTTGATCAATATTCATTACATGTAGAATTGGTTCAAAAATTTAATTATCAAGACTTGAAATTTTTGCCGGAGTTTGAGAGTTTGAGTTACTTTCTTTTACCTTGAAATAAGAATCTAACATCTTTCTCTTAGACATAATTTTATCTGTGTAAAATAAAAAAAAAATCATCATTTTCATAGCATGAAAGTGAAATCAATTTTAATCTCAAAGTTATAATGAATAGTAATTTAAAAAAAAATACAAACAAACACAAATTTCAATTTTAAAAATTGAATCTTGTCGATTTCAAAGCTCAAGAAGTAAATTTGCACCGAAGATATAAATTACTGTTCTTTGAAGATGGTGATTTTTTTTTTTTTGAAGGTTACCGGGCAAGGCGCCCTGGTAACGATTTATATTAATAAAAACAAACGTATTTACTATTGAAGCAGAGCATGTACGGTCCGTGTGGTGAGTACACAGACCGTGTACCTGGCCGCCAGATCAATTATGGAAGGTGGCAGCTGGCTGTCATATTTGGTATGAATGGTGGCAGCCAGAATCCTTTGGTAATTTATGATTTATTTCTTAGTTATATTGTTTCTTATTTTAGAAGATTGTAATATATGAAAAAAGAGAAAGAAAGAAAAAAAAGGAAAGTAGGATTTAGGAAATTTGAGGGAGGTTCCCTCTATAAAACCTCTCCTCCTCCTGTAAGAAACATCTTTTTCTTGTGTAAGAAATAAAAAGTGTGTGTGTGAGTGTGGAGGACGTAGGTACCAAGTTGGTGCTGAACCTCGTTAAACATCGTGTCTCTCTCTCTTCTTTCTCTACTCTTTCTGTTTTTTCTCTGTTCTTACACGGTCTGTGCATAAGCATACACGGCCTGTACACTATTCCGCTACTGTCAAAGTTACATTTACAAGCCCCTCTCAAAGAAAAGAAAAACCAATAATTACAATTCATCCATTCTGATGAGTATGTTGTCCTAGCTAATCGAAATTTAGATAGTACACAGGATCGCTATGAACAATGAGAAGGTAACCTGGTGGGTTCTTCTGAATGGGCTTGTCTTTACCGATTTTGCCTGTCTAACAATTAGCCTTCCATCATGCAATCTGAAGCAACGTTTCATTTATAATTATTGGCGCTGTTTTTCCTCCGCGCGCGAAGGTTTTCTCACTTCTTTCCTTCCAGATAGTCCAGCACTCGGCCGACCAAGCGATATCCATAATTTACTCTTCTCTTGAAGATGGTGAATTTATCAAACAAATTGTATTGCGCCTTCTTATTTTTTGTTAGTTAATTTTACGCAACTATTCAAAGATGGTTAATTTGCTCTTTTTTTTTTTAAGTGGATCGGAGAATTGAGATGTTGCTGGGATTTGATCATTTGGAGATTTCTTTCTTTCATTGCTGGTTGGCCACTTTTTATTTTTTATTATTTCTTCTGTACGTTGACAAGTTTTCCTTAAAAGGCTGTTCAAAAATGAAAAAGGCAGTCCGAATCTAAAATTTGCTTTTCAAATTTTATCTTCCAAGACATTGGAAGTTAGTAAATAAAAATCCAATTGAACTTCTATACATTTGGTAAAAAATTTCTGAAATTATAGGGGAGTTCCCTGTTCTTCTCTTTCGCCAAACCATCTGCAATTAGTCGATTTCTTCTTTTAAATTTTATGATGAGTGACTTGATTTAATAGAATAATGGTACTCGTCTCTTCTCTTAATATTGTCTGCTTAAGCCGACTTTAGGATGCTTCTTGTCATGTCTTTCCTATACTGATGAGATGACTTCTGCTCCCTTCTTTTTGTAGGGTACTTCTGCCCAGGCTCCTTATACTCTGGACTAGGTAGGGCCTCATCCTCTTTCTTCTTCTAACTGGAGCTTAGCACCTCTCAGGAGGAGGAGGTTTAGTTTAGGCTAGTTTATGTCAGCCTAATTTTAGACTTATGTCTAGTTACGCTAGCTTATTTAATGCTCGTTTGGTGGATTAACTAATGCTTAAATCTCTTATTTCATAATTTAAACCTCAACTAAACATGTTACATATATCTCTTATTAGAAATAGGGAGCGGTCCAATAGATATCCAATCAAATTTGATCCGATATCTGGTTAGAACCGTTTGATCTGTATTAAGATTCATATACATCAATCAAAAAGTTATCAGCATACATTTTGATGCTGATAAGAAACTCTAATCAGACATTCGGTCTTATGTTCATCGGGCCGCCTCCCATTCCCTCTTACTTAGAGCTCACATTTATAAAGGGTCCGTAACTGCTGCTATTCCCTCCCCTGATAATTTGTAGTTTGTGAGAGAATTACAGATAAAAGCTGAATTTAAGAATCAACAGAAACTTGGAATGTTGCAATTATTTCTGTTGTGCACTCGTTAGCAGGTAAATTAATATTTTTACGCATTGAAAAGGATATAATGGCTATTATTTATAAAGGAGACCACACAAGTTTTAATTTTGACAAATTTAACAATCTTATTTAGAGAAGATCTATATTATTAACGCATTGTGTCTATAAAAAAATAATAAATTTAATGTATGTTTCATCTAACTTAAGTTTCGATAGTTTAAAATTAACTGTTAACAATAATAAATTTGTATAAAATTTAATTGTTATGCTATGAATATCCTCAATAACATAATTGTAAGTACTTTTCAGTTTTTAATTTTATTTATTTAATTTTAAATAATTGTCAAAATTACCATGCATATTGTGTATGTCTCTCATCTCATCATATATTTACATCAGAATAGATTTAGTAGAATGTCAAGAAGAAAGACTTTAGTATTCTATTACGTAGAGTGTTTTAGGACGAAATTATTTATAAGTTTCTTTTTTTAAAGATTTATGTTATTATAAATAAGTCAGTTGTACTCTATATAATTGTGAAATTCAAGTAATACAATCTCTTGTTTCTCCTTTATTTTTGACATCTCTTTAGAAACTCTAACAAATTGATATCAGAGTCACATTCATTGTCGACAGTCGCTCGGTGATTTTAGGATTCAGATTCGTTATTCCATTGTTGTTGAGGATTTCAAAGTCGTCTCTGTGTGCATCGTGAAGAAACAGTTCAGGCGTCGTTGAGTTTTCTTGGAAAATCGTGCAAAAGGGTCTATGAGCCGCCATACTCAAAAGTTTTGGTGAGTTGCCTTCATCATCGACCTATTCAAGCTCTAAGCACAGAAATCTAAAATTGCAACTATTACAGGGAAAAATTATACATCAAGGCTGTCACACCCCCGATCCGGAGGTGCGACAATTCCTACCGCGTCTATTTACCATTCAATATACATAACATAAGGCGTGGATCTTTTTATGTATTGCCAATAGCATCCATTATTCTTTTCCCACATCCCAATTTATTTATAATAATTATCTGAAATTTTACAGTGGATGATGCTAGAGATATACTCTCTGCACCCTGTCAAATATAATAAACCCAAATCCCATACCTGTAGGTGGCCCTGCAGTTAATTATAACCCCAAAATCGTTTCTCTGTCTTCGTCTAACAAACCTGTGAATCCCACAAGGAGAAACGCGTGAGAAATAATAAATTATTCCTCAGTGCTAATTGCCACTCAGGTTATTTGATTTGAATAACCTAACAGTTCATTTCATAATAACGAATGCAAATGCTTAATAACAGTATCCAATTGAACAACAAAAATTACATAAATAAATCATAACTCTAAGAATCTTATCAGAATAAATAGTTTGGGTCAAAATCTTTTAAACCATAAAGTCTGGTAACGTTTGGTTTCTTAACTTTACAATTTCTAGTCTGGTAACACTGACAGATACAATAACATGTATATGTCGTGTTATGGCTTATACTGTTCTAACTATCCTGATAATTTGTTAACAGAAACAATACATAATCAATATCTCAATACTGTCATTATCGGAAAGAAAATCAATGATAAGACAGTTCTAACTATCCTGACAATTGGTTAACAGAAACAATACGAAATCAATATCACAATACTGTCATTATCAGAAAGAAAATCATTGATAAGACAGTTACCACAGTTCATTAGTCTTACAGTCACAATTCATATTTATTCAATATCCCCTACCCAACCGGTACTGGGTTCAGTTGGGGCCATTCACCATATGCGCATAAGGGTCCTGGAGTAAAGTCTAGTAGCTAGCTAGACTTTACAATATATTAATCATTTTTCTCTACTATATGGAGGTTCAAGGATTACAATATTCAATATTCAATCAATTCAAGTACTGTGGTTTCAATCAATCAGATTTCAATAAGAATCAATCAATCGATAAACAATATCAACATGACAGTCAACAGACTTACCTGTAATTCAGTTTCAATTGTATTGGGCTATGCATATGATGTAACATTTCAATTAATGTAGTCAATCAAATATTCAAAATGTACAACGAGTTACGATTTAATTTCTAATCATGAATCTCAGACTAATCCAATAACCGAGCACCTGATATCGTAGGGCAACAGGTGAGATCACCAATAATCTTTTCCTCCTGAACATTCTGTCTCATCTGTACCCTTTCGTAATTACGCCCAATACCAACGTTGAATTCAGAAAGCAACAACAAAGAGAAACCACCAATCCAATCATAAGGTGTTCAAGCCGTCAGAGAAAGAGGCTTCTCTCTGTTGCCTTGCGAAGAGAGAAACAAAATAGCAAATTGGAAGAGTTCAGAGAGAGAGACGTAGAGGCAGGAAAAAGAGAAGCAAATGAGAAGATAAGAATGAAAATATGCGGGTCCCACATGCCTTATTAAATTAATTCCATTTTACTATTTAAACCCTTAAGTTTCCAATTTTGTCAATAGGTCCAAAAATAACTAAACAAGGACTAATAATATTATTGCAAGGTTTCAATTATAAATTTGTATCCATATGATTTCTAGCTCAAACGTTTGAATACTAATTTCTAAATATTTTAGAAATTTCAATTTAGTAACATGCACTTTATATCAGTCAATTTGATACTTAGAGTATATCATAGTTATTCACATTGAAATACTTATCTTGTTAATTTATTCTGTACAATGATACTTCACTTTAAATTTTACCTCTGAAAATAATGAAAAATAAAATCAGATGTTTCGTATATTTCTTTCAATTATTTATTTTATATTTGTATTTTGCATATTGTTACAAAGGCCGATTGTTTTAAGCTCAAGGATAAACAGAAGACAGACGGGAATGATATTTCTTCAAGCGATACTTATTTAATTGAAATTCAAGTTGATGATGTGCTTTAGGGGTTTATTTTGGAATTTTGTTTCATGATGAGATTTCAAATCAAGGGAATGATTGTTGTGTATGTCTCTTATCTCATCATATATTTACATCAAGTCTCGATTTAGCAGGATGTTAAAATTGATAGGCTATGTTTGTCAGACATATTAAGGAGGAAGATTTTAATATCTTAATATGTAAAGTATTTTAGGATGAATTTATTTATAGATTTTTCTTTTTAGAGATTTATATTATTATTAATAAGTCAGTTATACTCTATGTAATTATAAAATTCAAATAATACAATTAAGTTTTCTCATAAAATTATGTCTCTTGTATCTTCTTTATTTATGACCTCTCCTTAAAAATCCTGACATATCAAATAACAACGACCCTTTCCCTTGATATAAATTACCTTAAGAAATTCTTTTAAGTAAAAAAAAAAAAAAAAGAAGTTTTCGTAATGTGAAGTCATCATCTCACTTTTTTTTTATTATACACTTGTAATAGTAATAGTTACTGAGCTATAATATACAAAAGCAATTGGTAGACATATTCCACTCAATAAAAAATTAAGGAAAAATGTTACACATATATATTTTTTTTATTATTTAAAGGCCCGTAGGCTGGACATATATCTTTTAGCAAACAAGAAGGAATGGTGGACATCGATCAAACTGTAATTAAAATATATAAAGACACCCATCAAGATAGCGTAATTAACAAGGTAGACAGATACCCTCTAAATAAAAAGAGAAAAAAATGTTAGAAATAATTTTCTTTTGACAAACAAAATATATGGTTGACATAATTTTATAAGCTCTTCAGAGGAATAAAATAGACCGATATCTACAATTCGACATGCACAGGGGAAACCATATTTGCAATTTTACCAACAAAAAAAGAAACAGGAATATTCAAAACAAAATGAAAAATGTGCCTCGCTCCAAAAAAAAATTAAAATAAAGAAAAATAAAACAAGCTAGATTAATGTGTTCTAGTAATGACGCGAAGCGCATGAGGCGGAGGCAGAAGCGCCGGTGGCAAAGCCGTTGTAAAAGGGAGGCAGCGGAGCATCCACACACGCATCCGCCGCGGGAAAGGCAACGCGTTCGTCAGCATCAGCTGCTCGAGCACCTTCGCCACGGCCTCGGTGTACTCTCCCAGTATCTCAGCCATTGCTCCGACCATAATCATCTCTTCCTGATCTTGTCTATGTATCTGATCTCCTTGGTTGGTTTTTCTGTGTGTTTGTCAAGTGTGTAATTCTTAGGTGGATTTTTAAGGTGGTGTTGGATTCTATTATAAGAAGAGGTTTAAATAGGGAGGAGAAAATCAGAAAAGTGGCTTGACTTGGTTCAGTTCCTGTTTAGCAAAGCTGGAGATGTCCTGGTCTTATCTCCATTTTCGCAAGGCGCGGAGAGTTCTGCTTTTGTGGGTAAATATATTGACAGTATAGTTTTGACTTCATGCAGCGCATGAGTCATAGTGCAGCGCTGTTTTATTTTTGTTGTCTGTGTGCTGTATGAAGTAAAATCAGCACTGTCAATATTTTTAATTGTCATGCGTTCTTTTTAAGCTATTTTGGGCAAATGCTATGCCGCTTTAAAAAGATATAGAACAAATTTATCATTGTCCCTTGTATTTAGTAGTTTTAACATTAGCTTTGGATATCCTTTTCTACACATGCCATATATTTATAGCTGTATACCTGTATCTTTCTTAATATGCTCATATTATTAGTTGGAAGTTATTTTTATGTAGTAAAATGCGCTTTCTGATTTTTTTTAATGAAGTTTCCGGTAAAAGGTTCTTTCTACTAGCTAATGGAGCTTTAATCGATGCTTAATTAGAAATATATTAACTGTCATGGTTTGTGATTTTGAAAAAGAACTTTTACATAATTGCATACTAATTATTCTAGTCCAATTATTTTTCAGATAAAAAAATAAAAGTGAAATATCGAGATAATATATATCAAAATACAAAACATCACTAGGGGTTTTATTAATTAGTCAATCACTGAAATAATTTGCTAATTATTGCAGATTCTAAAGGGAAAATGGATCCTTTTCATATTGGAACAAATGGAGAGGATTTAAAAGTTTGGATTATTTGGTCCGTGGTTTTGTTTCTACGGAAAAGGTTTTGTAGACTCTGGTTTCAGTCTTTTTCTTCTTTAAAATTTGTGTTCTCTATCCGAAGCTTGTCTTACGGGTTTCTTTGGTTCGGTGTGCGCCGATTCTCATCTCCCATTTTTTAAACAATTTTCATACGAGTACATCAGAAACCATCCACATATACACCTGTATATGTATCTAAAATTTCATTTCCGTGCAACATTAAGAGTGAGGTTACGTACTATGTATAGCGTATATTAGTATGTATTTTGAAATAAATATCTCTATTTTTAAAATTTAAACAATCTATTCTATTTAAACCGTTTAACATAATTTCCGTAAAAATTGTGCTCATAGATCAAATTTTATATTTTTAAGAATTTTTTGACTACTTTTTTGAAATAAGTAGAAAATCATTACTTTTGAATGGCTTAGAATATTTAGATCAAGTGATTTTCTACCATCTAAAAAAACAGTAAAAAGTTTCTAAAAAAATTATAATTTAGTCTGCAAGTAAATTACGTTGAACGGTTCAGATTGACTGTTTAAACTTTTATAACGAAAATATTAATCGTAGTACGAACCAATTTGTGGTATGCATAGTAACATAGCCTCACTCGAATATTAATACTATTTAATGACAGGTATTATATTATGTAATATCACCAGAACTTGTAACGAGTATTGAAAATCAAGAAAACATCATAGATGAGTCATATACTCATATTAGACACAAGCTACAGTTTCCAAAATGTAAAAGAAATTAATTGTAGTAAAATATAATTGATAAAAAAATTCGGACCTATATATAAAAAAAATGAAAAAAAGAGAGTTCAAAATAGCAAAAAGAAGACAAAGTTTAGAAGTGACATAATTACATAAATCAATGATGGAACGGTTGCACTGAGTATAAGTGTGATTATATAAAACAATTATGTCTAGAGAATCTGATTTATTCCTGCACAGTGATCATATTGCTTTGTAAACCAATCAGTGCATAAATAAGGTGTACAATAGCACATCCAATAATAATGAACAATTGGGGCTTTCGACTTATATAATAATTAGGAAGCTGATAATAGTACCTGCGCTACATATCCGCACTGTACCCGCACCATAACTACTATAACTACCTGGGGGGACCGCAAAAACTCCAGCATTGAATTTTTTTCTAAAGTATTAATGCCTATGTAAGAAAATATTTATACCTATGTACGGAAGTATTTATACTTATGAGGTGAACAATTTTTACGTAAATATTATTTCTCCAACCAAATCTCTCAAACATACCCGCACCATAAATATCTGTGGGACCACTCAAACTACATGGGAGACCATACACGTTTTTAGAGATGGTTTTTTTTATTCGTTCAATCTCGTCCATAATTCTGACAATCTGTGAGAAATTTTGCGAATGTAAAACCACGAACGTCTTCTACGCAATTTTCTCTTTCGAATGAGATCCATGATGACGTACTTTCGGGCTCGTCGACACACAAGTATTTATAACTCGTCGTGCAAGTATTTATACCTATACTTCTAGTATTTTTTACATATGACACTGAATGACGTCTGAAAGTATTAATATCAAGCACTGCAAGTATTTATACCTATGCACTGAAGCATTTATACTATGTGGTCAACTATTTTTGTTAGAAGAAGGTTGACACATGAACAATTGGAGAAGGTTGATGCAGTGATACGGGGTTTCCACTACTTCATTAGAGGAAGGTTCACACGGGCATGATTGGGGGGCTGGAATAGGGATGATCATAACAAGTTACGCATCAAAATATTAATATTTTATTTTTCAAGTGTTATTATCTTATCTTCAAAGTATTTATATCTATGAAGGTTGACGCGGGAATGAGTGCATGGACTGAGAAAGGGGACCATAAAAGAAGAATGTTGCAGAGATTTTAAAATAATAATTAGTGGAGATCATATAATTAGTGGGGACCATATAATATCTTTTTAGAATAATAATTAGTGAGGACCATAGTACATAATTTCTCTAAATAGGGTGTAGGGATTTTTGGGGTACTGAAGTGAGGGTACTCAAATAATTAATCTAATAATTAATACAGTCAAAGACGGCCATTAGAAATTTTATTTTGGATTTAGCTAATAAATATTGATGGATAAGGTAATAAAGTATTACCATGATAGGCCAGCTAGGGTTCTTGTTATATAAATAATGGATCATAGAACTGGGATGGAACTGATTTTGATTTTTTTTACTTCAATTTGTTGGCCTCAAGTTAGTATAAAGTTTTGCCAAAATAAATATATTATCGTATATATATATTTCAATTATCGTACTCTCAGAAAGTATCATCCTGAATTCCCGGGGAATAAAATAAATTAGTACAGTATGGGTTCCTCGTGATGGTAGAGTTTGCAATTTTGTATTTCAAGGAGATTTGTAATATTATGGGCAATTTAAAGATTAAAATGTGAAATCTAAACCTTGGTCTTATCCGTTAACAGTAACAGGTCGAAGTCTGGCAATCTCCACCCATAGAATGATAGAACCCACGTCATAATTTCGTATACAAAACCACTAGCCTGTACCGGTTTAAAATATAATAAAGAAAACGTAGAACAAACAGAGAAATTTGGTACTGGAGTTGTCCGGTACTTGCGTAGTTGCGTACTGTCACGTGTACAGTGGGAAAAACGTGCCGCCGTGCTGTGACTAACACGCCGTGACAAAAATTACGAGGGGTAGTCACGGCACGCGAGTCACGCCGTGACTCGCGTGCCGTGACTAAGTCGTGCCGTGACCAAACATGCCGTGACTAAGTCGTACCGTGACCAAACGTGCCGTGACCGGTTACGTTAGTCACGTTTGATCGCATTTAACGTTTTAAAAAAAAATATGAAACGATTCTTTAAAATTTAAAATGAAGAATTAATGTTGAAAGAAAATATTGATGCTAAAAACATATTTTTTTGTTCAGAATTTAGAATTATTGTTTGAAAAAATAATTCAAAAAAATTTAAGTGCCGTGACTACCGTGCCGTACCGTGCCTGCCGTGACTGGCGTATCTTCCGTGTCTACCGTGCCGTGCCGTGACTAAGGCAATTTCCGTGTCGTGCCATGCTGTGTCTTCTTTGCCAACAATTGGTCACGCCACGCGAGTAGTCACGGCACGTAACCGACATGCGTGCCTTGCCGTTCCGTGACGGAACCGGCTCCGCCGTGCCATTTTTCCCACTCTAGTCACGTGTGTTTATTTGACCCAACTCCAACTCCACCTTAACAAATCTTATCAATTCCAAATCATTTGTAATATTTCTTTCTACTGGACTAAATTGAATATATCACATGGTCTCGGTCAGAACTTCAGAATGTACCAACCTTGGATAACAGCTTGACATGGGACTAGTGTATTGAAAAGGGGCCGGCTCGGGTCGGTCCGGTCCAAACCCGCCCGGTCTCCGGGTTGACTCGGGCACGGGTTAGTCCGGGTCAACAGGTTGAGTCGGGTAGGGAGGGTCGGGTTTGGTTTTGAGTCGGCCAACCCTTACCCGGCCTAAACCCGACGGGTTAGGTCAGGGCGGGGCGGGGCTGGTTGGGTCGGCGGTCCGGTCCGGGTCGGTTCATTTTTTTTTTTTTTTTTCTGTTTTGTTTGGGGGGTTTTTGGCTGTTTTTTTTTCAGTTTTTTTTTTCCTTTTTTTTTTTATATTTGAACTCAATATATTTTTGTTATAACAAAATCAAATTATGTTAAAACCGAATTTTTGGATAATTGGTCGTGATATTTTTTTATTTTTTTCTGTGTCAAAGATTATAAATCATCTAATTAATTCACCATTAAATATTTCAATAGAATCAATATATCTGAAGCAATAACTGCGCTTCTAATATTTTCAACACATATTTATTCAAATACAAGAATTATTCAAATGTTATGCATATCAAAAATAGTTAAATCGATAAAAGAAAATTAGGAAAGGAACTGGTCAAATTTCACCTTTATTTATAAAAATCCACAATATATGTTAGTTTTGAACTTGACTTTTCACAAAAATAAATAATATTATATGTTACAATGGTAATTGAAGTACTTAAACACGTATATACTTTTTCAGATATGAAAACTACATAGTCAAATATAGTTATAATTCTTCTATTTTAGTTTCTTTTTTTATTTCAAATGCAGCAGGTGTAGTACTGCATGCATATATGTGTTTCATTCCCTGCCTAAAAGATTTTTGACAGTATCACTTTAATTGGCACAGAGGCTGGCGCCACAGAAGGCTGCATGCATATTTCAAATTCGGACAGGTTGACCCGGGTTGGGGCGGGTTGGCTCGGGTCCCGTCGGGTTTAGGTCGGGTTCACCCGGGTTCGGCCGGGTTAGACCGGTTTGGGGTCGGGTTTAGGGTCGGGTCGGGTTTAGGCCGGTCCAGGTCAGGTCCGGGTAGACGGGTTGAAACGGGTGGGGTATAGGCGGGTTACGCCCAGAAAACCGCATCCGACCCTAGTGAAACCCGGCTCACCTGTTAGGACGGTCCAGGTCGGGTTTTAAGGTCGAGTTCGGGTCACGGGTTTGCCCGGTCCGGGTCGACCCGCCCGGGTTTAATCAATACACTACATGAGACCGCACAAAGAAATAGTATAAAGGATTTAATAGTCTTTATTAGAGTATAATGTTATCAAGCTCACCAAGTTAACTCAAAAATCTATTGAATTGACTTTAAATAAAAAATTCAAACAATTAAAACTGATCAATTTCACAAATAATGTATTTACATATCAAATTTATAAATTTTCAAATTAATTTAGTCTAAAATCACATGTTCAAAAAATGATGACAAATAAATACATTAAAATTAATTTATAAATTTTTTCTATCACTTGATTTTATACTAAAATAAATCGAAAGTTTATAAATTTAACAATAAATGCATTACTCGTGAAACAAATCGATTTCAACCGTTTGAATTCAATATATGAAGTTATTTCTATAAATTTTGAAATTAAAAACAACAAAAGACTTGGTGAACTTAGCACCCCAGTTCTACTCGGCTTAATTATGGATTTTGCGTCCATTTTGCAGAAGGGAAAAAAGAAAATTTTCAAAAACTTTTTATAAACTTTTAAATAAAGATTTTTTCTTGGTTTTTAGTTTGCTGAAATATGTTGCAAAATATATAAATATTAACCAGAGTTCTAAATACTATAGCTTTTTCGGACTTCAAAAACTATAACGCTATCAACAGCTTTTCTTATTAATGATTCTAAATAGCTAACTATGTTTGCACTATAGCTTTTTCGGACCTTAAAAGCTATAGCGCTATAATCGCTATTTAGAACTTTGATATTAACACATTCAGAAATAGTGAGTACATATATTAGCATCATTAATCAATGGACTAGGCGAAGTAACAGGCTCTTACGGATTGCCCTCCAAGAAATAAGAAGACGCGACTTATATCAATACAAAATGAAATAATACATTTTCAATATTTTGTGACGAATCTCTCATTTATCATAATTAACCTTACAATTTGCCTAATGTATCCTCCAAGATGATGCGCTCAGCTGGTTCCGATTATCTCACTATAAGTAGACTTGATTTTGTCAACCAACGCTTCCCTATAAAAAAATTCCAATTTGAAGCATTATCCAAGACAATTGGAGATTCTTCATAACAACAATTGAAAATAGGTTTATTTATTAGGTTGGTTGGTTGCTGCCATTGTTTATATAATTCAGGGCACCTATACCAGTAGTGTTCGGTTCATACCAGCAGTGTACATAATCAGTGCTATGCTGCTTCTATAGCAATTAAGTCTTGAGTAAATCCAGAGATGGAAAAAGAATAAAAATCTGAGGGGCTGATTTGAATCTTGCAACAAATACATACATGTTGGTACCATACCAACACAGTTATTATGCATCACTTGGTAACTTCCTGGTGGCAAAACAGATAATAAAACTTTGAAATACAATACCTTAGATAATGGTACATAATTAGGTTTAAATGGAATTACTAAAAATAAATAAATAAATATAGGCAAGTCAGTCTTACCTGTCAGGCTTGAAGACCAGGTTGCTATACACAAACCACTATTACAATTGAAAAAAGAGGCAATTAGATTAAAGTTAGAACTATAATTGATATTTTATCGAATATGCAAGTGAGAGAGAGAGAGAGAGAGAGAGAGCTTACAGCAGTATAACCAATCCCTACAAGCTCAAGGACACCTGGCACCACTGGAAGCCTATCAATGGCCTGACAAAATCAAAAGAAAAAAAAAATAACTAATACAATGTCTAAATTATACATACGCAGAATTGCAAACACTCTGGATATAGATCGATGTTGCTACAAACAGTTTCCCACCATAATACCACTAATCTAAATTCTATTTAAGGGTTCTGAGCTGTTCATTGTAATCTAAAACAGCAAAAGCAAGAGTCAAATTCAATTTAATTTTTCATAGCAGCATCTCAGACTTATGGTAAAACAATTAAAATGAATGGTTACAAAGACACCATGTCTCACAGTGAACAGCTTGGATCACCTTTCCAAAATTAAGGAAGTGGGTGGAGAGGTATTAGTATAAGTGCCTTTGTATTAAAAAAAAGAAGTAAAATACTGTGGTCATGCTAAATTTAAAATAACCAGTTCATATAAGAAAATGCTATCTACAATTGGCAACCCCAAATTTTTCTATGGACAAGTATAACGATAATTTGAAGCATTACTTCATCACCTAAAAGAATCACTCACCGAAATCATACCAGTAGCACTCCAAAGAACAATGATACCGACAGCACCTAGTGTAGCCACTGCATACTTATCCTCCACTTTATCCCACTGTCTACATAAATTTTTACAGCAATTATAACCCGTGGCATAATTTGAATACAAAATAGTTACCCACACAAAAGATAGCACAATTAAAAATACAAATTAGACACAACATATACACAATGGAAAATTTCTCAATTTTAATTGAAATGATTTATACACTTGCCAAGAGAATTTCTAGATGTTGTGAATCAATTGAAAATGAGAATCTTTTGAACTTTCAATATTGTCCCTATTGGTTTTCACCATACAGTCTCAATTTTGATTCCATCATTAATCTAAAAAAAAGGAGCTAAATTGCATATAGAAAAATCTGACCGTATCTTGCAACTTTGTAACTATTTCGGGTAGCTCGGTGGAAGCCTCCTCTCCAGTGGCCTTCACTGACACATTATTTGAAATTCTCAGACCTAAAATAGAAAGGATCAAATCAACCAGGCGGCGTATTTTAGCAGGAAAAGAAGTAGTCAAATGCTCAAAAAGTAATGTACTCTGGGCCCGGTTTAACGACACGCCACCAAGTGGCGCTATGGTAGAGAAGCTGACGTGGCGTCGAAGAGGCCTTGCGCCGGAGAGAGAGGCAGAGGCGAGGCCAGTCGCGAAGCTGGTAATGGCAGCTGTAGCCATTGCTCCTTCCACTAGCGACCTCTGTTCTTTTTGGGTTTTAAAACTGTTTCGTCGTTAAAAGTTTGTCGTAATTTGTGAACGTGAGAAACGTGAGTCGGAGGCACAGTAGAGGGAAATCGGAGGTTGTGGCGATGGCGAGAACGAAAAAAGAGAGAGATCGGATAAGAGGGGCCCGGTGGATCTCTACTCGCCACGTATATCCTCTTCAGGTATTCCAGTACAGCCCAATTTTATGTGTGACACGAAAATAGCCATTTTTAATGTCGATACGTAGGCCTAAAAATGGCCCAAACCGGTTCTCTCTCTCTGGATCGAGTCCTCTGTTGGAAGGACTACATAGCACCTTGTGTGGCGAGTCGCCAAACTTTACAGCGCAGTATATTAGAAATTAGAATGCATGCTTGTTTATCATTCCCATACATATTTGTTTATTATGCCGATGCATATTTGTCTATTGTTCGATACATTCCTGTCTATTTTATTAAAACATAATTATGGACAACTATTAAGTAATTATGACCAAATCAAAACAAGTTTCGAAAATTATTAACAACTATCAGAATTTTCCAAACTTATTTTTATAATTTTCTCAAATGTACACTTGACGATTATTCAATGCACATTTGGATATTACAATATCGACTTGACTATCGCATAATGTACTGACAATTGTTTAATGCACATTTGAATTCAATATATACTTGATTATTACATAATGCACACTTTCTTATTCATATTTTTTTTAAAGTTGGAAAAAAAAAGTTAAAAGGTGTTTTGGGATTGAAGACTAGGGGGTGCATATAATATTCTTTATTCCATTGAATAACCAGAAGGTTAAATAAGGAATAATAGTACACAAACTTCATTGCTTCGAGTAGTTCTTGGACATATTCTCTAACCAAATGTCAAGCAAATATTTGAACCCCTCTTGTATTCTTGGTTAGTGCAGTCGCTCTAACTATTGTTCTATAGAGCACTTATTTCTTGAATTCCTAATGAATTCCATTTTATTATCTCCATTACCAACTTTCACCCAAAAACATGGATCAAAATCAAAATCTCACCGCATTCTCTCGCTCCGCCAAAATTTTCTCACACCAAAGTTCTACCAATGCAACACCTCAAAATGTATGATGCAACCTATGCTGTACTCAAAACCTCTGTTAGTTGCAGCACGGGGAGGCACAGGCACTAACAATGCAGCTCAAGAGCCTCCTTCCCCTTTACAAGATTTGGTACATAAATTTTATACATATCTAAATAGTAAAGATGTGAGAAGATTGGAGAAGCTATTTGATCCAGCTTGTGTAATAGAAGATGAAGCATATTACCAACCTCTAGAAGGACAGGTAAGACATTCAACAACATATATTATCCATTGTTCCAAAATACAAAACTAAATGAAATGTGTATTTGTATAATTTGAGTGCAGAATGTTCACAAATTCTTTGAGAAATTAACAGAGGCCATGGGTCAACATGCGGTTTTCGCCATCGATGAAATTTGTGAGGGAGATGAATCTAGCATTACAGTAATGTGGCACCTTGGTACATATCCCTATTTCAACAAATAAACAAATTAATAAATAAATTTTCTATTATACTTTGCTTTTAATTTTTAATGTGAAAATATAATCCAATACTTGTGTAGAATGGAATGGAGAGTTCATACCCTTCACAAAAGGCTGCAGCTTGTATACATGTTCAGAGTACAATGGAACATTTCGTATAAGGTACAAAATTATCTGCAACAGAGTTTAGATGAAAAAAATATCTCTGTTCCATGAATAACATAAAGAATTGTTTAACAGGAGAGCTAATGTGTTCATCGAGTCACCATTTAAACCTGGAGACATTGCACTGGTAAGCCCCTTAATCATGCATACCAGTATCTGTACTGCAAATGCGCACTACATGTGGAATTTTGATACAGTATTGACTGAGCATAGCTCTCAATGAAATTAAATTAACACAAGTACATAATAGGAAACTTTACATAGGATAGAAAAATTGAACTGAATACCGCAAATTTTACACAAACTGTTAGTTAAGCTCTGCACTTGCCTTGACTAATGCTTAAAATGTTTAATGAAAATTTGTCTATTATTTTTCTCTCCCTTTATTCCAGGAAATGCTCAAGATAATTATTGCTCTATTTGATCGTTTTCCAAAATTGGCTAGGAGTACGTATCCTTTTACATTTAACCAGTAAATTCATATAATAACTGGAATACTCAAATGATAACTTTGAGTTTATTTTATTTTTGTTTGTAGGGTTCTTGAGAAAACCTGGTGCATTGGTGTTTTACGTGGTTAACTTATACAAGTTCATATTGGAGCCATGGATGCGCCCAATTATAGCGTATTATACCCTTATGTTGGCATACACAGTCAAAATACTAACCACTGTGGTTACAATTATATACAGCATGTTGAAATTATTCTTTTAAGCTTAGAGCAGAGAAGAAAAATGTTCATTTACCTTTTTCTCTTTCATACTGCAATTGGCAGGTAATTGTATAAAATTGTTGTTTGAATATGTTCCCCTGAGATAAATAAGGCCATGTAAGAGCTCAATCGAGGCTTAACTTCAAGATACATAATTCAAATTAAATTAATAAGTAAATCGAAAAACAAAAAAACGGTACACCAAATTGCAGTTGTATTGTCAGCTTTCATTCAAATTACTCTATATAATGTGTCACGATTACATCACCTGACCAGTTGACTTTGATTAGTGACCCTTAAACCTACCTCTCTGATCCCCTTTTCTCTCATCAAGACATGCATTTGCTCAGTTAAATCACACCTACCCGCATCATCATATAGACCCGCTAACAGCCTGTACAAACTCGGATATGAAGGATCCAACTCAATTCCTTTTTTTACCACATATTCACCAAATACCAGATTTCATGCTGCCTACACCAATCCAACAGAGACCTACAAATGGACAGGTCCATTTCATATGGCATGGTCTCCACCGTGCATGCTGCCTCCTCTAGCCAACCAGCACGACCTGATAAGTTTAGTAACACTTTGTAGTGTTTGCTTAACGGCTCTAGCCGGTGAATATCTCTCATAGACTTGAAATACTCTATAACCATATCCACTGAGACAACAATGTTACATGCATGTAACACAACTAAATAGTCTCTAGCGAATTGCATGTCTTCAGAACAATGGACAGGCCGACAGGGTATAAGAGTTGGGTTGAATTCCCAATTCACACTTCTCAGCCAATATAGAACATGCCTCTAGGCAGTGACCATGGTTAATAAACGCTGATATCAAAGTAGTCCAAGAAATTACATTTGGTTCACTAAGTTGGTGAAAGACACACAATGGGTCCCACAAATCAGACGAATATTTATTGTATAATAAAACTACCAAAGAGTTGCCAATGAATAAATCATGCTCTAATCCGACTTTAGCAATTCTCGAGTGGATCTGTGCTTCCAAGTCTCATGTTGAATGAACAAGCACCGATAAGTCTTGCGTAAGTGATAGAATTAGGACTTGTAGTGAAGCATTTTATTTCCCTAAACACTCATGGTGCATTTGTCATATCACAGCATTAGCAATTCATGTCAACTAGCATGGCTTTGAAGACATAATTCAGCTGTACTCCTTGATGGATAGATTGACAAATGACAATAAACCATCTTGCCTCTAGTTCCACTAGGGGGAGACATACATCAATTTGGAATAATTCATGTCGTTTATACACTCCCACAGCCTTTTCCCACTTTTCAGCCTCTTATAAAGAGATGTCATGGCTGTGTAAGAAATTGCATCTCTATAAGGCATTTCATCGAACACCTTTGGTGCAGAACTGGGTTCCTCAAGCCTCAATTAGAATTCATACAGAGCGCTCGAAACAACTGAATTTAATGCAAATCCGTGTTCCCAAACAAGCCCATGTAACTGTGAGCCCAATTCAAATGGCGGGTCTGCTGCAAAATTAGTACAGCAGCGCAAAACAGTTGAGCTCATGTGAATTCATCAGGAATTAATATCGCATTCGTTCTAATGCCCGTATTAGGCATGGGATGATATCGTAGTAGTCCATGTCTCCATGATGTGATATCCTTCTCCGAGACATTTCATCGAACAGTCTATGTGCATGACAAAGATCGGTTTTTTTCTTTGGTTAACATCCCGTAGGTAAAGATCGGTTCTTGAATAAAGGGACAAGAGAAGGTTGCTGATGTAAAGGTGAGAAGGGATAAACCCTAATTTGAGAAACGCTGCATTGTGTATACGTTCCTTGGATGAGCGATCTAACAGTTGGACTTCGCTCAAATCTCTCTAAAACAAAGGAGATAAAACAGTATCACATATGAATGAGCACTTAATTTTAAATTTCTCAGCCAAATTTTAGAAAAAAAATTGGATTTAAATTTCTCAGTAAAATTAAAAAAACATTTGAATTTGGGTATTGTAGGGCCCAGTCCGAAACGGAAGGCCCTTCCAGAAATTCTCAGAGGCACACGGACAAGCCGCGGCCAATGAGGGGGTTTGGAAATAGTTTTCAACCAGCAATTGACGCGCTTCGGTATGACCTCACTAGCTGCGTCATTGCCCCAAGCGCAAAGATGCCTCTACCCAGCCCCCTTCTTCGCCTTTTATAATTCCGCTACATGGGAGGAACTTTAGTCTAATCAGTGTGGGACTATATCGATGCTCCGGACTATCGTACTTCTGTTCCGGAACTCAATAAGAGGGCAATTTTGGGCCCGTGTCCTTCGAACCTACTATGAAGATTTCAACGAAAATAGATATGGGCCAGTAGACTTCATGAACGACACCAATTTAGTCCAATGGGACTTTTCATGGGAAAAGAAGTGTGCTTTCGCTCTCTCCGCAAATTGCTCTTCCCCTCCCAAAAGAGGAAGCAATGTACTGAACACAAGCACGAACACAACACAAGAGAAAAGGTTAATGGCAGAGCCGGGAGACCTACTGGCGGAGGCGATAGGCCACAGCCCGCCGGTGGGCCGGGTAGTGTTGATCGGAGACTGCGTGGAGATCAGTGGAGCCTTCCTGCTGCACCTCCTCCTCAAGCGCTGTCTCTCCCTTGATTCTTCCTCTGTCGTCTTTATTGCCCTCTCCCATCCATTCTCTCACTATGACCGCATCCTACGAAAGATGGTAAGTGTATGGGTTATGTGTTGATCGTGCTGTTCTTTCCATTTAACCTTTTTTACAAATACCTGCTGTGGTGCACACATTGTTAGTTCCTAGATTGATGAAATTGAAGTGCCAAATTTACTAATTTAGGTCAATGAATTCTACTTGATAAATTATTGGTTCCTGTAAAGGGTTAAGTGTGGTGAGCAAACTACACAATTCATGTCTTTATGCCTTTTTTTTGGTTCAGTCTTTTTCACAAACAGCTTCAGCGCAAGAAGACCAACTAATGTTAGTTGACAACTCATCAGTCTTTACACTTGTTTGCTTTTCTAATGTGATGTCATGTTTACTAATTCCACTCTTCAGGGTTGTAATCTATCAGTGCAAAGGAAGAATGAGAAGCTACATTTTCTCGGATTGCAAGATTTCTCAGGTGCGAATCTAGTTCGTTCAATTGGCATTGCAAATCTAATTTCGAATAATCTATGTTTAACAACCTCTATTGACAGCTGGATGTAAAGGAAACTCGATTGATCATGGCTTCTGTAAATTGTACAATGAGATTCGAAAGGCAGTGGAAGCTGCCAGATCAAAGGAAATCAAAGCAGGCTGTGTTTTTATTATGATAGATGATCTATCCCTTTTGGAAATAGCGGGAGATGGATCTGACAATGATGTATTAGACTTTGTGCACTATTGTGCCACATTTACCTCTAAAATGGTAAATAGCATAGCACTTCATCAATATTTCATTCACTCGATACTGATTCAACCAATAAGAAAATGTATCAGTAAGACGATGATACTTCTAAATTGCAACTCATTAATATTTTATTGAATTAGGATTGTTCGTTGATAATTCTAAACCATGACGATGTATATTCAAGTGAAGAAGCTCCTGGACTTCTGACACATCTGCAACACATTTCAGATATAGAAATAAAAGCGGCGCCTTTGAACACTGGTTTGGCTGCTGATGTACATGGACAGGTATCAACAAATTCTTATTTCATTTTGACTGTTTCTAAAATCTAATTGAGCATGCTAACTTGTATAAAATTGGTTTGGTAGTTGACAGTTGTAAACAAGGGGTTATTCAGTGATGTTAGGAGATCTGCACGCAAGATTTGGAATTTTCAGTTCAAAGTGAAGGAAACTTCTGTTGATTTTTTTTATCCGGGAACTCAGCTTTGAGATTTATGTAGTTCATTATCTAGTTTAGTGTTTCTTTGGTGGCAGATGCTTAAAGAAAACTATTGTGCTGTAAAATATGAAATTTTAACTTGTTTTAGGTTTCACTTTCTCATACCAATTTGCATTGTTGATTGTTGGGTCAGTTTCTTAGTCTGAATTCTGAAATCCATTCAGAACCTGTCAATGGCAACACTTTGTATCCTCTTCTTTTGTGAAAGTATTTTCTCATCATCTATCTTTGCAATTGTCAATAAACATTTTCTTTCCATTGTCGTAGAGCTTCCTGCATGAAACAAGGCTTTAAATGTATAATTTTTAGTAAAGGGTCTCCGAGACTAATAATTGTTATAGGAGTATGTAACCTAATAATTATAATTATAATAATAATTACATAATAGACAGACTCACAGACACACACCCACTGACCCACAGAGTACATGTACACAAAAATATCAATAACCTTGTATTCAGGAATTCGAAAAACAAAGGTAATTTTGGGCTTCTGGTCCTTTGGGCCATTTTGGAAGAAAACAAATTGAAAAGTATTTGTTGGACTATAACTATTAATCGAAGTGGCTTAACACATATGGTAGTGTTTGTTGAGACCTAAAGTTATGAAGGCCTAAGTCGGTCATTTCAATTTAGATTAGTTTAAGTTATTTATGTTTGGTTGAGGTCTAAAGTTATGTATGACCTTAGGCTATTAAGAAATAGTATTGACTAAAAAAGAGGGGGGAAACAATAAATAGTTGTTTATAGTAGGGCCACAGGGAGACTTAACTTTTAAGCTACCTGGAGAGGTGGCTTAAATTTAGAGACATAATTTCTATTTTGTTGTAGGGTACTTGTGTGTTTTGGTTGAAATAGGTATGTGCTTTAATACCTATAGTTAGATGTCTTTTATTTTGTAAGCTGGTACCAGAGTGGTGGTACTGGGTCTGATACAATATGTAATGGTTTTCTATTTAATGAAAATCGGTGGGATTACCCCACTTTTCTCAAAAAAGAAAGAAAGAAAAGATTAGAGACATAATTTTAGAGTTAAAATGATAAACTGATCTAATTAATTTGCATTTAATAGAAGAGACTTTTATTGGAATAACTGAGGTCTAAATCCCTTATTCCATGATTTAGGTCTCAACCAAACACCACCAGTAGACTTGAGCGGCTTGAGATAATTCAATTTAGGCTTTCAAAACTTTTCTCTTTTTGTATGCTTCTGTGAGGAGCTCAAGTGCACCACCTTGTGAACCCTAAACCCTAATCTTCTTCTCCTTCTCTGTCACTGCCCACTGAGCTTGTTTGCGGCTTGACGCCTATTCGACAAGGTTTTCTCTCTGCTTCTCAAATGAAACGATAAGACTGCAGTATATTTCCTTTCTGCTTTTCTAATGATAGATTATGGCAATGGTACAAACTGGGGCCCATCATGTTCTATGATATTGTCTGGTACATGCATATACTGGTTCGTATGGTGAATAATTCGGATATTATTCATAAAATTTGCCAACTTGTTTAGTTGATGGTGCAATTTGTTACTAGGGACACAACCATGTGAAGCTAATTAATTAATCTTTGCTGTATCTAGTGATTTGGTTTTATTTGCTGCAGCTCTCTTTGTGGGGCGAGCCTCCAATTGCCTAGGAAATATCACATTTACATAATAGACCTAAGTATATTAAAAACTGAAACAACCCTCTTTAAAAGCCTTTTGGTGAAAAGTTCAGGTGCTTGGAGTAACGCTGAGTAACTAGAATTGCTGACAAATTATTACTTAATAAACTATAACAGGAATTTTGTACTGGCACTGTGAAGTGTTCGGAGTGATCAAATACCAGGATGGAATTCCAACAGATGAAATTGCAAACATATTGTATACTTCTTGAGTTTATTCTCCTCTCTCTCTATCTGTTCTTTCAAATTTAAAGGTTACTATACTAAGAAAACAGCTCCTGATCTCAAAATCTGTGTTTCAGACCTTGCAATAAGAAGCAATTTAGTTCCGGAAACAGGACTACTTATTGGAAAGCAAGTTGAAATTTTAGATTGAAATATAGGCTATTAAATTAAATACAATATCAAGAGATGTACATAAATTTCAAAAATGATCACACATAATATAGTAATTTATGTCATGCATTGACTGAGATAGATCCCATACACAGATGAAACAATCCATGAAAACATTGAATGCATCAATTTTATAATCCAACAAAAAACTTGAAAAAATGGATCCGACAGATAAAACAGTACAAGATGCGGCATAACTTACAAAATAGAAAATCCAACTCTCTTTATTGATTATAAATTTGCCCAGAAAGACTTTATCTGCAATTTGATGCTTCTTTATTAACTAATTCATTAAATTTATGTTTTAAGGTGAAGTATCTTATGATTGCGCTCCTCTCAGTATATTCTTTGTTTCCAAATGAATGCTTTTCTTCCAGCTACTAGTTCCATATTGGTAGGTCCATATACCGATGGACCTTAAAAGGCCCAGGCCTGGCCCGATAAAGCACTCCTAGATTTAAAATACACAAAAGGCCGGCCCAAAATAGAATGAAATAAAATAGGCCCCCTCCCCCTGCAGAAACAGGCCACGATCAAGAGAAGCCCGGGATTCGGACCCCCTCCCGGGGCCAGCCCGAGGTCAAGAGAAACCCGGGATTCGGACCCCCTCCCGGGGCCAGCCCGAGGTCAAGAACTGCCCGGGATTCGGACCCCCTCCCGGGGCCAGCCCGAGGTTAAAAGCCTGAGACTCGGACCCCTCACAAGGGCCAGCCCGGAGTCTAATAAAACAAGGCTCAAGGCCTAAGCATGCCGAACAGCCAGAAAAGGCCGACGTATGGCCTCGCTGATCCGGCTTGCGCCAGAATGTGCGGACATGATCGCCTATTATGCGGACGCCTCCAAAACAGTCACGCGGGCCCCCATCATTAATGATGACAAGACCCCGCTACAGTAAAGGGGACCCCTATTTAAGGCAGAGAAATCCCCAGAAAAGGGGACCGCATTCATTACAACCAGAGGAGGTATTAAAAAGGGTTAGAGCGTTAATACCCCTCCGACACCCCGCGTGTCCACCCTCTCGGCCCGATTCGCCCGGACCGGGACGAGCTACACTTTCGGCAGCTAGCCACTGCGCGGCCTGTTTCCCAGGAACAGGACGCTCACACGCCTTACTGGACCGAGTCCAAGTACGGCCCGGCCCCCTTGGGAAGGGACGTATCAACCACCGTGGGGCCCCCAGCCTCAACTGAGCAAGATGACTTCCGCAACCAAACAAACCGATATGGGCAAGATCGCCCCCGAGGAGGAAGCCCGCCGGGCGGAACAATCTAACCGACGAACTGAGAACGTGAAGCCCCCGACCGATCTAACCTCGGGCGTTCCACCCAAAGCGTCCTCGAAGAAAACTCCCCGACATGACCCGACTGTGGGGGCAACGAGCAAAAACCCCCTCGATAAACTGGGTCAGAAGACTTCCAACCCGATCATCCCGCCGAACTCCTCCCTGGGCATGCCACCCGAAGGGGCACTGGTTAACCCATCCAGGATGAATTTGGAATCCCTCGGAGTCTCCACACCAATTGTAAGGCCGACCGACTCGACTATAGTAACTGCCCAGGCCACCGGGCCGATCGGATCCACCCCTCAAAATACACAAAACCAGATGGTTTATGCCCAATACCATTCTCCGTACGTCCCCCAGTACGTGTACTCACCTCCCTACAACTATCCTCCGTACCAGCAGTACGCTCCCCCCTGCTCACCGTACCCAGCCACCCCCTTAGCACACTACCCTCCGCAGGCCGATCCCAACCTGCCCTACTATCCCCAAACTCCCACCTCAGCTCCCGGGATACGAATGATTCACCCCCCACCGCCCGTAGTGCAATTAATCCGAACCGGGCCTGGATCGAACAACCCGGAGCCCAGTCTGCGCAACACAGAAGGCGATTTCGACAACCCTGACCCCGAACTTGAGACCCTTGCAGGCGAGGGGGAAACGAGGCGGGGTGGTGGATCACGGCGAAGGTTATCCTTTGGGGCTGAGCGGGAAGAAAGCGAAGGCTCATCCGCGGCGGCCAGCTCGAGAAGGAGTGCTGGTCGAGCGAGAACGGAGCGGACTCGAGAAGGCCCCGTCAAACAAGCCGAGGAACGGTCTCGTCACTCGAGGAAAGACGATCAGTCCCACCATTCGAGGAAGGATGATCAGTCTCGTCACTCACGAGAAGAGCGTCGCCAAACACCCCTGAAGAGGCGGCGAAGGCCACTCACCCCGCCAGAAGCAGCAGGAGTGGACATGGTAATGATAAACACGATGATCAAGAAAGGGGTGGAGAAAGAGATGGCTAAGAGGGATAGAAGGAGAGCAGGGACTCGTTCCGGGTCGACGAATATTTTGGAAGGACCATTAGCCCCGGAACTTTACAAGGCCCCCATGGGTGACTTCAAGTACCCTACTGGCCTTCCCTGTTTTCAAGGTAGTGGGGATATCCAAGACCCCCAGAACTTTGTATACGGGTTCTACGAAAGGCTCCGACTACATGGAGCGTCGGACGCTGTCGCGTGTCGCATTTTCACCACCTGCCTGACCGGGGAGGCTTGGGAATGGTACATGAGATTAAGGCAAGGATCGATAAAGACTTTCGATCAACTATCAAGAGCTTTCCTGACCCGCTACGACATGCTCCGGCCCCCACGAGCGACATGTGACTCCCTGTTGAAGCATGTTCAGGGACCCCAAGAAGCAACTCGGACCTTCGTAAACAGGTTCGTGAAGGCCTCTAGGGAGGTCCGCAACTACAGTGAGGACATCGCCCTGGCGGCCATACTGAATGGACTTTGGCAAGGAGGACCGGGCACCCTCCGGTACGACGCCCGAAAAAGAGAATTCAAGAGTTTACCTGAGCTCCTAGCCTTTGCCGAAGGATACATCCGAGCTGAGGAGGATGCTGTCCAATTCGCTAGGCCGCGGTCCAGATCACCAAAACCGCAGCAGCGTGACCGGCAGCCCGGTGGCGGTCCGTCCCGAAGACGGGAGCCGCCAAAAAGAAACATCCCGTCAGCGCCACAAGAAGAACGGCGCGAAGATGGCAGAGAGGGCTATCGACCCCACTATGTGAGATACGCCCCCTTCATCAAGAAAAGGAGCGAAATGTACCATGTCATAAAAGACATGCCCGAAGTTCCAAGGCCGCTGCGCAAGAGTATTTTCGAGAAAAAAGACGAGGCCGTAAAGTGCCTATTTCACCGTTTCAATGGGCACTCTACGGGGGAATGCCTCCAACTGAAGGATGTATTAGAAAGACTGGCCAGAGAGGGGAAACTAATCGAGTACATCAAGCCAGAATTTTTTCAAAAGTTTACGAAGGAGTACAACGGGGAAATTGAGCGTAAGAAGAAGGCCTCCTACCGAGACGACTATAAGGAACCCGGGTATGCAGGACCGAAACCCGGAGAGGGTAAGGGAAAAGGACCGGGAACATCCGGCAGGCGGCCAAGCGTGGAGATCAATGTTATCAGCGGAGGGCACGAGGTGCCGGTCCCTGAGAAACATAACCGAAGCACCACCAAGCCGTACCCTACCGTGCTGAACGTTGAAAGGCCCCTCGAAAGAAAGAGGCCCCGGATGGACGAGGCCATATGCTTTTCCGAGAAAGACTTCGGCACCGTCGCGTGGCCCCACGACGACCCCGTAGTGCTAAGGCTCAAAATCGAGGAGTTCGGGGTAAAGAGGATCCTTGTAGACACGGGAAGCTCGGCTGACATCTTGTACTTCTCAGCTTTCGAAAGGATGGGGATACAGCTTGAGAAGTCCCAGAAGAAGGTGACGCCGCTAGTTGGATTCACTGGCGATTCCCTCCGACCTAAGGGGGTCGTCCGGCTGAAAGTAGCATTCGGGTCCTCGCCGCGCATCGCTGAAGTCATGGTCGACTTCCTTGTAGTGGATGCCCCTTCCGCATACAACGCGATCATTGGCAGGGGCACCCTGAACAAAATTGGAGCCATAGTGTCCTCCCCCCACCTAAAGATCAAATTCCCTACCAGCCATGGGGTGGGAGAGGAATGCGGGCAACAGCGGGAGGCCCAAGGGTGCTATCAAACCTCCCTCGAAGGACGAGGAGGGGCGGTTCACCAGGTAGATGCGAAAGCAGGAACGAGGTCGGATCCCACTGGCCCGCATTTGCGGTCCAGCAGAGAGTTCTTACCCCCACGCACACCCATGGTCTTGGACCCCGTTGACAGAGGGGAATTGGATGCATTTGCCGAGCCGGTAGATGAAGTCGACCAAGTTGACCTCGGCAATGGCAAGTTTCTGAATGTTGGCAAGGCAGTTCAGGGGAACGCAAGAGAGAAGTTGATTGAGTTCCTCCGAGAAAACCAGGCTGTGTTTGCATGGACCGCCGCAGACATGCCCGGGATCCCAGGATCCATAGCAGAGCACCGACTACACGTCAAGCCGGGGGCAAAACCTGTTGTACAGAGGAGAAGGAACATGGGAGCCGAGAGGCGCTCGGCGGTGAAGGCCGAGGTAGCCAAGCTACTAGAAGCCGGTTTTATCAGAAATGTGACTTGTCCGGAATGGTTGGCGAACCCTGTGCTTGTGAGAAAAACAAACGGAGACTGGAGAATGTGCGTCGACTACACTGACTTGAACAAGGCGTGCCCTATGGACCCTTTCCCCCTGCCAAAGATCGACCAGCTGGTAGATTCTACCTCCGGACACGCGTTCCTGAGCTTCATGGACGCGTTCTCGGGGTACAACCAAATCAGGATGTGCCCAGAAGATGAAGACAAAACGGCTTTCACAACTCACTTTGGGTTGTACTGTTATCGAGTGATGCCTTTTGGGCTGAAGAATGCGGGGGCCACTTTTCAAAGAATGGTGAATAAGGTATTCCACGAGCAGATAGGTCGGAACGTAGAGGCCTACGTAGACGACCTTCTAGTGAAAAGCATGTCCGACCTGGACCACGTGCAGGACCTGCGCGAGACATTCGCGACGTTAAATCAGGCTGATATGAAACTCAATCCAAAGAAGAGCTTCTTCGGTCTCACGGGAGGAAAGTTCCTCGGATTCATGGTGTCCATGAGAGGCATAGAGATACACCCCTCCAAGTCGCAGGCCATCCTAGATATGAAACCCCCCCGAAACCTCAAGGAACTTCAAGCACTTACAGGCCGACTTGCAGCATTGAACCGATTCATCGCCAAATCCGGCGACGTTTGCTTCCCTTTCTTCAAAGCAATGCGCAAATCCGCCAGATTTGAGTGGACCGAGGAATGCGCGACGGCTTTCGACAAGGTCAAAGAATACTTGGCCAGCCCCCCTTGCCTCAGCCGACCCATAAACGGAGACACACTGGTTGTATACCTGGCCACGACCAACCACGCGGTCAGCGCCGCCCTGGTAAGAGAAGAAGGAAGGGAACAAAAACCCGTATATTTCGTGTCACACGTCCTCCGAGATGCCGAGACCCGATACACGCAGATAGAAAAAGCGGCCTATGCTCTCATAATTGCGGCACGAAAACTGAGACCATACTTCCAGTCCCATCCGATCAAGGTATATACAGGCGTACCCTTGAAGAAAGCCTTCGCGAACTTTGACTCATCGGGCCGCGTGTTGGCCTGGGCGCTAGAGTTGACCGAATTCGATGTCACGTTCCATCCTCAAAGTGCCATTAAATCACAAGTGTTCGCGGACTTTATCGCGGAGTACTCGGGAGCGCCGGAAGAGTTGGACGGCAAGTGGACACTTTACGTAGACGGCTCCTCGTCCCACCTAGGAGCAGGAGCAGGAATAGCTCTCACGGGCCCCCAGGGAGAAGCACTCAACTACGCGCTCCACTTCCAGTTCCCTGTAACTAACAACACCGCCGAGTATGAGGCCATGATAGCTGGCCTCAAATTAACGGCGGGGCTGGGGGCCCGAGAGGTCCATCTACATAGTGACTCAGAGCTCGCGGTCAGGCAAATCAACGAAGAGTGCCGTGTGCACGACGACCGGTTACGACGATACCGTGAGCAGTTCCATTCCTTGAAAGGACAATTCGATAGAGTGGTGATCGAGCATGTATCTAGAAACAAAAATTGTCAGGCAGACGCCCTCTCGAAACTAGGAGCGGCTGGAAACCTTGACAAAGATTGTCCCGTGATAGTCATGGACATACCCGAGTCAAGTATATCGGGTGACGTGAAGGAAGTTCATGTTATTAACGAACCCGGGGTCGCTTGGTACGCCCCCATGTGGACATACCTTACCTCGGGGACGTTGCCTGAGGACCCGCTGGAGTCCAGGAGATTGAAGAGAATAGCCCCTTTATACTCGATACACAACAACCAGTTATACAAAAGGGGATACGCTCGCCCGTGGCTTAAATGCATCGGAGAGAAAGACGCTCAGGCAATGCTGGAGGAAGCCCACGAGGGACTTTGTGGTAGCCATCAAGGAGCGAAAACCTTGGCCAAGAGAGTCCTGCGCGCAGGATATTATTGGCCCACGATGCAGCAAGACGCGGCCAACATGGCGCGAAAATGTGAAAGATGCCAATACCATTGCCGATTATCCAGCATCCCAGGTTACGACATGATCACAATCTCGGGAGCTTGGCCCTTCGACCTATGGGGGATCGATATCCTAGGCCCTTTCCCCATGGCCGTCCAACAGCAGAAATGGATCATCGTGGCCGTGGAGTACTTTACGAAATGGGTCGAGGCCAAGGCATTAGCCCACATTACGGCAGAAGCCGCCAAAAACTTCATCTGGCGCAACATCGTATGCCGCTTCGGGATTCCGCACGCACTCATTTCGGACAATGGCACACAATTCAATGCAGATGTCACCCTGTCCTTCCTCGAAAGATTAGGCATTCGCAGCAACTTCACCTCGGTGAGTCACCCGGCCAGTAATGGCCTGGCCGAAGTCACCAACAGGACCATTCTGGATGGTCTCAGAAAGAAGGTGGCCTCCAACAGGAAAAATTGGCCCGATAAACTAGACGAGATCCTCTGGGCATACAGAACTACTCCCCGCGAGGCCACCCAGCAAACACCGTACTCCTTAGTATATGGCATGGAGGCTGTCACCCCCCTCGAACTCATCGCACCTTCCCTCCGGATGACGGCCTATTCCACAGAAAGCAACTCCGAAGCACGAGCGGTGGACCTCGAGCTAGTGCAAGAACTCCGAGACAAGGCCCGTATCCGGACCACCGAATATCAGCGGAGGGTAAAACGCGCCTTCGATAGACGCGTGTCACCCCGGGCGTTCGAACCAGGTGACTTGGTGCTAAAAAAGGTCGAAGCTGCCGGACAACATGTTGGTAAGCTCCAACCTAATTGGGAAGGCCCCTTCCGGATAATTCGCCCTTGCGGCAAGGGAGCTTACGAGCTCGAAGGTCCCGACGGGCGACTGCTCGCCCGGCCCTGGAACGTTGTCCATCTCCGCAAATTTTATACTTAAAAAAAAAAAAAAGGAGGGGGAGAAAGAACAGGTACAACAGCGGACATGCCGTCTGCCCAAATGTAATTACTATCTTTTGTCTCTTTTGGACCAGCATGGGAATGCCCGTGCAAGGTCAAGGGCGCCGGTGCGATATTATAAGCACGGCCCGACATTTTGTACTTTTGCGCCAACACGGAAGTGCCCGTGAGCGGCCAAGGGCGCCGTTGCGATATTATAAGCACGGCCCCGGTGCGCGATGTCCGACTAACAAATTCGAGGCCCGACGACACAAAACTGCCGTCGGAACCACCTCACAAAAACAACTGATTATCACAAGGGCAAACAAGAGCCTACGGGCGATAAATGCCTCTACAAAAAATAAAAAATAATAAATTAAATTATTGCGCTAAGAGGATAACCGAAAAGCCTAATGGGCAACGAACGCCTCCGCAATAAAACAACAACGGCGCTTCTCATAGCAGAAGGATAAAAGCCTATGGGCAACATACGCCTTAACCGACCAAACTGGAAACTACTACAACGACTTCGGAACAAAGGCCCTCGAGTATAAGACAGCCCGAAACAACTTTTCCATAATAGCGAGCGTGCGCTAGTCGTGCAAAGTACGAACGAATACTCTGAAAAGATGACGAGTACACACGAGGCGCCTCGCGAGGAAGATTCGCGCTAATCTCGGGCCAAACAACCTGAAGTACGAAACAGCAAAACAATTCCCCAAGGCAACACACAGGAAGAGAGTCACAGAAATGTGAACGAAAGCTCTGCAAAGAGCAACAAGTACACATGACTCTCGAACATGGCAACACAGGAAGAGAGTCACAGAAATGTGAACGAAAGCTCTGCAAAGAGCAACAAGTACACATGACTCTCGAACATGGCAACACAGGAAGAGAGTCACAGAAATGTGAACGAAAGCTCTGCAAAGAGCAACAAGTACACATGACTCTCGAACATGGCAACACAGGAAGAGAGTCACAGAAATGTGAACGAAAGCTCTGCAAAGAGCAACAAGTACACATGACTCTCGAACATGGCAACACAGGAAGAGAGTCACAGAAATGTGAACGAAAGCTCTGCAAAGAGCAACAAGTACACATGACTCTCGAACATGGCAACACAGGAAGAGAGTCACAGAAATGTGAACGAAAGCTCTGCAAAGAGCAACAAGTACACATGACTCTCGAACATGGCAACACAGGAAGAGAGTCACAGAAATGTGAACGAAAGCTCTGCAAAGAGCAACAAGTACACATGACTCTCGAACATGGCAACACAGGAAGAGAGTCACAGAAATGTGAACGAAAGCTCTGCAAAGAGCAACAAGTACACATGACTCTCGAACATGGCAACACAGGAAGAGAGTCACAGAAATGTGAACGAAAGCTCTGCAAAGAGCAACAAGTACACATGACTCTCGAACATGGCAACACAGGAAGAGAGTCACAGAAATGTGAACGAAAGCTCTGCAAAGAGCAACAAGTACACATGACTCTCGAACATGGCAACACAGGAAGAGAGTCACAGAAATGTGAACGAAAGCTCTGCAAAGAGCAACGAGTACACATGACTCTCGAACATGGCAACACAGGCGCGAGTCACAACAGTGTGAACGAAAAACTCTGCAAAGAGCAACGAATACACGCGACTCGCGAAATCAAAAGGAACAGTTGGGCAAAAAAGCAAAATCCCAAAAGGATAACGAATGCGCATAACCCTGCTTTGGATAAATAATAGCGAAAACCCGTAGCGTAATGAAAAAATCTCCCCGAGGATCCCGAAGCACAGCGAAAACGGAAGCCCGACAGGGCAACGAACACGCAAAACCGGACAAAACATTCCGCCATTCCGCAAGGACAACGAGCTTGCCTAAGCAGTAGGTACAAACGAAAGTCCAGCGGGATAAGCGTGAATAACCTACTGGCCTCGCGAGACGAAAAGTAGGCATGGCAACATGTCCGAACAAAGTCTCGCAGGAATATATCTACTGGCCTCGCAAGACAAACGAACGGGCATAGCGACATGCCCAAATAATAACCTTGCAAGAACATTCCTACCAGCCTTGCGATGCCGCAGGGCGACCAAACAGAGAGTTGCCCAGCAATCTCGCGAACTTGAAGAAATCAAGAGGACAAGCCCTTAGGGGCAATGCGCAATAATACAGCACGCAACACCACCGACCTGCAAAGCAGGCATCTCCTCGAGATGAGCCATAGAAAAATGAGGACCGAGGACCCCACTCGCTTCGGGAAGTCACGGAAGCACGCCTCACAAGGTAAGCAACCTGTCTATTCTTTTATATCTGCGCTACAAACGCGTATAAGAAAAGTTTCCCGCGTACCCCGAACCCGCACGAGCGAAAGACTTATGTCACAACAATTAGACGTCAAGGTAAGGCGAACACATAAACATAAATATCGTCAGGTCAACTGTTATCTCGGGTGGCTGAGAAACATTCCTCAGCAAACCACCCGAGCAAAAGCATACAACAAATTCTGTTAACACCTCCACACCTCGGAGGGTTCCTCACACAAAATACGCTCCAATACAAATAACAGAAAATCATAATAATAAAAACGAAGAAGGATGTGCTCCGCCCAGCCTCTCTGTCGCGACATACTTACTCATCCTTGTCCTGCGACAAACCAAATAATGTAAGGTGACTACCCACACTACACCTCGTTTTATGACATATGTATAAAAAAAAAGAAGGAAGAAGTTATACCTGGTTCACTTCGAGGTTTTCTGCACGGTCGTCTCCCGACTCTGGATTGTAATCTACCTTGTCCAGCGAAGCCTCTCCACCGACAGTACCCGAGACGGCCTCTTGGACCGTAGGACCCTCGCTGCCCCCTACATGATCTTGAGGAGACTGCGGTGGTGTATCCTCTCGGTCCAAATGACGAGGCCACGGCGCAATCTTACGCCACGTATGAAAAGGCGTCTTCGGAGTACAGCTCAGTAAGTTCATGCTCGGGAGAACAGGCCCACCCTCGGGGTTGAGCAGCTGGCCTCCAGCCTTATCCCACTCATATCCCACCAGCCCCTGAGGAGCCCCATCCTCGTCCGCAACAGGCGGGTACCCGAGATCCTCAGGGGCGAACGGATAGAGACCAGCCAAAACAGATAACTCGATATGGACCTGCTTCTTAATCGTCCCAGTTAACGACAACATCGCTGCGAGCTTAAAAGGATCGCTAACCAGGAATTCTCGGATCACCTCCTTCTCGTGATCGAGACGCTCTGCTTGCGAGTTCTTGATTGCACGTAAGGCCTGGGATAACTGCTCCCGCACAAGCGTCAACTCCCGGGCCTGTCCCTCCTTTGCCCGTTTTAGCTCCTCCACCTCCGCTTCACTGTCAACGAGCTTAGACACGGCCTCCTCGAGCAAATCCGTGCTCCTCTTAGCGCTGGTTTCGCTTTCCTCTAACGCACGGGCCTTTGCGTCGACCTCGCTCCTCAACTTCTCAACCTCGTCACTGCTGCCCACCACTGAGCCCCGAAGCTTTTGGTAGTCGTCACTCAAAGACTTGTGCTTCTCCACCCAGTAGTCCCTCTCCACAAGGGCCGCTGTCAAATCCGCTGGTTCTACAGGAGACTGGGCCACAGTCAAATTCTTGGCGATCATTGCCTCCGCCGCCCGACCAAACAAGCAGCCTATCTCGAAAAGACGACCAACTGCGTCCAGCATCATACCAGCCCCGCGTTTCTGGATAAGTCGACCCAAATAAGGAGGCTCCAAAGCGCGGAAGGCCTCCCTGTAAAACGTCGCGCTCTCGAGGGGCCGCTCCTTAGCGCTTTGCATCTTAGCCAAGTGAGGGAACAGAGCGAGGCACCCGTCTGGTTGACTTAACGGGAAGGGAGTCTTACAAATGGTCCCTACCCCAACCTTGCCCGGAAGACTAGCCTTACGGGAACCCTCGGACGGCGTAGGTGCCGTCTCAGGGGAAGCGGTCGTGCTCGAACTCCCGCCTCCACCTTGCCCCCCAGCTGATACCGGAACTCCTTGGGCCAACACAACTGACGCCACACCCGAAGGAGGGACTGCTACCTCCGACGAAGGGGTAGTGGCGACGTCCCTCGAACTCGGGGCTAAAGGTGGCCGAGTCACGTTCCTCTTCTTATTGGTAACTGGCCCTTTCCCCTTCTCACTGCTATCAATGTCGTGTGTCGCCCTCCGCTTCTTCGACTCTGCACCCCCAGCCCCCTTCTTGACCGTACGCTCCGCGACGCCAGCAGGCGGTTGAGCAGGAGCCGCATTGGCCCCCGGTAACCCAGCATACAGCCCCTCCGCGTGCGAGCACACCAATTCGGGGATCGCCTTCAGCCCGTTAAAAGAGAAATCCATCAGGCCGTAAGCTGCACCAAAAATATGCACTCAAGGGTCATATATATAGGGAAACAGTTAAGATTCTTTATTACAAGAAATATATATGCGCAAAAACTACCTCGTGACAAATCCTCGATAACGTCGACGGCTCGTTCATCATCAGCGCTCATCTTAAAGCCGCTCAGCTCAGGTTTCCCCTCCCACAAACTGTCATCTTCACCCCTCTTAATCTGTCGCCACGAGCGACGAATACCTCGCAGCGACTCAACTTCCTCGGGCTTAGTCAAATACACCCAACCCCTATTCCAACCGTCGATTTTCCTCAAGAACTTCTTATGCGTCTCATAGTCAAAAACTTCCGGCGCGTCCTTTCTCCTCTTGACAGCAACAAAATCCGACGAAGCTATGCACAGTTTAAAATAATGTGCGAACAGGGCCACGCTTGGCTGTAGCCCGTCAAAACAAACCTGAAATTCGTCAAATAGCCTCTCGAAACTAACAAGATAGCACCATCCTACACCTGTCAACTGGGCAGGGGTTATGTCCAGCGTCGTCAAAAAAGTAACCTGGAAGGGAGTCAAAGGCAGTTGGAACCCGCATCGGGGCATCTTCCAGTAAATACAGAGCCCTCTCTCATCATCATGGGCTCGATCGTCGGCTTGCGGCAACAAGAACTTTAACTGATCAAAAGAAATATGATCCCTGGCATCCTTCTTTACGAACTCACCATAGAAAACGTCAACCCACCAACTTTGACTACGACAACCTGTCGCTGATGGAAATAGGAGACTAACTTCTGTGAACTGCGCATCGCGCGCATGCCCGGGGCGCCTCCTCTTCGACGAAGGTAGCCCCTCAGAATTCTTTTTCTTCTTGAACACCCGGGAGGGCGCTGAAACCGACGTCTCCCGAGAAGACCCCTGGCGATCACGCACCTCGGTTTCCTCCGACGCCCCACCTTCTTCGACTGAGCGACTATCGCTATAGCCGGAAGAATAGTACGAAGGGTCAGTCTTCCCCAACGGAACCCGTTCCCGAGCTATCTTTTTCCTCCCCCCCATCTTCGATGACTGCAAAGGCAAGTTAATAAGATGGTCAGCAATGGGAGATATTACCGAGGGCACTATCCTCTTACCCAACGAGGCGAAGGCCCTTTCCAGGGCAGCTCTCGACTTCCCGGCACCTTCACCCTCTATCCCGTAATCCCACATCGCCGGATCGGCCCAGTCAACGAGCTCGTCGGGAGAACCCGGTTCAGCTGCAGCCCCATCAACAGAAGACTCCGGTTGTGCCGCCTTCCAATCAACGGACGACTCCGGGCCTATATCATCCCAATCCACGGCCGCCTCCCAATCAAAGAAATTTCCCTCGGAACCCGAACTACCGCCCGTCTCCGACATTTAAAAGAACCTGCCCAGAAACTGTCTTACGGATCAACCGTAGGACCTCGCGTATAGTAGACGAACAGGGGTAGAACAATACCAACCTCGTGGCTCACGGTATCGATCGAGATACCGGATCCCGAACGAAATGTTTGCGACAGTAATACTTACGAATAGTGAGCGACGCTCCCGCGAGGTGGTCGTGCAGTCGTCCCGGCCAATTGTCCTTATCAGCGAGAGCGACGAGCGAGACTACTCCGACAAGGGAACTTGCTGAAAGCGGACATCCGCACGGGCCCGCCTATCTTTATATAGGGCCCCCGTGAAGAACCGTAGGAATCAGCACCAATCTCAAGGAACAACTCTCGACACGTGTCTCGCTCCCTTTCGATCGGCCGCTTCAAAAAACCCAAAACGTCGCGTCGTTCAGCCTTTTGGCGCCAAAATCCGAAGGTATATCGAACCATCGCGTCTCTTCGGCTTCATCTGCGCAAAAAATCCCCATGACGTAAATCCTCTACAACCCTGGAGCATGCTGCCCCTCAAGACACCAATCCCACGACCGTCCCGACGAGTGAATCCTGACCCCACGCTAGGATCACCGTTCACCCGAAGCAGTGGGCGGCCTGGTCAAGATAGCAGCGGATCCCGATGACGTCAGCAATCCTAAGCATTTATGACGGCTTGACACATGCATTTATTGCATCCACAGTAACCCCCCGTTATATATACGCGTAGACCTTCCGTACCTAACCACCAGATATCTGTTTAACTTAACTCTCGGGAACATGGCGCCAAAACCATCTGACAAGCGTGGAAAGAAACCCCTCGACGAAGGCCAGCCCAGCGACCCGAGGGCAAGGCATCCGACTAATGTCCGAGACCTACCCCCACAAATCCGCTCCAACTGGCTCCGTTTCTTCCCGCGACGCAACCTCGACCGAATGCTGTCAAGCCCCAATCGCAAGCTCCAGAACTTCATCAAATACTTGATCGACGTTGAAGTACGCTCTTACGAGCACTGCCCCTGCTGCCCGAAGGCTCGCCGCAATGAACCCCAACCCGCACCCCCCCATTGCGCCCCACCCAAGCCGGCAACCCTCCGCACTTGCCCAGCATGCGGAAAAACAGGTAATCGGTCAGAGATGCCCCGGTGCCACCGATGCAGGCAGAGGTTCCACCAGGCTTGCCAACCCGAAGAAACTCACTACTTGTTTCCTATCCCGGGCCTAGAAAGCTGGCACTGCGACGAATGTACCGCCATCCTCAACTCCCTGGACGACATGAACGAGGACAGCGACGACGACGGCAATCAGGACGGTGACGAGGAGGGCCCGCAGTATCACCCCACTAGGTCTGACAACACTGACCCCGAGGAAGAGTCCTCCACAGACAGCTTCTTCAGCGGTTGATACGCTGCGCGACGTCGCCCCATCCACCTGGCCGGATGTTTTACTATTATCTCTTTTGTTCCCCGACAGGAGGATGGGTTTTTTATTTTTATTTTTATTATGATGGTAACCCCGCGAACTACTATGTTTTGTTGAGAAGGAAAACTCTATAAACCACATAACATTACCTGTAGTTATAATCTTTTCTACGATTGCTAAGTTCCTAAAAGCATGTTCGCATAACGAGACACGAAGGCAGAATATTAAATGAACGTCGCTTGTATGACAATCCCGTCGAAGCCCGGCGGTACGCTACATCACAACGCTGATTTACGATATCGCTAAACCAACTGGCACTGCCTACCCCACGACCTCTCGGTCCGAGGTAGATCGCGAGACATTAATGAACATACTACCTGAAACTAACCACCCCGCGACACCAACCCCATCTGTTACCAACACAAGTTGGTACACCCCCTGTCTCAGGACAGTCCCGGGGATACATGTCTCGCTTCTAATCTTACCAATTGCATGAAAACAAAGCTACCTTGTAAGCAAGAATCGCACATTCCATGTCGCGAGACTTAAGTAGTCCAAACAAAACAGGCAATGAAACCACCCTCCCCTTATTCTAACGGGCACGATTCGAGATACCTTGGACAAAGGAGTAACTCTCGACAAATCGCCAGAATACTGCCCCGCGACGTCCCCCGCGGCATAAAAACATTCTCTACTCCAACCCATCAACCTCGTACGCGCAATCGCGCACATTTCCCACATATGGGCTAACTAACAGAGAATTGCCATTAATTTAGCTCAGACGCTCCGAAAATGATATGTCTCCTACCAATACCACCACGAAGTAACCATTCAGTAACCCCTAACAACGCCTCGAAATGACCGCCCCATAAATCCAAAACGCTTCGATATTAACGCCGGTCAAAACAACAGGGCTACGCTCGTCCAGTCAGGTCACCTAGCCTCAGCTTTTATGAGTCGGTGGGGCCCAGACACGATAACCAATGGCACCACCCCGCCTATATATTGGCCCACTAAGCCATAAGAAGATCATTCCTCACCAACCAATTCCCCATTCCGTCAACTAACTCTTACCACATCTACCCTCACAATGTCGTCGAACGACTCGGTTAACAAACCCGAGCAACGACGTCTCAACATTACCCTCCCCCGCGATTCGCCTCCACACCGACCCCGGCCTAACCCCACGCAGCCACCACTGCGAATACTGTCGGAAGGCGAGAGATGGGTATTATTACAAGACGTATCACACTCGGACTTAGCATGGATGCTAACCCACGAGAACCTTCGTATCCGAGATTTCCTCGACTTCAAGCTCAGCTCATGCCCGAAATTCACCCCGGAAGACGAGAATGCCATCCAACCTACGGCGCCGTCGTTGCGCACGTGCTTCGTGTGCGATGATCAAGATCCCAAGACCGAGATGGTCAAATGCCGAACATGCTTCGAGTGGCGCCACATGTATCATTACGATATAAAAGGCCGCTCCGATCCCCGCCGTCGGTTTTGGCGATGCCCCCGTTGCATCGACCTCAACTTCGGAGGACCAACCTTATACACAGCCACCAAGGAGGAGCTCGAAGCAGACAATACATATGAGGACACCGATAACGAGATCCTCGCCTGAATGTCCCTTAAGCAGCGACATCACACCCGTCTTCTTGCCGAAGAGGACCCCGGAGTATAACGGCCGAAGGGGAAATGTCTCTTCCGCCTGCCTCAGGTCCCACCTCGGCAGCCATGCGGGTATACAGGGAACGAGTCGCCCTGCACATCGTAGCTCACTAGGACAAATGTATCCGTTGTCATGTATCAACTAAAGACAAATGTTGTCTACAAAATATGTATCATTTCGATGTAACATCATTACACTTATAAAAACAAACAGTTGAATTCGTTGACAAACCTCCTTACGGTATCAAACAGTCCACCTTTATCCCATTACGATTGGCCGAATTTCGGCCCCGCGTAGGTTCTTCCAGATACACACTGACATTCTTGTCGAACATATATCCCGCGGCCTAACGCCAATCAACTAAAAAGTCGACGACTATACATCATGGGTTGCCTGGGACCCACATCATTTATAGCCGCAGTACCGCCTTACATCTATAAATACCAACCTCACATTACGAAAGAAGGGACAACCATCCTTCTCATTCTCAGTCCATCCCCCCTAAACAAACATGCCTTTCAAGCAAGTGGTTTCAAAATCTAAGAGGCCCGCGGACCAAGGTCAAAGTAGCCGCGACCAACCTCCCCCCAAACCTCGTCGCTCTTATAACCCACGACAAGTCCTCTCTCCTACAGAGAGATGGGCCCTCCGCCAACGATTCTCCGAGGAAGATTTGGAATGGATGCTCCATAACGAGGACCTCCAAATCTGCGACTATATCGACCTCCTCCTCGCCGGTACACCCTCATTCACTAAGGAAGACGAGAACAACATCTATGACGACGTCAACTTCGAGCCCAAGCTGCGTTGGTGTGTCATATGCCACGATCAGGGGCCCAAGCACGAAATGGCGAAATGCCGGATGTGCTATGAGTGGAGCTGCTTCGAACACTATGACATCCGAGGTCGCGCGGACCCCCGACGCCGGTTCTGGAAATGCCCTGGATGTTTATCCCGCAATTCCGGAGGCCCGAGCCTCTATACCGCCACTCCAGAAGAAATCCACGCGGACAACCTCTTTGAGGATACTGACAACGAGCGCGTGGTCTGATTTCAATATTTCCTTATCTATTAGGCATTGTATGGTCCCGATTTCATGTCATGTTTGGGCGCCATGCTATTTAAGAATATTTTAATGTCAACATATGCTTATGATTGTCGCCATACCCTCTGTGACGCGCCCCCCCTAAAAAAAAAAAAAAAAAAAAAAAAAAAAAAAAAAAAAAAAAAAAAAAAAAAAAAAAAAAAAAAAAGACGACGACGGCGAAGAACACCAAGCGTAGCTCGCCCAAATAACACTTAGCTACCCAAAGCCACCCAACACACCGACACAATCAGTCGGACACTTACCCGAGACAGGGCATACCAAACGCTCGCAAACTTTGTAAATAGCAAAATTACGACCTTACAGGGAAAAAACGATAACACAGGTCAAGACTATCTGGAAAACACGAAAAACCCCGAGACCAACTCGGGGGCCGCCAACAACAAAAATTACGAAATATAACGGCAAAGCAAAATTGACACATACTATGCGTAACCAATAAGCGGTGCGACGCGAGATCATATAAACAAGAACTTAAAAATAACCAACATACAAACAGAGAAACCCCGACGGATAATTCGGGGGCTGACAACAAACAAATACATCATAAAAAATTCCCAAGATCAACTCGAGGGCTAACACTCGCAAACATTAAAATAAGTTAGAAGCCGAGACAAGCCAAGAAAACTCCCACGATAGGACCAAAGCCGCCTAATCAAGAACCCGAAAGCGTCATACTGATGCATTTCGGCTTCGGGGGCTAATGGTAGGTCCATATACCGATGGACCTTAAAAGGCCCAGGCCTGGCCCGATAAAGCACTCCTAGATTTAAAATACACAAAAGGCCGGCCCAAAATAGAATGAAATAAAATAGGCCCCCTCCCCCTGCAGAAACAGGCCACGATCAAGAGAAGCCCGGGATTCGGACCCCCTCCCGGGGCCAGCCCGAGGTCAAGAGAAACCCGGGATTCGGACCCCCTCCCGGGGCCAGCCCGAGGTCAAGAACTGCCCGGGATTCGGACCCCCTCCCGGGGCCAGCCCGAGGTTAAAAGCCTGAGACTCGGACCCCTCACAAGGGCCAGCCCGGAGTCTAATAAAACAAGGCTCAAGGCCTAAGCATGCCGAACAGCCAGAAAAGGCCGACGTATGGCCTCGCTGATCCGGCTTGCGCCAGAATGTGCGGACATGATCGCCTATTATGCGGACGCCTCCAAAACAGTCACGCGGGCCCCCATCATTAATGATGACAAGACCCCGCTACAGTAAAGGGGACCCCTATTTAAGGCAGAGAAATCCCCAGAAAAGGGGACCGCATTCATTACAACCAGAGGAGGTATTAAAAAGGGTTAGAGCGTTAATACCCCTCCGACACCCCGCGTGTCCACCCTCTCGGCCCGATTCGCCCGGACCGGGACGAGCTACACTTTCGGCAGCTAGCCACTGCGCGGCCTGTTTCCCAGGAACAGGACGCTCACACGCCTTACTGGACCGAGTCCAAGTACGGCCCGGCCCCCTTGGGAAGGGACGTATCACATATAATCCAGCTAGCATATTTGAAAGAGACATCAGCTCATAAATATACCTATGCGTTCTATCCACCAATTGTGTCGATCAAAGATCAAAATTATGTACCAGTATGGCAGTATTGTTATAGTCAATTGTAATATGTTCTAGTCTAGTGTTCTTTTACTGATTTTTTTTAGTTAGTTTGAGTTTTTCCTTAATTTTATACCTTTCGTAGTTTGCAATTACTATATACAGAATGACAGTACCAGTTTATCGAGGTACTTGGATGAATCAGTGACGACATGGGAAATTTTGCTAACAAGCACATTGCAGATCAAATAAAAAGGATCAAAAGAATAAGTAATAAAAAATCAAATTACATCCTTCAAAAGCATTGCAATTAATGATACAAAGAACAATATGAAGGGAAAAAATAGTTGCGATTTTTTGGTCCGACCTTGAGATGGTTGCTGCTCAACTCTGAAAGGTTATTCGCGCAACAAAAAAATCATGAAAGCTAATATTTGCAAAACCCATAAATCACTCTACAAATGGGCTTTACGAAATTCATGAATTTAAAAAAATTAATAAACAAATAAATAGGCATGTTATTTCCTTAACATTTCCAATGTTCGCCGCATGAAGGATGCATCACAAGGCAGTACCAATGGCCCATCACTTGCTATGCCGTACTCTTCTTCAGCGAGTTTTAACAGTTCTTTGAAATTTTTTGAATTCAAATATGAAACTGGAATCAAGAATCGTTGACCATCTCGCGTGTAAGCCGCAAAATGGCCCTTTGGAGAAGCCGGTGTCTTGCTTTTAGTTTTGTTTAGTGATCTTCTTGAAATTTCTACTAGCCTTATTGGGTTCAACATCATTTAGCAAAGGCGTTGGATGTGCATGTGTGTGTGTGTGTGAGAGAGAGAGAGAGAGACGGGGGGCAGAGAGACAACAGATGATCATGGCAAGAGCTGGCTAAAATGGAAAGATATAAATAGAGGCAAGGAGATACTGTAGCACTGAAATTGTGCACCCAGATTTGGAGGTTTCATGCATTTTTTAAAAAATGAAGGTGGTATCTGCAAATATCTTTTGAAATTGATAAGTTTGTAATTTTAGTTTTTTTTCTTTTAAAATGTTTGAAAGAGATTTCCCTTACCTTTAGATCGTTCAACAAAATGTAATTATAGACTCTTATCTCCTTTTTTCTCTGTCTGACTGTCTCTTTTCTAATTACAGATAAACAAATCAATCTTTCTATGAATATGTTTTAAAGTGAAGCAAGAGATTTTATTCACTCATATATAATGGGGTCAATTGAACCTATTTTTTCTCGAGAATTATATATCCATTATGTCATATTTTACATATTTTAAACAAAAATGTCATAACTATTCTAAAATTGATCTTCAAACTTTCTTAAAGAATTTATATGATTTATACACATACTTATTCTCAAGCAAAAAAAAAATTATGTAGTTGACTTCCATATATAGTTCAAAATTGAGCATCTCCTGTAGAAAGCAATAATTTTTGTGCAATGGACAATTAATCATGATGATCTTGAATACAATTAAGATGTTTTTATAAGTGGGTATGTTGTTTAAAAGTGTCGTTATTATTTTCATTTTTATCAATTTGGATTTTTTAAGGAGCATAAATACAACATAGTAAGGAATATTTAAAAAGAATAACATGTAATTAAATTTCAAAAGCACACAAATAAGTTAAATAAGGAACTCTAATGTAATTACCAGAATAATAAGAATTAAATGATTATCAGAATTTTTTATTCACCAATATTATTTTAAATTCGGGAATGAGTATTTTTCTGGTCATAATTAATATATAAACTTCTAAAATAAAATTACAAGTTAGATTGTCAAATTCTAAAACATAGTCTTGGCAAAAAAAATATAAATTATGTTTAAAAAAAGAAAAGACTTAAGATAATATGTCAAGGTTTTAAATGCAAAATCTTCCTTTTTGAATTGCATTCATGTTATGTTAGTCAAGAGTTGAACAAGTTGAATACAGGAAATGGAGAGGATTGGAAAATTGTAAGCCCATAGAAGAATGGAGAGGAGTTTAGTACCAAGAAAAAATACAGTTGAAATAAGCAAATCGACCGTGCAACATCACGCAGGAATTAAGGGGACAAATGGGAGCGAGTACATAATTGGTGTGTGGGACCATTCTTTCCTCTCTCCCTCTCTGGATAGAGATTATGAATTTTCGTTTTGGATAAATTTTTAAGTCGTCCCTTGAAGGCAACCTCAGACCATACCACATATGACGAGTCCGTGTCCCCCAAGTACCTAAGGTGCAATTTTAAAAAACGGACGGTCCAGATTAATCTTAGCCGGACTAAATTTAATCCGGTGTCTATTAAAAGTTTAAAACTATAGGAGTTTGCTTTGAGATTCGTGCCAAGTTAAATGAGCGGTTTGGATTTATCATTTGCACCTCAGATATCTGGGGTGATATGGATTCACATATGACATTAGATCAAATTCAGTCTGATATTCGGTAGGAGCCGTCTGATTCACATTAAGAATTGTGCTCACTTCATCGTATGAATTTTAAAATTGTCTGCACAAACTTTGATGTTGATTAGACGGTTCTTATCTGATATCGAACCGAATTTGATTCAATATCTATCAAACTTAGAGTTTAGACCTCGAGTATAAATGATGATTTTTAAATGGTGTTACCTCGTACATGACAATAAATACTTTAGTTATTAAATTAGACGTGATTTTTGCGGTGAATTTATTATTATTCTGGAAATTTTAAATTTGATAGTATATAAATAATATAATAAAATCAACATCTCAAACTAGTTCAAACTAGTTTGTTAAGAATAAGATTCAAATCCGTCTATTTTCTTAAAGAAAAGAAACACCTGCTTTTAGGGAGAACTGAGAAACGGACAGAGAAAGAAAGAAGAGAGATGAGAAGAGAGAAAAGGAGTGTGTTTCTTTTCACAAATGAAAAGAGCAGATTTGGATCCGTTAAGAATGTTATTAACTTTTATTTTTGCTATCATAGTTCATGATACTTTTTACTTTGGGGGTTTTAAACGACCAGGTGATTGACAAAATAATTTTTGACAAGGATCTCTATTTAGTACTTCTGTATGTGAATTTTTTTATTCCTTTTTTGAGAATACTGTATTTGAGAAATTTAAATATTGCATTTGAATTTCGGACTGATACTATACATTAATTCAATACATCTGAGTGTGATAACAAACCAACCGGAAAGTTACTATGGACATGTTAGTCAATAGGAATATTTATAGGAATGAATTTTTTTTTTAATATGAATGCAAATTCTCTGTTCAAAGTTGCAATATCATTGCGAACATAGCTCATGGTGAACTGCAGTTGAACTGTTGAATAATTTCAGAGATGTCATCATATCTAAAAAATAGAATACTCGCTCATCATTATAACTAAATTCAGGCCTTTCCAGTACTGGTCCTAAAATTTGAAAGAGACTTCTTTTTCTTAACCTAAAAAAACCATTCGCACTATAACTAGTTAGCTTAGAGGTTAAATTAAAGTAGTAAGTTGGTGAATGTTAATTGGATGTGGATTATCATAGCTAACTTTTCAGGATCAGATACATAGTAGGTCATGTCATATTATTCAATAATATACTTGTATACTTCTCAGATTATCTTTATATGAAATAGAAAAAGGACCTCGATGTGAATCAAGTGTGGATCAATATCAGAATTCGTGCAGATAGATTCTAAATTTGTGTGGATCAAGTGTACGCAAACCTCGATGTGAATTAACGGTTTTGATTAAATATCAGATTGAATTTAATCAGATGTCCATCATACCGCACTCCACTCCATCAAACAATTCTAATTTGAATAGTAGGATCGTGTTATATAAGCGTAAAAAGTAGCTGATTTATTTTCTATAGCATAAAAAAAGAAATAAAATTTATGGTATTAAAACCTCCATATTCACAAAAAATGTTGAAGTCTGTAACGACTTCATACTGCAGCGAGTCTCTTATACATAGTTCGGTAAAAATTAGGGTTCTAAATAGCTAGCTATAGCACTATCAGCCGAAAACGGCGCTATAGCTATTTAGAACCCTGATTTTTCCGCAATGACGTGATAATCGCTATTTAAAACATAAGTAAAAACAACACAAATGAGATAATGTTGTTTTTTTGTAAAGGGATGCAAAGCTGAAGAGAAAAGTTTTTTGTATATTGATCTGTTATCTTTTTTACAATTCTAAACTGCTATATATATTACAAGTCTCAATATGACCGTTGGAGACTATTTCTACTTTCTGGTACAGTGTATTATTTGAGTTATTTCCTAAGTTACCTATTACACTTTTACACATATACCCTGATCTATGATGAAATATAATCTGAGATCATTCTTCAACACTCTCCCTCAAGCTAGGATTATAGATGTCGAGTAATCCTAGCTTGCTTGTGATTTCTTCAAATAGTTTTGGATCCAACATTTTAGTAAAGACATCCGCTAGTTGATCCTCACTTCGAACAAACGATGTTTCTATTTCCTTGGTTTGAATCTTCTTTCTAATAAAATGACAATCGACTTCTATGTGCTTGGTTCGCTCATGAAATACGGGATTAAGTGCAATGTGACGTGCTGAGTTGTTGTCACAATACATCTTCATGGGTTGATCAAAGATGATTCCCATGTCCTTGAGCAATTGTTTAAGCCATATCAATTCACTCGTGGTAGATGTCATGGCTCGATACTCTGCTTCCGCGCTCGATCGAGCTACGACATTTTGCTTCTTGCTTTTTCATGTGACTAGATTTCCGCCTACAAACGTGCAAAAGCCGGTGGTGGATTTTCTGTCAAAGCTCTCGGCCCAGTCTGCATCGGAATAGCCACATACATTGTTAGATTTATTATTTTTCATTCAAATTCCCTTTCCGAGATTTCCTTTTAGATACCTCAAACTTTTATTTATAGCTTCTAAGTGTGGTGTTTTTGGTGAGTGTATGAACTTGCTTGAATTATGGAAAAAGAAATATCCGGACGGGTAACCGTTAGGTAGATCAATTTTCCTACAAGTCTTTGGAATTGGTTCACGTCTTCTAAGGGTTTACCATCTTCACTATTTAATTTACACTTGTTATCAATTGGTGTAGATGCCGATTTGCAACCTATTTACCGGTTTCTTTTAAGAGGTCAAGTGTGTATTTCCTTTGTAAGTAAATAGCCCTTTATTTGAAGAAACTACCTCTATTTCTAAAAAATATTTTAGATATCCCAAATCTTTTATGTCAAAATTTTCTTTTAATTGTTTTTCGACTTTTATTTCCGGTAATTATAATGTCATCTACATAAACTAGAATAAGGGTTGTATTGGTTCCATCACAATTGGTAAACAAGGAATGATTGGCATTACTAATTTTAAAATTGCAAGAAATTAAATAAGAGTTAAGTTTGCCTTACCATGCCCGTGGAGATTGCTTTAGTCCATATATTGATTTATTTAACCTACAAACTAGGTTAGAAGTATTTTTCATTTTATGGCCGGGTGGTAATGTCATGTACATTTTTTTTAAGTGGTCCTTGAAGAAAAGTATTTTTAACGTCCATTTGGTATAGGTTCCAACCATTATTTACGGCAACCGAAAATAAAACTCTAACGGTATTCATTTGCAAAAGTTTCATTGTAATCTATGTCATAGGTTTATATAAATTCTTTGGCCACTAATCTTGCCTTATACCGTTCTATGATACCATCACAATTATATTTGATTTTGTAAACTCATTTGCACCCAACGGGCTTTTTGTTTTTTGGTAATGGAACAATTTTCCATGTTACATTTTTTTCTAAAGCTTTTAGCTCTTCTTTCATGGATTTATCCCAAGTTAGACTTTGAAGGGCCTCTTGGTAATTTTTCGGTTCTATTTCTTTTTCTATGGTTGTGAGAAATATTTGGTAAGAAGGCGAAATTTTATTGTATGAAACAAAATTTTGTATGGGATATTGGACGGTATAGGTCACATAATCTCTAAGTCTACTTGATGGTTGTGATACTCTAGATGTTCGTCTAGAATTATTTCCTACTTTTGGTTTCATTTATGTCATTATTATTTTCATTTATTGCTTCTTCATGATCACTTGTATCATTCTCACGATAATTATTTTGAACAAGGTCTTGACTTTCAATGTAGAGTATTACGGAATTTATTTTTTCATTTTGACAAGGCACTTGAATTTCTCTCCTTTTTTGAAGTATGGCTCATTTTAAAAAAAATATAACATTTCTAGAAATAAATATATTTTTATAAATAGGATCATAACATTTGTACCCTTTTTGAAAGATGAATATCCTAAAAATAGTTTTTGTTGATACAAAATCTAATTTATCTTTTCTTTTAATATGTACAAAACTTGTACAACCAAATATTTTTAAGTGATCAAAGGTGATTTTTTGTTGATAGATAATTTCTAGTGGATTTTATTTTCTAGTCTTGAACTCGGTAATCTATTAATTAAATGTGTGGCACAAAGTATGACATCCGACCAATATATTTTAGGAACATTACTTTGAAACATCAATGTTCTTGTCGTTTCTAATAAGTGTCTATTTTTTCTTTCTGACACTCCATTTTGCTCGGGTGTATTTATACAAGTGGTTTGATGTATAATTCATTTTTCTTTAAAGAAGGTCGCAAAATTTTTGTTTACAAATTCCGTCCCATTATCCGATCTAAATATTTTTAGTTTAGTCTTAAATTGATTTTCTACGAGACAAAAAAATTCTTTGAAGCTACTAAAAATTTCATCTTTAGATTTGAGTAAATATAACCAAGTGGTTCTTGAAAAATCATCGATAAAGATAACAAAATATTTAAATCCATTATACAATTCAATTGGAGCCGGTCCCCATACATCTGAGTGGATCAAATCAAATATAGCTTCACTTTTACTAATGGAATGAGAAAAATGAAGTTTTGCTTGTTTTACCAACTTACAAACTTCGCAATTAGTACAATTTAAATTTTTACAATTCAAAATGCAATTTAAAATCTTGTTGGAGCCCAAGTCTTCTATGCCAAAGATCGATATTAATGGATTTAGCGAAAGCACAAAGATATTTTTTGAGTTCAAAAAATAGTGTCCATTTTCAAGAAATCCTTCACCAATCTTCGTCCCGGTTTTCCGGTCCTGAAATACAACATTTTTGCAAGAGAAAATTACATCACAATTTAACTCTTGTATTAATTTTTGTACATAAAGTAGGTTTATAGGAAAGGTCTCCAAATATAGTACGTTAAAAATTTGTTTGTCACAGAAATTAGTTTCACCTATATCATTTATTTTAGCTTTCATACCATTAGCTACCAAGACAAATTGGTTATTTTTGGTCATGTCTAAATTTTTTAGAAGTGTTTGGTTGCCAAACATATGGTCCGTAGCTCTACTGTCAATAATTATTTTATCTAACAAATTAAAAATTTTTGAGTGTGAAGAGATACCCAAAAATGAAGGTTTTTATTTGACTAGCAACACAGACATCTGTTGGAATACTGACTGGAATTGATCTGCTGTCTCAACTGACCCGTTTCCGCCTGACCTAACCCGCCAGCGAAAAAACCAGCCCCAGACCCACTTAGACCCGGTTCAGTCGGACCATACACGGTATTAGGTTTGGGTCCGGTCTGTGTGGAGAACCAACCACGCGTCTCTTTTCCTTTCTCTTTTTTTTTCTCTTCGTTCCAGTCCCCTCTTCCTCCAGCAGAGCTCTTCCCCTTCCAATGCTTCGGTTTTAGATGGGGATGAAAAAACCAGCATTTCTCCTGTGTATGCCCCTCTTTTTTACAGTTCATGCATTTCTCAATTTCGTTGTGATTTGGGTGATTTTGAGAACTAGGGTTTTGGCCGAAATTTGGAAAATTGGATTTTTTGGCTACCGCAAAGCCGTGGGTCTCGTGTCTCTCATCAGTTGTGACTTGTGGACCACTGATGGCCTCCCTTCTGCTCTCTTCTTGTTGGATCATATTTTGGATTTGAGAGTATGATGGAAGAGGAATAGTGTTCATGATCTGAGATCGTACAGCCTCGTAACTGGGATTTAATCCCGCAAGGTACTCAAATATATCATCTTCTTCTTCTCGTTTTTTTTGTGGTCAAGTCAGTGGTTGGCGGCCGATACAATTGGAGCTCATTTTTTTTCTTTTTGAGAGCACCAAGGTACTCGATATGCTTTCTCATGTCTTGCTTTTCGTGTTGGATCTCTTGTTTGAGTTGATAGATACGCGAGTAATTATTTTGTTGCCCGTACATGGCCTTCACGGCTTCCCATAGTTGCGAAAGCTGTGTCAGAGAGGAGAAAGAGATCAGAAACAGATGGCTTCATGGAATTCATGAGCAGGTTATGATTTTGTCATTTTCGGTTCTCCATTTCTTTGTTGCCTTTTTTTCGGTTTGAGTTGGCACGTTTGGGTTTGCTACTTTGGGTTCTTTGTTTTCTCCTGTGATGTATTCTCACATCTCTCGACCGCTGAGGGCTCTAGATGCAGCCTTTGCCCATGAAAAATAATTCTTGCCACTAAGCAAAGTATTCGTGAGCTTGGAGGTATTGGTAGCCTCGTGTTACCCCTCTTGAGCCATTTTGCTCTTTTGCTGATTTTTCTGTTATAGGTTTTTTGCTTGTGTTGTGAATACCAGTTTACTGGTACAATATTTGTGATTGTATTTTGCGGTTACAAAACTTGACGCTCTGATACCATGTTAATTTTTGTAAAGAGATGCAAAGCTGAGGAGAATTTTTTTTTTATATTGATATGTTATTTTTTTTACAATTCTAAACTGCTGTATATATAACAAGTCTCAATATGACCGTGAGACACTATTTCTACTTTTTGGTACATTGTACTGTTTGAGTTATTTCCTAAGTTACCTATTACACTTTTACACATATACCCTGATCTATAATAAAATATAATCTCCGATCATTCTTGAACGGATAAGCCAATGTACAGGACAATCGCTGCAGATTGGAGTGTCTTTACAGTCGCTGCAGTCTTTATCCACTCTAATATTTTGTTATTATTTGATCCTAACAATACGGAAAAAAAAAAAAAACATCAACAGTTATTTTTGTGAGATGAAAATTTCAATATCATGAGTTCAATTTTTTTATGTTATAGAAAAAAAAAAATCAGGAGCAAGTGGCTCTCATGTTGCAGTTGTACGTACAGCAGCATTGACATCATCCCATTGACCATCTTTCTCAGAGATATCCAGCATCTCATGTGCTCTCTCTCTCTTCCTCTCATGGCCCCATCATCACATGCAGAGTCCCCCCTCTCTCTCTCAGCCACCGTTATTTAGAAAGTTTTCTAAAATTAATTATTTTTAAGAAACAGATAATTCACAAATCATGGTTTTGAGTTCTGTTGGAACGGGTTAACACATTTTTAGCTAGAGATAGATTCTACTAGAATTCAAAATTAGAGATACAATTCTTGAAAAGTGAAATAATTTTGTTTTTGGGTTCTTTTACTTTTCTTGTAGAGTATCGAATATATTGTTGTTTCCAAAGTAAACAACATTAAGCTTGAAATCCATTCAGACGAAGCAAAAAGAATATCAGTCATATTATGCTATGGTTCACCACACCATGTGGCGAGGTATATCTGTCATAGAAAATCCTGTAGATTCTACTTTCTGGTCAGCAATGGTTGTATGTGTGGGGTCACTAAATTGGATCTAAATGTGTGGCTAGGAATGCAATTTAGAAGATCTTCATTAAGATGGTATTTTACAAATTTATATTATATATATTACATAGGTGACACATCTTGACACTGTATGCTTACAAGTTATTTTTACAATTTAAAAATCCAAACAGACGATCAGAATCGTTCAACATGATCTCCATATTAAACTGTGCTTGGAGACCAAATTTTATATATTTTTTAAATTGTATACTATTTTTTTAGAATTTTTGAAAATGGTTGTTTTTCAATGGTCTAGAAATGTCTGAAAACAACAATTTTGTATACATCTTAATAAATACTAAAAAAAATTCAAAAAATGTAAAATTTGGTCTCCAAGTACATTTTAATATGGAGATCATGTTGAACGGTTCAGATCGACTGTTTGGACTTTGAAAAAAAAATAACTTGTAAGTATAAAAATGTGTCACCATTTTATTGGATCTCTCCTATATATAGAGAGAGAGAGTAGAACTAGGGTGTTCCTAAGTTCACCAAACCCCTTTGTGAACTCAACTCTAAAACCTATCGGATTGACTTCAAACGACGAATCCAAACCGTTGAAATCCTTCTATCTTACGAGTGATGCATCTACATGTGAAAAATTTAATATTTTAAATTAGTTTTGCATAGAGTCAAGTGGTCAAAAGGCGTCCAAAAAATGAATGTATTAAAATTAATTTATAAACCTTCTAATTTTGACCACTTGACTTTATACTAAATTAATTCGAAAGTTTAAAATTTTCACATGTAGACGCATCACCCGTAAGGTAGAAGGATTTCAATGGTTTGGATTCGTCGTTTGAAGCCAATCCAATAGGTTTTAGAGTTGAGTTCACAAAGGAGCTTGGTGAACTTAGGAACACCCTAGTTCTACTCTATATATATATATGAGGAGGGATCCGATTACAACACTTTTGAGTTACCACAAAGTTACCATAACCATTTTTTACATTTTCAAAGTCCAAATCGTCGATCCAAACCGTTCAACATGATCTCCACAATAAAATGTGCTTGCAGATCAAATTTTACATTTTTTTTGAATTTTTTTACTATTTATTAAGATGGGTATAAAATTCAATGGTCTGAATTTGACTAGTTTTTGTTAAATACTTAATAAATAGTAAAAAAATTCAAAAAAATGTAAAATTTGATCTGCAAGCACATTTTATTGTGGAGATCATGTTGAACGGTTTGGATCAACGATTTGGGCTTTGAAAATGTAGAAAATGGTTGTGATAACTTTATGGTAACTCAAAAGTGTTGTAATCGGATCCCTCCTATATATATATATATATATATATATATATATATATAGGATTTTGCTAATATGCTACGCGTAGCATAGAGCCCCTCCGTGCTACGGCTCACTTTTTGAGTTTTCAAAATCCTAACGGTCGATCCGAACCGTTCAACATGATCTCCATATGAATATGTACTTGCAAACCAAATTTTACATTTTTTAGAATTTTTTTACTATTTATTAAGCCACTTTGAAAAAACACTAATTTGTACACAACAGTAAACTTTTCTGGACCATTGGATCAGCGATTTTCAAAGTGGCTTAATAAATAGTAAAAAATTCTACAAAATGTAAAATTTGGTTTGTAAGTACATATTCATATGGAGATCATGTTGAACGGTTCGGATCGATCGTTAGGATTTTGAAAACTCAAAAAGTGAGCCGTAGCACGGAGGGGCTCTATGCTATGCGTAGCACCGTAGCACTGTCCTATATATATATATATATATATTATGACTATATTGTTCGTGCATTGCATCTGCATCTGTCATTTATCCTATTACACCACTTGTTTGGTAACAATTTAATAGCGAGCAATTACCATTAATTGGAGCTAATTAATGCCAAGTTGGAAATATTTTATTTAAAGAAAATATATCTAGGGTGACATTTATATTTCAATCTTACAAATCATGAGCTCATTGTCGAAATATTGATATTTGGAAGTTGAAGAGTATATCTTATCGTTGTCGAAATAATAGTCTATTTGATTTTTGCAATCTCTATAGAGCTTTAATTCAAGTTATACGGTTTCTTTCGAATTTTGGTTCTCCCTAGTCAGATATCAGCTAGTTAGCAAACATCAAGTATAATAAATATATATATTTTTTTTAGAAAATCAGCTTTTGCACTTTGATCTAATGATAAAAATAATATCTTTCGTGTAAGAAATCACAAGTTTAAAATTCGATTGGAGGATTATTAATAGATACTTAAATTGAAAGGCTTGGTTTCCATTTAAAATAAATAGTTTTTCAGAATGTAGAAATTAGAATCCATCTAATGACCTTTTTCCAAAAAAAATAGATATTAAAAGTGATGAAAACTTATATATTCAAAAAGAAGAGAGTTTAAATGTCTTTATTTTTGTGTTGATGCTAGAGTAAAGCTAGTGTGTGCTATGCTCATCAAGAGAATTTGATGAGTATAACTCGAAAATCTATCAGATTGACTTTAAACGACGAATTCAAACTATTCAAACTGATTTACTTTATGAGTAATGCATGTACATGTAAAATTTTGAAATTATGAAATTTGTGTAGTACATAGTCCTATAAATTATTTAATGCACACGCTAGCTTGGCTAAAAAATGTCAATTCTTTTTTATTTCTAAATATAAAAAATATAAAATAAATTTATTATATGTGATTTATATTATTTTCTCTATATGCACAAAAATTATCAATTTTTGTTTTTTTATATGAATCAATAAATTGAAAAATTAATATCTAGAAATATCCACTTCAAAATATTTTTATAAGTTTTTGATATCAATCAAAACAAAGTCCAAATATCTTGATCTTTTAATGTGCATAGACAAATGATATTATAATATTTAACGATTTTATATTTGACATTTGAATTTAAAATTTTTAACTTATTGAAGTTTTAATAACTGAGGCACGATAAAAACACAAAAAAAAAAAAAAAAAAATTGTCAAGGAAGTTTCTGAAATAATTCATTGCAAGTGAATTTGATAGATATTTAACAGAAAATAAGGAAAGGTTTCGAATCCTAATTATTGGTATGAATTTGGCACAGCAGAATTAGAGGATTTGACACTTGGCAAGCTTTTTATAACCTTCTCGGCTTCTCTTACCGCTAACAAGAGATTGGTTGTTCATCCTTGAATGCAATTCAAGAATTCCAGGGATAAGTTCTTTATATAAAATTAAAAATTCCAAGGATAACGATGCCACGTAATTTATCACGGAGCATATTTTATTCTCTATTTGACTGATTTAATCGATTATTCATCAGCCAAAATATTAAAATAACTTCAAATTCTCATCTCCATTTGAGTACTAAACAGATGTATCCATTGTTTACAAATCAAGTCAAAATTTGACTAAATTTTATGCGAATTATTACTTCACAACTAACTATTCATGTGTTTTGTATCATATAAAGCATACAAGTGTGTGCCGCTTTATGAAAATATACGAAATATACATTTCATTTAATTTAAAATTCTTTAAAATAGCTAAATAAATATTCTTGACCGAGTATTCTGTTCTTTTGAAGTTGTGTACCGAATTGAAAATCTCTTAAAAGATTATGAATAAATACGAATATTTATATCGGTGCGAATTATCCTTTCTCTCGAAACTTTCTCATTTCGGCTCCCTTGTATTTTTATTTACAAAAATAAACACATTTGTATTGTTATGAAGACATTTGGGACAATTGTCAGTTGACTTGTAAATTTTATGTGTAATTTCTGATATTCATAGTAAAATTTTATAATTAACCTCCCCTCTATTAATGAAACATTTGTTTAATTAAAACAACAATTATATCTTGCTCTAAGTATATCTTATTAATTATTATTTTTTAGTGAGATTATGGTAATATATGCATATTACTGATCGACCCGTACTATGGATCCATATCTCTATTTTCAAAGTTTAAATAGTCGAACCGTAAACATAATTTTCATATCAAAATATACTTGTAGACCAAATTATATATATTTTTTAGAATTGTTTTACTATTTTTTAGATAGGTCTGCAAATACATTTTCATATAAAGATTATGTTGAACAGTTCAGATTGACTATTTTGAACTTCAGAAATGAAACATGAGTCCATAGTGCAAGCCGTTGTGTAATATGCATATTACCATAGCCTCACTCATTATTTTTTATTAAATTCAATTCCCAATATAATAAGTTTCTGATTTAATGCTGATCACAACAATCATTTATCCGTTGGTGATTAATGCAACATATAGATTGCATATACGGTTGGGATGTTGGGGGACCAAATATCTTGTATGTCTATGTGAAATTGGGCTTTTTCTTTGTTTCGAAAGAATTATACAAATTTTGGTTGGTCCCAGTTAGTCTAACTTGGTATAAATAATAGCCTGTCAATTTTATTCAAAAAAAAATTATAACCTGTCAATGGCCTAATAGGATATACTATCTGCATGTAATGTTGGGCTTATAAAGGCCTGGTTGGTAATGGTCCATATTGCTTAGGGAGTGGGGGGCAGTCCAATGTCCGGTCGGAAACGTATCAAGATTCGTGTACACTTGATCTACACAGATCTTAAAGCTGTCCACATGAATCTTGATTTGTTGTCTAACAGAGTCTATTAATTATAGTTGATAATACTGATGCTAGTCTATTAATTAGTTGACAATACTGATGCTAGTCTATTAATTATAGTTTGACAGTACTGATGCTTGAACTGTACCACATCAAATATCAGACCAATTTATCAGAAAAATAAACTAAAGACAAACAGGAACCAAATTGCAATGAGCAAGAACTAAAAAGCTAACCAGAGTTCATTTTCCTTTCAAATTCAATCCTTGAAAAGTTACCCAACAAACAGCAGTGAAATTTTCAGAATATGATACTAATCAAATATACCACAAACCTAATAATATCAACATACAAAACAGTATCTCCAACCAACTCAAAGTGAATCACAGTAAATCCCCAACCTAAACAAAAACCAAAAGTAAAACGATAATTTTTCACTAATGACTCCAATTTTCTCAGAACCTCCTGGCTACCGACCTCGTACCGATCCTCCTTACACTGGTACCAACACTACTCTTATCATCAAAACCGAAACTGGTAGTATTCTTTTTCATCTCCTTACTTGTTCTAACTGCTGATCTCAGAGTTGGGATGCGACTAACTGATATATCACCTGAGATTGATTTACGAGCACTTTCATTTTTCTTTGTAGTTTTCTTCTTGGCCAACTCAATTGCAACTGCAGGATTTTGAATTACCTTCACTGCCTCAGTCTCTTCCAGCAACTCAAGTTGCCGCCTTCTCAGCCGTTCATTGCGTCTCGCTGAGTAGAGGTCATAAAGACGGCCTCTTTCGAACAAGGGGCTGGTAGATGACTTGTGTGCAACTGGGGTAGTTGGAACAAAGAGCATTTTGTTTTCTTTCTCATTTTCTTGGTACAGGTTTTCTTTGAATTCTTCTTTATTTTTTACTAGTGCAAGTAACTCATAAGAGACGAGGTCAGGTTCAGTCCGAAAGAGAGATGCACCAGAGACAGAGGCACGCAACGGGTGAATTGCTTTGGAATTTGTCACTGTTACAGAAAGCAAAGTCAAATATTGAGTCACAAATTAGTATCAATTCCCTAATGTGAAAGAGAAAATTCAAAATTGGGGATACAAAGACCGGATTTCAGATTACTAATTTTGAATAACAATTATTGGTAAATTACCTCAATCCCTAATAAGTTGGAATTTCAAAATTGGGAAAGAGGGGATTAATACATGTAAAGATGGAATCATGGAGATTTTAGGCATTTTTTTTCAATTTCAACAGATTGTAAGAAAATAAACTAATTTCAAAGAGGGAGACAACAGAACAAACATGTTTGCAACTGGCAGTTGAAATATAAAAATGCACTTCAAAAAGATAAAAATAAATTCTTCCTCAAGAAAAGGAAAAAAAAAAATGAATTTTCGTTTTTTGTTTTTTGTCTCTTCGACTTTAAAATTACCTGGAGATTTCTTAGCAGGTGGAGCGGCTGGATGCCTAGGTGGGAGGCGGGGCCGAAGCCGACGGGGCGACATTGCAAGAGGAGGCCTCCTATCCATTTGAAGATCCAATCTTTATTTCTGAACAAAAAAAAAACAAAACATATGTAAAAATAGAAAGAAAAATATCATCTTTTTCCTTCCCGTAAAGAACCTTAACAGTAAGTGGATCTGGTTAGATATAGTAGGTACTGGGACGTTGGATGTGACACTGGAGGAGAAGACCTCAAATCTGGGGTTTGATTGAAGAACGTAGAGAGAGAGAGAGAGGCTGTTTACCTTTGTTCTTTTTGTTTCGTCGTCTCTTCTCTGTTGGTCGCGTAATCGATTTCTTGTGTTTTTTGCTCTAAAAATTACTTGTCTAGTTTTTCTCTCTTTCTTTTGTTAATGGAATGGAGAATTTTGAATGAGAGGGGGAGCCTTGTAACGGCTATATTCTTTCCGATCTGAACCATCGCCCCCACGAGAAAATTTTACGAACATCTACCGCGGTACACGTGGCTTGGTTTCATTGGACGCATTTGCAACATTCCTAAGGAAGAGTAATGTACAGTAGAATTTGTATATTTCTGTTAGGTACTTTTCGTCGTACTGGGAGATATTCTGAAAAAAAAAACGATAGTTTTCTTACGAATACCCAGAATGTCCCCAAGTGCAATCGATGACATATTTAGTATACAATAATAATTACCGCGTCAACATCAATACTTTTTAATTGCGACGTCTGAAAAATACCAAGCACCAGATCATTCGGATGTGATTATCTTAACTAGCGGATCACCAAAATTTATGACAATTCATTGAGAGATCACCGAATCTTGGTGATTCGTTGAATGTATGTATATGAATTATGACAAATTAATGAGCATTAATTAAGATAAAGCTCCATGCACATTTTGATACATATTCTTTGAATTGGCACGAAATTATTTCAAGCAAATTGAAATTCTGCAATTAGTATAAAAGGACAACGATAAAGCATTAAATGCACGCAACCATATAATTAGCGTAATTTCATTATGGTAACTCTCAATTGAAAAGTAAAATGTAGGGTACTTGACTAAAATGAAAATCTACCCCACATTTTCAGAACAAGAGATATATTTCTTTTCTATACATTTAGTACACGACATCACTAGCCATAACTCATATATGTGCGTATATATATTATCCAATTAATAAATATTTATCAAAAATGGACAACAAAGAAAAGACACAAATTCAACCTAGGGGCGCCAAAAGTGGAGAAAAAGAATATAATTCATATATTTTTTTAAGGTTTAAGTAAATGAAAATCTTGAAAAGAAAGTGGTTCCACTATCTGGCATGGGGGCCGCCTGACTCAAAGAGTCTCTCGACACTTTGTGTGCTTGCTGACACTTCTTTGTCTACAATAACAAATAAGCGTAAGGTCAATACGATAAAAAACCTAAAAAAGACAATGAGTTATTTTACAAGTTCTATACCTCTTCGGGGCTAAATTGTAACAAAGTTGCAACAACAGGGAGCAATCTGTCAACTTCCCCTACAAGAAACCCGAAAGTTAGTAAATGCAAGATGTCTGTCTGTTTATCTTCAAATTTAAATCGCAAGGAAATTGTTAAAGGGATATTGAGGTTATATTTCCATTACAATTGTTCTAATACTATATCTCAACATTACTCTTGTGGATGCTTATATTAGGTAAAACAGAATATAAGGGCCTGTTCGGCGCACTAAGGGGAACGGGAATGGGTCTGGGAACAGCAAATTTTTGAACTGACTTTTACTGTGCTCGTGGGAAAAAAAAAAATTCTCTGAGTGAATTTTTTTTCCCCACAGCAACAGTATTTCGCCGAACAGGGCCTAATTGCTTGCAAAATGTTCAACGACTTCAATATATTTTTTTTTCATTCTCAACTTCATTAATTTTCAACCTGTTTCAAGAAGTTTAAGGATGACATTTTTAAGGTAGGTCATATCGATGCCTTCTCTCTTTTGTGACCTCTCCATGTTTCTTAGCTCATCCTTTAGCATGGCCTCCTGAAATATCATCATAAAGTTTTACGTATAAAACAAAATGCAAACCAATAAAAAAAAAATCAACAGATAAATCTTTTGAGAAATTAAAACCTGTTGGTGGTGGAGACGGTTTTCACGCTCCAGTTCTTCAATCTCTTCCTGCAGATAAAATTAAAAAAATAAATAGAAAAGAATAAGTAGCAATAGATATCTGAAGTTTACTAGGGAGACAAAAAGAGAGTGATTAATGATTCTAACAAAAATGGCTTACTTGAAGTACTAAGATATGTCTCTGGGTCTGAGCAAGTTCTTCCTCTCTCTGAGCTTGTTGTCTTGCCAGTACCTGAAAATTTCAATTTAACCCTTGGTTTAAATAAAATGGAGTTCTTCAAAATGATGTCATATGTTCACAAACATAAACACACACAAATGAGGGGAGGAAGAGAGAGAGATGGAGATAGACAGATAAAGAGGGAAAAATACAAGAATTTGTTGTTCAGCGATTTCAACACTGAGACCTTGGGAATCCTTTTTTGACATTACTGTAAAAAAATAAATAAAAAGAAATGAGATCCAAAAAAAGGTAATAATAAGAAGAAGACACTAGGAGAAAAATTAGCGTAAAATTTTCAATACCAGAGACTTCTCTGTCGCCATTTTCAACCTGAAAATAAGGAAACAACCACAAACTGCTTCAACAAAATTCGTACTAGAAAGAATAGAAAAATGCATTTTTTTTCTCAATTTTCGGTCATTAGAGTCATTTAGGATACATTTTTTAAACTCACACAGTTATGTTGGATATTTATTAATCTTTCATTATTTGTTATTTGGACATTTCATAGAACTAAGTTTGTATTATTTTCTTTAGGGCTCATACTAGACAACAAAGTAGAACAAATCAACTAACTAAAATTGAGAAAAAAAAGATTATTAAAGCACTGACAGTAGGTCTAGCTTCTAGAGAGGTATGTAGACCCTTGTTTTCTTCTTGAAGCCTTGCAATTTCCTTTTCTTTCTCTTCAATCATTCTGTCTGATATTTCTCTGAATGTATCATGTTCTTCCTACAAAAGAATCAAATGATATAAACAATTAAAGGTCAAACATAAAATCACCATTATATATGTATAGACTACCTATGTTTAACTACATTTATTTGGTTTTTCTGAGTTTGTGTTGGGTCCTCCAATAACTAAAGTAAATGTAGAATAAAACCTTTAGTTTCTTGTATTTGATCTTGAGCTCATCTAAATCCTTCTTCAGGTCATCTCCAGTTTGGTCCATCTTCTGAGCCTCCAGTGTTTGGTACCTCACTGCATAATATTTATATTAAAACCAGATCGGCATGAAACAAGAATGATGATCATGATGATGAGAAACAAATTTTAATCAATCAACAAATTACATCTCCAAGTTTCTTCTATACTCTCTAAATTCTTGCGCCAAGATTCCTTCTCTGAATTGTACCGCGTATTGACCGAATTTAATTTTGAATTAGCATTTTTTAGAAGCAGATGCACATCAGCAAGAACAGCATCCCTATATTAAAAAAATATTAGAATTACATCATATACTAACTCTATTACCAAAACTTACACAAGATTTACCTCTCAGAAATTTCTTTCTCATGCTTCACCATAGCATCTTGTAATTCTCGTACAGCCTTATCTCTCTCTGCTAAGGCCACAGCCACCTCTCTCTCAGCTTCCTAGAGATAAAATGGTTTTACTACTTCAAGTTTGCAATTTCAAATTTTTGCAATGAAATTTAGGAGAAGAATAGAAGTCGATTCCATACTTTGACAGCCTCCTCATGAGCTTTGACCTGATCGGTACTTTTGGCAGCCGCCAGATCAGCATCTTTTTTTTGTAGAAGCGCATGTGCACGGGCCTTATACGACGAGAATTCGCTCTCTAACCTACTAATCTATGTATGATAATATATTTATTATAATCGGTTACTAACATAACAATAAAATCATAATGGAAGTTGTGCCTAAATACGAGAACCTTTTACTTGCTATTTTGTCCTGTCCAGCAAATAAGGATATACCAAAGGCTGAAATTTCTAATTTACCGGGGGGGGGGGGGGTGTTATAAACAAATTTCACACAAAATCACTAATCCTTCAGTACCTCATCTTTAGCTGCAGATAGCTCAGCATCCCGCAACTGTACCAGTTGGCTTTGCATTTTTATTTCAGCCTCCAACTGACCTAAATTCAATCAAAGCAGCAACTATTATTTCAAAAATAAGGAAAAAATTATGAACCATAGTTATATGTGACAATATTTCACCACCCAGTTTTTGTATCATTACATACAAATCAGTAACAATCACAATATCTGAATCATTTTTTTTTTATTTCTTTGTTTTAATTGGGGCTTTTAATTGGATGAGGACATAAATATCACTCAAATCATAATGATAATTTTTACTCTTAAGAAGTACAGCCCATACAAGGACATATTACTGATTTATTTAATTGATCAAGTATCATCAATTTATGAACAAAGAAATATACTTTTAGCATTAGCAGATTCAATCTCCATTTGCACCAACGCATTCTCTGACTCCTCCAGTTTAGATTTTAGTGATTTAAAATTTGCCTCCCAATTTTGCCTCTCTTTTTCCTTGAAATAACAAAATTAAGCAACATTAAAAAATAACACAGCATACTCCTCTTTTCTTTTTTTGTTAACAAAACAAAACATAATGAAAAATGTAGCAACTCTTACATGGTGGCTCTTAACCAGTAGGAGTTCTCCTTTCCATTCCTCCATTAATGCCTTTAGCCTAACAGTTTCTCCAGTTGAGGCAGCTTCTATCTCTGCTATCTCAGTGTCTTTCTCTGCTAGTACTGCCTATATATTTTAGAAGGATTTAGGGTTAAATCCAACATGAATTACTTCTCAAAATGCCAAAGTTTTTAGAATTCCACTGCAGGCTTTTATGGCATTTAATCAGTTGAAATGTAAAGATTGGGTTGATGCTTGTGTCTTAAGAGAGAAAATTTAATTTAAACAGTAAGCTGCATGGTCAATGGTGAAAAATATTTCAATGTGTGCTCGTTAATTGCAAAACTTAGTATTAGAGATTTAGTGTGTGTAAAATTTGGACATCATTTTGAGAAATACAAAGGGATGGTATACATGAAATTATAGAGAACTAAATTGATTTTAAGGTTAAAAGGGTACATTGTGTTGTTGATTGCAAAAATTTTGGCAATTTTGGTAATATTGCATTTCCATCTGACCTGAAGAGAAGAAATGGTTTCAGCAGCTTTATTTCTCTCTTCCAAAGCATCTCTCAGCTGTGCTTCTAAACTTTCTATTTGCTATTATACAGGATGTAACAAAAAAGAAGGAAAAGAATCCAAATTATGAAAAGAAGTACCAAATAATACGTAGTTCAAAAATATAAGCAAAATAATTACATTGGCTCCAATTTTGGTACTTGGGGTATTGTGGTCTTTTTCCTAATATTTAACTATTCAAGTGACATCAACTTTTCTCCCTAAGTAGCTAACCTGAAGAGCACTATCTCATAATTAGTAGACAATTTATCAAGTTACTCAGAAAAGAAAATGTAGATTATTATAATTTAGGTTTACATATCTAACCTTTTGATGCTTAGTCGAGAGCTCTGTCAGAGAAGCTTGTCTTTTCTCTTCGGCCGATTGAATTGAACCTTTGATTTGATCTATCATCTAAGGATGCATTCAATTAACAATTACAAAAAGACAAATTATAATGAAAAAAATTCAGAAGAAGTATTAGAGTAAATTTACAATAAAAGGATACCTCATCTTTTTCAAAAATAGTCTGTTGTAGCTTCTCCATGGCATTATCTTTGGCTTCTGATGCACGCCGCATCTCTTCAAGAGAATCCTTCAATCTAAATTAAACATATAAGCAACTTCCATGGCTAGACTGCTTAAGATACTCTTTATAAAGTCAAAACCAGAAAATAAGGCAAATAAAAATTTCTGATTTGGGCTTAATTGTCAGATACAGCACTTTGTACCTATCTCAACCAGGTACAGAAAAGAACATTAAAAAATCCTAATTATATAGTATAAATGTTCCAAATATTATTGTGCTGGCATGGACTGACCCATAACAGCAGGAAATTGATGACCTGAGCTGATAAGCTTTTGTCAGCACTCATTGCTAGACCCAGTTTCAAGTGCATAATTCCAAGAATTCAAAGTACACATGAAAACTTATTACAAAACTTCATATGATCAATACATGATTGTATGTTTCGACCCAAAAAGATGCATGGGAGAGTACTCGTTTTTATAGAAAAGCGGGATTTCCGAATTAGACAAAGAGAGAATGGTCAACGGGATAAAATGCAACTATTATATAAGATTTTCTGATGAACTTAACCCCAAAAGTTAATGGCATGGGTGAATCTGGTAATCTCAAATGTAGGATAGATAAAGTTGAGAGCATTTAAACTAGATAACTGATCTTTAGAAGGTCAAAAAAATTAGTGCTAGAGTTTTATGCATCAAACTACACATTTAAAAACAGTGCGAAGATGACAATTTGAAACAGCTGCACCTGACTAAGTATTATTTGATCCAATCAATCTTAAAAATTCATAATTGCTTATTGGAGAGCTTACTTATTATTAGCTGCACGTAATTGTTGTCTCTCTCCATCGAGGGCCCGCAAGGCCTCATTGGCCTGGTGACGAGCACGCTCCAGCTCATGTTGTGCAGCTTGCTTCTCTGCTTTTACAGCTTTCTCTATCTTCTCAGCCTCCTCAGCCTTATATCGTGATTCCAGATCATCTTTTTCCTAACAAAAACAATAAAAAAAATTATAAAACCAATCAAAAGGATTTTTGTAGACTACAAACACAGTTACGCGTTGAGGTGAAGCATAATGACTTTATTCTTGGCTTTCTCATAATAACTCAAGCTGTCGGACCAAATCTAGTGATAACAATCATTTCAACTCTATGTTACCCAGCATCTGAGCTATACTTGTACAATAATGTATCACAGGCATACGTAGTTTATTTTAAAGAGGAAATGGCCAGCAATACACATATCCATGCATATAAGACCTCACAACTTTTATTGATTGGTCACTCAACAGTCAACACTGATTCGTCCACCTTGATTTACTGAACTTTGTGAAAAATTATCCCAACCTATCAAATGGGTATTATTTACATTTCTGAAAATAGGTTGGAAAAAGCTGGTTACATAAGAAATATGAATACATTTAGCTAAATTTCTGTTTAGGGTCTAAAGACCACAAAAGAAAAATAAAAGAAATCAATTTATTACAAGTGTTAGCAAGAAGTTTTAAAATTGGAATCCCAATAGTTGTGACCAGACTAGCAGTTTGTACCGGCACTGGTATGGTTCAAAAACCAAGAACAATGGATACCTTCTGAACTTCTTGGATGCGTTGTTTGGCACGTTTGTGAAGCCTCTGAAGTTTGGTATCCAATTCTACATACTTTTCATCCCTCTCTTTTATTTCTTGTTCCAATTTCTTCTCAGCTACATTAAAACAAAAGGAATCAGTTCACGTTCGGAAATTGGGGTATATTTCCTAAAAAAAACAAAAGATTTAACAATTTGATATTTTTGTTAGTTATGACAACTAATACAAAAATCGGGGTATTTCCTATAGAAACTTAAAGGACTCGATCATATGATATGTAAAATACAGGATTTCCAATACTAAAAGAAAGGACATAGTCAAATTTAGCACCTCTCCTATTGAGGACAACTGGGTGTCATTACTGGTCCAGTACTGCTTAACTCTTAGGACCTCTAAACAAAATTAAAAATAAATTTTAGTTCGATTCTCTAGGCTTCCTCGAATTTTGAAATGGTGATGCAAATAAGGCAAAGTGACAAAATTAACAATTTGCATATCCACTGGTTTGAGATTATTGTACTGCTTAACTCTTAGGATCTCTAAACAAAGTTAAAAATAAATTTTAGTTCGATTCTCTATGCTTCCTCGAATTTTGATATGGTGATGCAAATAAGGCAAAAGAGACAAAATTAACAATTTGCATATCCACTGGTTTGAGATTATTGTATTCTGATAGTTCAATTTGATCCAGGACAAGTACAAGTAAGAACTCTTGATACCATTGCTGATACATGGTCCTTAACAATAACCTAATTGTATTGGTCTTTTCTATGCATGACCTATTTACAATATGAGGTGAACCAAAAAAAGTTTAAGAAGTTTTTAAAATAACTACAAATGAACAAATATATACACAGAATAACTGAACTAACCTTCTAAAAGCTTTTTAGATAGCTCCTGAGCCTTTCCATCAGCTTCAGCATGTGAAACTCGAAGATGTTCCAAAGCTGCTTCGGCCGCCTTTTGGGTCTCCCTTTGTTCACTAATTTCCATTTTTAACCTCCTTATTTCTTCATTTAATCTATTTACTGCTCCTGACTCTTTTTTTTTTCTTTTTGAGACTTTACCGATTTGCCCCTCTCTGGCCTGAGACTCATCCACTGTCTGCATTGGCTGCTCATTGACAGTCTCGTCATTCTCTGAATTGGAATTTACAACATTACCATCTGTAGTTTGGTCATTCTCTGAAGGTTGCTCTTCTATGTGATTTTGCGATAAATTGTTCTCTGAAGGTTGCTCTTCTATGTGAGTTTGTGATAAATTGTTCTCTTCAGGACCCATGTTTTATTTGAAAAAAAAAAAGAACTTAAACCTGAAAAAAGTAAGGGGCTGGTTGAGAGAAAAAGAAATAGTAGAAAATGTAACGCTTTTCCTAAAATATGGCACTTAACATAACTGACATATAATGTAAACCCCAGAAATCTCTAATTCAATATTCATTCGAGATCCAAGCGGGGGCTCTTTTTCAGATCCAGAATGTAACAAATTATAATTTTAACAATAAAAGTCAATAATTTGCGGTCACAATTGCAAAACGGGATCTGCTCAATAGTGCGTCGCCTTTCTTTCAACTGTCAGATTGAAATTACTTCGGTGATTGAGACCGAGATTAGAGAATTTGTAGAAACAAAATCGAAAGATCTGCGACGGAGCTGGGGTTTAGTGTTTTTTACCTTGTCGCGAGAAGTGGAGTCCAATCCAAAGGAAATAAAGAAGAAAAAGAAGGTAATTTTGCTAACTAGAAAACTGAGGGTTCCTTTTTAAGCCATGTTTGTACTTACGGAGTTACGGTTACCGAGGAAAACCATGTGGAGAGATTAAGGCGCAGAGTTTGCGAATTAAGCCTCCAAAAGTTGAATTCGTATCACCTACCTAAGGTAACATGATATTTGCGTTTGGATCTGGACCGTTCAATCATCATCAGCACGACTATAAAAGTGGTTCAGTCCGTTCCATCTCGGCAGGATTGGTCCGGATCCGATCGGACGGCTGCGATCCAAACATAAATTTTGTTACCTCGGAGGATATGGATGTTTACTAGTATATAGTATATTTAATTCTAATAGGGGATTTCATTGAAAATTTTCTCTCCTTATGCTCAATTTATTTATTTTAAGAATTTTTAATTATGGTAGGAATTTAAGTAAACTTGTATCAAATATGTGAACGGAAATTATTGAATATTATTTGAAAGAAAATAAAAGAATGACTTGGTTTATTGTCTTTTGCTTTTTGTTTTTGGTTGTATTACTATTTTGAGAGTTGAATGCACAATGCAAAGTTTTTTTATGTTTTTATATCGAATTTATCCTTAATTAATATTTTCTAGTTTGATAAATTTTTTGCATCAACATATTGTTTAAAAAAAAAAAAAGAAGTAAAGTATGGTATGCTATAAAGCATCTTTGACATTAACAGAAAAAAATATTTTGTGGAAACTTTTTTCTAATTGCTCAAGTTTCAATGGCGACTACTGCAGTTCAAGAAGAATCTGTAAGAGGCTTTAAAGCCCAATGAAGTGAGAAGGAGTGATATAAGGGTTTTCTAGATTAACAATTATGGGCTTTAAAGCCTAAAATCTAAGAACACTCTTTTCACAACCGGTTTGGATCCAACATTATTTATCACTGATAGTTATCCCTAGTATTATTAGGGTTTCTAATATGATGTGACAGTTTTTAATTCAATTTCAAATATGTGGGAGATTACTTATTTAGAAACTATGCAGTAAAGTTTCTTATTAAGAAACTGTTTATAAACTCTATGTTGACCAAATGATTGGCTCAAATTATTTCTCTTTTTTAATTTGTTGCTGACGTGGCTTAATAGAAACTCTAAAATTAATTTCAGGAATGTGAGAGTTAGAAACTTTAGAGACCTTAATTTCTAAAAAGTGGTTAACAGTTATTTAAAAACTCATTTGAGTTGCTGGGATGTAGATGCTCTTAAATATTTGTAAGCAATCAGCTCTAGAACGGTTAAAAACATTTGGTTAACCAACACCGAAGAGTTTTATATCATGTATGAAAATAACAATATAATCTTCGACTTTCTTTCTTAAAAGTCTCTTATTAAACATTTTACTATACTTGATCTCTTTCCACTGGGAAGGAAAGAATGACTCCTTCTGCTGATCTAAGTCTCTTATTTCATTTTGGTTTAATTAATTTTATTCTTATAATTTTTGCCTACTTTATAAAAAAAATTCTTATAGTTTTCAGAATAAAATATCAATTCTGTAAATGATTAATATAGCTTTATTGTTGCTGAGGAGTTTGGGTATTGGTCATCTATTAAAGAAAATGCTATTTAATTTCATTTCAAAAGTTCTCTCAGTTGTAATTGCTTACTAATAGATTCATCATTCTTGTCATATATTATGAAAAAATAATTTAGGAGTATGGCAGCCGGTACATCAAAAGTATCGTTAAATACAATCGTTGCTCCAACTATTTTGACCAATAAACTAAATAGTAATACAACCTAAGAATTAAGAGACAAATAAACTAAATCCAGTGATGCTCCGGCTAATTTATGACGAAACTCTTGACTAACACATTTAAACTGAAAAATGAAAGACATAAGATGAATACCAAGTTCAATAAATTGAACATTAAAATAATAATGCAGTTTAAGCCTTATATTTCAAGTTTCAAATCAAATAATTAAGATGAATACTAAAGTTAATAACCTAAGTATTTGACAGCTGAATATTAAGACAATAATTGAATAACAAAACACATAGCTTTGTAGTTCGTCGGACCATCACCAAAAATTCGTCGGAGCACACAATGTCGCCGGGAAAGATAATTAAAACAGTGTTAACTAGTCAAAATAAAATAATATCTAATCAAATTATTTGATTAGATGTGAAGTTGTAGTACTTGATTCAAGTTAGGCTTAGTTGTCTGTAGCGATGACATTATTCATGGAGTTAGGTGGATTATATAATGATGATTGATGAGTTATAATTTTGTAATATTTCGGAATAAAGTATAACTGCACAATTATTTTGATTGTTATAATGAAGATTAGTTATATATTATATTAGGTTTTCTCTAATCGGACAAGCAATTTTGAGATTTTCAAATTTTGTAAATATCTGGACTTCAATGATTTTTCTTAAATATATTTGTTTCTTAAAATGAGTATCCAGAAAATTTTCTCTATATTATTTAAATTGGTTGATTTTCGCACTGTAATTGTTTCCTTAAAGTTGATTGTGAAAAGTGGTTAATTTTTGTTCTCTAATTGGACCTTGAATTTTGGAATTTTTGGATTTCAAAATATCTAGACTTGATAGTCTTTTTGAGCATTATACTATACAAATCACAAAAACCAGTAAACTTAAAAAATCATAAAAAAAAATTCTCTTTTTATCCGACTGAGAAATAAAATATACTACCTGAAAAATTGTTAACTCTTTTTTTTATATTAAAGGGCCCGGTATATTCCAGCATCTTAGATGCTATTCTCATTCTCTAGAAAGACGGAGCTCGTACCAATGCACTAAATTAACTAAATTAAATCTAAAAATTTCAAAAGTCAATCATGTTAGATAGAATAAAATATATACAATACTTGTAAAAATAGTTATAGTGCAAAAAAATTAACCAAATTCAAAATCATAAAAATTGCTCTGAATCTCAAACTAAGAAGAGTTAGAGAAGTTAATATTGAATTCTAAATTCTATAAATAAAAACATAAAAAAATGAAGTTCAAACGAAGAATCTTTATAATACTAACAAACAACAGCGCATGGCCTACTTAGAAATCAAATCCTAAACAACACAGCTCAAATGTCTAAATTAGTGTTTGTTTTCCTTTGCATAGATAAAGAACGACATATATTCTATTCTTTAATAGGTATACCTTATTTTTGTTATAGTTGTAGATATTTGTCATGTAATAATACAAACGTCAAATCTCAAAAATCTAATAAATCAACCACATAATAATTTTTCACTTCATTGTGCTCCATTCATCCACAAAATACATATCTACTTTGTTTCTAAAAGAAACAATGAACCCCATATAAGTTTATAGATAAATATTAAGTACGAACCATATATAATTTGACAGATCAAATTAAATGTCAAATTTGTACAAATTAACTTATACGTAATTCATAGTTCCAACATACAGCTCTTCAACAACTTGTAGATTAAAAAATGAAAAAATAATTGTTTGTGGTATGATACAAAGTTACACACAAAAGAATTCCAGGTCACAAAAGAGAAAACTTAAAAATGAAAGTGAAAATATTTTTACCCGGCCGTATTTAATCCTCTACCAGGCTCAGATCCAATCAAAATCTCATTTCTGAGCCAAAATGTGAAGATTCATAAATTTCAAAAGGAAAAAAAGAAAACTGATAATTCACAGGCATGTATACATATATTTCTAAAGTAGAATGTTCCTTGTCATTTTGTTGGTTCTCCACAAAATTCTCCGATCCTGGCATGGACCGATCAAATAAAATACCTCCCCTGCATACCTCGTCATTTCTTTCTCATCATAGACACAATCTTTCAGCCCTAGCGATTGTGATGTCTTGAGCGGGTATTGATGCGACCCGCCACACCAAGTCTACTCATGGCAATTGCCACCCGTCCAACTGCAACAAGACCTGTATCAGTACGCGGCCTCTCATCTCTGTTGTTGCTGTCACTGTCACTGCTGCTACTGCTATTAATAGTTCTTGGATTCTCATCTCTGCTGCTGTTGGTGTTGCCAATGTTTTTGGGCTTCTCATCACTGCTGCTGTCATTTTTGTTATTATCTGTCACCTTTGATTCTCTGCCAGTGCTGCTGCTGCTGCTGCTGCTGCTATTGCCAGTGCTGTTGCTGTTGCTGTTGCTGTTGCTGTTGCTGTTGCTGTTGCTGTTGCTGTTGATGTTGTTGATGTTGTTGTTGTTGTTGTTGTTGTTGTTAATGTTGTCAATGATACTATTAAATTTACTCACACCAATTGCTACTCTCCTTCCACTGACAATATTTTCATCCTTACTTTTTTCATTTTCAATCTTACTGTTTTTGTTATTAGAAATGCTATTAGTACTGCTGCTGCTGCTAGGAGCAGTAACAGTACTAGTTTCAGTAGTATTATTTCTGGAATTGTTAGCACTACTAGTAGCAGTACTAGCAATATTTTCTTTTGTAATATTACTGCAACCTGTATTAGTACTAGAACCACAGTTGCTTTCACCAGTACTACCAGTAGCAGTTTGAGTTCTATTTACATTTTCATTCTTCTCTTTGTCAGCATTAGTTTTGAGCCATGGATGCGAGAGGCATTGTGCAGCAGTGGGGCGCTTCAGTGGGTCAAAATCCAATAATGTGCACAAAAAATCAGAAAACTCCTGCGCATCGGTTTTCTTAAACTTGTACTTCTCAGTTAGGATCTTATCCAATGGCCAGTACTTGAGTCGCCGTATCCTTTTCAAGTCACCATGCCGGTCAAAGTAATCCTTTGACCGCAAACCCGCTATTGCTATCTGAGATTAAAATTAATGGATGAAATTCAGGGCATTGAGAGTATTTAAATAAAAGCGTATTTTAAGTAAGAGAGGTATGTTAGTCATTTGTTACCTTCTTGGGCATTTTTCCAAGGAGCTCCATCATCAGAGCCAAGTGATCCTAGAAACAATTTCCAGAATACAAAAATATGATTACTGAGAACCAAAAGTTAACGATACAATCAGAAATTGGGGTTATAAAATAACATACATTGGATCTAATACCAGAATTATCGACCCATTATAGTGTACTTGTAATCCCAAAGAAAAATTATAAAAAACAAAAGACTCTGGGGGGCCACAGAGTACAGTTTTGCATTTCCTCAACAGGGATAATTTCCGTAGCCAAAATTAAAGAGAAATTAATTGTATTCCCCCAAGTTCCCACACCAAAAAAATAAAAGAGTACCTCATCTTCACTGAACCCGTTCCCCTCCTTTGGCGTGAAGAGCATATCTCCAGTTGCAAGCTCATATGCAATACATGCAAATGACCACATATCTGCTGGAAAGGAATACCCCAAACCAATAATAACCTCTGGGGCTCGGTACTGTCTTGTTTGTATTATTTCAGCGAATTGTTTATGGGCCCAACATGCATTCCCAAAATCGACAATCTTACACCTCAAATTTATCCCATCTAGATTTCGCTCCTTCCTAAAGCTCGAAGCATTGGAGGCAGCCATTGATGGTCTTTGCTTTGAGATCCGTGACATTGCCCTTTTTGCCCTTTCCTTTAATTTCTTCTCTAAAATGCTAACCCCTCCAATACTTCCATTAGGATTTCCTTCAGGCTTTTCTAAAATCGGTACAAATCCAGCCCGCACTGGGTCTTTTGATGGATCAATGGTGGATATTAGTAAAATATTTTCAAGTTTTAAATCAGTGTGGATTATACCAAGATCTCGGTGCAAATAATCGAGACCTACAAGCATATCTCTGCAAATTTGGCGCACCCGGTTCAGGCCAATGCCCTTGTACCTGTTATAGCGTACCAATCTGAGGAGGCTGTCACCAAGAAATTCAAAAACAAGACAGACGTGCTGACCATTGGGGCCCGCATGCCTGAAGTGGTCCAGCAGATGAACTATACACTTGCAGTTCTCTGGGTCCTGTTTGGTGAGTTCTGACAAGAATTCGATCTCATGTAGTGCTGCCTGTGCAAACTCTGCCGCGCTCTTTTGGATCTTAAGTGCCACAAATCTCTGTAGGGGAAACTTAAGGGTTATGATTTCATAACCAAATTGTTGTAACTTAACATGATGCTTTTTTTTTGCAAACAACTAAGGATAATGAAATGGCACAAGGTAGCAAACAGTCTTGTAGTTTCATATTGTATCATGCACAAGCTATATCAATTCTGTGCAATAATATATTTTACAAACTTCCAATTTATTTATCACTCCACATAATTTGCAAACAGTGGTCCATAAACGAATGAGAAAAAAAATACAAATAGAATAATTTCTCCTGCACCTTTTATTTCTTCATTTAGCAAAAACAGTTATTTTAGCTTTCTTCATCAATGTATGGAGAAGCATCAAACATTTATTGTTTGAATTCTATTCTAAAACTCAGTTTAAACTAGGTCTATCCATAAATTTTCTTAAAGGAGTCCTATAAGGGACATTTTCCTAATTTATCAAAAGCACAAGGGCCCTACCAACAAATTTCCAAAACAAATTATAAACTTCCTAAACAAAACCAGATCAATATGTTTCATATAGATTGCAAGCACTGTCAATAAGTTCATCATCAAGATTTTTACCGGCCTATCCATCCATAATTTCCACTTATCATAATATCTTAGATAACATTGGATAAAATTAAAAATAAAAATAATCTGAATTTGATTGGACTATCCGGTAAATGTTTAATAGCAACGATGCTTAGACAAAAATCCAAAGATCGGATCATAAAACTTTTATATGCAAACCTGAAATTTAGTATCGTAGGCGAGCCAAACTGTGGAGAAATTTCCCCAACCAAGCTTTCTCTGCGCAATATACCTTCCAGCGTTGAACTGATCGCCTATTCTTACCGCGTGGTAACCACCCTTCCTGTACGCCTCCGAGCCTTCGTCTTCCTCCGACGATCCGCTCGATCCCGACGAGGTCGACGAGCACGACATTTCCTGCAACCTGATGCGATCGCAACCAATTCGGATTCGACAGGTTGAGAAACTTGAAGTGGTTTCGAGAAAATCTCTCCTTTGTGTTTTTGTCTTTTAAATGGGTTATTTATTTTTATTTTTTCTGAATGTTCTCCTTTAAAGTCCTTTCCCCATAAATGGAGAATTAGTTGGGGGAAGGTATGGACGAAGAGAAAAATAGAAACGGTGAATAGAACACTTCTTTTTTTTCGTTTCTTTAGTTCCTCTGTAACTTCCACTTATACCCCTAAAAGTATCAGAATCATGTTTGCTTATTTTTCCTATTTTCATTTTTTTGAGGTACCTAGATTCACGGACGGATTTAAATTCAAGTCAAGCATATAACCACTCTTGTAGTTTTAAGAATTTTAATGATGTATATTGAAATTTAATTTAAAAAATTAATATTTTTTAATATAGTTCAGCTTTTCATTTTTTCACATTTAAAATGCTAGATATGTATTTGTAATTTAGTAGTTAAAATTTCACTTTGTAGTTGTAAAAAAACTTGAATTTAAATTTCAACAATTACAAAGTAAAACTAGAGTGCAACCTAGTTCTACTCATAATTACATATTCATACTATGTATTTTACAATTGAGCCTCTCGATCTAAATTTTCTAGTTTTGCCCCTTCGTAAGTTTCTGCTTTCTGCCTTGATCAATCAATCAGAGAAGCAAGAGCGCGTGAAAAAGAACTGTTTGTATAAAAACACTCCGCAGTTTTTTTAAAATTGAAGCAAAAAGAAAATGCAAGATTTATTAAATAAATGATATTCAAGAGTTATTTCTCCAAACATTTGAATATATCATTTTTTTTAATTATTGTTTTCATTGTAAGTAAAATTCTAAAGAAGCGTGTGCGTTGTGGTACGATGAAATTTCTGGTATGTTTACTTTCTTTCATTACATTAGCATGAAAAAAAATGATCTTCAACTATTTAAAAGAGGCATGATGAAATTTGTGGTATTTTCTGGGTGGATAAGATATTGGAAATCTCTGTCCAACGTGGCGCAAGAAGAGAGAGATTGGTCAGGTGAGGAATAAATTCAGACTAGACCAAGTCTGTTTCCATACGAAACTATAGTGAATGCTTTTCACGCTTTCCATTTAATTCGGAGCTTGGTGAATGGTGTGGATTTTTTTTTAAAACAGTAATTAAAATAATAAAAGTTAAAGAACCAACCTTGATTAATGGGTTTTCTACAAAAACAGTAAAAACCGAATAGGCTATTCGGTTAAGGGTTTTTTTTTGCTTCACCGAATAGCCTATTCGGTTTACAGGGCAATTTCTTCAGTTTGCAGGACAATTCGCCACAGAAAATCCATTAAATGGCTTAACCGAATAGCCTATTCGGTTTGGTGTTTTTTTGCGCTTAACCGAATAGGCTATTCGGTTTAGGTTTTTTTTTTTTTTTAAGACTGAGAAGAGCAAAATAAAAAAATCTAATACTGAAAATTTGATTTTTTTTTTATTTAAATTATTTGACTTCTTTTGATATATAATTAGCATATTTATACTAAAATACGCTAAATTACTTGAAATTATGTTGAATTACACTATATTAAGTTTAATTACACTAAAATACGGTAAATTACGCTAAATTACATATGAATAGGGACGATATCTTCACTGAAAAGGCGAAAAACCACGGCGAAACTTCAAACGGTCATAAAACGGCGCTCGAGTGTCCGATTTCAGCAAATGACCACTTTTCGGAAAGCTTGCGAAAATACGCATGCGTCCGTGCCAACTATGCACTATGCTGGATTTCAAAATTCAGAATTGCCAAAAAAACTAAGGGAAGAGCCTCAAAACTTGAGTTGAAGTTTCCGATAAAGATTTTCATTTCTATTATTTAATCCAAGTAGCTCAGTAAATTAGTTACATAATGAAATTGTAGAATACCAATTTTTACTATTTTCGGAATTTTTTTACTATTTTTTATGATTCGTGAAAGATGGCACAGAATCGGTCTATTTTAGCGTAATTTTGTGTAGTTTAGCGTAATTAGCGGAGTTATTGTAATTTAGTGTAATTCAACATAATTTATTGTAATACAGTGTAATTCAACATAATTTCAAGTAATTTAGTGTATTTTTTGTTGTTGCTAATTATAAATCAAAAGAAGTAATCTAACAAATAATTTAAACAAAAAATTCAAAATTTTAGTGTTAGATTTCTTTATTTTGATCTTCTTAGTCTCTAATAAAAATAAAAATAAAATAAAAACCTAAACCGAAATGGCTATTCGATTTAGGCAAAAAAATCCCTAAACCGAATAGCCTATTCGGTTTAGGGGGTGTTACACGAAAAGTTACACAGTGCGGGGATTTGTTTTTGTGAAAATAGGGTAAACCGAATAGCCTATTCGGTGAAGCAAAAAAAAACCCCCTTAACCGAATAGGCTATTCGGTTTTTGCTGTTTTTGTAGAAAATCCGGTAATCATGTTGGTTATTTAACTTTTATTATTTTAATTATTGTTTTTAAAAAAAATCCGAATGGTGTTCGGCTGACAATGCATCAAGCCGAGTTGAATTCAAATCCAGTCAAGTACCTCATCCCGACATTTTTATTAATATCCAAAGTTTAATACAAATTATTATTTATGCCCAGATTCTGACCCAATATCGAAAAATGCCCAAACCGGCCAGAAAATGGCCGGTTTACTCCCCCCCTAAACCGGCTATTTTCTGACCGGTTTAGTACTTTTTAAAAAAAAAAACCGCAAAAACTCTATAAAAGGGCACCCCTCCCTTCATCCCAAGGCACACAGCCCGAGGCAGCAGCGCAAATTACTGTTAAGGTAATTTTATATTATTTTTTTATTATTATTTTTTATTTTATAGAATAATTAATTATATTATTAAAAAAATTAAATTTAATTAAAAAAACCCAAAACCCAAAACCCAATACCCAAAACCCAAAACCCAAAACCCAATACCCTAAACCCTAAACCCTATACCCTAAACCCTATACCCTATACCCTAAACCCTAAACCCTAAACCCAAACCCAAAACCCAAAACCCTATACCCTATACCCTATACAAACGTGTCAATTGTTTACTATTTAGTAATCTGTCAATTGTTTACTATTTAGTTACCTGACAAATGTTTACCATTTAGTAATCTGATAATTGTTTACCATTTTCTAAAATGTAGTTTGTTTACCATGGCCTTTATTTCATTACACTATGGTGGGAAGATGCTTACTAATACACAAGGGGCTTATTACAACAAAGATGCAGCTCATTCATTAATGATTTCAGATGACATCTCACTTTTAGACCTGAAATCCATAGTTTACACACACACCGGTTACAACCCAGAAAGGTGGGACCTAGAATTGGCAACCCGATATTGCCATCCCTCCAGCGGGAAATGGATGGTTGCGAAACTGGTAGATGAGAGTACGTGAAGAGGCATGTTCGGTTATTTGAGGTCCGAAGGGAATTTTCTAATAGAAATATTTGCTAAAAGAGTTCCGGTAGAGCCTGGGGTTGGAAGTTCGGGCTCTGGATCAGCGGCACCACATTATACCCCACAACCAGAAACATACAGACGTGACTCCACCTTACCCCTCAACAAACCTGACCCAGAAACCTACAACTACGTCACTCCACCAGCACCTCAACGAAGACACTCAGTTGCATCCCCACCTAGACACAATCGAGGCAGACCAAGCCACTCAGTTTTAACCCCACCTATATCCGTAAATGTGGCTCATTTACCGTTACCTCCAGTATCACCTTACCCCAGACCTGCACTAGTAGACGATGCAACCTGCCCGGACTTTGAAGATATTAATGAAATACGTTGGGTGAAGACCTGCACCAGTAGACAATGAAGATATTAATGACCGGGTTTTACAAAAGATCAAAAAACGTTGGGTCAAAGCTGCAAAAATACGGTTGGTGCGTTACACGTAGGGCCAAGGTCAGTACCAAGTTTCATCCCCAAATGAGTACGTTCCTTGCACCCGTAGTGACATGGGCAACATGGAACCCACTCACAAGGAGTTCATGTACATTGTGACACGCGGTCCCGACAGACAAATGGAATGCACTTGCAGAGGTATCCAATTAACTTCTATTCTGTGCGCTCATGTCTTAGCTGTTTACCGTGACCGAAACTGGCAAGAGGACGACTTTGTTGCAGACTGGTATAAAACGAACTATCTTGTGAGTACTTGGAACCATGTGTTCATTCCAATTGGCAATATGGGAGACTGGCCTCCTAATGCTGGAGACAGAATCCTTCCGAGTAGTGGTTGGATTAGGAAGGGGAGACGAAAACACACCCGTCATGTAATGACGATGGATGAAATGGAAGGTAGACGAAGGGGGCATCAGCCTCGTCGTTCCACTTCCGATAGGCAACGAAGAGGTATGTAACATTCATCCAAAATTAATTTTCTTTTCAATTTATACCAACTTACTAAGTAACACATGCAAATGCAGAGGCAAGAAACACAGCAAATGCGGCAGAAAATGAGCGAGTAATGGCGTCGGGAAGTGGGTCCAGAGGGTCACGGCGTAGCACAGCTACGAGCCGTTTAGATGCAACTGCTATGTATGCCGAAGCAATGGGAGAGGCGGTTGACATAGGAGGAGAGGCGGTTGGGGTGCAAAGGGAGCCATCTGTGATCCAACCGAGGAGGTCCACTACTAGACGCACAACAAGGGCATCTACAAGCCAAGCGGGGCCATCTACAAGCCAAGCAGCGCCATTTTGAACACAAGCCGGGCCATCTAGTGAGCAACCAGAGCCATCTGCTAGGCCATCTCGTAGGGCATCTTTCGCAAGTGGTTTACTTCGGGGATTAAATTTTAGACGTAGCAATAATAGGTGATTTATATGCATGTTGTAAAAATTGTGTGGATTCTATTTGCAATTTGTGTGTACTTTATTATTTTGTACGGAACTACAAGTAATGAAATTAATTAATACTCAAAGAAATTACAACCTACTTCATCCAACTACAATAAAATACTAATTCTTAGAACCAAACTCAAATGCATTTAAATTTTAAATCATACTAATACTACCACGTCCAGATGGTGCCCTTTTATAGAGTTTTTACGGTTTAAAAAAAAAGTACTAAACCGGTTTAAAATGGCCGGTTTAGGGGGGGAGTAAACCGGCCATTTTCTAGCCGGTTTGGGCATTTTTCGATATTGGGTCAGAATTTGGGCATAAATAATAATTTGTATTAAACTTTGGATATTAATAAAAATGTCGGTACCTCATCTAGCATAATGAAATCCGGACTATTTATTTTGATTTGACATGACTATCAAAGACATAGCTGACATTTTTATTATATCCAAAGTTTAATATAAATTATTATTTATTCCCAGATTTTCATGGTTTTGCGAAAAATGCTCAAGCTGGCCACAAAATGGTCGGCTTACTCCCCCTAAGCCAGCCATTTTGTGACCGGCTTACCCCCTTTTTTTCATTCCTACCACCCATAAAATACAAACTAAATCAATACCACCCAAACCCCTTTTTTTCATTCCTACCACCCACGCGCCCTCAGTCCGGGCACCAAATTGGGCTAGTGCGCACACTGAGGGAGGGCACCAGTTTGGTGCACGGATTGGGGAGGCGCACCAGACCAATTTTGAGATTGGTTCTGTTCTGTTTTTGTTTTGCAATTTTGAAATTTTGGAATTACTCAAATATTTAGAATTATGAATTTTGTTTTGGATGCTGAATTTTATTTGTTTTATAATTTTATTTTCCCTAAAAGTTAGAAAAACTAAAAATTAGCTAGTTTTAACAAAAAAAAATCGCAAAAATAAATTCACAACAAATAAATTATACTACAACACAATATAAAGTCTACTACAACATAATTAATAAATCGTACTACAACACAACATAAAGTCTATTACAACATAACACACATTCCATCTAAAAAACAAATTGAAATATTATTGCAAAAAAAATATTAAGCACAACATAACCACCTCTTGAACGATGAAACTACAGGAAAAAAATATCTATTATTATAACCATTGTTACAACAATTGATAATTTTGTGATATGTAATTTAAAAAAAAAATTACCTTATTGAGTACGGTTCCTAGCATCCCTTCTCTTTCTCGCATTTTTTTTTAGGGTTACTCTGTTGGTCTGGTGACCATTTTGTCTTCATTCCAGTATGTCCATCCAGATTTGGATCCGGTTGTGTCGTCTCCTACCCAACTTCACTAACTGATGCTCTAGAACTAAGATCGCTCCTTTGTGCATCGGCCAATCACTTTGATTGTCATACACGTGGAATTCACCACTCCATGTGTCGATGAGTGTTTGAATGTTGTAGTAGTAATTTATGAAGACATTTGGATCCAAGTTCCTATATTTTTTACATATTTGTAAGTAACGTCATCCTCAATTATAATAATGTTTACAAAATTATTAGTAGATACTTGTACCTTAGACGACACACCGCCATCACATGAACACATGGTATTCCGGTGAGCTGAGGCTTTTGGCATGCGCATTCCACCTCATTATCGTTCTTCACAATGACCTTGTACCTGCAGTCTTGAGACGTGTACACCCATTTGCCTCTCTCCATGTCAAATGGGATTTTCTCACCATAAATTCTCCAGCTTTGTTGAATGCAATCGTGCTCATTTTCTTAGTCTTCTCGATGTGCTTCGTCAGCTTTGCGTGCACACAAGTGGAATGAAGCTGACCATCTAATTGTCATTGCACGGCCTTCTATCTTCTTTCAACGAATCAGTTGACACAGTTGTAGAATGTCTCCTCAATAATTGCGACAATTGGTAACCTACGAGAATTAAAATTTACAATTAAATAAAGAGAACCTAAATATTTCAATAAATATAACCTATGATAATTATAAATTACAAACATGCGAGAAGTTTTGAAAACATTGTTGAGCGATTCAGAACCATTGCTAGTCATTATGGCCCAACGAGCCCCGTTGTCCATAGCTTGATACACCTTCCATTGCTTAGCCGATTTTTCCTCATCATTTTCATTATACTTGCCACATGCCCTTCAACTCTTTCTTGTTTTCTTATTTACCCTCCAAGACTTCAATATATTATATTTACCTTTCAACTCTTCTCATTCTTTCTTATTTACCCTTTACAATTAGTTCACACATTTTAATTTTAATATTTCTCATTATACCCATTCTTTATTTCATCTCCTTCAATTAAAACAAATGAAGGCCTGGCAGAGAGGAGAGAGACAATGGTGGTTAGTGCATTTTAGCACCCCACTCTAAATCCAGTAGGAGTGTAGGACTAAACTCATGATCGAGTTAGCGGGTTACCGGAGCAAATTCCTTTTGGCACTGTTTGCTTTACATTTCTTCTCTCCTTTACCCTTCAAGGTCTATACTCGCGTAACACTTTCCCGACCAAGTGCAAAAAGTAACCGAGCAACTCAAATCCGCACTACAACTCGCACTCCGATCCGAATTGTTGCGAATAAAAAAGCTCCACTAGAGAAGCGAAGGAGAAGCTAAAAAATAGCCTCTCCTCCTCATCCTTCGCCTCACCATTGTCTCTCTCACGGGCCTTTCATTTGCTTTAATTGAAGAAGATGAAACAAAAGAGGGGTATAATCGGAAATATTAAAATTAAAGTGTGTTGACTAACTGTAAGAGTAAATAATAAAAAAAATGAAAAGAGTTATATAATATATTGAAATTTTGAAGGTAAATAAAAAAATAAGAAAGAATTAAATGGCACACAAGAAATTAACTCAAAATATTTCGGATTTCTCTAGGAGGAGTCTGCTTCATTCCTTGTAGTGTATTGATTTTACCCGACCGGGTCGACCCGGACCGGGCAAACCCGTGACCCGGACCCGGACCGGGCAAACCCGTGACCCGGACCCAACCCTGAACCCGACCCAAACCATCCTAAAGGGTTGGGTCAGGTTTAAAACGGGTCGGATGCGGTTTTCTGGGCAAAACCTGACCATACCTCCACCGTTTCAACCCGCCTACCCTAACCCGACCCGCCCCGCCCGAACCCGACTAAACCCGACCCTAAACCGGTCTAACCCGGCCGAACCCGGGTGAACCCGACCCTAAACCCCCGGACCCGAACCTCCTAAACCACGCCCGTACCCGTGAGCCGCGATCGTGAACCGGACCCGCACCTGTGAGCCGCGCATACACCGGCGCAAAAATTGGGTTTTTTTGTTGTCAGCGAGATTCGAACCCCGGACCTCTCTCTCAACAACCTTACAACCAATACCTTTAACCACTTGGCCACTGTTAACTTGTGATATATTCCAATAACTTTAATATTTAATCTATTCTTAGATTAAGCCTTTAATTTTTTTATAGTTTGAGCCTTTAATTAGAATTTTTATGATTATCTAAATACAATATACAAATAATAAAGAATAATATATATATATATATATATATATATATATATATATAGATGAGCTATGCTACTCCATGGAGTAAAACGCGTTTGTACTTCACGCCGTATTTTTATTTTGAAAGTCCAAACGACCGATCCGAACCGCTCAACATGATCTCCATATTGAAATGTGCTTGGAGACCAAATTTTACATTTTTTAGAATTTTTTTACTATTTATTAAGCCACTTTGAAAATCTGAAAATCCGGGTGAACAGTAAAAAATTCTGGACTGCCGGATCAGTGATTTTCAAAGTGGCTTAATAAATAGTAAAAAAATTCTAAAAAATGTAAAATTTGATCTCCAGGCACATTTCAATATGGAGATCATGTTGAGCGGTTCGGATCGGTCGTTTGGATTTTCAAAATAAAAATATAGCGGCGTGGAGCACCAACGCGTTTTACTCCATGGAGTAGCATAGCTCAATTATATATATATATATATAGAGTGGCTAATATCAAAACGTTTGTTCCTAGCCTCCGGTGCAACCAAGTTGTTTTTGGGTTTTCAAAGTCCAAACGGTCGATCCGAACCGTTCAACATGTTCTCTATATTGAAATGTGCTTGGAGACTAAATTTTACATTTTTTGGAATTTTTTTACTATTTATTAAGCCACTTTGAAAATTGCTGATCCGGGTGAACAGTAAAAACAGTGCAACTAAATTCTGGACCATGTGATCAGCAATTTTCAAAGTGGCTTAATAAATAGTAAAAAAATTCCAAAAAATGTAAAATTTGGTCTCCAAGCACATTTCAATATAGAGAACATGTTGAACGGTTCGGATCGACCGTTTGGACTTTGAAAACCCGAAAACAACTTGGTTGCACCGGGGGCTAGGAACAAACGTTTTGATATTAGCCACTCTCTCTCTCTCTCTCTATATATATATATATATATATATATATAGAGGAGGGATCGGATGACACCTCTTTTTGGTGACATCCGAGTTACCACATTCATTTTTTTCATTTTCAAAGTCTAAATCGTCGATCCAAACCGTTCAACATGATTATCTAAATAAAATGTACTTGCAGATCAAATTTTATATTTTTTTGAATTTTTTTACTATTTATTAAGATGGGTACAAAATTCAATGGTCTAAGTATGGCTGTTTTTTTGTAAAATACTTAATAAATAGTAAAAAAATTCAAAAAAATGTAAAATCTGATCTGCAAGTACATTTTATTGTGGAGATCATGTTGAACGGTTTGGATCGACGATTTGGACTTTGAAAATGAAAAAAATGAATGTGGTAACTTCGGATGTCACCAAAAAGAGGTGTCATCCGATCCCTCCTCATATATATATATATATATAGAGTATGGCTAAGTTGCTGCCGGCAGCATTTCGGCGAGGTGCTGCCGGGGGCATTTCGGCCATTCTGGTGTTCAAACAACAAATGTTTTTATATAGATGTTCAATCTATATTAAAATCTACTTGGAGACCAAATTTTACATTTTTTGAAATTTTTTAACTATTTATTAAGCCACTTTGAAAATTGATGATCCGGGTGAACAGTAAAAACAGTCTGGACCATATGATCTGGAATTTTCAAAGTGGCTTAATAAATAGTAAAAAAATTCCAAAAAATGTAAAATTTGGTCTCCAAGTAGATTTTAATATTTAGAACACGTTGAACGGTTCGGATTTTCTGTTTGAACACCAGAATGGCCAAAATGCCCCCGGCAGCACCTCGCCGAAATGCTGCCGGCAGCAACTTAGCCATACTCTATATATAGAGATGGGCTATTGTACTTCGCGAAGTAAAACCCCCGTTTACTTCACGCTCATATTTTCATTTTGAAAATTCAAACAACCGATCTAAACCGTTCAACATGTTCTAAATATTGAAATGTGCTTGGAGACTAAATTTTACATTTTTTGGAATTTTTTACTATTTATTAAGCCACTTTGAAAATCGCTGATCCACTGTGAACAGTAAAAAAACAGTAAAATTTTCTGGACCACCGGATCAGCGATTTTCAAAGTGGCTTAATAAATAGTAAAAAAATTCCAAAAAATGTAAAATTTAGTCTCCAAGCACATTTCAATATTTAGAACATGTTGAACTGTTCGGATCGGTTGTTTGGATTTTCAAAATGACAAAATATGGCGTGAAGTAAACGGGGGTTTTACTTCGCGAAGTACAATAGCCCATCTCTATATATATATATATATATATATATATATATATATATAATAGCCGTATCGTATCCTTCGTTTTTAAAAATATGAATTAACATATATACATATTATTTGACATCTTAATTAAAATTAACATATTCATATGCTAATTGATATGTTAATTCTATAAACTTTAATTTGAATTAACATATGTATATATATATATTAGTATATTTGATATAGTAGTATATTTGAATTAGTAGTATATTTGATATAGTAGTATATTTGAATTAACATATGTATATACATATCCTGTCCATCTGATCATGATCATGTTATATATATTAGTATATTTATACTAAAATACGCTAAATTACTTGAAATTATGTTGAATTACACTATATTAAGTTAAATTACATTACATTACGCTAAAATACGGTAAATTACATATGAATAGAGACGATATCTTCACTGAAAAGGTGAAAAACGACGACGAAACTTCAAACGGTCATAAAACGGCGCTCGAGTGTCCGATTTCACCAAATGACCACTTTTCGGAAAGCTTGCGAAAATGCGCATGCGTCCGTGCCACCTATGCTAGATTCCAAAATTCAGAATTGCCAAAAAACAAAGGGAAGACCCTCAAAACTTGAGTTGAAGTTTCCGATTAAGATTTTCATTTCAATTATTCAATCCAAGTAGCTCAGTAAATTAGTTACATAATGAAATTGTAGAATACCAATTTTTACTATTTTTGGAATTTTATTACTATTTTTTATGATCCATGAAAGATGACACAGAATCGGTCTATTTTAGCGTAATTTACCGTATTTCAGCATAATTAGTGAAGTTATTGTAATTTAGCGTAATTTAACGTAATTTAGTGTAATTCGACATAATTTCAAGTAATCTAGTGTAATTCATTTTTTCAGTCCTAAAAATTGCATAAATCATGTTAATTTATAAAATACACATTTATCATTTTCAATTCTAAATTGCACACTTGACTGTTAGTTAGATTTAGTATTTAATTAATTGTTTATTAAAAAAATTGACCAAAAATTAGAAATGTTCAGAAGATGAGAACGGAGAACCTATAATATTACTTTCAACATAACAGCTCTCTCTTCTTTCAATAATTTTAGTATTTAATGATTGTTGTTTAGTATTTAATGATTTTTATTTTAGTATTTAATGATTGTTGTTTAGTATTTAAATTAACTTTTGTTTTAAAATAATTCGGTTTTAAAGATAAAAAATAATTCGGTTTTAGAATAATTTGGTTTTAAACTAATTTGGTTTTAGAATAATTCGGTTTTAACAAAATTCGGTTTAACATAATTTGATTTTGTTATAACAAAAATATATTGAGTTCAAATAAAAAAAAAGGAAAAAAAAAAACCAAAAACCCCCAAACAAAACAGAAAAATATATTAGAAACAGAAACAGAAACAGAAAAAAAAAAAACCAACCACCCGGACCTACCCGGACCGGACCGACGTCCCGACCCGACCCAACCCGCCCCGACCTAACCCGCCGGGTTTAGGCCGGGTAAGGGTCGGCCGACTCAAACCCCAACCCGACCCCCCCTACCCGACTCAACCCGTTGACCCGGGCTAACCCGTGCCCGAGTCAACCCGGGGACCGGACGGGTTTGGACCGGACCGACCCGACCCTAACCCGTTTCAATACACTAATTCCTTGTCCCATGTATTGGCGCTTTTAAAAAAGAAAAGAAAAATAATTGTGCTTCGTCGTTTCCTTTTAAAGTGATCCGGGTGCACCGCATATTTTGTCTGAATAAATAGCCCTTTTAGGTGCACATGGTCCACCAGTGGACATGCGATTCGCATTTATTTATTTTTTTTCCTTCCTGTGCAGGAGATTTTAGCGTGATATAGAGACTGGACCGTGCAAGTCGGCTGACCTGGTCCGAGGTCCCTTTTCTGGACGTCGGCTTAACACCTTCTAACCTGTCTTGATTCTCTGCGGTCGCAGTTCGTGTTTCACATCATGTTGCTTGGTAAGCAACGGACCTATCCCGCTTTCCCATGTTGCAAAATGGAGAGAGTACTTTGAGACGTTCTCTCTCCTCCATTTATTTCTTTATATTTATCTATTCAACTCCTTTTTTTTTAAGTTCAAAGATTGAGACTCCGAAGCGTTAAGCCAAGGATCTCCTGCGGCTTTAATCTTTGAAGAAATTCTTATAATAAAGCACACTTTGCCTATTAATTCGATCTGTTAAGTGACCCCCTACACGAAAGAGCACTTATAGTGGCACACTAATGCATTTAGTCAACTCTTCTCGCGTTTTCCTCCATTGTTGGATCCGATCGACTCTTTCAAAGGCCTTACGAATTGATCCTGATATTACTATCACCATCTCTCAGTAGTTCTGCTCTCTGCCTGGGGTAAATCTCTCTCTCGATCTCTCTCGCTCGCTCTGTTTCTCTTTCTCTCTACTGTTTTTTTTGTTAAAAAATATATATTTTTGAGAAATCTGTGTATATAAAATTTTCCAGAAGAAAATACACAATTAATGCTGTCAATAATTCTGAATACATTTTTTTTTCGGATATACCCCTGCAATCTTACTTTTTGGTATGTAGCTTGACAGACAAATGTCAGTAAAGTTACCTCATTTAGTCATTTAGGTCATTGTATCCAACAGTCTGTCAAATTTGAACTGAATTCAGCTTTTCTGAAATCAGCTGGTGCCTCCTGTCTGGGTTCAATTTGATGCCAATCATTCAGTACACTCTAATTACTACAAATTTTGCAATCCTTTGTGTCAGTAGAAGGGGTTCCATGCAGAATATTTGACATAATTTTATTTTTAATTCAGAAGATACAAAACAATGGTGACAAGGCTTGTTTAATTTCAATGCCTGGTACTAGTTCTTTGCTTTGGCATACCAGTACACAGGCTGACTTTTTCAGACTGGTACAATACAGCGCGGAGTCTCAAACAGATTGCACTGAATTATATTTTCGTTTACATTGCAAGCTGATATGTTTATATTAGATGAGATGAAGGGTGTTCAGACATACAGTGCTGCTATAATGCCATCCCCGGTTTTATTATTTCAATTTAAGGTTGGTTTTTCAATTTTGAAAGAACTGATGGAGTTGCATAAATTTCTGTTTACACATTTCTAGTAAAATTTGTTCATCTTTTAACTGACTTATGTTGTATTTCGTTTCAGGCAGTACTATTTGTCGTATGGTTCATTTTCTGTTTCGAGGTTAGTTTACAACTTGTATTCTAGCAAACTTTTTGAATCTGCCATACATCACAGAGTGAGTCTATGGTTTATCCGTAGCACTTATCAGCTGGTACTGTGGCTCAAAATCTCATGTTTTGAGATTCAAACAGCCGGTCTTAGTCGGTTGATTTGATCTAAATATTGAAATCTTATAGGAAACCAAATTACGCATTTTATGAACTTTTACTACTTATGCATAGGGAGAAAACAATTTCTATTGGGCGGTTTAGAATTTTAAAAAATCAATAACTTCCTCCTATCCTTAAAAATAGTAAAAGGATCTTTAAAAATGTAAAATTTGATTTCCTACAAGATTTTAGTATGTATTTTAATTGAGCAACTGAGGTCAACAGTTTGAATCTCGAAAATCGAGATCTGGAGCCTTAGTACGAGCCGATTGGTGCTAGTACCATAGACTCATTCTACATCTCAACAAGACAAAAAGAGAGACAATATAAATAATAAATTTGCAAAAGCCCTTCCTATTGCAATAATTCCAAAATGCATACATTGTTGAATGAATTCAAAAGATGGTCCCGAACAAATTTGTCTTAAGAATCTTTGTCGTATTGGGATTTGAACAATGCGATCATAAAATCAACCATACTTAGAATGATTTATTGTTCATTTTTTATTTTTTATTTTTACCTTAGTCTTGTACTTACTATTGTTTTTTGGTTAATATAAATTTGGTAGGCAAAATGACTATCTTTCATAAAAATTTCTTAAATTTTTTGATGATTGTTTTTTTTGGCTTAGATTATTATATTTAATTATCTAGATCATCATATCAATAAACATATGAATAGGGTGCTGTTGTCAGCAAGAAGAATATATTATGTAATTATCTGATTGTAAACCATATTATTGAGGAAATAAATCTGCTGTGATTCTTAGGGACCCTGCAATTCCCAATCCACCCATTAATATATTTTGAGATTCGTGTATATAAACTATCTGTTTTTGAGATTCGTGCTTGAAGAGAAATGAATAGATGGATTGAGAATTTCAGGGTCCCTGTGATTCTTCGGAATCACAGCAGATTTATTTCCTATTATTGAAGGATGACGAATCACAGCAGATTCATTTCCTATTATTGAAGGATGAACCTAACATTGTCAAAGGACTATATAATGCAAGGGTCTGTTTTGGAATTTATCTCTTACAAATCCTTGAAATAAAGGCACTTTTAGCTAATTATTTTCACCAATTGACCTGATCAACTTGAATTTGACATCCAATGAACCCAAAAATAATTATCCATATATCAAGCTAGTTATTGTCAAAGATGGAAACTAATTTGGATTCCTTATTTCTTTTACTGAAGCTAAATGTGGGAGGGATTTAATTAATAATTTATGGTAGCCATTATTTTCAAATCCTTGTACCAATTTCCTGCCCCTGGAGTTGGTTAGAGATATTCTTCCAGTAAAATAAGACAGAGGAAAGTAGAGAAATTTGATTAATTAGTCACCTTACTTGATTTGTTCTCCAAAGCCATGAGATTGGTTCTGTTACATTTCTAGTCTCTTAACCATGATAAGCTTGATAAGGTAAATGATTTTTTTTGTTTGAAAATTTTCTTTGAAGGAATATTGATTTTGAAAATGCAGATAAGTTGGTATTCAGTTAAGAGGATGAGCACGGATCTCCAAGACTTGTTCCTCTATGAGACGTTCTTGTATTACAACCCCCTTCTTCTAGTGGTAATTTCTCTCTATATTTCCTGTAGCTCTTTTATTGTTACTTCTACTGATACGAGATTGAAGATATCTATTTGTGAAGACATTGATGGTGTGGCTATGGGGAATAAATTTGTGGGTATTCGCTCAATCTTCAGTCATCTATGCTCGGGTTTTTGACCTTGATCATACTCACCTCACACACAATGAAATATGGAAGGTGTGAAATTTAATTTCAGAAAGATTATGCTCATGTTTTTTTGTTCATTCTTTCATATGTCAGACCAATTTTATTTAATTTTATGAACTTTTGTGAAGTGTGCTACATGGATGACAATAGTAGTACCAACAAGCATGACAGCATACCTGTACCTCTACTCTCATGGAGAAGTTGCTCTAGCTGCCTCACAACCTGTATATCTTCTATTCCAAAGTTTTTAAAATACAATTTTGAAAAAAGTAATTTAATTATGTCATGCTGTTTTTTTATTTGTTGAATCTTTTTGCTTTTCAGGTAATGCTTTATGTGGTTGCGCTGACGCTTCTCATTTTTCCTTTTGATATTTTTTATTTGTCCTCTCGGTATTTCCTCCTAAGGACCATTTGGCGTATATGTCTTCCTTTACAGGCAATTGCTCTCTCTCTCTCTCTCTCTGTGTGTAGAGAACTCCTAGTCATTGTAGACATGGCATGAATACATTTTACCAAACAGATATAATGATAAATTGAATTATTCCACATCAGTGCTAATTAAGATCTTTGGTCCATTATTTTACTAATACCTAATAATAGCCGGTACTGAACAAGTCACCAAAAATGTACAAATTGAATTTATTTAAGGACCACTAGCATAATCTACTCCATATTTCTAACAAATATGAACTTACCAAGATTTTTCTATGATGTCGCACTGATCAACTCAGGCCATCACCTTTGCTGATTTTTTCTTGGCAGATATCATGACCTCAATGTCAAAGGTTCGTCTTATATGTTCCACCTTATGATATTGTTGTGTTCAATTCCAAATAAAAAACAAGCGATGCCTCCCTTTGTGAGAGTAATGTAGAGCAGATTCTATAGCATTTGTAATGACTTTTTTTTTTTTTTTTTCAAATTAACAGGTCTTTTCTGATTTGGAGCGCTCAACTTGTAGAATGGTCAATAGACAGGTTGGCTTTCATTTTACAATTCCTTTTCCTCTACTTTATAAAAGGCTTAACTAACTACTACTCTTTTATGGTGAACCGAAAATTGTATATGCATTTTTGTTTTATATTGTTTATGTTTGTTTTGTAGGTTGCAACAATAGCTTGGTTTCAGGCTGATGCAATATGCGGGAGCCACTCAGTCACCATACCTCTTGTGCTTGTATTCCCTTATTTATGCCGATTCTTTCAATGCCTGCGCCAATACAAGGATACCAAGGAGAAAACATGTCTTTTCAATGGTATATTTGTTACCTATTCTTTATTGCATTTATATTTCCAGTCTCACCAATTAGTCTGCAAATTCAAACTCTGTCTCCATCACTATCTCGCTCATGTTTAATATTTATTGAATCCTAAACCCTAAACGCATATTTAGCATTTTATGAGGGTGGTTGAGCCATATAAACACTTTTAAAAAGAATTAAACTAAATTTTAATAGACGTGATTAAAGTTTTTCAAATCATGGGAGTGGCTAAGCACGCCCTAGCTTGGCAGTAGATTCATCCCAGTATCAACCTACCGTACCAATCTTTCCGGTTCAGTTCTGAGAATGGGACTATGACCTTATTTTCTGTGATTTTACTCGTAATTGTCATCTAGTTCTAGCAGTAAATCTTATTCATCTTTTAAGATGTTATAAGAGTGAGGCTACTGTACTATGCATAGCACGGATTGGTCCGTACTACGGATTGATATTTTCGTTGTCAAAGTCCAAATAGTCGATCTGAACCGTTCAACATAATTTTCATATAAAATGTACTTTCAGACTAAATTTTATATTTTTTGTAATTTTTTTACTATTTTTTAGATAGATAGAAAATCACTGCTTTTGAATGGTCTAGAATCTTTAGATCAAGTGATTTTCTACCTATCTAAAAAATATTAAAAAAATTCTAAAAACTGTAAAATTTGATCAAAAAGTACATTTTCATATGGGGATCATGTTGAACGGTTCAGATCGATTGTTTGGACTTTAAAAATGGAAATATTGATCCATAGTACAGACCAGTATGCGCTATGCATAGTACCAAGTCTCACTCATGTTATAATCATTATTAATTTAACTTTTTCTATATTCAGCTTTGAAGTACACAACTGCAATCCCAGTTATATTCCTTTCGGCCTTAAAGTATCATGTTATTGAGGAGAGTTGGACTAACTTTTACCGGCCTCTTTGGCTTATTTCTAGTGTTATTAATTCCTTGTACTCCTTCTATTGGGATATTACCCGAGATTGGGATTTGAGGTACGTAATTGCTTCTTGAAGGTTTCCTTGTTTCTAATGGAAAATTTGGTACATATTTTTGTTGATTAAATTATGTACCTTTTCTTTTAATTTACGCAGTATTCTTTCAAGGATTTTTAAGTTCAAGAACCCTAACTTCTGGTCAGATGTTTTGCACGGCAAACCATGGGTATGCATTCTTACTTTCCCAGTCTTCATCATAGAATTTGTTAATTTGTTTTCAATTTATTATTTCTCCGTAAGATATCACTAAAGAAAGCCTCCAACATTGATGATTCTGTACAAGTTTTTCAATGCAAAACACATAGTCCTTGTGGTATCCAATTGTTGATTTCTTCATAAGAAATCCAAACATGCATTCTTTTTGAGTTTATACATGTTAATTTCTTCATAACAATTATTTGGAAGAGCAGGGTTCAAATGCCTCATCTCTTTCATGCCTCATTCATGCCTCACATCCTTATTTTGTTTTCAAAGTCCAAATAGTCGATCCGAACTGCTCAACATGATCTCCATATTAAAATGTGCTTGGAGACCAAATTTTATATTTTTTCGGAAATTTTTTACTATTTTTTAGATAGGTCCAAAATCACTGTTTTCAGAAGATTCTGGACCATCCAAAAACAGTGATTTTGTACCTATTTAAAAAGTTCCAAAAAAATATAAAATTTGGTCTTCAAGCACATTTTAATATGGAGATCATGTTGAGCGGTTCATATTTGACTGTTTGGACTTTGAAAATAGAGATAATGATGTGAGGCACGAATGAGGCATTTGAACCCTACTCAAATGGAAGGAATTCTCATTTGAAAATTTTGTTTGTCAACATCTATATTATTTGATAGTTTCTAAGTAATTCATGATACCAGGTTTATTATTGGGTGATATTTAGCAACTTAATCCTTCGGTGCACCTGGACATACAAGCTCTCATCACATCTTCGGCATAACTACTTAACGGTTTTCACAATAACTGGTTTAGAAATTGTTAGACGGTTCCAATGGATATTTTTTCGCGTAGAGAATGAATGGAATAAAATGACCAACAAACAATGGACGGAGCTCACCACAGATATCTCCAAAACTGAGGAAGATGAAAATCTAATTGGGTCGACAGGTCATGAAGTTTGAATCGTGCATTTTTTTTCTCCAAAACTTTATATAACCTATTAAAGTTTTGAAATAGGGATAGTTCAAAGTATAAGGATATAGATGTTTGGTTATGATCTGTAGCACCTGAGAAAATTACACGTACAAATCATTTGTTTGTATATTTATTCTTTGGCATTTCTTTAATATACTCGAGGCAAACTACTTTTACTTCTCTCATTAGTCTATCTAATCTTGATTTAGATCATCTTAGTGTACCAGTGATGAAATGATAACCCAAGTCAGCTTTCAATAAGCCTAATTTGTGTATATTATATTATTTCAAATGTATTATAAATAGCTTTTATGAAACAATATATCTTTCATGTGGAGAATTATTTTGGCAGGGTGCTGTGTTGGAAATAGTGTGTTATTGATAGATACTTGGTGATTAAGCATGCTACAAAAAGAAGTAATTGTCAAATACATTGCCTAACAATTAGAACCTAACACATAGAACCTAACAAAAAAAAATAACAAGTATTTGTCATGGTAGGGTCTACTAGCCACTAACACACGAGGAAGAAAATAAATTTTGTCACCATAATGCATTACTAGGTGGTATTGTTGTAAATTCCATCCTGATTATAAATGTGCCATTTGTGAATTGATATTTTGGAACAAACATTTAATCTTTTGGCAATGTATGTGGTGATCAGAAAACTATAGATGTGTTACTATGCCTCCAGATAAGTTCATCTGTACAGACCGCTTCTGTATGGTGGGGTCCAGTAGTCAGGTATATTGCTGTCTCTGTAGACTTGAGGTGTACAAGAAACTGGTACCAAGCAAAGGCCTCTGCTTCTAAGGTCTTGGTTTGCCTCTGATTTTTCTTTTCTTTCTATGGCTCCCCATGCATTGCAATCCTGAGAGAAAAAAGAGAAATAAATTATTTCTGTAACATTGTATAGTGAAAGACAAACCATGTATAATTTTTTCTTTTAACCAAGTCTACATAATTTACATTTGATATATACAGACACAGAGTCTACTTGGGATCCAAAAGAAGAATGTGTTAGCTTGAAAATGAGAATTCAAAGAGAGGTAGAAATACCTTATTAGCACCTGCCTTCATGTACGGGTCACTGAGCAACTGCACAATTATACACCAAAAGTGAACAAATAATAGAAAGTGCAAAAGAATTGTTATTTGTATTCTAGAAAATATCTTTTTTCTCAAGGAAGGAATCCCTTGGTGGATTTAAAAATTATCTCATCTTTGCAATTTAACAAAGTGTACAAAAGGTCAATAATTTCAAATTAAAGTGCACGTCATACTTTTGGAGCATAATCATAGCTAGAACTTTATGTGATTCCACTTTCAAGTAACATACACAACCTAAAATCTTATTTTTATTTTTATTTTTGGTCTATGTTTGTGCCTATATATAGCCCTCCCAAGCCCTGCCTTTTTTATAATTTTATCTCGATAACTTTTTCCAAAACAACATGTATATTCATAAATACCCAAGGAAGCAGAGATATACGGTTTCGGTACCTTATGATTTGAGTTACAACCATTACATTTTTTTAATTCCTGACTGAAAATATGTGCAATGAAGAAACTAGCATCAATTTTGTTAGAGAAATATAGCTCAGAACGGGGATGATCAAACCTTAAAAGATCTAGGTACAATTTAAAGATTATATATATAGGCAAGGCAACTAAACAGAGGTATCTAAGCATAGAATATGCAAAAAGAGAAATAGCATATTGCTGTAATTATGACATGAAAAAAATGAGTATCTCTAGGATAGCAACTAACGATGAATCCTTTATGAGAAAGTTTGAAAAGCTGTAACTATGAATCTATGATTAATCAATAAAGTAGCATGCAACTATATATAATTTAAAAAACACAAAGTGATGACCATACCTGTACATGTTCATGCAAAAACTTTATATAATTTATTGCTTCGTACAGTACTGATGCTGTGTCCGTCTGATAAAGGAAAAGAAACAAAGAAATTGGATTAATTAAGAATATTTCTTTATCACTTAATCATCAACAAGTCTTATAGAAACAATTATATATACTTGAGAATCACCAATATGGTTTACATGCATAGCTAGCAGAAATATATTTTTTTGTGCAAGTACAGTATATTCATGTTCTTGAAAGTTCGTATCCTTAAGTTGGTTTGAGGAACTAAATAAGAATTATTTGAAACTATATTATTTTGAAAAGAGTAGGGTTAAATGCACCATTGATTTTGTGCTCCAATCATGCTCACATTCTTATCTCTATTTTCAAAGTTCGAACAGTCGATTCAAACCGCTCAACATGATCTTCAAAATGTGATTGGAGACCAAATTTTATACTTTTTGGAACTTTTTTACTATCTTTTACATAGGTACAAAATCACTGTTTCGAGAATATTCTGGACCATCCAAAATAGTGATTTTGTATCTATCTAAAATATTAGTAAATAAATTCTAAAAAAATATAAAATTTGATCAACAAACACATTTTAATACGGAGATCATGTTGAGATTGTTCGCACTATGAAAATAGACATAAGGGTGTGAAGCATGATTGAAACATAAAAACAATGGTACATTTTAACCTACTCATTTTGAAAAGATAAAAACCTTCAATATACCTTTCCAAATGGAGAAACAATTTGTTGTAATGCCGTTATTTTCTCAGCCATTTTCACTTTTGGTACCTGCACCTGCTATACAATACCTCTTATCATCTCCATCTCATTAAAATCAGAATGTGTTTAATAGAAATCAAGATGTATGTAACTATAATTAAATTAATAGTACATTTAGAGTTATCTATATGGTTTTTGTACCTTAGGAGAGGATGTGGTTGATGTCTCCTGTTTAGACTTCTTTGCTTGTGCTGCCTCTGAACTTTCTTCACTTCTTTTCTTTTTTCCTTCACTGCTTGTTCCACTGCCTCTACTATTTGTCCTTGCCTTTAATACATATCAGTGTGCAATTTTAAATAAAAAATACTACAAACGACTTAATCAAAATACAATGATATATAATCTTCTTAGAATATTACTATAGTACCGGAGCAAATTCTGTAATATAATTCTTAAACTTGTAACAAGGTTTATGATACCAAGTTTTGACAATCAATATGTACTGATATATGGAACAGTTTAATTCTTACCGGCGAATCATGTCTCGGTTTCCTACTCTGATCAGCTGTATCAGGGCTCTGAACACATGTCTTGAACCTTTTCAAATCAGTAGTCGGTTTGTTTAGTGACCCACTAAAAGAAATGATATCTGTCAAACTTCTTGTGCCATTGTTGCACCAAGGAGCCTCCATCATACCATTACAGAGCTTGTTACTTAACCCCAAAACCGGGTTATTGTTCATACCGAGCTGGCATGACCGTAAAAATGAACTCACTGGCGAACCAAAATCCTGATAATCTACCCCGCCATCGCTAATTACCACATTATTGCCATAAGATGGTACATTAGGGTTTTCATGCTTGATAAGAGAAACATGGTTTGCATCCAAGCAATTATTGCCTGTCTTTGAAGGGCAAATTGTGGTGTTACATTGGTTAGGTGGTGCCAGAATATTAGGGTTAGTGTTTGGAGGAGCTATAGACCAGTTGCTAACCAGGTCGGACAAGTGACCCAAACCCGGCTCGGTCGGGTTAGGGTTTGGATTTGAGCTGTAATTTGGCAAGGGGTTAAGTGACATGGAGGATGCAGAAGCAAATTCCCATGAAGTGTTTGCGGCGGTTGTCGTGTCCATCTTTTTCAAGTAGTCGCAAGCCGGCAAGTCAAACATGTCATGGGCTAAATTTTTCGAGTTCAACAAATCGAGAAAATTTTCACTGTCCTCGTGGTTTTGCTGATGCATGCTTCTGGCACCTCCCCCAGTGCTCCTGCATGCATGTGTGATCAAGTTGTGCATATGCATATGAATTTTCTGTTTATATTATATATGTATAGCACATAATTTTTAACATAATATATCAGATATTATTATTATTATTATTATTATTATTATTATTATAAGATTGCAATTTGCAAATATAATTGTAGCATTATTGGATAATAGAATATAATAAAATAAAATAACAATAACAATAATGTAACGATAATAAGTAATTATTATTGTTATTATTACAGCTGCAAGTTTAGCGCAGTGGCGTGAGTTCCTTTTCTCTACGGAGAGATGCAAGTCTGATTCTCGTAAAAAAAACATCTAAAAATATTGGAGTGTATCGGGACCCTTTAATTTAAAAAAAAAACATATTCTAGACTAAGGAAATATTATTATGTTTAGTATTATTATTCCTCTCATCATCAGTTCATCATTATTCTTATATAGTATTGACAGCAAACTATATATGCGCGTTACAATTCGAGCGATGGGACTTGAGGGGAGAAGGGATATGCATGCGTGGTCACCGAGAGACATAAAGCATGCATAGAAATTAATGAGAATATATCCCCTTTGCTATGCAACAATTATGCATGATTTGAGGTTCCTTTATGAGCCGTACAAACAAAGCTTAGTTGCCTCTCCACTTACATTATTTTTTTGTTAAATTCTAGCTAGCTACCAAAGCTCAATGAGTTTAGCATTGATTTATCTCTTTCTAGCTAAGAATGCGCATCACTTGTAATTTATTTATTGACTTCACATCAGAATATATATATGAACTCTAAAATAATATTCCTTTATTTTTTTTCCTTTGTTTACTTTTTCTTTTGTATCCCTTCACCACGGAAAAAAATATAACAAAAAAATAAAACTGGCACTACAAAAAATTCTGCATGTCATGATCAAACCATCACCATTGGCCAAGATTAATCTATGCAATTAAAAAAGTGCGCTATATCATATAAAATAAAAAATTGAGGGTTCTTATTAAAACTAAAAAAAGGAGTAATGATCATGCTTTTGCCCCAAAAAAGCATGGCCTCCTATATATGTGCCATCTTAATTTAGTACGTTTCTATTTGAAATTGTAAATTTGGGGGGGGGGGGGGGGGGGGGGGGGGGTCATTTAGCATCTTAAATTAAGATAGACAAGATGATAATTGTATGGAATGCACTCTAGATTCTAGAATATATACGTTCAATTAATGCTTTTTAGTAAGATACTTCCCATTAATTTTGCCACGGAGATTATTATCACAAATCCAACATCATCATCGCTGTCGATCCGGTGTAGAATAATTACACATGATTTTATTTCATGCTTGAATTATTCTTTTAAAGAACAAATAAAAAAAACTTGCAATTTTATTTTGTTCATAAAAGTGCTGCTATAAGTATTACAACTATATATATACCTTCAATATTGTTACGATGTAATTGCATTAGTTTCGAGAAAGATGATCAAAAGGGAGAACATATAAGGGTTATCTTAATAAAATTAAGAAATCAAGATAAGCCTTTTTTGGAGTTGCAATTCATGTTAGAAACTCAGGCAACAAGGGGGAAACAAATAATATATTCTTCATTTAAAACTTCATCAAAAGTTTTTTTTTTTTCAAAGTTTGTTGAGGATAAAAATTCTTCAACTCAAACTCAGTGTAGGCACTGAAACTGAATTACAAATTTGCGACCTTTCACACAACGAGCATGCACCAACTGACAATTTTGTTGAACAAATGATGTACGTGCAATATCATAACATGATAGATATATACTCACAAGAGAACTTGGTTCCATAGATGAGTCGTCTCAACAGGCGAAGTAGAGTCTATAGTAAGACCGGAGCCGGTGAGTGATGTGGCATGATGAGATACTGACACATCACCCTCACACTGCTGTTGTGGAAGCGGCATCTGTGGCCACCGACTGATAGTAGACCCGGTCCACGGAATATTGGGAATGGTTTGAGGCGTGGTGGATGCATGGTGTTGTATCTCTTGCCACCATGAGTTGGTGGAGGAGCTTGTGACTGAGGCCTCAGAGCCTTCTTGTGCCATTATTTCTAGGGTTTCAGATAAATATAAGTAGTGTATTGCACTAAGCACTTATTTTGGGGTTGCACTGAGGCTTGGTGGTTTGTAGTGTGTAGGTGGTTCCTTTGCCTTTTTAACAGGCGAGATTTGAAGGGATAGTATACGTATGCATGATGCACTGATTTAATATTGGTTTTTGTAAAGATAATAAAGAGGAATTTTTGTTGGATAGATATGAAAAGAAAAGGTAAGTAATGGAATAAACTTTGTATATTGTATTTTTTGGGAAAGAACAGAATTTGATTGCTAGATTATTATAATTTGCTTATAACTGAGTTCCTACGTCCGAATGGAAGTCTAATAGATAATTAAACAATATCTATATTAGATTCATTTATTGAGATCCTTTATTTGTAGTCCCCTAAATTATTTTCTATTTCACTAGTGCCAATCATATATACTTGCGTATGTATATATACATTGGTACTAATATATGCTCTTTAAATATCTTTTTATTTCACAGTTAAACTACAACAATATGTTTAAATATCTTTTTATCTTTTGCATCATTCTCCAATTCCCGCCAGTTCCGTAATATATGAAATAGTGAAAGAATAAAGGAAAAGTAAAATTTGGAATATATAGGTTTCTATTTCGTACTATTTTTGTTGTGTTTGGTTGATGGTGGAAGAGTGAAATAGTGTGAGAGTATTGGAAAATGAGTCAATTCTACCTCTTGAATAAATGTCAATTTTCCTATTCCACCGTCTTCATGGAATAGATAATTGACTCATAGAGGAATAGAGGAGGGAGCAAAGTGTAAAAAACAAAAATTTGAGTGCAAAAATCAAACCGAATTTCACTTTTCCCAATTTCACTCAATTTTTTCTTATTCAGTAGGAATAAAACTTCTATTTCACTCTATTCCTTTTTATTCCACTCTTGCATAACATTCCTAATACATAATTTACGTGTAATTAGAAATCCTCAAATTGCTATTGCAATAGTATAATGGATGCCTCTTTGGTTAATGGAAAAAGATATATAATAATGTTAAAAGGTTTGAAAAGACTAGGAAAACCAAGTTCGTTTCAAATTCCATTGTTATATTTGTATAAATGAAGAATAACACTTTGGAATCATATTATATCATATGCAGTAAGTTAAAGAAGAATATACCGACCTAACCAAAAAGTTATTCTTCTTTGCAACACCTACAGAATTTTTTTTTTTCTTTTCTATTCATGTTTTAAACGACAACAACTTTATCATTATAAAATATTTGTAATCTTTATTGTCTTTTTTTTTTAATAAACATATGCATCCATGAGTACTTGTAATTAATGTATGCATCCATACTTTCTCATCACTCAAATATCTCTAATTTTTTCTTCAACACTTAAAAAAAAATTGAGATATTAGATGTATATAAGAATGTGAAAGCATACAGATGCAGTGAGTTGTAAAATCTACATATTTGATTCATATATACTTCTAAATGCATGTACTCTGAATACATATAAAATTGTCAAATATTTGAAAACAAAATTATTGTAATGATGTGATCATTATTTGAGAAATCGGATTATCTCGAAAGAAAATTTCACACCTCCATGCATGCAGATAAGGGATGCAGCAACTATATATAAAAAAACAGAATAATAATTAAAACTTTTTAATGAAAGCTACCAATTTTACAGGGGACAAAAAGAGAAACACAGAAACAAAGATTGGTGCTGGGCACTGCTAGCCAGTAGGTGGAATGGATATTCAAGGTTTGCAATTGATTGCAACTTCTAATGTCAACTTTGTATTTCATAGCTAGATAGGTGCGGACTATGTAGTACATATGAACTATACAGATCATCAAATTGGAAATTATAATAAATAAAATAGTGGAGCGGGCAGTCCGATGAGCATCGGTCGGAACTATTCGATCCGCATAATAAAATTCATGTGTACTTGATCAGCACGAATCTCACGAATGTCAGTGTGAATCTTAATGTGAATCAAACTGTTTTAATCAAGTATTGGACCAATTTTGATCCGATACCAATCGGAATGAGCATCGGTCGAAGCTGTTCGATCCATGCCAAGTTCGTGTGCACTTGACCAGCACGAATCTCAAAGCTCACTTGTGAATCTTAATTCAGATCAAACTATTTCAATAGTTATCATACCATTTTTTATTTGATGCCCATCGAAATAAGCATTGATCATAGTCGTTTGATCCGCATTAAAATTCGTGTGTACTTGATCATCATGAATCTCAAAGCTATCAGTGCAAATTCTATTACGGATCAAACTGTTTCAATCGAATATCAAACCAATTTGATCCAATACCATGGAATTGCCACCGATTTTGTAAAATAAACATATACACAACTAAAAAAGAGTGAGGCGGCATCCAAAAACCTTGACAACTCATCTCACAGTGGGATAATGTATATCTGCCACAAAGGATCCCATTTTAGGTATAATGGCCTCCAGACTTGTCTCTATTGAATCCAGGCATTCCAGTCTCAACGGTCAACACGAGTGCACATGGCCAGAGGAAATGGATATTGGTGCTCTACAATTGTCACCATCTGTTTATTTTACTTTTTAAATTTGAAGAAATAAATATCTACTTTTAGATATTTGAAAAGTAAAAAAGTTGGTTTTGGCAAGGGCAGAAGGAAGGATTTGAATTTAATTTCGGATTGTTTGTCGTAAATGTGCACATAATTTAAAGTTGTCCGCTCCTAATTAAAATTCTCGTAAATTCTAACCATGTCCGAATTATTTTTCTGGTTTGATTTTGAACAAACTCTAAAAGTGAAATTTGCATTATTTTTTCTTCAGATTTTATTATTTTAAAATTATTAATATTTCTTGGCTCTTCTCATAAAATATAATTACAATAGAAACTTATTCGGACTCTTACAACACAACTAATAAGCAAAAAAAAAAAAATGAACTTCCAAATGAAATGATAAACTACTCAGGACCAAAAGTGGAGTACTTTTTTTCCTTTTTTCGAGAATATATTAAGAGAAAGTTTTCTACTGAAAAACAATAATATTTATTCTACTGTTGATTTTTTTAAATATTTAAAATTAAAAAACTTGGCTTCATGTTTATTTTAAAAACCTGCTGACTTTTCTTGCAAAATAAATCCGACATGGTGACATCTAAAAAGTAAGGGAATAATATGTAATATGTAGCACACCTGAACTGTTGCTCAACTTCTCTTGTTTCTCACTAAGACCTAGTATAGTCAAAATCACTATCTACAGTCTTAAATGTACTTTTTATGATTTGAATGAAAAACAAACGGAGTGAGGATATGATAATACGCATATTACGGATTGATTTATGCTATGAATTTTTTTCTTTATTTTCAAAGTTCAAACAGGCAATCTGAACCATTAAATATAATCTACATACGAAAATGTAATTGTAGACCAAATTTTATATTTTTTAGAAATTTTGTAGATAGGTAAAAAAATCATTGCTTTTGAATAGTCTAGAATTTTCAGTCAAGTGATTTTCTAAAAAAATGATGTACATATTTTCATATGTGAAATTTTTATATTTAAAAAAATAGCAAAGAATTCTACAAATTTTACATATTTTAGAATTTTTGTAGAAAGGGAAAAAAATATAAATTTTAATTTGCAAATACATTTTCATATGAAAATCATGTTGAACGGTATATATCAACTGTTTTGACTTTAAAACAGAAATATGAGTCTATAATGCGGGTCAGTCGTAATATGCTTATTACCATAGACTTACTCAAACAATATAACGATTTTGTTAGAAATCAATGCGGGAATATGCAATTAAGCAGCAAGGCGGGTAAATTTTTGGCGAAGCTTACTGAGAAAGGCTTGGGTCCGATGCCCATCGGACTCAAATTTGGGTCCGATGCCCATCGGACTCAAATTTGGGTCCGATGGATTTCGGGACCGTCCAATCCACTTTAAGATTCGTGCGCATGAATTTTAAAACAGACGAGAAAGTTGCGGGCACGAATCCTAAAGCAGATCGGACGGTGAGACACTACAGCAAACCGTTGCTTCAGCGGCCGGTATCAGCGGCCGTGGAAATCGCCGGTCGCTGATGACCCAAAAAACCAAAAAAAAAAAAAGAAATTAAATTTTTTCGGCGACCGTGGAAAACGAGACATTCAGCGACCGGCGCCAAAATCTTTCAGCGACCACTTGGGCCCGGTCGCTGAATATCTCGGTAAAAATGTCGCGCGAATCCTTCTCTCCCATTTTTCGTCTCGCGCCGAAATCCTTCTCTCCCATTTTTAGGTTAGATAAAAAAAAAAAAACAGCAGCCTCTGTGACCCGCTGTGACCCGAACTCCGCCGCCTCTGTGACCCCTGACCGACCCCGCCCCCGACCCTCCGACTCCGAACACCGACCCGCTCTCTGAACCCCGCCGCTCGACCCCGACCCGCTCTCCGACTGTGCTTCCTTCGAACTTGTGGGTGACCTGAAACTGTGCTTCCTTCGAACTTATGGGTGACCTGGAGCAGCATCCGCTACTAGAGGTTCCTGTTTTTTCTTATTTCGATCTAATATTTGGCTGATCTGTGATTTCGATCTACTACTTTGGTTCCTGTTTTTTGGCTGATATAATATTTGGCTGATCTAATTTCGATCTAATACTAGAGGTTCCTGTTTTTTGTTCATAATTTTGTAATCGAAAATTTTGTTCAACTAATTTGGTATCAACAAAATTATGAACTGATTTCTTGATATCAACTGTGATTTCCTAATTTCCTAATTACATCACGTTGCAGCTAGAAAATTATCTCACAAAGCTCCAAAGTTACATATTTAATTGCTAATTTAATCTTATTTCATTTTTCACAAATTAAACACCTCGCCAGAATTAATTGCTAATTTAACCTTGATAAAAAAAAAACTAATATTTTTCTACAGTTGTATCTTTATAAAAAAAAAGTAAAATTTAAAGAAGATAGGCACATAATTTTGTATTTATGCGCTGATGCCCCTGACTAACTTTGCTGCCAAAATTATATTAGTTCAAATATATAGTTGGCCTGCCCCTGACTAACTTTGCTGTGTCTCAAGTAGTACCAACACAAGAACAGCAGTTGTAAAATCAGCTCTCATTCACCAATACAATTCAATTAAGCACCCATGCCATGCTCATGCTCTCATTCCCAAAAGATAAAACAAGCTTACTTTGTCCCAATAGCATTAATTGATGCACTGTCTGTCCCCTCTTCGCTACAAGAATCCATTGCACTTGTACGGCACCTCTTCGCTACAAGCCACGTGCCCTGTAACTAACTCTAAATAGGACAAAATACTTGGAGATGAGAGTAATTTCCTATTTGAGAAACAAAACTGAATGATATACTTTTTTATATAGTCATAATGTATGATTGCTGTTTCCCATGTCATATTTTTTTTTTTGTTAAGAATGCTCTCATGTCATATGCGATGCCATTGTGCTGACGACTTGCATGCTTTCCAAATATAGTCATTTGGATATTCATGTCTCTAGGTCTGTTTTAGTTGCTGATTTTGTTGATGCCTAATATGTTGATATCAAGAAATCAGTATTTTATTTTTACTTGATGTCATAACTCCTTGTTAAGCAATTGTATTACATACAATATTAAATGTGTCTATCCCTAGCTCCAATTAATTATTTTTTCTATTTTTCATAGGATATGAACAATGGAAGTCTATATATGAATTAGTTGACACACAATTTCCTTGTTTTAATGGTACCATTTCTGTATGTGATTGGCTAATTGGTTTCAGGAGTTGTAGAAGAATATAGTTTAAGTTTGGGAGGAAAGAAGGAGAGGAGAAAACTCGATAGGGAGTAATTGCTTGTAATCAGGCAAGTTTTCGCTCTTTCTTAATTCGATAAAAGTTAATTATATTATTAATTATGTACTATAGTTTGTTAGTTATTAATTCTATGTTGGTTAATTAAATTAGTAAACCGGAACATTTAGTATGCCTTTTAGATTTATACCCGTTCAAAATTAATCTGATAGAGATTAATTTTGAATAGTCCCCGTTTTGGGACTGCTCTTTGAATGCTTTGTCTCAACTAGGATGTGAAGAAATGTATGTGGGTCTAGTATTTAAGAAAATTTGGTATTATTTTTCCTTATTGTTCCTACGAGTACGTATTGAATTACATGTCCTACATGATGTGTTTCTAACGCGTACTCGGGGAACTAAGGGGAAATGCTGCCGAATTTTTCTTAAATATTAGATTCACATACATTTCTTCACTACTGAGACATAGCATTCAAAGAGTGGGATAGGATTGTACACCGGCCCTGTGTAAGCCCCAAAAGAGTAATGAGTTTGGACCTATGAATATTTAATGATATTATTTCATTGAAGTGTCAATATACTAAGCAAGGCATTACTTTAAGTTTATTTTTGACCTCGTGTGCATTTAATTTTATTTAGAACTAATCAAGGCAAGGCAAGGGCCGGGAAGGGCAGCGTCATCTCTCTCTCTCTGGTACGTATGTTTAAATTCATACAATATGTAGTGTAGATGCCGCTTGTATGGCTGTATACAAGTCCTGTTGCATGGATGATGCAATAAATAATTCTGAATTTCTTCCATGACTTGCTTTAGAGGGTCCGTTATCAACTGATGATATCTGGAGGGTCTAAAGTATAGATCTGGACTTTTTGTTTGTTTGAGTCAAATTTTCGTTTGAATGCTAAAGTAATAGAATTTGTTGTTATAAATTGAATGAACTAAGGTGTAGTTAGGTCATGTTTATACAATGTTGTTATAAATTGTTGTTGTAAATTGCATTTAGGTCATGTTTATACAATATCTTAATTATAAATGTATGTCATGATTAGGAGAAATGGAGGGTGATCGTAGTTGGATGTACGGTCCTCGTTACGTGAACAAGCGAATGAATCCCACATTTGTTAAGGGTGTTGAGAGTTTTTTTGAATATGCATTCAGTATTCAAGAAAATATAATTAGTGGTGATCGCATTAAGTGTCCATGTGCCAAGTGTGGGTGTACTAGATGGTTGGATAAGGAAACTATCGGAAAACACCTGATGAAATCGGGGTTCCGACTTTTTTACGAGAAGTGGTTCATGCATGGTGAGGAATATACCCAAGTGGAACAGAGCCAACCCGAACAGAGCCAACCCGAACAGAGCCAACCTGAGGTGGAGTCGCCAAATGCTATGGTGGACATGCTTCTTGATGCTGCAGGTCCGTCTTTTGAATGGAATGCGGACGAACCCCCGAATCAACAAGCTCAAGAGTTTTATAACATGATGAAAGCGGCAGATGAGCCGTTATGGGATGGTTGTGATAAGGAACATATTGTCCTTGCATGTGTTACCGAACTCCTTAGCATTAAAGCCGACTGTGGCATAACCAAGGAGGGATTTAATCGGATCATATCGGCCGTGAAGAAGTGGCTTCCGAAAGAGAACAGGTTGCCTCCAAATCAATATCAATGCAAGAAATTGGTGAAAGGGTTGGGATTAAGTCACGTGAAGATCCATGCTTGTCCGAATGATTGCATGTTATACTACGGTGATAATATTTCCAAAGAGAAGTGTGATGTCTGTGGACATAATCGTTTCAAACAAGACAACCAGAAAAACACCACGAAACGGTTACCGTATAAAGAAGTGCGGTATCTTCCAATCGGTCCGAGGTTGCAGAGGCTCTTTTTGACTTCTACGACCGCTGAACAAATGCGTTGGCATAAAGAAGGAAAGCGGGAAAAGGAAGGGGTCATGGTTCATCCTGCTGATGGAGAAGCCTGGAAAGAATTTAATCGGTTGCACCCAGATTTTGCAGCAGACCCTAGAAATGTTCGCCTTGGGTTTAGTTCAGATGGTTTCTCTCCTTTCAATATGGGGGGTCGGTCTTACAGCAATTGGCCGGGATTTCTAGTCGTTTATAACCTTCCTCCAGCTCTGGTGATGCGCGACAACAACATATTCCTGTCCCTGTTGATACCAGGGCCCAATAGTCCCACTAGAAGTATAGACATCTACTTGCAGCCTCTCGTGGATGAGTTGAATAAATTGTGGAAGGATGGAGTGCTAGCCTACTTGCAGCCTCTCGTGGAAGGATGTAAGTTGTAATTATACATTAATTGCAGTGATTGTAATAATCAATATCAATGCAGGACTTTTGATGCAGGGCACCCAGAGCTGACGAAGCAAGTCGCAAAAATTATATCGCAGCTAGTACGCACAGCATATCCTGGACCGTACACCAGATACACGGATTTTCCTAATGATAACAAGGAAGTTATCAAGAAAGACTTTTTGGTAAGTAAAATTTTCTGAAACAAAACCTTTAATAATTACTTGTTTCCTTTTTTTAAGCTAACAAACTGAGTTATGCATTGCAGAAGCATTACCAGTTTTCACCGGAGGTACCAGACAGTATTGCATGGGATGTATTCCGCAAAATAGCTGACAAACGCCTACAGGATATGCTTAACAAGACCAGGGATGCAGCAATCAAGTCCTATGGAGAAGAATTGTGCGAGTGGAAGGAGCGTGGGGCTGCTCCTCGACCACATGACTCCTGGATCAAGCCTGAGTTCTGGCCCGAACTCGTCGATCACTGGTGTAGTGATGCTTTTGCCCGTCGGAGCCAGCGGAATGCTTTAAATAGGACCAATGCTGAAGGGTCAGGGGCCACAACGGGTTCTGTGAACATGCTTGTTCACAAACAACGCTTTGTAAGATTATCTTCATTAAATTAATCTATTTTCATTCCAATTGAATCTAATCGAACTAACCTTAATAAATTCTTAACAGGAGCAAGAAAAAGGGCGCGAACCTAGATGGTCCGATGAGCTGTTCCAGCCTACCCATACGAAGAAGAAGACGGGAGAATATATTACCGGCAAGGCGAAAGAAGCACAGGTAATAATACTTTCGAATCGTTTTAAAAAATATCATGTTTCTTGTTGTATAATATTTTTGTTATATTTTACAAAATTTGCAGGAAAAATATGAGAGTGCGATGGTGCAGAAGTATGGAGAGGATAGAAACACATGGCCTGCATACGACGGCGACGTCTGGTACTCTACGGGAATATCTGATCAGAATGCCCACGGCGATAACTATGGTCTCGGTGCTTTAGGTAAAATAAAAAGTCACTTTAATTTTAAATTATTATTTTTTGTTGTGTAAGATAATACTAATTGTCTTATTTTTAATGTTTCAGGCAAGACGAGACGCATGTTTCGCTCCAGTGGGTCGAGCAGTCAGTCGCATTCGTCACAGTCATATTCTTCTATGCCGCCGGCTCCGCAGCTCACAGCAGAGCATATCGATATGATATCTACTCAGGTACTTGATAGGATGGAGGATCGGTTATCTGTTAGGGATGCTCGGTTACTTGATAGTATGGAGGATCGGTTATCTGTTAGGGATGCTCGGTTACTTGATCATATGGAGGATCGGTTTATGTCTAGGATCACCGACCTTTTCAAAGCTTCTCAGGTACGAAATTTGATAATTCAGTCCAACTTCAATTGTGAACCATAAATCTTAAATTCTAATTATCTAAACTATTGTTTTAACAATCTCACAGGGAGGTTCGGGCTCGCAGCATGCCTCGAGGCCCGCTCCTCGAGATGACGAGGATGATGACGAGGGGCAGGGGTCGGATGTTGGTGGTGATGGTACTAGTTAGGTTTAGATGTTTATTGTACTACTTAGGTTATTTATGGTACGGATTTTGATATGTTTATGCTACTTGACAGTTCGACATTTATGTTTGTATTACTTGACATTATTATGTTTGATGAACTTTGTTGTATGTTTATGTTTATTTGTATTACTTGATATTACGATATCTATGTTTATGTTGTATGTTGGTACGTTGGTACGCGTCGTACCAAATATTAAATGGTGCAAATTTAAATAATATAATAAAATATAAAAAACTTGACAGAAGAGTATCAGCGACCAAATTTAAGTATCAGCGACCGTAATTATTTGTCTCTGATAATGTTTGTATCTGCGATTGTTTCGACTATCAGCGGCCGTTTTTTAGTATCAGCGACCGAAAACTTTGGTCGCAGAAAGTTTTTGCTGACGTCAGAAAAAACAACAGCGACCAAAAAAAATTGGTCGCAAAAATATTATCAGCGACCGGTGACGTATTATCAGCGACCGGTGACGTCATCAGAAGAGTATCAGCGACAATGCTTACAGCGACCGGTCTTTCAGCGACCAAAAATGGCTTTCAGCGACCGGATTCACCTTCAGCGACCGGCGCTTTTACTTTCAGCGACCGGATTTCCGGTCGCTGATATCCCTTTTTGCTGTAGTGAGAGAGCCCGTCGAACTCACTTAATTGGGTCCGATGCCCATCAGACCCAAATTTCTCCCAAGCTTGCTTACCTTAAAACAGAAATGTGTTTGTAATTTCTTCAAATTGCGCCTTTTAGTTTTGATTTTTATGTCAGGATCTGTTTTCATTTTTTCTGTTGAATGAGATCTCTTTTCTTGTTCTTTTGATGATCGAATGAAATATTTTGCCGTGTTGATTTACTAAAAATTTCCTCCAATTAATGCATCATACGCACCTTCTCTCCATTTTATTGGGAACTGGAGAAATAATTTGGGCTTTAAAAGGCCATCCTGTAAAATATATACAGATGATCATGAGATAAGGCCCATATATGCCATAGACTCGGAATTTTTTATTTAAAAAAATATTACGTATTTTTTTCTCCAAAATTTATAATATTTATTTTATCCTTCTAAATTTGAAAACCTACAAATTTATCAATTTTATAGTATTTTCTATTAAATATTATTTTAATTTTATAAAGTTCTCATTTACTCTTTAAGTATTATCTACTTATGACGCATGCACAATGACATTTAGGCATACACCTCTATGTGTGTCATAACTAAGAAAATAAACAATTTACACTCGCAACCAACTAATTTGAAGACTTAACATTTTTCTTAAACATACTACGTATAATTTTTAATAAAAGATAAAACGAGTTTTAATACAAAAATATTAAATTGGATAGATTTGCGAGTTTTTGATTTTTTTTTTTAATTTTAGATGGAAAAAATTCATAATTTCAATTTTTTTTTTAGAGTATACATGGAATTCTCCCAAAAAGGAAAGACATCTCCAAACGTATCTTTTATTTTTTGACACAAAATATTGTTTTAGTTTAATATACGTTTTTGTGTAAACAAATTAATTTCATTATTTTTTTTGTATATTCTAAAACTATATTTAGATGCTCATACAGGCGCGGTTTTTTAGGATCTATATATAGATTGATCTAAAAAGAGGAACAAAGGATGGTGCATGCCGACACAAACAAGTAAATAGCCAGACATTATCTTCCATATGTGTCTCCTTTTACCATGGCATGATGATGTTGCTGTCAATATTTTCAAAGTACAACTTTATATGGCAACCAAAACCCAAACACGACAAATGGTAATTTCATTAAATTACAACATGTCGTAAAACATATAATTGGTGAAACACCTAACCAAGATCATATTATCTTTGATTATTTTATAAGAGTGAGACTATAGTGATTTGTAATGTGCACATAGGTTCAAGTTTATTTAAACCGTCCAAGGTGATCTTCAAATATAAATATACTTCAAAACTAAATTTTATATTTTTTAAAAAAATTTACTATTTTTTAGATAGATAGGACATCACCTGCTTTAAATAGTGGACCATATATATGAAAATAGTGATTTTCTACTCATTTAAAAGAATAAAAATGTAGTAAACAAATTTTTAAAAAATATAAAATTTGATTGACAGATACATTCATATAGAGATTAGTTAAACGATTTAAGTTAAATTAAGTTTAAAAATAAAAATAAAAATCTATAACGCAAACTGATATACCCATTGCAAATTAAGTACCATAGTTTCAATCTCTCTCTATGTATGCACCGCAGTGACTTGCTTGGTAATTTAATGGTACTTAGGCAGTGATAAATAAAAATGTATTGTATCCGTTGATTCAATGGGTTGAAATAATGGCAAGATACTAGTGGTGAATTGGTCAGCATGTACAGGTGGCAACGCTGTTGCGATCGATGTCTATTTAAAATTTAAATGCATAATTTGGAAAGTATCCAACATACAAAAATGGCAAATAATTGATAATTCCAAAAGGATGACAATGACAGAATTAAATTTGGTAAACTTGATAAAGGGCAATCATTCTCTAGATTGTCTTATTTGAATTATATAACTGCAACCCATAAGTGGTTGTTTATTTCATTTGAGCAAAATTAATTTTTTCAATTTATAGTCGAACAAATTATCAAATCATAGTATGTATTAAAATTTTGAGCGAGGTTATATATGGTAATATGCGAATTACGGATCGATCCGTAGTATGGATTAATATCTCTGTTTTCAAAAGTTAATAAGTCGATCCGAACCGTTAAACATGACCTCCATATGAAACTGTACTTAGAAACTAAATTTTGCTTTTTTAAAAAAAAATATTGTTTTTAAATAGATAGAAATCACTGCTTTCAGATGGTCCAAAAATTTTAGATCAAGTGTTTTTCTACCTATCTAAAACAATAGTAAAAAAATTCTAAAAAAATATAAAATTTGATCTCCAAGTACATGTTCATATGGAGATTATATTTAATGGTTCAGATCAACAACTTGAACTCTGAGACGAAAGATTGAATCCATAGTACGGGTCCATCTGTAATATGCATATACATAGCCTCACTCTAAATTTTTTTTTTTTACATAAAGGATACTTTTTTTACTAAATTGCGTTAGGCACAACAATATGTTACTAATTGTATTATGTGCAGTTTTTAATTGAAAATCACGTTTATGACAGTTGATTAAGAGATTGTCAAAACAAATATATATTCAAAATTTAATTTTCATATTAGGAACAATTTGAAAACTCTGACTTTCATCTCATATTAATAAAAAAAAATCTAAGTGGTACTTTTATGTTAGAATTACACTTCAATTAGTTTTCTCTTAAGATAAAGCTATTTCCTCTTTAAAGGCGACTTTGCTTAAATTTAAACCACACCCCACTTGGTTTGTGCTTTAAATGGTGGCTCAGTGGCTCCCCACCTCTGCAATGGGTCTAAATTCTCTCCATTTGCAAAGAACTGGAGAGAACCTACAAGTCATTTTCTATGGCATGCAAGTACAGTGCCAACTAGTTACTTAACCTAGATAAAACCATGAACCCAAAAGAAGAACTAATTTTTTTAAGAATTCTAATACTTCAACATTTTGAAGAAAATTACTTGTCCAGTTGTTCCAAAATGGAGAAGAGATGAACCTCGTGGACCATTTTGACATATTGATCCACTTAAAAACACTTTATGGACACTTGTACAATTTTCCTTGGTGGTTTTCACTTACCAATTAAATTAAACAATATATTAGAGCATGTCTAACCACCGTCTAGTGTTAATTAATGTGCACTCTCCATACCATCAATATTCAATTGTTGTTAATGGATTGAAAAGAAGAAAGTTCAAATAATACTACTGACTTTAAAAAAGGTGTTAAATGAGATTGCTAGCTTTAATTAGGTCGAATTCATTTTTGATGAATCCAAATTTCAGACATCATCAGGATTGTCAATCTCGAGTATTAAGAGATAAATATATTAACATTGTTATATTGGCTTCATGTATCATACGAGCAATAGAGTTAAAATAAAAAATCATATTGCTCGCACACTGTATAAAGTCAAAACAATGTTGTTAATATTCTTACTCAAAATAAACTTATACATTATCTAGGCCAAAAAAAAAAAAAAAACAACAGCATATATATTACTGCAAATACTTATCACACACACACACACACAAAATAAATTATGTGATATACAATCAAAGAAATAAAAAAATCATGACCGTAAAAGTTATTATGAAAGAGCTATAAAAAGTTCAAATTTAAAATAACTATTCACAACTATCACAGTACGTGACATACATCCATCAAAAGATGTTTTGAAGTTTTAACTGAGCTCTCACATTCTCATAGTTCTAAGCATCGTATTGTAAGAGAGTGTAAAATGAGAAATAAATCTGCTGTTATTCCAACGAGCTGATCCCAATCATTCAAAGTTTTCCATATACGAATCTCAATGAAGAAAATTTTTTCATGCACGAATGTTGATGAAGTTGAATGGTTGGAATCAGAATAACAGGACCCTGTTGTTTCATTGGAATAACAACAGATTTATTTCCTGTAAAATGAGAGATTTGCACCGTCTGTTTTAACTTGACACGAAATTTAAAGATCCTCTTTCCTCTCTGTGCATTTAAGTCTGGTCTAAAAAAAAACGCTCACCTAAAATTGTGTAGAGTGAATGTGATAATTCAGAGGATACTTTTTTCCAAGAATGAGAAATAGAGAAAATCAGAAAAAAAAGAATGGTTAGATATTAATTCTCCCTAAAATTAGTGGCGGTGGACTTTAGGTGCGGATTTAAATAAATAAAGACAAGGAAAGAGAATTAACTTTTCTCAAAAAAAAAAAAAATGCCAATCACTGAATACGTGTTGCTCATGCGGAGCGGAGATATTTTGCCGAAATTTTTTTAGTTACCACAGCATAAAATCAAAATTAAATGAATATCATCCTTGCTGATATTTTTCCAATTCTACCACCCACACGGATCCAGTTCGCACATCAAAATGGATTGGTGCGCAGATTGAGTTGGCGCACCAACTATTTCGAAATTTTTACTTCTCTTCGGTGCGTTTCACCCCGTTTGAATACTAATTTTGGTGCGCTAACCCAGTTAGAGCATCCATTGGTGCGCCAACCCAGTCCGCGCACCAACCCAATTTGGTACGCGAACTGAATCCGTTGGGTGGTAGGATTGAAAATAACTTGGGCCGGATGGTAATCATTTAATTTCTATTTTTTCCAGTGTTACCTAAAAAAAATTTGGGATATTTTGACAACAAAGTGATCGCAAGGTGTTTTGTATATTAAGTGTGTCATGTACCAGCTTTTACAAATGCCGAATTATTATTATTTAAAATCAATTGTTCGGTAATTGGATTTCTTTGCTCCAGCTTAACAATTTGTTGCGAACATCTTTTCACAGCAGAGTCTTAAGCATCAATTGTCACTATAAGACATCAGACTTCAGTGCGTAAATCAGGATCTATTATGTCCAAAATTAAAAATTCTCTATAAGATAATAATAGAATTCGGTTTAATTGGTTTTAAAGGAATGTATCCATAAAAACATAGTTCTGCTTAATTCCATATTTTAGCACAAAAAACAAACAATATACTAATTAACCATCTTGATCTTGGTTATTATTCTAGTGAAGCTGGTGGCAGCTTTTTGGGAAAAAAAAACCGGGGGAACTCTGATGGGCATCCGATCAAATTCGGTCTAATGTTAGATTAAAGTCGTCTAATTCGCATTAAGATTCGCATCAACAACTTTCAGACTTATGTAGATCAAGTGCGCATAAATCTTGATGCAGATCGGACAACACCTATCAGGCATCAGATCAAACTGAATTTTGTCTGATGCATGTTGGACCGTCCTCACTCCTTTTGGAAATGAAAATCAAGAGCGGTATGATAGGCATCAAACCAAATTCAATCCGATAGCATGTCAAAACCATCCGATTTACATCAAAATTTACACGAACAACTTTAAAACTCGTGTAAATCAAGCGCAAACAAATCTTAATACAGATCAGACACATCTGACTGAATAATATACCAAATTTGATTAGACGGCACCACTTCTTTTGAAAATGGAGGACGATCATTTATTTAATTATTCCGCCTCCTTTTAATTATTATTGTTAAAGTTGACCCCTTTTTCGACAACATAGTATAATACCAATCTAGTGGGTCAACTCCCATTAAACCTAAATGGCACTTTGTCATTACGTCATTAGACTAAGCCATATCAATTTATTGCGACCTGACGTGTCATGCACAAAGATAGTACCGAAATTTTTATTAATAGAAATAATAATAAAAGAATGTCGATATAGAAGAACGAATTCGTCGGAATTTTAAATCTAACAAAGACGTTATTTTTGGTAACGTCCCAGGGGACGTTACCAACGATAACGGGCCGATTAAAATCGCTAATCGCAGCTCCTTAAAAAGCTGGCCATCGCCAACGATAACGTCCAGAGGAAAAAAAAAAAAATTTGGCCGTCGCCAACGATGACGGCCAGCCTTCTGTGAAAAAGTTTTTATTTTCTCCGATATTTGATTTTCTCCGATATCAACTCCAATATTTTTGTGTGAAAAAGTTTTTATTTAGACTATTAAATAATAATTAATTTTGAAAATCCAAACCGTTCAACATGTTCGAAATATTGAAATGTGATTGGAGACCAAATTTTACATTTTTTGGAATTTTTTTACTATTTATTAAGCCACTTTGAAAATTACTGATCCAACGGTAAACAGTAAAATTTTCTGGACCACCGGATCAGCGATTGAAAAAATGGCTTAATAAATAGTAAAAAAATTCCGAAAAATGTAAAATTTGGTCTCCAAGCACATTTCAATATTTCGAACATGTTGAACGGTTTGGATTTTCAAAATTAATTATTGTTTAACAGTCTAAATAATTTTTTTTTCACAATTTAAGGAAAAATATGATAGAGGCACATAACTTATCACCGAAATTTTTATCACCGAAATTTTTCTGATCTCCAATATTTTTCCTTAAATTGTGAAAAAGTTTTATTTAGACTGTTAAACAATAATTAATTTTGAAAATCCAAACCGTTCAACATGTTCGAAATATTGAAATGTGCTTGGAGACCAAATTTTACATTTTTTGGAATTTTTTTACTATTTATTAAGCCATTTTTTCAATCGCTGATCCGGTGGTCCAGAAAATTTTACTGTTTACCGTTGGATCAGTAATTTTCAAAGTGGCTTAATAAATAGTAAAAAAATTCCAAAAAATGTAAAATTTGGTCTCCAATCACATTTCAATATTTCGAACATGTTGAACGGTTTGGATTTTCAAAATTAATTATTGTTTAATAGTCTAAATAAAAACTTTTTCACAATTTAAGAAAAAATATTAGAGCATATCAAATATCGGAGAAAAAAAGGAAAAAAGTCTGGCCGTTATCTTTGGCGACGGCCACATATTTTTTTTTTTTTTTCCTCTGGACGTCATCGTTGGCGACGGCCAGCTTTTTAAGGAGCTGCGATTAGCGATTTTAATCGGGCCGTTATCGTTGGTAACGTCCCCTGGGACGTTACCAAAAATAACGTCTTTGTTAGATTTAAAATTCCGACGAATTCGTTCTTCTATATCGACATTCTTTTATTATTATTTCTATTAATAAAAATTTCGGAAGATAGTAACTTGTGGCACGCGCATTTCTCGGTGAGATTTTATATATATATTCATTCGATTTTTTAACTTTTTGTCAAATAATACGTTGAGCTTATCATCGGTTAAATTAATTTGATAATTTCCATAATCATTGTAAATAAATTTTAATTTTAAAATTTGAAAATACAAGCTATACAATATATATATGTCGTATATATAAAATATTATGACATTTGATATTAATTTTTATCATCCATTAGACTATTTCAAATTAGTACAATTTATATTACTAGCCTTTTAATGAATTATCAAATAAAATAATTCTTGCGCATCCAAGTTCTTAATTGCGAGAGCAGCTTGGGTCAGATGGGTTTCGGGACCGTCCGATCTGCTTTAAGATTCGTGCTCACGAATTTTAAAGTAGACGCGAAAGTTGTGGGTGCGAATTTTAAAGCAGATCGGACGGTCATCGAATCCATCGAATTCACTTTGTGTCCGATGAACATCAGACCCAAATTGACCTTCTTAATTACACATATACTCTTAACATATATCCCATGGTTAATCAAACGAATTTCCGATAGTACCCTCAAGTGCTTCGACTTTCTAAAACGTCGGCACTCGTCAAAGGGCCTATCCAATGGTGCCCTATCCAACACTTCCTTTCAAGACAACCATTTAATGTTTTTTAAACCTTTAAACCTCAAGTTTAAGATATAATTTATTTTATTTTTACGCCTAGGGGTGCAAACGGATCGGATACGGATTAGATAGTGGTAAAATATATCCGTGTCTGGTTTTAATTTTTGGATATGGATACAGATCGGATATTAGACGGATACATACGGATACAGATTGGATATCGGATATCGGATATCCGTATATATATACATAAATATTTTCATAATATATAATAAATTATATGGTATTTATTAATACTATTCGGATAAGAATAATTAAAATTTAAAACTATATATATATCCGTATCTAATTTTCAGATACGGATGCGGATACAGTCGGATAATATCCAACCCGTTTGCACCCCTATTTACGCCCCAATTAATGTTCTCTTATGTATCAAACTATTACTAATAGAACAAGACCGATGTATCACATGCAGTATCAAGATTAAGAAGATACACAAATAATCAAAATAAAAAAAACATTGGATAGCTTTGCAAGTAATTTTTAAGTGGATTCAAATCCGGAGACCAGAATTGAATTGCTTTCAGGCTCTCGTTGACATGTCCGCTAGTTGACTCGTATTTTTGAATTAGAGCATCTACATCTCTAGTATTATGAGAGTTTCTAATCTGATGTGGCAGTTTCTAATCCAATTTCAGAGATGTGGAAGAGTTTTTTATTTAGAAACTATACAAGAAAGTTTTTTATTAAGAAACTGTTTATAAACTCCACCCTAGCCAAATGATTGGCTCAAATTATTTTTCATTTTTAATTTATTACTGATGTGGCTTAATAGAAACTCTAAAATTAACTTTAGGGATATGAGAGTTAGAAACTTTAGAGACCTTAATTTCTAAAATATAGTTAACAGTTATTTAGAAACTCATTTGAGTTGCTGGAATGCAGATGCTCTTAGAATTTTAAATTCAAGATTACTCAGCAAAAATTGAATTGCTCTCCGGCTCTAGTTTGCTTGGTTTTCTCTTTAAAAACCCTTATTTTCTCTATTATTTTTTAGGGTTTCGAGCGATACTGCGGTTTGGTTTTATATAAGGTACACACTTTATTATCTCCTTAATTATGTTCTTTTATATTGAATAGGAGTATCAAACTCAATCCTTAAGACCTAATCATTCGGCATAGGAAGACTCTGATACCACTTGTTGGGGAATTATAAAAGTCAAACAATTACGTCTTATCTAGAGATCAAACAATTACATCTCATCTAGAGATCAAACACTTACACTCCGAAGAAGGAGAAACAGTTCTCCATCTTAACCTAAGGACCATCATATGCCAAAGAGACCCAAAACATAAATCATAAGTGCGGAATACAATATATGATTCCATAACGTTGGCCATGGAATCCCCAATTGCGAAGAGCCGACTCCGTGTGCACGAGACAAATCTTCAATGTCAAGAAGCCCTCTTATCGTCTTTACGTCGTATGGTCGTGAATTAAGTCTTCCAAGACAACAAGACACGCCTTTGAGAAATCTCTTCCAAGTTTCCTAATGAATTTCTCCTCTTTAGATCTTTGATGGTGAAAGAAAAAAAGAAGACATTCATATTCTGTCTAAAATAACTGTTGTTCAGAAAACTGAGTTGTGTGTTGTATCTTGTGCCTTGGGGACCCATCCTTATATAGGGTAACACATCTGGCACTGCACGCGCGGCCGCACAAACGGCCAGACGTGTCTACAGAACTACATTTTATCTGAATAACTGACTTTCCTGATTTAACAGTGTTTTGTGCGGCCCGCACAAACTTATGGTTGTATGCCAACTCTAAAAAGGTATTATGTGCGTCCGCATCAGAATCCATGCGACCGCAAAACTCTCTGATTATCAGCCAACTTAATCGAGATATTTTGTGCGGCCCGCACAACTCTCCAGACAACAGTTCTTCTTACTTGCAAATCTCAGAATCAGTCCATTAATAATTTGATCTTTGCCCAAATTGTTATACACATTTATGGACCGCATCCTATTGAATACATAGAATATCAAATACCTTAATTCCATATTAGATCACTTAATTAGGACAATCATACATGACAGTATACAATTCATAATTATATTACATATATGCTCAACCGTTTAATTATAATCCAACACATACTATTGATAAATCCAGTACAGTACATGGATCTGAATCATTGAGTCCGATCCATAATATTTGAATCGAACTCAATGAACCCGATCTTTCTATATTTATTGAAAACGATGCACTCTCTATTTATGTCTACGGATAAAAAAATTCTCTTTTAACTCTTACTACACGGAGAGAGCTCATCAATCTTCTCTTTACAATAACAAAAGCATTTAAATATCATATCTTTATACCCTAATCTCCACTCAACCGCTAATCTCCATCTCTCGAGTGATTTCCTAACTCTAATCGGCATCTCATCAAGAACCAAATTTTTACTTTCTTCAAATTTTAAATTATGTCCTTCAAAGAAATTCTTCAACTCCTGCAAAACAGGACCAAAGTCTGAAAAATCCATCCAAGCAGTACCTTTCTGAAATTTATCTATACCAGTAACCAAAATCTTATCCTCTTTAATTGTAGTAGGCAAATTCCATAATGTTTCATAGCACCTCTTAGCCAACCAATTTAGAACTTGCACCTCGTTTTGCACTGAAATTTGGGAACCAGATATAACCAACTGCATACAACTCTTTCTACAGCTGATAGGTGTGACCCACAAGCGCAGTGCACACAAAAGCACGAAGGAAGGGGTCCCATCTGGTTGAATGTACAAGGATTCATTCGTCCATGATGTAATTTTGTACAAATCAGGGTCTAATTTGATAAAAGCCTTGTCATTCGGGTTTTGGGGTAGGAGAAACCCATAATGCTCTAAGAGCTCTAGATTTGTGTAGGTCCCATAGCTTAGGAGAACCTGAAATTAAGTTAATACTAAAATTGTTAAAATCCAATATAGTACGTCATCTATACACATGGAAATCAGCAGATATCTAATATAACCCTGGTTTGCTGAAGCATAATAATTTATAAAAATCATCTGTTTTTGTTTTGCTATTCCAATAGTACCCCAAGGACACCTCACTTCTCTATTTAATCAGGGATTAGTGAATTAAGGAGGGGTATTTCTGCTATTCAAATGAAATAGAAAATGCAGGGTATAGATGGTAATTTGACATCTTATAAGCTTTGTAGTGATATGTATTATGCTATATTTTAGCGTTTATCATTCAGTTCCGAAGAAATAACAATACTTTATGATATTTTGAATTTTTATTTGCAGAAACTATATGCAACCGAGAATTATGTAATGCATTATAAAATTACCCAAGCTCAATTTATTAATTTATAGTTAATACTTTTTGTATGCAAAGACGAAAGCTTCTCTGTGTCTTACATTCTAGTGAATTCTAATAATTGAACTAATGTTTACTTTAAGGAGAAGAAATATATCGGGAAGATAAAACAATAAAAAAATTTCAACCTGTTCTCCTTGTTTATATCTCCTTCTTGCATATAAGCAGTAAGAACTGCTGCTCTCTTCATATCCACCATCAGTCAAACTTTCAGTAGAAGTATTAACAGCCTCGACTGTACTTTTCGAGCTGCATGATTTTAATGCAACTTCAATTTCATCATTTTCATACAAAACCGAATCGTCAGGTGCATCATAGTTGAATAAATCACCAACTGGACAGAGACAGCCGGCCTCATCCCATGGTACATGTAATGTGCGAGAAGAAACCTACACCATATAAAGGATGTCAGAGATTCAAAGTTTCAAACTACCATCAACATGCCAAAAATTGATATGCCAATGACAGCATTCAGTTGTGAATTTGAACAACAGTAAGCAGTAAGCTACACCAATGACATATCAAAAGTTTCACAGTACAAGAAACTACAGAGAAAAAAGAACCTCTAATATCAAGGAATTCAAGAGCTAAAAAATAATATGTCAATAACTTAGACTAACTATGTTACATTATATTAAAATTGGCAAGAAAACTACTAATAACAACATCATGTAAAACTCCAACATTGTTACTCAAAATGCAGAGGTAAAAAATAATGTAGACAACAACTCACAGTTTGAGATGCCCAAAGCCATGATTTGAATTTCAAAAGTTGGGGTTTAATATCCAATTCTTTTAAAAGGGATAGAGATCCATTCCAGTCTGATTTTGACTTTTCAGCTGCTTTCTCTGCTACCCAAATCGCATCGTCTACCTAAAAAAATTAAGAGAGATATTCCATATTTACCATGCAAAGAGACAGAACTTAGAGCAAACAAGAAAGGGGGGAAATTTATACTTGCAATGATTTGATCTCAGTTACTGTAAAATTTGATAGAGTGGTATAATCTTGAGGCAATTGGGACAGATAAGTGTACCACTTGGAGCTCCTTCCCTTATCCACTTCCACCAACAAGCATACAATAAGTCTCTGCACAATTTTAAACAAAATAAAAATAAGAAACCAAACATTACTCTCTTTTATAAAATTAAACTAAGAACAGGCACCATTTACTCAGTTAGAACTCAGCACTGGTAGCAAAACGGAACTGTCAAGTATGAATGTTCATTTACAACCTATATTGCTTGATACACACAATGTGCTTTTGGTTTCAATGATGGTTTCAAGGAAGGATCAAAGCTCAATGGAGGATAGAAAAGCAAATACCAACCTGAACTGGAGAGAGATGCTTGTGTCTCTCCATTAGAGATGAAATCTTTGGATCTAAAAGGACACTTTCTGTTGTAAGAAGAGCTACTTTAGGCACTCTTAAAACCAACTCTCCTCTCCTGAGCTCCCTGGCTGCACCTAAACCTCTCCTGTTTACAATTAACATGAGGAAAAGAAAGTCAATTTTAACCTCCACCGAGGTGAAAAGAAAAACAAGCATAAAGTAGAAAGTCGAAGGACATAAACGGAAGAAGTACCCGCCGGCGCCAGGGAAATCGGAAACAAAGAGAGAGTGGCCAAGACAACTGGACAGAGGAGAATTACGAGAGTGGGAATCGGAGATGCCAATGAGCGCCGCCCAACTGAGAAGTGCTTTTACTCCAGCCATTGTTTTCTCTTCTTCTCCGGCCATGGAGATCCAACGGTTGCAATCCTCTAACAGTTGCTCGTATCTTAGCGGAGGGATGGCCTTCTCTTTTAATGAAGAGTATTCGTAAGGTACCTGAGACCGTGGAAAATACTCGCAGCCGGTCCGAAATCAATTGGATAGTATATGGAGTCCGTTTTGAGATTCGTGTCGGATTAAAACGGACGACTCAGATCTCACCGGATCTAAATTTCTTTAATGAATCCACAATTCCACATTCTCCGATCCACATCCTGCAAAACACTTCTTGTCCGACAGTCCGAGTCGAAAGTGGGTCTACCAGCACTAAGAGCGAGTCCCCTAACTTACATGTGAGGCCCACTCTGCAGAGATCACCATTCCAGGGGACAGGACAGTTAATCAGTTAATCCAAGAATTCCATTTCCATCTAATTGGGCCTAATATAAGAGACCCAATATAATTTAAATTCGGTCCGGACGAGAATTCAATCAATAAAAAAACAACACAAAGACTATCACTCGATGTTATCAGAACAGTATCGGATATCGACCCGTTAAAGTTCCGAATTAGCGGTTTGCTGATCGGACTAGTGGATCGACCGGTTCAACCGTCAATTTTTCAAAACAAGTACTCAAATTTGATAGTGAGTTGTGATTTCTTATATTATTGGAATGCCAATTTCAATTATGTTTTGTATATAGCATAATTCATTATATTAATAATTCAAATGATAATATTTTTTTTTTCATTTCAAATTGGTACCCATCAGTATTTTTATTATTCATTATATAATTCATCAAAATTAGAATTTTCTTATTATTTTTTTCTTCATTTGGATTGGAGCACAACAATCGGCAGGGACATGTCAGATCTTATACAGATGAACTGACACAATAACAGTTATTGAGCCATAGACAAACAATAAAAGCCAACATAGCAATAGGTAAGAATAGGGCTCCACAAAAAATTCGTAGTTCCTAATTCGATTCGAGTTTGATTCGAAAAAGTTCGTAAAAAATTCGATTTGAAATTGAGTTCGTTCGAAATTAATTCAAATCAAACTTAGTTCGAAATTAACTCAAACCAAACTCAAACTGAACCTAGTTCTTTCGAAATAGGTTCGCAAATCAAATTTAGTTCGAAATTAACTCAACGTGAACCGTTGATTTCCGCTAATAACTTATGTTCGCTGATGAAAATATAAGGCCGCCTAGTCCATAATTGCTCTCAGTTCTGACTTCTGAAAAATGTTTATTGAATACTTTAGATATTTGAAAACTTTGATGATGTTTCTCCTGTTGGCTATTGGAAAACTTTAAATACTGTGATTATCTGAACTTTGATTGATTGTACTAAACTTTAGTGTTTGATATAAATTATTATATATATAATGAACTTTGATTTCCAACTTTGGTGTACTATGTAATTAAAATTCAGAATGCTTTGAAGTGCTGTAATTTCGAACTATTGCTCAGCCATAAGTCATAACTCTTAAGTTGTAAAAAAGTTCGTAAAAGTTCGAAATTAAGTTCGTAAAAAATTCGATTTGAAATTGAGTTCATTCCAAATTAATTCAAACCAAACTCAAACTGAGGATAAGTTCGATTCGCTTCGGTTCGTTTGCAACCCTAGGTAAGAAGAAAGCGTTGTCAAATCATCTGGGTGGTGTTTGGTTGTGGACTAAAGTTAAGGTGGCCTAAGTTGTTATTCCATGTTAGGCCGGCCTAAATTATTCGTGTTTGGTTGAGGTCTAAAGTTAAACCATGGCTTAAGTTATTCCTTGTTTGGTTAGAGTTGGTGGAGGACTAAAGTTTTGGAAGCCTAAGTTAGTTAATTATTAATCATAGGATACTAATTATATAATATTAATATATTAATAATAACTATAATGTATTATAATATTATTATAATAATTATTTAATATATTAACAATATAAGATATTAATTATATAATTATATATTAATAATAATTATTTACTATATTAACAATATAAGATAATAATTATATAATTATATATTAATAATAAGATACTAATTATATATATTAATATATTAAAAATAACTATAATATTATAATATTATTATAATAATTATTTAATATATTAAAAATATAACATATTAATTATATAATTATATATTAATAATAATATTGATAAAAAGATACTAATTATATAATATTAATATATTAATAATAAATATAATATATTATAATATTATTATAATAATTATTTAATATAATAAAATATAAGATATTAATTATATAATTATATATTAATAATAATTATTGATTAAAAGATACTAATTATATAATATTAATATATTCATAATAACTATAATATATTATAATATTATTATAATAATCATTTAATATAATAAAATATAAGATATTAATTATATAATTATATATTAATAATTATTATTAGTAATAAGTTACTAATTATATAATATTAATATATTAATAGTAACTATAATATATATAATATTATTATAATAATTATTTAATATATTAACAATATAACATATTAATTATATAATTATATATTAATAATAATTATTTATAAAAAGATACTAATTATATAATATTATTATAATTATTATTTAATATATTAACAATATAAGATATTAATTATATAATTATATACTAATAATAATTATTAAAAATAATATACTAATTATATACTAATAAGATATTATTATAATCATTCGAGTTAGACCACGACGTGGACTAAAATTAAACCACCATGCGAGGTGGTTTAGTTTAGGCCGGCCTAAAGATCGGCTTATGTCATGTTAGGCCGGCTCAATTAAGTCACGTTTGGTGGAATAAAGAGGCCTAAACCCCTTATTCCACCCTTTAGGCCACAACCAAACATGACCCTGGTGCTGTATGCGAAACTTCTTCTTTAAGGGTGTTTGGTATTGGACTAAAGTTCAGAAAGTTTAAATTAGTTATTCTAATTTAGATCGGTGTAAATTATTTATATTTAGTTGAAGCTTAAAAATATATTATGACTTAAACTATTTCTTGTTTGGTACGAGCTTGATGACTTAATACATGACTTAATTTGTTTTTATTAAATAGAAAACATGACAATAGCGAATCAAGCAAGAAGCTCCAGTAGCTGATTACAAGTTTTACAAAATTTTGTAAAGCGTAATTCAAAGAAAATGAACTCACTTCATAACTCATATTTTCAACATCCAATCTCATGTCTCTGTGCTCATCAAACAACTCTCTTACTAATTAGTGTTTTAAAAATACAACTAATCTAATTTTGATTAATCCAAATACACTATTAATTTGCAGTAAATACAACAAATACAAATACAAGTTAACAACAAATTTATTTATTTATTGCAGATTCACATAACAGTCAATTAACTTCACAATTAGCAACTGCACAGAAAATTAATTCACTATTTAATTTGCAACACAAATAATTAATTAGTTAACAAAACTTATTCTTTTTAAACATAGTACAACAGAAATAATAAGAAAATAAGTAATCTTAATGAAATTCTCAAGAAAGTAAAGTATCACAATGTAATTAGAAGAAAAAATCACTCTTAATCGGAAAGTGATGTTAAATTTATCTTGACATGGGTATGGGTACTTGTGCGGAAAAAAAAGGAAAAATAGATTTAGGCTAAGAAAGAGAAAAAACAAGACATGTATCACTGACAGTGGACCCACAACGAGAACCAAAATTAAGTCACCTGGAGCGATGAATTAGTTTAGACCAATCTAAAAATTAACTTATTCTATGTTAGTCCGACTCAATTAAATCATGTTTGACAGAATAACTGTGACTTAAAATTTTTATTTCACTTTTTAGTCTACAACCAAACATGACCTAAATGATTTAAGGTTTCACTAAAAGTGATATGACATTTACCACTAATACTAAGGGCGTGTTCGTTTGTCACGGGATTGTGCTGGATGGGATTGTACGGGTTCGGGAACCCACTTTTTTATTTGCGGGAATCCATACTCATAGGTACGCACAGGAATTATTACGAGAATGTATTGAATAGGTGTTCGGTTGTACCGTGAGATTAATTGTAGGAAATCTCATTTTTCTTTCTAAAAATATTTGATATTATACAATTATTTTTATTTATAAAATTATCAATAACGCAACTCAATAAAAAATCAAATAATAACATTACTTATTAATTTTTATTTTATAAAATATAAATTTATTTTTATAATTAAATAAGAAGTATCTAATGATATGAATATGCTATTTCCTTTGCATTCAATGCTCCGAAAATAGCAGTTGTATTTAGGGGTGTTCATCGGTTCGGTTCGGCTGAAACCGAACCGAACTAGGCAAACTAAAGTTATAATTCGGTTTCAAAAATAAAACCGAACCGAACCGAACCAAAGTTTTATTTCGGTTTGTTCGGTTTGTTCGGTTCAAACCGAAATATATTAATTTTTTTATTTAAAGCAATTGATTTATAATAAACCGAAGTATATTAAGAAATAAACCGAGGTATTAAGAAATAAATCGGGATATTAAGAAATAAACCGAAGTATTTAAAGCAGTTGATTAATAAATAAACCGGAGTATTAAGAAATAAACCGGGGCGGTCCGGACCAAATTCATAATATATAAAATTTCGGTCGGTTCGGTTATTTCGGTTTTCAAAATTTTCAAACCGAACCGAACTGAAATTATAATTCGGTTTTAGAAAGCAAACCGAACCGAACCATTAAACCGAAAAAACCGAACCGTTTGGTCCAAACTAATTCGGTTCGGTTCAAAACCGACTAAACCGGACCCAATGAACACCCCTAGTTGTATTTATGAAAAATGGGTGGTTGGAAAAAAAAATATTGGACAAAGATTAATTAATTGATCTAAACTTTGGAAAAATTAAAACACCTCTACATGTGTACGTATGAAGCATAAGAAAAAAGCTCCATAATTCGCATGCCATTCTCATTCCACTTTCATATACACATATAGCTCAAGAAATGAAAAACATAGATCATTTCTACTTGCCGAGAAAACAATTATCACTTCGAATATACAAACAAAATTGCCTCTAAATAACAATAACTTCAAAGTCCAAATTATTAAATGTGACACAAAAGTATATTCCAACTACAAAGTGTAAAATATCCAAGTAAACTGAGCTCTGTCACCTCTGAGATATGCTATTATCTTGAACATAAGTGCCTGCAATAAAAATCAGGATGTGAAACGCAATTCATAGTAATACATATAAATTTAGCATATTACACCTTTAGCTATAGAAATAAATGTAAAATAAAAGAAAATATGAAAAGAGTCTTAGGAAAAGAAAATTAAAAATGTAACACGTACAGATGATTTTATTGCTTCATTTCTGCTCAATCTTGGATGCACTTGAGGTCAGCTCCGGGATACGTACCAGTGGTACCGTAGTCCGTACCAATCCATGATTTCTTACCATAGTTCATGCCTGCTGGTTCTCCAAAGCCGGCAGTACCGGATCTCGTACCAGTGGTACCAGACAAAAAATAGAAGAGGCTAAGAGTTAATCATTAAATCTTTTATTAATTAATCAGTCTAAGGGAATTGGGTAAGTTTAGAAAGTTAATGATTAACTCTAAGCCTCTTAGCCTAAGGTGATTTTTTTAAAGCGAGACCAATTAGTTTCGGAAGTTTGGATTTTGATTTTGCTTCGAAGAGATTGGGGTGCACAATTCCCAAGTTTCTGCGAGAAAGCGAGAGAAGATCAGATCGAGAGAGAAATAGTAGAATTTTTTCTCGAGTCGCGTTAATCTGCTTTGAACCGGGTTTTTCATCAAAAAGTTCAGCGATTTTCTATTAAAATCCGGCCGATTAAACCAGCTTTCACTGGACCAATAGCATGAACGATTCTTTTACATAACCAAACCGGACATTCGGTTTTTTCTGATTCAACCAACCAGTCCGGTTCGATTATGATAATACTGCTATCACTGAACAAATAAAGCCTCGCTCTTTATCATGATAACAAAATAAGAAATCAATTAGTAATAAAAAGTATTACAATTAATTTTTTGCACCATAGTAGTGTTAGCAACAAGAAATTCAACCCAACAAACAAAGAGAACAGAAGCCACATATAAGAATACCATTTTATTGCTGACAAGATAATTACAATGATTAAATTATAAAGATAACATAAATATTTACATTAGTCATTGGTCAGTAACAAGAGGAAAGATTGTAACTACATCATGCTGCTTCTAAAGTATTTACTGAATGAATCCTCTTCACGACAATGTGTGCATACTACCTTGTATACCTCGATTAGCAATTTGGGGAACCTGGTTGCAAAATACCGATCAAATCCTTCGGGAAGCGACCCAAGTGACTCCTAAAATTACAAAATAGACTCAAAAATATTAATGAAATAAAATTATAACATAGCTAGTACTTACAAGGTCCTAAGCAGTCATTTGTGTTTCTATCCATAAAGAAATGAAGTTAACTAAAGCTAATTTAGGTTAAATTAAACCTCAATTCTACGACTAGTGATTACTCTCAACTCTAGCATAATCACAAAACTGAATATTGATTAAGGTCCATTAGAGCTCATGCTAAACTGGGGCTTAACTGTGGCATCACTAGGTACAACCTGAGCTAATTTGTTAATTTGGTATCCTATGCACAAATAAATCACGTTTAATTTCACATATTTGAGTTTCTTTGGTTAAAATTATCACAACATTTGCAGAATGTAGAAGTTAATGGAGGCAAAACTCAGTTACTTAAAGAGTTTTAATTGCTGACTGAACCTCAATGCAGTTGAATTGAGATAATTTGAATTAATTTAAAATTAGGGAGACAAATTATGACACTTAGTGACTTGTGAGAGTAAATATGCAAAATTGGCTCACTTGAAGTTCACTGGGAAGCTCTCTGTAGTGCCCTGATTTATTCCGTATGACCCTCAAAAGATCCCTAACTGATTCGAAATTGTACTTCCTATATCGCCCCAAATCAGCAATCAAGGCCGGATCCAATTTCTCATTCCATTTTCCCCCAAATGCAACCGATGCAACACTTTCCATTGCATTTATTAAATCAAGCTCATTTGCCTTGTCGATTCTATCACTCGTATCTCTCAAGAATGAAACTCTCAATTCGGCATTCCAAAAGAAAGGATGGTTCAATACTTCTATTGCCTTTGGTCTGAAAATTGTGAAAAATAGAGAAAGGAATATGTCATTTCAGTCTTAATTCACCAAGAAATCAAATGAGATGAAGGAACAGTCTCCCATTTTAATAGCTTTCCCCAAAACTATCCTTTTTAAATGCATCTTTATATTATCCTAGTAGTGTAGACCTTCAAAAAAAAATATATATCCTAGTGCAAGGTTTTTTGCAAGTCATCAAAGAGAAATACATTTTTTTTTTCATGATCTTCAACAAAGCAATCAAAAACAGTAATGACATATAAAGACAATACCTTGTCACAGGATCGGGATCTAGCAAAAGAGAAAAGAGATGAACAGCTTCTGGGATAAAATCGACCAAGAAAAGATCAAACTCGTTTTTAATGATATTTCGATCTCTCTCAAAATAGTCCCCAAATGGATGCTTCCCTTTGGTGATACAGAAAAAGAGAATACAGCCCAGACTGAATAAATCAACAGATCTGCTCTGACGACCATGCAATAATTGCTCTGGTGCTTGCCAACCTGAGCTACCAAATCCTAAGAACAATTTGAAATTCAAAGATTCAAATTTGTTTACAATCATCTTTCTCTATTGAAGACAAACTAGTGATATTCTTTGTAAATTAATAAATCAACCTACTTATATTCTTTCTAAATTAATAAATCAAACCCATCGTCCAATAAAGTAGAAGGACGTATGCTAAAAGATGCACAAGACATGGGGATGAGCCAAATATGAGGTAACAGCTGACATTTCTCACCAATGCATACAAATGCAATCAAGAAAAATTTAAGATATAAATTGTAAATCATGAATTATACTGTACATTGTACATTTCTACAGGAGAAAAGAAATCATCCAAACCATCCCTATATTCTTTTTCAGAAGAAAGAATAAGGTGTGAAAGAGGGAGTTTGGATATTTCTTATTGGGGAAGGCAATGAGGAGGTGGGGCGGGTATGGGATTTATCCCAGAAACTTTATATAGTGTTTAGGGTTACACATGCAAATTTTGCTAAATAATCTGAAAAAATAATAAATAGGAATGTGCCAAATACCAGTAGCATGATGGCTAAGCGATGACACGTCTTCTTGCAGCCTTTTACTTATACCCATATCAGACAGCTTGGCCTTTATCACCCCTTCTGTACTGATCAACACATTATGGGGCTTCAGATCTCTATGAATAATCCCTAATTCATGTAGGTGCACAAGACCAGAAACCATATCCCTGCCATTTATGACATTAGAAAAACTTAGTTACTTTTTTGGACAAGTAAAACAGTGGCACATACCAGTCATTACAGGTGCTTACTGGTTTCACCATTCACTTTTTTCTTTACCTTTTCTTTTTCCTTCTTTTACTTTATTCTTCTCCTCACCCTTTTTCTCTAGATCTTTTTTTTTTATATACAAGTAATATTAGCTGTAGGAGTTTGTAATTGCATTTTAGATAAGATCGAAAGGAGCTCCTATCAGGCTACTAACCTCATTAATTTTAAAGGCTCAAAAATTTAACAGTAAAGGAGCTCCTATCAGGCTACTAACCTCATTAATTTTAAAGGCTCAAAAATTTAACAGTAAAGGAGCTCCTATCAGGCTGCTAACCTCATTAATTTTAAAGGCTCAAAAATTTAACAGAAAAGGAACTCCTATCAGGCTACTAACCTCATTAATTTTAAAAGCTCAAAAATTTAACAGTAAAGGAGCTCCTATCAGCCTACTAACCTCATTAATTTTAAAAGCTCAAAAAATTAACAGTAAAGGAGCTCCTATCAGGCTACTAACCTCATTAATTTTAAAAGCTGATGAGAAGGAAGCCCATTCTCTCTCCAAAGTACCATATCCTTATCCATTCCCTTACCAGACACTGAAAAACGAACCCCGAAATCAGCACCACTTGTCTCCCCAGTTGAAAACAGGATCAAATCAGCCAAACTACAACTACATCTCTCAAGAGAGATATAAACAAAATCAGCATCCTGTTCGACCCCATATAACCTAACTATATTCGGATGCTGATCTGATGCAATTAAATTTTTTATCTCCTTTAGGGCCACATCATGGTGAGCATGTAGTAATCTTTTTACTGCCACGGGTCGGCCATCATAAAACCCTTCCAGCACTACAGTACCATTACTTCCCCTCCCGATTTCATTGCTTGATACGAATAATTTACCAACCCATTTGCCTTCGCTCGACTCGGCATTTTGCAGATTTGCCAAAAGCTTTTCTTTAATCTTGCTATCTAACAGTTTCTCACCATCGCTGCTATCTCTGTCATGGGTTGTACCTGGCATGCCACCAGTACCATCCCTGTTAACACCATTTTTTCGAGATTTTTTCTTTTTTGAAACACCATTATGGCGTGCATTTGACTCTGTTGTCACTTTTTTTTTTTCCCCTGTTAACCACTTCCATACAAGGTTGACTAAACAAAGGATCCCATAAGCCACTCCACTGACGGCTAAAAAAAGCAAAATTAAACCTACCCAAGAATTATTAATTAACCTTTTGAAATCAGCAAAATCAGTCTCAGTATCAGTAATCTTAAACAGCCTCTCACGCATAACCAAACCATTTTTGTTTCCATTGACAGGATATATTGGACCCAGCACAAGCGCGTTTAGAGAATCTTTCATTGGTCCATTATCGTCTCTACTCGAATCCAATTGCAATGGCTCCAATTTCTTAGTTGAATGGACATTTTCATCAAAACTCCATGCTAAAAGAAGCTCCTTTCCCTTAAATTGAATGGGTATGGTAACACCGGTATTAGAAGGTGGTTTCAGCATGTACCTATTACCATTGGGGTAATAAGCAGTAAAAAAGGACGTGGTCCAATTCCAGAGAGTTCTGCTGATGTCTGAGCAACTGACAGTGTAATCAGTACGAATAATTGTAATATAGTTAAATTTTGAATTTCGCTCTTTGGTTGCTGTAACGGAGGGTAATTGGGATGGTAGGGAAGGATCTTCAGTCATAGACATCCCAAACTGAGACAAGTTAACAGGAAGGGTACTTTGATAAATTATCTCACCGGTGTCTGCATCAACAGTGTACATAGTTGATGATTTGGAACCAATAGTGACAGTAGAGTCTCTGATTTCTGGTGTTCTGGCAACATATTCTTCAATAGATAGTGGATGTTTCTAACAATAAAAAGGAAAAAAAAAGGTATTTAGTGAACAATTAAATAAAAATGTAGTTTCTCATGTGCCCTCTAGTTTCGGAGTTTAACAACTAACCCTCTCAACTTCAAAAAATCATACTTGGTTCTTAAAGTATCATTTTATTTTAAGCCAAATACCCTATAAAGCTGACATCCATTAAATCTGGATCATTAAATTCTCTTTTACAATTATGCCTCAGTTTTTAACTATAATTTATTCTCAACCTCAGCTCCAGATTGGATGATTTCCCTTATAATCTTTATCTAGTACATAGAGCTTCACAATTTCATATACAATTTGGTAGGCTACCAGAGGATAATGGTACTCAAAATCTAAAAAAAAATGCAGAAAATAAAAAATGAGTAGTACCTCTATACCAGCAGATCTGGTAAAGACGTACAACTCAGAGCCTTGACCAGGAAAAAGGAAGTACTCTGAATCAGTGGGAATATACAATTGAGATTGAGATAGAAGCGGGTTATCTGTTGAAATTTCCCATAAAGTCGCTTCAGACCCAGTATCTTTCAGCTCGAATTTGCCATCCTCGTGTACAACCAGCACCGTGCCAGATCTAGAAGGATATTTAAATTAGTTTCAGTCTCCAATGAAATGATAAAGTAGAACTTTACTAGACTTAAATTAGTTGAAAATTAATCTGTTACACTGATAAATTCAATAGATCATTTCTTACACTGAATCAGAATCAATTAGAGACCGAACTTCAGCAGTTTGACCCGCATACTGCTGTACTGAAACAAGTGACCGATCAAGCCCTTCCAGTGGGGAAACCCGACTTTCCACATCCAATTTCACCTTCTTTAGCCCATTCCCAGTTAATTCACGCAAAGAGGCTTGTAGAGGGGAAAAATTCTCCCCTTCCCCTTGTCCCAACTCGACAGGGGCGACAAAGAAGCTCCCCAGAAGGGGGAAGAGAAGAAAAAGCACGTAAACTATTGCTGAGAGGAGCTTCATAGGAGGAGATCAGAGTAAAGGCATCGACTTTAAAAGTTGAGAGGGTTTTTAACGGAGAAGAAACCCTAGACGGGAGAGGAAGTATGGAAGAGAAAGGAAGTAGCGCAACAGTGGAGATGCTCTGTAGGTTCCCTTTGGTACAGGTCTCCCCCTCCCTCTAATGGCACACAAGCTTGTAATCTCTCTTTCCTTTGTCCTTTGTCCCTCCCTTTCCTCTTGTGTTAATCCTCTGTGTGAAAAGGAAGGAGGGAAGGGCAATGCCAATATTCTCCAATTATAATGTATTGGAGTCGTCCAATGTTATGTAGACCCTCCGATTGAAATCGAAGGGGTCACATTGAACGGAGCTACTGTTATAATTGAAGTTTCCCCTTTTTTTTTTTCTGAAACTATGAAGTTTCCTTAAGAAACACGGAGCCGAATGTTTGACCCTCAAAATATTTTGAAGTTAGTTTATAGTTAGTTTAGGAGAAAAGTTTCATTAAAAAAATTATTTTAGATTAGGGCTATTTGAAAAATGATTGGTGATGACCGAAAAAAAAAACTTATTTTTATCGGAATGCGGATCAAATTAGATTCGATTTTTTTATCGAGAAATTATTTGATCCGCTTGCATATAACTTATTTTTAAATCTGTTCTGTGAATATGAATGGCGCAAATTTTGATACGGATCGATCGGTTCCGATTGAACATAATTAATTTGATGCACGTCGGAACGTCCCCTTCTCCTAAGACATGCTCATTTGACGCTATAAAATTCGGAAATACTTGAAAAATCTAGGTGCTTAAAATGTTGAAGAGAGTTAAATATATAGTAGAGATGAAAGGTTGATTTTGCATTCATCTTGTTTTTTATTGTGCGTTTGAGTATTGAGACCACATGGAAGGGCCTCCAGCAAAGTCAACAAACTCTGGCAAAAGTGTCATTAAAATTCGTTTACTTATTTAATTATTAACGCAGTAAGGCAATAACTGCCGACATTTTTATTAATATCCAAAGTTTAATAGAAATTAATATTTATGCCTAAAATCCTGGAGTTTCGCCAAAAATGCCCAAGCCGGTCATTTTATGGCCGGTTTACTCTCCCCGTAAGCCGGCCATTCTTACTCTTTTTTTTTTTTTTTTTTATACAAACTATTTTTTTCTTGTATATAGTGTAATTTTATTTTGTCATTGTATTGTAGTATTATTTTCTTAACTATTTTTCTGGGTACTTATGTCACTCACACTGACTCAATTTATTTCGGGATGCGCCAATTGGTGTGCATTTAATCTTTAAAGCTTATTTTTGCTGTTTAATGCACTTATTCAATTGTTTTAAATATTTTTCTGTTTATTTTTTATGTTGTACTACTATTTTAATGTTGTAATATTTTCTGTTTAGCATTATCATGATAATTTATTTTATCTGAAAAATATAAAAATAGTACCATAAAAGCACACATACAAAAGAACCGAAATATATGATAATCCAAATATACCAAACATAAATAGTATACCAAATATAAATAGTACAAAACTAGCGACGATACAACTAAAATGGAGAGGGGAACCATCGCTAAGGCGGTACTCCGGCGTTCGCCCGGTGCTCGCGCGGCCAGGCTCTGTCTCTCTCGGTCTCCACACTAGCATCGGCGTACCTGAGTATCCGCTCGGCGGTATCCCATCTGTCATCACCCCCAGAGACTGTCGGTACTGGCGGAGGTGTACCGAAGATAGATGCGGCGAACCCAGTCCCAAAGGCAGGCTGAGTATGAGACCCGCTACCACTAGCCTCTCCATCATGCGGCATCTCTGTGCCATATCGGGGTACTGGCGGTGCCGACAGGAGAAAACCTAAAAAAATATATGTACCTCACGAGAAGCCAGTGAGACTCGGTGCTCGTCGTGGGGAATCCATAGGAGATGACTGATATGCTCGGTGCTGCTGGTACTGATCGGCTCGTCCACTATTGGACGACGGGTAGACCGTGCTCTACGCATCCTGATGTCAAAAATAACCTAAAGTAGGCCAAATGCGGTTAAAACATGCTAAAACAGGCTACAATAACCTAATTTCGATAAAATATGCTAAAAACGACCAAAATAGGCTTAATTCTGCTTAAACATGCTAAAATAGGTTAAATATTGTTACAATAACCTAAACATGCTAAAATATGTTACAATAACCTAATTTCGGTAAAATATGCTAAAAACGATCAAAATAGGCTTAATTCTGCTTAAACATGCTAAAATAGGTCAATTGCGGTTACAATAACCTAAAACATGCTAAAACAGGCTACAATAACCTAATTTCGGTAAAATATGCTAAAAACGACCAAAATAGGCTTAATTATGCTTAAACATGCTAAAATAGGTCAATTGCGGTTACATTAACCTAAAATATGCTACAATAGGCTTTAATAACCTAATTTCGGTAAAATATGCTAAAAACTATCAAAATAGGCTTAATTCTGCTTAAACATGCTACAAAAGGTCAATTGCGGTTACAATAACCTAAAATATGCTACAATAGGCTGCAATAACCTAATTTCGGTAAAATATGCTAACAAGGGACAAAAAAGTCTTAACTCTGCTTAAACAAGCTAAAATGGGTCCAATTGCGCCTAAAATAACCTAATTGCGGTTAAAATAACCTTAAATATGCTACAATAGCCTAATTTTGGTAAAATATGCTCAAATGGTCTAATTTTGTAATTATCCTAAATTCGGCTAAATTACGCTTAATTAGCCTAATTATGTTTAAAAAGCCAAAATACCCTAAAATATGGTCAACTGTGCTAATTATACTAAATTACAACAAATTACCCTAAACCCTAAATCCTAAATTAAATAAAATAAAATTTAAATTAAATAAAAAAAATTACCTTAAAGAAGAGTGGAAATTTGGTTGAGATATGAGGGAGTTGTGAGAAGGAGAGAGAAAAAAGGGGTATATATACGATAAAATACAGGTAAAAAAAAGAGTAAGCCGACCATTTTATGGCCAGCTTACAGAAATAGTAAACCAGCCATAAAATGGCCGGCTTGGGCATTTTTGGCTAAACCCCAGAATTCTAGGCATAAATATTAATTTCTATTAAACTTTGGATATTAATAAAAATGTCGACAATAACTGTGTAGAATGAGATCCTAAGTCGTCTGTTTCAATCAAATCTGCATTCTCGGTATTAACGTATCATTTGAGTTAAAAAAAAATTTACCATACGGTCAAAATTTGACCAATCCGGTCCACATTTATAATGCGCGAAGCTCACTTCAATGGCAACCACTATCCTTCCCCCTGCCTCCACCTTCGCCTCCCTAAAATATTCCATAGCACAAACTCCTAGATCTCCTCTTCTCCCTTTTACTTGTGCCAACAATAGCTAACCCATCTCTCTCTTTCCTCTCTCGTCTTCCTCACCACAATAATGGCTCGTCCTTTCCCTTTCTCATAGCAGCATGATATCAAGTACTGTTTTCTATCTCCCCAAGAGGAGCATGACAGGGTCATGGTAGATCTAGATCAAACGGTTTTATTCTCTGTTATGGAGGATAACCTGCCTCCATCCCCTTTCTTCTTTGCTCTCAGGCTACATGCTAGGTACGAAGGCTCACTGGAAAGCTGGTCTCCGACTCCGATCAACAAGGGTTTTCTTCTGAAGGTTTCGAACTGGTTCTCCCAAGATCAGTTGGAGGGAGATGCCATGTTCTGGGAAAGGTATCACGTTCTCCTTATTTGCCTTGGCAAACTCAGAACATGACATACCCATTACTAGCCCGGGAAAGGGTGCTCATCACGATACACATATTTCCATTAGATTATTGGCACCCCTATTACTTCCGGCAGGCAGTTTCCGGCATGGGGGTGCTTGCTGGTGTTTCTCAAGATGCTTTAATGGGATCCCACAAGTCGTATGTGCAACTGATGATAAATTGCTGCGACATTGGTCTTATCCCCCGCAAGCTGATAGTCGGTCATAGTGGTCTATGGTCAGAGTGCCTTGTAGACCTTCATAGAAGGGATGCCCCGTATGGTGAGGGTCCCCCCCACTACCACCAACTCAGGGGGACCAACGGCCATCCAGGGCACACATAGAGGCGATGGCGGCTCGCACTGGCCCATACCTGCCCCCTTGGAGGAAAAGGGTTATTCAGTGTCGGGTCTCGATGGGTGATTCGACAAGGAGGGGCACACCGGTAGCATCAACCGCGCCTTCTCAGTGGCGGTGCATGAACAAGGTATATACACCGGGCTCAGGGATTCCTACGTATGCCAACGGTATTCTCTCTGGGTTTTTTGGTGTTGTTCGACAAAAACAAATTACTAGAGCAGGTTAGAGAATATTGTCACCCCTGAGCAAATGCCAGAGCAAAAGGAGACGGCTCTGAAGGAAAACGTCTCTCCCAATACCTTTCATGCCTTGGGTATCATCCTCGAAAAGGCCCAAGCCAATACGATCTAAACACATCTCCCCCCATGATAAACCCTCCCAAAGTGAGATGTGAGTGCAAAGGACTGGATGGTGACGCGTGTTCCAGTCCAAACCTTACTCCCAAAATACATGACTCATGCCTCCCTTCAAAGGTGGACACGTGTCTTATGAGACCTTATTCTCTAAAAAAATTTCTGTCTCCTCAGGAAGGTAACCCTACCATCCCTTATTTCCAAAAACCCCAACCTACTTATTACCCTCATTCTCTCTACTGTTCACATAAAACCCTGTTTTATCTTCGTCTCCTCTTCTCTCCCTCTCATCCTGCCTTCTCTTCAACAAACCTCTACCCCAGATGGCTGACCTAACCCCAGATGATGAGACTCTAATCCATAGGTTTGTCGGTTTAAACACTACTAAAAAATGTCGCGGCCCTCTACAAAATTCCCTCCACATTTGCTTCGAGCACAGACTAGACCCATGCCCTTCTCGTCAGGATCATCACGATTGACGCCCCTTTTAAAGATGCAATGACAAAGGCCTGAAACTCCCATCCCAACACGATTTTCAGGCCGGTTTCCCGAAACTGCTATCTTGTGGAGTTCTTTAGGCAAGAAGACATGGATATGGCGCAGTTCGGTGGTCCTTAGATATATAGAGGCGACCTAGTTGTGGTTCGTCAGGCCACATCTCATTCTGACCTGCATGCTGACCATGTCCAAAAGGGGGAGATATGAGTGCAATTTTTTAATTTGCCGGTCAATTCTATACCAGAGGAAGGGGCATCTATCTTGGGGCAGCTCATTGGCGAGCCGATGTCTCTGCCAACGGAGGGGTTTGTAAATGGGCGCTGTTTCATCAAGCAAAAGATATGAGTTCAGTTGGGTCAGGAGCTCAAAGACCAGCTCCCTCTAGAGCATCCCACATTGGGTACGCTGATAGTTCATTGCCACTATGAAAAGGTGGCCATAATTTGCACTTTCTGTGGCAGAATGGGGCATGAAATTAATGGATGTGGTGATCGTTCAAGACTTGCACTGGTTCTACAAAGGCCGGGCAAACTTGGGAAATACAACATCTCACATGCCCTAAGCCCAAAGCTGGGTGCTTGGATGACCCAATTCGGGTCCATTCCTAGACCGGACCTGTAAGGGGCAGGTGCTGGTTTCAAGAGGACATTTACTAGCCGTAGTCCAGACAGGGAAACTTCTACACTGACTCACAGGGGCCCGGGGATGCAACACGATGGCACAAGGAGTAGCGCTATAATGATTCAGGACCAAGGCAGCCATGTTAAGAGGCTGAGGCCGGCGGGCCCAAATTCACCGCCACAAGATATATGAGTCTTTTCTCGTGGAATTGTCAGGGTAGTGGGGGCACGGCAATTCACACGTTAAACCGTTACCTCCGCTGCACAAAAGCAAGCATTGCGTTTATTTCTGAAACAAAGTGTAACTCGGAGATAGCTAGAAGAAGAATTAGTGAATTTCCTTTGCGCAATTATTCAGTGGTTCCTTCGGAAGGGCACGCTGGAGGATTGTGGTTATTATAGGGAGATGATGTCAAGGTAAATATTGTTAAGTTATCAAAGTTCTTTATTTTTGCGAAAGTTCAGCTGAATGATGGTAAGCAGACTTAGGGCTTAGTGGGAGTTTATGGAGACCTAAACAGGACACTGAACTCGGCCGTCTGGGAGGAGATTGAGAATTTCCTCGGTCGGGTAAATGGAAATGCATGCTTATTGGGAGATTTAATGCGATCTGTCATAATAATGAAAAGAGGGGGCTCAAGCAGCCTTGGTTCGAATAATGCAAGCTTTCAGAATTGGATCTGTACTAATGGGTTAGTGGATCTGGGCCATCATGGCCCAGCCTACACCTAGTATAATATGTAACCCGGGCCTGCAAATATAAATCAAAGGTTGGATAGAGGTCTCAAATCCATCTCTTGGGCGCTGCAGTACCCGAACTGTGCTGTTTTTCACCTTCCTAGATTTAGCAGTGATCACCTGCCGATTCTGGTCCGCACAGATCCTCTATCGGTCAGGGGTAAACCAAGATTTCATGTAGAAAACTGGTGGAGGATGAAGCCCGATTTCAAAGAGGTCTGTAAGAGAGCAACTCAGCAGGGACACCGCAACTGGGATAGAACCCGGGCTTGTCTAAAACGGGAAGTGAAGGGCTAGCTTGGGAAACATTAAACTCCTTATACTTTGCTGAAGGATGTTGAGGCACGAATGACAGTTCTCAATTCCGAACCAATAGATCATAATTCATTGTCCAAAGAAAGTGAGTTGAACAAAGAGCACTGATACGTCCTATCTCGGGGGAGTAGGCCATATGGGGAAAAGGTTAAAGATTTGGGCTCGTCCCGTCTCTGGTCGACGGGCCGAGACTAAGAAAAGTAAAAAGGTGTGAAGGTGTGAAGGTATTAGTGCTATATCCTCTATAATACCTTGCTTTGTGAGAAAATGCGACCCGTATTTCAAGGAATTGTTTGCCTTAAATAGGTTGTCCCTAACAGTTTAATACGCGTTGTCAGAACGGTTAGGGGAGTTCACATAAAAACGTGACACCCGCATAAACGGTGGTGACGGGAAGCTGAGGTTGGATTGGGCCTTATCAAGTGAGGCCTAACTCGACTTCACCAGGCCTGATTGCTTCGGGCTAATTGGACGAGGCCCGGTTCGATCCTCGTCGAGCCGTTCGGCAGCTAGAGGTGCCGGAATGAGGTGACATATAGGGGTAAGGCAGTTGATATTACAGTTTTTCAGGGTTACCTACGGGCAATTAGCCGGGAAGCTCAAATCGGGGCGTGCAAGCCCTCGTCACATTGCAGCCGGATCTCTCAATCACACCTGGCCAAGAATTTTCAGTACCTCTGTTTTGTGGATGGGTCTTGGTCATTTCGCTGGGAAGGAGGTATAGGAATTTACTTGGTTCAGAATGGAGAATTAAAGGCTAATAGTTTCAAAAGGGTTCCAAAAGGGTGCGGGCATGCTGTGCAAGCCAAGCGGAGGCATTTGCTTTAAGGGTGGCCATCCGGTTAGTGCAAGATCTTCGCAATCAAGAGTGTTTATTCCTTTCGGATAACTTTGAACTGGTACAGAATGTCTCTGAATCCTCCCCGCCAATTAATGCTAATTGGAGATCGTTTTTGGATACTCTTCCAGTGTGGAAAACCCTCCAAGAGACTCAAACCTTTGCATGCTCTCATATCCCAAGGAGCCAGAACGAAATGGCTGACTATCTAGCAAAAGCAGGGCATATACAAGGTTGGGATTATACAGGGTTTACTTTTTCTATGTTTAACTCTGTCGAATAGGTGTGGGGGTTTTTGCTTCTGTTTTGAGGTGATTCTTTTTCATGTAATGGCATCATATATATCTCACTGAAGAGAGATCGTGTAACGTTACTGTTGGTGAAATGAATTCTAACCTAAGGGTCATTTAAGACAAAAAAAAATGCACGAAGCCCTATATTATTAGTACGGATTTAAATCAGACGGTTCAGATTTTAACTCAAAATTTGAACTAACACAAGAATTCGTTTTAATTTGGCACGAATCTTAAAGCAGTCCCCTTATGTTTTACCAACCCGAAAATAATATGGAGCCCGGATGGGACAGTCCGTTTCTAGTTCAAGAAGTACTTAATCTGGACCATTCATACAGAGCCGATCCAGACTTTTTATTTAAATCGGACGGTCTAGATGCTATCTGATCTAGATAGCAGCCTAACCACTGGCGAGCACTAGCAGCAGAGCGCCAAGCCCCGTTTCCCGCACACAACCACACCACACATCATCTCCCCCTTCACTCTTCTCCGACCAAAGAAGGAAAAAAACAAACAAACAAAGAAACAAAAAGGCAAGGAAAATAAAGAATAGATATCTAAAGACTGAAGTAGGAACTTCATGGCAGTAGGCGTCACAGGTACAGCGCCACTGCCACTCTGGCTCGGCTCCAAGATGAGCAGCCGAGCAACACCAGGGCGCCGTGCAGTTGTAAGTGGCGCTGTCAAGCCGAGTCGGTCAGACCGGCTCGTTTTTACCGAGCCAGAGACAAAGCTTATAGAAGCTTTGCTCGGGGTGCAGGGCCGAGGTCGTGGCGTCTCTCCCAAGCAACTCCTGGTATCTGCATCTTCCTCTCTATTTTGGTGTGAATTTTCATGCTGAGTAAATTAGCAAATTCTCCCTGGAATATAAAAATTGACCTATTTTGGTCCATAAGTAGAGAAGTGGTTAAACAAACCAAAAAATTTGGCCCCTATTTCTTCATTAAAGAAATATAAATGAGAAAATTATTAATGGTAACTAAAATGGAGCTAAATTTGGCTAGTGGTACTGTGTTTGCATTTGGTCAAGTCATTTGGAGTCTGGTATTACCTGACCCGATGTGTCATTTAATAAAAACAAAAAAGCGGGTTGGATTTCAACCTGATGCAACCAGAATTTGTACTACAGATTTAGCTGTCATCTTTCCGTCAAGATATGTACCGAAAGTATATATAGTTAGGCCCGTTTGGCATTATTCCCTTTTTGAAGATACTGTGGAAATGAAGTGTATCACACATGCCCTGGTTGGAATTCTCATAAATTAATATTCTGAGCGAAAGACAATGTTATTGACCAAAAGGGGTCAGAATCATAATTCAGAATCCATATGAAATATAAGTTAGAAATTTGAAACCTCAGGGACCAAATAGAAAAGGAATTACCTGTGAAGTTTAAATTTAAACATCTGATCATGTTGTTTGTATGAAGTTGCACATATGATCATGAAACTCTTTTGGTGGTTTTCAGGATGTGGAGCGTGCCGTACAATCTCTGGAGACATCAATGGGCATGCCAGATCCTGTGAGAATTATGTCTTATTTTTGCCTGTGATTTTCCTTTTAGAATGCTACTAAAACTTTTGAAATTTTGTAGACGAGCTCGAATTTGATAGAGGGATCTTGGCAGCTGATATTCACTACAAGGCCTGGAACAGCATCCCCAATTCAGGTACTAAAATAATATGTTATATTAACCTTAGTTTTACTTCTCTGTTGTTGTTTTTAACTTTTTTTTAATACACTATTACTCTTTTTGTTCATTTCATTTTATAGAGAACATTTGTTGCAGTTGATTCATTTAAGATATTTCAAGAAGTGTATCTCAGAACCGATGACCCACGAGTGACTAATGTTGTTAAATTCTCAGATTCAATTGGTGAGCTTCGAGTAGAGGTAATTTCTGGTTCTTTTTGTGCAGTAATCAAATTATGCTGCTTTTTTAGGTACTTCTCACTGCATAACACCACTCTCGTTCTCTTTATCATTTTGTGTTCTTTTTAATTTAAAATTATACTGAAGTTGCAAATTTGGTACTTCAGGCCGTGGCTACAATAAAAGATGGGAAAAGAATTCTCTTCAGGTTTGACCGTGCGGCATTTTCGTTCAAATTTTTGCCATTCAAGGTACCTTATCCGGTACCGTTCAGGCTCCTAGGAGATGAGGCTAAGGGTTGGCTAGATACCACATACCTATCAAATACAGGAAATATACGCATTTCGAAAGGCAACAAGGTACACTTTTGTCATATCTACGAGTAATACCCCTTGAATTTTAATATTTTCATCATGAATTATGAAAGATTTTGGATCATTTATCAAACTTTTGTATCTGTTACAAATTCATTTATTATGTTTATCGAAAATATTATATAGTGCAGGGAACAACATTTGTGCTTCAAAAAGTAACTGAACCAAGACAGAAATTATTATCTGCTATTGCAAATGGTGAAGGCATATTAAAGGTGTGTATTCTTGAACTGTCAAATTACAAGAAAAAGTTATGTTATTTACTTACTTTATGTATTTTTTTTTCCCCAATTCTTTAAACTTTTATATCATGATGGATAGGCAATAGAGGAACTTATCTCATCTAATAAAGTGAAGAGAGGAGGAGATTTTAGATCTTTTTTGTTTGAAAAGCTTGGTAGAAGCTACCAAGGAAGAGATTTCGGATCTTTAGTTGGAGAATGGCAACTATTGTGGGCCTCTGAGGTCTATCTATTTCTCTTTAGTTTATTTCAATTTATTGCCTGTAACAAAATTTTCTTTTCAACAAATGAATTGGACTTTTTTATTCCTTTTAATGTTGAAAAGGTTGTGGAAGCAAATAATAATTTAAAAATAGTTAAATTTGAATAAGAGATTTTGTCAAAATTCCTTAAACTATGTCTCCCTCTCTCTATTTAAATTAGAATGATGTCTTAATCTTGAGAGCTCCCTTTTTCAAATTTTTTTTTTTTGGTATTTTCAGTCTGATAGTGAAAGCTGGTCATCTGTTGCTTCTAGAGGCCTGAAAGGAATGCAGGTTAGTTAAAAAAAAAAAAAAGAATTAATATGACGAAAAAAAATTAGTGGTTTTGATAATGATGATAAAGTTATTAATTATGTCAATAAAATCAAAGTTTAATAATTCAACTTTATTACATGTTTACGATTGTTTATTACTGGTCAACTTGCATCATTTTCTCTGGCACTGATATTATTTTTCTTTTCATGAATATGATACCCTTTCCTCTGGATCATTCTTATCATTGCGATTTTTTTTTCAAATTGAAGATTATAAAGGCAGATGGCCAGATGACAAACTGGACAGTCCCTTTTCCTGGATCTAGAGTTACAGCTACTGGCGCTTTGGTGTAAGTCTATGCATCATCAAAATAATTCAATATTGTTATAATTGCAGAAAAGATAAAAAAGCAAGACGTGCCGTGCCAAAGTAATCAATGTGAAGCAACAATAGTTAGTTAGATATTGACAGCGCAATTTTAACTTCATGCAGCACACATAATCGTGTTTTGACTTTATTGTCTGTACACTGCATGAAGTCAAAACAACGCTGTTTATTTTTATCTGTTCCCTATGATGTAGAACTTTACATAGTAAAAACTATAATTGCAGTGACAATCCTAGAAGCAAGACCTATAGTGTCCTTATGAATGAAGGGGCTTTCCAATTCGGTCCATTGAAGCTTCCTTTTGATGTAGAAGAGAATTTTGTCATGGAAATCCTGTGAGTTCCTATTTTAAATTTTAATCTGTTATTTTGATACAAAATTCTTACAACGGACAATTGTGCTAATAGTGTGTTTCTGAACTTTAGGTATGTTGATAACAAAATCAGAATAGGTAGCATAGACAAGGTGACAATTGTACATTTGCGGCTTTGATCAGGAGCGGAAAATTGACAAAAGAATGTACAGATGAGTATGGCAAAGTGTATATTATAGAAATTTTATTCATTGCAAATTATATATCATATATAATAGTCTCAAGTAAAACCATCTTCTTAACTTGATCTATGCTTGAAATTAGTAATATACATACTAATTGGTGATTTTAGACGAGTATAGTTTGGCGAGTTTATCACCTCTACTCTGTACTTAATTAAGTCATTTAAAATGCCCGGCTTAAACAAAATTGAAAGCTACAAATAATGAATAAAAGCAAGAAGGGAATCTCAAATAATACATATAACTCTAATATATATATAGGTCAGGAAATAGTTTACAACGGGAACAACAGTACAAATAGGTGTCAAAAACTGTTTTCATGCTTGAGTGCCTTAAAAATTTATTAATCGGGATAAATAAAATTCCTAAAAAGCATACTAAATTAACAAAAAGGAGAATCTAATTTAAATTATAATAACTCAACCTATATCAAGCTATCACAAAGTGTCTTATATGCAGCACTGCAATCCTTGAATTTCTCCTCTGCCTCCACCTGCTCATACACAGAAAATAATTAAATATAGATCAGTGCTTCACCTTTGCGCTAATACCTGAAATTATAAAATAGCTTCTAAAAAAAACAGTAAAAAAAGGCCATGTGTCAATGGTTAGTATACCTTTGATGAACCATGATGCCGATCAGGATGCCATCTCAAAGCACACGTTCTATATCTGGAAATTCATACAAGAGGGAAAACAAGAGTTCAAATTATACAAATGAGTAAATATGAGTAGCATGTATAAAATAACAGCATGAAACACACTTACGCGCTTTTGACCTCCTCAAGTTTTAAAGGACCCGAAATGCTCAAACCAAGAGTCTTTTTAGCCAATGCCATCTCAGATTTGGTTTTACTCCGGTCAAAAGTTTCATCTTCATCTTCATCTGAATCATAGCTCCAGTTGCGGGACCTATTGTAGAAGTTGCGGTAAGTGGAATTACTCCGGTCAAAGCTCCAATAAGTGAACCTCCCTCCAAAGGTAGACCGAAATATCGTCTCTACCTCTTCATCATCATCGCTTGAGCTCGAATCAAAAGTGCCTTTTCCAATGTATTATATTTAAACATAAATTTCATTCTTTTTCCCGTCCAAAGATTGCAATAGCGCATATGTCTTTGGTAGAAAATGCATGAAATGAAACAAATGTACATAAAAAATAAGTTTTCATAGATGACTGGCTATTTTTCTTACCATTTTTACGATAAAAATTGGCTGAATTTTGGGGCCCATGAGGATTGAACCCGCTAGTTTTATCAGTGCCTCTGACCCAATGGTGGTTTCTAAACCAAGAGCGCCTACTTATTGGTTTTCTTTCTTCCTCTTCTCTCCAGCTCTGAAGTACAATCCAATTCAACAAAAAAAAATGTAAACAGAGCACTTTTCAGTGTCTTTGAAACTAATTTTCTCATCTTGAGGAGTCAAAGGATATAAAGCAAAATTTGTTTTCATGACATTATTTTAAAAAATAAAATAAAGAGAGGTGAAATGTTGACATAAGTCGACATGCACCTGGAATAGGAGCTCGGCATAGTCAGACATATTGCGAAATAGTGCTCTCTTGGAATCCCCATTTCTATTTTTCCTCCTCTTTCCGTAGTGATTGAATCTCTTGAAGGGAAAAAAAAAATGAATTGTTACCTTTTTCACCCTATAAAAGTACCACCAAATCTATTACACACTGTGCACAGTTCCAAGTTCTCAGTCGCATTCAATCAAACACATGATAATAGAGAATTCTCACAAGCATTTCATCAAACAGTTTGCCAACAATTCATGACCAGGCGCCAATTAACACAATACAGACCAGATACCAGACATAAATGCAAAATAATTTAACAACTGAGAAGTACCCAAATAAAAGCTCACATAATTCCATTGAGTTCTTCGTTTTTTCTCCAACGCAGCCGTAGAATGGAAGGAACAGCTCGCCCTGAAAAGAGCAGCGGAGAGAGATTGCTGCTGTGCCCCCTCGATTGAACGCCACTCTGCTCCCGAAAATAAAGGCGCGAACTTTACACGATTCATTTATAGGATTTGACGAAATCGGATCAAATTCGCGTTTGGTATTTAGAGATAGAGAAGGGAAGAGAGAGACTCCATTTTTTTTTTTTTATTCTCCATTACACTCCGATCCCTACCCAAATAGTTTTCGTTTGCGTTCCTATTTTGTCGAGGCCGAGGCGTCGAGCTAGCCGAGTATATGAGTCTGCTTTGAGATTCGTGTCAGATTAAACGGATGACCGAGATTTCATTCTACACGGTCAGGTATTGCACTGGATCTGAATTCGAGCTAGACTAGCAACGAACCCAATTCGGACTGGGCCAGTTCGTCTATGGCCCGCAGTTGTACGATAAACATCTTTGTGAAATGTTTATAATTTATTGACACTTTGTCGTAAATAAATTTGAAATCTGAAATTTCTTATAATTTAAATATAATGTAAGATAGTGCAAATCCGAACACGTAAATAAATCTGCATTCAAATTTTAAAACTATATTGGAAATAGATCCATCTTATTTATGAGAATTTGCATTCGGATCACGGACGAATCAAGTACTAATTATGTACAGAAATTGATCAGTAACGTTATTTAAATATAATAATTATGGTTTGAGCTACTGTAAAACTATATGTATCACGCACTTTTAAATATAATTTAAAATTAGGAGTAGAGTTAAAATGCATCATTGGTTTTGTGATGCAATCATGCTCCACGTTTTTTTCTCTGTTTTCAAAGTTCGAACAATCAATCCAAACTGCTCAATATGATCTTCATATTAAAATGTGCTTGGAGACAAAATTTTATATTTTTTTGAAATTTGTTTACAATTTTTTTTATGAGGAGGAATCTAGTTACAACAATTTTGAGTTACAACAAAGTTACCACAACCATTTTCTACATTTTCAAAGTCCAAATCGTCGATCCAAACCGTTCACCATGATCTCCACAATAAAATGTGCTTGTAGATCAAATTTTACATTTTTTTGAATATTTTTACTATTTATTAAGTATTTTACAAAAGCTAGTCAAATTCATACCATTGAATTTTGTACCCATCTTAATAAATAGTAAAAAAATTCAAAAAAATGTAAATTTTGATTTGGAAACACATTTTACTGTGGATATCATGTTGAACGGTTTGGATCGATGATTTGGACTTTGAAAATGTAAAAAATAGTTGTGGTAACTTTGTTGTAACTCAAAATTGTGGTAACTAGATCCCTCCTCTTTTTTTTATAGGTACAAAATCACTGTTTTGGATCGTCCAGAATATTCTGAAAATAGTGATTTTGTACCTATCTAAAAAATTAGTAAAAAAATTTCAAAAAATATAAAATTTGGTCTCCAAGCACATTTTAATACAAAGATCATATTGAGCGGTTCGGATTGATTGTTCGAACTTTGAAAACGGAGAAAAAGATGTGGAGCATGATTGGAGCACAAAACCAATGGTGCATTTTAACCCTACTCTAAAATTAGTTATATCAATCAATTAATTAATTAAAATTATTATTCTTATTTTTTATTATTAGAACATAAAATAATTATATTTTTACTAAAAAAATTTATGTTATGATATAAGACATAAGATAATTTTAGATGAATTAAAAGGATTAAAAACCACATTTTAGCCTTGTGGTTTTTTTTTTTGTTTCAATATAACCAACAAAAGGCTACAAGGGTACCCGCTATTATTCAAACTATAGAAAAGCATATCTAATTATTATTACTAATTCAAAAATACAAACAAAACATAAACATAATAAACAATAACATAAATGAAGTTCTTAATAAGAATCTAAAAATAACAATATTCATGCAATAGCACTGTCTAATCCAATGCAACATATCTAACTAGCAATAAGAACTTTATTGATTAAACAACGCTACTGATGTAATAATAAATAAATAAATTGTTTTAAGTAGAATAAAAATTAAACAAATTCAATCATGCATAAGCGTAATTCATCTTTCATCTTGTAAATTATGTTGATTAAATGCATAACTAGAACTCTTCCAAAAATTATTTGGAAATATATATTCAATTAAATTATGTGGTCGGGTCAGATTTAATTAATGTACTTTTGAAAATCCGTAACTAGTATATATTTGACGGGTTAACTAATATTCAATTCGTACCTAATCATATAAAATATAATATGATATTTCGGGTCAGATTAAATGAATTAGTCGATTTGCTTGTACATCCTTACCACAAGATATGCATTAAATTACCTTTTGAGGACATAAATATGTGTTCTTAGTTATTTCACTTGTTTACGTGACAATTTGTTTTCTTTGCACCAATTCCTACTTTCTTTTGTATTAACTTTTGTTTTTTTTATCAAAATTTACAAATATCCTATATATCACTCTAAACTACAAAGACCCATCCTTGGTAACTCGCCCTTTCAAAGAATTTGATGTTCTGGAATTGGCCTTTGATTTATAAGAATTTGCCAAATATATCAAAATCCACATTATTCAACTGTAATAAAAATAAAATAAAATAAATACATATTTTTTCACCAGCACATTCGAAATATTAGAAAAAAAAATTGATAAAAAAATGACAAAGTTTCATAAACTTCCTCAAAAAATTTGGTTCCACACCATTAGTTGTTTTTGGCACATCAAATTTACAATTTATGTCTGGACTCTGAAACTGGTGGTGAAAATACAGTTTAAAATTTATAAATTAATTTTGTCACTTAATTTTTATACGGTCTCTGCAATAAGAAACTGTTTTTTTCTTGTCCAGAACTAGACCGTGATTTTTATTTTTACCCAAAAAAAATATATTTTAATATAAATAACCAGGTTTTTAAAAGATTTTTATTTCTACCCAAACCGCTAGGAATCCTAGCGGCCCGAATTCTTAATTCGAACCGCTAGGATTCCTAGCAGCCCGAATTCTTAATTCGAACCGCTAGGATTCCTAGCGGTCCAAATTCTTAATTTTATTACAAAGCATTATTTTATTATTTTATTACAAACCGCTGATATAAATTTCAAACCGCTGATATAAAATTTCATTACAAACCGCTGATATAAAATTTCATTTATTATTTTATGGCAAATGCTTCGGTGCACACAAGGACCTATTTGTAAAATGAGCATATTTTCATTGTCAAAGTTCAAACAGTCGATCCGACCGTTCAACATTATCTCCATATTAAAATGTACTTGGAGGTCAAATTTTACATTTTTTTGAATTTTTTTGCTATTTATTAAGATGGGTACAAAATTCAATGGTCTGAATACTAGTTTTGTAAAATACTTAATAAATAGTAAAAAAATTCAAAAAAATGTAAAATTTGACCTCCAAGTACATTTTAATATGGAGATAATGTTGAACGGTCGGATCGACTGTTTAAACTTTGAAAATGAAAATATGCTCATTTTACAAATAGGTCCTTGTATGCACAGAAGCATCCCTCTTATTTTATTAAATGGTAATTTTTCACCGATAACCCTAGAAATTTATTCACCGATAACCCTAAAGTTATTTTTATTACAAAGAATTATATTATAAAAACTTATCAACAATATAAAATTTCATTTATTATTTTATTAAATGGTAATTTTTCACCGAAATTTTATATTATTGATAAGTTTTTATAATATAATTCTTTGTAATAAAAATAACTTTAGGGTTATCGGTGAATAAATTTCTAGAGTTATCGGTGAAAATTACCATTTAATAAAATAATAAATGAAATTTTATATTATTGATAAGTTTTTATAATATAATTCTTTGTAATAAAAATAACTTTAGGGTTATCGGTGAATAAATTTCTAGAGTTATCGGTGAAAATTACCATTTAATAAAATAATAAATGAAATTTTATATTATTGATAAGTTTTTATAATATAATTCTTTGTAATAAAAATAACTTTAAGTTATCGGTGAATAAATTTCTAGGGTTATCGGTGAAAATTACCATTTAATAAAATAATAAATGAAATTTTATATTATTGATAAGTTTTTATAATATAATTCTTTGTAATAAAAATAACTTTAGGGTTATCGGTGAATAAATTTCTAGGGTTATCGGTGAAAATTACCATTTAATAAAATAATAAATGAAATTTTATATTATTGATAAGTTTTTATAATATAATTCTTTGTAATAAAAATAACTTTAGGGTTATCGGTGAATAAATTTCTAGGGTTATCGGTGAAAATTACCATTTAATAAAATAATAAATGAAATTTTATATTATTGATAAGTTTTTATAATATAATTCTTTGTAATAAAAATAACTTTAGGGTTATCGGTGAATAAATTTCTAGGGTTATCGGTGAAAAATTACTATTTAATAAAATAATAAATGAAATTTTATATGATTGATAAGTTTTTATAATATAATTCTTTGTAATAAAAATAACTTTAGGGTTATCGGTGAATAAATTTCTAGGGTTATTGGTGAAAAATTACCATTTAATAAAATAATAAATGAAATTTTATATGATTGATAAGTTTTTATAATATAATTCTTTGTAATAAAAATAACTTTAGGGTTATCAGTGAAAAATTACCATTTAATAAAATAATAAATGAAATTTTATATCAGCGGTTTGAAATTTTATATGAGCGGTTTATATCAACGGTTTGTAATAAAATAATAAAATAATGCTTTGTAATAAAATTAAGAATTCGGACCGCTAGGAATCCTAGCGGTTCGAATTAAGAATTCGGGCCGCTAGTAATCCTAGCGGTTCGAATTAAAAATCCGGGCCGCTAGGAATCCTAGCGGTTCGAATTAAGAATTCGGGCCGCTAGGAATCCTAGCGGTTTGGGTAGAATAAAAATCTTTTAAAAACCTGGTTATTTATATTAAAATATAATTTTTTTTGGATAAAAATAAAAATCACGGAGAACTAGAAGTAAACTGTGCAGCCCTTTTGTTGTATTTTCTCGGAGAGAGCTCTGAATTCATATCACATAAAGTAACTTAAATTTTGGGTTTATATCCTCACCGTTCGATCTGCTTTCGTACGAATATTAAATGAATCGCATTCCACCTTCAGCCGGATTGGTCCAGATTCTGATCGGACAGTCCGATCTAATCTCAAAATTTGAGTTACCTCAGAGGATCCAAGCTAGGAATCGTGTCTCTCAAATAGGCTCTCTATATGCGCTTGACTGTTGTTTATTCTTCTCCGACAAAAAAAATTAAGAAAATTAGTAGAGAAAAGCAGCTAAATGCAGTGGTACTTCGTTGCGGCTCTTCTCACCATCCTCACCAGCTCTCAGGTCCGTACATTTTTAACCCCTGCTGCTCCCGATGCGGCCACGTCAGCTCTGACGTGGTTGCGTCGGACTGAGCGGATCTCTTCCACAGCGGGTGTCTATTACCCTTCGTTATTCCCAGATCTTGTAAAATTTTCAAATTCTGATTTTGGGTTCTTTTTAGTGTATTAATTGGAGAATAGAACGTATTATTTGGGTTTTGTTGGAATTTAGCCCTGCAGTCCCAAATTTTTAATCAGTGCCTTTAATTAAGTGAAAACTCTCCTATTACCTGGTCATTAGTAATACTACAGTGTAAGTGTGAAAATAATAAAGCTTTCAATGATATAAAAAATAAGCGTCCTTCGCAGTATTTCTTTACCTCTTTTTTTTATATACTTTTTTCAGGGTATTTTGACAAAACTCTCTCAGAACAAGGATAGTACTTATGACTATGATACAGCTACCGTGCCTTTTCTTGGAGAAATATTTAAGGTTCTTTTCTGTGAAATTTTGTGTTTCTTTTCCTTTATTTTTTTCCTCTAATTTTGAAAGCTCAACACATTTTATACTGTGGAACTAAAGCCAGATCTCATATGGCCTAGTATGCAAATACTCAGTCAATTGCCTCTATAAAATTAATTCTTATAAGGAATCAAAAAAGAAAAACCTACAAAATTCCTCGTAAGATGAATTAGTGATCAATTGAGTCACTGTATGAAACACTCTTAAAAAATCAATATAAATACATCTAATTGCTGAACTTTTTTTGTATTTCAAATTTAGCTTTTGGTGTCATGTTTCTTTCTGTGGAGAGAAAAATTGGCATCCCCAACTCCTCTAAAAATAACAAAGGAATGGAGAAGTATGCAGCTGTTCCTGGTGCCATCTGTCATTTACCTGTTTCACAATAATATAACATTCCTTACCTTAAAGTATTTAAGCCCCTCTACGTACCAAATCATGGGAAATCTCAAGATCATCACCACTGGTATTTTATTCAGGTACCTGTCTTTTCTATTTGATATTAGATTCTCAGCTTAGCTGGTTTTGGTAGTACCAGTAACAGAACAGGCTGCTTCGTACTGGTATTCTCTTGATTCTTGTTCTTAAGTTGCAACTTCTTGACAAAAAGAAAGCTGGTGCTGCTCGGTATTGACCAATATGGTGCTAAAAATACTGGTACGTGTATGGTATCAGTATGGCTCTGTACTAATGCTCTCCATATTTATTTATTTTGTTTACTCATATTTTGTAAGAATAATTAGTTTACTTTATATATATTTCAGGATATTCCTGAAAAGGAAGTTAACCAAACTACAATGGATAGCAATTTTGTTATTGACTATAGGGACCACGACAAGCCAGGTTTCTCTATTGTTGTTTCTTTCTCTATTTGATGAAAATCATTCTTTCTTAAAATAATAGAAAAACCTTCTATTTCGTTTTTTCAAATATTAATTTTCCTAGGTGAAAGGGTGTGGCGATAGCATGTGTGAATCACTATTATCAGGTAACATTACAGGGTATATTCTAGCAATAGTGTCGGCTTTTCTCTCAGCTTTTGGTGGGGTATACACTGAGTACCTATTGAAGAAGAATAATGACAGCCTCTATTGGCAGAACATCCAACTATACACGTACTTTAAACCTTGCCTTACTTTTCTAATTTTGATTTTGGAACCAATCTGGAATTACTCCCGGAATATTAATTAATCTTTTTTCTTTGTTAGGTGTGGTGTATTTATAAACATGGGGTGGTTAATAGTAGGGGACTTCCAATCAGGGTTTGAAAAGGGGTTTTGGTGGCAGCGCCTTTTTCATGGTTATACCCTTACAGCATGGCTTGTTGTTGCCAATTTGGCCTCTTCTGGTTTGCTCGTCTCGTGGCTTATGAAATATGCTGATAATATCGTAAAGGTACATATGGTTTATATTTAGTTGTTTGGAAAAAGAAAGTATTATGTTAGTTGGCATTGTAGTTGTGTGTTATATTATGCTGTGTTGTAATTTATCATATCTGTTTCTCAGTATATATCTTAATTTTTGTAGGTGTATGCCACATCAATGGCTATGCTGCTTACTGCAGTTTTATCTCAATTCTTATTTGATGTCAAAGCTACTATTCAGGTACTATAATTTGCCAAGATATTGCCAAATTGAGAGTAGCTCTTGGTCTGACTGGTACTATTATTATACCATTTGGCCCAACATATTCCTCAAACCAGATAATAAGAACTGATTTAAAGCTCTTAGGAGGACTTAAATGCAAAACTAACTCGTTGATTCTTATCCTCTACTTATCTCCTCTTTCCATTTCCTCTGTAGCTTTTATTGGGCATTATTATATGCATGATATCTCTGCACTTGTACTTCACTCCTGTTCACATGCTAGTTGACTTGCCTGAGATTGAGACGCCTGTCAGGCGAGAAGAGGATCCTTGAATATACTTTCCTTCAGTTCCACTTCCGTGCAAAACAGATTACACCAAAACGAGTGAACTCCATTCTGATGAAAATTTTGAGTTTCGCTTAGAATCAGCATTTGAAAGTTAACATTAGCCTACTAACAATCAGTTTTATCTCACAAGGATAGCACAATTTTGTTATTCAATTTTTCTGGGTATATATCTTTTTTTTTTCTTACAATTTTCTGGTATGTTTTTGTTACTACTATTGATTGTTTTAGCATGAATTGTAAAATTTTCTCTCACAAAAGCTGGCTGTGGTTTGGAAAGGCAAAATTTGCGGGGTTGAATTGTTCATCTTTCTTCCTTGTAAGTTGTAACTCCTGTAAAATGCAAAAATGGGAACCCACTTTAGGAACCCATTATTAGTGATAGTTTAGTTCTGAGTTTTACTGATAATTTAAATTATACTTTACACTTTATTGTTAAGATATGATTTGCATCTTATTTATAGTTCGTACTTTATTGACACTCATTAATATATGATTTGTACTTTATTCAGACCTATATACACGAAACAGACTTATAATTACCACATGCTCTCACTCTATTAGCATTTTTAGGTAGGCTGTGATTACTTAAAACAATTTAAACCCATTCTTAGTCCACATAGCCCACCAGTAGTTTCCCATAACAGGCCCAAAACTAAAAAAAGTTCTCATCTCGGCCCAAATAAAAATTGCAAATTCGAAACGGTGAAACTTGAAACCGCCTCAGCTATACTTAAATTGATCCAATAAAGAAACAAAAACATTTCCTTTACTCGGTCAATTTTACTATTACGGTTTTACCTCCTATTTCTCCCTCTTCTCTCTCACCTCCTCTGTTTCTTGTGCAACACTGGAAAGGCAACTAAGAGGATTGTTTTTTTAACAACTGGAGGCGCCTGTATCCTCTCCTTTCTTCTCCAAGGTTTCTCTCTCTACTCTTGTCTTGCATTATTTCTGGTTCAGGTTCGGGTTCGGATTTAGTTTGTTTTTGATGTGAGTTATGGCAAATGTGAGTACCTCAATTGATTTGAAGCGGATCTTATTAGTCATAGTGGATTGTGATTCCACGAATAACCACATTACTAGTCAGTAGATTTGTAGTTTAGGTTTCTTGGAACATTCTTGATTTTGTAATCCTATTCGTTTAGGTTTCTTGGAACACTCCTCTGTTTCTCCTTACTGATGTGCAAGAAATAAGCCAATGTAGTAATCATCCGTTGCATTGATAAGTGACACAGTACTGTTCAGTACTGATTTGGTACCAATTAGGCTAGTTTACCAATGCATTTATGGTTTTAGTTCATTTTTGTATTTTATCTCTTAAACCTGTTCAAATTTCTTGGTTTGAAAGTATTGCTGGATTTGGTAGCTTCTACCAACATTTTAAAAAAAAAAAAAGTTTTGCTGGATTGTTATGTATAGTCATATGATTTCTATTTTTGCATTCAATTCATATGAATTCCAATAAGTATTCTAAGTTCCCTATTTATATTTCATTAAGCCTTGTAATCTTGTATTTTTCTTTTCTTAGGTCACTAGATTGGCTTTCTAAGATGACTTTACCAGCTAAATCTACATCGTCATGCTCTTCAGACAGCATCGATGAATATGTTACCTGCATAGAAAATGAAATTGAAAAACAAATCAAAGAAGAAATCGAAGAAGAGATTGAAGAAGAAATCGAAAAAGCAATTAAAGAAGAGATCTTAAGAGAAATCGAAGAAGAGGTTGAAGAAGAGATCGAAGAAGAGTTAAAAGAAGAAATCAAAGAAGATATGGAAGAGGAGAATGAGCTTGCAGAGCATAGGTATTCCATGCTTTCCCCTACAAATTTTGAATTTTCTTTCATGCCCTGGTTAAAGACTAATTTCTTTAACCCTACAAACATGGAAGGCTTGTTTCAAGTTTTGATTGTAGTTCGAAAATCTTTCAAGATGTACGGCGAAGGGTAAAATAGATAATCTTTTATATTTGTAGGAATGGATGATATTACTTATCTTGTATGGATGGCTGTTTTGCAGTGTCATAAATTGACATTCCTCCTTGACAAATATTGATTCCTCAGAAGCTCAGATGTACTTTAATGCTTGTGCAGGAACAAAAGAATAAAGTTTACGGATGAAAGTACCGATGAAGAAACAGAGGCAGAAACAGTTGAGGTGGTGGACAGAGAAATTAGCGATGGTATAATTTTTAACTATGGTATCTATGAAGAAAATTCATCCAAAAAGATTGAGTTCGACCAGTTGCGGTTTTATCCACTGCATTGAGCATGACTGGTAAAATTGCATGGTCTTATCCAATGTGATTTATTTAAACGGATTCTTCCTCAGCAGCAGGTAATGTCAAATGCTCTCATCCAGTTGTTATGAAACACTTGTGCTCACACTGTGGTGAGGTTGTTGAAGAAGCTCGATCGAGTGTGGCCTTAAAATATATTCACAAGGTATATCTTCTCAATCCTCACCAAATCTGCAACTAATAATTCTGATCAGTTTAACTATGAAAGACCTAATTGTTTTAGTTCTTCAGGATTTGAGGGTTGAAGCATCAGAGATTGAGAAGTTACGAAAAGAGTATATGAAAGACCTTCTGAAAAATAAGAAATTGATATTGGTTTTGGATCTGGACTACACTTTGCTTAACTCGGCTAGATTGATTGATCTTACTCCCAACGAGGATTATCTGCTTAACTCGGCTAGATTGATTGATCTTACTCCCGACGAGGATTATCTACTAGAACAGCTTGATGAAGACGAAGGTAAAACATGAAGCTGTTTTGCCCAAAAATTAGAAAATCAAAGTTAAATCATCCATTGGTTTATTCTGTAGCAAACTGCTAAATTAATTTAAGGACAAACTGAAGCTAAATTTGATTAAAATTAGGATTATATGAATAAATTTAATTCTGTAATCAACACTTTTTTTTTTTTTTTTGAAAAAGACCGGGCAGTGGCTGCCAGGTGTGCTGTATTAAAATGAATGGAACAGGGTACACAGTCTTGGGCCTTGAAGTGTCCCCATAAGTTTAGAATAGTGCCATGCATGCACGTATTCCAGCAACATACGAAAAGAAAACCTGTTCAACAACAATCAATTATCGAAATATAAGAGAAAGTTCTAATGTAATAACTGTCTTCAATTGATGAAGACCGGAACAATACAACTAGTTATTGAAATATACCGAGGTTTCCAGTACTTATTTGTATTTTGATATATAACAAATCAGATGACATGAACCAAACCCTCTTTAAGATTGCCCGATACCACATGTTGATGAAGCTGCGACCCTTTATTCATACCTTCTTGAAGGAGGCCAATAATTTGTTTGAAATGTACATATACACAATGGGTGAACGGTGTTATGCTAGGGAATGTACAAATCTGCTTGACCCCAGAGGTGTGTATTTCCCCTCTAGGGTGATCTGTAAGTCCGACAACACCACAATGAATCGGAAGGGGCTTGATGTTGTGATCGGGTCTGAAAATCTGGTGATTATTCTTGATGATACCGAACGAGTAAGCTCATGTTGTTATTTTATTTTACTAATTTATCTTTTTGATTATGCTCGAGTCGTTATACCATTTTTATGCTTGGGCGCTCATTTTTCTTTAGTAGAAGATTTGTATGTGACTTTCTGGCGCTGATTTTGGTGGTACCTCATTTTCTTTCTCAACCCCAGGAATGTAGAGAATCTATAATTAATTCTTCTCTGACAGGTTTGGCAGAAGCACAAGGAGAACCTCATTCTAATAAAGAGGTATCATTTCTTCGCTCATGGCGCGAGAAAGTACAATACCGGAAGTGAGTCCCTATCGGAGGATGTGGAAGATGAAAGGGAATCAGATGGGATCCTTTCTAGTATTCTTCATGTTCTAAAGCGGGCCCATAATATATTTTTTGACCCGGTTAGCGTAACTGCCTACTTACATCACAACCTGTGTAAAATTCTCATGGAAAAACATTGTACCTGTTAAAAATTGCTAATGTCCTCACTAAAATTGGTTTTTGATTGGTTACTTGCTTTTGCAGGAGATTCAAATTGATCTTTCTAGAAGAGACGTGAGACAGGTGCTCGCAGCTCACTCTTGTTCAGTTAAATTGATTATTTTCTCAATGATGTATTCTCTGATCTCTCTTTCTGTTCCTTGTTTCTGTAGATACTGCAATTAATCAAAACAGAGATACTACAGGATTGTGACATTGTGTTTAGTAATGTATTACCTTCCAGTGCGTGGCCGCTTTGGAAATTTGCTGAGTCCATGGGGGCCAGATGCTCTGCTGCCTTGAATGATTCGGTGACACATGTCGTGGCGGAGGTCCCCACTACCGGGAGGGTAAAGTGGGCAAGAGAAAACAACAAGTTTGTGGTCACCCCTCAGTGGATTGAGGTGGCCAATTACACCTGGAAACGACAGAACGAGGAAGACTACCCGGTGCTTGACAAAAAATACCAGTGACGGGTTCTTTAGTAGCTTTAATTCTTCTCCTTAACCATTTTTGTAAACTGTGTCTGTTAGGAGTTATTGTACAGGGAGGGAACGATGCTTCAGCTTTCTATGGTTGCAGTACTAACACTGACAAGATCAATTTTGGGTTTTCTTTAGTTTGTTTCTAGAATTTAAAAATGTCATGTAGAAATGGGTACAGATGAAAATGAGAAAATAAAGAGTTGTAGGATTCAATTTTTTGTGTGTCAATTTCTTCACCTTTTTAGTTAATAGTTACTCACTCACAGTTTATTCTACTCAACCGAATAAGAAAGATTTTAAAAGAATGTAAGCATAGATAACTTTTTTTATTAGGTAAAAATAAATAATATTCATTCCATATTTACAAACGATCCGAAAAAAATTAATGAATATGATTTAATTTATTCAGTACATATCAAAAGTGCAAATAAATAATTTATTAGGCTGGTAAAAATAAGCTCTCGTCAAAAACTATATAGTAGTGCACCTTGATACAAAAATGCAAAAAAAGAACTGCAGCAACTTCGTCGGCTGCAGTTCTCCATACAAGAAGTCATCTATAATACAACTACTGCATCTCTACCTACATGTTTATTAAAAATATGTAGAGCCGCATCTCTACCTAGTTTTAGAGCTACAACTACAGTATCATTTGTATGTAAATCGTTTTGTAAATAATGTAATAGGACCTCTTCTCTTTTCTAGTTGTGGAGCATAGTGTTGAAAATTTTGTTAGTACTTTGAATCTTTCAAAGGCATTAAATTTAAGAGCTCTAAAATTGCCATCCAGAAATTTTGGGTTTCTATAAACTTTTCATCACGGCGCGTCACATCAGACATATTGGTCACGTAACGTGACTCTCGTGTCACATGATGCATATATCCATTCAGATGACATGTCTTCTCTTTAAACGAGAATAACACGTCATGTCACATTGTACATGACCAATTTTTTTCCAATATTATTTCTTATGTTTTATAATCTTTTGTTATTATTTTCCATATACTAATTAACATAAAACCTCAAACAAAAATTAAACATTATCAAATTCCCCTCTAAACTTCAAAATTACGTATTCTCCCCTCTAAACATCCAAAACTCACAAATTTACTCATTTTATTGATTTTATACTAAAACTCATTTTAAATTTATAAAATATCCATTTTACCCTTTATTAAAAGCATAAAAAAATGTAGTTTGTTTAAGAAAAATGCCAGTTTTATATTTGATCGGTTTTCGCGGGCAATATAGGTATTTATAAAGGTAAAGGGTATAATGGTTATTTGGTTTTTCAGGGTAAAATGAATATTTTATAAAAGGCAAAGGGTATAATGGATCTCTAAAGACCGACATCTTTCATAAACAAACTACAAACTTTTTATGCTTTAATAAAGGGTAAAATGGATATTTTATAAATTTAATATGAGTTTTAAAATAAAAGAATCAAATGGGTTAATTTGTAAGTTTTGAAAGTCTAGAAGGGGAAATACATAATTTTGAATTTAGAGGGAGAAGTAAGTAATTTTGAAAATTTTTAGGGGTATATGTGAAATTGCCCTAGTTTTAAATTTGCCAACGAAGTAGAAACTAGAAAGTAAAATCAATCAGGTCAATTAGATCTCTTTTCTTCTTCGACCCCCCCTCCCTCTCTCCCATGGTAGCGCGATCGAATCCCGTGGCATCAAGTAGCGATAGCGACGAGACCTCAAATTCGCGCGCTGAGAGGATCCAGTACTGGATGCGTCTTTTCACGATTCTCTCAGTCGCTTCCATTTACGTGCTGATCCGAGAGCGACGCAAAAGGTCCCTAGCGGTCGCATCAGGACGCGAGATGGGCTTCACTCCGGCGGAGATTGGCGCCGCCGTGTCTCTCGCCTCCTCTCTCGCTTGGCTTTTCATCCTTCTTCCAATTTTGGGATTTGGTAGGAATAAGAATGGCCGGACTAGAAGACGAAGGTTCGAGTCGGGAGATTGACAAAGCTTTTATTTACACATCGATTCTTTTGTTTTGTTTTGGTTTTTGATCTGACAAACTGGCGATCTGTTATATTGTTTGAATGAGCATGTATTGAATGTATTTGCTGTATTTATGTTAACAGTATAACTATCGTGGGATCTTTCGCTTAGCACAAACCGGTATATAGAACAATGAAATAAATATGTGGAATAACAAAAGAAACCCCAATATTTACACGAGGAATGGTCATTGTTACTTGGCCACACATTACTTGCATAATAATAGCGGAAAACTATGAAATTTGAAAATAATTTGATATGGTTTAAAATTTATGATTTAAATATAACACTAACACATACCTATTAAAAAATAACTCGTTTTCAGATATATTCAAGAACAACTCGTTTTCATATAATACATATCAATATGTTAACATTCTAAAAAATTTAACACTTGGAAGCCACTTCCAATTTTTCAATTTTTTTTAAGAATTAAAACAAATTGTGCAACATATAATAATTTATAAATTATTCGTGAATAATTCGTAAATATATCTAATTGTTCTTTTGAAATCAGGCTAATAAGTTTTGGAGTTAAACTCACTAAAAGACTTAGTCTAAGAACATTCTAGTTCTACTTCTAGAAAAATATATATTTGTTGGTGTCATTATTTTAAAGAATATAAATTAATAATTAAGAAAACTATATACAAGTTGTATAAATCAATCTCACAATGATAATTAAAATGAAATAAGAAATGAACGAGAATAAATTAAAAATAAGTATAAGAATTTGTATTTATTAGTTTTCCTATAGAATAATAATACAAAATTGCTCTACGGTCTTAATCATGTACTCACCTGACAAGCAATTGAAAATATTTTTTATTTGTACTCTTATTCGACAAACTAATATTTATTTTATCCATATGATATCGATTCAATACTATGCGAATGGGATAATTTTTTTTTTTTTGGCATACCTGCTACCAATATAGATTTAAATTAATGTCCGAAGCCTGAAGTTCATTACCTTCTATTATTTTAATGGATATTATTTATACTATTAAATTTATGATAAATGACAAATATAAACAGGTGGACGTGCCGGAGTGGATATCCGGTATGACTAGAAATCACGTGGGCTTTGCCCGCGTAGGTTCAAATCCCTACTGTTCACGATTTTCTAAGTTCAATAATTTCTTTTGAGTGAGCCTATGGTGCTATGCATAGCAAGGATGACTAGTGTACTACGGTTTAATATGGTACTTTTTAAAATCCTAACGGTCAATCCAACCGTTCCATGTGATAATCATATGAATATGTACTTGCAAACTAAATTTTATATTTTTTCGAATTTTTTTACTATTTTTTTAGATAGGTAGAAAAATCAGTGTTTTCTGAAAATTCTGGACCATCAAAATTCTACCTATCTAAAAAAATAGTAAAAAAATTCGAAAAAATATAAAATTTAGTTTGCAAGTACATATTCATATGGTTATCACATTGAACGGTTGGATCGACCGTTAGGATTTTAAAAAGTACCATATTGAGCCGTAGTACACTAGCCATCCTTGCTATGCATAGCACCATAGCCTCACTCATTTCTTTTTATTACAATGTGTTGGTTCAATAATTTCGTAAGCATATGTCATAATATGCTTATATAAGTAGTATTTCTGAACTCTTGTTAATTTTAATACATAATACGATATGTAGTTTAAGAATATGAATATTTTTATTGGAGGAAATATCATGTGACAATATTATATTTTGACATACCAAGGACAATTTTTTAAGAGGAGCGATTCAATACCTCATGCCTTTCATATTTCATCATGTCTCATATTTTATATCTTCGTTTCTAAAGTTCAAACTGTTGATCCGAACCGCTTAACATAATATCCTTACTAAAATATGTTTAGGGATGAAATTTTATAACATTTTGGATGGAGATTAAGCTTTAAAGTTCCAATTAATGTTTGAAATACCTAATATCTGTGTTGGGCCTTGTGCCAGTGCACCAATTCAAAGAGAAACAAAAATTATATCAGATTACAGTTCCACAAATGGCCATTACCATGGTATGTGACTATGATGATGCTTAATTTTTGAAGTTGTAAATTTTAAGGACTATTGGTTTGGCAATTCTCACACACTTCTTTTACTAATGGTTATAAGAAAGAATTTCTTGGTATCACAAGGTAAAGCAAACCCAAAATTAAATAAATCTTGCAAACTATGTCAATCTGTCAGGAAATGTTGACAGTTACCCAACTGAAAAAGAACCTGTCTAGCTTTAGGACAAAGTAGAAATAGATGATTAATAGATTCACCTGCTAAGCAAAAATGACACTTCTGGTTACCTGTCCACCCCTTATTACTCAAATTGTCTTTGGTAATAATTTTATTCTTATGTAGTAACTACATAAACACTCTAATTTTGAGAGAAATTTTAAGGGTCCACCATTCTAAGGTATTTAATTCTTGAATTCCACCAAAACTGAGAAACTGATACAAAGATTTCACAGTAAATTTGCCATTGTGTTCCTACATCCAAGTGATATGATCTTGTTCCTCCCCTGAAGAAAAAGAGTGAATGATATTAAGAACTTCCTGCCATTCAAATTTATTGACCCCTGTTTAAGTTCTATTAAACACAATACCCAAATCCTGAGAGGCTAGGACCTCTGGTAATGTAATATTTGGATTACCACACAATGCATACAACAAAAGGGTAAGTTGTAGCTAAAGAGAAATCCCCTGGCCATATATCATTCCAGAACTTGACAAAACTGTGAGTACTAGGAGTATAGGGAATACTCCTGTCATAGAGGCTCTGATAATCATTGACTGCTGCCCAAAAAGGAGAAAATGAAGGCAGGAGGTATTAGAGTAGTAATTTAGTTGAATAGCTTGTTTCCAAATCCTTGTACATATGAATCTTTAAATTTCCATCTCCATTTACCCAGCAAAAAATTAATGTTTTCTCTGGGTGTTGAGATTAATTAAAAGGTTTAGTGGATTGCTAATACTTGTTGGACTATTAAACCCCATTATTTCTCCCTCTGCTTTCTTTATTGAGTTTGAAACCGAATCCGGTACTAGTCCCAAATAACACTGTATCAGGGCCTTGTTTATTTGTTTTAATGATTGTGATACTTGTTGAATCGGTACTGAACATTCCCAAATTTATGAACACCGGTACAATCTCCTTTTAATTTCTTGGTGCACTGAATTGACTGAATTTGAGTTGTAGGGACCTAATTGCAAAAGAAGTATAAACTATGGTAAAACTTGTTGAATATCATTGCTTTGGAAAATTCCCTTGTCAGAGGGGCTAATGTGCAAAGTCTTAGAATTTTTGGTTCGGCTGAGAATTGCATAGGAAAAATGATAATGAAATTTGATTCTTGGGTCTTTGAGTCTTGATTTATGAAAAGATGGAAATTAAATTGAACTAGGAAGGATTAATTAAATGATAAAAATATTAATTAAAAGATGCCATAAATTTAAATGGGTACTGTTATTAATTAAATATGGATTGATGATAATTATAAATATGATTTATTATATGTATGACTTGATATTACAGAGCATTGTATGATCCTAAAATGTAAATAAAATGCTAATGAATATTTTATCAGAAATATTGAACAAGCTTATTGAATAAACATATAATTGGGATTTAAATATTAGAATACGTAAATTGTTTTGTTATACTTAATTGTTATAAATATTGATCATAATATATATTATTCTGATATAGGCATAATTATGAGAAAGACTGATGAGACAGAATGATCAGGAAGAACAGACTGTTAGCGACCTCACTTGTTGCCCTACGATATCAGGTGCGGGGTTATTGGATTAGTCTGAGATTCATGACTAGGAATTAAATCGTAACTCGCTGTGCATTTTGAATATTTGATTGACTGCATTGATTGAACTATTGCATCATATGCATAGCCCAATACAATTGAAATTGAATTACAGGTAAGTCTGTTGATTGTCATGTTGATATTGTTTATCGATTGGTTGATTCTTATTGTAAATAATTAATTGAGACCATATAATTGAATTGATTGAATATTGAATATTGTAATCCTTGAACCTCCATATAGTGGAGAAAAATGATTATATATCGTAAAGTCTAACTAGCTACTATACTTTACTCCAGGACCCTTATGTGCATATGGTGAATGACCCCAACTGAACCTAGTACCGGTTGGGTAGGGGATATTGAATAAATATGAATTGTGAATGTAAGACTAATGAACTGTGGTAACTGTCTTATCAATGATTTTCTTTTTGTTAATGACAGTATTGTAATATTGATTTCGTATTGTTTCTGTTAACCAATTGTCAGAATAGTTAGAACAGTATAAGCCTGACACGACAGATATATGTTATGTGAAAATACAGATGTAGGTTGCTGGATGACATTTGCATGGCATGTCGGATGGTATCTGTCAGTATTACTAGACTAGAAATTGTTAAGTTAAGAAATCAACGTTACCCGTCTTTATGGTTTAAAAGATTTAGACTCAAACCAGAATAATTCTTAAGAGTTCTGATTTATTTATGTAATTTTTGTCGTTCAATTGAATATTGTTATTGAGCATTTGCATTCGTCATTATATAATGAATTGTTAGTTTTCTCGTGCGGAGATTTCATTCTGAATATGGATTTCCTTCGAATCCAATAATCTGAGTGGCAATCAGCACTGAGAAATAATTTATTATTTCTCACCCGTTTCTCCTTGTGGGTTTACAGGTTTATTAGACGAAGACAGATAAATATTTTTGGGGCTATAATTGACAACAGAGCCACCTAAAGATATGAGATTATGGGTTATGTTATCTGACAGGGTGCAAAGAGTATTTCTCTAGCATCATCTACTATAAATGGTCAGATAATTCTTGTAAATTAAATTAGGATGTGACAAAAATAATGGATAATATTGGCAATACATACAAAAATCCGTGCCTTGTGTTACGTATATTGAATGAAAAATAGACGCAACAATATGTTTGAGACATCCGGTGAAATATTAAGAGTTTTTCGTCATTAACAACTTTGTATTTAATATACATCAATTTAGATAAAGGTTAACAACATAGGGACTAAGTTATTGTTCATTGACAAGGTTCATGCTTTGCGACATCCGGTGAAATATTAAGATGGACTAAGTCATTGTTCATTGACAAGGTTCATGTTTTGGGCTCGAAGTCAACGAATATTTAGAAACTAATGGCAACATGATTTATTATTTGAAGCCCGGGTCTAACATGCATGTTGATTTTAAATTTGGAGACGGGTCATAGGGTAACTTTTATTTTGTTGGAACGATTTAATTGTAAGGCATGATATACAATCAAGTGAAATTTCATTTGTGCCCCAAATTAGAATCTCAGGTAATCAAAAAGAAGGAAAAAGTAAAGTGGGTTTTCTCATGTGCATAATAGAAACAGGCAAATCATTTTATACATACAAATAGTTTTTAAAAAAAAGTCCGAAAATAGAGATTTGTGAATAAAATTATAGCTTTAAGAAATAAATGATGCAAATGCTCTAAAAATAGTGACAAGGAGAAAATAAATTACAATAGAAAGTTAATCAAACAATGGGCAAAAACAATCAAACACTAATCACCAAAGAAAGGAACTAACATGCCAAATACACTAATCACCAAGTACTTGGATTTTATAAATCAATCTACAAATTTATCCAAAAATTGTTGTAATCTGGTAGCTTATTTGATGCTTGGAGGTGGTCTTTTTGGTTCATGGACAATATACAAAGACCGTGCTGGAAGAAAAGGAAAAAAATAAATATTCAAAAAAAATATTACAACCAGATATGCAAGTTACGGCGTGTCTCATGTCCATTTGTATACCGTGATCACTCTTTAAAAATAATGGTATGACACGTCACGTAATCTGATCTAATTACGGTATGAAATGATATGATAGTAGGAATTGCACGTGACAAAAACAACAAAATTTATACCATTATTTATCTCAAACAACAATAAATATATCTTTTTATACAAATTGTTTTAACAACATATGTTTATTTATATATTTTTCAAAAGTATAACATTTTTTTTAGTTTTCTTTTTTTCTTATAAAAACTTAAAAGTTTTAAAAATAGTTAAATATGATAAAATTAACGTGACTAATTACATCACATTTGGTTATGATTTGATAAAATTAACGTAACTAATATGTCTTGATTATACGTGTATATCTGCAATTTGAATCACCTAAAAATTTGATTTGATCCCAACAAAACATAATACAGATCAAATTTACATCCCTAACACACCGAATAATAGTTTATCAACTGCACATTCTTTAAAAAAAAAGTAAAGAGACGATATCTAATTTTGTTCGAGAGAACCAATATATAATTTTGAAGAGACGTAAAACAAATTCATTTAATGCTTGGAAGTTAGAACTTGGGAAACAGAGCAGCAGAAGTATATATAGAGCGCTTGCTAAGTGAAGAATATATTCCCTGTACACACATGGTTAACCGTAGGTATCTCGAAATTTCACTTTACAGATCACATTTTTTTTTAACTCATGTTGGTTCTCATTTTTCTCGCAAAGAATCAATGCAAGAAACCTAATCAATTAATAGACTTCAACATTCCATTGTTCTGCCTTCTTTAGTTGCCTCTTGTATTCTAGCCAGTCAATTCCTACAGAAAAGAGAATTCCATGGGAAAAATTAAACAGTGCATGCAAAATTATTCAAAACAATTACTAAGATGCCATTTTTCTTGTATATCCCTTTGTTAACATTGATACCGGGCAGCATTTCTCCTCCCATTTTCTTCCCGGCCAATTTTTGAAAAAGGAATTAGGATTTCTTTTGCTATGAAAAAATGTACCATAGACTTTACAATTAAGGTAGGTAATTGCAGCAATAATCTTGAAGCAGATAATTTTTCAATTCAGGAGGTGAGGTTATGTATCGATTTATTTACCATCAAAATTTCTAACCTAATTTTACTAAACCAATAATGAAAAGGGTTTATTTCTGTAATTTTTTACCATCGTTTGCAGCAAGAGAGACCATGATGTCATCAATACCCTTCTCCATGCCTTTCAATCCGCACATGTAGACAAAGGTGTTGTCTTTCTTAAGCAGCTCCCACAATTCGCTCGCATATTCCGCCATGCGTGTTTGGATGTACATTTTCTCTCCCTTGGCATTTGTCTGCTCCCTGCTCACCGCAAAATCCAGCCTGAAGTTATCAGGAGCCTTCTCCTTCATCTTCTCAAATTCCTATATTATAAAAAAAAAATGAACAAGTACTTGCTATGAGAAGTTCTCGATAACTATGGTTAGGATTTAGTATTTTTTTTTAAGTAATTTCTATGAGAAACAGGTGCGGGTCTACGTATACACCAGGGGATGCTTAGCCACCCCCATGATTTCAAAAACTTTTATCATGTATATTGAAATATAATTGAATTTAAATTTTCTTAGTTTTTATATAGTTTAGTACATTCATAAAATGCTAAATGCGTGTTTGTAGCCTAGTGGTTAGAATTCCAATTAGTGGTTGTGCAGACTTGGGTTCAAATCGCAGTGACCGCACATGATTTATTTTCACATATAATACATTTTATGTTTCAGCCCCTTATCTAAATTGTATAGTTCCGCCCCTGATGAGAAATAGAGTGACCAAATTTTTACCTCCTTGTAGAGCAATGAGCTGCTTGTTGGAACTCCCAAGAAAAGCCATGCCAAGCCATTGAACTACAAAGTACAAAAACAAGCACAAAACACTCATGAAATATAATACGACATCTTACAAATGAAAAAGTTGCATTAGTGTAATATAATGACTGAATATTTTTTTTTTATCACCTTGTAGTCCTCATGCTTTTCAAAGAACATTTTCCACAAGAAAGAACGGAAAGGAGCAATTCCAGTTCCAGTACCGAGCTGGAAAACAAAAGAAATCATTAATAGATTTTCTTATATTGTGAAGTGAACTTATTTGAAAACAAATTTGTTTGTAGTTGTGGTTAGTAATATGATTTTTTTTTTGTTTTACCATGACGACGGTTGCATTTGGGTCTTTTGGCATAAGCATTTCTTTCCCTACTGGACCTGTTATCTTAACTGGAGCACCCGGTTTCAAATCACCTGAAAAAAGAAACATAAATGTAAAGCTAACGATCATTATAAATATTAATGATAGTAACAGGAACAACCTTTTAGAAGGTCTAGTATAAGATTAAAAAATGATATCACAAAAATTGATAAGCTTACATAAGAAGTTAGAGCAAACTCCCTTAACAATCTCCCCTTGATCATTTGTGTAGACAAGCCTCTTTACACACAAAGACACCTAATCAAAACATCAAAAACCTAGCAAATTGAATCACAAATATACAAAAATGTCCATGAATTCATGTATATCTGCATTTAATCCTTCTCACTTTCCTTCTTCCAATGGTTATCAAGAACTATTGCACCAATATGGTGTCCGGTACCAGACAACCAGTTGGTAACAGCATTGGCAAAGAGGCACACTTGAACCCAAAAACAAAAAGGAAACTTACAGTTTTTGAATCCCCAAAATCACCAAGGGCACTGCTAGCAATAGAATATAGCCTTAGCTTGTGCGGCTTGCCATTTTTATCTACTCCATCTGGTATAACACCAATGGATTGACCTTCTCTGTATGGAATCAATCCTGAAAAACAGATAATAAGTCAAAAGTTCCTCAAAAATAACCGAAACCAAGCGTATTAGTTATAGCCATATACCCAAAATCAACGCACATTTCAATAATGAACTCTGGCCAAATAATTTATAAAGGAAACAGAACTAGTTAATGATGGAAGGTCAAATGTATACTAGCCAAAGTTCAAATGACAATATGATGAGGAACTGGCAGCTGAATAGAGGCAAAAATCAGTACCGAGAAAAAAGAAGAAAGATAATTCTAGTGTACATCCATCTTTTATGACCAACAGCTGTTTAAATATTTTTTTTTTTTGAAATGTTGATCATATGATTTGCTTAAGGACCAACCATATAGTTAATTCATTTCTTAGTATTATCTTTTTTTGACAATGCATTTCTTAGTATTATCATGGGACATTTTTGAAAATAAAAAATTGCAGTAGAGCAATAATAAGCAAAAATGTATAATATATATGTCAAATAAAAAAACAAGTTTAATTAGAACAAGTTACACACCCTCAGTGCTGAAAACCATGTGCCAGGTCTCGCCAGGTGCATCATCACCAGTAATTTTTGTGTTAAGAAGGCACATGCCAGTGTACGGGTCTTTCGGCTTGTATTTGTTTGTAACGAGACCTTCATCCTGCTTTTTTGATTCCTTCACGACCTTTTGTGGTGCTTCAGTAGTTACTTGTGCTCTGACAATTGATAGCTTTCCACTGATTGATACATTTCTCCGATGAGAGAAAACAAAACTCTACGCATGCAAATGAACAATTTTTTAGTTGGCATGTGCTCGATCAACAGATCAAAACGGGTTTTATAAAATGCATTAGCACAATAGGTACTCAATTTTGTGAAGAAACTGTTCAATTAACTACAATTGTACTTGGAATGTTTATGTATCAGAGGCTTAATTTTTCCTTTTTCAAGGAAAAAAAAAGGATTTGTTTCAATAAAATTAATTTAATTTGTGCTGAATGTGTAGAGAAACGACTTATATATGGTGCTTTAGTTACATCAAACAGATATATTGTTCTCGTAATTCAAAGATAGAAGGGATCCATATCTAAATTTAACCAAGTGCAATAATTACCTTGTTGAAAGAAGAGGAGGGGACAGAAAGAGAAGTCGACTTGGTTGAAGAAAGAGAGACCGCAGCGGTAACTGCTGTGGCCGAGGCCATCGATGTATGTAGATAGAATGATAGATAGAGAGAGAAAGAGAGAGATGAGATATTGTGAGAAGTGTGAGTGAGTGAGAGTAAAAGAATAAAAGAGGAGAAGGGATATAGAAGAGATGTGGATATCAGTGGAGGAGAGAGGCGATGGGAATGAAGTGGTCGCTATGTCTCCCGCTCTCTTCAAGACAATTGGGATTTTTTTTTTTCCTCATAGTACGGGGCTTTCCGGATCCATATCCTCGACGGTACCGTAAAAGATTCCCTTTTACATTTAGCTATTTACGGTTTGAGATTAACTCTCAGCCGGTTTAGGATTCGGGCTGACTGAGGGGGCAGTATTATTGGGATTTGAGATTCGTGCCAAGTTAAAAAGAACGGTCCAAATCAAGTAATTGTAAAAGATTCCCTATTACAGTACTGCACTGGATATGAATTCGGGGCTTTCCTAGCTATTTAAGTAACTATACTTGTAAAATTGAGGAGCTAACGTTATCGACACTTAAAATATTAAAGAAAATTGAAAAAAAAAAACTGATTTTGTCCGTTTCATTGATTACAACTCTATATATTTGCAGACTTAAATGATAACTAAATTATTTTTTTTTTTTTTTTTGAGTTGAAGGCCCGTAGGCTTTGATTGAATTAAAATCGAACGATTCGTAATACATAGCTGAGAAAATATGCCTAATAAGGAAAGTTCTATCTATTCTACTCTAGCACTACCAGTAAAGTCTTAATTGAAAATAGAAAACAGAAATAAACTATCCTAATGTTTCATTGTCCAGTAATTCGCCTGTAGCTGTTTTATCCCTGTCTGGTGGTGATTCCCTCTGCTGTTCCCGGGGGTTGCATTAGTTGGAAATCGTCTTGGTTGAGGGATGATCGGATGGTGAAATTCAACTCTGAAACTTCAACCATGGTGCCCATAAAATCTGTGCCAGTTCTTCTTGCCCAATTAGCCAGGTTGTGCGGATCCTGTATCGTTTTTCTTGCCGCTTTCTGAAGTGTGGGACCAGGTCTGAGTTGCGCGAGGAGGTTGGAACATTCTGCCACTGCCTGAGCTGCAGTCCAAACCGGTAATTCATCTACACTATTGCATTGAATTGCTTTGATCAATGTCTGACAATCCGAGAGGATTAGGATTTGTACCCCTTCTTTTACTGCGTACCGGTCCGATACCAGTTGCAAGGCCTGGATCATTGCATGTGTCTCAGCCTGAAGTGGTTCGGCTGCCCGCATTGCCCCAAATCGAACTGCATAGAGGTCCCCTTTGTCATCATATCCTGTGACCCCCCATCCAGCTCTGTTTGACCCCTCCCAGGATCCATCACACATAATGACTTCGGTACCGATCGGTACCACACACATTGCCTCTTCTGTTGTCCGCTTTGGCAACCCCTCCTCATTTAGTCTCGTGTCTCTTATCTCAGTATGTCTGACCTGTGCCAATACTGAATTCGGTGTTGGTTTCTTGGTAGTGAAAATAGCTTCATTTCGGGCCTTCCATAGATACCAGGCTATGCTTGCCAGTTGGCTGACCTTCTCTTTGGTAAGCCCCTGTGTGATGTGCATGAAGGCCTCGGGGAATGATAGTGGCAAATCATGGACCCTTATGCTTAGAGCCGACGCCCACCATGTTGCTCGGGCGATATGACAGAAGAAAAGGGTGTGCATGACATACTCATTCTCTAAACCGCATCGAGGGCATTTGGGGTTGACAGCTCGTATTCTTGCATGCAATTTGGCAGTGGTGGGTAATCCGTCATGAATGGCCCGCCATAGGAAAAATTGAATCCGGGGTATAATGAGTTTGTTTCTCCATACTGACTTCCAGGCTGCGGTTTGTGTGGGAGTATACTGTATTGCATTCTGCACCTGATTGCATAGCTTGAGGTACCCCTCCTTTGTTGTATACGCCCCCCGATTGCTGGCCTGCCATATTAATCTATCTCCAATCAGTGGCCGAGGCTGTGGTTTGCGTGCCGTGTTCTCAATTCGGCTCAAAGCTGTTTCTCCCATTAACAGCTTTATTTGTTCAGTTTTCCATTGGCCGGTTTGTATTTGAAAGAGATCCGCAACCCGGCTGTCCCTCTGGGCATTGGAGCTGATTACTTGGGGTTCCCATCCATCGTACCAAGGCTGGTTTAGGGATGCAATTTCAGTCCCTTCCCCAACATGCCACATAATCTCATCTTGAAAGAATGTTTTGAGTTTTTGGAGCTCCCTAGCCAGCGGGCTGTAACCTCCTGCACTCGCATTGGACCATAATCCTTTCCTGGGGTAATATTTTGCTTGAAAAATTTTTACCCACAATTTGTCCTGGTTACTTGCCAGCTGCCATACCAACTTCAGGAGTAGCGCATCGTTGAAAAGTTTGATGTCTCTCACCCCTAGCCCACCCTCTTCCTTTGCCCTGCATACTTTGTCCCACCCGATTAGTGAAACGTACCTTTGCTTATCCAGTTTGCCCCAAAGGAATTTTCGGATTATTGCGGTGACTGCCTTGACCGTTCGTGATGGTATTCGGGCTACGGACATGTAGTACACTGGCAGCGAGAGGAGCACTGCTTTGATCATGGTCAATCTACCCGCATGAGAGAGTAAGTTGACTTTCCAACCTGATAACTTATCTTGCACTTTTTCGAGTAACTGTTTATGTGACAAGTCCCTTCCCCCCCCTGTCTGGGTTACCAAAATACCCAGATACTTCTCCTGTTCCTGTGCTACCCTTGCCTCAAATTCGGCCATAACTGATTGTCTTATCTCTACCTGACATCGGTCACTGAACCAAATTGTTGATTTTTGCGGGTTGACCACTAAGCCCGAATAATCAGCAAAATGGTTAAGAATTTGTTTAATGTGCCGAACCTCTGTTACTGTAGCATGGCCAAAAATCATCAGATCATCAGCATACATCAGGTGTGTGATTTGTGGTGCGGAGTTGGCTAGCTTAATTCCCCGTATACTCGTTGCTCGTAGGGATTCTTTGAAACTTGTGGTCAAGAATTCCATTACGAGGATAAAGAGATACGGGGAGAGTGGGCATCCTTGCCGTAGGCCTCTTGTTGGTTTCAAAAACCCATCACCTTGTCCGTTGACCAAGATTGTGACTCTACTCATCTCCATGCAACTTCGAACTAGGGTAATTAGGCTATTCGGCATTTTAATTGCTTTCATTGCCCCAAAAACAAACCTCCAGTTGACGGTGTCGAAAGCCTTGGTGATATCCGCTTTGAGGGCAAATGATGCAGCCTTGTAGTTTGAGTCTTGAAACGAGTGCAATACTTCTTTGATGAGGATGGTGTTATCGGCTATGTGACGACCTTTGAGGAAAGCTGTTTGGCTATTGGAAATAATGCGCATCATGTGTGGTTGTAGGCGATTCGCTATTATTTTCATTAGTAGTCTGTACATCATATTCCCAATGGTAATAGGCCGGTAATCTTTCGGTCTTAGTGATTCATCCATCTTTGGAATCAATACAATTTGACTTCTTAGCCAGTCTTGTGGTGGTTTGCCCTCGACAAAAGTTTGTACTATGGCTCGTGTGATACCCTCCTTGAAGGTACCCCAATAGGTCTGTAGCAGCCGTGCTGTCATCCCATCGGGCCCCGGGGCCTTATCGGGCCCCATTTGGAACAAGGCTTCTTTGACTTCGGTTTGTGTTGGTGGTTTGGAAAGGGCCTGCTGATCCGAATTTGGGATGGTGAGAAGGTCAGTTTCGGGTATGTTCTGGAAAAAAGTATTTACTTCTTCTTCCGATTTTTGGTGTGGTGGTTGCCTTTGAGTTATTGATCCGGTTAAAAAATCACATCTGAGTAAATAAAAAAATATCATGGTCCTTCTAGTAAATTCAAATTCTAAGATACTCCATCTATTTCTCTAGAATTGATTATAGGAAAACATTAAATTATTAAAAATATGAAAAATATTGATACGGGTTATTTGTCGCAGTCTTTCTAGTAAATTCAATTATATAGTATTCCATCTATTTTTCAAGAAATATAAAAATATTTCTAATATTTCAATAGAAAAATAAAAAATCAGAACATCTTCTATTTAATTAAAATAAAAAATCAGGAAATCATATTTCTGCTGAATAATTCAACGGAAATAGGAAAGCTGCCAGATTATATATTCAGCGGAAAGTTTTCTTTCTTTGCCGCAGAATTATTCAGCGGATTTAGGCTGAATTTTCGTTGAATAATTCAGCGAATTGGTTCTTTCTAGAAATTTCCAGAAAATGTATGTATTTTGTTAAATTTGAATTTTTTTTGGATATTAATAATTTTTTTGAAAATTAGTAAATTGTTTTTTCTGGAATGCAAGCATTAGTTATTGCAGAATGAATATATGATAATTATATTTATTTGATAACCAAATTTTATGTTTTTTTTTAAATGATATTTTTTATAGATACAAAATTACTATTTATGGACTAAATTTGGTCTATAAGCCCATTTTAATATGGAGATCATGTTGATCAGTTTGGACGACTGTTTGGACTTTAAAAATGGAGATACATGATATGAAACACGATAAGGAATGGAAGACATGAGGCATTTAAACCTTCCTCGTGATATATCATTTACTCAAATACACATGTAAAATATTATGATACTTTAATTTTATTTTGTTTGTTATCAAGAGTTTTGTAAAAATAAACTGATGTGCATAATTTTTGTATGTTAATTTTTCAATTTACTAATTAATGTATAAAAAATCTAGTAGTGATAATTTTTGTGAGTATGTAGTAAAAATAATATAGATCACGTCTATTATTTTGACATATAAGTTTTCAAAAAATTGTTATTGAAAAATTAAAAAAAATGATATGACATAGACAAAAAAAAAATGAAGATATTTGAATCATCTCTCAAACAATTAAAAGTTGATATTAAAAAATTTAAAAGCAAGACTTGTTTGTTAATTATTAATACTTAAGACAATTAAGAATTGCATTTATTTATCTATTCATTGTGGTTTATCAGCTTCAGATGAAATTTTATGTGCACTAACTTGCCTCTGTCAACGGCCGAGTTTAGAGTATCTACATCCTTGGTATTATTAGAGTTTCTAATATGATGTGACAATTTATAATCTAGTTTCAGAGATGTGGGAGAGTTTCTTATTTAAAAACCATGCAGTAAAGTTTCTTATTAAGAAACTGTTTATAAACTCCATGTTAGCTAAATGATTGGTTCAAATTAATTCTCCTTTTTAAGTTGTTGCTGACATGACCTAATAGAAACTTTAAAATTAATTTTAAAAATGTGAGAGTTAGAAATTTTAGACACCTTAATTTCTAAAAAGTAATTAACATTATTTAGAAACTCAGTTGAGTTGCTAATTACAGCCCTCACCTCCTGGTTGGGCCCGCATTTGTTCGAAAATTTGAGTTTATATCCGGTCCGTCCGATCAGAATCTGGGCCAATCCAGCCTGAGGTGGAATGAGCGGGCCCCTTTAATATTGGTGCCAAAACAGATCTGACGGTCCGGATCGAAAATCAAAAGTTAGATTTACTTTAGGTGATATGAATTCCTCCGTTAAAACCCACAATCCCTCTGTTCTCTCTGCCGCCTCTTCGCCGCTCCTCTTTTCCGTTTTTGGACAAATTTCCCCTCTTCGCCACCGCCGCGGCTGTGCCACGTCGGAAACCCCTTCATCCGCTTTACCTTTTTCTCCTCTCCTACCACCTTTCTCTGAACCCTGACTGACGCTAAACCCAACTCTTCTGTGAAGTTTTCTTCATTGGTCTTGCGTGGCAAGGGATCTTCTATTCTTTCTTGGTTGACAGTAAAGGTAATCTCGTTTAAAATTTTACTCTTTGTTGATTACCATGTTATTTTCTGTATAAAGTATTGATTGGTTGGTTCATACTGGTGTAAATTTTAGACTACTGCTTTAGTAACAAAATTTGCAGAATAGAGTTGATTGACAAGAATTGGGTAAGTCGAAATTGAATTATTATAAGATATTTTAACCGTAGATTTGTGTGGTGCTGTCAGTTTTTTTCGAAATCACTCTGGCAAAATATAGTTGATTGACGGGATTGAGTAAAATTATAGTTATGTTTTGAGAAACTTAGAGAGAGGGATAGAGGTCAAAGCTCTTTGTATTTCTCAGTGGCAACTACAAAATCTTACTTGCAAAATAATGTTTTGTTTTACCACAACACTCCTTCTAAGTGCTACATGAGGTTGTTTATGAAGTTCAATATGTTACTTTGACTGATCAAGATGTAATTAGATTTTTATGCCAGAAGAAAGTGGTTTGCATTTGCTTAAGTTTTGAATAAGGTTAGCAAGTTCCTAAAAATGAAAGGAGGTGAATATGGACTCAATTTTTCTCTGTTTGTAATGACTTTATCACATGGTCTTGGGTGTCTGTACTGGTTGTACAGTTCAAATTCCAACTGGCTATTACCTTTTCAAATTTTGCAGTTTGGGCAGTTGTTTGGTATGGGGCTTTTCATAACGCTTCATTAAATTGGAGAGGAGCATGATCCAATGCTCCAAAACCCTTTTAAGATACAGAGAAAGAAGCATACCCTTTTTTACCTTGACTGCCCCAAGACCCTTTTCCAAATTCCAAGAATTGCAATATACATTTCTTTGTCAAAACATCAGTATTTTTGTAAGCACAATAATTATTTTTTTAAAAAGGCCGAAGCTCGTTCCATTAACATGAAACTTTGATGATTAATATAATCTAAGCACAATAATAATTTTCTTAAACAAGGTAGAAAAACAATCATTTCTTATTTTTTTTATTTTGTTTTTTCCAGGTAAATATGTTTTATCTCAGTCAAATTGAGCAGAATTTGCCGATGCCACCCCACTTACTTAGGCCTCCTTTACTTGATGCAATAAGAGGTGAACTTGAAAAGCTTTATTTAGATAAGGTATGATAACAGATAATTACTCTTTTTTTTTTTTATGCTGATTTAAAGATTTGTTTACTACAAAATCTCCAATATGACACCTGAAGTCTAAGTTTGTAAAGCCTAGTTAAACCTAAACTAACTTCGACTTGTATCATAAGTGTACTAGACTGGCCTGGTATGTTGATCTATGCTTGTCATTTCAAATAATTAGGTCTAGGTGTATAGCTTTTAACAATTTTACTGGTACTTCTACCAGGTTATTGCAAATTTGGGGCTTTGTATTTCAGTATATGATATTCAATCAGTTGAAGGTGGTTTTATTTTCCCCGGAGATGGTTGTGCAACTTATCAGGTATATATACTTTTTATTACTTAGGTTATATCATTGTTTTTTGTTTAATAATTATAATCTGTGTTCAATTTACTAACTTTTGTACTGGTGTAGGTTAGTTGTAGGTTGGTGATGTTTCGGCCTTTTGTTGGAGAAGTCATAGTAGGAAAGATAGAGAGCTGTGATGAGTTTGGTTTGCAAGGTTATTTTTGTAATAATTTGTTTCATTGAACTTATGATTAAATAAATTTTCATTATTTAGCAATTATTTACCTTTCATATATGTATATATTTTTGTTCCTTCCAGTGTCTCTTGGGTTCTTCAATGATATTAAGATACCTTTTCGCCTCATGATGGAACCCAATCACAGGTTATATTCCTTTTTTCTTAATTTCTCCAAAGAGGTGAAGAGTAGGAGGGAATGGAAAGGAATGGGAAACATTATTTTTTGTTTCTCTTAGTTGGTTGGTTGTTTCTTTTCATTACACTCCAATTTGGGGAGTAACACAATATAAGCTTTAAAGAATTTATATGAGGTTAAAAGAGTAACTTTCTTTAACCTTATCCAATCAAAGAAGATTGATCTATGAAATTTCCGTTCCTCCCTTTCTATCCCTTTTGAATACCCTCTACTCAAACAATTTGTTAATGTAATTTCGTACTTTTCTTTGACATAGTTAGTTCTGTACTTTAATGCAATTGTTATTATTAGAGGAGAAGATGGGATATGGGTGTGGGACTATGCTGAAGGCGGAGAAGATTCAAACTTTTCTCTTGATATAGATGAGGAGGTATCCCTTTTTTAATTTAGCATGGTGTTGTCTTTTCTAATTAGCATGGTTTTCAGTAAAATGATAATAATAAGATAAAATATGTTTTTACCAATAGATAAGATTTCGAGTAGCAAATGTGAAATTCCCTCCTATTCCTGTTGAGCAATCTGAGGATTCTAAGCCCTTCTCGCCAATGGAAATTACTGTAAGTTTATCTTTTCTTTTATAAATAATATTTGCTTAAAATGAAGACTTGGAAATTATCTTCTAACTCTGACCCAGGGTGCATCACAAGTGCATCACATATTTCCCTAATAAACTTGAATAGATTGCTTTTCCATTTTATGTTTCCCCAATAACACTAATTTGATTATGCTGTGCCAATTAAATATCACAACACAGATTTTTAAATTTTACAAAGTGGCCGCTGATTGAATCTACTATTTTGTTTGGCAGGGAGATATAAATGGTGACGGCTTGGGTCTTGTCTCTTGGTGGTAGAGAGTACAATTATGCCCCTGTAAAGATGCTTATTATTCAAGTAAGCATACTTAGGTAATTATTTTTTGTTGTATTAGTTTTGTTTTACTATTTCTTAGATGCATGTAATTTTGAGTTAATCTTAGGTGGTTAAACTAGTACAATTATCAATTTTGTTGGAATGTTACTGAGAAATATGACATTTAATTATTGGTGTAATACTGATTCCATCCATGTGACTCTTTTTTTTTAATTGAGGTCCATATTGGGGCATTATAAAGCACACTTGTTTACAAATTGGAAGGGATGTGTAATACTTGGTAAGTGGGATAAACCCTAAACACAGCTAACAAAGACTATTCTAAATCATAGTTAGTTTTCCTTCCGAGGAATACCAACTTTACAGTATAATTTCCTTTTTTTTAATTTTTACACCCTTAAAATAATGCAGATGCAGTATCAGTCAAAACATCAACCAGAAACCATGAACTAAGATTGCAAGTTACTGTACAATCTTGGTAATTCAAATTTCAACCAATGTTTAAAGTTAAATACAATTTTTTAAGAGAACCATTTGCATAATATACATGTCTAACAAACTCAATTTTCATAATCTAAAGGAATTTAATGATATACACAAATATGATAACAGTACATCTGTTTCAATGCTGTATTTTTGTATGATGTACAATTGCAATCTGGTCCATAAGATTGTCTTTTTTAATGTCCAAAACAGTAAAGTTCAACAAAACAGCAACTAAAAGCTACAAAATATTTTCAGCAAGTTACATTACACCTTGATATCTGAGTATTTCACCAACAAGCTCCCCTTTGCCAGACCCAACATATCTACCGCAAATTTTTCCTTCTTTTATGAACAAAAATGTGGGGACCTCTACGACACCCATATCTCTTAAAAACTCCATGCAGCTTTCATTCTCATCTCCATTCATTCTCGCAAAAACCACTATATCTGCCATTGACCTGGATAACTTAACCACTGTCGGGTATACCTGTTACAGTATAGCACAATATTAAAATATTGTTTAGTGATCAGTATTGGCATAGTACGAACAAGCATGCTACTGCTTACTGGTACATCATACTGAGCATGACCACCATAGTACTGGTACATCCAGTTTCAGAGAAGTGGATTCACAATATGTTATTCCTCTACCACAAGCCTTTGTCATAACTATCTTATGCAGTTAGACCTCCTAGACCAGTCTTTTGCTGACACATAAGGACTCAGAATGGTACGGGCTTAGTATGAAGTATGAATGGACATGGTACCAGTACATCTCTTTATTTAGCTCGACCATCATGGCACTGGTATATCTTGTACTGAGCTTCGTGGATTCACAACAAGTTTTGTAACCGCCTGTTTTATTGGTTTGTTCCATTCCTGTACGTCTAGTTCTAATCCTGATTTCAGAAAGGAGGTAAGCTTGGTAGATAAGGCTGATGGTTTTGTACCACTACATTTCTGTACCAAGCTTAACTAGATACCGCCATCATGTACTTGCTTAGATTATACTGAGTACATATCCTCTGAGGTAACATAATATTTCGATCCAGACCATCTGATAATAATCCGGGCCAATCCGGATCGAGGAGGAATGCTGATTCTGATCGACAGTCAGGATCTAAACAGAAATATTATGTTACCTTAGGTGATTGAATTGAGGTTATACCTTGACGCAGGGTCCACAGTGCTTGAGACCGACATCTAACACGATCAACTTTCCATCTTTGGCCTTGTGCTCAGCAACAAGTTCCTGGGCCTCTTGCTTGGAGTGAAGCTGCACTACTCCCTGGTGGTGATCTCCATAGTACAAGACATCTCCAGCCAACATCTCGGGACCCACGCCTTCCTCTTCATGCAGCTTCTCCATCCCTTTGTAGAATGTAAAGTGCGGGACCCGCGTGATGCCCTCCCTCCTACACCCCCAATATAAGTTGACCAACTTAATTAAAAATATAATGTACTTATAAATGGGACCTGAACCTTTCATAATTACATGGGAAGTGCACTAAATAAGAAGCATATATGTGAACCAATTTTTTCGGAAATCAAGATGATATGTTAGAAAATAGAATGTATGGTGAAAATATGTGAACTGTGCTTAAGGTATATTAATATATAGGAGGTATATTTAGTCAATAACAGTATATCATGGGAGAAGAGTAAATTAGGCCATCTTTAATTGTGCTTAGCTTGCCCCTGATTCTGAAGCAAAAGTAATTTACCCTGACTTGTACCAGTAGAGGTCAGGTGCCAATTCCTAGTACCAGTATAGACTGACTATGATTCTAATAAATTGCAATACAGACACTTGCCTTAATAATTCTCTTGTCTCTTCTGATTCATCACCCATGACCAATAAGAAATCAACATCTCCACAAGACCTGCTGATGGCTGCCACTTTTGGGTAAAAGACTCTTCTTTTTCCTTCCAGCTCAGCTTCTAATTCATCTGTCATATAACACCACGTTTTGTTACTTCGTCAGTATGATATCATTATTATTTTTAACTTTTTTTTTTTTTAATTTTATACAAAGTTCTAAATAGCAATTATAGCGGCATAGCGGGGAGAAAAAAAAAAGCTATAGCGAATAACATAGCTATAGCGGAAGCTATTGTACATAGTGTTTTTTTTCTTTTCAAACTTTATATTATATATTTCTATTAATTATCAACATGATTAATATTGGAGAATTGGAGTAACAATGAAATGACAACTAATCTAAGGCTATACTTTTGTCAATCATGCAAATAAGAAGAAGAAAAATATCTACAAGGTAACATTATTTAATAGTTCATACTTCATAGTATTACATATTATAATAGATAAAGAGCAATTAATTTTACAAGTGAATGTGAAGTAAGTATACCTATTTGAACATTTTATATATTATAATAATCAAAATCAGCTTTCAATTGAAACAAACGGCAATAATTTACAAGTGAATATTAGACGAAGAGCAAGCAAAAGGAAGAATTAATATTTGAATATTTTTCGATATAGAATAAGAATCTAAATCACAAATAAGAACATAAACACATAGTTCGGTTTAGCATACTTATCATAGCAGACTATGTAACATTAGAAATAAGAACAAAAGCCCATATAAACCGCAAAAAAAAAACTCATGTAGTATAGCGGTAGCAATAGCGCGTAGCGGTAATAGCTGTCAGCTATTACAGCTATAGCGGTCGTAGCTAAATTAGCACACTTTTATCTCATAGCTTAGCTTTTATGGTTCGAAAAAGCTATAGCTAGCTATTTAGAACATTGATTTTATATATAGGGAGCTGTTTAGGATTATTTATAACTTAACCTGTGAGTACTGCGAGCCTTATTTAATTACAATTAGAATAAAATTACCAAAAAAAATTATAATCTTTGTAAGTATTTCATTGGTTTATACCTTGTTCGTCTCCTATACCGTTAATTACGCTCCTTTGCTTGGCGTTATATTCAACCACCACAAGCCGATTTTTTGCAGCTTTTAAAGCGACATCAAACTCTTCTATGGTATGTATCTGGTGAATTTTATCTTCATTTTTATTGGTATCACTTACTGATGGTTTGTTATGGGTTGCTTGAGATGAAGAAGGAGGAGGAGAGGCATGGAGAAGTAGAGTTCTTGAGAGAGGTTTATTGAATGACAGAGCAGGGGATATAGCTGGGTGGAGAGATAGCCTTGGTTTAGAGACTGATAGGGTAGATGGGAGGGGTTTTGAGATAAAGGTGGGTATGGTCGCCATTAATGCTGTTAATTTGGAGTTGTGATAGCCTCTAGGGAGAGAAAGAGGGAGAGGTCATGCATGTACAAGTGGAGGTGTGAGAGGGGTGGGGGGATGGGGGTATTGAATGGGATAATTCGTGAAGTTTGTGTGGTGGGTGTTTCAGGAGGTATAGATATTGGTGGGTTTGTCATTTTCGTCACTAATCCTTTCTTTTTTTCTAGTTCATGGAAAAAGTATATGCTTTCATAATTTAGATTTTATTATTTTTCTAATTAAATGAGTATAACTAGGATTAGGGCTGCACAAAAATTTCGTAGTTCGTAGTTTGATTCGAGTTTGATTTGAAAGTTCGTAAAAAATTCGATTCGAAATTGAGTTCGTTCGAAATTAATTCAAACCAAACTTAGTTCGAAATTAATTCAAACCAAACTCAAACTGGACCTAGTTCGTTCGAAATAGGTTCGCAAACCAAACTTAGTTCGAAATTAACTCAAACGTGAACCGTTAATTTCCGTTGATAATGAACTTTAATGTTTTATTTAGGATAATATTTGAGTTTGTAATAATTCTAAGACTTTGGTGATTGTTCTGTACTTCTATTGATATTTAAATTGTACTTTGAATACTTTAGATATTTGAAAACTTTTGGTGATGTTGCTCATATTGGCTATTTGGAAAACTTTGGATTATGTGATTGTACTGAACTTTGATTGATTGTACTAAACTTTGGTGTTTGATATAAATTTTGGTATTTGTAATGAACTTTGATATAAACTTTAGTGTACTGTGTAATTAGAATTTATAATGCCTGAATTTTTATTGAAGTGCTGTAATTTCGAACTATGGCCTAGTCATAAGTCATAACTCGTAAGTCACAAAGTTCGTAAAAGTTCGAAATTGAGATCGTTCGAAATAATCCAATCCAAACTTGAGTTGTTCGAAATTAGTTCGAAATTAATTCAACCAAACTCAAACTGGGAGTAAGTTCGATTCGGTTCGGTTCGGTTCGTTTGCAGCACTAACTAGGATTGAGGGTCGTGATCAATGTTATTCAATAATAATATGAGTATAACTAGGATGTTCTTAAGCTTGTCAAGTTTCTTGACGAGTTTAACTTCAAAATTTAACAAATTAATTTTAAATGATTAATACAATCTATTGAAACCAATCTATTTCATGAGTGATGTATTATATCATTACATGCAAAGTTTATAAATTTTCAAAAATCATCAAAATTAAATTATAACCCTTTCTGGCTTTTAACTACTTGACTTTATAATAAATTGATTTTAAAGTTTATTAATTTTGTAAGTAGATGCAATGCTCGTGAAGTAGATTCGTTTTAGTGGTTTGAATTCGTCGTTTGAAGTCAATTTGATAAATTTTGGTCCTTTTAATGAATTAAGCTCATTAAAATTCATCGCAGTTCTACTCTAATAATATTATTATTATTTTTAGAACAACGTTTAATTTAATAGTTAAAAGATATTATTTCAATTCCTATTCGTGTACGCCGTAGTCCCTTACCGAGAAAGATTTTTTTATTTTCCTTCTTTCACATTGAATTTTCATCGCAAAAGCATGATGTCCTCTTCATCGATTTTTCAATGTCAAAAGTATTGAGAATTTATTGTTATTCACACGTTCTTAAAAATCACCCGAATTGTTCTAAAGATATTTTATCTGATTTTCTAGACCGGATATAAACAAATTAATCGATTTCGAATATATTTGAAAATAATTTCGGACGAACAAAAAGAGCTGTCAAGTGAGTCTCTAAAATTATTTATATTGTATTGCTGTGGAATCTGTAATGATATAATTATGCATTGAAACGGACGGTTCAGATAGTATCAAGAGCCACTTTCTAGACAAATCAATTGTCAATTCTGATTGTTTCGGATTGACTAATATTAATTATTAAATCGTGCAATCACAATGGTTGCGGCTATTCCAGAGATCAATTATTTCAAATTTCTAAAGTTTCTCACTTTATCATAATTTTAACCGAACGTTACAAATAATCAACTAAAATATCAAATTCGTGATTTCATGTATCATATATGCCAAATCGTTGTCCAAAAACGATTTTATTTTTAAATTTAGCTGCCAATGACTTACTATATTTCACTAATATAAAAAAATAAGATAACAAATGATTTGTACATAGGAGAAAAAAAAACAAAGTAAAATAAATAAAAAAGAATAAAAAGGTCTGAGGAGACATCACTTGACAATATTTTGACAATTTTGACAATACATTTTTAAAATTTTGAAAATAAAAAAGTAAATTTATTGATATGGCGTTGGACATATATAGCTAGACAATTAAATTTCATGCAATTTAAAATATTATTTGATGATATATAAAAAAAAAAACTGTTAATTTTGAACTGTTGAAATTTCAAGTCACTTGATATACTGCGAAACATATGCTGAATCTTATCAATTTTGATCATGTATATTATATTAAATTTAAATTTATTTTTATTTACTTGGATATTAAAGGAAATGATAAGGTTAATGGGATGACAATTTATATTTTCTTATTATTCAAATTGGAAGATAACAAATAGAAACAAAAAACCAGATATTGAAACAAATTATAATTTTTTTTTCGTTCTTTTCCCTTTCTCTTACTTTTCACCTTTCATTTTCTTCATATTGTATGGTATTGAGGCCCGTAATAAAAAAAATAATCTGAGGTGAGGTTGTAACCATCAACGACTTATTAGCAATGAAGGATTTTAAAAGAGCACGGACACCGTAAATAATGAATTAAAAAATTAGATGGTAGAAAAATCTAGACACAAACATGTATTGATTGTGTAGAAGTAATTCATAGGAGCATGGCGGAACCAAAAATTTGAAATTGAGAGACGGGATGAGCAAGTATGATATAATTTTATTGTATGGAAAAGGATAATAATTATAATTTTTATAAAAAATTAAAAATTTAAAGGATAACAATAAAAATAAAAATTTATAGAGGAGACCCCTTTCTCCAATAGCTACTTCTGCCTCTGCAATCTGCGTAGGAGTCGAGATTTAGGGGGAATTTATGAGACTTTTGTAATATAAACAAAAAATTTGTCAAAGACTTCTGTCGAATATTTTTTCCATCAGCTAAATTATATATATTATTATAGAAATAAATAGTCGAGCATGCTCGAAAATTTTATCTATTAATAATTAGTAGAATTTTTTTTTTCTCATTTCTTTGAACTCCGCATGTATGGATAATTGGATATCATGACTTACAATTAAAAAAAAAATGCAACTGTAGAATAGAAACCCAATTGAAATTTTGAAGAATTATTTTCTTTTTGTGACCATTTAAGGGAGTTTAAGCTGGTCACGTCTTGGTACAAGTCCTTCAAAAAAATTAAGTATTTGATAAAAATTAAATAATTTTAAGGGAGAATTTCACGTATATTCCTCAAAAGCTTCAAAATTACGCATTTCTCCCTCAAAAGTTTGAAATTACATATCCCCCTCTAAACTTCAAAAACTCACAAATTTACCCATTTTATTGTCTTTTATATTAAAACTCATTCTAAAATTTTAAAATACTCATTTTACCCTTTATTAAAAGCATATAAAAGCCCATCAGACTCAAATTTGAATCTGAAGGGTTCCTCTACCGTCCTATCCGCGCGCATCGCATTAAGATCTGTGCACATCGAATCAATATTCGTGCTGATCTAGAAGGCATGGATCTTAAATCAATTCTGATCCGCGCGCATCGCATTAAGATCTGTGCATGTCGCTTCAATATACGTGTGTGTTAGCATCAAGATTTGTGCCGATCTTGTGCGCACAAATCTAAAAGCAGTTCGGATGGTAGATGAATCGTTCATATTCAAATTTGAGTCTGATGGGTTTTATATGTTTTTAATAAAGGGTAAAATGGATATTTATAAATTTAGAATGAGTTTTAATATAAAAGACAAATAAAATGGGCAAATTTGTGTGTATTTGAAGTTTAGAGGGGAAATACGTAATTTCAAATTTTAGAGGAGAAAATACGTAATTTTGAAATTTTTGAGAGGTATACATGAAATTCCCCCTAATTTTAAATATTTTATTGGATATATAAACAATTCTCTTTTATAAGTATTTCTTTATTGGTATTCAAAGTCTCGAACTCTCCGTACATAATACATCCCGTCCCTTGGAAGTTAGAACGGAAACGGCGAAATTTACATTTTAGAAGCTTCTAAAACACGGACTTACACGGTCTAAAACCTCTCCCGTTTGAAACTTCTTTCTATCCGACCCTTTTTCGATTTCTCCCGTACTACAAACCGAGACTACGATCGTCTGTTTCAGGTTCCTTGTTATTTCCTGTCACGATCCACTGACACCTTAATTTTGAACCTATGATGCCCTCTGTCAGTTACCTACAACAGGAAAAAACAAGGGAATCAAGAACAGAGAAATCCGAAGTCTCAAACACCGGGTCTGTCTAATCTGTTCCTTGGAGTAGGTACCTCTTTCTCTCTCTCTCAGAACTCGACAACAGGAACACAAAAAGAAACTAGCGAATTCTCTCGACACTTGTCTAAGGAACCAGTAATTACAGGTAACTTATCTATAGTCAAGTCAAAAAATTATTATATTTTTTTGTTATCTGAATCTTGCTTGTTTCATTATCGCTGGGGTTGTTGTTAACTTACTCGCAAGATTTCTCTTCTCGATTTCGATTTTGGTTTTAGTGGATAACTAGTAGCAAAAGTTTGCCTCGAATCATTTACTTGATTTCGATGTTGGTTTAGTGAATCTTGCTTGTTTCATTACCCGTTTCTTACTTGATCTACCGGGTCATGCTTGAATATTAGTTTCAGTTTACTCAAAAGAGGAGAAAACTAGTTTCCTAATTACGAAAAAAAATTGAATGCTTTCTGGCCTTTCTTCTGGTTTTGCGGTTACATTCCGATTTTGCGGTCAACTGTAAATGCTTAACAGTTGTATTTAGGGGAGATCAGGTAGTATTAGTGTCAATTGGTCTTGGGCTGCTGTCTCAGTTTGAACCTAAAGCTAGGTTCTTTCTTTTTACTTCTTTATAATTGGAACTAATTAATTATCCTTACCATATCAGAGCTTATGATATCTGTCTTTTTTTATTTAACATGGATGCTGTTAGTCTAAACATGAGTAAGTTAAAATCAGTAATAAAGGAGAAATGTAGAAGATCAAATAGCATGTATTTGATGGTCAACTCATATACTTGTTTTTATTTTTGTGGAACAGCTTTTTTAGGGATTGTACGGAACAAATATTTTGTATAAAATGGCAAGGATTAAACCGCAACAACTATTGATTCAAAGTAAAAAGAAAAAGGGGCCAAGTAGAGTGAGCATACCGGCAATTCTGACTGTAGCTCTCTTTACTCTCTTTCTTATTTTCTCTCTTATTGGCACATATCGGCACTGGCACAACAGGTAAATTTCCTTCTTAACCTTTTTCACATTATCATATATCATGTTGCATTTTAGCCCCCACCTGCTATTTTGGCTAAAAAAAAAGTAAATGCAATTAGTTCAAGTGAATAACCATATTCAAACCGAACTACAAAACCCTATTTGCTGACATGTTAAAATTTTATAAACTGTATACTGTTCTTTTAGTATTCTTGGTATGTGTATGCTTGATAGTGTTGTTGTTTTTACATTTTTAGGCCAAAGAATCAAGCTGAGATGGATCTGACATTTGAGGTACCCATGTTTTTTTCTTTTTGGATTTTGCATTTTTTTACTTGTACGTTAACATTTAACAACTAATCTTTTTTGTTTTCTTAAAGCGCTCAGATTTGACTACACAAACAGAGAAGCCTAGTGTACCTAAGTATGCTGTAAGTACCTCCACTTCATCTTAGCAGTGTTACAAAACACTTACATCACTTACCTAAGTAAACTGTTAATTTTTGGTTTTATACAGATAATAGAAACAGGAAAGGGGGCAATAAAAATGGAACTATACAAGGATGCTTCTTCTGATGTGCTTGAAAAGTTCATCGAATTGTGGTATATTTCTTTATTTCAATATTATGTTTTGATGCAATGTTTAATTTTCAAATTGATCTGACCAACAAATTAATTAATGATTGATGTGGATTGTACAGCAAGAAAGGGCATTTCAAAGGGATGCTGTTTCACCACGTAATAAAAAATTATGTGATTCAGGGAGGTGAATCTCAAGGAGATACGGCTCCACATGATTGGATCTTGAATGGTAAAAACGGTGCTAAACTCACCACCAGGTTATTTTCCTTTTCATATATTTATGTTTCAGGGTTTTTTGCATGTATTAAATTTTTGGTTTTGCATGCACCATCTATCTTAAGTTCATAGAAATGATACAGAATCGAGTGGGAGTTTTTTTTTTGGAATGCAAGGACCAAAGGAATTGAAGGAGAATAACTGTTTTATTGCAAAATATCTTCCTTTATTTTTTATTTTGGAAGTAATGGGCAATTGCCAAAAATATCATTTTTGTTGACACCAATTTGAAGTCTAGGTGGGTCAAAACTATGTAGGATTGAATTAAGGGAAAAAATGATCAATTAATATCTTTTCCTAAAACCCTGATAAAATGCTTTTTTTTATGATACTGATAAAATGCTGTATCATTTGCTAAAACCTACATATGAAATCCTAACTTACCATTCATGTAATAATTGTATATACATTTGGTTCTGGTAATAGACAAAAACCTTATGTCATGGTAGTTGGCCTTAGCTTAATGTGTATAAGCATATGAAATATTTATCTAAAACTTGAAAATATAAATTGTACAGCCCAAAGCATGAAGCTTTCATGATTGGTACAACAAAATTAAACCCTAACAGAAAAGGGTTTGATATCTTTATCACGACTGCACCTATTCCTGACTTGAATGAGAAGCTCCTGATCTTTGGTCGGGTCATCCAAGGGGAAGATGTTGTTCAGGTAATAACCTAATTTAAATATTAAGGGGAAGAAGATTTTCATTCTTTCAAGTCTGATAGAGCAGTTTATTCTGAAATTAGGTGGTGGGTACAAGCAGTTTATTCTGAAATTATAAAAGGTGGTGGGTACAATTTTTATACTAAAATACAAATTTATTGGTACTTGTAATCTGTGATGTAATGCCTTTAGATGACATATACACCGCTTAGTATAAGAGGTTTTTAGTTATGTTTTCTTGACTTTTTATCCCTCTTCTTTTGCTAATGCATACTGTACTTGAGTGTATTTTATCGAGTGCCTGTTCATTTCAGTCCCTCAAACTTTTGAATTAAGTTATATGTCCTGAAGAGTTTCTTAACTTGTACATTGGTTTACTAAATCCAAACTCCTTGATTTGGAATTTAGAAGTGAATTTCTTCTGTTAAGGTCTCACATAATTAAGCACTGATGCTAGGATTCATCTGGTTAAAATTGTTGCTTCTCATTTCATTTGATATTTGATATTGGGTTTTGCTATAATTTTTCACAGTTACATTCTTGATTTCATTTTTATTTTTTTCTTATAGGAAATAGAAGAAGTAGATACAGATGAGCATTACAAGCCAAAATCCCCAGTTGGTATAGTAGACATATCTTTAAAAGAAGATCTTTAAACCAGTATATTTGTACTTCCAATTTCACATTTGAAGAGTATTAGTACTCACCAGAAGGAAGCTCTCTGATCGATTTTATGACCCATTTGCAGATGGTGAGGTCATTGTATGTAAAAAATTTAGAAATTCTTTTGCATTTTTGGTAATACAAAATTGAAGTAGTGTTTTGCACTTTAACAAGATTTTTTTTTTGTGCACTATTTCTTGTGTTTTGCACTTGAACAAAATCATTGCAGAACATTGATATCTTTTTAGATATTTCTTGTGCTGTGTGTGTGTGTTGCTGAGTATCTTTGAAAAAGAGAGATGCTTTTCTCCTGTTACAATATTACCAGTATTTTTGTTTAAACGTACAATAATATCGGATTACTAGGTGAAGATTACAAAAAATTTTTTAACGTAGATGTGACGAAAAATTTGTTCGCTATGGCATTTTGTTGAAAGAACATTCTTTGTTGAAGTTGCAGTGGTTAAAACTGGTTTCTGTAGTAGTGTAGTAGTGTACAGCCTTTTGAGATACTGGATACATCTGTCGTTAAACAGCTTTCAAATGTTCTTATCCTTTCTATTTTTCAAAATATGGTCGCATGCATAATTCTTTAGAGCTCTACCGTAAACCAATTTCAATTGTAAACTTGTGTCAACAGCTCAGGTCCAGAAAAATACCAAACCAATCAATGATAATTGATATCATATCACTTGCCGATGTATAGGCCTACGCATTGAGCCTATTTGAGCTGGCCTGGAATGGAAATTATCTGAAATTATTAAACCTCTGGTATATAATCTACGGACGGGGCTGGCTCTATGTTCGGCTCGATATCTGATCATAGCCATACGATTCATATCAAAATTCGTACATGATCCACACAAAATTAAAAGTTGTTTGTGCAAATTTTGATGTGAATTAGACAGTTCCGACTAAACATCAGACTAAATTTGATCTAATATGCATTGGACCGTCTCGATTCCTACAATCCACTAATCTACGAATGAATTGTAATTCACCAAGTTAGAAATGAATCAAATTATTAAGTTTAGACTAATTCGATTGATCAACTTACTTCATGTCGGTGTTGTGGTCGTTATGGCGACAGCGCAACGAGGTCATATTTTGAGATAAGAAGCTACCACCGTAGTTAGTGGCTAACCGAGCTGCTGAGGAAGTAAATTTGTGGCAGAAATTTTGTAGAAAAAGAAATAAAAATGGGGGTTTGGGGCTGTTATGGGCGCAGAACTAACAGATAGCACTGTTGCTATAACTTAGTATGTTGTAATCTTAATTAGAATCTGATGTATTAAACAAATCTTTTAATATAGCCTTGGTAGTCACTACCAAGTTTAAAAAAAAAAAGACATTACGGTTTCACGAGTTTGATTATTAGCTTTCTTAGTACCTAATTTTCTATTACTTCAGAGAAAATATATATAACATTACTAAGTAATTATTTTTGAGATGAAATTTAATAAGTTTAGAGTGAGCCTATGGTGCTATGCATAGTAAGGATGGCTAGTGTACTACGGCTCAATATGGTACTTTTTAAAATCCTAACGGTCGATCCAACCGTTCAATGTGATAATCATAATCATATGTACTTGCAAACTAAATTTTATATTTTTTCGATTTTTTTTACTATTTTTTAGATAGGTAGAAAAATCAGTGTTTTCTGAAAATTCTGGACCATCAAAATTCTACCTATCTAAAAAAATAGTAAAAAAATTCAAAAAAATATAAAATTTAGTTTGCAAGTTCATATTCATATGGTTATCACATTGAACGGTTGGATCGACCGTTAAGATTTTAAAAAATACCATATTGAGCCGTAGTACACTAGTCATCCTTGCTATGCATAGCACCATAGCCTCACTCATAAGTTTATCAATATTTTGTTCCTAGAATAAAATTTAGGAATGAGATTTATATTTTATATCTCAAACTTTTACCATCATATATAATATTAATAGATGATAAAATAAAATAATTAAATACCGCACCTTTTCGAACCAAATTAAATCTCAATCCAAATCATTACAAATTCAAACTCAACTTCAAACTAGTAAAAATTAAAATCCTATTGAATAAATCGACTCGAGTTAAAACTTAAGGTTTCATGGAAAAACAAAAAACCTAAGGCCTAATCAGTGATCCATCCTAGCAACCTCTCTATTGCATAATCTGTAGCATGTTACTGACAATAATTAACCAATGTGATTACCTTTTCGTAAGACTCGCTACACAGAGACAAACACAAATAGTGTCACCCTCTCCAACCTTTTCTAGAGAATCCCAGACGGAGGGTGTCTCTCTGTTTGCGTGACAAATTAGACACACATAAATATCTGGTTTTAATATATACGACAAAACTTTTTTTAATCCTGATAAGACGTGCTTATTTGAAACATGGGTTTGTTGTGGGATTTCTTATTGGTTAGGGCCTGTTCGGACGCTCATTTTATCCATGGGAATTGAAGAAATTTGAGCCCTTCGGGATTATAACCCCTTTATCTGATCGGATGGCCATTTTCTTTCCATTTCGTTCCCGTGATTTGTTCCCAAATTCTACTCAGATAGCGTAAAATTGTGAGAAAAAAAATATTGTCTCGGACTGAATTTTTTTGTTCTCAAATGATGTGCTAGCTCTCTCTCCTCTCTCCTCAGTCTCTTCAACTGATATTGATTCATTTTCAACTAATATAGTACCAGATAAGAGGGAAAATGGTTCCAGTTCTGAAAATTTTGGTACTTGTAAAATACCAGTAACTTCAGAATGAATTTGACTCTTGATGTTATAGTGATTTAATACTCGGTGCTTTGGTGTCCTCTTACTTCTTACTAATTGATTGACCTAGATTTTGCTTTTTATTAATTTATATTTTTAAAATAATAATTAATAAGAAATGTTATGTTATTATTTAATCTATTTATTTAATTGAATTATTGATAATTTATTAATAAAGAAAATGATATAATATCAAACATTTTAGAAATAAAAATAAAAATTCTCACAACTAATTACACGGTACAACCGAACACTCATTTTATAATTATTTCTGTGCGTACCCGTACCCATGGGTTCCTACTTTTTCAAAAGTGAATTTCCATTCCCGTCACATCCCATCCCGTGTAATCCTGTGACATCCGAACACGCCCTAAATGAACGAGTTTTGAATTAATTTCAGGTGGGGTTCACTTTGCGTGAACCCAGTGTAACAGTGTTGATTGAATCCGAATATTACCGGGTACCTGATTAAAGGAAATTACAAACGGACGGCCCAGATTAATTTCAGCCGGACCATTAAAGTGAATATGCTGAATTTTTTTATCCATGGAAAATAAAAAAAATACACAAATATCCGGCAATTTTGGTTATTTTTAAAACTACCCAAACCGTCCAGACTTTGAGCGGTTCAATTTTTTTTGACCTCCCAGAGTTTGGGCGGTTCTACTTTTCATTTTTTTTTTTTGCAAACAGACTATATAAGGCTGAACCCGCCCAGAGTTCTGACAGTCAAAAAGAGAATTTATCAAATGTAGTTTGTTGGCCAGAAATGTTCATTGCATTGCATTGTAATGAGAAGTTTAAGAAAGATACAGATGGTCAATATTACACCAAAGAACTACAATATTCATTCGGGGTTACCGATGAAACCACAATTTACAACTTCAAGTCTCTGGTTTATGGTCACACTGGTTATGAACCAAACAAGTGGGACATAGAATTGTGTACCCGAATAGATTGTGGAAAGGGTTATAGTCATTACTGGTCTGTGTTTCCGATGCAAATAGAGTATGCATGGCAATGCGTGTATAGGTCGTTAAAGGCGACTGGAGATATGATGATGGAACTCTACATAAGGAGAGTTCCGGTTGAGCCAGGGTTGAAAGTTTTGGCCAAAATTTGATTGCGCTAAAGTATGTACCAGACCCAGAACCTTACCCTGAAAGTGATCTATGTTTTGAACCAATACCTTACCCTATGCCGGTACGAGGTCAGAACTAGGACCTGACCTTGATGATATTGAAATTGACGCCATTCCGGACTAAGAGTTAGAAACTGGTGATGAATATGAGGGAGGAAACTAGTAGCAGAGGCATCTACTATGTATGCAGAGGCAATTGGTATGCACGAAGAGAAAACTGGTAGCCAGGCAGAGGCATTTGATAGCCGACAGACAATTGGTCGTCTGTTCGGAATTAGGTTTAGACGTAGTAGATGATTTACAAGTTTATTTAAATGCATGTTGTGAACTCATTTATTTAAATGTAACTTTGTGAATTATTTATTTGGATTTTTGTAAACTTTATTTGTATGCTTTGAACTACTTTATTTAGACTAAGTTATGAGTAAGTTGAAATGCAGTTTTTATAAATTTACTGTTTTTTCCATCTTCAAAAATTAATTATGGGATATTTAATAAACAATAAATTTGGTTCTTGATATGAAATTGTAGAGAATCGACAAGTCTAAAGCATGCCAAGTTTCGTGATTTATTGATTTTTTTAACTAGACCAAATGATTGTCCAAAGGCAGAGACAAAAGAGGTAATTTGCCGTTGTTATTTACAGTTTTTGTATTCTGAAAAGATGAACTTCAAAAATAAATAATAAATGTTTACAAAATCCTACAAATTTTAAAAACAATCTTCTATAGTCTGTTTGCAAAAAAAAAAATGAACAGTAGAACCGCCCAAAGTCTGAGCAGTTTGGGTAGTTTTAAAAATAACCAAAATTGTTGAATATTTGTGTAATTTTTTATTTTTCGATGGATATTAAAAGAAAATCCGGGTCAATATGGTGCCTACAGAACTATAAGAGGTTTGTTTTGAGATTTGTGCCAAGTTAAAAGAATGGCTATGAGTGGTTGGTAATTTGCTTGATTACTATACATGTTTAAACGATTTGAACCCAACTCCACAGTCACAAAAAAAATTATAACTACTAAACTACAAACACACATTTAATATTTTATGAGGAGATAAACTATATATACAGAGAGATGGGCTAGGGTGAGTTGCGAAGTAAGAGACTTGTTCACGCTTATATTTTCATTTTCAAAGTCCAAACAGCCGATGCAAACCACTCAACATGACCTCCATATTGAAATGTGCTTGGATACCAAATTTTACATTTTTTTGGGAATTTTTTACTATTTTTTGGGATTTTTTTACTATTTTTACTATTCTTTTTACTGTTTTTGGATGAAACTGGACCATAAAAAAACAGTGATTTTAAAAAATACTAAATTTTTTCAAAAAAATGTAAAATTTGTTCTCCTAATATATTTCAATATGTAGAACATGTTGAGCTGTTCGGATCGGCTGTTTAAACTTTCAAATATAGAAAATATGAGTATGAAGTAAAACAAACCTCTTACTTCGCAACTCACCATAACTCATCTCATGTGTGTGTGTGTATATATATATATAAAGAGAGAGAAAGGTTGGCTAATATCAAAACGTTTGTTCCGGAGTTGTGGTGCAACTAATTGGTTTTCTAATTTTAAAAGTTCAAACAGTCGATCCAAACCGTTAGATGTGATCTCTATATTAAAATGTGCTTGGAGACCAAATTTTACATTTTTGAATTTTTTTTACTATTTATTAAGTCAGTTTTAAAATCACTGATTTTAATAAACAGTGAAAAATTTATGGATCATTGAAAACAGTGATTTTAAAACTGACTTAATAAATAGTACAAAAATTTCAAAAAAATGTAAAATTTGGTCTTCAAGCACATTTTATTAATTATAGATTGAAAGTTAAACGGTTTGGATCGACTTTTTGGACTTTAAAAATATAAAAACCGAAGCGTTTGTTCCACATAATCAATTAAATTTCAATATACATAATAAAAAAAATTAAATCATAAAAATGACAAGCACCAAGATTGGTCCTGCTTAGTTGACCTTTTACTCCGATTTTGATAATATAATCGTTTGTATGATAATATTAGTTCAGTAGTCCATAAGGAAATATAAAATTGGGTACAGAGAATTTGATGAAAACATTGTTATGTATTTTACAAGAGAATTGAATCTTTTATTAAATTCCGGTGAATTAATAGGAGGTGACGCCGTGACGGTAGTCCGGCCACAATGCTCCATTGAGAGAAGGCCAGGCATCATATTCATCTTTTTTTGGAAAAGCTTCACAGTGACTGTCGAGATGAGCACCGTAATTTATTCCACACTTACTTTGTCTGTACGACCTGCTATCATAGAGAGAAAATTATTTTCCAACAATCCAACATTTTACTTCTCTAGATAAATTAATTTAAGTCATGATTTAAGTTGTCAAATGAGATATAAAATATAAAGAATATGATAAAATAAACAACTTAATTCTATATTTTATCATGTACATACTGGTAACTAGCTTGTTCAGAGCACCAGTCTCAAGCTAAGCTGTCATAGAATTGCAACTATTAACACAAGATATATATCTGTCATCTGGCTACGAATTGACCTATATATAACGGAAATAAATCTGCTGCGATTCCAATCCCAACCGTTCATATTTTTCGAGATTTGTGCTAAAAAACTAACTTCTTTTAAGATTCCTGCATTTCAATAAATAAATGGTTGGGATTGGAATCGCAGGACCCTGCGATCTTTTAGAATCGTAGCAGATTTGCTTCCATATATACCAGTCACAAGAGGAGGCAATATGGAAATGAAGCAGCAGTGGTAATCAACTTCTCAAGCAAAATCAGCATAATTTACCAACAAAGATAAGTTCCCTAAAAATGTTATTTTGTGCATATGTAATGTGGAATCGGTACAACATTTATTTGCATAGTGCCAATACCAGGCAATGATTTACATAGTGCCTCTACACAGGTTAGACAGATTCTGTAGAAATATTTATGAAGAGGTGATTAGTATCTGTATCTTTGTATTTTGATGCGATAGGTACGTCATATATAGGTGCAACCGCATGCATTTTCAGATGGGTCCACAATTAAGCAGATGGATCGATCGATGCATTAATTTCTCTAGGAGATCTTCAATTAATGAATTAATGGCACACAATTCATTTTCTTCTAATTACAAACGTTCTCAATTGTTCTTGTTAATACATGCATGGATTTAAAACGCTGATTGTATTTAAATAAACTAAACTAAACTAAACTAAACATTAATTATATTCTCTTGTTCTTGTTAATACAGCTACATAATTTTGTTTTGACGCAAAAATAAGAATTTGACCCCTATAAAAATGTCAGACTCGCTCTATTATTATTCCTCTAGTTACAGGTTTATAACTTTGATGGGATTCTTATATTAATTTTAACATTTATAATAGTACTTATTCTCCATTCAAAAATAATGAAGCTCAATAACCCTTTAGCCTATTCTACGCGTATCACAATGTTTCAAGCTTATATACTGGATCAGCCATTGGGATAAAGATATAAAGCAAAGCATGCAGAGGATAATATTAACTAAATACCTATTTGACAATTGCATGTGAATATCGATATTACATACAAGATGTGTTATTTATTATTAGGACAGAGCATGTATGGATTACGTAATTAATTTGATACAATTTAAAAATTATTTGATCAATAATAAAATGTTGATAAATTAAACCGTAAATTTCAAATCAATTAATGAATAGGTAATAAATTTTTGTTCAATTGTGTTGATTTGATAAAAAAAAATGTAAACCATAAAGAGCATATATATCATTTTATTCATTTTAATAAGTGTTCCATATTTGTGTGCTGGACCTGAAGACCGTATCTCATACTCATCTTTATATTGTATGACAAGGTCGCCTATACTAAAAATATTCCCTAATAACCATTCCCAATCATCTTTAATAACTTAGAACAAAAAAAAATTCCCCTAAATAGAACAAATAGTTTGTGTATACATTGAAGTAAATTGGATATCAGTTTAGATGTATCTCCTAATTACAATAGTTTGAAATTAAAAAATGGTAATCATATATACAGGATAGAACTAGAAAATTTTGATTGAAGAGCTGAAACGTAAAATACACAATATGTGATACGAGAGATTTGAACTCAAGTCTATACGTATACTACAATAACAGAGTGAAATTCTAGCTGCTAGGCTACATGTATATATTTAGCATTGTGGCTAGACTCAATCATATAAACATTAAAAATAAAATAAATTTCAATTAAATTTCAATATACATAAATAAAAATTTAAAATAATAAAGATACTGACTTAGTATATTCCGATATTTTTATTAAAACCCCCAAAAAAAAACAAATTATCAAATCTGCTCCCACCCCAATTTTATTTTTATTTCTACCCCAACCGCCCGTGGACTGGGCGGTCCTATTTCCCAACCTGACCGCCCAGTGTTCGGGCGGTTCACTTTTGAAACTTGACCGCCCAGGGGCTGGGCGGTCCATTTTTCAAACCTGACCGCCCAGGGGCTGGGCGGTCCACTATGAATTTTTTTTTTTTTATAGGCGGTCCGCTGGGAGCAGACCGCTCCCCATCTCTCTCTTTCGTCTCTCTGCCTCTGCCTCCTGTGTCGCCGCCCCGCCGAGTCGCCGCCCGAACCACCACCCCAGTCTCTCCCTCTCTCCCTCTCCCTCTCTTCCTCTCTCTCTCTTCCTCTCTCTCTCTAGAGCTTCCTCTCTCTCTCTCTTCCTCCCTCTTCCTCTCTCTCTCTCTTCCTCTCTCTCTCTCTCTCTCACCCGAATCCTAATTTCGGCCATATCGGCGACAGTCCGATTATTTTCGGGTAAGTTTCTAAATAATTTTTTTAATTTATATTTTGTATCTTGTATTGGCATTGGAACGATTGGTAGAATTGAATTGTTAATTATCGTGTCCGGGTTGTTGATTTTCCCGAAACGATTGAATTGTTCAAAATTAGGGTTTCCGGTATTAGAGTTTGTAGTTTAGGGATTTAGGGTTGACAAAACTGAAGTTTATAAATTAGGGTTGAATTGTTAATTATCGTGTGCGGGTTGTTGATTTTCCTGTCGCGATTTAATTGTTAAATTATGGTTGAATTGTTAAATTAGTGTTTATGATTGAATTGTTTAAATTAGGGTTGAATTGTTAAATTAGGATTTAGGGTTGAATTGTTTAAATTATGTTGAATTGTTAAATTAGGTTTGAATTGTTAAATTAGGGTTTAGGGTTGAATTGTTAATTTAGGGTTTAGGGGTTAAATTAGGATTTAGGGGTTAAATTAGGGTTTAGGGATCAAATTAGGGTTTAGGGTTGAATTGTTAGATTATTGTTGAATTGTTAAGTTAGGGTTTAGGGTTGAATTATTTAAATTATGTTGAATTGTTAAATTAGGGTTTAGGGTTGAATTGTTAATTTAGGGTTTACGGTTTAAGGTTGAATTGTTAAATTAGGGTTGAATTCCTAAATTAGGGTTTATAAATCAGGATTTATAAGATAAAATCTTATGTTTATTGAAATGTAGTATGGTCAGAACTAGACGGGGACGTGCATGGGATGCCCCTCTGGAGACGGGGGAGAGTTCACATGATCACGATGCTGAGGCATCCGGTGCAGCGGCATCCGGTGCAGAGGCATCCGGTGCAGCGGCATCCGGTGCAGAGGCATCCGGTGCAGAGACGTCCGGTGCAGAGACGTCCGGTGCAGATGCTCCCTTTGGAGATTATCCCCCTCACCATCCTGACACATTTAGTCCTCTTCTGTGGACCCCACATGTCAGGCACCGTGTCTCACTTGCATCTATGGAGGTACGTTGGTTTTGTAATCCTAATTTAAATAGCATTATTTAATTAGACGTTTATATTGAAATCATTGTAAAATGCAGGACACGACGATGCTGACAGTGAGACATCGCACCCCCGTCGCAGAGGGACCGCCATGCACCTACTAGGTTGGAGCTCTCCGGACGTCGCCCTCGTCATCGCCGTTAGGGTTTTTATATTTTTTTTAGTTTGATAGGTTTCTAGTATTTTAGTTTGGATTATTATATTTCGTGTTTGGACTGTTATGTTTCATTTTTAGACTTATCATTTAGATTACTACTTTTGTTGTTTAGACTTACCATTTAGATTACTACTTTTGTTGTTTAGACTTACCATTTCGATTACTACTTTTGTTGTTTAGACTTACCATTTCGATTACCATTTAGAAACATTTAAACATTAACAAAACTTAATATAAAACTAATCAATTATATTAAAGCTAGACAATTACATAACATATACAAATAATCGTCAATTATAAAAATATAATCGTCAACAAATAATAAATATATATCATACAATTTAATATGAAACATTCAAACAAATCATTAACAATTTAATATAAAACATTCAAACAATTAAAACATAAAACTCTTATAAAAAAAAAAAAAAACAATAGCAGACCGCCCAGCCCCTGGGCGGTCAAGTTTCAAAAGTGAACCGCCCGGACGCTGGGCGGTCAGGTTGGGAAATAGGACCGCCCAGTCCACGGGCGGTTGGGGTAGAAATAAAAATAAAGTTGGGATGGGAGCAGATTTGATAATTTGTTTTTTTTTGGGGGTTTTAATAAAAATATCGGTAGTATATTGCCTGTAGATCCACCCGACCGTAACCATAATTTCCAGAAGGAAATATAATCTGGGAAAGAAGCACGGTTGAGCATAAGAAAAAAAAATCATATTTTTCTTAAAATAAAATTGTACGCGTGCAAATTGATAATATTAAATTGGTCATTTCGGTTGGTAGATAACCCAAAAAAAAGAAAAATAATCCAGGAAAGAAACACAGTTGAGTGTAAAAAAAAAAATCATATTTTTCTTAAAAAAAAAGTTGTACGCATATGAGTTGATTATATTAAATTGAGTGTTTCGGTTGGTAGATAACACAGAAATAGTACTAATAATTTCCAAAAAGAAAGATAATCCAGAAAAAAAGCTAGGTTGAACTTTCTTTAAGTCTACTCATAATAGAATTAACTAAAACTTTTGGCTTAGTACTGCCTCTCAATTTTATAACTAACCAACCATATTTTTAAAATCATCAAACACACACCAAGAGATATCATCTAAATTAAAGTATATTTCTAGAGAGAGCAATAATATTAACCACCTTCATACTTTAGCTTAGCTTCTTCTTATTGCTTTTGCTGTTGCGCTTGGTTGGTACTTGTCTAATAAAAAGTGTACCTTTTTAATATAAAAATATTACAAAAACAATTATGTATTTGGGGAAAAATTGTAGAATACTCTATGGATAAACCATCGTCGCACGGATATTATTTTTTGTACAGAAACAACCTTCAAAACACGTCATAGCACATAACATGACCGAGTTTGTGTGCATTTATTTAAAATTTTAATATTAATTGTTTTTCTTGGACTAAATCCTAAAAGAAAAAATATCCACACACCAACCAGGTTACGTAAAATTATCTTACATAAAAATATTATCTTAGTTAATTAAGATTTTTTAAGGATGTATTGGGATGTCTAACACACTGCATGAGAAATAATATTTTAGTTCAGTTGAACTTATTCCTAAACCCGTTTGTTGGTCATTAATATCAAATTGTAATGGATAAAGAATACTACCAATCATCCATCGAAAATAAATCTGCTCTTATTATACAGAGATAACATGATCCTGTTATTCCGATCCTAGCCATTGACTTTTATTGAGATTCGGGCATAAAAACTTTTTTTCTTGAGATTTGCGCATGAAAAATTTTAAATGGTTGTGATAGGAATAACATAGTCCTGTGATCCCTTTGAAATAACAACATATTTATATCCTCATCCATCTCCTTCAAAAGTTGTTGGGAAAATCCTATGTTGCATTGATACGGGTACGTGTATCGTATCGGATACGATACAAATATGACGATACGGCAATTCTCAAAAATCAAGAATACGATACGCTTATTATATATATTATATTATTAATTCAAGTGACACTTGAGGGAAGAACCAAGGTTCGATTCTCCACTGGCGCAAGAAAAACTTTATTTTTGGCATTGTCCATATGCGGTGTACAGCTAGTTTATGGTGGGCATGGTCCGCGGTGCAGGTATTCAGACATATCCAGTCCCGGTGCACGTATTCAGGCAATATCCAGAAGTGTCAGGACTGTATCGGAGACTGTATCAAGAGATTAAGGATACGCCAGCTGTCATATCCGATATGTATTGGAACCGTATTGGGCGCGTATCCATATCCAATATGTTCCCGATACGGGTACAAAGTCTATATTAGAGTATCCGAGTAACATAGGGAATATCTTTGATCACGAGAGATACTTCTTATTAATGGCAAATAAGAGCATGCAAATGCCTACTTGTATTTCTAATCATTTGAGAGGATTCTTCGTTTTTGATTGTTTGTTTCAACTTTTTACGTAACTTGTGTATGGAGCTTACAATTTTTTATACCCCTTCTTGCCGTATTTATTTATTTATTGTTTCCCTTTTTTTCTGGATTAGGTTGGAAAAAAATAATCATCTAACACTTAATTGTAATTAATCACTAGTTGATAGTAAATAGAGTTGGACTCATACTTTAGGAAGTAAAGTCCCTCTTTTACTTTCTGCTCGTATCTTTATTTTCAAAGTTCAAATAGTTAATCCGACATTCTTTTATGAAAGTTTATTACTATTTTTTTAGAATTTTTGAAAATCATAGTTTTAATAGATTTAAAATAATAATAAAAAATTCTTAAAAATACTGATTTTCAAAAATTCTAAAGAAATGGTAAAAAAAATCCAAAAAATGTAAAATTTGGTCTAACAAATACATTTTAAGATGGGATCACGTTGAAAGTTTCGGATCGACTATTTGAATTTTGAAAATGAAGATACGGATGAGAAGTAAAAGAGAGACTTCACTTCCCAAAGAATGATAGCCCAACTCATAGTAAATATTTGTGTTAGAAGATTAATTTTGTTAAAGGTCACTCAATTAGTATTTGACCTAATTTACATTAATAACTATTAATAAAAAATGCATTAATATTAAGATTTTGATAGGAAAAATAATATATTTCTATAATTATTCTCGTAATATAGCCGAACAATCTATTCTGCACGTATCACACAATATTCTTGTGTATTTTCACAAGTGTGACATTCCGTAAATTAATTTGTGAGACCCTTTATCTATTGAATCTCATCTCATACAATTTCGTGTAACTGAACTGATTCAAATGATTAAAATAAAAAAATATTCTATCAAAAATTATGGTCCGATAGTAATAACATAATCTTTCATTGTATAGACTTGGAATAAAATTCTAACATAGATTGAATTCAAACTATAATTCAAACTATAATCCAAAGTTAATTAGAAATTAATATTTATGTCCAGCATTTCCGACTTTTGTCAAAAATGTCCAAACCGGCCATAAAATGGCTGGTTTTCTCTCCCCTGAAACTGGCCATTTTATGGCCGGTTTCCTCTTTTTTTTTTTTTAGAGACACTAAAGAATAATGAAATCTAACACTGAAAATTTGAATTTTTTGTGTAAATTATTTGTTAGATTACTTCTTTTGATGTATAATTAGCATATTTATACTAAAATACGCTAAATTACTTGAAATTATGTTGAATTACACTATATTACGTTAAATTACGCTAAATTACATTACATTACGCTAAAATACGCTAAGTTACATATGAATAGGGACGACATCTTCACTGAAAAGGCGAAAAATGACGACGAAACTTCAAAAAGCCATAAAACGGCGCTCGAGTGTCCGATTTTAGCAAATGACCACTTTTTGGAAAGTTTGCAAAAATACGCATGCGTCCATGATGGCTATGCCTGATTTTAAAATTCAAAATTGCCAAAAAATTAAGGGAAGAGCCTCAAAACTTGAGTAGAAGTTTCCGATTAAGATTTTCATTTCTATTATTCTATCTAAGTAGCTCAGTAAATTAGTTACATAATGAACATGTAGAATACCATTTTTTTTACTATTTTCAGAATTTTTTTACTATTTTTTATGATTCATGAAAGATGACACAAAATCGGTCTACTTTAGCGTAATTTTGCGTACTTTAGCGTAATTTACCGCATTTTTATCAATTAGCGAAGTTATTGTAATTTAGTGTAATTTAACGTAATTTAGTGTAATTCAGCATAATTTATTGTAATATAGTGTACTTCAACATAATTTCAAGTAATCTAGTGTATTTTAGTATAAATATGCTAATTATAAATCAAAAGAAGTAATCTAACAAATAATTTAAACAAAAAATTCGAATTTTCAGTGTTAGATTTCATTATTCTTCATAGTGTCTCCAAAAAAAAAAGAGTAAACCGGTCATTTTATGGCCGGTTTGGGCATTTTTGGCGAAACTCGGAAATTCTGGATATAATAATTAATTTCTATTAAACTTTGGATATTAATAAAAATGTCGGTGTTTCTTGCATTAACTTATTTGAATGTCGAAATATAATTTTTTTTTAAGTGCAAGTCCTTAGAATGCATATCAACTTGCCTCGACATTTTTATTAATATCCAAAGTTAATTAGAAATTAATATTTATGCGTTCCCGACTTTTGCCAATAATGCCCAAACCGGCCATAAAATGGCCGGTTTCCTCTTCTTCTTTTTAGAGACACTATGAAGAGCAAGATAATGAAATCTAATACTGAAAATTCAAATTTTTTGTTTAAATTATTTGTTAGATTACTTCTTTTGATTTATAATTATCATATTTATACTAAAATACACTAGATTACTTGAAATTATGTTGAATTACACTATATTACATTAAATTATGTTGAATTACATTACATTACGCTAAAATACGCTAAATTACGGTAAATTACATATGAATAGGGATGATATCTTCACTGAAAAGACGAAAAACGACGATGAAACTTCAAACAGTCATAAAACGTCGCTCGAGTGTCTGATTTCAGCAAATGACCACTTTTCGGAAAGCTTGCAAAAATACGCATGCATCCATGTTGGCTATGCCAAATTTCAAAATTCATAATTGCCAAAAAACTAAGGGAAGAGCCTCAAAACTTGAGTTGAAGCTTCCGATTCTGATTTTCATTTATATTATTCCATCTAAGTAGCTCAGTAAATTCGTTACATAATGAACTTGTAGAATACCAATTTTTACTATTTTTTATGATTCATGAAAGATGGCACAAAATCGGTCTACTTTAGCATAATTTTGCGTTGTTTAGCGTAATTTACCGTATTTCAGCATAATTAGCGAAGTTATTGTAATTTAACGTAATTTAGTGTAATTCAACATAATTTATTATAATATAGTGTAATTCAACATAATTTCAAGTAATCTAGTGTATTTTAGTATGAATATGCTAATTATAAATCAAAAGAAGTAATCTAACAAATAATTTAAACAAAAAATTCGAATTTTCAGTGTTAGATTTCATTATTTTGCTCTTCATACTGTCTCTAAAAAAATAAAAAATAAAGAGTAAACCGGCCATTTTTGGCGAAAGTCGGAAATTCTGAGCATAAATATTAATTTCTAATTAACTTTGGATGTTAATAAAAATGTCGGCAAGAAACAGGAGCACAGAAGTAGAGAGATACTTCTTGAATCCTCATTTAATTTAATGCATACTATTGAGCACTTTCCTTCATGGAAACGGCTAATTTGGTGGACCCAAAAGTACAAATAAATAGTTGAATTTAATATAATAATCAGATTAGTTATTGCAAAAGCAAGATGCTTAGAGAGACTTCTTGAATACATGTAACGTACTCACTATTGAGCTTAATTTCTTCATTTAAAAATAATATTTGGGCACAATTTTATTATTTCATATCAGATTTTTTACCGAAATTTTTATTAATAACCTCCAAAATAAATAAATTAAAAAAATAATCTGGTTTTCAACAAAATTTCAGAAGTAACATTACTGCGGGATAATTCAGAGAAAATCTACTGGATTATCCAGCAGTTTTGCAAAGCTCCTTTCAGCTGAATAATCCAGCGGTTTTGAATATTTTTTAGTTTACAAAAATTCCTTTTATTTTGTTTTTATTGTTTAGATGTTAAAATTGTTTGAATATGTTGTGTGAAGTTTTATTTGTTAATTGTTTGAATATTTGAATATGTTGGAAGTTTTAATTTAATTGTTTAACAAAAATAAGACATACAAGATTGAAGATTGAATTGCCAAAGATTGAATAGAGATAAGAAGAAATGAAACATACCAAACAAACAAGACATTAATTAAACCACTAATAATAAATGTCATAAACTAAACTCCTAAGCATAAATTTTAATTGTCACTATAAATTAAAATTAGAACAACATAAAAATAAAATACATCAACGTTGGCATTTGTTGAGGAATATCCTCTTGTTGAGAAAGATCTTCTTGCCGCTCCTCTTGTGAAAGATGTTCATGTTTCTGCTTCTCTTGCTGCTTCCAAAACCGCTGGATTATCCAGCGATAAGGTTACTTCTGGAATTTTGTTGAAAATCAGGTTATTTTTTTATCTATTTATTTTGAAGGTCATTAATAAAAATTTAGGAAATTTTTATGTACAAATGAAGTTGACAGATTTCCGAAAAAACTAACAATATTTCAACGAGTTTTCCGAAAATGAAAGAATCATGTTTAATTAAGTAGCTAAGAGATATTTTCTTCATGTAAAAGTTGTAGGTTCGATCTCTCCGATGAGGAGGATTCGGGGGGCGCGGGCAATTAGAAGGGTGTAGGTTAAGGGTAGTCTTACTCCTTGCTTAGGTGTTTTTGGTCCCTTTTTGAGGTTGTAACACTAACCAAGTGATTTTTGTGCACTACCCGATAGTTATGTTTAATGCAATTAAATTTCCGTTGTCAATTCTTAATTGAAATGTCAGAGGTTTGGGCAACATAAACAAATGTGCGGTGATTAAGGATCTCGTTATTGATAATAATCCGGACCTTATATGTTTCCAAGAGACTAAATGGAGCGATTGTTCAATTTTTAATGTGAGGCATGTGTGCCCGTCAAAATTTAAACAATTTGCGGCTTTAAATGCGGAAGGAACCAGAGGAGGAATATTACTCGCGTGAAGTAGAATATTCACCCTGACTGATTCCTTCGTCTTAAATTATTTTGTCACAGTGGTGATTACAAGAGGCGATTTAACTTTTATGTGCACGGCAGTGTATGGGCCACAGGAAGATAACAACAAACGTATCTTTTTGGCTGAACTAACCCACATCCGAACAATTAACAATTTGCCATGGATATTACTAGGTGACTTTAACATGTTTCGCTCTGTGGACGAGACAACGGCGGACTTGAGAACATTGGGAACCATGCCGGCTTTCAACTCTTTCATTGATGTGACGGGCCTATCCGAGGTACCGCTTCAGGGCCGAATCTACACCTGGACAAACGGAAGACCGAATCCAACCTTCAGTAAATTGGACAGGGCTCTTCTGTCCACGCATTGGAACAATTTGGGAGCCTCCTTCAATCTCACGGATCTACCAACAACCGCCTTTGACCATGTACCCCTCAAGCTCTCCATAACTCCCCACACGAACCCACCGAAAAGAAGATTTCGCTTTGAAGTCTTTTGGCTCAAATATGAGGAGGTCCGGGGGATTGTTGCACGAGCGTGGGACTCGGCAAACGATACACATCCAACATTCAAGATCCAAAAAAAGATTCGTGCAGTGCAGCATGAGCTAAAGCTATGGGCTCAACAGAAATTTCAGAAAAGGGAAACATACATATCCAGATCCAAATGGATATTACAGCGACTGGACAGGACAAAGGAAAGGCGACAACTCAACACGGTCGAGTTTCGACATCGCGTACACCTGAAAGAACACATCTTCTCTCTATCTGCAGACAAGGAAACGAAATGGCGTCAGCGTTCCGGCTGTCACTGGTTAAAATTGGGAGACAAAAACACAAAGTTCTTTCAGGCGGTGGCAAACAGTAGGAAGAACGCAAACTCTATTTTATCACTGTCCGGCGAATCAACCGACAGCCCACCGATAACTGCACAACAGCTACCGAATTACCTCCGCAGCCATTTCAAACGCACATTGGGCCGGAGAGAGCAAATTCAGAGACCCTTCGACCTCCGGGGAAAGGTGGGCCCGGCTCTCTCGGACGAACTCTATAACCTCGATGATCCTATCACTGAGACCGAAATTCTCTAAGCAATAAATGATATTCCAAAGGGGAAGGCCAGTGGGCCGGACGGTTTCCCGGCAGAATTCTATCAGAGTTTCTGGCCAATAATACGGTCGGATATAGTCCAATTCGTCCAGGAATTCGTGGAACATGCGGCCTCAATCAAGTGCATAAACAAAGCGACCATCACACTCCTACCAAAAATCACCAATCCGGAGCGCATCTCAAACTTCAGGCCAATCAGTGTCATAAATACGATAGCCAAGATTATCCCCAAAGTCATGGCTTCCAGATTACAATCGCACCTGCCACAGCTCATCTTACCAAACCAAACAACGTTTGTCAAAGGCAGATCACTCATGAAATCCTTTGCAACGGCCCGAGAATTCCTGACCTTCTGCTCAAAACAAAAGCTACCGGCCATTCTTTACAAGGTCGATTTCGAAAAGGCATTTGACACAGTAAATTGGTGCTTCCTGGTTAATCTGCTAATAGAAAGAGGATTCCCACCGAAATGGACCTCGGCGGTGCTAAATACCCTCCGCTCCTCCACGTCCGCAATCAAGGTAAAAAGGAATCTAACAAGAACCTTCACACACAAGCGGGGATTGAGACAGGGAGACCCTCTTTCCCCAATGCTATTTATCCTGGTGGCCGACTCTTTGAACCGATTTCTCAGGAATTCCGAGCCACAAATGCACCCCCACGCCTTCATGCCACCGGAAACAATCCAATTTGCGGACGACACTATAATCATTTCCGAAGCGCACCCTACCACCCTCAAGGTCATTTCACATGTTCTTCAACTTTATTCCGAACTATCTGGCATCAAGATTAATCCAAACAAAAGCACTTTCGTCCCCATAGTAATCCCGGCCCGCTTAACCCAAAACATTCAGCAAATTCTTTCGGCGCGACCGTCTCAGCTACCGCTAACTTACCTGGGCCTACCCCTTACAATTACTAAACCACGTAAGATCCATTACCAACCAATGTTGTCCGCAATCCAGAACAGGCTACAAGGATGGACCTCTTCCTTCTTATCCTACGGCGGCCGGGTCATCATGGTGAAATCCGTACTTTCGGCCATGCCGCTACATTTCATGCAGGCATTAAAAATACCGGCAGGGGTCGTGCGTCACATCGACAGAATGCGGAGGAACTTCCTATGGAAAGGCAAGGACACGTGTAAGGGCATAAATTGCCTGGTCAATTGGGAAAATGTGTGTGCCCTGCGATCCAACGGGGGATTGGGAGTAATCGATCTCAATTGCCAAAATGATGCGCTCCTGGCAAAGTGGCTATGGAACTTGGAATCGAAACCGGAAGGCTTATGGGCGGTCACGTTAAATAGATTGCATCACATCTCCGCGGTGGAACACCTTCAGCGTGCCAGAGAAGCATCCTTCTTCCTTAGAGAACTGGCAAACCTGGTCCCGTTCTTCAAGGTATCAGTGGACAGATCGGCTGGCCTGGAATGGCGCTGGTCCCCCTCGGGGTCATTCTCGTGTGGATCGGCTTACAAGGTACTGCACCAAACGGGCGTACTGTCCGCATCACAAGAGCAATTATGGAAAATGAAGGTCCCGCTAAACGTAAGGATTTTTGTTTGGCTGCTTAGGGCAAACAAAATTCTGACACAACAGGTATTGATCAAACGAGGCTGTGTGGTGCCCCCCGGATGTGTCTTCTGTGACTCCGGAGATATAGAGACAAGGGACCATTTATTCTGGACATGCAATTTCACCTACAACTTTTGGAGAGGATTGTTCATGCACTACAACATGGCTGTACCGGCGGGCGCATCACTGCTCAGGGCATGGCATACACGTAGGCAGGGTGGAAACAATGCACGAAGGAACCTAATATGGGCAACAGGCGTTTAGGCTATTTGGAGGGAGAGGAACAGACGCCTCTTCTCAAATCAGAGGAAGACGGTGCATATCCTTATAAATGACACGACAATGGATTTCTCTCTATGGGCGCAATGGGTGTAGCGCGGGCATAGGCCATGTGGGAGCTTACTGTACTTTACTAGCGGCGATTTTTTTCAAGCTAACAATGTAAATATTTTAGGGTGCGGGACTTCTTTCAAAGTCCGTGTAAATAAACACTTTTTTCTTTATCCTAATATATTATTGTTGACTGGCTTCGCCGTCAACCATCAAAAAAAAAAAAGTTGTAGGTTCGAAATTTAATATCTACATTATATTGAGATGAAAGACTTTAATCCTCATCCCATGTTAATAGAAATTCAAAATTAATTTTCCTAGATAATTTGTTTATTGAAACAGCTTACTTTTAAAACTCAAGCCTATTAAAACAACTTTTAGATATTTTGTAACATCTCAAGCATGCACAAAAATATTTTTTTTCCAAACAATATACGTACATGTTGTATGCTCATTTCATCAAAACAAAAGAATATATTTTTCCTCCTCACTTCTTTATAAAATGAATAATAGATCTAGTTTAGTCTTTAAAAAAATTGGATATAAAAGTGCTTAGGAGAGTTTCCGTCTGCCTTTTATTTTGTTTTTGGTTTTTTTTTTTCATTTTTCAGCCTTAAGAGACGTTTTGAGTTCTTTGCTATACACAAAACTTTTCTTTATACTAAAAATAGCGGTGTTCAAACGGTCTGTTCGTTAAAACTAAATTAAAATAGTCAAATCAAAAGTTTATTCGATTTTCATAAATCTAATTGAACCCACCGAATTCAACATGTCAACCGAACAAAAACCGAACCATAAAAATTGAAGTAAATTTCAGTTTGATGGTTGAACTGAAAAGAGAGATTAAATTTCAACATGTCAAAACTCAATACATACACAAATACATTTAATAATTATAGAAATAAATATAAAGATATATCCGTCGAACCAAAATAAAAGAGATTTTACCGAATCAAATAAAAATTCAAAGTAAGAAAGTAAATCAATTGAATTTTTTAATATCAAGTAATTAAAAAATTTAACCGAACCAAACCTTTCAACCAAACCGAACCTTTTAATCTAAAATTTGTCGTATCGGTTGAAAACCAAATGAACCAGATCCAATGAACACCCCTAACTGAAAATGTTAAATCTTCTCAATTATATATTTTGAATTACCAAACAAAAAAATATGTGTTAATTGCATGCCATTATTTCATCCAGTGCAATATGGGGGGTGCAAGTTGGGGATTTCATAAAGCACAATCTGTTTTCTTTCTAACGAGTAACGAGCAACGACCAAGTCTTCTCTGGTTGGACCTTTCTGAACTTTCGTGAGCTTCATTTGTACACATTTCTATTTCATACAAAAGAAAACCCAAAATCTGAAAAAATTCTACCACCATCTCTTTCACCTCTTTAAAATTAGGTGTTTAACAATTTGTTTCTAACTATATATTTCCATATATAACCCTTCAGCCCTATATCGAAACTTGACCTCTTTAACCCCCCCCCCCCCCCCCCCCCCCCCCACACACACACACACACACCATTGTTCTTTTCTTCTTAAAAGATGTTTGCAGTAGTTGGTAGGGTTATATTTGCGGTGCTCACCTGTGGCATAGCTCTGGGTAAGTTTGTATTTTAAATTGCTGCAATTATGTTTATATATTATATATCAAGCTATGAAGAATTTTCTGTATGGTACATGCAAATGTGAACCTTTTGTTATAATCCAAACATCGTGCAGTACGTACTGCAGGGAATTTACAAATCTCTTGATTCCTTGAACAATTCATTACAGGAAAAATTAATGTTTCTGCAATCAAAGACATCAAAGACTGATTTATAAGATATATAATACATGCATATATAGGATGAGATAAAGAATTTTCTTGTTTCGATGAATGCCCGATAATGCTAGTAAACAATTCTAAATCATCATTGTATCTGGTGCATTTCTGTACATTACAGATATTAGAGGGTTATTCTGCAAAATATCAAACTTTCTCAATGTCAACTTATCTACACGTGTTTGAATGTTGTTGTTGTTGTATTGGTTTTCCAATTTATATTATTTTTAACTATTATAAGTTGATATTTTATGTACAAATAATTAGTCTTGGAAGCACTATCAAAATTTTCTTTCTCATATTCATTTTTTCTGGTCTTTGTTTTCTTGTTCCATGAAGTTGGATCAGTTCTAGGAATTGTCATTGGTTTTCTAATGGGTTTGGCCACAGAGTGCGGGGTCTTTCGTGGCGCTGCTATCGGGGCGATCACTGGTGCTGTTTTCTGCATTGAAGCTGTTGAATCATCTATCAACATATGGAACTCTGGTGAATCAGCTAAAGATAGCTTAATTTATGTGGTAAAACTTTATAGACTTCACAGACTTCATTTGCTCATCATTTTACCAGAGTTCGGTACAGCACGAAATCTATATATTTTTGTAAGTGTAACTAAATATAAGGTTTTAAGGGATGATTAACTTGATGATGATGAACAAGAAATTTTTGAACAGATGGATATAATATCAAGCTTGTTGAATGGTAGAATAGTATGGGAAAAGGTGTATCCTGCTGTACAAAATGCTGTGATGAGTCAGGTAAAATGTCATCTCTATTCTTTTTATATATCATCATAAAATTTTAGAACTGACAATTTGAATTGATAGCTTACTGGTAAAATATTTAGACATGAAGGCCTCTATTCCCTGTATTTAATACCAGATTAGTACCTACATCTTATTGCAAACCAGTCCAAAAAAAACTCTCTCAGAATCAAGGTTTCTATTGTTGGTTTTAAGATTGACAGCATTGAATTAATGTTGTAATTTAAACAGTGCCTTTCAGAAACTAATTATGCCAGAATCTTCTTTAAATTACAGATGAGTATTACCATATCTGCCTTTGGAGAGAATACAGATCCGTTTGAAACTGGGGGCACTAAAGGCATTTCCAGGCATGCCCTTGACAATATCCCAAAGGAAAAAATTACCACAGTAAATTTCACCGATGCGGCGGGTAATAATTCCTGTTCTATTTGCCTTCAGGTAAAAGTTTTATTTTTCTATTATTGATATAGATTATATTTGGTAGGAAAAATAAGATGGGACTAGGAGAGTTTTTATTTATTGTTAGAGGCCCAAGTGGTGATATAAATTATGGGTAAAAATATTAACAGTGTTGTTTTGACTTTATGCAGTGTATGAGTCATATATTTCTTTTATTTAACTTTATTGTCTGTATGTTGTATGAAGTCAAAACAATATTTTCAATATCTTGACACTAAATTATTTCGTTATCTCCACATTTTATGTTACTGATAATTGCTAAACATAATCAAATATTTGCTAAAACCATGGCTTAAAAAGCATAGCCTCTTTTGCTGATTGGGCTAGACAAGAAAAGCCATTTTAGAGCCCAAAGTAAACTCTAGGCTTTGCAAGGCTTTGGGAAAGAGGTCAATTTGGGTCCGATGCCCATTGGACTCAAACTGAGTTCGATGGGTTCGATGACCGTCCAATCTGCTTTAAGATTCGCGCTAACAACTTTCACGTGTGTTTTAAAATTCGTGCGCACGAAACTTAAAGTAGATTGGATGGTCCCGAAACCCATCGGACCCAAGCTGCTTTCTTTGGGAAAATCTAGTCCGGACTGGATTTTTCTTTTGTTATCACCTAAGGTAACATAATATTCCTATTTAGACCCATACTGTCCGATTAAAATCCACACAAATATTAAAGGAGTCAGAGAATATGGACTCTTGAAATGCCTTGTTTCATTTTTTTTATATAATTTGTACAATGGAATTTCATATAAATTGTATATGACCAATTTGTAAGGTTCAATTTTGAATTTTTCATGTTAAATTTGGTATTTGTCATGGTGGCATCTAATTTGTGATGATATTTGTTGGATACATCTTAAATGTATGTCCATGCTCGGGAAAACACACAAATTATAAAATCAAGTTTAATTTTTTTAAGACGTAAGAAATGACGACAAATTTTACTATATTTTGAATAAAAATGGAAGTCATAGATTCATGTGCACCGTAGACAATAAAACAAACAAAACTTGCATTTTATTAGCCTTTGCAGAACTGATAAGATAATCTTCTAGAAATAAATTGTCCTAGATATTTTGTATTACCAAATGAACAATATAATTATAAGTTGGATTCAACAAATTCCTCTTGAATAACTACAACTGTACAACCATATTAAAAATGAGATAAAATTAAACACCTCATTGTAATAACTATTGTGAATTTTTGTGGGTTTTCTAAATGTGACTTTTCAATAATAAAACCATAACCTGATGCAATCAAGATATTTTATAACCATTTAAAAATAATCCAATTACACTATGACATGAGATTGGCTGAGTACTCAGTGCAATGTTAAATCTGACAAAGATACAGCTTTCCTCACTGAAATTAGGTACAAATATTGACAAAGCTATTTTAACTTCACATAACACATCCGTCATATATTTTTTCATTGAGGAGGGTTCAAATGCCTCCACCGTGCCTCCATTTTTTAAAACTTTAATAACTCCAAATTTAAAACTTAAAAGTCAAAATAAAACCGTTGGATATGATCTATATCATTTTATCTATGCACGTGTAAAAAATTATGACATTTCAATTTTGTTATGGTTGTCATCAAGAGCTTGTAAAAAACGTACTAATGTGGATAATTTCTAGACGTTGATTTTTCAACTTATTGATTCACATAAAAACAAAATCAAAATGTGATAATTTTTTATGAGCACATAGATAAAATGATGTAGATCATATCTAACGGTTTTATTTTGACTTTTAAGTTTTAAATTTTGAGCTATTAAAGTTTTTAAAAATGGAAGCATGATGGAGACATGAAAAATGAAGGCATTTGAACCCTCCTCTTTTTCATTTTACTTTTATTAATCATGTGCTGTGTAAAATCAAAATAGCTCTATTAATATCTTTACTCGTAGAATTGGGCCTGAACAATATAGATATTCCTAGTTATCAAGCAATGTCAATTTTTAACTTATGATTTATTTTATTTTTTTGAAGGATTTTCGAGTCAAACAAATGGTACGGATATTGCCAAGTTGCCAGCACACATTTCACATGCAGTGTATCGATGGTTGGTTAATTGAACATGGATCCTGTCCCCTCTGCCGCAGAGAAATTTAGGCTTTAATTTGTTGAAACCTATACAGGAGCACTTTAATCTTTGAAATTTTGTAAATAGCATTATTCCAAATTATATTTCCAGATAATTTTGGTGTTTAGGTGCTTCGAAATCCCAATATGATGTGCTGTGTACACTATAAATTAAGTTTCAGATATAGGGTTCCCCTGGTTTTTCTAGATAAGGATGAAGGAGTTTTAGACAAACTTTCCTAATTGTTAATTTGTATTGACATTCTATTTAATTATTTATTTATTTAGGTAAATGGCTATGAACGATGGGAATAAATATCTTTATCATATTTCAATATTTTCTAGATCCTTAAGCACTGGTGGTAAAATAAATCTCAAGTAGATATATCAAATATTTATTCATAAGATTTTGGCGGAATAAATTTACAGCATAATATGCAATTTAGTTTATTTTTTATGCATGATACATCAAGTATTATGCATAAACTTCTGATATAATGAATTTAGAATGCATACTATTATGCTAAAATGCATTTACAATGTATTGTGGGTGTATGTTGATGTTTTTAATTAATTTAGGCATCATTTGTGATCATAAAATTACCAAACCTGACGAATAAAATCCAACTTATATATTTTACACTTGCATAAATTTATCCATGCTAAATCAAATAGATACAACAAAAATTATGCTTCAACTGTCGTCAGAATGTATTTACAGTGACTTGTGTGTCTGCTAATATTTTAGTCACTTTAGGTATCTTTTCTTATCATAAGATCACAAAACACGATAGATGAACTCTAAATTATGAATTTTACATGTATATAAGTTTTTCTGTGCTATATAAATTTATTAATTTTGTCAAATTGCATTTACATTGCGTTGGTGTGTATCTGTTAATATTCTTAATCAATTGGCATCATTTATGATCATAAAATTATCAAAATTGAGAGATCAACTGTTAATTTTTGTAAGAGAGAAAGGATGTAAGAAAACAACTATTATTACAATATTATTTTTAGCTTTTACTCATGTCTATAGTAATAAAAGAAAATAAAAACTAGCCATTGTACTATTAATTACAACCACTAACCACTATCTCCTAGCCTATTAATTACACGAGACTATTCTCTACAACTAGCCGTTACAATTCAAACTTGTAACTAGCCATTATTTTTAACACTCCCCCTCAAGCTAGGAATGTATATATCGTACAATTCTAGCTTGCTTGTAATTTTCTCAAATAGACCCGGATCCAAGCCTTTAGTGAAGATATCCGCGAGTTGATCTTTACTTTTTACGTACGGTGTTTCAATTTCTTTTGCTTGAACATTTTCTCTAATAAAGTGGCAATCCACTTCCATATGCTTTGTTCGCTCATGAAACACGGGATTTGAAACTATATGTCTTGCCGAATTGTTGTCGCAATACATTTTCATCGGAGCTTGAGTTTTAAATCACATGTCTAATAGGAGTTGTTTGATCCAAGTTAGTTCACTTGCGGTTGATGCCATGACACGATATTCGGCTTCGGCGCTTGATCGTGCTACAACATTTTGTTTTTTGTTTTTTCATGTGACTAGATTTCCGTATACAAATGTGCAAAAATTGGTTGTTGATTTTCTATCAAAGCTTCCGGCCCAATCTGTATCGGAATAGCTACATATATCATTAGAATTATTATTTTTCATCCAAATACCCTTACCGGGATTATTTTTTAAGAACCTCAAAATTCTATTTACCACTTCTAAATTTGATGTTCTTGGTGAGTGCATGAACTTACTAATTTGGCTTACGGAAAATGAAATATCCGGACGAGTAACCATTAGATAGATCAATTTTCCAACAAGTCTTTGAAATTGATTTATGTCTTTTAAAGGTTCACCATATTCACTGTTTAATTTGCATTTGTTGTCAATTGGGGTAAAGACCGGTTTACATCCTAACTTACTGGTTTCTTTTAACAAATCAAGTGCATATTTTCTTTGGGAAATAAAAAGTCTTTTATCCGAAGTGACTACCTCTATTCCTAAAAAATATTTAAGGTATCCGAAGTGGCTACCTCAAATTTTTTTTTTTAGTTATTTTTTTAATTTTTTGGATTTGCTCTAAATTATTTCCAGTAATTATGATGTCATCTACATATACTAAAATGAGAGTTGTATTGATACCGTCACATTTAGTGAATAAAGAATGATCAGCATTACTAATTTTAAAATTACAATAAATTAAATAAGAGCTAAGCTTGCCATGCTCATGGAGATTGCTTCAATCCATAAATTGATTTATTAAGCCTACAAGCCAAGTTAGAATTGGTTTCCAATTTATGACCGGGTGGTAATGTCATATACACTTCTTCTTCAAGTGTTCCTTGAAGAAAGACATTCTTGACATTCATTTGGTAGAGGTCCCAACCATTGTTTACGGCAATAGAAAATAAAATTCTTACGGTATTCATTTTTGCCACCGGTGCAAAGGTTTCATTATAGTTTATGCCATAGGTTTGGGTAAATCCTTTAGCTACAAGTCTTGCCTTATACCTTTCTATGGTACCATCACTATTATATTTGATTTTATATACCCATTTACAACCAACCGGTTTTTTTATTTTTTCGAAGGGGAATAATTTTTCAAGTTTTATATTGTTCTAAGGCTTTTAGTTCTTTATTCATAGCCTTACACCAAATTGGACTCTTAATTGATTTTTGGTAATTTTTTGGTTCCAATTCTTTTTCAATATTAGTGAGAAACGTGTGGTATTCGGTTGAAATATTGTCGTATGAAACAAAATTTTCTATTGAATGTTGTACCGAATATGTCACATAATCTCTAAGTCTAGTTGATGGTTTTCGTTCTCTAGATGATCTTCTAACCGTTGAATTTTCTACTATTTCTTTTTCATTTGTGTCATTAATAATCTCATTTTCTTGATTATTATTATTCTCAACTTGATGATTATTTTTATGAATAAAATTTAAATCATCTAAGTAAGGCATTACTATATTATCATTTTGATTATTTGTGTATATTTGATGAATTGCTTCTTTTTCTTTGAAATATGGTTCATTTTCAAAGAATGTAACATTTCTAGAAAGATATATTTTTTTATTAATTGAATCATAGCATCTATAACCCTTTTTGTAAGATGAGTATCCTAAGAAAATAGTTTTTTGTGATACAAAATCAAGTTTGTCATTTCTTTTGATATGTACGAAATTTGTACAACCAAATACTCTTATATGGTCATAAGTGATTTTTTGTTGGTAAAGAATTTCTAATGGACTTTTGTTTTCTAAAATAACACTAGGTAATCTATTGATTAAATGAGTGGCACAAAGTACGGCATCCGACCAATAAATTTTAGGAATATTATTTTGAAATAATAAAGATCGTGTCATCTCTAATAAGTGTCTATTTTTTCTTTTCGATACTCCATTTTGTTCGGGAGTATTTATACAAGTTGTTTGGTGTATAATATTTTTTTTCTTTAAAGAGACTTGAAATTTTTTTATTTATAAATTCGGTTCCATTATCCGATCTAAATATTTTTAATTTTGCATTAAATTGTGTTTCTATGAGACATGAAAATTCATAAAAACAATCAAACAGTTCATCTTTAGGCACCGTATCCGTATCGGGTGCATATCGGATAACAGAACCCAAGTTAGTTACATATATAATAACAGAACCCAAGTTTTGTAATACAAGTATTGAATTAATAATATAATTAAAATAATAAAAATAATATATATAATAGCCGTATCGTATCCGTCATTTTTGAAAATTGCCGTATCGCCGTATCCGTATCGTATCCGATACGATACCCGTATCCGTATCCATGCAACATAGAAGTTTTGTTTGTTTTGCTAACTTGCAAATTTCACAATTAGTACAATTCAAAATTTTAAAATCTAAGATACTATTTAAAATCTTGTAGCAAGGATGCTCAAGTCTCTTATACCAAAGGTCAGAGTTAACGACTTTTGCGGAAGCACAAAAATTTATTTTGGAATTCCAAAGATAGTGTCCATTTTCAAGAAATCCTTCACCAATCTTGATGCCGGTTTCCCGGTCCAGAAATACAATGTTTTTACAAGAAAATATTGCATTACAATTTAATCTTGTGTTAATTTATTTATAGAAATTAAGTTTACGGGAAATGTTTTCAAATATAAAACATTTTTAATTTGTTTACTGCATCAATTAATTTCTCTTATGCCATTTATTTTTGCCCTTATACCGTTTGCAACCATGATATAATTATTACCATTGGTATGGTTGAGGTTTGACAATTGTTGTTTGTTATCAAACATGTGGTATGTTGCACCACTATCTATAATAATTTGATTATAAAAGAAATTTTTTGAGTTAGAGACAATACCACATGCACTGGAAGTGTTTTGGTTGCTTATCAGCGCAGAAAATTGTTGTAAAACTTGTTGCATTTGATCTCCAGTCCTTGATCCGCCCGCGCCAAAAACAGTGTCTGACCCGTTCCAAGGTGACCCGCTGATCAGAGTCAAAATAATGATGATTTACGTAGGGTTTTGGCTTAGGTTTTACATATTTTCTCACACTTATGTTTACTTTATTAGAGAAAAAGGCTACTGTCACCCTTCTTTATGTTTTATTGTAGAAAACAGGTTTTGGGACTATTTTACACCAACTGGAACTAGAATCGGGTCAATCGGATCAGCGACACTCATCGACTAAGTCCCTATTACGGCCAGTATTGACCAATACGGACCAGGCCTAGCACAGACCAGAAGATAGCGCTGGAAGCAGTTAAACCCTAACTGCCAAGGTCCTAATACGGACCGTATCACCTGATACGGCCCGTATCCGAAGGCATCTCTTGGGGAATAACTGCCGACAGCTGTTTCCAGATTGATTTCTTAGCCTCCAATCAACCTCTACACGTCCCTACAATCCTATATAAGACCCCTGGGTAGAAGAATAGATCATCTTTGTAATTAGGGTTAGATTTGATTAAAGTGAGAAGAGAGGAGTGCTTGTAACCATGCCGTTCCGCGGCTAAGTTCCCTTTCTTAGGGCTAGGCAGTAAACCTTGTTACTCTTGATGTTTTGATATATATATTTCTGTTGATTATGATTTCTTGTTGTTGTGCTAAAATGCTTTTGTGATTTATTATCTCTTCATCTAACTTCAATGATCTAGTTTGAGTCCGTTAGGGTAGTGACAGTACTTTAATGGTAAGAGAAACTATTTGTATGAGTTAGCCTCGTTGAGATCTATTAGGTTTATGTGAAGAAAACCTTAGTGGGGAAACCATAAACCAGACCAACAAAACGCGTACCAAATTCCATCACATGCGTAAAGTAAATCGCAGTGATCTATGTAGTAATTTGGGGTATTTGAGAGATCAGACATTTGCGTAAGGTAAATCGCAGTGTCCTATGTAGAATCTCGGTGAAAGATCTGTCATTCTTGCGTAACATAAATCGCAGTGACCTATGTGGTGTCTTTCATTAAAACAACAATAGGAAATCAGACGCAACAGGAATATATTGTCAAGGCGGATTGAGTGGCAATGGTGTGCCGAAACCCTAGGAATTCTCATCTCTATCTTTATTTTAATTACTTTTAATTGCTTCCTAATTTACATTGATCAACAAACATCTCTCAATTTTTAGATTTCGTCTAGCCTTTCGAAAGATTGTGATTCGATCGCTCAAAGCATTGAACCAATATTCCCTGTGGATCGACCTCGTATATACTACTCGATAGGATTGTGCGCTTGCAGTCCGAACCGATAGCATTTCTGAGTTTATAAATATTAAAAGAAACATTGCTTTTTTTTTTAGTGATCAAGCTTTTTGGCGCCGTTGCCGGGGAATAACGGTTCATTGTGCAAGGCCTCGCAAGACGCCCTTGCTTTGACCATTGAATCCAATTAATTAGAAACGCCTAGATTTCTTTTTATTTTCTTCATTTTTATTTTTCTTTTATTTTCAATTTCGTTTTTTATTTTATTTTTCTTTTATTTTCAATTTCGTTTTTTGTTTTATTTTTCTTTTTATTTTTAGTTTTAATTTAAATTTCAGATTTTCTTTTCTTTTTTAGGACACTGCACGCTGGCCGAATCATCCGTACGAAGATCCGAGAGGATTGCTAGTAGGAGGGGACAATTCGCTTCCGCATCACCGATAAGAACCAATCATAGTTCTTCATCCAGTAATTCTGAAGGCGAAGAAGACCCAGATTCGATCAACATGGATATTCCACCGATTAACAATGGAGTTCACGATGCAGCAAGACCCAAACTTCTAAGGGACTATTGCGTACCACGCGCGAATGATCCTAATTCTAGTATAAACCCGCCAACTGTTACAAACCGTAATTTTGAGATCAAACCTGCTCTCATAAATATGGTTTCACAACAGCAATTTGGAGGATTTCCACATGAAGATCCACATCTTCATTTGTCAATTTTCCTAGGGATATGCGAGACGATAAAGATCAACGGAGTTACCGATGAAGCAATCAGGCTAAGGCTATTTCAATTTTCATTAAAAGATAAAGCAAGAGCATGGTTGTTTTCCTTACCGGCCAATTCCATTCAAACTTGGGATCAATTGTTTAATGTGTTTATTGCAAAATATTTTCCACCATCTAAAACTTCAAGACTTAGAAAAGCAATTACTAATTTTGAACAAAGGGATGGTGAATCATTGTGTGAAGCATGGGATAGATACAAAGATATGTTAAGGTGTTGTCCACACCATGGTCTAGAAAGATGGTTGATTGTTGAAACTTTTTATAGTGGTCTAAACCCTACCGATAGGTTGTTTATTGATGCTTCTGCAGGAGGAGCAATCATGAACAAGGAACCTGACGAGGCTTACAACCTAATTGAAGAGATTGCAATTAACCAACACTACTGGATCCCTGAGCGCAAGAAGCCAACTCCAGCACCTGACATACACAAAGTAGATGAAATATCCATGCTAAGCGCAAAGATCGATGCTTTGCAACTAGCACTCAACAAGCAGACCAAGCAGCGAACGGTAGCAGCAGTCAATGCCGCAACAACATGTGGCTGTTGTGGAGGAGCGCATGAGATGACCGAATGTACGAACGTGACGGAAACTGAGGAAGAAACAGAGCAAGTAAACGCCATCGACAACAGCTTTCAACCTCAGCCCGCCTATAATTCGCACCATCCGAACAACCAAAACTATCCAAATCTCTCATACGCAAACAATCAAAGACCTGCTGCACCTCAACAGAACTACCAACCACAACCGAACTACCAACCGAGGCAGTGCAACCAACCACAGCAACCTAATATCACATCACTAATGGAGAGATTCCTAGAGAAGCAAGACGAGACAAACGCCGCAATCACGCAAACGGCCAAAACCTTAGTAAGCCATGTCAAGGACTTGGAGGGTCACATCTCCAAGATGGCAAAAGAACTCTCAAGCTTCACACACGAAAAAGGCAAATTTCTGGGCCAACCGGAAGAAAGTCCTAAAGAGAGTTGCAAAAACATCACACTAAGGAGCGGCACAGCTTACAAGGGACCTCCTATGCCCGATCTAACTTTCGATGAGATGCATGCAGAGCCATCACATTCCGAAGAGTATGAGCTGCAACCACCGGAGCCGCCCGTATTCGAACTGCAGACAGACCTTATTGAGGAGCAGAATGACACCGTAGGTGGGGACGAGCGACAAACCGAACCTGAATACATTTCACCACCACCCTACAAGCCACCTCTGCCATTCCCTCCAAGGCCAAGCAAGCATAAGATAGAGCCACAATTCGCGAGATTCATGGAGACACTCAAGCAACTACAAGTCACTATCCCCTTCACCGAGGCAATTGCAAGCATACCCTCGTATGCTAAGTTTCTGAAGGAGATCCTTTCAAATCGCAACAAACTCCAAGAATTCTCAACAATTCCGCTCAATCGGGAATGTAGTGCGCTCGTGCAAAGCAAATTTCCAGAAAAGTTGAAAGATCCGGGAAGCTTCTCGATACCATGCACAATTGGCACGATGAATTTTACGAGGGCTTTATGTGATCTGGGAGCAAGTGTGAGTCTAATGCCAAAGGCAGTGTTTGACAAATTAGAATGTGGAGAACTTTCACCGACACAAATTGCACTGCAACTGGCTGATCGATCAATTAGATATCCTGAAGGAGTGTTGCTGGATGTACCGATCAAAGTTGGAGACTTTTGGATACCTGGAGATTTTGTTGTGGTTGACATGGAAGAAGATGAACACATTCTGATCATCCTTGGAAGGCCATTCCTCGCTACATGCGGAGCAATGATTGATGTTAAGAATGAGAAAATTTCACTGAATGTCGGAAAAGACAAAGGCGGTCTATGACATAAACAGAGCTTTGAAATACCCTTCTGACATTGATCGTGTCTTCAATTTGGGTATCATGGATGAATTTGAAGAGGAAGAATATCCATATGATGAATTGGGAGAATCCATGGGTATGGAGGAACTGGACAACCTTTTTAGAGGGGAAGATGACGCTGACATTGATCGTGTCTTCAATTTGGGTATCATGGATGAATTTGAAGAGGAAGAATATCCATATGATGAATTGGGAGAATCCATGGGTATGGAGGAATTGGACAACCTTTTTAGAGGGGAAGATGATGAAATGCAACTCGAGCAATACACCACCGCTGAACCCGATGAAGCCTACGCTAAAACTTGCGCAAGTTGTGCCACTGTCATAACAAAAGAAGAGGAAGAATCCCCCAAATCTAAAATTCTGCAGTCCGTGTCGCTTAGCACGGTCAGTAGCAAAGTAAAGAAAAGGGATAAGACAACCTCTCATCCACAACTCGAGCTCAAACCTCTTCCATCCAACCTCCGTTACGAATTCCTGGGACCTAACCAAACCTACCCGGTGATTGTCAGTTCTCGACTCGATAATGTTCAATCCAACAAGCTAGTCAACATACTCAAGATGCACCGAAAGGCTATTGGCGACAAAATAGATGACATCAAAGGCCCTAGCCCGACCATCCCCATGTACCGCATCCTACTTGAAGATGAGACAATAGAGGAAACGCAAGAATTAGAAAAGAGTTGGCACACACAACTGCATGAAAACAAGCTTTCCGATCCTCTGTTGACTTCAATTTCTATCAAACCGGAAGAAACCAAAGTTCCAATCATAGAATCAAGGCCTCTTCCAACAGTTCTCAACATTATCACACCAAAAAGTTCTTGGGAGAACTACGATGCGGACCATGGTCGGAAGGTGAAGATAAAACAGTTCGTGGTTCATCTGGAATCTCAATGAAACAAGGGGTCGAGCTAATGACTTTAAACAAGCGCTTCTTGGGAGGCAACCCAAGGCCATTTTTATATTTTTCATAATATTTATTTCTAGTTTATTTAGGACCTTAACAGAGAAACAACTCATATCCACCTTTTTCCTATGATCAGGTGAACATATCAGAGGAAGGACTCGATCAAAGACACCTTGGAAGACAGAAAATACCCTCTGGTACGGTCCGTATCAATCAATATGGACCATATTAGTGGATACAGGGTGAAAGAAGCAGAGTAATAAGAGAGGTGGTGAATACGGCCCGTATTTCCCAATATGGTATGTATTCAAAGTAGTTAAGACTGAAGGCAGTTATCGGTATTACGCATAACAAATCGGATACGGACCGTATCACCCAATACGGTCCGAATGACAGCCAATTTGGAAAATGCGAACCCGTTAACGAAGAGACATTTGAAAACTCGCGAGAATCACATCTCATAACTGTTAAATCCTTTGTTTGAACTCCTAAAACTCTCTCTCTCCTCTATTCTCTCTCCCTCTATCTCCCCTCTTCCTTCCTTGCCGAGACCGAGCCCACCTCCTTGCCGCCGATCACCATCACCACCGCACTCATCACTGCCTCTCCTTGGAGCCGCCGCTGCCTTCCTCTCTGCACCATCCGATGCCCCTATAAGTGAATATGATCAACTCATCCAAGCTATGCAATGGATGAACCTGAATTTTTAAGATCTCGCCACACGCTCGCGAGAAACAGCCAGCGGATTAAGCAAAAGGTCGATCAAGTCCGCAACAGCATGGAGGAGATCCGGAGAAGTGTTGACGGGGGTAGGCGCGAGATCCAGTAAGCGCGCTACCTCAATCAACAGTGCTACCAGTTCGCCCTCGACTCCGGACTCCAGTACCAGCCACCGCTCTACGGACTTTTCGACCCATCATTCTACGAGGAGATCCAGCGACACCACCACCTCCACCACCTCAGGATTGAGGTGCAGTGAGTTGTATATTTTCCTCGGTCTTTTTACTCTACTATTTCCTTTATTTTTATCTCTCGAGCATTGGGGACAATGCTCAATTTTATTCGGGGGGTAGGGAAAGTAAATTGACCATGTATCTTTAAAAATTTTCGCAATTTAAATTCTTAGGTGCTAGTAGTTTTACTCAATTTTTGACTAGGGTTAGAGGCTTTACCGAAAATCCTAGAATGATTAGATTGAGCTTTTTAGCTAGCTTGCATTTTTAATTTTTAGGAGTAGATTAATCAAATAGGAATTGTTTTAAATTGAATTAGACTAAGGTTTAGACAATTGGCCATGATACCAAAAATTCGGAATTGTAAAAATTATTTGTAATCTCAAAATGAACAATTAATTGCTAACCATGAGAGTTGACCAAAATTGCAAACCCTAGAATTTTTATATTGAGTAATTTATTTTTGCAAAGTCTTTTAAATTTGATAGTGTTTTAGAATACCCATTTATTATAGATAGACCCCTAGCGAAACTATGCAATAATTTCCTGTATGAATGAATACTTGAAATTGTGTGTAATCATGGTGCTTGTGACACAAAAATATTTTATTTTATTTTCAAAAAAATACAAAAATACAAAAAAATCAAAAATGAGAAAAATCCAAAAAAAAAATAGAAAAATCAGAAAAAGAAAAAAATAGAATAAAAGATGGAGGATAAAAAGAGTACGGGTGCCTACGCAAGACTGGTTACCAATAGGCTCGAGAAAACCTCCCAAATTTAAATTCTTGTATATATTTAATTTTTCAAAAAATAGTCACAAGTACCAACACACTTAGTTGTCATACTTTGCTCCAATCAATTGGGAAGGAAAATCAAAATTTATATCATTAGAATTCCTATTGGTTGGAAGGGATCCATTTATAATCAAAGGGGAAATTAATACTCTCAATTTTAAGGATATTTGTGAATTAGATTGTTCGATAATAATTATTCTAGGGCAAGCATAATGAGGTCAATCATGGGGTGAATAAATTGTTCAAGGGAGAGGTCATGAATATTTTTAAAGTTCTAGATTTTTATTGTCATGCCAATTGTACCTAACCTAAGCCCTAATTTAATTTTTAAACAAGACCTTGAGATTGTATGGTTTAACCTAGACCGAATCTTTGACCAGCTGGGATGTCATTGCTTGAGGACAAGCAACAATTCAAGTTGGGAGGCGTGATCAGAGTCAAAATAATGATGATTTACGTAGGGTTTTGGCTTAGGTTTTATATATTTTCTCACACTTATGTTTACTTTATTAGAGAAAAAGGCTACTGTCACCCTTCTTTATGTTTTATTGTAGAAAACAGGTTTTGGGACTATTTTACACCAAATGGAGCTAGAATCGGATCAATCGGATCAGCGACGCTCATCGACTAAGTCCCTGTTACGGCCAGTATTGACCAATACGGACCAGGCCTAGCACAGACCAGAAGATAGCGCTGGAAGCAGTTAAACCCTAACTGCCAAGGTCCTAATACGGACCGTATCACCTGATACGGCCCGTATCCGAAGGCATCTCTTGGGGAATAACTGCCGACAGCTGTTTCCAGATTGATTTCTTAGCCTCCAATCAACCTCTACACGTCCCTACACTCCTATATAAGGCCCTTGGGCAGAAGAATAGATCATCTTTGTAATTAGGGTTAGATTTGATTAAAGTGAGAAGAGAGGAGTGCTTGTAACCATGCCGTTCTGCGGCTAAGTTCCCTTTCTTAGGGCTAGGCAGTAAACCTTGTTACTCTTGATGTTTTGATATATATATTTCTGTTGATTATGATTTCTTGTCGTTGTGCTAAAATGCTTTTGTGATTTATTATCTCTTCATCTAACTTCAATGATCTAGTTTGAGTCCGTTAGGGTAGTGACAGTACTTTAATGGTAAGAGAAACTATTTGTATGAGTTAGCCTCGTTGAGATCTATTAGGTTTATGTGAAGAAAACCTTAGTGGGGAAACCATAAACCAGACCAACAAAACGCGTACCAAATTCCATCACATGCGTAAAGTAAATCGCAGTGATCTATGTAGTAATTTGGGGTATTTGAGAGATCAGACATTTGCGTAAGGTAAATCGCAGTGTCCTATGTAGAATCTCGGTGAAAGATCTGTCATTCTCGCGTAACATAAATCACAGTGACCTATGTGGTGTCTTTCATTAAAACAACAATAGGAAATCAGACGCAATATGAATATATTGTCAAGGCGGATTGAGTGGCAATGGTGTGCCGAAACCCTAGGAATTCTCATCTCTATCTTTATTTTAATTACTTTTAATTGCTTCCTAATTTACATTGATCAACAAACATCTCTCAATTTTTAGATTTCGTCTAGCCTTTCGAAAGATTGTGATTCGATCGCTCAAAGCATTGAACCAATATTCCCTGTGGATCGATCTCGTATATACTACTCGATAGGATTGTGCGCTTGCAGTCCGAACCGATAGCATTTCCGAGTTTATAAATATTAAAAGAAACATTGCTCTCTTTTGAGTGATCACCCGCCAATGACATTTCTCTCTGACCTGCCCCAGGATGACCCGCCAGCGCTAGAAATGGAGAGTCCATTGGCGGTTTAGTTATTGGGTCCAAAATAGGAGCTATTGGGTCCGAAATTCTCCTTAATGGGTCCGAAATTCTGGTAATTGGATCCATTAGCCGAAAAATTGGAAGTGTGGCTTGTGTTATTGGGTCGGAACCCACTTCCAAACGAACCCACTAGCCCATTAAGCTCTTTCTCTTCACCAGAAGCAACATAACTTCTGTTTTTTTTGCTATTTTTCTCCCAATTTTGATTCTGGTCATTGCTTTTGAAGTTTTTGGTTTGAGATGGGGATAAAGATGCCAACACATATCCTGAGTGTGACCATTTTTTTACAGTGGTTACATTTCACATTTTTTGATTGATTTGGGTGATTTTGAAAGCTAGGGTTTTGATTAAAATTGGAATTTTTTACGGCTAATTGATCACTCAAAAGAGAGCAATGTTTCTTTTAATATTTATAAACTCGTAAATGCTATCGGTTCGGACTGCAAGCGCACAATCCTATCGAGTAGTATGTTCGAGGTCGATCCACAGGGAATATTGGTTCAATGCTTTGAGCGATCGAATCACAATCTTTCGAAAGGCTAGATGAAATCTGAAAATTGAGAGATGTTTGTTGATCAATGTAAATTAGGAAACAATTAAAAGTAATTAAAATAAAGATAGAGATGAGGATTCCTAGGGTTTCGGCACACCATTGCCACTCAATCCGCCTTGATAATATATTCCTGTTGCGTCTGATTTCCTGTTGTTGTTTTAATGAAAGACACCACATAGGTCACTGCGATTTATGTTACGCGAGAATGACAGATCTTTCACCGAGATTCTACATAGGACACTGCGATTTACCTTACGCAAATGTCTGATCTCTCAAATACCCCAAATTACTACATAGATCACTGCGATTTTCTTTACGCATGTGATGGAATTTGGTACGCGTTTTGTTGGTCTGGTTTATGGTTTCCCCGCTAAGGTTTTCTTCACATAAACCTAATAAATCTCAACGAGGCTAATTCATACAAATAGTTTCTCTTACCATTAAAGTACTGTCACTACCCTAACGGACTCAAACTAGATCATTGAAATTAGATGAAGAGATAATAAATCACAAAAGCATTTTAGCACAACAACAAGAAATCATAATCAACAGAAATATATATATCAAAACATCAAGAGTAACAAGGTTTACTGCCTAGCCCTAAGAATTGGAACTTAGCCGCGGAACGGCATGGTTACAAGCACTCCTCTCTTCTCACTTTAATCAAATCTAACCCTAATTACAAAGATGATCTATTCTTCTGCCCAGGGGTCTTATATAGGAGTGTAGGGACGTGTAGAGGTTGATTGGAGGCTAAGAAATCAATCTGGAAACAGCTGTCGGCAGTTATTCCCCAAGAGATGCCTTCGGATACGGGCCGTATTAGGTGATACGGTCCGTATTAGGACTTTGGCAGTTAGGGTTTAATGCCTCCAGCGCTATCTTCTGGTCTGTGCTAGGCCTGGTCTGTATTGGTCAATACTGGCCGTAACAGGGACTTAGTCGATGAGCGTCGCTGATCCGATTGACCCGATTCTAGCTCCATTTGGTGTAAAATAGTCCCAAAACCTGTTTTCTACAATAAAACATAAAGAAGGGTGACAGTAGCCTTTTTCTCTAATAAAGTAAACATAAGTGTAAGAAAATATGTAAAACCTAAGCCAAAACCCTACGTAAATCATCATTATTTTGACTCTGATCACTAATCCATGGGTCTCGTGTCCCTCATGGCTTACAATATGTTGACCATTCATGGCAAGTCTTCTACTTTCCTCTTGTTGGATTAAACTTTTAATTTGAGAATAAGAGGGAAGAGGTACCGTAGTTATGATTTGAGATCTTACGACTTCATAACTTGGGTTTAGACCCGCGAGGTACTGAAAAATATCATCCTCTTCAACTCGCCTTTGGAGTGTGGCCAGATCTGTTGTTATTGGCCGATAGGATCGAAGCTCATTTTGTTTTTTCTCAAGAGCACTAAGGTACTTCGTATGGCTTCTCGACCCTTGTTTTTCTTGTTGAATTTTCTGCATGAGTTGATAAATATGTGATAAATTATTTTGTTGACTATACATAGATTTTACCGCTTCCCATAAATCATGTGCTGTTTTGGCCATCATAAAGAGGTCGGATACAGCCGGCTCCATGGAGTTTAGTAGTAAGGTGATGATATGTTGTTTGTTGTTCTCCATTGTTTTGTTGCTGTTGTTTCTTCAGGAGTTAGCTTGTTTGGATCTTTGATTTCTGGTTTTTTATTTTCACTAGTAATGTATTATAACATCTCTCGACCACTCAGGGCCCTGGATGCTGCCCTTGCCCATGACACGTAATTTTTGCCATTGAGCAAAGTATTTGTTAGCTTCGAGAAGTTCGTTGCTTCTTTTTGAGCCATTTTTCTTTTGTTGAAATTTGTTACGGTTTTTTCAATTTTTCGGTCACAGAGTCTTTTGCTCTGATACCATGTTAATTTTTGTAAGAGAGAAAAGATGTAAGAAAACAACTTATTATTGCAATCTTATTTTTAGCTTTTACATATGTCTCTATTTATAAAAGAAAATAAAATCTAGCCGTTGTACTATTAATTACAACCACTAACCACTATTTCCTAAATTACATGAGACTATTCCCTACAACTAGCCGTTATTTTTAACATCAACTTAAATTGTTTCGTTTATGTGTGCATAACACAAAATTAAACAGATACAACAAATATTATGCATAAAAAAATTCTATCTGATGATCCTTCTATTTTTTTTGAACTTTTTATGTTTGTATTGCTGCTTGCAGCACTCATTTTTGAGTTATACAGCTAAATCCATGAAAAGTTTCTTCCATTATCATCATGCATTATGCATAGTCATCATTGTAGGCTCCTAATACATATTGGTAACTTTATTATCTTATAATTTGTGTCTACTTCGTCATTTGCTATATACATAGAAGATATACAAATTATCACCTAATTTCAAACTTTTTTTTTTTTTTGAAAATCCACCTAATTTCAAACTTGACTGAGTAGATTTAGCACATGGCACTATAGGATTGGTCAACGAATCCAAAACGAAAATTTTCCGAACGAGCCAAATAATTTCCCAAAATCTTAGTTCTACTACAGTAGTAGTAAAACATGCTAAAAAATGAGCATTTAGAAGTACAGACTATTTTTTATAACAAAGAGTACACAAATGTTATATAATCTGCAAATTTGTAATTTAATATTTAATGCTTGAATATTCTGCAAATAGGTAAGATGGATCAAGATTTAAGTTACAACAACCTTGCTTTGTTTGAAGCAAGAAGAAGATACACACCCACCAGTCAAGAATTTTCTGAAATCTACCTCACAGACTGTTAAAATTAGAGAAAACCCTCATCTAAAAGTTCAATAGTTAGCTTCAATGGAAGGATCTGATTGAATAAATATTTGAATCGGTAGAGCCTATTAGCCTAATCATACAACCCCTCTTCATGCCAAATATCAACCAAAAAATCGACCATCTCCTGAAAATAATAACAAATTGATTAGTCCCTCCAAAATGTACCTATACCAGCCTCATCGTAACGGTATGGAAAAAAAACGAATAAAAAAATGAAAAAAAAGGAGAAAATTAGCTGACATGCTGGGAAAAATGAAGTTTTTAAATAAATCCTTGAAAGTAATGAAGGTTTTAGCAAAGGAGCTTGAACCCAACAGAAAACTGCTGTTCAGGTCTGTACCAGTACAGAACTGGTACAAGAAGGCAGTACTGTAAAACCTAGAATAAAGGAGGTGGCCTTACAGTTAAAGGAATTGGCTGCGGGAACTGTTGGCTGCCTGAGAGGAGATCCTCATAAGTTGTGCACCAGCTGCGCGTTGAATCATTTTAGTACCGGTTATATAGGATTTTTAAAACTTATAGAGACTTATTGCAAAAAGATCACTATTAATCAGCAGATAAAATAAAAGAACAACTTTCCCTTTAATTTTAACAACCCCAACTATGTTTTGACCGAACTTCATACAGGGGTCAATTGAAGTACTCTTTTCTCAAAATCCAGTTTCTCCTATGTTTCTTTTGAAAGTCTTATGATTTGCTAAATCCTAATCACTTTGTTGAGGAGAAAATTTAAATAAATAATGCTATTATGCAATAGTAGCTAACATGATTTAGTTGGTTCAAAAGAAAATTATTCTAATATAAACTATAACATTCCACATAATTCCTTATCCATTTCAAGAAAATTGTACTTTCTAAATGCCACAATTATTGCTGTTTCCTGTTTAATAAGGATGAATTGTGGACATTTATCTGCAAAATTCCAATATTACTAACAAAACATTTGCAAAAATCAGAATGACCATTAATATTACTAACAAAACATTTACAACTGGTACAGTATACCAGCATGGTACATAAAATAAGGATGATTTAATGAATCTCCACAGAAGAACCTAAAAAAAAAAAGTCCAGCACAAATGAAAACACCCAGAAGTTCTAATTATATAGAAACATAGAAATACTGCATGTACTGGGGAGAGAGAGAGAGAGAGAGAGAGAGGAGAAAAGGGGAGGTAGCACAGTTGGCTAGGAGAAAAGTCCTAGGACTGTTGGTTACCCAAAGGTCAAGAGTTCAATTCTCCCTCACAACTTCGCAGGTGCGAAGGTTTTCAAAAAAAAAAAAACAGAGAGAGAGAGAGAGAGAGAGAGAGAGAGAGAAACCTAACCTTATAATGGGTTCAGGTGGTGGTCTTTTGGATTTCTTGGATGCATCTCCTACCCATTTTTTTCTCGTATCATGCCAAACTATAGCAGCTGGAAGTCAGAGGGAACAAGATATCAATTGAAGTATAACTCAATATCCATTTCAAAAATGACAACCAAGGAACAACGTAATGGAACCTTTTTGTTATTAAAAAGTGGTTCTCCTGAAACAATTACAGTATTACCCCTTGGAAAATCCTAAGCATCCTTTCTAATTTCTGTTGGCAAATGTTAGAAAATTATTCATAATAACATGAAAAGAAAACCTTGATTAACAAAATTTGTGCCATTTCCACTTTCTACTGCTACTGTTGCTTCTTTGGTGCTGATAGTGGGAATCGACGGGAGATTTGTATCAAGGGAGAGACATATAGCAACTTTATTTTCCATTTTTTCAAGATTTCATCAAGACCATTTGCTGACTTCCTCTTTCTCAGTAAAATTAATTTTCTTACGTCTTTTAATTATTTGCAGTATAGCAAATTCTCTGCATAAACCATAAGAAAAGAAATGTCAAAACCAAATAAAATGCATGATGCAGGCTAAGATTACATGCTTCTTTTATTATCTCTTAGTTTAGAGATCCTTAATTTTTGCATTTCCCATTATTTTGTTTTTTCATTTTCTTTTTTAGTTAGAATAACATCATTTTGGCTTCAATCTAACTCCTAGTTTCGCACAGAGAATTTGTTGACATCTTCATGGAAATCATATAGTTAAATTTTGTAGTCTTATATTTCCTTTGACTTAATTTTTATTCTTGTTATGTAGTTGAAGAGGACCTTTGTTTGTTTAAAATCCCTTAAAAAGAAGATCAGTGGTGTAAAAAACAAACAAGTAATAGTATTATTTAAGATAATTCTTATTATTGTAATTAACACAGTATTTAAGAGAAATGTTTTTTTCTTTTGCCGTCTCTAAAATCAGTATTTGTTAAGTTCATTGCTGTACCAGTCTATAGAGTCCATATCCTCTGAGGTAACAGAATATTCCTGTTTAGATTCGGACCGTCCGATCAGAATTCGGGCCAATCCAGCCCGAAGTAGAATGCACAGGGCCCTTTAATATTCGTGCAGATTCTGATCGGATGGTCTGAATCAAAACAGAAATATTCTGTTACCTTAGGTGATATGAATTCCCAGTCCATATGGTACATGACCTAATTACTGTGGTACATTATTGTTGAATGAAGTACCCAAAAGTGCCACAATTACTCGTCCAAAAAATAAAGCTGGATTTGCAATTCAAAATTGAACTTGAAATATCAGTCTCAATGCAAAGTTTGCTCCTTTCGTCGTCAGTTACCATAAAGCTACTGAACTAACAAAAATGGCGAATTTCTTTTTAAAGAAAATAATTGCACATTGCAATTTCACAGAAATCTCCTAGGATGGTGTTACATCTCCAGAAATTCCCAAATTTTCCTATAGTTTAGCTGGAATTAGGTTAATTCAAGAAATTGCTTTACTTAGGTATAGATTTGTTCCAAAAAAAAAAAAATTGCAAAACCCAAATTGGCCTCAAATCTGGTATAGAGCCATGGTTTGTACAGGAATTCAAAATTTGTTTTTCCCCGATTAAATAAACGACGAACCAACAAAATTGCACAGAGAGAAGAGGAAACTTACCTTCGATTACACGAGAAAGTGAGAGAGAGGAAAAAGAGAACACGAGCTAATTTTCCTCTTTTTGTAATACCAGCTAATTCAATGGGTGACAATTTAACTTGAAACCTGGATGCACCTGGAGCGTCCTGTAAAAAAATAACTCAACTTGAAACCGACTCAACAACTACAAGCCTCAAATATAGAAGAATTTTTATTTATAGAAATAATTAAAAATAATATATATTATTAGATAGATTGTATCCATATTTTGATTACATAGATAGGACCATTTTTTTTTTATTTTAGAGTATCCTAAACAAATTAAGATTGTAGGGCTGAATCATGGCTTGGAAAATCGGTCGTGTCACAATGGTATCGATCATATATGAGCCAATATTTATCTGAGTTTTTCGCCCAAGTAATTTTTTCATCAAAACTCGGTTGAACCGGGTTGAATCGGCCGAATTATCCTAGTTTTGGTCCGAGATAGTTCGAGTAATGGCGATTTCATCGCTTATTTTACGTTTTTTTCCCTGACAGTTGACAATTATTAATGCACAAAATGAAGACAAAGCAGTCAGAAGTTCTTTTATTATATATTTTTTTTATTTGACTAAAGATTTGCGAAGGAGATGCATAGTTGCATACAGCTGGAGAAGAATATTTGCATTAAGCTGGAGACAACATATTTGATTGTATTCAATTGTTTAATTTAGTTTTTTTTTGTTTGACTACAGGAACTAGACTGATTTTTAATTAATTAAGAGAGTAATCAAGAGGGTAATTAAATAATTTAACATTACTCATACTTTTTAGAAGCATGAGTCAACATTAAATGATTTCATTCTTTTATTTTTTGGAAGAAGATTTTGAATGATGTATGTGACCGTACTAGCCGACATTTTTATTAATATCCAAAGTTTAATACAAATTATTAATTATGCCCAGAATCGGACCCATTATCGAAAATACCCAAGCCGGCTTGGTACCTTTTTTTTTTTTTTTTTTTAGAGACACTATGAAGATCAAAATATTGAAATCTAACTCTGAAAATTTAAAATTTTTGTTTAAATTATTTGTTATATTACTTCTTTTGATGTATAATTAGCATATTTATACTAAAATACGATAGATTAATTGAAATTATGTTGAATAACACTAAATTATGTTAAATTACGTTAAATTACATTAAATTACGTTAAAATACGGTAAATTACGCTAAAATACGGTATGAATAGGGACGATATCTTCACTGAAAAGGGGAAAAACGACGATGAAACTTCAAACGGTCATAAAACGGCGCTCGAGTGTCCGATTTCAGCAAATGACCACTTTTCGGAAAGCTTGCGAAAATACGCATGCGTCCGTGCTCGCGATGCCGGATTCCAAAATTAAGAATCGCCAAAAAACTAAGGGAAGAGCCTCAAAACTTGAGTTGAAGTTTCCGATTAAAATTTTCGTTTCTATTATTCAATCCAAATAGTTCAGTAAATTAGTTACATAATGAACTTGTAGAATACCAATTTTTACTATTTTCGGAATTTTTTTACTATTTTTTATGATTCATGAAAGATGAGCAAAATCAGTCTACTATAGCGTAATTTTGTGTAGTTTAGCGTAATTTACCGTATTTCAGCATAATTAGCGAAGTTATTATAATTTTACGTAATTTAGTATAATTGAACATAATTTATTGTAATATAGTGTAATTCAACATAATTTCAAGTATTCTAGCGTATTTTAGTATAAATATGCTAATTATACATCAAAAGAAGTAGAAGGATCAAGTTACAACAACCATTTTTTCATTTTCAAAGTCCAAATCGTCGATCCAAACCGTTCAACATGATTATCTAAATAAAATGTGCTTGCAGATCAAATTTTACATTTTTTTGAACTTTTTTACTATTTATTAAGATGGGTACAAAATTCAATGGTCTGAATATGACTATTTTTTGTAAAATACTTAATAAATAGTAAAAAAATTCAAAAAAAATGTAAAATTTGATCTGGAAGCACAATTTATTGTGGAGATCATGTTGAACGGTTTGGATCGACGATTTGGACTTTGAAAATAAAAAAAAATGATTGTTGTAACTTGATCCCTACTCAAAGAAGTAATATAACAAATAATTTAAACAAATATTTCAAATTTTCAGAGTTAGATTTCAATATTTTGATCTTCATAGTGTCTCTCTCTCTAAAAAAAAAAAAAAAAAAAAAAAAGGTACCAAGCCGGCCATTTTCTGGCCGGCTTGGGTATTTTTCGATAATGAGTCCGATTCTGGGCATAATTAATAATTTGTATTAAACTTTGGATATTAATAAAAATGTCGGCCGTACTAGGCTAGTATAATAGTGTAGTAATTTGAGAGGATGTGTGATAGAAATAAAGAAAAAATTGTGTTGTTGTAGTTTGTTTTTTTCTTTCTTTTTTGTGATTTGACTTAAGTAAAAGTTATATGCATGTGATGACCAAAGTTGTTAACTTTTATATTGTATAATTTAGAGCCCAAAGATGATAAGTTTGTAGAGACAGGGAAGCAAAATTTTTGTTTATAGAAAGGACCAATTCAAAAATAATATAAACTATTAGATATATTGCATCCATATATCGATTCCATCGAAAGGACCAATTTTATTTTTTTAATTATTTGTTTTTGCATTTTTAGAGTATCCTATAATTAAAATTTGCCAGTAGGCAGTAGACTTGATCCTATCCGTCCATTTTTGTAGAAAAAAAAAGCTCCTTGTAAATTTTGCTTCTTTCCTCTCCTCCCAACGTCACAATTTTGCAGTAAAATGTTTCTTTTTTTACATCTCTTTAAGGTAGAAATTGGGTCCATAGACTTCACTGAGGAGGGGCATGATCTAGGAGAATTCCAGGCTGAAACTGAGATTACTGTGGGAGGGGTTGACATTGAGATTACACCTACCGCTGGTACAGAGGGAGGTAATGTGGGGGAGGTTCTCCCTACTCCAATTGTTGTAGTAGGAAATGCAGAGGAGGTAGTTCCTGACAATCCTCTATCTAATCCCAAGCCTCATGGAGAAGTTGCTAAAACAAGCTCCTCCAACAAGCACTACTGAGACTCTGGTGCTAGCAACCCCTGTTATTCCATCTGCACAAGGGGTGAGAACTCTTAGGAAAAAAGCTTATATTACTCTGGAAAACAAAGAGGAGCATGAGGCTAAAAGAAATTCACCGAGAATGAGGCTAAAAGAAATTCAAGATGGTGATAGCAACATCTTTACTAGAGCTACTAACAGAGTTGCCAAGGGCCAGGCTAGTGGACATGTTTAGTTATTGGTGTTCAAATTGTGGTTACTGTCACCGTGTTTTGTAATATGGGCTAGAGACTGATTTTATGGTCTTTTGTACAAGTTGGATGCAACAGGTGATCAGGGTAGAAATGACCCTGATTTACGTAGGGTTTTTTGGCTTAGATTTTGTCTAATTATCTCACATTTATGTTTTATAGCAGGAATCATGTTTTGGGACTATTTTACATCAAATGGAACAAGAATTGGGTCAATCGGAATAGCAGAACACTGGAACTAAGTCTCTGTTATGGTCTGTACTAGCCAGTACAAACCAGGAGCCCAATACGAACCAAGCAGGAAGGAATACACATTAAATCCCGGAGCGCCCAACTTCTGCACAGGGGCAATACGGTCTATACCAGCCAGTACGGTTGATGAAGCCAAAACATATAGCGAAAATCACTATCTTTTCTTTCGGAAAATGGAAAAAAATCGAATAGAAAGTAGCAATTTTCCCGATTTGTTTACCACAAACGTGTTTTTAGGTCTTTTTGGTAGGTTTTTGAGAAAGTTGCGTATTTAGGGCAAAAACAGAGCAAAAGTGTCGTATTTAGGCGATTTCTGAATAAGGCGTCAAAATAGGACATTACATGGAGCATGCAATACCTCACACGAAGTGCACAACATGCGAAATGACGAAAATACAAGAAAATCCGCTAAGTCAGGAAGCCCTGCATCCTCCTCTATGCCATATGCGGCATACTCTGAGGCTGCACGATCCGTGGACTATCCTAAAAATGGGCTTTCCATGATGGGCCTTCTAAAAAAATGCGAATTCATGATGGGCCTTCTAGAAGGACGCATTTTCTTAAGAGCCAAGCTATTTTTGGCTTCATCTATCCAATCATGGGTGGACCCCCCATCCTCCACTACTTCCACTACTCCACCTCTCATTTAGAAAGGCTATAAATACCCCTCTTGTAATAGGATTTAGTGTGCGTGTTTAATTGTGTCAAGTCTATAATTGTAGACTAGCAATCCGCATTATTAGGTTAGGTTAGGGAGTTACTTAGAAAGAGAATGATAACCATCAGAAGCCAAGCAAGAGAAGAAGGCGTCATCTAAGGAGGCAGAGGTTCTTCCATCTTCAATTGGGTTGTAATTTATGTTCTCCTTATTTTATTTCTTTTATTTTGCCATGGCTATGAGAAACTAAACTTCTCATCTCTAGAGTGAGGGTTGTACTTGAATTCTTAATTATATTTTAGTATATGTTTATGTTTTTTTTTATGTTATGGTTTGAGTTTTCCTTTGCACTTTAAATTCCTTTTTATTGTATCATTGCATACATAGTTTTGTCTACTATATGCCAATGATCTCCACAATAGGTGTTAAGTCGTTGCATCATTATGTGAGAAGGATAATGCATGTAAGTACTCCAAACACTTCGGCTAACGAAGCTTGGTAGCGATTCAAAGACTAGGGTTAGAACCCAGTGGGCTCCCTTGGTAGGATAACGAAAATTGTATTTTAAATAACATTAGAAAGCACTTAGATTAAGTAGGGTCTTTGGAATATTTCAACTACAGGGTAGTATAGGGAAATAATATAATTGTGTACCTAAAATACTTTAGTCTTGGTAGCCCAAAAGCCGATCGCAAGATCGGAAACCTTTCAAATCGCATAAACAAACACCCAGCACGCTCTGCGGGTAGTGACAGTGCCGCATGCGGGGTAGCTGTGGGGCAATCTAGGCTGCATGCGATAGTGACAGTGCTGCATGCGACGTAGAGAGACGTCAAAAATTGTACTCGCATGATTAAGAAGGACAGGAAACCTGAACCCTAGAGGCTCTCTATCTACTGTTTAACCTTTACCTTGAGCATTTATCACCACCACCTCAAACTTAAAAAAACCCTGATAACCTGTGAAAATTGTTTAAAATATAATACTCTATCATTGTGGATCGACACTCCAATCATACTACACGGTAGGATCATACGCTTGTGATCTGAACGTAAGTAAAAATTAGGGTTTATATATATTTAAAAGTAGTAGTACCATTTTGGTCCATCAACGGTCCGTATTGGAGGCATCATTTCATTGGATTTCGTGACAGCTGTATCTATATCAGGTTGTTTGACCTCCAATCATCTCCAGACGCTCCTAGAATCCTATAAAAGACTCATGGACAGATGAAGAAGACATCTTTGGAACCTTTTGGTTATTTCTTTAGATCTATGTTTATTTTCTTAAGTGAGAAGAGTGGAGTGCATAGAGATTAAGTAGGAGGGTGCTACTTGTATGTTTGTATCTTTCTCTTATTTCTTTATTGTAAACATGTCGTTCTGCGACTAAGTTAAAAATTTTAGAGCTTGACAGTAAACCTTGTTACTCATTATGTTTTGATATATATTATTTGATCATTGTTTAATTTTTTGTTGTTCGATTTTTTTGCACTTTATGTTCAATCTTACTTATTCGTTTGTTAGTCTAAACCTCTATGTAATGGCCACACTTGGAGAGATAGTCCCATTAGGCTAACTAAGTTAAGATAAGGAGAATAAAAATACTAGACTAGTGGAGGAGACCTTAGTCGGAGATACCATTAGTTGGACCAACAAAAGTATACATGAGAGTCTTGGCATTCGCAGACTAATGTTGCATTGTCTTACCTCACCATGAGGACACCCAATAGAACCAGAAAGTAGAGCGAAGAACCTAGTTAAGTAAAGTGATGAAGCCAAAATATATAGCGAAAATCACTATCTTTTCTTCCGAAAAATGGCTAAAAGCGAATGCAAAATAGTCATTTTCCCGGTTTATTTACCGCAAAAGTGTTTTTAGGTCTTTTTGGTAGGTTTTTGAGAAAGTTGCGTATTTAGACCAAAAACAAAGCAAAAGTGTCATATTTAGGCGATTTCCAAAGATAGCGTCAAAACAGGGCATCACATGGAGCATGCAACACCTCACACGAACTGCACAACCTGTGAAATGATGAAAAATACAGAAAATCTGCTAAGTCAGAAAGCCGTGCAGCCTCCCTCTATGCCGTATGCGGCATAACCCTAGGCCGCACATCCGTGGACTAAATCTGTGGACTGTTTCCTTTGGATCAGATCATCCACCGTTGATGCTATTTTCAGCAGAGGCCTTCTAAAAGGATGCGTTTGCTTCAGAACCAAGCTATCATAGCTATTTTTGGCTTAATCTATCCAAACTTGGGGTGCACTGCAAGTTCCACTACTCCATCTCTCATATTATAAAGGCTATAAATACCCCTCTTGTAATAGAATTTAGTGTGCGTGTTTAATTGTGTTAAGTCCATAGAATCGAGATTAGCAATCATCATTGCTAGGTTAGGTTAGAGAGTTATTTAGAGAGAAAAGGGTAGCCATCGGAAGCAAGCAGGAGAAGAAGACGTCATCTAAGGAGGTAGAGGTTCATCCATCTTCAATTGTATTGTAATTTATGTTCTCTTTATTTTATTCCTTTTATTTTGCCATGGCCATGAGAAGCTAAACTTCTCATCTCTATGGTGAGGGTTGTACTTGAATTCTAATTATGTTTTAGTATATGTTTTTGTTTTGTTTATGTTGATTTGAGTTTCTTTTATTATTTTGAATCCTTTTTATTATTAAGTAATTGCATACATAGTTTTGTCTACTATATGCCAATGACCCTCTACATACTAATAGGTGTAAAATAGTTGCATTATTGTGTAAGAAGGACAATGCATGTAAGTACTTCAAACACTTCGGCTAACGAGGCTTGGCAGCGGTTCAAAGACTAGGGTTAGAACCCAGTGGGAAACACTTAGATTAGATTAGGTAGGGTCTTTGAGATATTTCAACTACGGGGTAGTATAGGGAAATAATATAATTACGTACCTAAAATACTTTAGTCTTGGTAGCCCAAAAGCCAATCGCAAACTCAGAAAACCTTTCAAATTGCATAAGCAAAAACCCAGCAAGCCCTGCGGGTAGTGACAATTCCTCATGCGGGGTAGCTGTGGGACAATCTAGGCCGCATGCGACAGTGACAGTGCCGCAGTGACGTAGAGAGATGTCAAAACTTATACTTTGCCTAATTAAGAAGGGTAGAACCTGAACCCTAGATGCTCTTTATTTACTGTTTAACCTTAACCTTAGCACAATTAGCGCCACCCCATCAAACTTTTAAAAACACCCCGATAACCTAGACTAGTGAAAAGTGTTTGAAATCTAATACACTATCCATGTGGATCGACACCCCAATCATACTACACGGTAGGATCATGCACTTGTGATCTGAACGTAAGTAGAATTAGGATTTATAAATCTTTAAAAGTAGTAGTTCAACTTGGACTCATCATGAAGTCCGAAATCGTTGGGCTAATCACAGAACTCATTGCACCAATTAAGACAAGCTTTAGCCGAATCTCTTGATAGGTAGGGTGGTTGTGTCGATGTGAAAGCGGTAGTCACTAAATTGGATTAGAAACCTTCATACAACATCTGAAAACCAACATCAAATGAGACCATATCAAAATAGATTGAGTAGCAACGGTAAGTCAAAACTCTAGAAATTCACATCACTATCTTATTTATTTTATTTACCTTTAATTGCGCCAAATCTAAAGATCAAACCAACAACTCTTAAATTTCAGATTTTGTCTAGCCTTTTGAAATGTTGAGATTTAATTGTTCAAAAATCTAAACCATATTCCATGCAAATCGATATATATCGACACCCGATTATACTAAATAGGATATATTATACGCTTGTAATATGAATCGTACAGAAAACTGGGTTATAAATTTTATTAGCTGACATGATTTCGCCCATCAACAGGTACCAACTACTTAGCTAAAGAAGCATCTAAGTTGTAATGTGGGAGTTAAAACGTCTAATCTCATAATAACTAAGGTTAGGCACCCGCACTGGCTTGTAACTGGGCTTAGGGGTGATGACTTTAGTTTAACAATGATCTGGTTGTGAGGATGTAATTATAACCTTGTTTTGATGCAAAATGGGCTTCATGTCTTGTTTCCAAAATTTAAAGTATCTTAAACTGAGGTGGAACTAGAAAATTAGGATTGGACGAGTTGAATAAGTTTTTTTTTAGAACCTTGATAGAAGTTACCAAGAAGAGAAAATTAAATAACAATAAATGCTCTCATGCATATCCATGCACGTAGCTCACCCCTTATTTCCTCATTACAACCTACGAACCCCTCAACCTCATTCGATTAGCCTCATTCCCTTTGCAGTACTGCAGCCACAAATCCCATCCCTCATTTGTTCTCTGACAAACAATCTGACCGGTTGAATAAGTTATTGTAGTGTAATTTTGTCTTATAAGGAGGGCTAAGAGGTATAAATATCCTTAATTCTAATAAAAGAACATTTCTGTTATTTGCATTTGCACAACCCCTATCATTTTCCCCTTTCTTCACTCAAACCCGGGGCCAGGGTTCATACTCCCGTGACATCGATGTTACACAATCATGCTCGAAGTGGTAAAGAACAAAACTGTCAATTTTTAATTTACAGGGATGACTAGCCACCTCTATCTAATACATAGATTCGCCTCTGATTCGAAAATAATAAAAAAAATATTGGATTCTTTCGGGGAACTATGAATCGTACGGTACCATGCAACAAAAAATCTATATCTCTAAAGAAATAAAAAAAATTCCAGTTTGTTTGAGCCCTTTTAATTGTGGCTCATCTTTTCTCCTTCTCTTATCTGAGCTCTCTTGAAACTGAAAAAGTATCCAGTTGGTTCTAAAGTATCCAAATTGTTTTTTTTTTTTCTAATTATTTTAATATTTCATAAATGAACCAATTTTTTTTTGTATCGATGCCATCTTTCAAAAAAAAGTTGGGTTTTTGAACAATTTAACGGAATTATGCTGGCTGATGAGACCCATGTCTGTATGCTTGATGTCATGCAGTTTGAAATCAGAACCACCATCTTTTTCAATCTAAGTAGCTAATTTTTTGTAATTAGAAAAAAAGAAAATAAACCTTCTAAAAGTTTTTTTTTTTATGAGATCTAAATATTGATACAATTTATCTAATATTTTATAATAATTTATATAAATAAAAGATTGTGCAAATATAGTCTACTGACTACCAAGTACTGACCGCCAATTAGGTGGTTAGGCGGCTAATATGTTGACAACCTCGAAAAAAGATAGAATTTGATTAGTCTTCGGTGCGCCACACTGAATAGAACGTGTTCATATTAAGAACCCTATAAATATACCTGTACAGCAAAAATATCTAGTCTGCAAACAATATTAAAATAATGGAAGCTGATATGAGTACCCGCAGTTGAGTACCCGCATTATACCCGCACATAAACTATCATAACTGTTTTTGGGGACCGCACCTAAACTGTCATAACTGTTTTTGGGGACCTAAACTGTCAAAACTATAATTTTATTTTACAAGTATTAATAGTAACATTGTGAAGTATTTATACCTATACAAGACAAGTATTTATATCTATACAATGAACTACATATATGATATATGAATTGGGGACCATTACACTGTCAAAACTGGAGACCATTACTTTTACACGTTTTTCAAGGTGGTTTTTTTTTTCTCCGTTCAGTCTAACCAATTTTTGGGACGATCTATAAGGAATTTTGCAAATCTAAAACCACGAACGTGTTCCATTTTTTTTTTCTCTTTCAAATGAGATCCATGATGACATACTTTTACACGTTTTTCAAAGTATCAAATATTCAAATATGAAAAGTATTCATACAAAATAGAAAGTATTCATACCTAATATATCAAATATTCATATATAATTCATCAAGTATTTATACTTAAGATATCAAGTATTTAAAGAAAAAAACTGGACTCATCTTTTACACGTTTTTCAAGTATTCACATACAAAATGGAAAGTATTTATACCTAAATTATCAAGTATTCATATATAATTCATCAAGTATTTATACTTAAGATATCAAGTATTTAAAGAAAAAAACTGGACTCATCTTTTACACGTTTTTCAAGTATTCACATACAAAATGGAAAGTATTTATATCTACATTATCAAGTATTCATATATAATTCATCAAGTATTCATACCTAAGATATCAAGTATTTAAAAAAAAACTGGACACAATACCTACTCATCTTTTACACGTTTTTCAAGGTGGTTTTTTTTTTCTTCGTTCAATCTAACCAATTTTTGGGACGATCTATGAGAAATTTTGCAAATCTAAAACCACGAACGTGTTCTATTTTTTTTTCTCTTTCAAATGAGATCCATGATGACATACTTTTACACGTTTTTCAAAGTATCAAATATTCAAATATGAAAGTATTCATACCTAATATATCAAGTATTTATACCTAATATATCAAGTATTTATACTTAAGATATATAATTCATCAAGTATTTATACTTGAGATATCAAGTATTTACCGAAAAAAACTGGACTCATCTTTTACACGTTTTTCAAAGTGATTTAATGATTGACAAAGTTAGTTGGGAAAGGAATCAAGTGCGGGTATAATGCGGGTACTCAACTGCGGGTACCAAAATCTTTATTCTAAAATAATTCCACTCGCAATTAAATAGTGATAATCAGATTTGCACGTACTCCTAAATTAAAAATTATATTCTACTGTAAAGGTAATCAGTAACTTTTAATTAATTCTCGTCATTTTGCACAAAGACTTGCACATGCATAATTAAAAAAAATAGTTAACAAATTGATTCGAAGACTCGCGTTATTATGATCTGTTTAATTAATTATTTTATTATTTTTAAATAAGAAGTTAAAATATATTATAAAAATATAAAGGAAAAATTAGATATGATCTAAAAATATATAGATTATTTAATAGAATTTAAAAATATAATTTTTATACATGTTTGTATATTAAAAAAAGTCGTGCAAACGTTAGTGACATTTCAACCAATATAAAAGAGACAATAATACTATATCTTTATTGAATCAATCATTCAATGCATTGGATAGGTGATATTACTTTATCATATAATTTATAAATAAAGTAATTATATAAGAAAGAAGAGTAGGTCCGACTGACTTGAGTTCAATGGGTTTAATTACCGTTTAATCTATTGTAAGATGCGTACTATTTATTTTAAAATTCGTGCGCGTTTATTTCAATTTCATGTGCACAAATTTTGAAGTAGATCGGACGATATTGAAGCTCATTAGACTCAAAAGTAAATCCGATGTCTATCATACCTACTCTGGTCTCATTATATAAACTGTGAGTTTTATTGATCTAAGTTAGAAAATAAGAGTGATCAAGATCATATCAATCTATCGTGGGAAAATCAAGATTTCCTAGATTCATCTTCTTCTATTCCAAATGACCCATCCGTTTTTGGTTTTAAATTCTCTGAACTCAAAATTTGAGTTTAAATTCGGACAATTCGATTAGAATTCGAACAATTCGATCAAAATTCAAATAAATTAAACTTAAATTAAAATTTACAAAATTTATTTAATATTCATGCAGATTCTAATTATCTGTCAAGATCATATTCTCCAAATCTTCGTTAATTTCCTCTGCTTTTGATGATTCCGAGTCTTCTATGCAGCAGGTTCGAATTCATAATACCTGAGTTAACTAAAATTTTGAGTTTAGATCCAGACCGTCCAATCCTCTTTAGCACGAATATTAAAAGGCCATGTGCATTCCACCGCTGACCGGATTGGCCTGCATTCCAATCGGACGGTCTGGATATAAATGCCAAATTTGAGTTACTACAGAGGATCCCGTGTTACTGCGCAACGGTTCGCTCATCCATCATATCACATGGTGCTTCGATAGGTCCTCCAGCGTATCTCAATCTGATCCCTACACTGTGTAAAGACCCGATTTCTTCTCTTCTCTCACTGCTCCTGGGTCCCAATCTCAATCAGCTAACTATACGCGACTACGGTCTACGCCTACCCTGCCGACTTCGGCTTTTTTTTATTGATCTAGGTCTTATGTGGAGGCAGTCGCTCAATAATCCATGCAACTATTCATTCTCCTTTAGCTTCGTTACCCACTACACGATCTTCCAAACATGCTCTGTCTTTCCCTCACTTTACACAACAAAAGTCAAATAAATAATAAATCTCGTATTAATGTATGGTTTTTTTTTTTGTAACTCAAATAATAAGTTATTAAGATAATTGAAGGCTAAAATATTTAAGTTTCACTTAACACGATATTAAAGAAAGCTTGTAACTTTTTTTATTACTCAAAACATGAAGTTTTTCAAAACTCTTTGGTAAGTAAGGTTCTAATGCTTTTTTATTTTTTTTGGAAATGTAAGGTTTTATTGCTTCGAAGAAAATAATTGTAGCCAGCTCAAATTTCGAGGTGATTCTCAGCACAATAGATCATTAAAAATCAAGCGGTTATCTTTGTTTGTGTTTCTTTTTAGTATGATGTGTCAGCTTGTTGAGGTTCAAGATAATATGATATATAGAAAATTTAGATTAGTTGATCTCTTCCCAAGTATCCATCTACAACAGATGTAAAAAAAAAGTTAGATCTCCTCTCCTCTCTTGTACGTAATCTGACCCTCCTCAATTAACTTCTCCCTTCCCCATCCGCCTATCTGAAACTACCCAATCCATGTCCACCCCTCACCCCGCTCCCAACCGTATCTAACTTTGTCTATGGAGATCCTATACCCATACAGCGACACCATTGCCAACTCCATCAGTATTTTTGCTCTAAAAACACTCCATGCGGCTTCATGATGTATTTATTGTTATGAGTCCTTAGCACTCCTGCTCCACTAGTCTCCCGATAAAATTGACATTCGTGTTAATAGAAGGGTAGATTAAGAGCATGCAAAGCATCCTTGAATTAGAACGGTTGGGTACAGTTATCTACTTGTAACCAACCAGTGCTTAAATGAGGATGAGAAAAATAGTGCTAACTCATGAAAAAAAATCAAAATGAGAAAATCAAAAGCAACAAGAAAAAAGGTGAATATGCATGTATCAACACACGTAGTCCGCAAAATTTCTAACCTAAGTTTGATTCAAGCTTGGGGGAATATGAAAATTCCACATTTAAGATGGCATTTCTTTTAAATAAATTTGGGTAAACAAAGTTTATAAATTCTAGACCTTTAAGGAAATAAAAGTTAGAGTAATCGAATTGTGGGTTGAGTCATAATTATCCGAGGGTTAAACTTGAAATTTGGGAAGTTTGCATGAAGATTTTTTATTTTTGGCAAGATCATACAAATTTTTCACTTGAGAAACATACTTGATATAAGGTGTATCAAAGGGATCGAATATTAGCTCAAGTTAGATTTTGCTTGGGGACAAGCAAAGTTCAAGCTTGGAGGAATTTGATAGGTTTAATTTCTATATATGTTCGGTCTGGTTTTTATCACATAATAGCACCAAATATCATGTATTTTAGTATAATATAGGATTAAATACCCCTAGAATCAAGTTACTGCATTTGTCTATGTGAAATTCGCAGGAAAACAAGAAAAAGAAGCAAAGTGCGGACGCACTGGCCCAGAGTGCGGCCGCATTCGTCACTTAGAAGAAAATGCAAGCTTCAGAACAAATGTCCGAGCCGAATGCGGACGCACCAAAAATCGGTGTGAACGCATTTACAACTTAGCCAAATTTTCCGAGGAAATCCTGCAGCAGAGGAAAAGTCCGAGAGGAATGCGGACGGACCTAACCCGCACGGGACCCGCACTCCGGACTTAGAGAAATCCAGAATTCTGAGCAAAAGAAGAACAGAAAAGTCCGAGAGGAATGCGGACGCACTCAGCACTCAGAGAGCAAATCAGAGCACAAACCAAAACCCGTGCGGATGCACTTGGGCCGCATTCAGCCTGAAAACTACTATTTCGGAGGATTTTCTATTTTCGGCGCATCAGACCACGACCCAAAGGTGGGAAATAGAAGGTGGAAACGTGGGGAACACGTTGGGATAGATTTAGAATGATTCCCCACGTCCATATGCTCCAGATCTACTATAAAAGGAAGGAAATTTCTTCTCCATGAGGATCATCACCATTCTAAGAGAGAAATTCACGATAAAGAACATCAACCACATGAGCGAATCAAGAAGAAAGAAGTCGAATTCTCACAGCAAACGCAAGGAAGACTGAGGTTTTTGATTAGAGAATGGTGTATTCTATTTCTCTAGTTAGTTTCTCTTTGTCTTTACTTATTTTTGTACTTGAATTCATGATGAATACTTGCATCTCCATGAGAGGCTAGTTCTCTCTCTAGGGGTTTAAGTCATGTAGCATGAACTTGTTTAATTTTATCTTACTCGGATCTTAGTTTTTATTATGATTGTTTGATTTGATGTTAATTTATGTGATTGATTCGTTGTGATGTTCCATGATTTGTGCTTGAATTGTAGTTATCTCGCTTAGGTCTTTTAGACTCAAATTAGAATAGGATCATATAGGATAGTACAAATTGTGATCGCAAATACCTTAGGATTTGGATTAGAATGGACCAAATTTGACATCCAAACCGGAACTATAGGAATTAAGGTTAGGGTTTAGTGAAGGACTTAATCATGAAGTCAAATCCCTAATTATGACCCCTTGAATTGAATTGCATATTGGTATAAATGACTTAATCGTGAAGTACCAATATCTAGGATAGGATAGGCTAACATTAAGCTTCATGGTCTAGGTGATCTAGGTACGTTATTTAATCACGGATGTGACCCTGGGTAACATTTTAGGTTAGAAATCTTGTCAAATCGAACATGAATTTAAAGAAAACGAGTAGATAGAATTAGCAAGGGATTGTGGACCGAATACCTCTAGACTTCTCCAAACTTGATTTACAACCAACTCTCAATCGCTTTTTGTTATGAACTTTTAATTTACTTTAATTTTCCTTTAAAAACGAAATTACATAAAACCACCCTTTACTTTTATTGTTTAGTTTTAAGAGTAGTTTTCTTTATTAAAAATTGGTATTTCCCTATCTCCGTGTGGATCGATACCTAAATACTACAATCGATAGGTTGTGTGCTTGCAACTAACCTACTCATTGTGTACGAATGTTTATAAATATTAAAAGTCAAAAGAGTATAAAAACATCATACCTAAAATACTCAACATACCCCAAAACAGTCAATACCTCATATATACAAAATTGACTTTACGAAGGAATAGCTTACTGGGTTCTGGTAAATATTGATACAGATTAGGGACTGATTTGTAAATATTGATGAACCTGGTATTAAGCCATCAATTCCTACCAAACAAGGAATAACTTAAATTAAAGTATAATTTTAGGCAACAATCAAATATGAATAATTTAGACCGGTCTAAGTTAGAATAACTGATGGACCAAAATAGTACTACTAACTTTTAAATATTTATAAATCCTAATTTCTACTTACGTTCAGATCACAAGTGTATGATCCTACCGTGTAGTATAATTGGAGTGTCGATCCACAGGAATAGTGTATTAGATTATAAACAACTTTCACTAGTCTAGGTGCTTCAGGCGATTTTTAAAATATGATTTTTAGAACAAGGTTCAATACCCTAAAGGTTTGATGCGGTGGCGCTAATTGTGCTAATGTTAGAACTAAACAGTAAAATAGAGATTCTCTAGGGATCATGTGCTCTCCTTCTTAATTATGCAAAGTATAAATTTCGACGTTTCTCTACCCCGCATGCGGCACTGTCACTATCGCATGCAGCATAGATTGTCCCACAGTAACCCGCATGCGGCACTGTCACTACCCCACAGACGTACTGGGTTTTTGCTTATGCGATGTGAAAGGTTTTCCGATCTTGCGATCAGCTTTTTGTGTTATCAATTTTAAGTATCATAGGCATGCAATTATCTTTCTCACACAAACACAATTGATCATTTCCTATTCTACCCCACAATTAAATATTCCAAAGACCCTACCTAATCTAGGTGTTTCCTAATATAATCTAAATGTACAATTTACGCTATCCTGCCAAGGGAGCCCACTGGGTTCTAACCCTAGTCTTTGAATCGCTGCCAAGCCTCGTTAGCCGAAGTGCCTATAGTACTTACATGCATTATCCCACTCACACTGGGATGCAATGACTAAGCACCTATTGGTATGTGGAGAGTCATTGGCATATAGTAGATAGAACTATGTATGCAATAATTTAATAAAAAAGAATTTAAATAATAAAGTAAACTCAAATCAACATAAACAAAACATAAACTTATATTAAAATATAATTAAGAATTCGAGTACAACCCTCACCCTATAGATGAGAGATTTAACTTTTCATGGTCATAGCAAAATAAAAGAAAATAAAATAAAGAAAACATAAATTACAACCCAATTGAAGATGGATGAACCTCTGTCTCCTTAGATGACACCTTCTTCTCCTGCTTGGTTTTCGATGGCTACCCCTCTCTCTCTAAGTAACTCTTGAACCCAACCTAGCAATGAGAATTGTTAATCTCGATTCTATGGCTTAACACAATTAAACACGCACACTAAATTCTATTACAAAAGGGGTATTTATAGCCTTCCTAATATGAGAGATGGAGTAGTGGAAGTAGTGGAGGTAGTGCAAACTTGGAGTGCACTTCAAGTTCCAAGTTTGCTTAGATGAAGCCAAAAATAGCTATGAAAGCTTGCCGCTGAAGCAATCACGTCCTTTCAGAAGAATTCTACCAAAAATAGCATCAACAGTGGAGATTTGATTAGAATCAAAATAGTCCACGGATCGTGCGGCATATGACTATGCCGCATGCGGTATAGGAGAGGCCGCACGGCTTCCTCACTTAGCTGATTTTGTTGTAATTTTTTCATTTCGCATGTTGTGCACTTCATTGAGGTGTTGCATGCTCAATGCGATGCCCTGTTTTGGTGCAATCTTCAGAAATCGCCTAAATTCGACACTTTTGCTCTATTTTTTTTTGTCTAAATAAGCAACTTTCTCAAAAACCTGCCAAAAAGACCTAAAAATACGTTTGTGGTAAATAAATTGTAAAAATGACTACTTTGCATTCGCTTTTCGCCATTTTTCGGAAGAAATGATATGAATTTTCACTATATGTTTTGGCTTCATCAATAACTAACTTAAATCTCATTAGCTTTAGTCCACAACCAAACACCACCTTTTACAAGTATAATACTCACATTTTAGTACACAACGCATAATCATTAATTAACAATATGTACATATAAATTTTGTTTTTAGAATAAAGTTTTCGTTAATATAGTTTTTTCAAAATATATTTTGTAAAAATGAATGAGGGAGTGTTCAAATGTCTTATTGTGCCTCATAATTTTTTATCTCTATTTTCAAAATCCAAACAGACTCGAACCGCTCAATATGATTATATATTAAAATATACTTGGAGACAAAATTTTACTATCTTTTTACATAAGTAAAAAATCACTGTTTTGGAAGTAAAAAATTTCAAAAAAAATTATTAAATCTGATCTCTAAATATATTTTAATATGAAGATCACATTAAGAGGCTCGGATTAATTGTTTGGATTTTAAAAATGAAAATAAAAAATATAAAGTATGAATGTACGATGAAGTATATATGAAAGACAACATTTTAACTCTCCTAAAAAAATGCTTCATCCTACTTATTTTTTATCTTTCCATAAAAAAAATGTTCATCTTAACTAGACTTGTATGATGTAACTAATTAAATCGAGCATCATTCAGTCTTAAAATTGTCTCTACAAAATGTATGTCAGAGCCGCCCATTTCATTCTTGTGGGCCCCACCGGGAAGTCATCACGGTGCAATAGCAAGTTAATTAGCAATAATATAATCCAATTTTTGATTGAGATTTGCGGTTGGCATGTCCCATTCTGTACAATCTCTTCATTTTTTGTTGACCCTTAATTTCATGTGTGGATTACAAGTATAACATGTGAATCTTTCTGTACGTACAACTCGTGAAACAGCATTTGTATTTTGTAAATTAATTCCATATAAACCAACATGCAACACATATAAGAGCCTCTAAAGATATTAAATTTGAAGTAAGACCCTAAAAATTGAAAATATTAATATTATTCCAATAAGAGAGCATAAAGACAACAGATATAAGAGCCTCTAAAGATATTAAATTTGAAGTAAGACCCTAAAAATTGAAAATATTATAATTATATTCCAATAAGAGAGCATAGAGAGAGATGGTCAGTATTCTATTTGAATAATGAAAACACAATTAATTAATCCTCTAAAATCCCTATGCCAGAGATTATTTTTGGTCAAAATTATGCCCTTTAATGTCCAATCAAATAAAACTTCAAATCTTTAAACGAATCTCATGTCCCATAGTCTCTTGAAGAGATACAACAATACATCTAAAATTATATATATATATATATATATATATATATATATATATATATATATATATATATAGAGATTGGCTAATGTAATAACGTTAGAACTTCGGCCGAAGTTCTAACGGGTCGTTTTTGTAATTTCAAAATCCAAACAACCCATCCGAACCGTTCAACATGTTCTCTATATTGAAATGTGCTTGGAGACCAAATTTTACATTTTTTGGAATTTTTTTGCTATTTATTAAGCCACTTTGAAAATTCTGATCCGGTGGTCCAGAAAATTTTGCTGTTTTTTACTATTCACAGCAGATCTGCGATTTTCAAAGTGGCTTAATAAATAGTAAAAAAATTCCAAAAAATGTAAAATTTGGTCTCCAAGCACATTTCAATATTTAGAAAAAGTTGAACGGTTCGGATCGGTTGTTTGGATTTTAAAAACGCAAAAACGACTCGTTAGAACTTCGGCCGAAGTTCTAACGTTATTACATTAGTCAGTCTCTATATATATATATATAGAATTGAGCTATGCTACTCCATGGAGTAAAACGCTTTGGTGCTCCACGCCGCTATATTTTTATTTTGAAAGTTCACACGACCGATCCAAACCGTTCAACATGTTCTCCATATTGAAATGTGCTTGGAGACCAAATTTTACATTTTTTGGAATTTTTTTACTATTTATTAAGCCACTTTGAAAATCGCTGATCCGGTGGTCCAGAAAATTTTACTGTTTTGCACTGTTCACAGTGGATCTGCGATTTTCAAAGTGGCTTAATAAATAGTAAAAAAATTCCAAAAAATGTAAAATTTGGTCTCCAAGCACATTTCAATATGGAGAACATGTTGAACGGTTCAGATCGGTCGTTTGGACTTTCAAAATAAAAATACGGCGTGAAGTACAAACGCGTTTTACTCCATGGAGTAGCATAGCTCATCTCTATATATATATATATATATATATATATAGAGAGAGAGAGAGAGAGTAGAACTAGGGTGCTCTCGAGTTCACCAAGCCCTTGGTGAACTCAAGTCCAAAACTCATCGATCGGCTTCAAACGACGAATCCGACCGTTGAAACCCGTCTACCTTACGAGTGATGCGTCTACATGCAAAAATTTTAAATTTTGAAATTAATTTTGCATAGAGTCAAGTGGTCAAAATTAGAAGGTTAATAAATTAATTTTAATGCATTCATTTTTTGACGTTTTTTGACCACTTGACTCTATGCAAAATTAATTTCAAAATTTAAATTTTTTGCATGTAGACGCATCACTCGTAAGGTAGACGGGTTTCAACGGTCGGATTCGTCGTTTGAAGCCGATCCGATGAGTTTTGGACTTGAGTTCACCAAGGGCTTGGTGAACTCGAGAGCACCCTAGTTCTACTCTATATATATATATATATATATATGAGTGAGGCTATGGTGCTATGCATAGCACCAATGGCTAGTGTACTACGGCTCAATATGGTACTTTTTAAAATCCTAACGGTCGATCCAAACCGTTCAATGTGATATCCATATGAATATGTACTTGCAAACTAAATTTTATATTTTTTGATTTTTTTTACTATTTTTTTAGATAGGTAGAAAAATCAGTGTTTTCTGAAAATTCTGGACCATCAAAATTCTACCTATCTAAAAAAATAGTAAAAAAATTCGAAAAAATATAAAATTTAGTTTGCAAGTACATATTCATATGGTTATCACATTGAACGGTTCGGATCGACCGTTAGAATTTTAAAAAGTACCATATTGAGCCGTAGTACACTAGGCATTGGTGCTATGCATAGCACCATAGCCTCACTCTATATATATAGAATCTGGCTAATATGCTATGCATAGCATAGAGGGCTTCCATGCTACGGCTCAATATTTGAATTTTCAAAATCAAAACGGTCGATCCGAACCGTTCAACATGATCTCCATATGAATATGTACTTGCAAACCAAATTTTACATTTTTTAGAATTTTTTTTTCTATTTATTAAGCCACTTTAAAAATTGCTGATCCAATGGTCCAGAAGATTTTACTGTTGTGTACAAATTAGTGTTTTTTCAAAGTGACTTAATAAATAGTAAAAAAATTCTAAAAAATGTAAAATTTGGTTTGCAAGTACATATTCATATGGAGATCATGTTGAACGGTTCGGATCGACCGTTTTGATTTTGAAAACTCAAATATTGAGCCGTAGCACGGAGGCCTCTATGCTACGCATAGCACCGTAGACACTTCATATATATATATATATATGAGATAGACTATGGTGAGTTGTGAAGTAAAACGTCATTTTACTTCACGCCATATTTTCATTTTGAAAATCCAAACAACCGATCCGAACTGCTCAACATGTTCTCTATATTGAGATGTGCTTGGAGACTAAATTTTACATTTTTTTGAATTTTTCTACTATTTATTAAGCCACTTTGAAAATCGCTGATCCGGTGGTCCAGAATTTTTTACTGTTTTTTTACTGTTCACAGTGGATCAGCGATTTCAAAGTAGCTTAATAAATAGTAAAAAAATTCCAAAAAATATAAAATTTAGTCTCCAAGCACATTTCAATATTTAAAACATGTTGAACGATTCAGATCGGTTGTTTGGATTTTCAAAATGAAAATATGGCGTGAAGTAAAACGTTGTTTTACTTCACAACTCACCATAGTCTATATATATATATATATATATATATATATATATATATATATAGGGATTGGCTACTCTACTTATATAAGCATATGAAGGCATATGCTTGAATGTCATTTTTGTGTTTTGAAAGTTCAATAGTTGATGTGAAGCGCTCGACATGTTCTCCATATTATAATGTACTTGGAGACCAAATTTTACATTTTTTTAGAATATTTCAAAATAGTGTTTTAATATTATAAAAAAAATTCAAAAAATGTAATATTTGGTCTCCAAGCACATTATAATATAGAGAACATGTTGAACGCTTCAGATCGACTATTTGAACATTTAAAACACAAAAATGACTTATAAGCATATATATATATAAGTAAAGTAGCCAACCCCTATATGAGGAGGGTTCCAATGCCTCATATTTTTCATACCTCATCTACCTCATACGTTATATCTTTGTTTTCAAAGTTCAAATTGTCGATCCGAACCGTTCAACATGATACCCATACTAAAATATGCTTGGGGATGAAATTTTATATTTTTTGGAAATTTTTTACTATTTTTTAAGATGGGTACAAAATCACTGTTTTTGGACCGTTTAAAAAACAGTGATTTTCTACCCATCTTAAAAAATAGCAAAAAATTTCCAAAAATTATAAAATTTCATCCCAAACCATATTTTAGTATGGATATCATGGTGAACGGTTCGGATCGACAATTTAGATTTTGAAAACGAAAATATAGAATATGAGGTATGATGAGGCATGAAAGGCATGAGGCATTGGAACCCTCCTCCCCCTATATATATATAGAGAGAGATAGAGAGAGAGAGAGAGAGAGAGATGGGCTATTGTGCTTTGCAAAGTAAAACCCCCCTTTACTTCGGGCCATATTTTCATTTTGAAAATCCAAACAACCGATCCGAACCGTTCAACATGTTCTAAATATTGAAATGTGCTTGGAGACAAAATTTTACATTTTTTGGAATTTTTTTACTATTTATTAAGCCACTTTGAAAATCGCTGATCCACTATGAACAGTAAAAAAACAGTAAAATTTTCTGGACCACCGGGTCAGCGATTTTCAAAATGGCTTAATAAATAGTAAAAAAAATCCAAAAAATGTAAACTTTAGTCTCCAAGCACATTTCAATATTTAGAATATGTTGAACGGTTCGGATCGGTTGTTTGGATTTTCAAAAATAAAAATATGGCCCGAAGTAAAGAGGGGGTTTTACTTTGCAAAGCACAATACCCATCTCATATATATATATAGGAAATTGCCAATATGTTATGCATAGCATAGAGGGCCTTCGTGCTACAGCTCAATATTTGAGTTTTCAAAATCCTAACAGTCGATCCGAACCATTCAACATGATCTCCATATAAATATGTACTTGCAAACCAAATTTTACATTTTTTGGAATTTTTTTACTATTTTTTTAGATAGGTAGAAAATCACTTGATCTGAAAATTCTGTACCATTCAGATCAAGTGATTTTCTACCTATCTAAAAAAATAGTAAAAAATTCTAAAAAAATGTAAAATTTGGTTTGCAAGTACATATTCATATGGAGATCATGTTGAACGGTTCGGATCGACCGTTAGAATTTTGAAAACTCAAATATTGAGCCGTAGCACGGAGGCCCTCTATGCTATGCATAGCACCGTATATATATAGAGTGAGGCTACGGTGCTATGCATAGCACAGATTGGGTCCGTGCTACGGCTCAAAATTTGACTTTTCAAAATTCTAACGGTCGATCCGAACCGTTCAACATGATTATAAAATGAATATGTACTTGCAAACCAAATTTTACATTTTTTCGAATTTTTCTACTATTTTTTTAGATAGGCTGTTTTTGGATGGTCCAGAATGTTCAGATCAAGTGATTTTCGAAAAAATAGTAAAAAAATTCAAAAACATGTAAAATTTAGTTTGCAAGTACATATTCATTTTATAATCACGTTGAACGGTTCGGATCGACCGTTAGAATTTTGAAAAGTCAAATTTTGAGCCGTAGCATGGACCCAAACGGTGCTATGCATAGCACCGTAGCCTCACTCATATATAGATATATGAGTAGAACTAGGGTGAGCTGTGCTCACCAACGGATTTGGTGAGCACACCTCCAAAAAATGCATTTCCAAAGTTCAAATAGTCGATTCGAACCTTCCAACGTGTTCTTCATATTAATATGTGCTTGGAGACCAAATTTTACATTTTTTGGAAATTTTTTACTATTTTTTTAGAATTTTTTAAAATCAGTGTTTTTTGAATTTTTTTTTTTATTTAATGAAAAGCTGATGATTTTAAAAAATTCTAAAAAAATAGTAAAAAATTTCAAAAAAATGTAAAATTTGGTCTCCAAGCACATATTAATATGAAGAACACGTTGGAAGGTTCGAATCGACTATTTGAACTTTGGAAATGCGTTTTTTGGAGGTGTGCTCACCAAATCCGTTGGTGAGCACAGCTCACCCTAGTTCTACTCTAGATATATATATATATATATATATATATATATAGTTTGGCTTAGATCAAAGACAACTAGAAGTACACGAAAAACAATTAGTAGAAGTTGAAAGATAACCCGAAGAAGATGAAAAACAACTAGTATAAAATGAAAGACAACCAGAGAAGATAAAAGATAACCAGTATAACATGAAAGATAACTAGAATAAGATGAAAAGACATAAGTGGAAGATGAGAAACAACTAGCAGAGCACGAAAGACAACTAATAAAAGATGGAAGACAACTAGTAGAAGATGAAAAACAACTAGTAGAAGATGAAAGACAACCATAAGCAGATGAAAGACAAACTAGTATAAGATGAAAGAACAATAGTAGAAGATGAAAGACAACACAAAAAACAACCAGAAGAAGATGGAAGACAGCTAAAAGAACATGAAAACCAACTAGTAGAATATAAAAGGCAACTAGAAGAATATGAAAAACAACCAGGAGAACACGAAAGACAACTATAACAAGTTGAAAGACAACCATTAGAAGATTAAAGACAACCAATACAAGATGAAAGATAACTAGAAGAAGATGAAAAAAACACAGTAGAAGATGAAAGTCAACTAGTAGAAAACGAAAGATAACCAGTAGTAGATGAAAGACAACTAGCACAAGTTGGAAAACATCAAGTAATGATGATAGACAACTAGAAGAAGATGAAAAACAATTAGTAAAAGATGAAAGACAACTATTACAATATGAAAAACAACCAATATAAGATTAAAGACAATTAGAAGAAGATGAAAGACAACTAGAAGAAGTTGAAAAACAATCTATATATACAAGATTAAAGAAAACTTGAAGAAGACGAAAAACAACTAGTAGAACACGAATGACAACCAGTACAAGATGAAAGACAACTAGAAGAATTTGAAAAACAACTAGTACAAGATGAAAGACAACTAGAAGAAAACGAAAAACAACTAGTACAAGATGAAAGATAATCAGACGAGGATGAAAAACAACTAGTATAAAATGAAAGACAAATAGAAGAAGATGAAAGACAACCAATATAAGACAAAAGATAACTAGAAGAGGATGACAACCAGTAGAAAATGAAAAACAACTAGAAGAAGATGAAAAACAACTACTATAAAATGAAAGACAACCAGTATAAGACGAAAGATAACTAGAAGATGATGAAAGACAACCAGTAGAACATGAAAGACAACTAGAAGTAGATGAAAGACAACTAGAAGAACATGAAAGACAACTAGAAGAAGATGGAAAACAACTACTAGAAGATGAAAGACAATCAGAAGAAGATAAAAAAGTACTAGTAGAAGATGAAAGACAACCAGAAGAAAATGAAAGACAAATTGTAAATGATGAAATATAATTATAAGAAGATGAAATATGCTCAGAGTCAAAATAATAATAATTTACGTAGGGTTTTGGTTTAGGTTTTGCATATTTTCTCACACTTATGTTTAATTAATTAGAGAAAAAGGCTACTGTCACCCTTATGTTTTATTACAGAAAACAGGTTTTGGTACTATTTTACACCAAATGGAGCAAGAATCGGGTCAATCGGATCAGCGACGCTTATCGACGAAGTCTCTGTTACTGTCCATATTGCCTAATACTGACCAAGCCTAGCACAGACCAGGAGATAGTGTGATACGCATTAAAACCCTCAGCGACAAGGTCTCAATACGGACCGTATCACCTGATACGGACCGTAACCAAGGCGCCTCTTGGGAATTAACTGTCGACAGCTGTATCCAGATCAGTTTCTTAGCCCCTACTCAATCTCCAAACGTCCCTCCACTCCTATATAAGGCCCCTGGGCAGAAGAATAACTTATCTTTGTAATTAGGGTTAGATTTGATTAAAGAGAGAAGAGATGAGTGCTTGTAATAATGCCGTTCCGCTGCTAAGTTCCTTTTCTTAGGGCTAGGCAGTAAACCTTGTTACTCTTGATGTCTTGATATATATATTTTCTGTTGATTGTGATTTCTTGTTGTTGAATCGAAATACTTTTGTGATTTACTATCTCTTCATCTAACTTCGATGATCTAGTTTAAGCCGTTAGGGTAGTGACAGTGCTTTAATGGTAAGAAAAACTATTTGTACGAATTAGCCTCGTTGAGATCTATTAGGTTTATGTGAAGAAAACCTTAGCGGGGAAACCATAAACCAGAACAACAAAACGCGAACCAAGTTCCATCATTTGCGTAAGGAAACTCGCAGTGTTCTGTGTAGTAACTTGTGTATTTAAGAGATCAGTCATTTGCGTAAGATAACTCGCAGTGTCCTATGTAGAATCTCGATGAAAGATCTGTCATTCTTGCGTAACATAACTCCAAGTGACCTATGTGGTGTCTTTCATAAAACAACAACAGGAAATCAGACCCGGCAGGAATATATTGTCAAAGCGGATTGAGTGGCAATGGTGTGCCGAAACCCTAGAAATTCTCATCTCTATCTTTATTTTAATTACTTTTAATTGCTTCCTAATTTACATTGATCACAACAACAACTCTCAATTTTCAGATTTCGTCTAGCCTTTCGAAAGATTGTGATTCGATCGCTCAAGACTCTGAACTAATATCCCTGTGGATCGACCTCGAATATACTACTCGATAGGATTGTGCGCTTGCAGTCCGAACCGATAGCATTTCTGAGTTTATAAATATTAAAAGAAACATCGCTCTCTTTTGAGTGATCAAGCTTTTTGGCGCCGTTGCCGGGGAATAACGGTTCATTGTGCAAGGCCTCGCGAGACGCCCTTGCTTTGACCATTGAATCCAATTAATTAGAGACGCCTAGATTTCTTTTTATTTTCAATTTTGTTTTTATTTTTATTTTCTTTTTATTTTCAGTCTTTAGTTTAGTTTTCAGATTTTCTTTTCTTTTTAGGACACTGCACGCTGGCTGAATCATCCGTACGAAGATCCCTAAGGATTGCAAGTAGGAGAGGACAATTCGCTTCCACATCACCGATAAGGACCAATCATAGTCCTTCCTCGAGTAATTCTGAAAGCGTAGAAGACTCAGATTCGATCAACATGAATATCCCACCGAACGAACCGGTTCCACCTTTCAACAATGGAAGACAAGAAGGCAATGGTGATAATGGAGTTCACGATGCAGCAAGACCTAAACTCTACAAGACTATTGCGTACCGCGCATGAATGATCCTAATTCTAGCATAAACCCACCAACTGTTACGAACCGTAATATTGAGATCAAACCTGCTCTCATAAATATGGTTTCGCAACAGCAATTTGGAGGATTTCCAAATGAAGATCCACATTTCATTTGTCAATTTTCCTTGGGATAGGCGAGACGATAAAGATCAACGGAGTTACCGATGAAGTAATCAGGCTAAGGCTATTTCAATTCTCATTAAAAGATAAAGCAAGAGCATGGTTGTTTTCCCTACCGGCCAATTCCATTCAAACTTAGGACCAATTGTTTAATGTGTTTATTGCAAAATATTTTCCACCATCTAAAACTTCAAGGTTTAGAAATGCAATTACTAATTTTGAACAAAGGGATGGTGAAACGTTGTGTGAAGCATGGGATAGATACAAGGATATGTTAAGGTGTTGTCCACACATGGTCTAGAAAGATGGCTGATTGTCCAAACTTTTTATAATGGTCTAAATCCTACCAATATGTTGTCTATTGATGCTTCCGCAAGATGAGCAATCATGAACAAGGAACCTGACGAGGCTTACAACCTAATTGAAGAGATTGCAATCAACCAACACTATTGGATCCCTGAGCGAAGAAGCCAACTCCAACACCTGGCATGCACCGAGTAGATGATATATCCATGTTGAGCACAAAGATTGATGCTTTGCAAATGGCACTCAACAAGCAAACCAAGCAGCGAACGGTAGTAGCAGTCAATGCCGCAACAGCATGTGGCTATTGTGGAGGAGCGCATGAGTCGACAACAGCTTTCGACCTCAGCCCGCCTACAATTCATACCATTCGAACAACCGAAACCATCCAAATCTCTCATACGCAAACAATCAAAGGCCTGCTGCACCTCAACAGAATTATCAACCACAACCCAATTATCAACCAAGATACAACAATCCCCAACCGAACTACCAGCCGAGGCAGTACAACCAACCACAACAACCTGACATCACATCACTAATGGAGAGATTCCTAGAGAAGCAAGACAAGGCTAACGCCGAAATCACACAAAAAATCGAATTCTTAACAAACCACAACAAAGACTTAGAAGACAATGTCTCTAAGATGGCAAAAGAACTCCCGAGTATCGCACGTGGAAAAGGCAAATTTTCAGGCCAACCGGAATAAAATCCGAGAGAGACTTGCAAAAGCATAACATTAAGGAGCGTTACAGCTTCTCGGGAAGTAGACTCGTATGCTAAATTACAAGTCACAATCCCCTTTACTGAAGCAATTGCAAGCATACCCTCGTATGCTAAATTTCTGAAGGAGATTCTTTCGAACCGCAGTAGACTCCAAGAACTCTCAACAATTCCGCTCAATCTGGAATGTAGCGTGCTTGTGCAAAGCAAATTACCGACAAAGTTGAAAGATCCGGGAAGCTTCTCGATACCATGCACCATTGGCACAACAGATTTTAAGAAAGCTTTATGTGATCTGGGAGCAAGCGTGAGTTTAACGCCGAAGGCGGTATTTGATAAATTGGATTGTGGAGACCTATCGCCAACGCGAATGGATTACAACTGGCTGATTGGTCAATTCGATATCCTGAAGGAGTGTTGCTAGATGTACCGATCAAAGTTGGAGACTTTTGGATACCTGGAGATTTTGTTGTAGTTGACATGGAAGAAGATGAACACATTCCAATCATCCTTGGAAGGCCATTCCTCGCCACATGTGGAGCAATGATTGATGTCAAGAATGGAAAAATTTCACTGAATGTCGGAAAGGACAGAGTTACTTACAACATAAACAGAGCTTTAAAATACCCTTCTGACATTGATCGTGTCTTCAATTTGGGCATCACTGATGAATTTGAAGAGGAGGAATATCCATTTGATGAATTGGGAGAATTCATGTGTATAGAGGAACTGGATAGCCTTCTTGGAAGGGAAGATGACGAAGTGCAACCTGAGCAAAATATCACCACTAAACCTGACGATGTTTATAATGAAACATGCGCAAGTTGCACTACTGTCACAGAAAAAGGAGAAGAATTTCCCGCGTCTAAAATCCTACAACCCGTATTACCCAATACGGTTAGTAGCAAAGAGGAAAAAAAGGAAAAGGCAACCTCTCCTCCACAGCTCGAACTTAAACCTCTTCCACCCAACCTACAGTATGAATTTCTAGGCCCAAACTGAACCTATCCGGTAATTGTTGGCTCTCAGCTTGACAGACCCAAATCAGCAAACTCGTTAATACACTCAGGAAACACAAGAAAGTCATTGGCTACACTATCGATTACATCAAAGGCCTCAGTCCTACCATTTGCATGCACCGAATTCTGCTTGAGGAAGATCACAAACCTTCACGAGAACCACAAAGAAGACTTAATCCGAACTTGAAGGAAGTGGTCAAGAAAGAAGTCCTGAAGCTGCTAGATGCAGGCATCATTTATCCAATCTCTGATAGCAACTGGGTTAGTCCCGTCCAGGTCGTTCCGAAGAAGGGAGGCACCACAGTTGTGAAAGGAGATAACGACGAAATGCTCCAAACAAGAGTCGTTACAGGGTGACGAATGTGCATTGATTATCGGCGGCTAAATGTGGCGACAAAGAAGGACCACTACCCTCTTCCGTTCATTGATCAACTGTTGAAGCGACTAGCAAAGCATTTATACTTCTGCTACCTCGATGGATACTCCTGCTTCTTCCAAATTTCAATTCATCCTCAAGATCAAGAAAAGACCACATTCACATGCCCCTACGAAACTTCCGCCTACCGACGCATGCCCTTCGGGTTATGCAACGCCCCGGCGACTTTTCAAAGAGCCATGGTGTCTATCTTTTCAGATTTTGTTGAAGAAATAATGGAGGTTTTCATGGATGATTTTTCAGTTTATGGAGATACCTTCGACTCATGTTTAAAGAACTTGTCTAAAGTTCTAAAAAGATGTGAAGAAGTAAACTTCGTATTAAATTGGAAAAAATGTCATTTTATAGTACATGAAGGAGTTGTGCTTGGTCATATCATTTCCTCTAAAGGATTGGAAGTTGACAAGGCAAAAGTCGAGGTAATTGAAAAACTAACTCAACCAACATGTGTTCGTGACATTCGCAGTTTTCTTGGACATGCAGGTTTTTATCGAAGATTCATCAAGGACTTCTCAAAAATTGCGAAGCCACTCTCAAACTTGACCATGAAGGATGCCGAGTTCAACTTCGATGGGAAATGTATCGAAGCGTTTAACACACTCAGGAATGCTTTGATTTCAGCCCCAATTTTCTAGCCACCTGACTGGGACCATCCTTTTGAGATCATGTGCGATGCAAGTGATTACGCGGTAGGAGCAGTCCTGGGACAACGGAAAGACAAGAAGTCCTATGCAATATACTATGCGAGCAAAGTTCTGAATGAAGCTCAATGCAATTATACAACAACAGAAAAGGAATTACTCGCAGTAATTTTTGCAATTAACAAATTTTGATCTTACCTTGTAGGTTCAAAAGTCATCATCTACGCAGATCATGCAGCAATCAAGTACCTCATCAACAAGAAGGACGCAAAACCTAGACTCATCCGATGGGTACTACTCCTACAAGAGTTCGACATTCAAATAAGGGATAAGAAGGGCACAGAAAATTCGGTAGCTGACCACCTGTCAATATTGAGGCAACCAAGCGAGAGTGATTAGCCGATCGATGATTCCTTTATTGACGAACACCTCTACTCTGTGGAAATAAGCAAACGGCCATGGTACGCAGATCTGGCCAACTACATTACATGCGGGGCCATCCCATCCGACATGACATTTCAGCAAAGGAAGAGATTCCTAGCAAATGCTAAACATTTCTACTGGGATGATCCTTACCTCTTCCACCTTTGTGTAGACAGAATACACAAAAGATGTGTCACACACGAAGAATCAAAAGGCATCCTCCATGACTGTCACTCCTCGCCATACGGTGGCCATGCATCATTCCAAAAAACAGTATTAAAGATTCTCCAAGCAGGTTTTTATTGACCTGACATCTTCAGAGACATTAAGGATTATGTTTCCCGATGTGACGTATGTCAACGGATGGGAAACATATCTAAACGCGATGAGATGCCACAAAATTCAATCCTGGAGGTAGAGATTTTTGATGTTTGGGGAATTTGTTTCATGGGGCCATTCCCAAGCTCAGGTAACAACAAGTATATCCTCCTAACGGTCGACTATGTCTCAAAATGGATGGAAGTAATTCCAGCACCCTCAGCAGATGCAAATGTAGTCAAGCGGCTGTTCCAGAAGATCATATTTCCAAGGTTTGGCATTCCTCGAGTAGTGATAAGTGATGGAGGATCGCATTTCATCAACAATCTTATGAAGAAATATGACGTTACACACAAGGTGGCAACTCCTTACCATTCACAAACCAGTGGGCAAGTAGAAATTTCAAATAGAGAAATCAAGAACATCTTACAAAAGACGGTGTCTTGGTCCAGGAAGAATTGGGCACTCAAATTAGACGAAGCACTTTGGGCCTATAGAACCTCGTTCAAAACTCCGATCGGAATGACACCCTACAAGCTGATCTACGAAAAAGCATGTCATCTACCGGTGGAATTAGAACACAAGGCATATTGGGCAATCAAAACGTTCAATTATGATATTCGGGACGTGGGCAAAAAGAGGCTACTAGATCTGAATGCACTAGATGAACTGAGACTCCATGCATACGACAATGCAAAGATGTATAAAGAACGGGCGAAATTCTACCATGACAAAAAGATCAGAAAAAGAGAGTTCAAGGAAGGCGACATGGTGTTTCTCTTCAATTCATGACTCAAACTCTTCCCCGGAAAATTGAGATCCAGATGGACAGGACCATACAAGGTCAATCACGTGTACCCTTATGGAGCAGTCCAAATCTGGAGTCAAGAAACCGGGTATTTCAAGGTGAACGGGCAAAGGTTGATGCACTACATCGCAGGAACAAATGATGAGCATAAAGAGACATATTCCTTCGGGAATCATCCAAATAAAGGATGAGATAAAAAAGTCAAGCTAATGACTTTAAACAAGCGCTTCTTGGGAGGCAACCCAAGGCCACTTTTTGCTTTCTTTTTCATATAAAAACATAAAAATCAAAAAAATATTTCATTTAATCCTAAACTATTATACTAATCACAAGGTTACTAATTTTACCTACAGAAGGAGATGCTGGAAGAATTTGGTCGAAAATTCGAAGCCCGTCATGAAGTTTTACTCTTTGTTACGGCCTGTATCAGTCCAATACGGGGTAGTACTCCAATACGGACCCATCTCGGACTTGGTGCAGAAAACACAGAGTTTGACTCAAAACCGCACAGCGGTTATGGACCGTATCAGTTGATACGGACCGTATTCACTAAGCAGAAATAACCGACCCTCTATTTTCTAGTGCTCCAAGAAAAAGAAATTCGAATTATAACCGAATTTAACCTCCCATTATCATCACTTCCTGCACCTTCATCACATCCTTTCACTGCCATATAAACCCTCCATCCACTTTCCTTTTTCATGCACCATTTCATAAAATTTTCTGAAAAAAATTCGCATCCTGCTCACAGAAATCCTCCAAGTCAGGCCCGTATTAGCCCTGTATCACGTTAATACGGACCGTAACAGAGCCTGAAAACCTGAGAAAAATGGCGCACAACAGCCCTCAACCCTCCAACTCTCAATCCGACGACGAAAACACCTTCCTGGCAGCCATGGAAATCAAGTTCCGCGATCAACAAGAATTCGACCGTGCTCAAACAATGCTTGATCGCACCATCGCGAATAATAAAATGATGTGTATTAACACCATGAAGGTCCTTGGCTGCTATGATTATGTATGAGTATCCCTTAATAATATCAATTTATGGGATTTAGCGGACCGCCTGCGAGCCACAAGAGTCTATGAGAGGCCATCCATCGAATTTTTATCAACCCTGCAATGGGATGGCGACATGATCAAATACCGATTATTCAACCGCCCCTTTGCTGTAACAATGGAGGAATTTTGCAAGGCGCTGTCCATTCCCACTAACGGCGAAACCGAATTAGGCACAAGGGAAAAATGCATGAAGTACTGGGAAATGATTGCCATGGATGAGCGCAAAATCTACCGCAAAGACTCACGCCTCATCTCATCTTTTGAATTAAGGTATATTCATATTATTTTGTCTAATTCTATTTTTCCCACAGGAGAAGACACCACGGAGGTTAGAGAAAAGAACATTTACATCATGCGATGCACGAGGAGCCACAAGCATCAACCACACCTTGGATATCACATCCTACACCACCTCAAATCGGTGGCCGCCGACAAAAAGAACAATCACGTAGTTTCCGTTGGTTGTTATGCAACCCTTCTTGCACACCACCACAACATGAAACTCATCGGCAAAAATGAAGTATTCGGATCCAACCGCCTCAACATGAACTATCTCGTCAACAACGATCACGTGCAAGCGGTATTCAATGCACACACAGGAGATATCAAGTACACATTGAAAATAGGCGAGGGAATAACCCTTCATATTGGAACTGACAAGGGATTATTCCAGTTTGGCTACGAATCTGAACATGGAGATGACGCACGAAACGATGAGGAAGAACTAATAGAGGAAGAACCAATTGAGGAGGAACCAACCGAAGAGTAACCAACCGAAGAGTCCATGGAGGAAACACATAGCGCATCACACCACTCATCCCGCCACCATCATGACATGGCTTTCGTACGCCATCTCATTCCTCCGCGTGACAACACCAACGAAGCAAACTCCATGCCCGCACCTACCGGCTGGGACCAAGAGACAACCATATCGCAACCTCGTGAGCCCGGCCCAACCGCATGTTACGCCAACAATATCTTAAAAAATTTGAAGAAACGCACCCGCTACTTGGAGAAATATTTGGACAAGGTAAACAAAGCACACGAGAATTTTTATGAATATTGTCTTTCCAAGGGAATCCATTCACACCACCGATTCCATTCACTCCGCCGCCACCCCTTCACCACGAGTAATTTGTGAGATCTTTCTTATCCCTCTCTTAATAGTTTATTTTTCTTGCATTGAGGACAATGCAAAATTTAAGCATGGGGGTAGGGGTAAGAAATTAGTTTAGGATTGCATTGTATCTATGATCATGGCATGTATGACCCTTATTTTTCATTTTTTTCGCTAGCAGTTTTACTTAATCGGGACTACTTCTCAAGGCTTAACTAAGAGAAGTTGGGAGGAACGATTAAGGTTTTTATCTAGCGTGCATATAGGCATTTGCATTGATAGGAGCATATAATTTAGGGGTAATTTGCATGTAGGTTAATCAAATAGGGAATTGTTTTGAATTGAGTTAGGATAGGGTTGAGACAATTGGCTATGATACCAAAAATTCAGAATCTTTAAAATAATTAGTGATCTTAAAGTGAATAATTAATTGCTAACCATGAATGTTGACCAAAATCGCAAACCCTAGAATTTTTATTGTTGGAATAATTTATTTTTTGCAAAGTCTTTTAAGTTTGATAGTATTTTAGAATACCCATTTATTATAGATAGACCCTTAGCGAAACTATGCAATAATTCCTTGTATGAATGAATACTTGGAATTGTGTGTAATCATGGTACTTGTGACACAAAAATATTTTATTTTTCAGAAAAATAGAAAAATACAAAAAAATCAGAAATGATAAAAAAAAAAAAAAAACAGAAAAATTCAGAAAAAGAAAAAAATAGAACAAAAGATGGAGGATAAAAAAAGAGTACGGGTGCCTACACAAGACTGGTTACCAATAGGCTCGATAAAACCTCCCAAGTTTTAAATTTTGTGCATATTTAATTTTTCAAAAAAAAGTCACAAGTACCAACACACTTAGTTGTCATACTTTGCTCCAATCAATTGGGAAGGAAAATCAAAATTTATATTATTAGAATTCCTATTGATTGGAAGGGATACGTCTATAATCGAAGGGGAAATTAATACTCTCAAACTTAAGGATATTTGTGAAATAAATTGTTCGATAATAATTTTTCTAAGGTATGCACAATGAGGTCAATCATGGGGTGAATAAATTGTTCAAGGGAGAGGTCATGAATATTTTAGAGTTCTAAATTTTTATTGTCATATCAATTGTACCAAACCCAAGTTCTAATTTAATTTTAAGCAAGTCCTTGAGATTGTATGGTTTAACCTAGACCGGACCTTTGACCAGCTGGGATGTCGTTGCTTGAGGACAAGTAACAATTCAAGTTGGGTGGCGTGATCATAGTCAAAATAATGATGATTTACGTAGGGTTTTGGCTTAGGTTTTGCATATTTTTTCACACTTATGTTTAATTAATTAGAGAAAAAGGCTACTGTCACCCTTCTTTATGTTTTATTACAGAAAACAGGTTTTGGAACTATTTTACACCAAATGAAGCAAGAATCAGGTCAATCGAATCAGCGACGCTTATCGACAAAGTCTCTGTTATGGTCCGTATTGCCTAATACGGACCAAGCCTAGCACAGACCAGGAGATAGTGTGATACGTATTAAAACCCTCAGCGACAAGGTCTCAATACGGACCATATCACCTGATATGGACCGTAACCGAAGGCGCCTCTTGGGAATTATCTGCCGACAGCTGTATCCAGATCAGTTTCTTAGCCCCTACTTAATCTCCAGACGTCCCTCCACTCCTATATAAGGCCCCTGGGCAGAAGAATAACTTATCTTTGTAATTAGGGTTAGATTTGATTAAAGAGAGAAGAGAGGAGTGCTTGTAACAATGCCGTTCCGCGACTAAGTTCATTTTCTTAGGGCTAGGCAGTAAACCTTGCTACTCTTGATGTCTTGATATATATATTTTCTGTTGATTGTGATTTTTTGTTGTTGAATCGAAATATTTTTGTGATTTACTATCTCTTCATCTAACTTCGATGATCTAGTTTAATCCGTTAGGGTAGTGACAGTGCTTTAATGGTAAGAGAAAATATTTGTACGAATTAGCCTCGTTGAGATCTATTAGGTTTATGTGAAGAAAACCTTAGCGGGGAAACCATAAACCAGAACAACAAAACGCGAACCAAGTTCCATCATTTGCGTAAGGAAACTCGCAGTGATCTGTGTAGTAACTTGGGTATTTAAGAGATCAGTCATTTACGTAAGATAACTCGCAGTGTCCTATGTAGAATCTCGATGAAAGATCTGTCATTCTTGCGTAACATAACTCGCAGTGACCTATGTGGTGTCTTTCATAAAACAACAACAGAAAATCAGACCCGACAGGAATATATTATCAAAGCGGATTGAGTAGCAATGGTGTGCCGAAACCCTAGGAATTCTCATCTCTATCTTTATTTAATTACTTTTAATTGCTTCCTAATTTACATTGATCACAACAACAACTCTCAATTTTCAGATTTCGTCTAGCCTTTCGAAAGATTGTGATTCGATCGCTCAAGACTCTGAACTAATATTCTCTGTGGATCGACCTCGAATATACTACTCGATAGGATTGTGCGCTTGAAGTCTGTACCGATAGCATTTCCGAGTTTATAAATATTAAAAGAAACATCGCTCTCTTTTGAGTGATCAAAATACAACATGTAGAGGATGAAATACAACCAGTAGAACACAAAAGACAACGAGTACTAGATGAAAGACAACTAAAAGAAGTTGAAAAATAACCAGTAGAAGATGAAAGACAACTAGAAGAAGATAAAAAATAACCAGTACAAGATTAAAAGACAACTAGAAGAAGACAAAAAACATCTAGTAGAAGAAGAAAGATAACCAGAAGAAGAAACAACTAGTATAAACTGAAACACAACCAGAATAAGATAAAAGACAACCAATATAAGACGAAAGATAACTAGAAGAAGATGAAAGACAACTAGTTGAAGATGAATGACAACCAGTAGAGCTTGAAAGACAACTAGAAGTAGATGAAAGACAACTAGAAGAACAAGAAAGAGATCCGGTGGAAGATGAAAGACAACTAGAAGAAGATGGAAAACAACTACTACAAGATGAAACACAATCAGAAGAAGATAGAAAAAATAGTAGAAGATGAAAGATAACCTAATGAAGATGAAAGACAACTAGAAGAAAATGAAAAACAACTAGAAGAATATGAAAAACAACTAGAAGAATATGAAAAACAACTAGAAGAAGATTAAAAATAACTTGAAGAAGACGAAAGATAATCAATAGAACAGGAAAAACAACAAGTAGAACACGAAAAAAAACCAGTTCAAGATAAAAGACAACTAGAAGAAGTTGAAAAACAACAAGTAAAGATGAAAGACAACTAGAAGAAGATGAAAAACAACTAGTAAAAGATGAAAGACAACTATTACTATATGAAAAAAAAAAACCAATATAAGATTAAAGACAATTAGAAGAAGATGAAAGACAACTAGAAGAAAATCAAAGAGATTCAGTAGAAGATGAAAGACAACTAGAAAAAGATGGAAAACAACTATTAGAAGATGAAAGATAATCAAAAGAAGATGAAAAACAACTTGTAGAAGATGAAAGACAACCAGAAGTAGATGAAAGACAAATAGTAAATGATGAAATATAATTAGAAGAAGATGAAATAAAACCTGTAGTGGATGAAAGACAACCAGTAGAACACAAAAACAACGAGAACTAGATGAAAGACAACTAGAAGAAGTTGAAAAATAACCAGGAGAAGATGAAAGAACTAAAAAAAGATGAAACAACCAACACAAGATTAATGACAACTAGAAGAAGACGACAAACATCTAGTAGAAGATGAAAGATAACTAGAAGAAGATGAAAGAAAATTAGAAAAATATGAAAGACAACTAGAAGAAGATTGGAAACAACTAGAAGAAGATTGAAAACAACTAGAAGAAGATGAAATACAATCAGTAGAAGATGAAAGACAACTAGTAGAACATGAAAGACAACTAGAAGTAGATGATATGAACTTGAAAGAGATCAGTAGAAGATGAAAGACAACTAAAAGAAGATGAAAAACAACTACTAGAAGATGAAAGACAACCAGAAGAAGATAAAAAACTAGTAGAAGATGAAAGACAACCAGAAGAAGATGAAAGATAAATAATAAATCATGAAATATAACTAGAAGAAGATGAAATACAACCTGTGGTGGATGAAAGACAATCAGTAGAACACAAAAGACAATGAGTACAAGTTGAAAGACAACTAGAAGAAGTTGAAAAACAAGCTGTATAAGATGAAAGACAACAATAAGAAGTTGAAAAACAACCAGCAGAAAATGAAAGACAACTAGAAGAAGATAAAGAAAATTAGAAGAAGTTGAAAAACAACTGTAAAGATGAAAGAGAACTAGAAGAAAATGAAAAACAACTAGAAGAAGATGAAAGACAACCAATACAAGATGAAAAACAACCAATATAAGATGAAAGACAATTAGAAGAAGATGAAATACAACTAGAAGAAGATTAAAAACAACTAGTTGTAGATGAAAGGCAACCAGAAGAACACGAAAGACAACTATTAGAACACGAAAGACAACTATTAGAACACGAATGACAACCAGTACAAGATGAAAGACAACTAGAAGAAGTTGAGAAACAACCAGTACAAGACTAATTTCAACTAGAAGTAAACGAAAAACAGCTAGTATAAGATGAACGATAACTAGAAGAAGATGAAAAACAACTAGTAGAATATGAAAGACAACTAGTAGAACACGAAAGACAACTAGTAGAAGATGGAAGACAACAAGTAGAAGATGAAAAACAACTAGTAGAAGATGAATCACAACACGAAAGACAACCAGTACAAGATGAAAGACAACTAGAAGAAGTTGAAAAACAACCTATAGAAGATGAAATACAATTAGAAGAACATGAAAGAGAACCAATACAAGATGAAAGACAACTAGAAGAAGTTGAAACACAACTAAAACAAGATGAAAAACAACTAGAAGAAGATGAAAGACAACCAGAAGAAGATGAAATACAACCATAGACAATGAAAGACAACCTGAAGAAGATGAAATACAACTAGAAGAAGATAAAATACAGTAAGTAGTAGACGAAAAAGAACCAGTAGAACATGAAAAACAATTTGTAGAATACAAAAGACAACTAGAACAAGTTGAAAGACAACCATTATAAGATGAAAGACAACAAATACAAGATGAAAGACAACTAGAAGAAGATGAAAAACACACAGTAGAAGACGAAAGATAGAACATGAAAGACAACCAGAAGAAGTTGAAAAACAACAAGTAAAGATGAAAGACAACTAGAAGAAGATGAAAAACTACTAGTACAAGATGAAAGACAATCAGTATAATATGAAAAACAACCAATATAAGAAGAGAAAAACAATTAGAAGAAGATGAAATACAACTAGAAGAAGATGAAAGAAGATGAAAGTCAACCTTAAGAAGATGAAATACAACAAGTAGTAGATGAAAAAGAACCAGTAGAACATGAAAAACAACCAGTGGACCACAAAAGACAACTAGAACAAGTTGAAAAACAACCAATACAAGATGAAAGACAACTAGACGAACATGAAAAACACACAGTACAAGACAAAAGATAATCAGTAGAAGATTAAGATAACCAGTAGAAGATAACTAGAAGAATATGAAAAAAACGAAAGATAACCAGTAGAATATGAAAGACAACTAGAAGATGAAAGATAACTTGCAGAACACGAAAGATAAACAGTAGAAGATGAAAGACAACTAGAAGATAAAAGATAGGCTGCAGAACATGAAAGAGAACCAGTACAAGATGAAAGACAACTAGAAGAAGTGGAAAACCAACCAGTACTAGATGAAAAATAACTATAAGAAGATGAAACACAACTAGTATAAGATGAAAGATAATTAGAAAAAGATGAAAGACAACCAGCAGAACAAGAAAGACAATAAGTACAACACAAACAACTAGTAGAAGATGGAAGACAACTAGTAGAAGATGGAAAACAACTATTAGAAGGTACAACACGAAAGACAACCAGCACAAGAAAAAAGACAACTACAAGAAGTTGAAAAAACAACCATTAAGAACATGAAAGACAACTAGTAGATGATGAAAGACAACCAATAGAACATGAAAGACAACTAGAAGTAGATGAAAGACAACTAGTAGATGATGGAAGACAACTAGTAGAAGATGGAAGACAACTAGTAGAAGATGAAAGACAACTAGAAGAAGTTGAAAAAACAATAATTCGAAGATGAAAGGCAACTAGAAGAACATGAAAGACAACCAGCACAAGATGAAAGAAAACTAGAAGATGATGAAAACAACTAGTACAAGATGAAAAACAACCAGTAGAAGATGAAAAACAACCAGAAGAAGATGAAAGAGAACTAGTATAAGATAAAAGAGAACTAGTATAAGATGAAAGACAACTAGTACAAGATGAAAGACAACACAAAAAACAATCTGAAGAAGATGGAAGACAGCTCAAAGAAGATGAAAAACAACTAGTAGAAGATGAAAGACAACCATAAGAAGATGAAAGACCACCTGAATAAGATGAAATACAGTAAGTAGTTGTTGAAAGAACCAGTAGAGCATGAAAAACAATCAGTAGAACACGAAAGACAACTAGAACAAGTTGAAAGACAACCATTAGAAGATGAAAGACAACTAGAAAAACAAGACAGACAACAAATACAAGATGAAAAACAACTAGAAGAAAATGAAAAATACAAAGTAGAAGACTAGAAGAACATTAAAGACAACTAGAAGAAGTTGAAAATCAACTAGTACCAGAAGGAAGACAATCATTACAATATGGAAAACAACCAATATAAGATGAAAGACAATTATAAGAAGATGAAATACAACTAGAAGAAGATCTAATACAACAAGTAGTAGATCAAAGGCAACCAAAAGAACACGAAAGATAACTAGTAGAACACGAATGACAACCAGTACAAGATGAAAGACAACTATAAGAAGTTGAAAAATTACCAGTACAAGATTAAAGACAATTAGAAGTAGATGAAAAACAACTAGTAGAAGATGAAAAATAACCAGAAGAAGATGAAAAACAGCTAGTATAAAATGAAAGACAAACAGAAGAAGATGAATGACAGCCAGTACCAGATGAAAGATAACAAGAAGAATATGAAAAATAACCAGTAGAACATCAAAGATAACTAGTAGAACACGAAAGACAACTAGTAGGAGATGGAAGACAACTAGTAGAAGATGAAAAAAAAACTAGTAGAAGATATTTGACAACACGAAAGACAACCAGTACAAGAATAATGACAACTAGAAGAAGTTAAAAAAATAACCATTAGAAGATGAAAGACAACTAGAAGAACATGAAGACGACCAGTACAAAATGAAAGAAAACTAGAAAAAGATGAAAAACAACTAGTAGAAGATGAAAGACAACCAGAAGAAGATGAAAAACAACTTGTACAAGATGATAGAACACTAGTAGAAGATGAAAGACAACACAAAAAATAACCAGAAGAAGACGAAAGACATCCATAAGAAGATGAAAGACAACCTCAGAAAGATGAAACAAACTAGAAGAAGGCGAAATACAGTAAGTAGTAGATGAAAGAGAACCAGTAGAACATGAAAAACAATCAGTAGAACACGAAAGACAACTATAACAAGTTGAAAGACAACCATTATAAGATGAAAAACAAGTAGAAAACATGAAAGACAACAAATACAAGATGAAAGACAACTAGAAGAAGATGAAAAACACACAGTAGATGACGAAAGATAACAAGTTATAAATGAAAGATAGCTAGAAGAAGTTGAAAAACAACAAGTAAAGATGAAACAACTAGAAGAAGATGAAACACAACTAGTACAAGATGAAATACAATCATTATAATATGAAAAAAAAACCAATATAAGATGAAAGACAATTAGAAGAAGATGAAACACAACCTTGTACTGGTTGTTATTCGTATTGTAGTAGTTGTCTTTCGTGTTCTACTAGTAGAAGTTGAAAAACAACCAGAAAAAAATGAAAGAGAATATAAGATGAAAGACAACTAGTAGAAGATGAAAAATAACCTGAAGAAGATGGAAGACAGCTAAAGGAGGATGAAAAACAACTAGTAGAAGATGAAAAGACAACCATAAGAAGATGAAAGACAACCATAAGAAGATGAAATACAACTAGAAGAAAATGAAATACTGTAAGTAGTAGATGATAGAGAACTAGTAGAACATGAAAAACAATCAGTAGAACACGAAAGACAACAAGAACAAGTTGAAAGACAACCATTAGAAGATGAAAGACAACAAGAAGAACATGAAAGACAACAAATGTAAGAAGAAAGACAACTAGAAGAAGATGAAAAACACACAGTAGAAGACGAAAGATAACTATTGGAACATTGAAAGACAACTAGAAGAAGTTGAAAAACAACAAGTAAAGAGAAAAGACATTTAGAAGAAGTTGAAAAACAACTAGTACAAGATGAAAGATAATCATAACAATATGAAAAACAACCAATATAAGATGAAAGAAAATTATAAGAAGATGAAATACAACTAGAAGAAGATCAAATACAACAAGTAGTAGATCGAAGGCAACCATAAGAACACGAAAGACAACTAGTATAACACGAATGATAACCAGTGCAAGATGAAAGACAACTAGAAGAAGGTGAAAAATTACCAGTACAAGATTAAAGACAACTAAAAGTAGACGAAAAACAACTAGTAGAAGATGAAAAATAATCAGAAGATGATGAAAAACAACTAGTATAAAATGAAAGACAACTAGAAGAACATTAAAGACAACCAGTATAAGACGAAAGATAACTAGAAAAAGATGAAAGACAACTAGAAGAAGATAGTAGAAGAAGATAGAAGACAACTAGTAGAAGATGAAAAAAAACTAGTAGAAGGTGAATGACAATACGAAAGACAACCAGTACAAGATGAAAGACAACTAGAAGAAATTGAAAAAACAATCATTAGAAGATGAAAGGCAACTAGAAGAATATAAAAGACAACAAGTACAAGATGAAAGAAAACTAGATGAAGATGAAAAACAACTAGTAGAAGATGAAAGACAACCAGAAGAAGATGAAAGACAACTAGAAGAAGATGAAATGCAGTAAGTAGTAGATGAAAGAGAACCAGTAGAACATGAAAAACAATCAGTAGAACACGAAAGACAACTAGAACAAGTTGAAAGACAACAATTAGAAGATGAAAGACAACTAGAAGAACATGAAAGATAACAAATACAAGATGAAAGACAACTAGAAGAAGATGAAAAGCACACAGTAGAAGGCAAAAGATAACTAGTAGAACATGAAAGACAACTGAAGAAGATGAAAAACAAACTAGTACAATATGAAAGACAGTCATTACAATATGAAAAACAACTAATATAAGATGAAAGACAATTAGAAAAAGATAAAATACAACTAGAGGAAGATCAAATACAACCAGTATTAGATCAAAGGCAACCAGAAGAATACGAAACACAACTAGTAAAACATGAATGACAACCAGTACATGATGAAAGACAACTAGTAGAAGTTGAAAGATAACCAGAAGAAGATGAAAGACAACTAGTAGAAGTTGAAAGATAACTAGAAGTAGACGAAAAACAACTAGTAGAAGTTGAAAGATAACCAGAAGAAGATGAAAAATAACTAGTATAAAATGAAAGACAACCAAAAAAGATGAAAGACAACCAGTATAACATGAAAGATAACTAGAATAAGATGAAAAACAATCAGTAGAAGAAAAAACAACTAGTACAGCATGAAAGACAACTAATAAAAGATGGATGACAACTAGTAGAATATGAAAAACAACCAGTAGAAGATGAATGACAACACGAAAGACAACCAGTATAAGTTGAAAAACAACTAGTATAAAATGAAAAATTACCAAGACAAGATTAAAGATAACTAGAAGTAGACGAAAAACAACTAATATAAGTTGAGAGATAACCAGAAGAAGATGAAAAACAACTAGTATAAAATGAAAGACAACAAAAAAATATGAAAGACAACCAGTATAACATGAAAAACAACTAGTATAAGATGAAAGACAACCAGAAGAAGATGAAAGACAACTAGTATAAGATGAAAGAACACTAGTAGAAGATGAAAGACAACACAAAATACAACCAGAAAAAGATGGAAGACAGCTAAAAGAAAATGAAAAACAATTAGTAGAAGATGAGACAACCAGAAGAAGATGAAAGACAACCATAATAAGATGAAATACAACCTGAAGAAGATAAAATACAATTAGAAGAAATACAACAAGTAGTAGATGAAAGAGAACCAGTAGAACATGAGAAACAACAAGTAGAACACGAAAGACAACTAGAACAAGTTGAAAGACAACCACTAGAAGATGAAAGACAACCAATACAAGATGAAAGACACATTGAAGAAGATGAAAAATAACTAGTAGAAGATGAAAGATAATTAGTAGAACATGAAAGACAACCAGTAGAACACAAAGGATCACCAGTAGTAGATGAAAGACAACTAAAAGAAGTTAGAAAAACAACAAGTAAAGATGAAAGACAACTCGAAGAAGATAAAAACCAACTAGTAGAATATGAAAGACCACCATTACAATGTGAAAACAACCAATATAGGATTAAAGACAATTAGAAGAAGATGAAATAAAACTAGAATAAGATTAAATAGAACCAGTAGTAGATGAAAGACAACCATAAGAACACGAAAGAAAACTGGTAGAACACGAATGACAACCAGTACAAGATGAAAGACAACTAGAAGAAGTTGAAAAACAACTAGTACAAGATTAAAGACAACTTGAAGAAGTTGAAAAACAACTAGTAAAGATGAAAGACAACCAGAAGAAGATGAATATAAAAAGTATAAGAGGAAAGATAACTAGAAGATGAAAGACAACCAGTAGTAGATGAAAGACAACCAGTAGAACATGAAAGACAACAAGTAGAATACAAAAGATAACCAGTACAAGATGAAATACAACTAGAACAATATGAAAATCAACCCGTAGAAGATCAAAGACAACTAGAAGTAGATGAAAGACAACCAGTAGACGATAAAAGATAACTAGAAGAAGATTGAAAACAACTAGAAGAAGAAAAATGACAACCAGAAGAAGATGAAAAACAACCAGTAGAAGAGGAAAGACAACCAGAAGAAGATGAAAAACAACCAGAAGAAGATGAAATACAACAAGTAGTAGATGAAAGGGAACGTGTATAACATGAAAAACAACCAGTAGAACACGAAAGACAACTATAAGAAGTTGAAAGACAACCACTAGAAGATGAAATATGACTAGAAGATGAAAGTTGATTAGAAGAAAATGAAAGACAACTAGAAGAACATGAAAGAGAACCAATACAACATGAAAGACAACTAGAAGAAGATGAAAAACAACTAGTAGAAGATGAAGGACAAACAGAAGAAGATGAAAGACAACTAGTACATTATTAAATACAATTAGAAGAAGATGAAAGACAACCAGTAGAACATGAAAGACAACTATTAGAACACAAAAGACAAACAGTATAAGTTGAAAGACAACTAGAAGAAGACGATACATAACCAGCAGAAGAAGAAAGACAACTATTAGAACATGAAAGGCAACCAGTAGAACACGAAAGACAACCAGTACTAGATGAAAGACAACTCAAACAAGTTGAAAAATAAGCAGTAGAATACGAAAGACAACCAATTTATTTTTGCTGTTTTCAAAATTCAAATAGTCTATCTGAAGTGCTCAACGTGTTCTCCATATTAAAATGTGCTTGTGGACCAAATTTTAACATTTTTTTGAAATTATTACTATATTTTAATTAATAAATACCAACAAAAAAAATACCGACATTTTTATTAATACCCTAAAAAAATAGCAAATATGCCCTCAATCTCAAATTTTTATTAAAACTACTCGGACCGCCGCACAGTGGGGGCGGTTCACTATTTATACCAAACTACCCCCCAGTGGTGCGGTCCGCTGCCTGCACCAAACAGCCCCATATGGAGGCGGTCTGCTATAAAACCTGTATAAAACCTGCCTGCACTCACAATTCATTCTAACTTAGCTGAAAGAGAAAGAGGAAGAAGAGGAAGGGAGAGGCGATTTCAGATAACAATAGAGGTAGATCTTCACAATTTTTTTAATTTATTAGCTTAATTTGTCTTTTTAATTCATTTTTTAAATTCATTTTTTTGGACGAGAAGGATAGACAGTAACAATCGAGGTAGAGAGAAAAAGAGCAACCGAGGTAGGTCGTCCTATCGTGGCCTAGCGAGATGAGGGTGAATTAGTGATCGAGGTAAAAATGAGAGAAAAAAGAACAACTGTCAAGTATGCCGTGATCCCCGAAACTGTCAAGTATGTATGATGGAGGAATTTTTTAGATGGCCTATTCGGTATGAAATTTCAGACGATGACTTTGTGGAAAACCCCTACGGCTTTGGTTTGAAAAAGAAGAAGGTTGATCCAGAGCCTCCAACATCGGACGATGAGTTTTTTCCGTATACTTATACTGGTAAGGCTACAATTCGTCTACTGTGACTGATCCAGATCCGACAAAATTCGATGATGACTTTGTTCCATGTACTTTCAAGGCTCGTTGTAAGAAGTAATACTACTTATTAAGAATTTATGTTGTACACTTTATTCCATGCAGTCTTTATTTCATCAATTTTGTGTTTGTTTATATTTTATGTTTGTCAATTTGTGTATATGTAATTAAGTTATGAAAATAACAAAACTCAAGCATATAAAATAATTTTACAAACTCTAAATTAAATAGTTTACAAACTACCAATTAAAATAGTTCACAACATACATCTAAATAAAATATTTCACAACATGCATCTCAAGTAACTATCAACGACGACGACGTCCGAACAAACTAAGTCGACGAGTTCTGGGTCTGCTTGCAGATGGTTGTACAACACTACCAGATGTCTCTTCATGGCTATTACCGGTTCCTGGGCTTTCATGAGTGCGATGGCTACTACCGGTTGCCTCAGCAACAACTCTAGCATTTTCTCTTTCATTGGCTTCGTTTATGGCATCTGCATTACATTCCAATTCACCAAACATGGTATGATATTGAAATCGTAAAATATAAAATCAAATGTACCTGCTCGCTGCCTGTCAGAAGTTGAACGGCGAGCCTGATGTCCCATTCGCCAACCTTGCATCTAGTCCATTGTCATTACAACCATAGTGACAAATCAATAGTTCGGGTTCAGTTCGGCGAGGTCAAAAATTCGTGATTCGGGTATAATTCGGGAATAATTCGGAAATGATTCGGTACAACATTGGAGTGTAAAAAAAAATCCAAAAAAATCAATCTCAAAGCATCTTCATATATCATATACTGCCACAGATGATCCCAACGCACATGGGAATTTGAAAAAGGCAATAGTTAGTGGCAAAGTTGTAATATTTGATAAAGTATAGGGTAAATATTCAAATGGGAAAAAGCAGCTCTGGAAAACTGGAAGAGACGCAGCGAGATTTTCCGAATATATCGTGATTAATTCGTAAAATTCGTTAAATACGCGAATTTACCGATTAATTTGTGAATTACAGTATAAAACGCTGATTGATACGTGGAAGACTCAAAACCGTTTAATTCGCGAATTAAACGCGAATCTGGTTACTATGATTACAACACGCTTGTGGGGCTTCTCCCTAATCTGATCCACCCCTTTGTGGGCATGATTCTATCACCAACATAGGCCGGCCACGCATGCTGGTTGGGATAAGGATGGAAAGATGCACCCTAAGTACTCGCAAGGTAGTCGGTACGGTACATGTCGGCGACAAAATCATCCTCACAGAAGTTTCTCTCTCGGCACACCGTCATAACATGAGAACAAGGTAGGTGAGCTAATTGGATTCCTTGGCAAGTACATGTTACAGTATTGTTAAGTCCAAAAATAACAACATACTTGAACATCCTTTTCACAAACTCCATAGTCCAATCCGGTCTACGGCTGGTTGGAACGTACTCACCTGGAACGTGCACTTCGAATTCCAAGGCGCGATCCTCGAACTGGACAACTTTCATAACTGAACCTTTATCTCTATGTTTCCATAGTTTCTCCTTCACCCTTGTTGAAAACGTTTGATTCGTGGCCAGTAATTCGAGGGCTTTAACACGCCGTTCAACAAACTATGAATTTAACTTGTAGGGTGTCCTCTACAATTGCTGTCACGGGCAACATCCGGCTCTGCTTGAAAACATTATTCAAGGACTCAGGCCCATTTGTGGTCATAATTTTCCATCGGTAACCTCCATCACGGGTTTAAAATATTTTCTCATATCGGGTGGCTCTTGCAGATCTCTGGGATTATTTTTGCCCACCTTGAGTAAGTACGCATTTGCCTTTGGACAATACTACACAAAAATACAATTTTAGATGAGAAAATATAAGTAAATAATTTAGAAAAAATTCATCTACAATATGTTAAATACCAAAAATAAAAATATACATACTTTGGCAAACTCTCTGAACATCTCTTCCACCCTTCTCGGCTTCTTCCTCTTGCAACCAATTTTGAATGTATCTGCAACCCATTTGTCGTATCCGGTATTCTTGTTTGGGTTGTCTGCAACATGTTGCATACACAGCCTGTGCACATAGCCGTCATCCGTTGTCGACCACTCGAAATATCTGCGATAAAAAACATAGTTGATTCCTTTGTGCTAGTTTGATAACACAAAAGAACTTGTTGCCAACCACTTTTCTTGGTAAAACTCATGAAAAATCCCCAATTTTCACCATCCCCCTTCTCAACAATTGCAAAGGCCAAAGGCAACAACTGGTTTTCAGTATCATATGCACATGTTATCAACAGTCTCCCCTCGTAACGACCAGACATGAAGCATGCATCTATACTGATGACTGGTCTAATGTATGGCGCAGCTTGAATACATAGACCAAAAGCCCATGCTATGGCCTTGAATTGCAACGCGCCATCGACATCGGGTATGCTCAGATTCCAACATTTATACTTTATGCTGAGATTTGTACTTGCTATGGCCTGGAGCAATGGTGCAAGCAAATTGTATGAACCCTGCCAACTACCAAACATTCGACAGATCGCAAGTTCACACCCTCTCCACAACCTGTTATATTTTGGGGTGACATGTTGGTAAACGCGTCTGACATGTCTAGCAACCTCCTTAATGCTCATCGATGGGTCCTCCTTAACGTCCGTCTCAATTACATCGGCAATAAGTGAAGCCGTAAGTTGTGCATGGCCTGTCCTTGACGACGCAGACTTGCATGTATGAGGTGGTTCACACTTCTTAATAATCCATGCCTCCCCCTTACCCACAGGGGTTGCAAAAAGACTGAACTCGCAACACGGTGCGTCTTTACAAACAACAACTAACCTTTTTCGGTCCCTTTTTTGTACTCTGCACTCCCAGTTGCCGTGAACATGAACTTCATGGATTTTCTTCACAAGTTCATCTAAGTTGGTATAAACCTGCTGCGGAGCAAGCTCCGAATTGTATACGACACGCTTCCTAAACCAACTTATGTCTGCTTCTTCAAAACCAGTGGTATCGTTAAATGTAGGGCACGGGTGCCTATCTGTCCGACCTCTAATCAGAAATCTGTCTTCCCTAGGTAAATAATCTCCATCACCATCTGATAAGTGATCATAATTCCAATCCCCGTCCCAATCATCACCCGTGTCCATTTCATTTTCTGGTATGGCATCGATCTCTTCACTATCAAGGTCAATATCACTCCGGGTAACAACGGGTGACAGTATAGGTATTGATGGTGGTACATATGGAAATCTAGTTTGGATTACGGTTTCAGGAGGAGGTGGTGGTGGTGGTAGCTCGGTGGTATTTTCGTCCATGTTACAATCAGTGGTATAATCAGGTATATAATTGTCATAAACGGGTGGTACGTATGGTTCATAACTCGAGTGGCAGGGCCCCAGGTTGTCATAACTCGAGTAGCGGGGCCCCGGGTTGTCATAACTCGAGTGATGCGGGTTGTCATAACCTGTATTTTTCCTAGAAGTTCCAACCCCGATTTGACGCGGAACTCTCCTGTAATATAAGTTCATTACCGGGGTACCCCGTGACTCAAAAATATTGTAAATACCCCTCCATAACCTCTCACCTGTTATTGGATACCTGGTATAGTAAGGTTCACCCCCGTTATTGTGTTAATCCGAGTAACTAAGTCTACGTCATACCGGTTGGGGTTTACACCAGTCTTTTCGTACACCGTTCGCTTAAGTTCCACAAATGAGGTATTTTCATTCACCTCGAAGCCATAGGCTACCTCTTTCGTGTATTGTGCTCCCTCCACACCCCGGACAAGCTTCCCGCCCACATACAGTGCAACTAACATTTTTCGGTTTGAGAGCTACTGTTTAAAAATTAATGTAAAAAAACGATTTAAAAAATAAATTAAAAAATTTGATGTAAAAAAATAAATTAAAAAATTAAATCTACCTCTACTATTACCTGAAATCGCCACAAAATCGCCTCTCTTCTTCCTCTTCTTCCTCTTTCTCTTTCAGCTAAGTTAGAATGAATTTGTGAGTTGACAGGAGAGAGAAAAGTGACTTTTATATATGTTTATAGCAGACCGCCCCCATATGGGGCGGTTTGGTGTAGGCAGTGGACCGCCCCACTGGGGGGCGGTTTGATATGAATAATGAACCGCCCCACTGTTGGGCGGTCCGGATAGTTTTAATAAAAATTTGAGATTGAAGGCAGATTTGCTATTTTTTTTTTTGGGATATTAATAAAAATGTTGGAAAAATATTCCTTTCAAGCCATATATGACTCTAAAACAAGTGGATTGAAAAATGTAGATACGGATAATTATTCGTATCTGAATTTGCTTCTGAAACTGAAACCATATACGTTTTCACATAAATTATATCTGTATTTGATTATCTGAATCCTCAAAAATTCTAATACAGATCCAAATTAATACAGACGAATAATATCGGATCCAACCCTACTGAATAATGGTCAACAGATATCTCATTACGTGCACTATACACACTAAGCGAAATTTTCCGTATACACACTAAGCGAAATTTTCAGTAAAATAAAAGGCAACTTAAATAACGTATATGACTTTATATTTTTATAACAGACTAAATTCATTTAATATACTTGTACTGTGAGCTAATTAAATAAGGTATCTGCAAATCCGTAACCGACAATCTAGCGGTACAGAATATCATGACCCCACTTTCATTGGCACCATATGTAACAATGATTTAATGGGCCATACTTATTTTTGTTTCTTTCAATATATAGCCTTACATATACTCGTTTATTTATTATTTTAATAATTTACAAGAAAACCTTAGTTATATATATAGAGAGGCTAATATCAAAACGTTTGCACTAAGGCTCTCGTGCAACCAATTCGTTTTCAGATTTTCAAAATCCAAATAGTCGATCCAAACCGTTAGATGTGATCTCTATAGTAAAATATACTTGGAGACCAAATTTTACATTATTAAGCCACTTTGAAAATTGCTGATCACATGGTCCAGAATTTGGTTGCACTGTTTTTAGATCAGCAATTTTCAAAGTGGCTTAATAAATAGTAAAAAAATTCCAAAAAATGTAAAATTTGGTCCCCAAGCAGATTTTAATATAGATTGAACATCTAACGGTTTGGATCGACTGTTTGGACTTTGAAAATCTGAAAACGACGTGGTTGCACGAGGGCCTTGGTGCAGACGTTTTGATCAATGTTCTAAATAACGCGCTATAGCGTTTTTGGACCCTAAACGCTAAGCTATGACATCAAAATACGCTAATTGAGCTATGGCCGCTATAGCGCGCGCTATGCATAATGGGTTTTTTTAGGCAATTTATATGGGCTTTAAATAAAGACAAAAAAAAATTAAATAAAAGCCCAAACCGAAATCAATTAAAAGCTTCGTTGCTACAGATCTTTTAATTTGCCCAAACTGAGAAGGAAACCCTTGCTATAGATCTAGGTTATTTTGAAATTTGAATAGAAAAAAAAATAGATTATGTCATGAATCATGATGTTTAAGATATTTTGAATAGAAAAAGATTGATAGTTTATGATATTACTATGGATATTTTGAACCGCTATTTGGACTTTGTACTGGTTCAATATGAATATTATAATTCTTAATTAATTTAGTGTTATTTATTGTTCTATGAGACTTTAGATAATGTTGATATTTAGTACAAATATATAATATAATTTTTGTAAAAGAAAAAAAAACTATGTAGCATAGCTTCCGCTATAGCTTTTTTTGTAACATTCCTGCTATGACGCTATAAACGCTATTTAAAAACATTGGTTTTGATATTAGCCACTCTCTCTATATATATATATCCTCTCTCTCTCTCTCTATATATATATATCCCCTCTCTCTCTATATATATATCTCTCTCTCTTGTGATAAGATATATCTGGAATTAATTATCTGACAACGTCGGCAAACAGTACCAAAAGATATGGAAAGATTTTAATTGTGATATGTATCATGGATATTCATGGATGATAGAAACATAAAATTTTTATATATAACAAGAATTATGAAAAATGAAATAAATACCTCGTAAATTCTCTTTAAAATTCTTCGCAGAAGCAGCCAAATCGAATACCTCATAAATTCTCAGAGCACATTCTATTCATTTAGTTGTTTCTCTGGGCCCATGAAGTGTACAAAATCTTCTCTCTAGATTGAAGTTTGAATTGGGCTAATTCAAATTCCGACAGTGGTTGGCACTTAAATTGGTTTGGAAAATATCACATTTAATATTTTCAAAAATAAAATTATTGGGATTACCAACTGCCATGTGCCATGCATGCACATTGATGGTTGATGTAACCTATTTTAATTTATTAATTTGGAGATGAACGAGGATTATATCTCATTATGAAAAAAAATTATCTGAGAATTGATATATATGACCAACCTTTTTTTTTTTTGTATAATGGGAAATTAAATGCTCACATTTAATATCTTAAAAAAAAATATTTGGGATTACCAACTGGCATGTGCCATGTATTTTGTAGATGAACGAGGATTGATGTAAACCTATTTTAATGTATCTATTTGGAGATGAACGAGGATTATATATATCTCATTATGAGAAAAATTTATCTGAGAATTGATATATATGATATGACCTTATTTTTTTTTGTTACAAGGGGAAATGATCACATAATTTTGTTTTCATTATTTTGTATGAAGATAAGATTCTCTGATGAAAGAATGGAAATTTCAAATACATCCAAAACCTAGTCACATGGTTGGTATAAAATAAATCACTTTCATTGAAAATGGTACCTAACAGCCGTTAAGCTGTTGCTTTTCATCATAATTTAATTATTCAACCTTTTTATGCCAAATCATACATTATTAGAGTTCTTTAGATTTTAGCCTTTATAACCTTCCTATAACCTATTTTTATATTACTCGATATTAATTTCCCTCCTAAGTTTGTTATTTCACTTTATAAGTTTATATATGGATGCACCAAAATATCCTTCCTATTTCATATTGAATGTTCAATTTTAAATATGAAAGAAAAAACAGAATATCCTCAAATGTTATAGCATATTTTGAAGAACTTTATTCAATATTCATAGTACATGAAATGTGGGCTATTTTATTTTTTAATTTTGATTTATATGCATTAATTTTTGTAAGAAAGATATATTTCATAAGTAATTAAATTGATAAAAATATTATTAATACATGAAAATAACAAACATTACGTAAGAAACATTATTATTTTAAAATTGATATTGGAAATTGCAAAGTATTATAATTCATAAAAAAATAGTTGCATAAAAAAAATTTATAAAGGGTATTCTCTGATAATTTCATACTTCAAAATGAACATCCAACAAGTAATAAATTAATTGTTAGGGAGCTTATTGTCATTGATTTCATAGCTGGGGAAAGGGAGGAAGGAATGATGATTGTCATAATTAAAAGTTCGTAGACCTCTCGATTCCTATCTTTTTAATTTTAAGAAAAGGGAAATAAAATGAGCAGAGGTAAAAATTCGGGCAGAAATTCAAATTTCATTATGAACAGCCGCAGATTTTTGTTTATTTTAGTTTGAGTTTCAAACTAACGACTTTCATACAGAGAGTGTTACATTTTGTTACTGGATCAAAAACTGATTTTTTTTAATTTTTGTTTATTTAAGTTAAATTATAAGGTATACTATAGAGAGACCTCTAACCTATATGAGTCCAGATCCTCAACATTACTTCATCGTTTGAGTTTGAATTCAATCTGTTCGATTATAATTTGAACTAATCCGGTTCAAATCAGACTTTTTAAGATTGTACCAATATATATCAAACGGATCAGATTCAAACTCAAAGAATGAGTTACCTTAGTTGATATGAATTCGACTTATACTGATAGTGGTAGAGCTACATGAAGTCAGAGGTAGATGCTACCTCAAATTTTAATACTTTTGTCAGAAAAAATTATAAAAATATATTTTAAACTAAAAAAATTACAAAATTTTAACTGTTCCTGAAAATATTTTCTCAAAATATACATTCATTTCTATACTATTCTAAAAAAATATAAAAAATTACTTAACTTTACAAATAATTGTAAAATTATGTTGCACCCTAAAATTTTGTCATACCCTACTGAGGGACAGTTTAGATGGAATTGCATTTGCAGGAGATAATAGTAATGAGAAAGACCGCTCAACAGTCAACTGACAAGCCTTGAACATGCTCACACTATCATGCTGCATGTGCATGCATGACTGCGTGCAAGCAACCACCGATTCGTATCCTCTGTATCAACGGAACGTGCGTTAATAGATCTGGACCGTCCGATTTTGAGATCCGCACTAATATTAAAGGGCCCCGTGCATCATAAGGGATCCATATCCTCTGTATTTACAGTTTGAGATTAACTCTCAGCCGGTTTGGGATTCGGGCTGACTGAGGGGGCAGTATTATTGGGCTTTGTGATTCGTGCCATGTTAAAAAGAACGGTCCAGATCAAGTAATTGTAAAAAATTCTCTATTACGGTACTGCACTGGATGTGAATTCGCATCATAAGCGTGGGTCAGATTAGCTCTGATTCTGATCAGACGGTCGAGATTCAATGAACTCAAAAGATGCTCTTTTGAGTTAATGCAGAAGATGCGGACTCAAAATTAGAATCCGAATGGACAAATTTCTCCTCACGCGTTCTCTCTCCCCCTCTTTCTCTAGATCGAGCGTAATTTAATTTAATTTTTCCGGCAGAGGGTAATGCGGAACAAGAGCTTATTATCTAATTTATGTAAAGTGAGGCTACATACTTTGCACAAGTGATAACACGCTATCTAATTTATTTGAAGCTTAGACAATCGATCATCTGATATGTGTAACACGCTATCAATATTAAATACATGTGAACATTTAAAAAAAAATTATTATTATTTTAGATACACTCCTTCCAAAAAATTTGGACCGTTTGAGATTTGAGAGTAGTGATTTTCTACTTATCTAAAAATAGTAAAATAAATTCTAAGAAGTGTATAATTTGGCCTCAATGTACATTTTAATATGAAAATCATGTTGAGAAATTCAGATCAATTGTTTGACATATAGCATGAATCAATTTAAGCTATGCATGATATAGTAGCCTCACTCATTTATTTTATTCGGGCAATATATATGGTTACGCATAATTATTATAATTATTCATGACATGAGCTTAACAAATTTTAAACAAGTATATTGAATCATAATTTTGCTAAACTTAGCCGATCCATATTGATCTGAAATTGCATCATTTGAGTAGAATATTAAATTCAATAAACGGGGGATATTAAATGGTCCAAAATATGTAGTTAATTCAGTTTTTTATGCATTGCGGCATATTATTGGCTAGAGATCAGAATAAGTTAAATTGACTAGTTTAATTTTGTGGATGAAATTACTTGTGTGTTAATGAGATAAGAGATAGTTGAAGTATGTTTTTTTTATTGTTTTTTTTTTAATCTTCGCAGAAGCTGCGAAGTCGTGAGGGGAATTGAACTCTCGACCTTTGAGTAACCAACAGTCTTAGAATTTTTTTTTTCTAACCAACTGTGCTACCTCCCCTTTCTCGTTTTTTTTGTTGTTATGCAAGAGACTTGAACAGTCAATAGAAAATTTGATTGCATTAATTACAAACCAATTAAAATAATGGAATATTCAATAGAAAATAAGTTGAAGTCTTGATCACCATTTTGATCATTCATCTTAGACTGTTAAGATTAAATAATGGAATATTAAAATTATCTGTTAAATAGTACAATGATTTTCAATTTCAACAAACTTTAATCATACGCCATCTATTTAACTGTGGGAAATCTATTTATAATTTTGCTTTTCCATTTTAACAAATTTTTATGCCAGCTGTCGCCATTTTCGAATAAATTAATGTCAGTATATAGAGCATCTTTAAAGAATCTATAAGGCTAGCTAGTATATCAATATATAATGATTGCAATATAATCAATAGATTCTCTGCACAATATACAGAAATTGGGGTGAAAATCTTATTTATTTTGCGCATTAGGCATGAATTAATTAAACAATTTCTCCGATTTTTCATCTGTTTTGCGGTCACTTTAGACTTTGCTTCACAACAACCGGGCACAGAGGGAAGGAAGAGAAAAAGACAGAAAGAAATCGTGTAGAGTTCACCTCAGCTACATTCTGATTTGGTATGAGAGATTTTGCTGAGTTTCTATACAAGTTTCACCTCTTCTCCTCTCGTTTCACCCTCGAGTTTTCCGATTCTGAAGCAAGTAAATTCTCTTGTCAGGTTCAGTCACAGTGCATTTCACCTCACCTCCCCTTTCTTTTCTTTAATCGTTGAGTTGTGGAGCACACTCTTAGACTCAGCTTCAATTGATGGTACATGGAGGGAGGGGAAAAAGAAATCACTGTGCGGAGGGAGAATTTCGCTAGGCCGCGTCTGACCGGACAGGTTCACCTGCTCCATAAGAGGTGAAATGGAGGTGAAATGAAGAGGGAGCGGAGGGGAACGCTACATGGCTTTTGGCGGAATCCTTCACCTCCAAATCGGGGTGGAGAGGAGGTGAAATGGCGCTCGTTTCACGTCCCTTCCTTTTCCATTAATGAGGTTTCACCTCCGTTATGTGAAGCGCAACCTTAGGGGCAAAGATATTATCAGAGTTGGTTTGACTTCATGCAACACACTAATCATATACGTTCTTTTATTTTATCTCGATTAGTTGTGCGCCGCATAAAATGAAAATAGCTTTGATAATATCCTTTTTACTTTTTTTTTCTATAATAAAGTTGATTTTGACAAGCACTGGTGATTTAGTATGCAATAAACTTTCCATTATTGTCTTTTTAAACTAAGTCATAGCTAGGTTTTTTTTTGAATAAAAAATGTGGGTCTAGCCTCCATTTGTATTAATATCAAGGTTATGTTACAAGAGAATGGTAATCACCATTTGAAATAAAAAGAGAATGAGCTCAAACATTTGAGCCCTTGTAAAGTTTGAAAGTAAAACACTGAAAAGGAAATTAAACACAAATTAAGGCTAAAAATATAAGAACCATATGAAACGTAGAGTCGGTGTCCTGGTGCCCTACTACCTGAATTCCTTCATCTCCATATACCTCAACTGGTCTTGGACTTCTTGTGCCAGTTCCCTCACCTCTTTGTTCAAATCTCTAAATATTCTTGTCCCTCTTTCTCACCACAGCACGAATTGCGTAATCAATAGTATTTCTCTGAACTTTGTATTGTGGCTGGTATCACTGATAACATCCGTGTGATTTACCAGTATCCGATCGGCGCTGTTGGTGTGATTTGTTATAACCGCTACCTCTTCATATAGTGCATTTGCAAAGGTAAATTGATTAAACATGTGATGTACCGTTTCAGCTTGCCTTTTGCATAGAACACATCTATTCGGCATATTCCAACCTCTCTTGATTAAGTTATCTAGCGTGAGTATTTTGTTCAATTTCATCAACCATCCAAAGACCCTCATTCTTGGGGGCACTTTTAGCTTCCAAATTCTTCTAAGTTGTGAGCCAACTGAAGAACCCCGTATTATTGCTTGATATGCACTTCGTACCGTGAACTTTCCTCCACTGTCCCAAGTCCATTGTAGTTCATCCTCTATTGCCTCGTTCAACTGATAACCTGACAGAACTTGTAATGCCTCTTCCAATTCCTCTTGCGCTTGAATTGAAAGATTGTGCATGAGGTATGGTTGCAGTGATTGGGTTGCCTTTGCTTCAAGGAGGGTAATGTCGGTATTGACAACATAAGTAAAGAGAATTGGAAATTGATATTTAAGAATACTTGCTCCTCAATTATTATCCCAAAATCTTATACTGGCACCGTTTCCTGGTATAAACCTTATAAAGACCTTGAAGAACTGCTGCAAATCAACCTCCCTTAAGGAAATTCCTATGGCTGAACTTTTTGTAGAAACAGTAACCCGATAGATTTGTTTCCATAGTCTGTTTTCTGGCCTTCCCCAATACCAATGCCACTTTAGTAACAGTGCCCGATTGAAAATATTTAGATCCATCACCCCAAACCGCCATCTTCCTTTGACTTACACACAAGTTCCCACTTTGCAAGATTGATTTTGCGATTTTCTTGAGTGACCTCATGCCATAAAAATCTCCTTCATATCATGTCTATATCAACTTATTACCCATTTTGGCATTTTGAAAACCGTCATGAAGTAAGTTGGTAAGGAGGATAGTACCGCATTCAAGAGAACAATTCTTTCTGCAATTGTGAGATGCTTGGCCGCCCATCTCGCTAGTCTCTTATTCATCTTCTCTATTAACGGTATGTACGCACTTTTTGGTAATTTTCTATCTGATAACGGTAGCCCCAAGTATATAAATGGGAAAGCTCCCTCTTTACAACCTAAAACATCCGTTAGTGCTTGTCTATGCTCCTCTGGCACTTCTGAGAATAATAGTTCAGATTTCTGAAGATTGATGGATAGACCCGAAATCCTTTGAAAGGCCAGTATAATTACCTTTACCGCTTGCAGCTGTTGCATTTCGGGTTGTTTGCAATATAGGGAAGTTAAAGATGCAATGTGAATTAAAGAAATGAAAAGGGAGTCATAATTGAAGGGAATGGTTGGTGCTACTTACAACAAATTACACTGTTTCATGAATATAAAGCAATACAATCTTTTGCCATAATTATATTTGAACACTTGCCTTGGAAATTTGGAATTGTGTTCTTGGCTATATATATCTTTTTGTCTACAAATATAACAAATAGAAATCAAATCATGGGCCCCAATTTTTCAATACAATAATATATCCTGGCTGCAATGTTTTTGATGGTTGCCCATTTTGTGGCTCAAAACACTATAGTCTATTTGACCGGTATCTAACTTCTTTCAACTGTTCCAACTACTGCTTAACTATTAGCATGGACTAATTACAAATGCACCCTCCTTATTTTTATGTTTTACATCTTTCCATTGTTCTTTCAGAAATTGGAAAAGCACATCATTTTGCAAGTGAGCGCTTTCTCACATTTGTATTTTCTGTTTGAATAACGCACTTCTTCACTAGTAACATATGTACAATAGATGAGTTTATGACACGTGGAGTCAAATGATAATTTTTCAACAGATGTACAATAATTATATGTTATTTCTAAACCAAAATTTGACCAGAAATGAACTTCCCCACAAAAAAAGTGTGTTGAAATTCTTTACATTTAGTACATTCCTTTACTGTTCACACAGCTATATCGTTTCAACTGCTAATTAATTTCTTTTTATGTTAGGTGCTTGGTTGTAATGATCCATGTTTTCCAGGAATAATTCATTCGCCATTATTTTGAGCCCACTTAACCAATATTTCATGCCCCAGAGAAGTCCACCTATAGGCCTATTTGTCCACTTTCTCTAAATCGGCTTTTCATTTGGGACCATCATGCTTTTCTTGCTATTGGATCTAACTAAATAAAACCTTAATTAGAACCATTACTATCCGACCCATTAATTAGAAATGTAGAATTGAATTTACATTTGGTATGATTTTGTCCATCCTTAGGAAGTATGTGTAAATTATTCTTGCTGTGTTGTGAACATATATAAATAAATCTTTGACTTATTTTGACTTAATCTTTAGTTTAACATTAGACAAATTACCCATGTTTTCTTTTAAACAAACAAGTGGCATTTATCAATTCACAAATTATATCGAGAATTAATCTTTTTGATCTAGTGACAAAAGACAATACTTTCTGCATGATAGGTTACAGGTTTGAAATCCGAATGGAAAATTCTTATAGATATTGATTAAACAGTTAGTTAGGTGACTTGAGTCTCATGCTAAAAGAATCACAAATTAAAGCTAATTATTTATTAAAGATTAGTTAATCAAACTTATAGTCTTCTTAATAAATAGTTAGTTAGAACTAAGCAAAAGCAAATGTTATCATAAGACTAATATTCAACCGACACAAAAAAAAAAAAAAGAAAGAAAATTTAATTTCTTAATTACATTTCGGGTAGTACAAATCTGTACCCGATCCGATATCAACCAGAGCCAGAGAACTGAGTGCCTATTGTTCCAATCAGAGACGCCTAATTCCCTCTCTATATATCACATGCACACTCTCCATAGCTTTGTGTCATTCCAAAGTATTAGCGCCCCCCCCCCCCCCTTTACATTCTATTTTTTCTGAATTATTTGGACAAAAAAAGAAAAATGGGGCATCTTCTTCCTTTGCTTTTCTTGCTCATTGTACAATACACAAATGCACAACCTTCACCAGGCTACTATCCTAGCACCAAAATCAGGCAAATGCAGTTTTACCAAGGGTACAACACTTTGTGGGGCCCACAACACCAGTCTCTGTCCCAAGACCAGAATTCTCTCACAATCTGGCTAGACAAGTACTCAGGTACAATAACTTTTTTTACATTCCTCTTTTACTTTCCTAATTTTTCTTAATTAACATGTATGTTCTAAAGGAATTCAATAATTACAAATCAAAATAATGTTATTGCATTTGTGCTTGATAATGACATTTGATTGCCATGCATATTTTGATTTAATCCACATTGTAGGAGATAGTTTCCTTTTTTTGCATGTTTGTGACTTGCTTTCTTTATGAAAGACATGTATAATTCATAATTGAAAAACAGACATTAGTGCTGCTTTTTTCTTATCTAACTTTTTGATATAAAATAATTAGGAAGTGGATTCAAATCAAAAAGACCGTACAGAAATGGATACTTTGGAGCCTCAATCAAACTACAAGCTGGATATACTGCTGGTACTAACACTGCTTTTTATGTAAGCATTTATCAACTTTTCTATTTTATTTTTCTTTTTGTTTTCCTTTACTAGCTAGATTAAAAGCAACATGTATCGATCTTTTATAGTTTCCTCCCACTAAATATATCTTTGTTGATATATTCATATATACAACAATCATAAACAATTTTAAAATATGTTTGACATTGGAGGTACATTTCAGAATTAATGTTATGACAGCAATATATGCAAAAGAAGCCAATTGACAATATAGTAAATAATTTATTTATTTTGGAAAATACAAAAATGTAGCTATCGAACAATGAGGCGCATCCAGGTTATCATGATGAGGTGGACATCGAATTTCTGGGGACAATACCGGGAGAGCCTTATACTTTACAAACGAATGTGTATGTGAGGGGCAGTGGAGATGGCCGGATTATAGGCAGGGAGATGAGGTTTCACCTTTGGTTTGATCCAACGGTTGCTTTTCACCACTATGCCATCCTCTGGAATCCTGATGCAATCACGTGAGTTCAACTTACATATCTCTCATCTCTTCCACCAATATTTTAATTTGTAACATTAAAAAAAAAATCAATAAGTAGCACGGTTTTTATGAATTCAGATTCTAGCAAAAGCACTGGCTCTACGCTGGCTAGAGCCAGCATTTCAATTAAAGTGAAACATCGATGTTTTTTTTTCTCTTAAAATATCAAGTGAACCCATATTCAGTCTGCGATTCACTCAAACATTGATGTCTTCTCCAATAACATCAATGTTTCATCCTGCCTTTTAATTATTTAAAATGCTACAAGTAAAAAAAAAAAATCGGTCTCTTACATACCAACAAAAAACAACCTACTTGGCTCATATTTTAGTCGATACATGTGCGAGCGTATAAATTAAAAACAAAATAGTTGCTCATTTTATATACTCCGGAGATCTCACGCCGCTGTCATTTGGCCATATTTGGTACCTAACTATATAAGGAATGGTCTCGCCAAATTAAAAAAGATTCGCTCTATGAAAACCCACATGGAGTATCTGTTAGATTTTAACTAACACGACTACACCTTTAAATTAATATTTCTTTTATCTACATGAAGCATCTCTTAATTCTCTTGGCATGGATTGGTCCCAAATGTACAACGATTTAACTACTATTGTACACATTGGCGGCGCATATTCACACTTGCCAAAAAAGAATTTTCAAACAGCCCTGATTTAAACTGTACATTATGTTAACATGCTTTAGATTCACATCTCTATTTTTAAATTTCAAACAGTCCATCCAAACCGTTAAATGCCATTTATTTATATACTTAGAGACCGAATTTTACATTTCTAGAACCCTTTTACTATTTTTTTATATAGAAATTCACTATTATCAGATGGTCGAGAATTTTTAAATTAGTTATTTTCTACATATTTCAGTAATAGTAAAAATATCTTAAAAAATATAAAATTTGTTCTCCAGATATATTTTCATATGAAAATGATGTTTAACATACAAATTAACTATTTACACTTTAAAAATAGAGACATGGATCTCTACTACGTCTAAATTCATATCCCAAATTTGAGACATATTGGGTCATAGTTAACTTTTTGGGCTTTATAATTCTTTATGTAGTTTCTTTGTTGATGATATACCAATAAGGCGGTATGAGAGGAAGCTAGAGGCCACATTTCCAGAGAGGCCCATGTGGGTATATGGATCTATCTGGGATGCCTCCGACTGGGCCACAGATGACGGCAGGTACCGTGCCGATTACCGGTACCAGCCGTTTGTGGCGCACTACTCGCACTTTGGTATTGGAGGCTGTTCTGCATTTGCTCAGGGTAGTTGTCGGCCCGTGGCAGCGTCGCCTTCTGGGTCAGGTCTGAGCCCGCAACAATGGGCCACTATGCGGTGGGCCCAGACCAACCACATGGTGTACTACTACTGCCAAGATTACAAGAGAGACCATTCTCTCACCCCTGAGTGTTAATTAAACCTTGATGGTATTTACAAAACTGCCATTGTTGGTTTGTGAATTGTGAGGTACATTTTATGTGGTCTGGTGAGAATTTTTATTTGCTGCCCTACTATACTGTGTTGTCGGTAGAGGCGTTTTTTATTTATTTTTTGTTTTAAACATGTATTGTATTAAGATTAAAGTGTGAATGTGTAAGATGTGTTATTTTGGGTTCTCACTTGAAAGGAAGGGTAGAGCACCAATTCAAGACACCAAATGTAAAAGAATTCAAAAGTGAATTCTGTTGTATTATTTTTTTTGTAATCAATGAACTATAAATATTGTATTAATTTGGAAATAAATATAGCAGATGCTGAGATGCGAAGGAATTCAACCATTCATCTATTTTCTATGCAATTAATTTTGAGGGCCATTAGGTCCGGTTTGTATTTCTTGTTGTTTGTTTCACAGCAGTATTTGCCTTTATTTCAATTATGTACAATTAAGTGCAATAACAGGCGCCTTTTTTGTGTTCTGGGTGCACTGATGGACATAATAAGTATGATTTTTATTTGAGTCGGACTGATAATAGAGTGAGGTTATGGTAATTAATATGCATGTTACGGACCGACCTGTAGCACGGATCAATATCTCTCTATTTTCAAAGTCCAAACAGTCGATCTCAACTGTTCAATGTGATCTTCCTATGAAAATGTACTTGTAGATCAAACTATATTTCTTTTACAAACTTTTTACTATTTTTTTAATAGGTAGAAAATCACTATTTTTGAATGATTCAGAATTTTTAGATCAAGTGATTTTCTACCTATCTAAAAAAAAATAGCAAAAAAATATTCTAAAAAATTGTAAAATTTAGTCATGAAGTACATTTTCCACAATCTATGCATATATTTTATTTATTTGAAGAAAGTTATATTCTAGTCCATAAGTTTTCAAAATTACAAACATTTTCCTTAAAACTACTTTATGGGGTGGCAGCCACAGCAGAGACCATACTATCAATGCCACATATATTGTGACCCCTACACAGCTTGTAGTAACCATTCTCTCCCCATTTTTCACCCCAGGAGTTCTTGATGAGCCAATAGGGTTTATATCCCAACCTTAAAATAGAAAAACCATGCGAACCGTACCCGACTAGGAGGACACCATGGTTCAACCACTTCTTTGGGCAGATTAAAGGGCACGATACACCGCGCATGTATGTTTGCATAAAAACTGCGTTTAATCCAACTGCATTCGATTTAAATCAAAATCAATATTTATTCAATTCTCGAAATCATTCTAATTGTACATAAACCGGGCAAAGAAGCAAGAAGTTACATGATAATCTTTTGTGCATACCTGCGAGCGGTCCGCGGTTTACTAATGCAGCCATAATCTGATCTTCATCGAGGGGTATATTGGTAAAATTGGAAACCTTAACTGCGACCTTGTTCTTATCAAACATGCACTGTCCTTGTTTCCCTGCGTAAGGATAGTCTTTCTCCTCCATCAACCCCCCAGATTTGATCAAATATTTGTATGCATTTGTCATTAGACCACCATTGCAACCATTGTCACACTCAGTTTTCTCTATTGCATCACACTTCGTATATTACATAGTATAATTAATAATTTGTCAACAATTGATCCTTACGATTAATTTTAGAGAATGAAAAAAAGAAATACCTCTTGATCACAGTCTATCAACTGTTGCTCACTGAGATTTAACAGCTTTCCAGTTGCTATGTAGTTTGCACCTTCAATTGCTCCTGTTGTGCTAAAAGACCAACATGATCCACATGAACCCTACAATTTAAAAAAAAAAGAAATAATGAATTATTACATCCACTAATAATTAATATACCTTGATAGAGTTCAAATTTCACTTTTTTTATCTCGGAATTGTTCAGAGAAGTAGATACAGCTTAACAGAGTTCCGATTTCACTTTCTTTATTTTGAAATTATGCAAAAATTTAATTACACACGTCTCAGCAAGCTCAATTCAAACAAGTATTACAAGCAAACATGCTGCAAATGCAAACCACACTTAAAATCCCAATTCTGGTCTGTTGGAGTCAGAAAAAAATGACCCCATTTACATCAATTTTGCCTGAACCTCCCTAATTCAGTCAGCATAAAATCATAATAATATCCCTGTGAACAACCTACTATCATCCGGTAAAATCAGAAAGTGAAGCAAGCACTGACACATACCTGCATCTTGACCTCTGTAACTGCACCCTTCTCTCTCCAATCAAAACTCTTCGGCAACCTCTGCACCTCCTCTTGCGGCACAGTCGGGATCTGGTTAGCAAACTCCCTCATATTTTCCCCTGCTGCTCTCAAGCCCAGGAATTGGGTCTCAAATTCCTCCTCTGTCAGGTCCGAGAATGGCGTGATGCCATGCTCTGCTGTGGGGTCAAGTAGCTGGTGCTCCGCAGCACGTGCAATGTTGCGTGCAAATACACGTAACCGGTGGGCGTACTCACCTGGGTGGGCATATTGCTTCCCATACCTGTCATTTGATGTATTAAAATATTTTATCTCAATACTTATTTTTCTATTTTTATTGGATGAGGAGAAATGAAATGCAGGTTACTAATGTGTTTACTTCCCTCGGCATAAAGTAGAATTGATAGTATTTTGTAAATGGCCCGGCTTTTTTGACATGATTTTTTTTTTTTAAAATGAATAGGCAAATAGCCTAACAGCTTTTTTATTAACAAACAAAAAAGTACAAAGTATTATCTACAAAAGAAAGGGGAAGGGATAATTAATAGTGGATAGTTCAAATTTAAGTTCAACAAAATCCCTGTTTGTTCCCAAAAGAAAGAAAATCCAGCAAGGTCGAGAGGAGATGAGCCCAACGTACATTTTCTTATTTATTTCATGACAATTTATAAGATGTATATGTTTCCTCAAATTCTTTGGCATCCCACCATAATTACGTTTTGCTAATTTATTTTAGAATAATTCCATTCTACATCTCACCATGATGCATCCACTAACATCTTTTTAGATTTTATACAAATGATTTTTTTTTTCTAGAATAGAATACCAAATTTTGCACAATTTGATAACTTGCTTGGTCATGCATCAAGCTATATGAAAAATTCAGAGGAAATTTTTTTAAACCACTTTCAATTGTTTCAACTGATAATAAAGCAACATCCAAATTGTGGCAAAATTGATACGTGTCCTATTTAAATGATAAAAAAATTATCTACAATTTTTTTTTGTCTCAACAATTTTTTTTCAGAAGTATCAAATAGATGTTCCATAAAAAATGAATGTCCACTAGAATTACCTTTACTATAATAATATTTACTTGCTACTTGCTACATCGCCGGACGGACTCGTATTTCATTTATTAATTGAAAGATAAAACCTAATGAATTGTTATTTTCTGAAATTGAACGACATAGTTACAGTACCTTATTATAAAGGATTGGAACTCGCTTTCGAGATGATGCGGTGCCGTCACCTGAAAGATTGCTTGATCCACTGTTTGACGACCGAGTGCAACGGCGGTACAAGATAGCAAGAAGAGAACCAGTGGGATAACATGCGCCCCCGAAGCCATTTTTCCGGTGATCAGAGTTTGAGAGAGAGAGTAATAGAATGAAAGGAAATATTGCGGACGGGGGTTTAATCGGTTGCAATTTAGATGCGTTCTTCCATACAATTACTTGTTTTACCACTGTGGGCTTATCGTTGTGGACGAGGGTAATTATGGAATCAAGGAAATATGGAAACAAAAAAGCGCAGTAACTGAAATATTGAGGGCGGTGGTTTAATCGGTTCTAATTTAGATGCGTTCTTCCATAAAATTACCAACTTTACCACTGTGGCTTATCGTTTTGGACGAGGGTAATTATGGAATTAAAGGAAATATGGAAAAAGAAAAAGCGTTAGTAACTGAACCCAAGGTCCCAAGTGGGATTTCGATTCGATTTTAATCACGACTATACCATGGAAAAACAATGTTAGTGAGGGGAGGGGTTGAATGGAAATTTTTTAAGTATCATGCGGTGCGAATTCAGTGATTGAATTAGGTCATGACCATGCACAAATTTACATTTTGCCATAGAGGTACACGGAGTAATCGAGGATGGGCTTAATGGTAATTTGGTAGCGTGCCCTCCTTGCTATGGTGCAAAGTGAGATCAATTTACACCTGGTGTAAAAACCGCAAGGGACATGTCGGTGTAACAATGGAACAGAATCCGGGTCCCATCTGATGACTGTTTTTTCAGTTATTGGCTGTGCACCACGCTCATGCCAATTTCTTCCCAAGCACACAGAATGACGGCTTTCACTATCGTGACGCGTGGCAGACGGTAATACACGTGTCAATGACTAAATGTTAAGTTTGATGAAGTATGTGGCTTAATATATAGTGGAGGACGTGCTGCGCTGTTTATATCTTACATTGTTATTTAAAAAAATATATCTTATGTTATTAAAAAAAAAAATTCTAAAAAGTATATTTTTCTTTATTCGGTAAAGTATTTAATTTGCATTCTGTATGATTATTTATTTATAAAAGTGGTGAACACAATATCTCTTGCGTCATATCAATTTAGTATCGAATTCTTTTCAATTTTAGTATTTAGTGTGGAGAATTTTTTATTCATAGAAATTAATAAAAAAGTTAGGAAAATAGAAAGAGTACGGATATTGTAATATTTGTAGAAATATCGAGATTAACAGTTCCGATTCAAAGTATTTTTTTTCATTTTTTGAATCATGTACATATTGAGGATTTGTAAAATTCAAACGTATAGAGAAAATGATTTGTGTAATTTTAAAAGCTGTCAGACATTGTAAGTTTAAACTATAGATTGGTCTGACATCAACCTACTACAATCGTAAGTACAATTCATTTGATTAACTACACTAGAGCACATAAATTCAGGAAAAAATTCTCCATGTGCAAGCGGTCTTGAAAATTTGCCATTTTGAATTGAATTCAATGGTTCCGATCCAAAGTGGTTTTGATTTTTTGTGACTTCGAACCTTGCAACAAATTCGAGAGTTGTGCGGAAAGAAAATACACACACTTTGGATCGAACAATTGAGTCTAATCCAAAATTTTGTATCGGGACCATTGATTTTGATATTTCTAAAAATGTTGCAAACCACCCATTGTTTCTATTTCTTTACCTTTATTTTTATTAATTTCTATGAATAAATTTTGTTTACTGGGCTGAACTTACATCCCACTATAAATTTTTTATTCATAGAAATTATTAAAAAATAAGAGAGAAAAATAGAAAGAGTACCTACTTGTTATACTTATAGAAATATCAGAGGCATTGGTTCCGTTCTAAAGTTTGGATCGGAATAATGACACCGATCCAAAAATTTGCTTTTTTTTCTTTTCCAGTTCAATACACTAGATGCTACAAAAATACATGACCCACCTCAAGTTGAGTAAATTACGCTTTATGGGGCTAACCTTATTATTTTATAAGTTTTCAATTAAAGAGAGCATAGAGAAGTTAATATGAAACTCACATTCTTATTTTATAAATTTCCAACACAAAGAGAGAGCAGTGAAAAGAGGTGGAGCTCACCTTATTTCTTTTATTCAGACAAATGGAGAAAGAAGAAAAATAATTTTTGAATGAGTACCGTTGTTTCCGAATAACGTCTTTAATCTTTCTATAGATATAACAAGTGAGGTACTCTTTTTATTTTTCTCTTTTCTCTTTTAATATTTCTATGGATAAAAAAATTCCTACTTTAGTATTGAAACTCTGAGAGTACATGATATCATATCATTTTCTCTATTCTCCTTATACTGTCCCTCTTTGATGTGCTCTGTCATATATCAATATGTACTTGTCGAATAATACAAGTTATTTGTCAGTCATTTATAATAAATATTTTACAATAAATCGGTGGCGGTTCTATCTGTTGTGCTTTTGGCCTGTAAATCAAATCAATTTGACATATACCTATGTTTTATTGAAAGATATCTTGGGATTACAATGTCCATAGAATTTACTACATAAAACCACTTGCGTCCTTTGAAAATTGGGTTTAATTTCTGCATAATGATTCTCCTTCACTATTTAATGTTGATTTCAAAAGTTTAATTCAATTACTATATTGATACAACCTTTTGCGTTTGTTGTTAGTATATAGATCTAAGGAAAAAAAACTTAAAAGACAACAAATTTAACTTAAGTAGTTTAATATGATACAGGCGATTTCATTAAAAATTACTAATAAAGAAAGAAATATATTTTTGACATAAAGAAAATTTCGAAATGAATTGAAAGAAATAATGTTCATATGCAAGGTCAATATCCTCTTTGCAAGAAAAAGGCACAAAATTACTCCACAAGCGGTACCAAGGCATGCATGGTGCCTCAGATTTATATACATTTCAGTTTTTAAAATAAGAAAACAACCACCATATAAAATAATATATGATTCGTGATGTTTAGTAGAAAACTAGAATATATATAGATATATAGACTTGACCTACGTTAGTTAGATTCTAAAAATGGATATAATTTTAAGGGTCATTCAAAGGCTATAGCATTGAATTTTAGATTGGAATTTAGTAGCCTTTTCTTGCTGCATCATCAGCTAGAAGCACATCATCAATCCATGACACAATGTTATATGCCAAACTCTCAAGTACCCTTGAGTAGCTTTCTAAAATTGATTGTCCCACATCCTATCAAATAAAAAAAAAACATAAGAAAGATAATAAAATAAAAGAGAGAAAAAGAAAAATAAATATATTAGCAACTCATGTTAGGAAAAAGAGTGAGGTTGTAGTAATATGCATATTACGGATCGACCTGTGCTATGAATTCATATCTTTATTTTCAAATCAATCAACGATCGAACCGTTAAACATTATATTGACATGAAAGTATACTTGAAGACTGATTTTAATATTGTTTTAGAACATTTTACTATTTTTTACTATCTGTCTAGAATTTTCAAATTAAGTGATTTTTTACCTATAAAAATATTAAAAAATTAAAAAAATGTAAAATTCGCTCTCCAAGTGCATTTTCTTATGAAAATCATTTTTAACGGTTCAAATTGACTGTTTGAACATTAAAAATAAAAATATAGATCCATAGCACATAACGATCCATAATATGCATATTACCATAGCCTCTGTTGAGAAATAAGGGTTGAAAGGGAATAATCATAGGCTCAGACCCTTGAGGGTATTTTCCATCATAGCCTAGGTTAGAAAAATTAAAGAGCTCACTGTATTGTACAGGAACTTCAATTTATTTTTCTTTTTCTATTTAGGGACAGTACCGTTACAACATGTACGGACAGAGATAGATTACCGTTATGTCTCCAGAGCTATATAAGACTTGTAACAGAGATAGTGAAATAAGTGAAAATCTATTCATCATATTCATACCAAGCTCTCAAATAACCTTAATAATTTCAACATGGTATCAGAGCACCTCTGATCCAAAGAAAGCTTCCGCATACATCTCTCCAATCAACCAAAACTTAATACTGTCAAATGGCAACTGATATACCAGATCCAACCTCTCAAATTCAAAATCAAACCAACACAATACAAAGGCATTATGCCGATTTCAATTCATCCCAAAAATTAACCAATGTGCCTCTGAATGGAAAAAACTACATACCATGGGCCAAAGCAGCCAAAGTCACTCTCAGAGCAAAAGGTCTGCTCGGGTATGTCAATGGCAACAAAAAGAAACCCAAAGAAGGGACTGATGCTCAAGAGGAGTGGGATATGATTGATAGTCAAGCAATGACATTAATCACAAATTCTATTGACCCACAACTGTCAACCTCTTTCTGGACTTGCGAAACAGCAGCTGAGCTGTGGCAAGCAATCGAGAAGCAATACAGCGATAAAAAAAGCCATTCTCAAATTTATCAACTCAAAAACGAAATAGCCAAAATCACACAAGAGTCAAGAGATATACCTGAGTTAATCGGGCATATAATAGCCAAATACGAAGAACTCAAATTATACAGACCACCAACCACTGACCTGACTGTGCTTCAAGAAAGAGAGGAGATGGACAAAATATACACCTTTCTGGCAGCTCTTGACTCTAGCTATGAAGCTGCTAGAGCTCAGATTCTCCTTTCTACTGAGAAACTGACATTCGACGATGTCACAGCCCGCATCCGACAAGAGGCAACGAGGCGAGTCGCAATGAAAACCGCCGACTTGAACCCAAAGTCAGAGGCTCATGCCTTCTCAGCCCAAAACCTCAACGCCAACAAAGAAAAGGGAAAGGGGGAGATTGAAAAATGCTCGCACTGTAAGAGGGACGGACACACTCAAAATCAGTGCTGGGTACTCTATCCCCACCTTCGACCCAAGAGATATGATCGAAATTCCGAAGCGGCGAAGAAGAAGGGTTTTTTCAAAAACCCAGATTCGAAAGAGGGGGAGAGAAGGGGGCTGATTTCAGCGAAGGAGGAGACGAGAGGGAATGAAAGGGAGATAGGTTTTTGCTCAGGGTCTGGCGCAGCTGAAGGGGCTGGATCAAATCGGAACGAGACCGACAGACTCGATAGACTCGAGTCTATGCTGGCTGCGCTATTGGGCCAGAAAACGGGCCAAGGTTTATTTCAAACTCAATTAAACCGTGAATTCAAAACCAGCCCAGAAAAAACAATATTTAGTAAAAGCACAGAAAGAACCATAACCAGTGAGTGTTTTCAGAAGGTAGACCTTGAAAATAAATGCTTAACTATAGGTCTCTCAACCAAAAATGCCCCTCAGAATTATACCAGATGGGTTCTTGACTCCGGAGCAACCGATCACATGACCGGAAATCAAAATTTGTTAAAAAATTATTGCAAAATCAACGGTGAACAATATTTTACGGTTGCTAACAATGAAAAAATTAAAATTAAAGGATGGGGCATGATTAGCATTTTCTCTAAAAAATTTCTTCAAGATGTTTTTTATGTTGAAAAGTGCTCCGTAAACTTGTTATTCATTAGTAAACTTTCTAAGGAATTAAATTGTGAGATTGTTTTTAAAGAAAAAAATGTTGTTTTTCAGGATCTAGTCACCAAGGAGAGGATTGGTGAAGGTTTTTTTAGAAAATGGACTATATTTTTTGGATAGCAACAAGATTATTTTCAGTACTAGAAAAAACGAAGATTTAAGTAAACTTTGGCACAAGCGGGTGGGACATCCTTCCGACAAGATACTTAAATTTATGTTTAATTTTACTAATATTGATTGTAGTAAATGTGAAGTTTGTAAGCTTGCTAAGCATACAAAACTTCCCTTTTGTATTTCGAATACTAAGAGTAATGAACTTTTTGAGCTAGTTCACTCCGATGTGTGGGGACCCGCTCCCGTAAATTCTTACAATGGTTTTAGATACTATGTTATATTTATTGATGATTTTTCAAGAATAACTTGGATATATTTGATGAAAACTAAAAGTGAAGTTTTCTTTCATTTTCAAACATTTGTAAATCTTGTGGAAACTCAATTTGACAAAAAAATCAAAACTCTTAGAACGGACAATGGAACGGAGTTTGTAAATCAAAATTTCTCAAACTTTGTAAAACAAAGGGGTATCATTCATCAAACTTCTTGCATTTATACCCCTCAACAAAATGGTATTTCCGAAAGGAAAAATCGTCATCTACTTGAAATGACAAGAACACTTTTATTTCAAAATAATGTTCCAAAGATTTTTTGGTCGGAAGCCGTTCTCACCGCAACCTATTTGATAAATAGGTTACCTAGTGCCATTTTAGATTTTAAAAGTCCTATTGAAATACTCTATGGTAAAAAGGCTAATATTGATCATTTAAAAGTTTTTGGTTGCACTTGTTTTGTTCATAAAAATAAAAAAGATAAATTAGATTTCACTTCAATAAAAACCTTTTTTGTGGGTTACTCTCTCGGAAAAAAAGGATATAAGTGCTATGATCCTAAAACAAAAAAACTTTACATTTCAAGGGATGTAACATTTTTTGAAAATGAACCATTTTATGACAAAGTTGAAGGGGATCATTTTGATCAATCATTGTCAAATGAATTTGTCATACCTTGTGTTACTAATCTAGAAAGAAGAGAAATTCTTCTTGAAAATAATGTTGAGATAGGTAATCAATGACTTGAAGGAAATGAACAACCATTGGAAGAGACCAAAGAAAATGAAAATCATGAAGGAACTCAAGAGGAAGAAAGATCCTTGAGAAGATCGAGTCGACAAACTCAACCCTCCACAAGATTAAGGGATTTTGTCACATATTCGGTACAATACCCCATACAAAATTATGTTTCTTATAACAATATTTCTCATGATCACTATGCATTCTTGAATTCTTTATCAAAAATGGAAGAACCAACCAATTATGAGATAGCAAAACTAGATCCGAAATGGTGCAAAGCAATGGAAGAGGAGCTTTATGCCTTAGTAAAAAATCAAACTTGGGAATTATGTTATTTACCAAAAAATAAAAAATCAGTTGGATGCAAATGGGTGTACAAAATTAAATACAATAGTGATGGCACCGTTGAACGTTACAAAGCTAGGTTAGTGGCTAAAGGCTATACCCAAACCCAAGGTATTGATTATCACGAAACCTTTGCACCCGTGGCCAAAATGAACACCGTAAGGATTCTTTTCTCCATTGCGGTTAATAAAAATTGGTCTTTACACCAAATGGATGTAAAAAATGCATTTCTTCAAGGAACACTTGAGGAAGAGGTCTATATGTCGCTACCTTCCGGTCACAAAAAAGAAGAGATTCCTAACCTTGTTTGTAGGTTAAAGAAATTGATCTATGGTTTAAAACAATCTCCAAGGGCATGGTATGGCAAGCTTAATCATTTTTTATTATCTTGTAATTTCAAAATGAGTTTGTCCGATTCATCCTTGTTTACTAGACACAATGCTAATGGTACCACCGTGGTTTTAGTTTATGTCGATGACCTAATCATAACCGGAGACAACCATATTGAAATTGAAAGTGTAAAAAGAAATCTAAAACAAAGATTTGAAATAAAATATTTGGGCAAATTAAAGTATTTTCTTGGGATAGAGATTGCTCATTCGTCAAAAGGGCTATTTATATCTCAAAGAAAATATGTTCTTGATTTACTCAAAGAAACCGGTAAAATAGGTTGTAAACTGGCCATTACACCAATTGATACAAATATAAAACTCAATACCGAAGATGGTGAACCATTAAGTGATATAAATTAATTTCAAAGACTTGTAGGAAAGTTGATTTATTTAACCGTAACTAGACCGGATCTTTCCTTTGCCGTAAGCCAAATTAGCAAGTTTATGCATGCACCGAGATCACCTCACTTAGATGCTATTGATAGAATATTAAGGTACCTAAAAGGTTCTCCCGGAAAGGGAATTTGGATGAGGAAAAATGGCACTAATGCAATATGTGGCTATTCCGATGCAGATTGGGCCGGAAGTTTCGATAGAAAATCGACGACCGGCTTTTGCACATTTGTAGGCGGAAATTTAGTCACATGGAAGAGCAAGAAGCAAAGTGTTGTGGCGCGGTCAAGTGCAGAGGCAGAGTATCGCGCCATGGCATCAACCGCAAGTGAATTGACGTGGATTAAGCAAGTGCTAACTGACTTGAATGTCGAGATCAAAGAACCGATGAAATTGTTTTGTGACAATCAAGCGGCAAGACACATTGCAGCAAATCCAATCTTTCACGAGCGAACCAAACATATTGAAGTGGATTGCCACTACATCCGAGAAAAAATTCAAACTAAAGAAATAGAAACTCCATTTGTCAAGAGTGAAGATCAATTGGCGGACATATTCACGAAGGGATTAAGCTCCAAGGTTTTCGAAAATATTTCATGTAAGTTAGAATTATATGATCTCTATAATCCTAGCTTGAGGGGGAGTGTTAAGAAATAAGAGTTGAAAGGAAATAATCATAGGCTCAGACCCTTGAGAGTATTTTCCATCATAGCCTAGGTTAGAAAAAATAAAGAGCTCACTGTATTGTACAGGAACTTCAATTTATTTTTCTTTTTCTATTTAGGGACTGTACCGTTACAACATGTACGGACAGAGATAGATTACCGTTATGTCTCCGGAGCTATATAAGGCTTGTAACAGAGATAGTGAAATAAGTGAAAATCTATTCATCATATTCATACCAAGCTTTCAAATAACCTTAATAATTTCAACAGCCTCACTCTTATGAAAATAACAACGCTAATATATAGAAAATTAACAAATGTGCTTGATATGGTGTCTAGAAGGGTTTTTCTTCATCAGTTAATACTACAAAGATGCTCTGCTTCTCTCAGGAGGTATACGTATCTATCAAAAGGAACATACTAACTGGTACAGAAATCCTATATCACATACCTTGTTATAATGAATTTTGCTGGTATCAAGCGTAGTCTGAGACAAACTCGGAAATTTATGCTTCAAAGCGAGTAACAAACTCTGTGCACGGCTCATTAAAATAGTGTTTTTATCTCCATCTGCCATGTGTTCTGATTTATACCCCATGTCCCATGCCGACTTGACGTGGCCCACATTTACCTTGCGCTTCCAAATATAAAGTGCGGCCTCAACCTTGTCAGCTATTTCCAAGGCTTCATGCTCTGAGGCAATGTCGAGGCAGTTGAGCACATAGTCAGCCGAGAATTGCTCTGTCGTCTGCATGTGTTTGTATATTGCGTCTCCTACACTCAGACGACCACTCTGATAAAAACATACAAAAAGGGAGAAACAGATGAACTAATTAGATTATGATCATTACATTAAAGCAGGAACTGAAATTTTGACTCTTCCCTTTCTAATTATCTGTTAATGTACTGATACCAGGGACTTATAATTCTTTTGGGTTCTTCTCAGTTGTCAGAATAGTAGTTTATGTAATTTTTTGTTTCGTACTTAATGAAACAGGGGTAGCTTTTCTATATTTTATTTAAAAAAAAAAAAAGCAACTGTTCTGTTTCAATACATCACATAACAGATGACGCATTAATTTCAGTATTCAATTTTTTACTTTTTTCAGTTTTCTTTGGCTTTTCTAGATGATTGGAATTTGGTTGGCCATCTGATATAATCACTGGTAAATTGGAGGTACCTTTGGAAGTGTAGTTAGGTATGAATCAGGGACTTCCATCTCAGCCAATATAGCATTGTTTATCGCCATGGCGGCCTTGTGAATCTGATTTGCGCAGTCTCTTTTTTGTTGTAGTTCCTTGCGTGCACGCTTTGGGAGACCGTTTTCCGGCATGCAGGGGACCGGAATCCACCACTTCTCCTCAGAGCGATGAAATGAGTTTGTGTCAAAAGACTGCTTTTTGGGGTCGGCGTACCAGAACTCTGTGCCATGAAAACTATCCAAAATATCCTGAAATAATACATTCAATTTAATGACACATTTGTTGCGTCATTCTTCAGGAGAGCTCTCTACTCCAATTCTATTATAAAGAAAATACTGGATATTTAAGCAATTGATATATGAAGGTAGGTGAATGAGACATGAGAAAAACTTAAGGAGCAGCGTGCGCAGCGTGACGCCTTACCAGTAACATGTTTTCCAGTTTCTCAAGTGCAGGGAGGTTCATCATAATATCCATCCTTGGTTTTGCTGCCATTACCTGCATATATTAGGCAATATGTAAAAGAAATATTTTAATGTTGCGCAAAAATAGGTAGAAAATCAATATAAAAAAACTTGCAAAATTGGATATTTTAAAATAATGTGAAGTGATACTTCTGTCTTCATATTTTATACATCAAGGGAATTTTTCTGGACTTATTATAAGGAATCCACTTGATTATCTTGTGCATGCTAGAAATCATTACCTTTATTTATCTTTTCTTTTTTTAGTATTTTAAAGCCCCATATATCTTTGGTTAATTTAAGGAACTTTAAGATTGGTGCTGATTTTCTTACCTCATTTGCATGTCCCCCGGGCATAGTTTGTTCGGTAGGAGATGGATCTAGTATGAAATCACAAATTGAAAGAAAACAATCCATCTCTCTTCGCCACATTGATTTTTTCTCAGGTGATAGTGGTTCCAGCTTATGACATGTCCCAAATATTGTAGCTACATTGACAGAAAAGATATGAAGATAATTCATAATTAAGAGAAATGAAAAAATAATTTCTCACAAAACAAGACCTTTGAAAAACTCAAATCTCAGATTATTTAGAGAATGTTCACCCACTATTTAATGTTAGCTGAGACTTCTCACAAGGAACAGAGGCTTTCATTTAATTCTTTGTAAACATACATATTAGTAATCACCTACTAATCTCTTAAAAAAAGAAAGAAGGAAAATGAGCATTGCATGATAAGTTCATACATGGAGGCAAACATGTTCAGTTTTTTTCTACAAAATCAAATCTAATCTTGGTTGCAATTGTAATAAAACACTATTAAATTTAAATTGTAATTTATTTGTTTTAAAGCCAGTTGAACATATATATAGAAACTTCGGTTAACTATTGATTTTTGTTGCTAATTCAAACAAATTATGCACATTTGATGAATTATTTTTAAGCAAAAAACAAATAAGCTTACCATAAAGATTTGTAATGGCATTTGTGATGGCAACAGCAGTACAAACACCTTTCCCTCCCCCTGACATATCTTCTCCGAGCATCAGCTTTGAAAATTTCTCTTTCATCAATTCCAATTCTATTGAAATTTGGGAATTTATTATGCATTAATTTCTCCATCATAGTAGAAGTAAATTAATTATCCATTTTTCAATTGTTCAATTCTACAAATGGTGCACTGCATTTTTAACTTGCCTTGTTCTTCAGACTTTGCATATGACACATCGACGTGCTTCTTCATGCTGAGTCTGTTAAGAAGAGGGGAATTAGGTGGACGAGGCGCAATTTTTGAGGAGTGACGTGGTGGTGGAGTTGATGTAGTGCTCTCCTCTTCGTCTGTATGGGAATAAAATGAGTGGCTTGAATCAGTGCGGGAATAGCGGGAGTTGTATCCCGGTGACGGATGAGAATAAGTGTGATCTGACATGTTGTTGCTCCTCATGGGGCTATTCATCATCCTTGCCATGGCAATTTTGTTGGTTGTTGGTAACAATATATATAAGATACACTGCATTGTTTGATAACATTAACATGAGGTGCATGATGCAAATATTTTCTATCAGAGAAAATTAATACTTTCTTTAATTAATTCAACATGGTATTACCTGATGATCATTTGAGTTGCTTAATCCAACTGACAAAGGCCATTATCTCCTGGCATACCTCCTTTTTATTTCTTTCTCAATGTCTTATCTTCTAAACTAGCAAAGGCTAAATGATTAATACAGGGATTGTTGTTCTCTCCTTTGGTCTTTAGATATATTATTAAAATATAAACCAGGCGCTCCAAACTTTCAAAGAAGTGGGGGACTAGCAATTTGTACTTCTTTTTTTAAGTTTTATATAATTATATAGTTCTTTGTGAAAATTCTAATGTGGATGAAAGGCTGTTAGTATAGAACTATAGATGGAGAAAATTTCAATTGACAGTTATGTAATTCTGAGGTTAAATAAACATTTCTCTTTGGAAAAAAGAAAGAAGGTTTAAGTAACATTTAGAATCCATAGAGTTGTTATTACCAAAATATTTTACATTGCCTATTAAGTATCTTTAGTTGAAGAAATATGGAAAATTAATTTTGGAACCCTCTGGATCAGTAGTATGAACAAATAAAGAATAATAATAATAAATTGAGGTTACTTACATACCAACATTTTTTAAACTAAGTTGTGACCACATCATGGGTTCCATGATCTAATTAATGAATTATTTAAGGAGGCGCATTAAATAAATCATCATATCTAAATATTCCATTTCTTCGGCCGGGTTGTATAAAATAGCATCATCACATATATAGTGAAAACCAATTTGAGATTAAGGCGACCCACCAAATGTGGACCCTATATACCAAGTCAGAAAATTTAATTTGAGATTAAGAGAATAACAAGTCAAGCCAGATTTTTAATTTACTGATTTTTATATCATGTCACAGCTTGCTTTGACTCGACTAGTTTATAAACTGGTGTTGCAATTATATTGACAGTGGAATCAGAGCATTCTGAGCAGTATAGATAGTTAAGAAAATTAGTCACGTCAATATTACTGATTCTGTCACAAACTCGACACAAGGTAATAATGTGACATGATTCGTGTGGTACGTGATGACATAAAAAAAAAGAGCACATCATGACATGTCACACAAATTAACTGATTTAATTATATTACATAACACACGTTAAGAGATTAACTTTTTCAACAATATTTCTTTATTACAATTTATTTACAATAATATCTTTGATATTATTTTCTATGAACTAATTTAAAACTTGAAAAAAAAGTAAACATAATCAATCACATTACATAATTTGATTCACATGTGATGGAACTGTCTTTTACTATTTTAGTTATGTCACATGAATTTTTTTTATCTCGTAATGTGATTAAATTATGATGTGTTAGTTAGTCACGTCACGTCGCATTTTTTCTTCTCTACATATAAATACATTTCTCGATAATTACTCGCTGACGGCCATCATTATTATGCTAGTGCAAATTCACAAGGTATGAATTTATAAGTATATATTCTCAAAAAAAAAATGTCACCGCAGCTAATATTTCTTTTTAAAATTAAAAGGCAAATTGTAGACTGTTAAATTTTCTATAGTTCTGAGTACATTCAATTTTTATAATATATTGATGTCATCAACAACTCTTAAAAAGTAATGAGAACCGGTAAAGATGTCTTTACCTTTTTCAGAATTTTTTTTATATCAAAATATTCTTCGAATTAAAACATTAAAAGATGTGTTTTTTTATTAATTATTTAAGTAATATGTTTATTATATTTGAGTTTACTTGAAACTTGTAATAGGTAAAATGAGTTTAAATCTTCAAGTTTTCTAGCTATGTCATATCATTTATGTTTTTATCCATCCAATTTTATTCTTTCCTTATTTATCTTAATCGGATGATTTATATGTCATGTTTGTTTAATATTTCATCAAATAATAATATAATATAAATTATGTAACAATAAATTTTATTTTTATAATCATGTCTACTGTAGTATGGTAGTTAAGACATTGCACAGGATGCATTGGGGGTGATGTGATATCTTTGGCCTTCATTTCATTCTTAAAAAAAAAAAAAAGAAAAGGTAACGACGTCTATTAAAAAAATGAACAATTCAATTAATACACCATGTCTAAATAATGAAGATAACATCTAAAATTTATATATTATTATATTGAACAATATATTCTTAAATTTTAAATAAATATACATTAAATATTGAAAACAAACAAATGAGTTACAAGTAAAAGAAAGAGGATGAAATAACATACAATGCCAGAATCCAGATACCAAATTATTGTTAAGACACCTTAAACTAGAGAGGAGATCAGGACAAAAAGAAAAGAATAAAACTTTGTTCAAATATAAGAAGTCATCACAACAAAACAATTTTAGTATTATGAGTACATAGTTTGTCACAAGAGAAAAAGGTTATTATTGCTAAAAAACTTTGATTTTCACAATTTATTGTTACTATAAGTCATTTAGTGACGACAAATTGAAATATTACTGTAATGCATTAAAATAGCGGCGATCACTATAACTCCTCATATATTGAAATTAGTCTAATTATTTCTCAAAAAAAAATTATGAATTAACTACTTCTTATAATAAAAAATTTACACGAGCAATTGAATGGTTTTCAGGTGTGAAATTGACTGCAGATAAACTTCATATTAGATTCAGAAATAAGAATACTAAACAAAAGGATTCTCAATTAATAAAAATCAGGCTCTTCCTGAGGGAAATGCAATCCTTTATGAAAGAAAAAGAAATTTTCAAATTTACAGAAAAGACCTATTTCAAAAATAATTATTTAGACATATTTAACGCACATTCTGGTCTATGCATTTGTTAGAAAAATAAATTACAGTGAAAGATAATACAATTTGGAAAAGAAAACTGTTGCAATTAAGGTTTATAGAACCATTTTAACATCCTTAAACAACCTTGCACAAAATTGAGGGGATTAAAAACTTCATTGATTATTACAAATGGAATCCCCTGAAACACTTGACATTACAAAAAATATGGAATTAATTTTGTTCATTATGCACATTACAATCCCCTCGGTTGCAAGTTAGTTTTAGTTCCAAAATTATAGGAATAACCTAGCATTGATATTTATTGCTTTAAATAGTATATGAATAGCTGACTGAGTTTCTTATGGAATCATTTGCTCGAAGAACATCATCAATCCATGAAACAATGTTATACGCCAAACTTTCTAGAATTCTTGAATAGCTTTCTAAAATTGCTTTTCCAACATCCTGTAAAACATATCAAATATCAACAGATTAGTAATAAACGTTTAATTAAGATAAGTGTATATAAAATAAGAGAGGCTATGTTATACTATACATCGTATATTGTTCCGTACTATGGATCAATATCTTCATATTTGAAACCCAAACAATTGATCTGAACTGTTCAACATTTTCTCCATATAAAAATGTATTTGTAGATCAAATTTTAAATTTTTTAGAATATTTTTACTATTGTTTTAGATTGGCAGAAAATCACTTGATCTAAAGATTTTAGATCATTAAAAAGTATTGATTTTCTACCTATCTAAAAAAATAGTAAACAAAATTGTAAAATTTAGTCTTCAAGTACATTTTCATATGGAGATCATGTTAAACGGTTAAGATTGACTGTTTGGACTTTAAAACGGAATAAATTGATCCATAGTACGAACCAATCTGTTCTAGCATAGTATCTTAGTCTCAATAATTAATAAAGACAGCAATCAGGTTAAGCAATGGAATGATCAACTTTTATACCAAATTGGGCAATTGCAATAAAATTCAACTGTTAATTAACTTCTTCTTTTTCTGTTCCATTATTTAATTTTTTTTTTTATGGGCTCATGCAATTTGTTCGGTTTTACAGGTTTTGATACCATTCCAAATGGAAGCACAGCAAACCCTGTTATATATTATACCTTGTTATAATGCAACTTGCTGGTATCAAGAGTTGTCTGAGACAAACTTGGGTACTTTTCCTTCAAACACAACAGCAAGCTCTTCGCTCTACTCGATAAAACCACGTTTTTGTCTCCATCATTGGCCAAATCCGATCTCATGTCCCATGCCGCCCTGTTATGGCTTATGTTTACCTTGCGCTTCCAAATGTAAAGTGCCGCCTCCACCTTGTCAGCGATTTCCAAGGCCTCATGCTCTGACGATATGTGAAGGCTACTCAGCACAGTTTCTGCTGAGAACTGGTCTGTAGTCTGCATGTGATAGTATATGTCGTCTCCTACGCTCAAACGGCCGCTCTGACTCAAAAAATAAAAATAAAAGGGTACTGATTAGTTTGTTCATGTATTTTTTTTTTTTGATAAAAAGCATGTATTGGCCCGTTTCATTAAAATGAAACCTTAACTTACATCAGTTTGCACTAGTACTCTAGTTATATTAGCAGAGTGAGGCTATGGTACTATGCATAGCGCGGATTGGTCCTTGCTATGGATCAATATTTTTGTTTCAAAAGTTCAAATAGTCGATCTAAACTGTTCAATATGATCTCAGTATGAAAATGTACTTGCGGACTAAATTTTACATTTTCTTGAATGTTTTGTTATTTGTTTAGATAGGTAGAAAATCATTACTTTTGAATGGTCCACAATCTTTTGATCAAGTAATTTTCTACCCATCTAAAAAAAGAATCTGTATCCTCCCACGTACCTGACTCAAGCAAAGCAAATTACAAACGGACGGCCCAGATTAATCCCAGCAGGGCCAAAGTCAATCCAGTGCCCATAGAAACTATAGGGGGCCGTTTTGAGATTTGTGCCAAGTTAAAAGAACTAATCTGGTCCGTCCGTCTGTAATTTTGAGTCAGGTAACTGGAGTGATCCGAATTCCTACAAAAAGTATAAAAATTGTAACAAATGTAAAATTTGATCTATAAGTACATTTTCATATGGAGATAATGTTGAACGGTTCAGATCTACCGTTTGAACTTTGAAAACAAAGATATTGATCCATAGTACAGACTGATCCGCTCTATGCATAGTACCATAGCCTCACTCATATTAGCATTATATATTACCTCTTGCTAAAAACCCACAGAAATATACGGTCTCAGCACACACTCACCCGCTTCATCGAAAGATATTTGTATTAATTTTTTTTTAATGATTAAGCAATGACGGTTTCTACCAATTATTGTAGCTTAGAAAGCTTACAACATACCTTGGGAAGAGTTGTTATGTATGATTCGGGAACCTCCATTTCGGCCAGAATGTCGTTATTTATTGCCATGGCTGCCTTGTGTATTTGATTTGCGCAGTCTCGCTTTTTTTGTAGCTCTTTGCTTGCAAGTATAGAGAGACCGTTATCTGGCAAGCAAGGGACCGGGACCCACCACTTGTCCTCTGAGCGGCTGAATGACTTGGTACTTTTAAATGAATCGTTCCTCGGATCTCCATACCAGAAATCAGTGCCATCAAAACTGTCCAACAAATCCTGAAAGGTAAATTTTCTTTGATCAAACATACACGTACAATTGAGTTCTATTTTATTGTATAGTGAAAGAACAGACTCTGTGTATTTTTTTAGTACCATATAGGATGATTTGGTCATTTCTGTTGAGATAATTGATAAAGGAGTCATTGATAACCAGAATATACTAGTAATTCTCAGACTTGTAGGACCAAACTGATAAACTTTGAAATTTGAGGGACCACAACAGAGAACAGGTAAAACATCAATAATCTTTTTGTGATTTGATAAATAGATGCAGATATCATACGAGCAGCATGTTCTCTAGCTTCTCTAGTGCCGGGAGGTTCATCACAATATCCATTCTAGGTTGTGCTGTCTCTGCCTAAAAAATGTCAAAAAAAAATGTGAACCAAATATTTAATATGGATTATGGAATATATAATATGGATTTATGTTTTAATAACAAGAAGAAATTTATATGATCTTTTTTCTCTCTTGTTAAATGAGGTATCTCTTGTGTTTCATGGGTATTTATAGCACATTAGAATGATACATGCATTGCATAATCAGTTCTCAAATTTGCAGTTAGTTTTTTTTTTATCTTTCCATGATCTTAAAGAATGAAAAACCCAAATAATAAAATTTGCAGTATGGTTGTTTATTTGTTTACCTCAGGCATTGTTTGTTCAATAGGTGAAGGATCGACGATGAAATCGCAAATCGAGAGAAAACAATCCATCTCCCTTATCCACATTGATTTTTTCTCTGGTGGCAATGGCTCTAGTTTGTGACACGTCCCAAAAATTGTCGCTATATTAACACAAAACAGAAACAATTTTAATATTGGCTGCCCTAAGAATTCAGACAATGAGGTACATCATCGTGTGAGGTTAGATCCGAATCGTTCGTTATAAATCAACACTAATCTTAAAGCGGCTCCGTGAATTTTAATCAGGTCCGAATTCTTTACTGACTCCACTGAGAGTAATCTCATGGAATGAGGTACATGATAGGATACTCACTCTGCTCTTGGGTTCCGAATTGTAACCCAAAAGGATTATTAATATGTGTAACAGAAGTAAACACAAGTAAAACAAAAGGAGCTTACCATAAAGATTGGTGATTGCATTTGAGATGGCAACAGCACTACAAACGCCTTTTCCACCTCCTGACATATCTTCTCCAAGAAGAAGCTTTGTGTATTTATCTTTCATTAGCTCCAATTCTGATTAAAATTTGAAAAGTAAAATAGTAATTTTTCAACTTTTTAAAATTAACAGAACCTTAATTTTTTCCTAGAAAAAGTACCAAACTTATTATGCCTAATTTCAACCTTGGATATATTGATCCTTAAGTGCATATATGACAACACCTTGAGAAAAATGCAAATGCAAATGGTACAAGTATTTCTCCCTTAATATTAAGTTCATGATAAAATAAAAATGAATATTTGTGATAAAGCACTTGACACTGTTACAACAAAATGCTTTGGCATCAACAATCCTATACCTGTGCAACATACCTTCATCTTCAGGGTTGATAAGTGCAGCCGTGACGTTTACGTTTTTCTTCATACTAAGTTTATTAAGACAAGGTGAAGAAGGTGGCCGAGGAGCAAATCTTGAGGCAATACGCGGAGGAGGGGTTGTCTCAAGATTACTGCTCTCTTCCTCATCAGCATGGGAAGATGATGAAAGGTTTGAATAAGTGCGAGAATAGCGGGACGTGCCATATCCCGGAGATGGGTGAGAATAAGCATTCGAGATGTCGTCCCTCCTCATCGGGCTACCCATCATCCTCGCCATAATGGCTTCTTATGAGAAAATACTTAAAACTCCTAAATTACAAATACAAAAATGGCATAATTAGTTACATTCTTTAAGCCAAAAATTGAGAAAATGGGCTTTTAATTATTCTAATTGTAAACAGAAGTGCTCGAGCTAAAAACCATGATCGATAAATTGCTCTTACTGATTTTAAAATCTCTTTTAGGAGATACCATGCGTTTGCATGTGTATGCACGGTGCCCTTCGCGTGCTACTTCATCTTCTATTCTTAAAGAAAAGCCATTGTGGTTTCTGTAATGGTTTAATTTGATGGGCCCTTGAATTTCTTCAGAGCAAATCATGCCTCCCATGATCTAGAAACGGTAACATCAGCGTATATCTGTATTTTTATTCCAATAGTTTTTTCTTATTCAAATGGCAAAAATTAAGCAGTTTCCATTACCAAAATTCCTCAATAAAAATTCCTTAAAATATGATAAACTACCAACAATGAAATTCTTAAAATATGAAAAACTATAAACAGAATGATTCTACAAAGTGCTAGATTTTTATATGGTTAGCACGTAGTGAGAGAGTGAGGCAGCCCACCAAAAAATTGGGACCCACTAAATTTAGTAAATTTATGTTTTTTTTTCAAGTACATTAAACGAAGTCAGGTTGATTTAGATCAGATTCTGGTTAGTCAATCCTTGGATTATGGATTGATCATGGGTCATGGCATCAACAAACAGGAGAAACTATAACGTATATCAAACAGGAGAAACATTTTTGTTATTACATTTCAAAAAGGATAACATCAAATTAATTTTTTTTCAACAGACTGGGGGCCTAAATAATTATTTTATTGCATAGGACAAAAGTTTATTTGGAGATTTTATTTATCCCCAATTGAGCAACAAAAATATGAAAGAATAAAGAAGAAAGATGGAAAATGAAATTTGTACCGGAATGGTGCAGGTTTGGCTTAAATCTTATTACTGCAGCACTTTTAATGACCAAGCAAAACATAAACACCCACAAATACATTAGTCCCAAAATTTAATAAAATTACAGGCAAAAATTATCTCTAAGCTCATTTCCTAGGCACCAATTTTCCGGATTCGTCAGTCTCAAAGGCTGTTGTAATAAATTTGTCCCATGTTACAGAGGTTCCTTCACTCTCCACACATATAGAGTTGTCATCGAAAGTACCATATCTATATGTGGTGTAGGTATCTGGCATGGATAAGTCGGCTACTCTCTGTATTGCAACCTGTTGCTCTTCAGCATGGGCTCTTCTCTCTTGATCCATTCTTTGACTAGGCGGTATCTCCATTGTCTTCTCCTTCTCAAGCATTATCTGATGGGGTGAAAATTTTGTTTTAGTTTTTACCTTTTACAAAGCATAAGCATAAGAAAACTTGTATTAAAATTTTAGCAATTTATTGTGTACTACTTTTCAGAAAGGATTTTTTTTTCTTTTAAAATAGAATGTTTCTTTGAATGACAATAATTTTTAGATATTAAAGAAAATAAGGGATGGAATTGGGGAGGTTTATCATTCCTCTAAAGTATGTATGCTGTTTTGACTTTTTACTTAATAATGGGTCTGTTCAGCAACGTGGATTAAGCAAGTGAGGCTTAAGATTTTATTCTTAGCTAAGGAGCTTGTGTTCGGTAAGACATTGGATTAAAGATACAAGATTAGAATAAATAAAAAATATTTTTCAGTGTCAAATGTGTATAAAAGACCAAATTGCCCATTGCATTATTTGTTGTTATATAATATAGATTTATATAGCTAATTGTTATATAACTGATTTTGATTGCAATTAACAATAACACACCGATACTGTATTCAATTACAAATTTTGATATTAAACAAGGTCAGAGGTACCGTTAAAATATTGCAATATAACCATATATTTTTTAGTTGGTACCGACTGTGTACCAGTAAAAAGAAAGAAAAAGAGGAACAAAAAGGAAAGTTACCAATAAAAAGAAAGAAAGAGAAAATCATGGCTAACGGGTTGAAATATAACCATGGCTAACTGTTGTTTTGCTTAGTCAAGTCCAGTGATATCCTATTAAGAACTCAATGCACATTTAGAAATGAAAATGAACCATGCGTTGCAAGAATTTGATGAAATTTCCATGTGCTTGGTCTAAGGCATTTTGATGTAAGCCTTGTAAAAGATGAGAAAAAGTTTCTGACGATGGCAATGGAAAGAAAATAGTCCACTGGGTGGGAAAGCCAAAATTCTAGTGACATTTTCTCTTCAGCTAAAACTGATAGCAAGGTTCAAAGAAAAAATCACAACCTGGATCTCGAGAGATTCAAAAATGAGAAGGAAAGAAAATCATGGAACTATCATATTCACCAAGAAAATCAAAATGAGAAGAAAAGAATAGAAACACGTCATCAGGGATCTCAATAGAAAGAGCATTTCATGCCCAAGCTTTCTATACCTTCATTTGATTGCATGCACCAAAAAGGAAGAAGAAGGGTAAAATATAATAAACAATTCGGTGGGGCTTAAGGAGCACAACTTTATAAGGGCATCCGCGAAAATAGCTGAGGAGGCTCTAAAGGAGCAAATTGGCCAAGGAAGGGTCACCCCTGGATTAAGAATTGAAGTTGAGGAGGAACTTTAATCCTGTCTAAGGAACTTGTGTTCGGCTGGATTAGCTTCAGGATCTGTAAGGAGACTTAATCCTCCCAGCCGAACAGGTACAATAGGACTTGCAATTTCAGAATATATAAACAAATAAGATAGAGAAATGGATCCTTGTGCACTTACATCTAAGGCTCTTTGAGCTTCTCTCTCAATCCAAATAATAGCATGGTCTGATGTGGCATTGCATGACAAAACAATCCGTTCAAACCTCCCATCTACTGGCACAGCTGTTTTGACCACGGGGGGATATCTGCCGCATCTGCAGTACAATTTATCATTTTGGTAGCACTAAGCAAAATTAAAAGCAGTACACAACTTAATTCTAAGTTAACTTTCTGAAGAAAAGGGAATAAGACTATTTCATGAAACCCTAGTTGCAAGAACTCCTTCCAAGAAAGTAGAGATATCCAGTCACTCAGACATACCTGAACGGCCTTCTCTCTACAATGTGATACAATCGCCCCGGCGCATAAAGCCTTCTTGGATCTCTAAGCATGGCATTTTCAGGTATGCAAGTGTCGATCATGCATCTTACACATAATAGGCATGGCAAACTGTAGAAAATAATGATATTCTTAGCATATCAGATATCATACCATATTTCAAACCGAATTACTGAACTGGACTAGTTTGGTACTGACATTGAGGCATTGCTAAACTGCAGTCAGTATACATTCTTTACAAAGCATTTGTTCACAAAAAATACATCTTTTTGGGTACAAATATACCCCACTAGTTCCATATCAGTCTGTAAAGGTTTTACTTCTTAGCATTTCTCCTTGTGATTTGTTATACCCTTTTTGCATCTTTAATTATTGTTGAAAGAATAGGACCAATTAATTATTTTTCAAGAAAAATTATTACCAGAAAAGGGATTTGAATATGTCCTCCAAAGGAGTGGCAGTGCGGGGCAAAAAATCATCCTGTTTAAATATATAAATTTAATTACGGTAGAAGAGAAAATGACACTAACACATTATATAAAAAAAAAATTACCTGTAGAACCACCGAGTTGATGACATCAGCATACCTTACTGCCAGATTGAGAGACACACAACGAGCCGGTGCAATAGAAAAGCACCTTATCCTCTGTCGTTCCAAATTTCCCAGTCTAGCTCTGTTCTGCACAGCCACCATTGCAAGCAAGGCCGCCACACCGGATCCGAGTGAGTGCCCCGCAAAAGTTAAACTATAGTTACTATGCCTCTCCAAAATGTCCTTCAAGGTTTCACACTCTGATTCAAACACCCGTTCGGCAACTTTTAACAAACCATTATGCACATAACCACCATCGAATTGTCTCTCTCCTAATCGGTTGTCGAGTAAAACTGCATAATCGCTCTCATTTACCATGTTCATGCCTCTAATGGCAAGAGCCACATCATGGTTTTCATGGTCTATATACACAAGGTATGTCGGTGCATCGCCTTGGTCGTGCTCATACGATCGCCTGTGGTGGACCCACTGCGGGTTTATGCCGTACCCACCTGGTGGAGCCCACTTTATGAAAATAGAAGTGGTATTAGGTTTTAAAGAAAAAATTAAGGAGAAAACTAGAAAGGGTTGCAGCTTTCTCATACAGCTTTTGTCAAGTGACAGCATGCATAGACTGTTTAATTGGTACAGTCAGGTCATTTTACAAGGTATGATACCATTTAGTGCCAGTATTATGACTGTAATACTGTACCAGTATGTAGGCACCTGTACCAGTGTGGTACCAGAACAAGTGACCTAGATCATTAGGTCATAAGGCTCACCTGGGGGTGGTTTAAATCATCCTCATAAATTGAAAGTATGAGGCGGCAGAAATGCGGGACCGGCCTGAACTCGTCAGCTGTTGCTAGGCCCCAGGTCTCGCTGTCATGGCTGCCTGAGTGGAGGCAACGTTTCCATGCCCACCTGACGCACGCTAGACAATACACACACTCCAGTATTGGCACACAACATGCTAGTGACATTATTGATTTGGCATGAATCCTATGGAGGTTGCATTCATGGGTATTTACAGGACTAAGATGAACTGATTACAGGTGAAACTAAAATCACACTAGCTCTTCGGCTGGAAAGGAAATTAACATCGTATTGACTTCTTAAACCGTTCCAGGATGGAAATTGGAGTTTGATTGTGACCAATTTGGCGCATGAAATGATTGGAGCTTTTACTTAAATTCATTTGGGGGGGGATTAGGAGTTCTAAAAGAATCCCAAAACAAAGCCTGTAATATGGTGGAACATTTTTTTTTTTTTGGTTTAAACTTTAAAAGTTAAATACAACTCAAACAGTTCAACAAACAGGCCCAGGCTAATTTGAAGTGCGGAACCAAAGCGAGAATATATTAGTGGAAGGGGAAAGGGACTGGGAACAAGGAAAACACCTACCTTATCCCCAAAGCAAAGACGAAAACAATACACGAAACACTTAAACTGAGTTCAGCAATGACAAAACAAAGGAGAGAAGATAAATTTAAAACCCAACAAATGAGAAACTTTAAACGAGTGAGAGGGGTAGAAAGAAGAAGAGTAGGCATGAAGGCAAAGTAAAGACAAACCGAACTACTAGAACTACTAGTCAACAGCAAGAACTCAATGCATATAAATGTTGAATAAACTCGGTTCACATACACCATACCACTGTTTAATGGGGGTTCTTGTGTTCCTATACCGGGCTCTCCAGTTAAGGGAACAACTCTCGTGATAAACATTTATGAGTGAGGCTACGGGGATTTTTTTTAAAAACAGTAAATAAAATAATCGAAGTTAAAAAAACGACATGATGACAGCGATTGTTATAAAAACAGCAAAAACCGAATCGCGCATTCGGTTAAGCTATTTTTTTCCGCTTCACCGAATCGCGGATTCGGTTAAATCAAATTTTCACGCAGGAGATCCCTGAACCGTGTAAACTCCGTGTAATACCATCCTTAACCGAATTGGGAATTCGGTTAAGATTTTTTTTTGATTTTTTTAATGGTTAACCGAATAGGGGATTCGGTTAACACTTATTTTTGATTTTTTTATTGTTAACCGAATCACGTATTCGGTTAAGATTTATATTTTGATTTTTTTATTGTTAACCGAATCCCCTATTCGGTTAACAATTTTTTTTTTGATTTTTTATTGTTAACCGAATAGGGGATTCGGTTAAGAATTTTTTTTTGATTTTTTTATTGTTAACCGAATTGGGGATTCGGTTAGGAGTATTTTATTATTTTTTTTTAAACAGAATAACCTATCTGATTGGCTGTCTGATTTGTTATTTGTTATTTTGTTAAATGGAATTGGCTATGTGATTGGCTATCTTGGGGCTATCTGATTTGCTATTTGTTATTTTGTTAAACTGAATTGGCTATCTGATTGGCTATATTGGCTATCTGATTGGCTATATTGGCTATCTGATTGGCTATATTGGCTATCTGATTGGCTATATTGGCTATATTGGCTATCTGATTGGCTATCTGTTGTTTTGTTAAACCGAATTGGCTATAAATTACATTATTCTCTCTTCTCTCCTTAATCATCCCCTCTTCTTAATTATTTATTTTAGAAACAGAGAGACAGAAGAGATAGAGAGACAGAGAGACAGAGAGACAGAGAAAACTTCATTTCTCTCCGAGACTTTCGTGGTTCTCCAGTGTAAACAGTTTCAGTTTTCCAAATCACATATCGGACCCTTCATTGTGTTTATAGACTTCGTCTGAAGATTATAGTAAGTTTTTTTTTTCAATTATGATCATATTTTTGCTGTAAAATTAAAAATTATCGAATGTTGATCGTGAAATTTTTGTTCAGGAAATGTCTCAAGTATTAATAAATGTGTACCACAGACGCGAAATTACAGACGCACCGACCTGTACATTTTCTGTTACTAACTCAACTAATCTTGATGAGCTAAGAAGACAGATATATGTTGGCATTCGTTTGCTCCCTAGCCGGTTCGATCTGACAATCAGCGCGCGTTTGAACACGGCACCACTTGGCTTAGCAGAAAAATACCAGTTGTTCAACGTAGACCACGAAGCGATCTGGGATATGGTGCTTGCGAATGCTACTCCGGTACTGAATTTTAAACTTCTTGAATTAGTGGTTGAGTCAGTACCAGTTGTTAGTCAGACCAATTATGACCCGTACCCGGGTAGTGTACCTGGAACTAGCAGAGGCATACCGGTGAATGATTCACCCATACATTGTGATGAAACCACCGAAATACCACCCGGTGATTTGCATGATTATTTTGACCTGCTGAATAATAATACTGGCTCAGACACAAGCTCTGACTCTGGTGAGCCGGTTGTCGGGGAAGAGGATATGGCCGAAATTGAGGATCAGATTAGGTTGGAAGAAGTAAGGAAGGAGTGGCAATCGTCTATTCCTTTTATTAATCGGGGATTGCAGCATCCTTGTTCGGCATTTCATGACGATGTTGAGATGCCGTACAAGGATGAAGCATTTTTTGGTTATCCACCCAGAACCGACGGTCCATTTTCGGTGGGACAGATATTTGAATCCAAAGCTGATCTTAAATCGAAGTTGAATGGATTTGCCATAGATAATAACTTAGAATTACAACAATCCCATAGCAATCGTAAGGTATATATTGTTGTATGTACAGCGGAGGGGTGTCCTTGGAGATTATACGCGAAAACCACTGAGACGGGCAACTGGACAATTGCAACAAACCCATACGCGCACAATTGTTACAGTACTGCTTGTACATCAGACAGTCGTCAGATGACTGCCAGGATGATTGCAGATATAATCAAACCGGGTCTCAAGAAGGACCTGGAGATGTCAATAAAAGCATGTCGAAATGCAGTTAGACAGGAGTACAAAACGGTGGAGCCTTCATACAACAAGATTTGGAGAGGGAGGGAGCTGGCTATTGCCGATTTATTTGGTTCTTGGGAAAAAGCTTATGAACTGCTACCTTCTATGCTCGGTGCAATCCAGAGGTCTAACCCAGGTACAAAATACAAAATTGAGCACGTACCATCTAGAACGTTGGGCGAACATATTTTCATCCGTGTGGCATGGGCTTTCGGTCCATGCATTCAATCCTGGCCATATCTCCGACCAGTTATAAGTGTAGATGCTGGACACCTATCCGGCAGGTACAAAGGAAAACTATTCATGGCATGCGCTTATGATGCAGAACAACAATTACTGCCAATAGCATTCGGAATTGCTGAAGAGGAGACTTCAGAAAATTGGGGCTGGTTTATGCAATTTGTACGCGAAGAAGTTGTCGGCCCCGGTCGGGTATGTGTTATATCAGACCAGCATGCTGCAATCCGTTCAGTGTTTGACCGACCTGATTTAGGGTGGTGTGAGGAGAGGGGTGAAGCAGTTCATCGATTGTGTGCTCATCATATTGCGGCGAATGTGTACAAGTTGTGCAAGGATAGAGTAATTGAACAAATTTTCACGGTGTTTGTGGGTAAGATGAAACCTTGGAGGTTTGATGAGGGTATGGAAATGATAGAAGGTAGGAGTATTACTACTCACAAGTACATCATGTGGTGTGGTAAAAGGTTGCAAAATCTCGAAGAGGAGCCTCTGCAACTCCATAAATGGGCACAATGTCATGACGGAGGCCCAAATAGGTGGGGTATTATGACTACGAACGGATCAGAATCATTGAACAATGTTTTCCGAGTGGCTCGCCAACTGCCTGTAACGGCAATAGTTGATCGCACATTCTATAAAGTTGTGGATTGGTATGTCAGAAGAGGTGCGGTTGCTCGAAATTGGCATCGAAATGGAATGAGATTATCAGGAAAAATCATGTCAGCGTTAGAACATCGGATTGCCAAAGCAAAGGAGCTTCGACCGCTACATCCCTCGCTCTCAGGTCAGCGTTAGAACATCCGAACAGGTGGAGGAACTTCGACCGCTACATCCCTCGCTCTCAGGTCTGGAATATCATCGCTGATATCGATGCAGCTTATGTCAAATGGAAGTCCGGCTCTCTCGACCATGGCTCTGAACAGGTCAATATGCCCAATATCGGATAAAGTATCGCGACTATTCTCTAGCATTATGAGTCCAAAAGCCTTCTGGCCGGGTGTCTTCACCATCGCAATTCCTCTCGCGGTCGTGTTCACCTGGCGAAATCTCTGAAAAAAAAAGAATGTTCTTAGATAAAATGAAAGATAGTTCATAAATAAAATGAAAAGGGATATGGACCATTAAAATTAAAATACTTACGATCCGAGCTTGCACCAGGCCATCTGAGACATACCCGAGATCTCCTACTTCTCCTATAGCTGCTGGCACTGGCTGGCTCAGAATTTGGTCGTTGTTGTGCAATGGATAAAGCGATGCCATGCCGTGCTTGAAGAACCACTGAATATACTCGGGATAACTGCAATCACCAATTAAAATAAATTTACTAAATTCACTATATCCGAATTCTTATCATAACAAAAAATAACTCGTACCTATCCACATCGTAAGGACCCGAATATGCAAATGAAAATGGTTCTTGCGCGGTATATTCCGACCAATGGGTGCTCCAGTCTGCACTGACTCCGTCGTCGAACAAACCCAAAGCACGGGTCCATCTGCGGTTGGTTTCCATATACCCAAACTCTGGTGGAGCCGGCGGAGGAACTGCCTGAAATAAACCGAACTGCCGCAAAACCCTCTCAGGACAATGTACCTCTAACTCCCAAAAATGGACCAACCACACGCGACAGATAAATATTCCCTGGTCTCTTTCCCCGCGCCAAGGTTGGTGGTGAAGCACGTAACTCACATACGGCATCCAGTTGACAACATCTGCCCTCAGACGCTCAAATTGGTTACGATATTGCAATATACCTAAGTTGTGAACACATGACAAATACATATTTAAAAAAATATTCAAAAATCCATATTTAAATTATATTGAAAAACACAATTTAAAAAAATATTCAAAAATCCATATTTAAATAAATGTACCTCTAATAGGGTTGCCCTCGAACGTATGCGGAATAGTCCATTTTGCACCAAAAGCCATCCTCTCTGATAGGTTTTCGCCGCCGAAGGGTAAATCGCTTTTGGGTCTGGGCCGGCCTATAGGAAATCGAGTCCAAGACCACATCTGCAGCAGTAGTAATGGACCATTAATCGTTTGCGCTGCCGCTCTGGAAGCCCGGGACAACTCGCGATACAGGCAGGCAAGCACAGCACCTCCCCAATTGTAGTCCTCATCCCGCGGTCCCAAATTCTCTAAGAACTGTAGGTACATGATCGGGACAGAACTTGAGTTCGCATCGGGAAACATCACCGACCCAAACAAGTCCATGCAGTATGCCCGTGTATGTCGGTCGACGGTCTCCTGGGGAGTGTACTGTGTCACCTCTCCGTTAAAGTGGTCCTTCAACCATCTAAGGCGCATGTAGTATTTTGATATCCTATAATGCTCGCCTACCTTGCCTTTGTTGTGCCACTGTGAATGAAAAAATCTATCACCACCGTCTTCATTACCGTCGTACACCTCGTGACCTAAGCAATCTTCAATCAAAAGCGACCAATTATCATCTGTGCGTCCAGCAATTGCCTTCCCTGTAAACATAGATTTTAGAGATAAACATATACTTGATATTTATATCGTAATTTGTGTATTATACAATTTATTTAAACTAATTTTATTTGCATTACATTTATTTCCACTAAATTCATTTACAATTTATTTACGCTAATTACTATAAATTACTCTAAACATTTATAGAATTTACTTACACTAAATTACTTGCATTAAATATAAATTAATAACAAAAGTATAAATTAGTAACAAAAAATATTTTACCGGTAACAGGTAGGCCCCACAGACAGCTGACATCTTCCAATGTCACTGTGCACTCCCCCACCGGAAGATGAAAAGTATTTGTCTCGGGCCTCCACCTCTCGACGAGCGCAGTGATCAACGCTTTATCAATCAGACAATCATTCACTTCCGTCATCTGGTACAAGCCTAAATTCACCAGACCTTCTTTCATCTGAGGCTGGTAACGAACGCTAGGTCGGCAAGGACCAGGACGCAGTTGATAATCAGGCTGGAACGATAATTCCATAGCAACAAAAATTAATTGTGGCTTACAAGTTTATTTTGAAATTTAAATACAAACCGGTATTAAATAAATACCTGCGTTGAATTCGCTATCGATATCTTGTGTTGATCTTCACTCAATTGCAACAAGGGTTGTTCGTCAGACATTTTGCACTACGACATAAATAAAATTACAACATAAGAAAACTCCAATTAGTTAACTCATAAAAAATTACATAAGCTAATTTACTCTACATACAAAATTTTAAAAATCTACAAAGTTAAATTATACTAAAAAAATCTAAATTACACTAAAACACCTAAATTATTCTACATTTATTTAAAAAAATAATTATGAGCAAGATTACCCTACATGCAAACCAAATCATTCTACAAAATCTAAAATTACACTAAATACACTAAATTTATACACTAAATTACTATACATATTTACACAATTTATTTACACTAAATATTTATTTATACTAAATTTTTTTACACTAAATATATTTACGCTAAATTTATTTCACTAAATTTATTTCACTAAATTTATTTACACTAAATTTATTTACAATTTATTTACACTAAATTACTCTAATTACTCTAACTATTTATACATTTTATTTACATGATATATTTATATAATTTATTTACAATACAATACACTAAATTACACTACAATAAACTAATTTACACTACAATACACTAAATTTACACTACAATATACTAAAATTCTAAAAAAATCTAATTTATAAATTTACACTAAATAAATTTACACAACATTTTATTTATACATTTTTGACGTTGGAGAATTTATACCATAATTCTAAAAAAATCTAATTTACACTACAATATACCAAATTTACACCACAATACACGAAATTATACTATAATACACTTAAAAAAACTAATTTACTCTAAATACAAACTAAACTAAATAATTCTAGACAAAATAATAAATTTCGGATTTTTTTTCAAATAAAAAATTTAACTACATACCTAACGAAACTTGTAGATCTGAAGTTCTTCTTGTTCTTCTCTCAAAATTATACTAAAATATGTGATTAGAATAAAAAATGATGAAGATTGGAGGTGGAGGAAATTCGGTTTTGGTTTTCTCGGGTAGGGAAGAAGCTCTCTGCTGGGAGAAGGAAGGAAGAATGGGGAAGGAAGAAAGGAGAAGGGCCCGGATTTTAACTCCTTTGGCTTCACCGAATCGGGGATTCGGTTAAGGCAAAAAAATTTCTCTTCACCGAAAGGAGCTTTCGGTTAAGCCAAAAAGCTACCCCTTCACCGAATGCTTGCTTCGGTTAAGCCAAAAAGAAAAAAATTGTTGATCTTCTGTGGCCATCAACTGTATCTCAAATTAAAAAACAGCTTCTTAACCGAATCGCGCATTCGGTGAAGCAAAAAAATAGCTTAACCGAATGCGCGATTCGGTTTTTGCTGTTTTTATAACAATCGCTGTCATCATGTCGTTTTTTTAACTTCGATTATTTTATTTACTGTTTTTAAAAAAAATCCAGGCTACGGTGCCCGACATTTTTATTAATATCCAAAGTTTAATAGAAATTATTAATTATGCTCAGAATCTGACCCAATATAGAAAAATGCCCAAGCCGACTAGAAAATGGCCGGCTTACTCCCCCCTAAGCCGGCTATTTTCTGGCTGGCTTACTCTTTTTTTTTAACCCGCAAAAAACCCTATATATACCCCTTTTTCTCTCTCTCCTCTCACAATTCTCTCATCTCTAAACCGAATTCTCTCTTCTTTGAGGTAATTTTTTTTTATCTAATTTAATTTTTAATTTATTTATTTTAGGGTTTAGGATTTAGGGTTTAGGTGTTAGAATTTAGATTATATTGTTGTAATTTAGTGTAATTAGCTAAGTTAACCAATATTTATGGTATTTTGGTCTTTTTTACCATAATTAGGCTAATTAAGCTTAATTTAGTGTAATTAGCACAGTTGACCAATATTTAGGGTATTTTGGCTTTTTTTACCATAATTAGGCTAATTAAGCGTAATTTTACCGAAATTAGCACAGTTGACCAATATTTAGGATATTTTGGCCTTTTTTACCATAATTAGGCTAATTAAGCGTAATTTTACCGAAATTAGCACAGTTGACCAATATTTAGGGTATTTTGGCCTTTTTTACCATAATTAGGCTAATTAAGCGTAATTTTACCGAAATTAGCACAGTTGACCAATATTTAGGGTATTTTGGCATTTTTTACCATAATTAGGCTAATCAAGCGTAATTTAGTGTAATTAGCACAGTTGACCAATATTTAGGATATTTTGGCATTTTTTACCATAATTAGGCTAATTAAGCGTAATTTTACCGAAATTAGGTTATTTTAGACATCAGGATGCCTAGAGCACGGTCTACCCAGATGCCAGTAGTGGACGAGCCGATCAGTACCAGCAGCACGGAGCACATCAGTCCTCTCCTGTGGATTCCCCACAGCGAGCACCGAGTCTCACTGGCTTGTCGTGAGGTACGTTCCTTTTTTTAGATTTTTTTTAAATTTTGTTGGGTTTAAATTTTATTATGTTATCACCATGCGGAATACCTTTTTCAACGCAGGACACGGGTCTTTTAGATATGAAGTTGCGGTGCGTTCACATGCAGTACTACAAGGTGATGGAGCCGTACCTTGTCAACCTGGGTCTCTACCAGGTTGTGGACATCGTGCGGGCTGAGAGAAGCATCATCAATGCATCTCTCATCGCTGGACTGGTGGAGCGATGGCGTCCCGAGACGCACACGTTTCACATGCCATTCGGAGAGATGACAGTGACTCTCCAGGATGTGAGTGCTCTTTGGGGTTTGCCTATCCGTGGCACACCCGTCGGCGGCGTCTCTGACAGCACCAGATTCGTAGGTGATGTCGGCGAGTTGTTGGGAGCTGATCCTTTCCAGATCATTGGGGACAATGGGAGGTCGAAGTTCCATTTGCGGATGACGAGGTTACGGCAGCTCTTCAGCGCGGGTCTCTCGGCAGATTCCACCGAGCTGGAGATTCAGAGGTAAATTTTATAACTTGTTTCTACTAATCAATTTATAATACGAGAATTCTATTAGAATTTTTATATGTTTTGTATTGCAGATATACACGGGGCTACGTGATGGACCTTTTTGGTTCTGTCATGTTTCCTGATTCCAGCGGTGACCAGATGCCGATGATGTATCTTCAGCTGCTGACAGACCTTGAGCGGCCGTCGCTGTACAACTGGGGTGGGGCTGTCCTGGCGTATCTATACTCCCACCTGTGCCGTAGTAGTGAGATAAGTCACCAACTCTTAATTTAGTGTAAATTATTTAATCAATCAATCCATCAAAATACACTGACGTGTAATGTTCTTGAAAATGCAGCCGAATGCGAAGCAGATGTACGGGCCAGTACTCCTGCTTCAGCACTGGTCGTGGTCACGGCTACCGGTGGGCCGTCATATCCCCAATGAGGCGCCGGATATGTTTAGATGCCCGGTATATGGCAAGAAGTGGCACGGTTTCCACCACTACTTGGATCGGACCCACGGTGCTACCGTTAGGATCAGGCCAGTCCGGTCAGAGCTTCAGAGTTTGCCTGAAGCTCTTGTTGAGTGGACGCCGTACGAGCAGTTGTACACGGAGAACCTCTTGCCGGGCAATGTGGGTGACGAGCAGGAGCGGGAGATGTGGTTCTACCGAGGTCCACTCATACACTTCTGGATAGTGGAGCACCACTATCCAGATCGGGTGCTCCGCCAGTTTGGTCGAGCGGCGTTGATTACCACAGACCCATCTTTGCCGAGGTCCAACCTGCACAGGTAAGTCGTAGTCTATTGTATTTATTGTCAAATACATCATATTACTTGATAGCTTTGTATTGCATCTAACGTCTTTCTTACAGGATAAACCACCGAGGGCGACTGGATAAGGACTGGAGCACCCATTTTGATGCATACTACAGGACGACCCAGGATCCTCAATATCTGGACTTCTATCACGAGCCAGATGCGATTCAGCAGACCCAGGGGATCCCCAGTTAAGGTACGATGTTTGGTACACGCAGGTCTGCATGGCGATTACGGTGCCCATCTCCGTGACAGGATCAAAACCAATGATGGTTACCATCCCAACGGCCGTGCATGGGCTCTCCAGGTAAAGCACCTAAAACCACATAGTTTTTCTCTAACTTAGTAGTTCATCAAGTTTTGATCTGACATGCCAAATTTTTTCAGCTTCTGGCCGCGATCAAGGAGTGCGGGCATGGGATCGCCATGCTGGGAAAGAAGAACTGGAGACGGCTTGGGTACCGCGTCCTCAAGAAGAATGCAAATGTGGTTGAGGATGCCAGGCACGGTGGAAAGATCATCGGTATGTTGCGAGACGCCGGAGAGAACATCAACTGACGTGAGGTAGATCCGACCGAGCCCGGTTCTGCTAGATGATATGCCATCTTCCCCTGATTTGCATCCAAAGTGGGACTACAATCGTTGGGTGGACGGCATGGTACGATGAGCATGGACGTCCGGTGCAGACTCAGGTATGTCATACTTCAGTATCTGTCAGGTTTTAATAAATTTCTTCATTCATATCAAATTTAATAATTTATGTGTATGATTGCAAGGTCCGACAGAGATGCCGCCACAGCCACCACCTGCGATGACCGATACTTCTGAGTACAAGTTCCTCTCGTACAGTCTCCAGGACTTCGGGGTATTCGATGAGGATTTCAGCTCGGCACCGAGGGTACCCCGATATGGCACAGAGATGCCGCATGATGGAGAGGCTAGTGGTAGCGGGTCTCATACTCAGCCTGCCTTTGGGACTGAGTTCGCCGCATCTATCTTCAGTACACCTCCGCCAGTACAGCCAGTCTCCACGGACGATGCCAGATGGGATACCACCGAGCAGATACTCAGGTCTGCCGATGCCCCAGATGAGGCCGAGAGTGACGGAGCCTGGCCGTGCTAGCGCCGGGCGAACGCCGGAGTACCGCCTCAGCGATGGTCCCCCTCTCCGTTTTAGTTGTATTTTTACTAGTTTTGTACTATTTATATTTGGTATACTATTTATGTTTGGTATATTTGGATTATCCTATATTTCGGTTCTTTTGTATGTGTGCTTTTATGGTACTATTTTTATATTTTACAGATAAAATAAATTATCATGATAATGCTAAACAGAAAATATTACAACATTAAAATAGTAGCACAACATAAAAAATAAACAGAAAAATATTTAAAACAATTGCATAAGTGCGTTAAACAGCAAAAATAAACTCATCAAGATTAAACTGACATTTTTATTAATATCCAAAGTTGAATAAAAAATAATGCGGGTTTTAAAAAAAAAAAAAGACTAAGCCGGCCATTTTCTGGCCGGCTTGGGCATTTTTCGATATTGGGTCAGAATCTGGGCATAAATAATAATTTGTATTAAACTTTGGATATTAATAAAAATGTCGGATACGGTGCTATGCATAGCACGGATGGGGTCCGTGCTACGGCTCAAAATTTGACTTTTTAAAATCCTAACGGTCGATCCGAACCGTTCAACTTGATTATAAAATGAATATGTACTTGCAAACCAAATTTTACATTTTTTCGAACTTTTACTATTTTTCTGAAAATCACTTGATCTGAACATTCTGGACCATCCAAAAACAGCCTATTTAAAAAAATAGTAAAAAAATTCGAAAAAATGTAAAATTTAGTTTGCAAGTACATATTCATTTTATAATCATGTTGAACAGTTCGGATTGACCGTTAGGATTTTGAAAAGTCAAATTTTGAGCCGTAGCACGGACCCCATCCGTGCTATGCATAGCACCGTAGCCTCACTCAACATTTATTGTAGTTTCTAGTAAGTCTATAGTATTTCAAATTTTGTGTTTGGACCTGGCCGTCCAATCAGAATGCTGACCGATCCTGACCAAGGTGGAAATGAATGCATGGGTTGCTTTAATATTCGTGCCGAAACAGATCGAACTGTGCAGATCAAAATTCAAAATTTGTGGTACCTTAGATGATTTGAATTCGTAGTTTCTATGGGTGGTCGTTTCAAGGAAATGAACATATATAACTATGCCATAGGCCCATTCACTGGAGGCCCAAGAGCCTTGGATTATTACGGATGAGTAAGCGAACTCGATCCAAACAAGATGGGTATTATATTGCACTTTTCTTTACCTATTAGTCCTGAACCACTTTGACAAAATTGTTTATTTCCAAGTGCTAAACTCTAAAAATGCAGGCCGACCAGGCGGGAATCTCCGGAGATCCCCAGCCGGAGACGACCGAAATACGGGACCCACCTCAAGCCGATTCAGTCGAAGTCTCTGGCGCTGTATCGCAAGATCCGGCGAACACCTTGAGCAGTGCGTACACCATGGGAGACCAGAGAGAGATCGTGAAGGCGCTGGAGACTGTGGAGCGAGACTCGGTGGCGATCGCCGAATCTTTCACCTCACTGTTCTCCTCCCTCCAATTGAGTCTCTCTGATGTATTACGCATTTTCTTATATATCCAGTTTCAATTTACTTTTCCTCCATGTGTTTTGGAAGTAAAGATTACAGAATAAACCTAGTCATCATGACCTGAACTCAGCTTCAGCTCAAAAGAGTGTAAAAACAAGTTAGTATTGTAAAACTAAGGAAAGAAATTATTTAAGCTCAGAATTTATGAGGTAATATTTGTAAACCTTGAGGTTTTGTTCAATCATTTTTCAGGCCACCTCAACTTCAATAGAGAATATGGAATGTTTCAATGAAGTCATTGGCAGATTGCAGGAATCTGGTATGCCTGTCAGTTCATTGAAGTATATTATGCTGAACATATTTCATTAAGTTTTGAGAGTGAGCCTATGGTAATATGCATATTACGGATCCCCGTGCTATAGATCAATATCTATATTTCAAAGTTCAAACAGTCGATCCGAACCGTTAAACATGATCTCTGTATGAAAATGTACTTAAAGACCAAATTTTAAATTTTTACTATTTTTTTAGATAGGTAAGAAAATCACTTAATCTAAAAATTCTGGACCATCCGAAAGTAGTGATTTTCTACCTATCTAAAAATTCTGGACCATCCCCGTGCATATTATCAGTCTCACTCAAGTTTTAATTATGTGTACTTTAATTATGACCAATATGTTTTTGACTGAAGTGTTCTTGTTATAAATGAACAAGCTTTTTGAGTTCCCATTGCTTTATGTTTCAGCGCTTGATGCAGCTTCAAAGGGCAACAAGTACATCAATTCATGCTTGAGGTACGCTTAAGCTCTCCTCTTCTTTTTGTGTGTAAACAATTATCTAGTTTAAAGTCTGTTGTCAGTTGTTACTCTACTTGGGCTTAAATGTGATTTGTTTCAATTCAAATGTTCTATTCGAGACTCTAAGAGGGCATTTATGATATTCTCTCTTGCAAACAACTTAAATTGAATCTTCTAAAAATCTCTTTTGAAATTCAAATTCAGACTGAATGAAGAAATGAGAGGTTTGGAGACTTTGGCTATGCAATTGTATCCTTTTTCTGGGAAATCTAGGCTGGTTAGTGTTACTATGGTAAATGAGCATTGTTTCGTTTGAATTTCCTTTTAGTTGTGTTATATCAAAGAATTTTGAGCTTAATAGTTCAGTGTCAACAATTTTGTCATTACCCGTCTATACCAGTGGTCTTATATTAGTAAATAGGGGACTAGGTAAGACTCCGGTTTTCAATATAATTTTTAAGTATCTTTTTTTTTTCTTGTTCAATTTCTTAATTTAATTATCAAAAGAAAACTTGTGCGGAAGAACGTGGACACACTGGACCTGGCTGTTACTCGGCTACTTCATCTCCCTTAAAACTCTTGTTTAATCCACCGTTTCTTTTGTTTCTTTTAGAAAATTGTCCTTTCCATATTTTGTTAATTTTATTTGACAGAATGGAAATAATACTATTTTTTTCTTTGCTTTTGGTTATCTGTATTACACTTATATAGGCGAAATTTGCATGTGTACAAGTTGACTTGAATGAAAAATGAGCATCTCACTAGATACATACAATATTGGTTCACAAGTACTGAGTCCGCATCGTCTGCATTAATTCAAAAGATGCTCTTTTGAATTAATGCTCTCGGCCATCTGATTTTAAACAGAGCCAATCCAGCTCTGCCTATAAAGCAGGGATCCTTCAATATTAGTGCGGATCTAGTCCGCACAGATCTCAAAATAGATTGGACGGTCCAAATGTATTAACTCAAAAGATTCTTTTTTGAGTTAATGGAGAGGATACGAATTCACAAAGTAGTACTCTGGTACACTAATATCCATCTGGCTCGAAAAAATCATAACAACTTCATTTCAAAATTCCACATTAATCAGTATCTTCCCGTCACATGGGTTTAATAAAATATTAAACATACACAAAGCACATATAACTTTTGGAACATAAAACCCTAAAGCACGGTAAACACCCACTTGAACAGACCTCAAAGTAAACTATCTGTCCTTGCTGGCAGCCGCCTGAAGAAATTTGCCGGCGCGGCGGGAAGCTTGTACCTAAACCTTGGGTGCCTCATAAGATAAAATCCTAACATCACAGCGAGAACCTGAGTGGGGGTCACATATAAAGTAATAGCTGCAATTATACAAAACAGCAAGAACATTGCTGTTGCACGCGGGTCTCTCCAACTCAGCAAGGACTGGATCCTCTCTCCCTGTGTCGCCACATCACCCACCACAGTCTGTACCCTACCAGCAACACTCCTTAGTCTATCATACCGCATCCGTACCAACTCCATACCCCTACTTGTAGGAAATGTATCAAACTCTTCATCTAGCTCGTCAGGGTTAGCATTATCTGCATGTGACAGCCGCGTGTTCATATGTGGTGGGTACCGTGGTCTGTACCGAAAATTCCATAACCCTATCAAAAACATGTAGAGAAATATAGTCGGCAGTATTAGTTCAGGGTAGCATACAAGCATGATATGTAACACATGCACCAGAACAGTTGTCACAGGGTTCTTCCATGCGCAAACTTCTGAGAGCCACCGGCCGACTGCAAGTGGGCCTGACAGGACAGACATGAGTCTGAAGAAATTGGCCTTGCTTCTTCGCATGCTAAATAGATGTGCATGTGAATCTAACATGTAGTCAACCACTTCCCTTCGGAGAGGTGGTTCTGCACGGCTGAGCCGTTGTGCTACGATTTGAACAGCTTGATGCCGGAGATAATCCTGTTGCTGCATGGATAGGGGTTGGATGTAGTGCATTTTGGGCAGGAGAGGACGTGTGTACACATAGATAGAATTGAAGAGCGATGTTACTGTGAAACGTATCTGCAGGAATTTTAGTTGCATGTAAGTTAGTGTAGTTAATTTGGTGAAGGGTCAGAGGGTCAACTTGAATAGGTATTATCAGAGCAGCAATAGTGGAAATATTGGTTTCTACTACCTGTATTTGCTTCCTTTAAATTACCAGGAAGAAATAAAAGCTAATTGACACTGGACCAGTTGGACACCTAAACTGAGTGGTATTATATGAAGTCATGTCAGGCATTACTTGTAACTAGTAAAATTAAAATCAGTTATTACCGCAAGGTGAAGCTCTCCCATCTTTTTTACACCGGATCCTTGGAGAACAAGTAGCGGGTATGTGTGCGTGTAAACCCGGCCGGCTTCAAGTGTGGAGAGCCGGATCCGTACCTTCCCTATGACATGATCTTTGTGGTAACTATGCATCTGGCCATCTGAATGTGTTTCAGTCCTCTCACCCAATTGACAGTTATCAAACACACCAATTGTTAAAACAGTTGCATGGTCATACACATCCCATGTGTATTGTTCATGAAACCGGGGAGCTAAACTGTTTACCATGGTTCGTGTCCTGACCCATTTTTGGCTGTACTTGGCCACACAATATGCATCACAAACACCATGTCCACCCCGCGTCTTCATCGGATGGAGCCCATCTATGTTCAGAATACCAAGCTCAAGTACACCTACTGGGTTCTTCCAAAGTTGTTTCATTGTCGGGCGAAGATCACTGGAATATTGAGTCGACTCATCCAGCACATGGTAACCACCATCTAGTACAACCATAAGGTGTATCTTGCTCGAGTGCGGATCTTCTTTCAATTGCTCGAGGTCGACCAATACATTCCTTCTTAGACTAAACCATTGTGGTCGAACCAGCCTGTTATCACCTCTCTTGGGCACATGACTCAAGTTTATGCTTATTTCCCCTAGAACCTCATCCTTGTTGGCACCATGACGGTCTTCAGTGGTTATGATCAATTCGTCCTCAAAAGGCTCAGCAGCTACCAACATGTGTTCTTCCTTCCATTGGAAACTTGCATTCCTAGATTGAATTCCTTTTGTCCGAAGCATTTGATGACCGAGCCGTATTCTGACAAACACTTCAGGGAGCCTGGTCTTCTCATGTGCAAACACGTCTTGTGCCTCTATGACCATTACCCGAACATACCAAAGTCGTGGGGCCGGATAAATCTTGCCACGTATGTGTGTGCTAGCAATGGACGGGTCAAGGGGGACAGAGTCAGCATGATACGCACTAGGGAATGCCTCATCAGCTTGAGTTCCAATCCACACTGCCAGCATGATTTCACCTTTTGTTCTGTCCCCGTCCTTACTCTGAAGCCGGTACCACTCGGGGGCTAATGGGCTATCAGGCGGGACGCGTGTTGGGATCTCATTCAAATCGAAGCGCACCAGACCAACAAAATCGTCCCTTACTAAGTCCTTGTCTTTGACATAAACCTCTACCATGGATGCTTGCACTGTCTCCTTTGGAAAGGCAAACACCTCATCCCACTCTGGCCGGCTGTTCCTATTAAAGGTCCGAGTTCTCATCCTGTAATTACCGAGTCGTATCTCGGCATACGGGTCAAGGCTACCCGTCAGATCCATGTTCGGTAGGTCTCTGGCCTTAACAACCTGAATGAAAAGATACTGCATCTGTTCAACTAAATCATATGTACCGGGCTTTTTACTCGATATAACCCGACCTCCAACAACCCGGCCACCGCCCAAGGACGGGCTGGTTTCCTTCAGTTGGTGGTCAATTGGCTGTTGACCAGATGAAGAGAACATGCGAAGAATACGCGGTTGAGGTTGCTCCTGCCTTATCTCACCAGTTGCATACGGGTTCCGTGCTGGTACCTCTAGGGGAGGTGGTGGCATTGACCCAGATGGATAATATGATTGCTGTTGTTGCATTTGTTGCTGATACTGCTGTGGCATGGTATGGTTGTCTCTTGGTAAATGCTGGAATGTTCGAGTCGGATTATTTGTTGCGTATTGGTTTTCACGGATAGCATTTGAGGCTTCAGATGGAGTGCTCATCATGTTGTCAAATTCAGCTAGCGGGTTGGAGATGCGAACAGTGGGGTCATCGGTTAGGAAAACCTTTAGACCTAATTCTCCTCTTACGCGGGAGAAAATCCCACGCTTCTCCAAAGGGTAGTGAAGCACTGTTGCATCTTGCATGTTCACAAATGATGAACCAGCAATTCGGACCTGTTAAACAACACACTGGTTTAGTCAAATTGAATATGATATGAATTTTTATTGCATGGTAAGGCTCACCAGAGTTGCGACTTACACACAATGAATGTCAATTCAACTGCACTGAAATTGAATATACTTGGAACAAAAGATGTGATGATTTCCAAATAGATTCCACTAGCTAAAATTCGGTACCTTTCCAGTCTTTTTTTCTTCCTTTTGGGTTGGTGGGAGCATAGAATAGTTGGGGGCTGAATCAGTTGGTACATCAATTTTAATTAGTGGCAAAAAAAAAAAAAATCGTTGCAGAGAAAACTATTTAACCAAGAAAAGAATAATTTTAAATGACTAGTGAGAAATAATTGAGGTAGTCAATAGGTAAATTTAAGGACTGACAACTTAAAAATTGAGGTTTAAAATAGCTTAGAGTACCTTGCCAAGACATGACTTGGAGTTATTGGCGGGGTTCTGGTGGTACACAAGTGCCTCAAGCTCCATTTCAGGCAGAGAGGCCGGGTCAGACACGTTGAAATAGAACGACTCGTTCCAATAAGGGTTTAGGTCCCTATTTTTAACAGTCGTGCGAAATCTCTGGTGATCAAAGTGGAGCTCAACAAAGGAATTGGCAGCACCATTACTGTCTTTCGGCATCAGGTCATGCGCGCTCACAACCTCCACACCGAGCTTTAAATTGTTCATCATTTTTACCTCCTTTTGTGGCAATTACAATCGAAAACGGTTGTTCTCTTTCTTCCTCTAAGGTCTTACTCCTGGATTAGTTCAAGTATATGTCAAAAACAGGGAGAATATGAGAAAAAATAAACTAGAAAATTATTAATTTTGAAAGAAGATGCCTTTATACCATGCTCTTCAAATATATACCTTATTAGATTGATTTTTATAATAGTGAAGAACTCGTAAGTTTTAGAAACATCAGTTCAATTGGACAGTTCTGCAATTTTAACCCTACTACCATTCAAACATATCCTTGGTAGAAATATAATAAATAAGCAAGATTTCTTTTTTTGACTTGTTAAAATTTGAAAAGATCATTACTCAATTTTAAACAGAAAATATATTATCCACAAAAAATCCCGTTCACACACTGGAAGATACATTTTTTCCAATAAAAAATAACATGACATTATCTTTTTCCCCAATAATAATTTAATGAATCTTTTTGAACATTAACAAGTGCCTAATAGAAGCAAACAGAGAGAACGCTTTTGACAAATCTTTTAATAAAAGAAGAACAAGTCCAAAGAAATTGAAAAGGAAGTTTACCAAGATAAAGTCTCTTTTAGTTAATCCATGGCGCCATCTCTTCTGTTGATTTATGGAGAAAAACAAATAAAAGAGGCGAGGAAGAAGAAGACTAAGACCACTCACTATATAGAGAACAATTTGCACGTTAATTAGAGAGAGAGAGGAGCAGAACAAGTTTAGTTAAAGAGAGAAAGAGGAGCAGAACAAGTTTAAAAAAGACAGGAGCAGAACAAGTTAAAAGAGAGAGACAGGAGAAAAGTTTAAAGAAAGAAGAGAGAGGAGTCTATGAGGTAGGAATGATATTTGTATTACCAGGAGCCAGGAATTGCCAAGAAAAATCTTCTCCCTTGCCTTTGTTCAGTCACGTGCGTTTAGATCTTTTGTTGACAATACCTGTGTGGCACTTTTGTTGCCAACTTGCCATGATTGTATTTTCTCATGTAAGATCATGTGTTATCAATTTTTATGTACCTATGGCTTACGACCGTCTTCAACCAATTTATATGCCAGTATTTGTCATGGTTGATATATATAACATAAGAACACGTAATGTCATTTATTCATACAAAAAAGTATGTGAAGGAAAGGAAGAGGAGCAAAGGGAAACAAAAGTCTGATCAGAACTGGTTACTCGATCTAGAATCGTAAATTTCGGAGGAGAGAATGGGAGAGGAGTTAAGCTTTGTATAAAAACTAAAGGTCTTTTCGGCTCTGTTACTGTGCACGTGGGAAAAAAAAAATTCAGTTCAACTTCGTGTTTTTTGTCCCACGCGTACAGTAAACGTCATTTCAAATTGGAGTCCAACTCATTCTCGTTCCTGTTCTCATTCCCGCCTGTAGGCCGAACAGGCTCTAAATGCAACTCTAATGATTTTGTAACTCTTGATTGGAGTGTAGAGAAGGTGATTTTGTTACCTTATTTCTAGGGTTACAAACGAGTCCAGATCGACTGAGCTGGAGGTAACTAGCACTCAATTCGTGAAGTTGGTGATTTGAGCTAGCTCGAGTTGGCAGTTCAAGTTCGAGCTAGAAAATTAACTCCAACTCAACTCGTGAGTAGCTTGAGCTAGCTCACATTCAGTGATAAAAAAATTGGACAATAATTTTTAACATATGATATGCACTACTATATATAAGTAATTAACAATGCTTTTAAAAACATAACACAACAACAAATAAAAAATAATCCATAAAATTAACAAAATTAACAGTTCATTCTAACTCGAGTTGGTAACGAGCGAGTTGGAGTCAATTCAAACTCAACTTGTGAGCTAAACAAGATAACTGGCTCGAGTCAATTCCTACTCAAGCTGATTCCAAACGAGTCATGAGCCACCAACATTTTGTACAGCCCCTACTCCCCCCTCCTTTTCTTTAATGAGAGAATTCTAAAGTAGAGTCTTAAGTGCGGCATAAAATATACAAATTATAAAAGATTACATGCAAAGCGCTAAAAATTAAACATTAAAGGCTGATTTTTAAACATTAAATGTTACGCTCATGCGTGTTAGATGTATTAATTAACTGCACCCAAAAGTAGATTTGGGGTCTTAAACAATCCGGTTGCATTATAGTGCATTATTGTGTTAACTTGTTCCTCGGTGAATATCTAATTTAAAAGTGACACTCGTCTTTGACAATTCCGAAAGATAGCATTAACAAGTTATATTCGCTCGTGTTTTGACAATTCCGACTAGGGCTGTAAATGACTCGAGTTTGAGCGAGTTAGTTGAAGCTCAGCTCATTTAATAAATGAGCAAGTCAATTTGAGTTGGGATGACAATAACGAGTTGCAAAGTCAACTCGAGTTGGCTCACAACTCGTTTATAACTCGTTTAACCCAAGTCCATAAGACAATTCGAGTTCAGCTCATTACCAACTCATAAAATTGCTTATAACTCGTTTATAGCTCATTACCAACTCGTTTATAGCTGACTCTTGATTTATTGTGGCGAATTTTGTGTAACACAGTCACTCGAGTTGTTAATGAGCAAGTTGGGGTATGCTCAAACTCAGCTCATTAGTTAAACGAGCGAGTCAACTCGAGTTAGAACAGTTCCGAGTTGTACATAAGCGAGTTTAAACGAGCAGTTATCGAGTGAGTTGCGAGTTTGAACATTTTTGTACAGCCCTAATTCCAACATATAGCATCAACAAATTATAGTTGTATTTAATTTTAAGTTGAATTATGATGCAATAAATGCTGCAAAGATGGAGACTAACAAATATAAACAAAACTATCAGATTCCAGTCTTTCTCAAAAAAAAAAATATCAGATTTCATAATTTTTATTTGTAGAATTATAAAAATAATATAGAAAAATAGATGGGTTGCATGAAGATTTTGATTTTATAAACAATTCTGAAAGAATTATTCTTTTAGTTATCACACTGTATCCTGAAATTTTTATTTATATCATAATAAAAAAAAATCCAAAACACTCTGATTTTAAGGAATTTTCAAACCTACCCAGGCCGCCAAGCCAATTTGCGGTCCCAAAAATGGGGGGCCGCCAAATGCCCCTGCGGTCCTCGTCAAAACTAAAAAAAACTCCAAATTTCGGATGGATTTTATAATAATTGTTTAATCATTTTCAAAAATAGAAAAAAACACAATAATTTCTAAATTTACTAGAAGTGACTTTTGAACTGGGATCAATAATTCAGATACAAATTATTTTTATTTTTTTCCAGTAACACACGAAGAAATAGTTTAGTTTTTTACAACCGGGAAAAATCCTGCATGAAAAATGTTTCGGAGTCCTTCTAGTACATCTAAATTATAAAATATTTTATCTATTTTATTTAGTTTTTTTTCTAACATATTTAAATTATTAATTATTATTTCTAATTCTGAAAAGTATTAAACAATTTTTATTTCCATTCAAATCAAATTCGGATGTTTTTTTGTTTTGTCGAGTTCGTAGGGCGGTCCTTCATTTTTTGTGCCGCAGATTGGCTTGATAGTCTGGATGTTTTTGGAAATCTCTCAAAATTATGATTTTTTGGTTAATTTTTTTTTGAAATATGATATAAATAAAAATATCGGTACTATATCACACGACTGCTAGGAAGACCACACAATATATTCGGCTCCCGAATCCTATAATTTCATGTAGACTTTTGAACCACCCACTGTCACGAAAAATCCAAATAGTTTAAAAAAGAAAATAAATAATTTGGTTCATTTAAAAATTTCATGCAGACAGAGATGCACTGGAGCATTTATGTTTTTTTTTTTTTACGATGGAAAAAAAGTACATCTTTACAAAATTGTCAAAGTATATCGTCATATCAATGAATAGTATTATAGTAATGATGACCGGACATTTTTATTAATATCCAAAGTTAATTACAAATTAATAAATATACTCAGAATTTTGTTGTTTTTCGAAAAATGTCCAAACCGGCCAGATTCTGGCTGGTTTCCTCTCCCCGAGAAACATACCAGAATCTGGCCGGTTTTCTCAAAAAAAAATTTAGAGACACTATGAAGATCAAGATTATGAAATCTAACACTGAAAATTCAAATTTTTTGTTTAAATTTTTTGTTAGATTACTTCTTTTGATGTATAATTAGCATATTTATACTAAAATACAATTATGTTGAATTACACTATATTACATTAAATTACGCTAAATTATGTTAAATTATGCTAAAATACGGTAAATTACATATGAATATGGATGATATCTTTACTGAGAAGGCGAAAAACGACGACGAAACTTCAAACGGCCATAAAACGGCGCTCGAGTATTCGATTTCAGCAAATGACCACTTTTCGGAAAGCTTGCGAAAATAAGCATGCGTCAGTGCTAGCGATACCAAATTTCAAAATTCAGAATTGCCAAAAAACAAAGGGAAGAGCCTCAAAACTTGAGTTGAAGTTTCCGATTAAGATTTTCATTTCTATTATTCAATCTAAATAACTCAGTAAATTAGTTATATAATGAACTTGTAGAATACCAATTTTTACTATTTTTGAAATTTTTTTACTATTTTTTATGATTTATGAAAGATGGCACAAAATCGGCCTAATTTAGCGTAATTTTGCGTAGTTTAGCGTAATTTACCGTATTTCAGCGTAATTAGTGAAGTTAGTGTAATTTAGCGTATTTCAACATAATTTAACATAATTTAGCGTAATTTAATGTAATATAGTGTAATTCAACATAATTTCAAGTAATTTAGTGTATTTTAGTATAAATATGCTAATTATACATCAAAAGAAGTAATTTAACAAATAATAATTAAACAAAAAGTTCGAATTTTCAGTGTTAGATTTCATTATCTTGTTTTTCATAGTGTCTCTAAAAAAAAAAAGAAAACCGGTCAGATTCTGGCCAGTTTCTGGAGGAGAGGAAACCGGCCAGAATCTGGCCGGTTTGGACATTTTTTGAAAAACCCAACGGTTCTGGGTATATTTATTAATTTGTAATTAACTTTGGATATTAATAAAAATGTCGGAATGATGAAATCCCATGTCATAATGCACTATAAAAGACAACTATTGCTCGTAGTCTCATACTTGTCGTAATAGTTATATGGATGATAACAATTCAAAAATAAGTTCTCTCAAGAATTCAAATATAAGTCGGCATTATGAACAGGATAGATAATAAAATAAACTATTTTAATGGAAGTTATTGGATAATCATCATGTACTGTTTAGACCTTCCGTTGCAAATTGGAGGGTCCAGATCATTTTTAGACTATTTTTTTTGTTTATCTTGATTTGTGCAGCTATTTGATTAGAAAAATTGGGTTTTGTCCAAAAAGCTATGAACAATATTTATTCAAATTCGGTTCTAAACCCTCTTAGAAAAATTTGTGAGTGAATTTGAAAACTTTATAAATTTAAACGATCTCATCAATCTAAATTGTTCATAGAAAAGTTTAACACAGATAAAAAAGTTTAATATGATTTTAAATAAACTTTGTCCAAATCAGTTGAAATAAAAACCACCTTGATCAGAAATGTTCTGAAACAAATTGTCCCGCAATCATTATTATTCAACTTTATATTAGAAGATATATTGTGAAATGTGAATCATGCTTGTTCTTTTTGCTGTCTGTTTCTTTTGCTTTCCCTATAATTTTTTTCTTATTTGAGATACCATAAATTTTTGACGGGATGGGAAAGTTAGTGGGCCCCATCAGAGAGGCACAAGACGACGACTGTGGGGCCCACGTGGAAAGCTCTGTTCCACCAAAGACGTTGACCTCAGGTCAATATTACCGTCTTGCCCTTGAGAACATCGAAACTTTTTATTTCTAGAAATTACAAAATTAATTATCGAAAAATAGATAAATTACTTTTTTTTATCAAATTGATGGATGGGTATCTATTAGGACTGAATTAATGTTCAGTTCTATTATTTTTCGGATCATGCCTTGGTCATAAAATATCCAAAAAATACTGGAATAGAACCATTAATTCGGTTCTAATAAAAACTGTAGATTTAGTGTTAAATTAATTTACATTTGAGTTCTCTTCTAGAACTAAGTTTTCTAGTGAGCTAGCTATTGCTTAGGTTCTATTACAGTGGTCTTTTACCACTGCTTTTGTATGAATAATCTAATGTTTCTAATGAAACAGGTGGAATACCTCACTTTTGTCAAAAAAATAAAATACATTTGAGTTAGAAATAAATTAAAACGAACTAATAGTTCGGTCTCAGGGAGGACAAATCATTGGAACGGTGTCATTGATTTAGTCACATTGATTTTCACACTGTGTGACTGTTGATGTGAAAATTAGTGTACCGCATTATTGATTCAGTTTCATTGTCATGTCCATCCATTTATCAAAAGAACGCAATCCATCTTGTTTTATTTTTTTAATTTCTAAAGATAATTTCTTTTTTGTGAGAATATCCCCCTATTTTTATACCTCCGTTATCATATATGATATACAATTTTTATACCTCCGTTATCATATACAATTTTATAATTTATTTTTCAAAATATTTTGATCAATTATAAAATTGTACTTCATTTCTAGCTTGAATTACGCAAAATCCCTACTAGTAAAATATGATTAATAATTAACTAAAGAACTATCTTGTGGATGTAAAAAGAATAAATTGATCTCCAATATATGGTCCAAGGAAGTAAATATGTTACTTATCCACATTTAATCCTAGAAGACCAAATTAAACAGCTAGAAAATTATACTTCACACATGAACAATAGATGGGTAATAAGGTAATTTCTATTTGCTATTTGTGGACTAGGGCTAGGGCTGCAAACGAATCAAACCAAATCAAACTTAACCCAGTTCGAACCAATTTTGAATCGAACTGGTTTGAAATTGAAGTAGGGTTTTTGAACTAAAAAGAAGAGTTTGAGTTTGATTTGGTGCGATTCGAACCAGTTTTGAACCGAACTAGTTCGAAATTGAAGCAGGGTTTAGAACTAAAAAGAAGAGTTTCGAACCGAGTCAGACTCAGTTCGAGTTCGATTTGAACCAATTTCGTACCGAATTGGGTTTGACTCGTTTCAGAACCGAGCTGATTTGATTAGTTTCGAACTGAATTTTTCTTTGAATCAAACTCAATCAAATGAGTGAGGCTACGGTGCTATGCATAGCACGGATTGAGCCGTGCTACGGCTCAATATTTGAGTTTTCAAAATCCTAACAATCGATCCGAACCGTTCAAAATGATTATAAAATGAATATGTACTTGCAAACCAAATTTTACATTTTTTCGAATTTTTTTACTATTTTTTTAGATAGGTAGAAAATCACTGTTTTTGGATGGTCCAGAATTTTCAGATCAAGTGATTTTCTACCTATCTAAAAAAATAGTAAAACAATTCGAAAAAATGTAAAATTTGGTTTGCAAGTACATATTCATTTTATAATCATGTTGAACGGTTCCGATCGACCGTTAGGATTTTAAAAACTCAAATATTGAGCCGTAGCACGGACCAAACTGTGCTATGCATAGTACCGTAGCCTCACTCCAATCAAATTATGAGCTACGAGCTTTTTGTGCACCCCTAACTAGGGCAGTCGGCAAGCGGGACACCTTTGCAGTACCAATTGGTACGACCAGAGATCGAGCACACAACTCTGATTATTTCCTTTTAAGAATTGTTCAGATGTTTTAGTTAGTTGTACCAGTCTACGTACCAGGTCTTTTATTTAGTACTGTTTTTCGTTCTCTGGTTCTTATGAATGTCGTTTTTCTTTTTTATTTAGCCTAGCTGGCAGAAATTGTGCCGACATTTTTATTAATATCCAAAGTTTAATACAAATTATTAATTATACCCGGAAGTCAACTCAATATCGATATATACCCAAGCCGGCCATTTTTTGGCCGGCTATGTTCCTTCCCTAAGCCGGCCAGAAAATGGCCGGCTATGTACCTTTTTTTTTTTTTTTTTTTTTTTTTTAGAGAGAGAGACACTATGATGATCAAAATATTGAAATCTAACTCTGAAATACGATAAATTTTTGTTTAAATTATTTGTTATATTACTTCTTTGAGGAGGGATCAAATTACAACAATTTTTTTTTTATTTTCAAAGTCCAAATCGTCGATCCAAACCGTTCAACATGATTTCCACAATAAACTGTGCTTGCAGATCAAATTTTACATTTTTTTGAATTTGTTTACTATTTATTAAGTATTTTACAAAAAATAGTCATATTCAGACCATTGAATTTTGTACCCATCTTAATAAATAGTAAAAAAATTCAAAAAAATGTAAAATTTGATCTGCAAGCACATTTTATTTAGATAATTATGTTGAACGGTTTGGATCGACGATTTGGACTTTGAAAATGAAAAAAATAGTTGTTGTAACTTGATCCCTCATCTACTTCTTTTGATGTATAATTAGCATATTTATACTAAAATACGCTAGAATACTTGAAATTATGTTGAATTACACTATATTACAATAAATTATGTTCAATTATACTAAATTACGTTAAATTACAATAACTTCGCTAATTATGCTGAAATACAGTAAAAAAAACACTAAACTACACAAAATTACGCTATAGTAGACTGATTTTGCTCATCTTTCATGAATCATAAAAAATAGTAAAAAAATTCCAAAAATAGTAAAAATTGGTAATCTGCAAGTTCATTATGTAACTAATTTACTGAGCTACTTGGATTGAATGATAAAAATGAAAATCTTAATCGGAAACTTCAACTCAAGTTTTGAGGCTCTTCTCTTTGTTTTTTGGCGATTCTGAATTTCGGAATCCGGCATAGCCGGCACAGACGCATGCGCATTTTCACAAGCTTTCCGAAAAGTGGTCATTTGCTGAAATCGGACACTCGAGCGCCGTTTTATGACCGTTTGAAGTTTCATCGTTGTTTTTCTCCTTTTCAGTGAAGATATCGTCCCTATTCATATCGTATTTTAGCGTAATTTACCGTATTTTAACGTAATTTAATGTAATTTAATGTAATTTAACATAATTTAGTGTTATTCAACATAATTTCAATTAATCTATCGTATTTTAGTATAAATATGCTAATTATACATCAAAGAAGTAATATAACAAATAATTTAAACAAAAATTTATCGTATTTCAGAGTTAGATTTCAATATTTTGATCATCATAGTGTCTCTCTCTAAAAAAAAAAAAAAAAAAAAAGGTACATAGCCGGCCATTTTCTGGCCGGCTTAGGGAAGGAACATAGCCGGCCAGAAAATGACCGGCTTGGGTATATATCGATATTGAGTTGACTTCCGGGTATAATTAATAATTTGTATTAAACTTTGGATATTAATAAAAATGTCGGGAAATTGTGTAATGCAGGAACTTTTAAGATTAATGCATGCCTAAGGCTTTCCCTCAAAAAAAAAGAAAAGAAAAAATATAGAATCTTCTTTTTGTGGGAGGCATTAAGGTAGGGTTGCACAAAAAAATCGTAGTTCGTAATTCGATTCGAGTTTGATTCGAAAAAGTTCGTAAAAAGTTCGATTCAAAATTGAGTTCGTTCGAAATTAATTCAAACCAAACTCAAACTGGACCTAGTTCGTTCGAAATAGGTTCGCAACCAAACTTAGTTCAAAATTAACTCAAACGTGAACCATTGATTTCCGCTGATAATGAACTTTAATGTTTTATTTAGGATAATATTTGGGTTTGTAATAATTCTAAAACTTTGTGATTATTCTGTACTTCTATTGATATTTAAATTGTACTTTGAATACTTTGGATATTTGAAAACTTTGGTGATGTTGCTCGTGTTGGCTATTTGGAAAACTTTGGATTCTATGATTGTACTAAACTTTGGTGTTTGATATAAATTTTGATATTTGTAATGAACTTTGATATAAACTTTGGTGTACTATGTAATTAGAATTTAGAATGCCTAAGTTTTTATTGAAGTACTGTAATTTCGAACTATGGCCCAGCCATAAGTCATAACTCGTAAGTCGTAACAAAGTTTGTAAAAGTTCGAAATTGAGTTCGTTCGAAAAACCAAACTTAGATCGAAATTAATTCAAACCAAACTCAAACTGGAAGTAAGTTCGATTCGGTTCGGTTCGTTTGCAGCCCTACATTAAGGAATCTCCATACAAATAATATAAAATCGGAAAAGGCTAGAATAAACTAGTTGTGTTCAAATTCCCAAAAGAATTGGTGTGATTATCTTTAAAAAAAATATAAATTCTAATTGTTTATTTTTATGGGAAAAATTTCTAGTGTAACCATGGAAACTTTTAAAATAATCAATTTCTCCATAAAAACATTTTAATATCTAGTATTCCCATAAAAATTTAACAATATTTCTTTCATTCCCTTCTATTTATTAAATTTGTTTTTTAGACAAATATATCCCTTCCTTTCAAATGGAGATTTTCTTTAAATTAATAACATGATTGAATTGAATAGAAAATGAACCAAAATTGATGGCTTGATGCAGAAATGAATATTTGTCTAAAACATATTTTAATCCTGTTTCAGAATCGAGAGGAGGGATCACTGGTTCAAGTAGAGAAAATCGGAGTTTATTTCTTTTCTGATTTTTGAATTGATTTGGGATTTTTAGAAAGATATGATTCTCCTCTCTCTCTCCTTCTTCTTTCGCTATCTTTATCTTTTTTCTCGGATTATTTTTCTCCTCTGTTCGATTTGGATGAATCACCAAATCCAACATAAAGCACATGAAAAAGAATGAAAAATGATATATTAAATAAATAAAAAATAAAGGCGATTCCTAGCTAGAGATTAAGACGTGGTTTCCATTCCAAAACAGCTTCAATTTAGTTATGTTGATGTTTTCATAGAAAAAATAAATATTTTTAAAAGCTGTCATGAGTACACTACAAATTTTCTCTAATTTTATTTACTTCACCAGTCATGCGTCTAACAAGCGAAAGACTAAGAAGTTATTTTTGTATATATTCAATAATTCTCACCTCTATCTTATAAGCTGAAGTTAAAAAAAAATTCGTTTATTTTTATACCTCTATTAAAAACAATAATTAAAATTTGTTGATTGAAGTAGAATCAATAAATTTCAATGCTCCAGTCCATTACATTTTATGAGACAAAATTCAGTAATTAATTTTGACCATCTAATCAAATAAAGTAACGCAAATAGGGAATGTTTGCTTTACTTTTAAATTAATTTAAAAGTTAAGAAACAATTCACATTAAGATTTTAAAAAAATAATTATCATGATCTTATAATAAAAGCTTAAAAACAAACAATTCGTAACTAAGATTTAAAAAGTGTTATATGTGTTCCACTTATAGCTTAATACTCTATATTAAATATATATCGAATTATGATTTAATCTCGAAAACCAACTCAAACTTCAAGTACTAACCAATATTTCATCGAGCAAAAATTGAGAATTTCAAATCGAACATAATCGATCTAAATTGACCCGAAACTTTTATTAATAGTTTAAAAATAAAATAAATTAGAGAATATGACTAAAAAAATTAAAATATAATAGTTTCGCCGAATAATCCAACATAATTGCACCTCAATTCAAACTTAGCTGCATGATCGTCGAAAATTTATATTAAAATATAAATTTATATTATAATATTCATTCAAACCTAACTTTTATAATATTTTGATGAAGTAACGATGAATTTTTATATTAAAAAATTCAATTTAACGTTCAAACCGGAACTTTTCTAATATTTTAATATTAAATAACAAAGAAGTCAAACTAATTATAACATTTTTAATATTTTAATATTTATTAAATTGTTTGTTCTAATCCAGCGGAACAGACAATTCCGCTGAATTACCCAGCAAAATTAGTTCATGCAATTATGTTGAATAATCCAACAGAATTGGCCATCCATTTTGCAGAATTATTCAGCGAAATTTTTATTTCTAAATTTTTTCAGAAATTGATATCATATTCTCTAATTTATTTATTTTTAATGTTACTAATAAAAATTCGGTAAATTGACACCTTGACAATGACAAAATTTGTAAAATCAGGACCAATTTCTTCAGTCCATTGATAAAAAAAGAAACGCAATATATATATATAAAATATGAGCCGTTTATAATTGGCCGCATCTGTCTTTAAACAACTTGGACAGCATTTTTTTGTCTCAAACAATTAATGCGGAGTTTTGGATAGTCCAAAAGTATAATATGATAATTGGGTTCGGGTCGAGCGAAATACCAAATTCCGAATAAAAAACGAACTTTGGTGCACCTAAAATTAAAAAAAAAAAACAATAGATTAGTTGGCTTTAATACGTGAGAAAGGCTTGGGTCCGATGCCCATCGGACTCAAATTTGGGTCCGATGGGTTTCGTGACCATCCGATCTACTTTAAGATTCGTGCGCATGAATTTTAAAGCAGACGCGAAAGTTGCGGGCGCGAATTCTAAAGCAGATCGGACGGTGAGCTAACCCGTCGAACTCACTTTGGATCCGATGCCCATCGGACCCAAATTTCTCCCTTAATACGTGTCTATTTGACTGTATTAATAACCCCGGATGTTACCAACTCTTTTTTTTATTAATAAACACATAACCATACGAATTTTTTGTTAAGCGTGCGTAATGAAGAGCAATGCAAGAGAGTGACGTACTGATTAGTTGCGTGTCTATTTGACTGTGTAAAATAAATCCAAATTGCTGCCCAAGTTCATTCAAATTCACGGATTCAAATTCGCTGTTTTTTTCAAAGAAAATTTAAGGATTCACTGATCCAAATCCGCTGCTTGTCAAATTCACAGTTACAAATACGTGTCTAATAAAACATTACCTTATTTTTATTGGGATCCAAATATGCTTTTTTTTCTATCTCTCCTCTCTCTCTCTCTCTGTCCTTCTCTCAGTTCTCTCTTTCTCTCTCTAAAAACAAGATGCTCTCTTTTCTTTGAGAAAATAAGCAAATTTTGATCCTTTTTGGTGAGACCCTCTTTTAGAGAGAAAAGAAAGAAAAAAGAGAGAAGGAGAAAAATAAAGTTTTATTTTTTCTAGAGAAAAGCAACGAATTTGAATCTCAAATACACATCCTCTAAGATATCTCAAATTCAAAATTTTAAAAGTATGAATCTTAAACCAATTCATTTTGAATTAATATTGTTATGTGCATTACATACATGCTCCGAATTAAAAATGGCTCAATTTTGAGATAAATTGGAAATAATTAACCCTTCTGCAGAACACTCATTTTAATGACAAAAACTTGTTGACAAGTGCTAAATAATTATACTAAAACAAACAAATACCACATAATATCTTATAATATACTTGTTAAAAATATTAGAGAAAAAGAACACAAGACTCCCTCAAATCCTCCCTCCCTTATTTTTATTTCATCAAAATTTTGATTTACAATTTTCTCTCTTACTTTGTTACTGCTCTCGATAGCCTTTCTTATAGAATTACAATAGATCTTTTTCCTTTCACACTACAGCTAAACTAAATCAATTACAATCGAAATAAATCAGAATAAAGATCCTATTCTATAGAAATAAAGATATGCATCATCTAAAGAAATAATGCACTAGGTCACCAAATTCTGACTAGATCTATTCTGATTCTAATGGGCAGCTTGCAATTATAACAATACTAATACAGAACAAATCATGCATAAAAATATATATTGATACTTCTAAAACCCAACATTTTTTATGGTCCATCCCTTGCAAATTAGGCAAGGTACATTATCAAGTCTGTTAACCTATGTGCAAATGAACAACTATCTACTATTTAATTTGAAATATTTTTTCCGTGTTCATATTAAAAACTATTAGTCAGAGGTGTTAGGTTTAGTCGCGTATACATCACACTACTATTGGATAGAAGATGCTTCCTTATCTTTTCTCTTTCTCACATTTCGTTTTCAACTCTTTTTCTTTCACTTGTTTAGTACAGAAAGGTTTAATTGAGAGAGACGATTTTTCTTTCTTTATTTAATTTTGGCTTTTCCAATTCTTCTTCTTTTTTCTCTCTCTATTGATTAGTAGAGAAAGGTTTAATTGAGAGGGCGCAGTTCTAGTTCTTTATTTAATTTTGGATTTCCAATTCTTTTTTTTTTTCCTCTTGATTAGTAGAGAGAGGTTTAATTGAGAGATGGTTTTTTATTTATTTTTAATTAATTTTCGATTTAACAAATGGTTTAATTGGATTTTTTTTTTTGTCTTATTTTGATTGTGTTATTTTTTTAGTCCTTTCTTTGAGTGTCGCAATTGAACTTGCAATATTGCATTTGTATAAAAAATTTGTCCATTTGAAGAAAATTAATTAATTTTTAAGCTCAACTCAGTGACTGTTTCTTGCACAAACCGAAAAATACCAGCAGTATTGTAATCTTGTTCAATAAAGGGGTCAATTACAACCACATAATTTAATAATAGAGCAAATAAAATTTGTTTATTTCTTTAGCAAATGATTTAGAAAGTTACATCATGCTTAAAAGAAAATAAAAAATGAAAGGTGTGCATCAATAAACATTGTCTCCAATTTTTGGCACTACATGGCTTGTGTTCAACATTGTACATTTTTTAACACTATAACAACCGCCACACTATCACACCCACCCACCCAATGTTATGTTTTATTCGTAGGAGATCAGGTTAATATAATTTAACAAATGTCATGGCCGTTAGTCTGAAAATCTGAAATATTTCTGCGATAATTAATGCTGTATTTAATACACTATTTTCTATATTTACTAAAAAGAAAACACCATAACAAAGCCCACAGGTACTGACAAACTTAGGTTGAGAAACGAACTAAATAGAAACTAGTTTAAGCAAGCTTTATTTATATGAAAACAACTATGGTTCAGAATACATTACAACTGGAGAAATTGGCATTTAGAGAGAGATGGCAGTACAATGTTTGTAAGTTGAAACAAAATACATAATTTATTTCACTTTAACTAAAGATAATTCGTTATCTACCTTAATTTTAAAGCTTAGGTGAAGCTTTGATTCTCCTGCTTTCGAAAAGAGCCTTCACTTTAAATATAATCCCATGTACTTCTAGAAAATGCGGGTGAGTTGCTCTCTTCACATTTTCCATCCAGTCTCTGATTTTTTGGTGCTGCTCAAAAATCCTCTCCCGCTCATTATTATCCACAACCTGTTAAATTATTAATAAAAAAATAAAAAAATTTCTTACATAAATTTCTTATAGAGTACTCGCAAATAAAATGCTGAGGTTCTTTCTTACCAAAAGGGCAAAACAAAAACTTGATTAAAAAAACAAATTATTGTTTCTGGAATGGTACTTGTGCAAACCAGCCCAATACCAACCAAAAGTTCAGCTATAACACAAAAGCCCATATTGTTTAAAGCACAGTTTTCTTCTAATTTTCCCTTCCCTTTACCTTTTTTTTAATATATTTTCTGGGGATGTGAGGGGAAAAGTGTCTTTAGTTTCTCGCAAAACTAAAAAAATGTTGTTATATTTTCGTAGGTACCTCCAACTGCATGAGTTCACAAACAAGACTGAGATCAGCAATGGATGGCTGAGAGTTGCCTAATAAAAACCGTGAATCCCCTTTTAGCCACAGTGACTCTATTTTCAAAAGAGATGAAATCAAAAGTTTCTTTCCTTCTTCTGCTGCTTGTGTGTTAAACGGTAAACCAAATGCTGGGGCCAGGGCACTGTTAAACACATAGGTCACTGAACAAGCATGAAAAATTCATAGTTAGGTCCTTCAAATGTCACACCAAATTTGCTATATAATCCTTATTAGATGAACATATTATATTTCAGAGATTTGTCTACTTCGTGGTTTAGCAAAGACTTCAGTTCTGCCTGTTTGTCTCGGTACCATTTAATTCACCCTAATGAGACAAATTGCTTGGTATCACAATTAAACAGTTGGGTATATTTTAGTCCTAAATTAGAATTATTTTCTCTGATATATGACTCAGTCAAAACTGAAACAATCTACCATACAGGTAGGAGACAACAGACATCTCTCTGCATCTGACATATATGGTAATCAGAAAAGGGCATTAATTTAAAAAAGGTTCTCTGGGATATTTTAAGAATTTCAGAAGGTTTATTTGCAAATGCTCTGTTTTTTCAGAGTTAAATTAATGAAAACAACATACTGGTGCCACGACGCAAGTTCGCATGGTGCCAATCCAATATGGAATCAACTTTTGCTCTGGTTGTCAGATCATTCGGGTACCTATCATGGGGGCAAACTGGTTCACTAACTTATTATTGAAGTACACATAACTTGCATGTTAGTATTTTATATTAAAGCATATGCAAAATGCCCCTTTTCATGGGTTTTGCTCTTTAAAAATCCTTCCAAAGAGGATAATTGTGGCAATCTTCTCATTTTAATAAGTGAAATATAAGTATAAAGATTTTGATTTTGTATCGGGACAAGAAGTAACTTCCTACAGTTCTTCTACACTGTTATCAAAGAAATAACTAATACAAAAGATAAAAGTGAATTTTAAAAAAGACATATATCATGTACAAAACATACCAGTGATCAGATACTGAAGGAAAAGAGCAAACAATATACCGCAAGATGGCATGACTGTAAAACCAGTAAAGAAGGTAAGATAATTAAATTAACATTAAAAAAAGATAAAATGAAATGTAAAACTTAAGGTTAAAGCCTAAAACCAATTACCAGAAAAACTGCAAAAGACAAACATGTCAATAGATCAGTAATGTGAGTATATCAGAGTGATAACACGAGTACCTTCTTAGATAAATTATTTCAGAATTAAATAAATAAACCAATATAAATTCTAGACAGGTAAAATAGCAGGTACCTTTCAAACAGCTTAAATCTACCATCAACAATTGCTGGTACTTGTTTCAATGGATTTATTTCTGAATGCACAAAGATAACTTGTGTTAATAATAGTAGGAAAAATGTTATCAGTAGTGAAGTTTAAACATTTATCAGAATACTAACTTTCCATATATCATTTAGCATTTAGCCACTGGAATCAAAGTTATCTACAGTTCTTCTTATTAATTGCAGATGAAGCATTTTGATATCAAAGAGAAATAGAATAACTCTTTAGGCTTACTTGCAAATTCTGGAGTTTTGTGTTGGCCCTTAGAGAGATCTATCTTCACCTCCTCGAAATCAATCCGATTCATCCTAGAAATACAATAAATCACAACACATAAACTAAGATTCAATATTTATATTTCAAAGTTATGCTTCAAGCATTCACTTGGAAAGTCTATAAGGAAGTGCCTGTACCTTCAGCTGTAGTATCAAAAGGGATATTATTATATTCAAATTGATTAAGTGAAAAAAATTACAAAAGCATTACAGGGATTAGAACAAACTAATGCATTATATTAAGTGAATAATTAGAACTTCTCAATATTAAACGTGAGAAAATCTTTCCTCAATCGATCCAATTTAGACATCAAATTCCATTGCTATAAAATATTTTTAAGTTTTCTTTATTGAGCTCTCAAAGACAATTCATTCACTATTTTAATTTAAAATTCCTACTTAAAAAATGAAAACAAATCAGTTCCCAGAAAAGGAAGATAAACAGCTGATTAGAAAGACACAGTAAATTAAAAGAGATTCAAGGGGGCAATCGGAAAATTACTTGCAAAAGATGATTACAGCCCTGGAAGGCTGAGACATCCGATCGGCATACACCTTTAAACCCATTTTCGAAGCTCCCACCTCCTCTCTCCTTTCTCTCTCTCTCGCTCGCTCGCTCGCTCGCTCTTTACAAAACTGGAGATCACTGCTAAGTAATCAAATATCTCTATAATATAGTGTAACGAGTCACCAGTGGGTATGAAACCTTTTGCTCAAGGACTCGCTACGGATTTGTCTTTTCTGATACCGATTTCAGAAAATTGCATTTCATTGCAGGTTTTCAGCTTCTCTGTTTCTTAATTGCCGTCTCCGGAGGATTTCTATTATATAGGCCCTCCCCGGCCCATATAAGGCAAAAGGCCTAAAAATATCTAAAATATTCTTCATTCATAAAAAAAGAAAGCTGATATGAGTACCCGAACCTAAACTGCCATAACTGTTTGTGGGGACCGCAACTGTTCCAAAACTGTAATTTTATTTTACAAGTATTAATAGTAACATTGTGAAGTATTTATACATATACAAGACAAATATTTATATCTATACAATGAACTACATATATGATATATGAATTTTCCTTAAATAACCGTACCCGCACCTTTTTTTGAAAAATCCTCGCGTCGTACCCGCATTAGGGGACCACACAACCGTTCCAAAACTGTAATTTTATTTTACAAGTATTAATAGTAACATTGTGAAGTATTTATATCTATACAAGACAAGTATTTATATCTATACAATGAACTACATATATGATATATGAATTTTCCTTAAATAACCGTACCCATACTTTTTTTTGAAAAATCCTCGCGTCGTACCCGCATTAGGGGACCACACAACCGTTCTAAAACTGTAATTTTGTTTTACAAGTATTAATAGTAACATTGTGAAGTATTTATATCTATACAAGACAAGTATTTATATCTATACAATGAACTACATATACGAAAAAATAATCGCGTCGTACCCGCATTAGGGGACCACACAACCGTTCCAAAACTGTAATTTTATTTTACAAGTATTAATAGTAACATTGTGAAGTATTTATATCTATACAAGACAAATATTTATATCTATACAATGAACTACATATATGATATATGAATTTTCCTTAAATAACAGTACTCGCACCTTTTTTTGAAAAATCCCCGCTTCCAGTTTCGAAATCGCCAGACGATCGTCTCCAAATCGCCTTGAAATTGATGTAAAATCGCGGAAGCTTTGAAAAAGGAAGAAACGGAGAGAAAGGGAAATTTGAAATTCAAACTGGAAGGTATGGAAATTAGTTAATCGGTAGTTGTGGGGACTGCTTACAGTTATGGAAGTTAATCGGAAAGGAATTAACTGCGGGTACGATGCGGGTACTCAACTGCGGGTACTAAAATAATTATTCTAAAAATAAATATTCTTTCTCGAAGAGCAACTAACTGTTATAGAATGTTCTACCCCAAGTTAAATTTATACAAAGTTCTGTTTTATCGTATGCTTCAAAGTTCAAACTTTGGTAGACTAATAAAATCAATTATTATTTATTTAAGATATCTATTTGAAAAATGTTCATGCGTTCTTGTATTTCGGTGGAACTTTCTTTCTTGAAACATTTTGCTTTTCCTCCGTTAGAAGAACGCGCCAATCTTGTTAGCTTATTCAAAAAAAAAAACAAAGCATCGAGGTTAAAAAGGAAAAAAATAAGAAAAAGGGAAATAAATGTCAAAGGCAACTATCAGTTGGAGAGAGCAGAATAATTAGTTTCAAGCTTTAAACAGTTGGATTTATCTTCAAATTTAAAGTTTGGGTAAAGCTTTGTTTCTCCTGCTTTCCAAAAAAGCCTTCAGTTTATATAAAACCCTATGTAGTTCTATGAAGTGCGGGTGAGTTGCTCTCTTAACATTTTCCATCCAGTCTCTGATTTTTTGGTGCTGCTCAAAAATGTTCTCCAGCTCCTTATTATCCACAACCTGTTAAATTATTAAAGTAAATTTCATAATAGAGTAATTATTATAAATAAAATGCTGAGGTTCTTCCTTGCCAAAAGGTGTTGAGAAATAAGATTTAGTTAATTAGGAATTAGAATAAAATATAATAGGCTATACTGTAGAGAGCTAATAAATAACTCTCACTTTTTCTTACCGTTAGAATAGAGTAATATTACCGTTAGAAGCTTTATATAAATACCCATGTAACACTTGTAATAAATATGAGATCAATCAATATACCAAAAAATACTCTCAGTATTTCCGCATCTTAAAAATCAACATGGTATCGAGCGGTTCTGAAAATCCAATAACAATACCCAATAACCCGTTAGCAATAACAATACCCAATAATCCGATAAAGCTCCAAGCTTCCGATTCCTACCAGCAAACTTGGTAGTCATAAATTTCATAAATTTCATCAAAAATTTGTTCTTATCAATAATCGCAAAAACCATCTCATACCAGTAAAAATACCAGAAAATCTAGCGTACTAGCAATACCAGAAAAGCAACCCAGTTCATATCTGAAAATTCAGACCAGAAAAAACATACCAGAAAAAGGCTGATCAAAACAGCAACAAATACCAGAAAAATCAGACCAGAAAAAACATACCAGAAAAAGGCTGATCAAAACAGCAACAAATACAGAAAAATCTGTTCTTTCAGAACGCTATGAGTGGCTCACAAGGCAGTGTCGAGGAAACAGAAGTGCTTGTCTGGAAACCTCCAAACCCTAGCTTCGGTCCGCGCCAAAACCCTAACTCCAAAATTGAGCACGAAAAATGCACCAATTGTAAAATAGAGGGCCACACCCAAAACGGGTGTTGGTTTCTCCACCCTCATCTCCGACCTATGTGGTGGAAGGTGGTGGAGAAAGGAGGGAAGATGGGAGGCGATCGGACTAAGGAGAAAAGAAAAGAGGGGGAGCAGCGTGGTTCACAGGAAAAAGAAAGGAAGAAGAAAGTTAATAGCTCACACATATCCTCTCCATTTCATGCTAAATTGGACCCTCCAGTACAGTCGCTCCTAGCGGGTCAAACGGGTCAGCAGAGGATTCATTATTTGGAGCATTTCTACAATTCCTCATGTGGTACTCTAAAAACCAAAATTTAAATTCATATAGTATAGCCTATAACTCTATGAGAGAAAATCCCGTTAGATCTAATTTAAATAACCAAATGATCATAGATAGTGGTGCAACCGATCATATGTTTGGAAACAAATAATTTTTTACCAACTTAGATTTGTCTAAAAATAATCAATATGTTCTAGTTGCAAATGGCATGAAAACAAAAATCACCGGTATAGGAAGTATCAAACTTTTTTCAAAAAATATTGAAAATGTTCTATACATAGAATCATTTCCTATAAATTTAATTTCGGTTAACAAATTGACGAATGAATTAAATTGTGATACAATTTTTTCTTCAAAAAATGTAAAATTCCAAGACCGAGAAACCGGAAATATAATTGGTGAAGGATTTCTCGAGAATGGACATTATCTCTTAAATCAAAAATCATATTTTTGTGCTAATACAAAATCTATAGATTATGACATTTGGCATCAAAGACTTGGACATCCATCGGACAAAATAATAAGTAGTATTTTAAATTTTCCTTCTACAAAATCTATAAATTGTGATATATGTAAATTAGCAAAACAAACTAGGCTTCCTTTTTCTTTGTCCAATAGCAAAAATAAAGCACCATTTGACTTAGTTCATTCCGATGTATGGGGACCGGCCCCTATTGATTCTTACAATGGATTTAAATATTTTGTTATATTTATTGATGATTTTTCACGAGCAACATGGTTGTATTTACTTAAATCAAAAAATGAAGTTTTTGGATACTTCCAAGAATTTTTAAACTTAGTAGAAAATCAATTTAATGCAAAACTAAAAATATTTAGATCGGATAATGGAACGGAATTTGTAAATAATAATTTTACAAATTTTTTTAGAACAAAAGAAATTATACATCAAACTACTTGCATAAATACTCCCGAACAAAATGGAGTATCGGAAAGAAAAAATAGGCATTTACTAGAAATGACACGTTCACTATTATTTCAAACAAATGTTACAAAAATTTATTGGTCGGATGTTATACTTAGTGCGACACACCTAATTAATAGATTATCTAGTGTTGTTGTAAAAAACAAAAGCCTATTAGAAATTCTTTATCAAGAAAAAATGAATTTTGATCATATGAGAGTTTTTGGTTGTGTGTGCTTTGTTAAAATTAAAAGAAATGATAAGTTGGATTTTGTATCAACAAAAACTATTTTTTTTGGGATATTCATCTTATAAAAAGAGTTATAAATGTTATGATCATATCAACAAAAAAATGTTTATATCTAGAGATGTCATTTTTTGTGAATAAACCATACTTCAAAGAAAATGAAGAATTAAAAAAAATTTCTACCAATGACCAAAATAATTCGGTAAGACCTCAAATACCTCTAATATTTGATCTAGAACTCTCACATCATGAACATCATGAAATTGAGGCTAACAACCAAATAGAAGAAATACAAGAAAATAACCATAATAACAATGATAATGAGATAGAAGAAAATTTAGTAAGAAGGTCATCAAGAGTACATCAACCCTCTACACGACTTAGAGATTATGTAACATATACGGTACAATATCCTATACAAAATTATGTCTCGTACGAACATATTTCATCTCAACATAAGGCTTTTATCATATCACTTCAAAAAGAAGTAGAACCAAAAAATTTTCAAGAGGCTATTCAAACCCCAAATTGGTGTAAAGCCATGAAAGAAGAGCTACAAGCTCTAGAAAAAAATGAAACTTGGGTAATTGTTCCATTACCAAAAAATAAAAAACCCGTTGGTTGTAAATGAGTTTACAAAACCAAGTACAATAGTGATGGTACCATAGAACGGTATAAGGCAAGATTGGTAGCCAAAGGATACACTCAAACCTACGGTATAGATTACCATGAAACTTTTGCACCGGTAGCCAAAATGAATACCGTGAGAATTTTACTCTCTATTGCCGTAAATAATGGGTGGGACCTTTACCAAATGGATGTAAAAAATGTTTTTATTCAAGGAACACTTGAAGAGGAGGTGTACATGACACTACCACCCGGTCATAAATTGGAAACCAATTCTAATTTAGTTTGTAGGCTAAATAAATCAATCTACGGATTGAAGCAATCTCCACGAGCATGGTATGGCAAACTAAGCTCATTTTTATTAACTTGTAATTTCAAAGTAAGTAGTGCCGACCACTCTTTATTCACCAAAAATGATGGTAGATCAACAACCTTAATTTTGGTTTATGTAGATGACATTATAATCACCGGGAATAATTATCAAGCAATTCAAAAAGTTAAAAAACAATTGAGGGAAAAATTTGAAATTAAAGACCTCGGATATCTAAAATATTTTTTAGGAATAGAAATAGCATGGTCACGAAAAGGTTTATTTATTTCACAAAGAAAATATACACTTGACTTATTAAAAGAAACCGGTAAAATAGAATGTAAGCCGGCCTCTACCCCAATAGATAATAAATGCAAATTAAATAGCGAGGATGGTGAACCATTAGAAGATATAAATCAATTTCAAAGGCTTGTAGGAAAATTAATTTATCTCACGGTTACACGACCGGATATTTTTTTTCCGTAAGTCAAATTAGTAAATTCATGCACGCACCTAGAACTCCACATTTAGAGGCCATAAATAGAATTTTAAGATATTTAAAAGGGACACCCGGAAAGAGAATTTTAATGAAAAATAATAATTCTAATGATATATGTGGCTATTCCGATGCAAATTGGGCCAGAAGCTTCGATAGAAAATCGACAACCGGTTTTTGCACATTTGTAGGCGGAAATTTAGTCACATGGAAAAGCAAGAAACAAAATGTCGTGGCTCGATCAAGCGTCGAGGCGGAATATCGAGCCATGACATCAACCGCTAGCGAGTTAACTTGGATCAAACAACTCCTAGTGGATATTGGAATCACACAAAAAGATCCGATTAAAATATTTTGTGACAATCAAGCGGCAAGACACATCGCATCTAATCCCGTGTTTCATGAACGAACGAAACACATTGAAGTGGATTGCCACTTCATTAGAGAAAAAATTCAATCAAAGTAAATTGAGACGCCATTTGTTCAAAGTGAAGAACAATTGGCAGATATATTCACAAAAGGACTAGACTCGAGACCTTTCGAAGAAAATATTCGCAAGTTATGGCTAATCAATATCTATACGTCCAACTTGAGGAAGAGTGTTGAAAAATATTATTTAATTAATTAGGAATTAGAATAAAATATAATAGGCTATACTGTAGAGAGCTAATAAATAACTCTCACTTTTTCTTACCGTTAGAATAGAGTAATATTACCGTTAGAAGCTTTATATAAATACCCATGTAACACTTGTAATAAATATGAGATCAATCAATATACCAAAAAATACTCTCTGTATTTCCGTATCTTAAAATTCAACAAAAGGGCAAAACAAATACTTCAAAACTAAAAAAGGAATCAAGAAAAAAAAAACAAATTATTGTTCCTAGAATGGTACTCGTGCAAACCAGCCCAATACCAACCAAAAGTCCAGATAGAACACACAAGCACGGTGGGCATCTCTGCAAGGCTCTTTGGTTTATCACAAAACTATAAAATGTTGTTCAGTGAGACTATGGTACTATGCATAGGGCATAGTGGTCCATACTATGGATCAATATTTCAATTTTCAAAGTCCAAACAATCAATTTGAACCGTTCAGCATGATCTCTTTATAAAAATGTACTTGTAGATCAAATTTTATATCTTTTATATTTTAGATAGGTAGAAAATCACTTTATCTAAAAATTCTAGACCATTCAAAAGTAGTGATTTTCTACCTACGTAAAAAAAAAATAGTAAAAACATTCTAAAATAATGTAAAATTTAGTATGCAAGTACATTTTCATATAGAGATAACATTGAACAGTTCAAATCGACTATTTAGAATTTGAAAATGAAAATATTAATCCGTATGCATAGTACCATAGCCTCATAGTACCATAGCCTCACTCAATATTGATATAGCTTCTCATGGCTATGGCAAAATTAAAGGAATAAAATAAAGAGAATATAAATTACAACCTAATTGAAAATGGATGAACCTCTGTCTTCTTAGATGATGATTTCTTCTCCCGCATGGTTTTCGATGGCTACCATTCTCTCTCTAAGTAACTCTCTAACCTAACCTAGCAATGATGATTGCTAATCTCTATTCTATGGACTTAACACAATTAAACACACACTAAATCATATTACAAGAGAGGTATTTATAATTTTCCTAAATGAAAGATGGAGTAGTGGAAGTAGTGAAGGTAGTGCAAACTTGGAGTGCACTTCGAGTTTGCATAGATGAAGCTAAAATAGCTATGAAAGCTTGCCGCTGAAGCAATCGCATCCTTTTAGAAAAATTCCGCCGAAAATAGCATCAACGCTTGATGATCTGATCCAAAGAAAACAGTCCATGGATTGAGTCCACGGATCCTGCGGCATAAGTCCATGGATTGAGTTCACGGATCCTGACTTAGCAGATTTTCTGTAAATTTTGTCATTTCGCATGTTGTGCACTTCGTGTGAGGAGTTGCATGCTCCATGTGATGTCTTGTTTTGGTGCTATCTTTAGAAATCGCCTAAATATGACACTTTTGCTCTGTTTTTTGCTTAAATACGCAACTTTCTCAAAAACCTGCCAAAAAGACATAAAAACACGTTTGCGGTAAATAAATTGAAAAATAACTACTTTGCATTCATTTTTCGCCATTTACTGAAAAAAAATATAGATATCACTAGTGGAAAATGTGCAAACAGTATCGCCTCATCAGGATCGGTTAAATTAAAACACTGACACTAATACCTTTGGCATCGGGTAAACACGATAACCGCTCTTGATTGTTAAGTATCAAGATCGGTTACATGTTTAACCGATCTAGATAACTAGTAATCAGGATCTGGATATATATACACCGATCCAGATAATAAACAAGATCGGTAAAAAATACACCGATCGTGATTGTCAAGTATCATGAACGGTCTTTTTATTATCCGATCCTGACAGTTAACATTCAAGATCGGCTAAATAAATAACCAACCCTGGAAAAATTTTTCCACTACATAGAAGGAACATATGAATTTTTTGATTCCATAGAATAAGATTCAAATTTTTTTCGATTCCATAGAAGAAACATATGATTTTTCGAACTTTTCGTCGGACTCTTGCTTTTTTTTGAAGGTCCTTCTCCTTCATTCAACTGTTGAACATGAAATATAATTTATTAAAACATTTATTTTCATGTTAGGTTCTGTAAACTCTGAAGGCAACAGCAGAGAAGAACCACCGACTTGTGTAGACCCACTTGTCCCCTCTTCCAGACCTACTTTTGGCAACCTAAATGAGCGTCAATTTGTCCAGATTTGGCATTTTCAATATAAAGCCATATAGTAAGCAGAAAAAATAAAAATTTGAACAAATAATCGTTTTTTGCTTTAAAAAAATCAAAAAGTTGCAGATAAGTCAATCAGGATCGGTTATTACAGATCACCGATTCCGATGACTATCACGATCGGTTCTTAATAATAACCGATCTTGATGGTTTCCAGGATCGGTGAACAAGTAAAAAACCGATCCTGATAAATGTATTTCTGCCATTTTTTTTTTCCTTTTCAGGCAGATATAGATATATATGTATATTGAAAAACATATAATTTGTGATCCACACCAATTATTCAAGCAACTCATTTGTGATTGACACCCATTATTCACACATGACATACAAATATGCAATTAAAACAAATATGCCAAACAAATCACAATTTAATCAAGCATCACACAACCATAAATAAAAACAACCATAATATAAATAAGGTAACTTACCATTCAACAAAGAGTTCAATAGAATTAAGTTAGATCATATAGATCTCAAAATAACAAGTTCATCCAAAAGAAGTAAATTAACAAATTCATCCATACATAAGAAGTTAGATCATATAGATCTCAAAATAAACTTAATTAATTAGTTGCCAAAAAAAATTAACTTAGTCTTTGATGGCCCGTCGATGCATGTTGGGCATCTCCATTTGACAAGTCGGAGGTCCTTGTTCTCCTTGACCTCCTTGCCAACACATTCCGGATGGAATGTGTTGCGACATGTCTCACAACGGAGCATGACATCCTCCTTGGCCAAAAGGAGGCACTCGAAACACTCCACCATCTCGGCCCAGATTTGTCGTTCTTTCACCGCGAGCTCAACTTCTTCACCGTCACTATCCTCATCGAGGTAAGGATTGGAATCAAGAATGCATTCAGCTACGAGGGCCAAGGCCGGGTCATCACTGTAGAAGAACTCCTTCAACTCTCGCTTGGTGAAGTGCTTTGCAAAGTCATCACCCTTGCTGGTTATGAACCGACGGCGAGGAGGCATTTCTAATACGAGAAAATACACAACGTAAAAAATAATGAAAACAAAGTGATCAAAGAAAGGAAGGACATTAAAACCTTGACAAAGTGATCAATGAAAACCTACTGCAAGAAATGGCGAGTGTTGAAGGAGAGAAAATGGCAGATTTTTGAATTGAAGTTGATTGGTTTGAGAGGGAAGAGGGGAAGAGGGGAAGGCTCCTCATTTTAAGTGCCAGTGAGTATCAGGATCGGTTATTTATAATACACCGATCCTGTGTGTGTACCATCGGCGTCGGTTTAACATAAAACCCCGATCGTGATAGTATCTGAATCGGTTAACATATAATTAACCGATCCTGACTTTAGTTTTGCATTTAATATCCATCTACCCGATATTTTTGGGATCTGTATCACTTGAGGCACTTGTCTCAAGACAATTGAAAGGGACGATCCAGATTTACTCTCAGCCGGGGCTAGTATTAATTGTGCTTTGAGATTCGTGTCAAGTTCAAATAACAATCCTAGACCATCTATTTCAATTGTACTCCATCAGGTAACCTCAAGTGATTTGAATTCATATCTTAAAAAATATGCAATTAAAACATGAAATAAAATAATCTCCTAAACTTTGATCATGAAATAAAAAAAAAAGATAAATACTTAAAACTTGAAATAAAATAAGTCATAAATATTGAAGAACAACTTGCATGCTTTCCATTGTCCGGTCAGTAAATGAATCCTGCCAAAAATTAATATAATATGTAAGTCACAAATATTTAATAATATAAAATCTTTTTTTTAATTTTCAGAATGATTTAAAAAACGTTCTTGATATTCATCAAGATCGGTTAAGAAAAAACCGATCGTGATTATTTAGTATCAGAATCGGTTTTTTAAAAACCGATCCTGCTAGGAAACCAGCAAGATCGGCTAACAAATTAACCGGTGCTGGTGATTATCAGGATCGGTTTTCTAACTCAACCGATCCTGATACCTTGTTAATTACCTTCTCCCTTTCCAGAATACGAGGTCTTTTGCTCCCTTTCCAGTGCGCGATCTGTCTCTGCCCTCTTTGAGGTGTTTTCGACCTCTGAACTCTCTCTACCCGAAACAAGTGTTTCTCTTCCTCATTTTGATCATTTGTTGATTTATCTCGGTTGATGGTTGATTGAGGTAATATAAACCCGATTCCTTCATTTTTAATTTAAAATACTAACTAATTTTAGGCACAATCCCATAGAGAATCAAGAAATTAGGAAATTCAAGTGTTTTATATTTGATCTATAATTCTCATTCTACAAGCACATATAAATCAAATTAATGAAGCATTTTTAACTCAATTCTCATTATTTTTGTAGATTGGCTATTATTGAGGAATCTGGTGCAATGATTTTCATCTCACTCGATTCGGCATCCAAAAAAATTGTAAGTGCAACATGAACCTCATGTTTAGCTTTGTGAATGAAACTTGATCATGTATTTTGATAATAGTATATATAGTTAATTAAAGGTATTTTCACCATTAGGTATCTAGCTAGAGTATTGTCTTATGAGCCACAACCCAATGAATAATGCCTTTAGGTCATAAAACCCGTTCAAAATTAATCCATTAGGGATTAATTTTGAATAGTCCCCGTTTTGGGACTGCTCTTTGAATACTTTGTCTCAATTAGGATGTGACCACTTGTTAGGCGTGTTTTAGTATTTAAGGGAATTTCGGCAGCATTTCCTCTTATTAGTTCCCCGAATATTTGGGGAACTAAGGGGAAATGCTGCCGAAATTTCCTTAAATACTAAAACATGACTAACAAGTGGTCACTACTGAGACAAAGTATTCAAAGAGTGGGATAGGATGGTAACCGGCCCCATGTAAGCCCTAGTGTGAACATTTAAAGTACCATATATTCCCTTGTGCTTAATTGTTTTTTCTTATAATTGCAGATGGACCGCAGTTGGATGTACGGAACATCACGTATATCCAATGAATATATGGCCGGTGTTGATGAATTTATGAAAGTTGCTACGGAAGATACGGCGAAGAATGGGACTGGGCTGATGTCGTGTCCTTGTCGTGATTGTAACAATATGAATAAATTTTCCAATCCCAACCAAGTGAGGAACCATTTAATCCGACGTGGATTCAAGCAACAATATAAGCGTTGGATATGGCATGGCGAGAGTTTGGAAACCGATATACTCGGTGAGCATCAGGAATACCATACTGGTGGGAGTGACGGAAGTGGTGATGGACCACACGATGGGACCGATGATACGGTGGTAGATGAAACTGAGAATGTTGATCAAATGTTACGTGATTTAGAAGAGGATTTTGATAATGATAAGCAGTACTGTGTATTTGAGAATTTGTACGAAGATTCTAATAAGGAATTGTATCCCGGTTGTTCTAAATTTTCAAAATTGAAAGGTGTATTAAAATTGTATAACCTTAAAGCATCAAACGGTTGGAGTGATAAAAGTTTTACTGCGTTATTACAAACATTGAAAGAAATGCTTCCGGAAGAAAACGAGATACCATATAATGTTTACGAAGCAAAGAAAATGTTGTGTCCAGTGGATTTGGAAGTTCAGAGAATACACGCGTGTCCAAATGATTGTATATTATATCGAAATGAGTACGAAGATTTCCACGAGTGTCCAAAATGTGGTGCATCACGTTATAGTAGAAATCATCTAACCAGCGGTAAAATGGGAAGTGATAAACCGGATAGAGAGCCTCCGGCAAAAGTACTATGGTACCTCCCCGTGATACCGAGATTCAAACGTTTGTTCTCAAATGCCAAAGAAGCGAAATTATTGCGTTGACATGCCGATAACCGGAAAATGGACGGAAAATTACGGCACCCCGCTAATTCTCCTCAGTGGAGAAATATTGACAGAAGATTTTCCGAATTTGGCGGTGACCCAAGAAACCTAAAGCTCGGGCTGAGTGCAAATGGAGTGAATCCGCACAGTAGCATGAGCAGTAAGCATAGCAGTTGGCCGGTTCTATTGTGCATTTATAATCTTCCGCCGTGGTTATGTATGAAACACAAATACATCATGCTGACCTTGCTGATATCAGGACCCAAACAGCCCGGAAACGACATAGATGTGTATCTAGCGCCATTGATCGAGGATTTAAGAAAATTATGGCATCCCGGAGTGGAGATATTTGATGCATATACCAAGGAGAAATTCACTTTACGGGCCATGATTTTCTGCACCATTAATGATTTTCCGGCTTATGGTAATTTGTCGGGTTATAGTGTTAAAGGGGAAAAAGCGTGCCCTATTTGCATGGATGATACAGTCGATCTGTGGCTACCAAATTCCTCGAAAAATGTGTACATGGGTCATCGTAGATTTCTTCCTGCCAACCACGCACACCGAAAGAGAAAGAAAGCATTCAATGGAAAGACCGAGAATGTCACAGTAAATTATCCATTGACCGGTCAACAAGTTTATTCGAGAGTAAAGGATATCGAAAATCAGTTTGGGAAATGGAAAAAAAAGGCGGTGAGAAAGAAAGGGTCTCCGAAAATTACATGGAAGAAGAGATCAATATTCTGGGATTTGCCATACTGGGAGCATTTAGAGGTTCGACACTGTCTCGATGTGATGCACGTGGTTAAAAATGTGTGTGATAACATGGTTGGAACATTGTTGAATATTCCGGGAAAGACTAAGGACGGTATCAATGCCCAAAAAGACATGCAATTCTTGAACATACGGCCGGATCTACAACCGGCAGAGAAGGAAAGAGAAAAGGGTAAACTTTGCACATATCTAAAACCCGCCATGCATACGTTGTCAAAAAAAGAAAAAACAAGTTTATGTGAATGCCTTCATGGTGTAAAAGTACCATCTGGATATTCTTCAAATTTTAAGAACCTAGTTTCACTGGAGGGATTAAAATTGATAGGTATGAAGTCCCACGACTGTCATGTTTTACTGACACAGCTTCTTCCTGTTGCAATTCGGGGCATATTGCCACCGTGCGTTAGACAGACCATCACAAAGCTTTGTTTTTTCTTCAACGCCATTTGTTGCAAAGTAAATGATCCTGATACGTTAGATGCTTTGCAGAAGGAGGTTGTCGTCACTCTCTGTCACCTTGAAATGTATTTTCCGCCGTCTTTTTTTGATATAATGGTTCATTTAATTGTTCATCTAGTTAGAGAAATTAAGATGTGTGGGCCTGTTTTTTTGCGGTACATGTATCCGTTCGAGAGATACATGGGATTGTTAAAGGGAAGTGAGGAACCGATATCGTCCTGAGGGCAGCATTGTAAGAGCATATGCTGCCGAAGAGGTGATTGAGTATTGTACTAATTATCTAGATGATTTAAAAGCCATCGGCATCCCTAAACCTCAGCACGACGGAAGACTTCACGGGGTAGGCACCTTGGGATCGAAATTAATCGTGCCATTACATAAAACGATGACCCTAGCACATTTACATGTTTTGCAGCACCTCACCGACGTTCATCCTTATTTGGACGAGCACATGACTTTCTTGCAGAATCCTAGGAAATCCAATAAGTGGTTGATTGGAGAACACAATGAAAAGTTCGAAGGATGGTTTACACGTAGAGTCATGAAAGCTCCGGAGGGAGAAAACATTAAAGAAATTGTCAAAATGTTGGCTCTCGGTCCAGTCCATGTCGTGAAAACCTTCCAAGGATTTGACATCAACGGGTATACATTTTACACAAGAAGTCAAGATTTAAAGAGTACAGTGCAAAACAGTGGAGTGACTGTGGTAGCCGTGTCGAGTGATTTTTCAGGAGCTAAAGGTGCCGGACCATCGCATGCCTCGATGTCGTATTACGGGTTTATCGAAGAAATTTGGGAGCTAGATTACAGAAAATTTAAGATCCCGATATTTCAGTGTAAATGGGTCGACAACCGTAAGGGCGTTAAAGTTGACAACGATGGTTTCATTTTGGTGGACTTCAATAAGGTTGGATACAAGGATGATCCATTTATACTTGCAAGACAAGCCACACAAGTGTTCTACATAACTGATCCGGCCGATCGTTTAAGACATGTTGTCCTCTCCGGGAAAAGACGTATTGTCGGGATTGATAATGTAGACGACGAAGAAGCGTACGATCATTTTGATGATATACCTCCTTTTTCCATTGGCATGGCATCTTTACCAACTGTCGTGGATAATGAAACAAGTCACATGCGCAACGATCATAATGAAGGAGAATGGATTGAATAAAATTGATATTCAATGTTTTATTGGTATGTCATATCTAGACTTTTTTAATCTTTTCCGACTTGAAAAAAAACTTCAATATTCCTGACTTAATGGGTTTATTAATTTTTTTCCAGGAGGCATTATAATTCCTTGACTATGGGTTGCATGCAAGGTGTCATAAATATTTAAGACTTTTTTCTTTCATTTTAATAATGCTAATTATTGTGTTATTTAGTAAATTTTGAATTATACAAATGTGATGCTAATCATGTAAATGTAAATTATGTGAAAGTAAATTTGATGCATTACATAAATCCATTGAAATTATGTAAACAGTGATTTAGTTTTTCAAAGTACTGGATTAATTAATGCCGGACCATCAGGATCGGTTATTAAGTTAACCGAACTTGATCATTGGTACCCAGGATCGGTTATAAGATACCCGATCCCGATGACAAAAAATAAAAACATGATCGGTTGTTTAACAAAAAACCGATCATGATGATGATATATTTTAGCGGGGATTTTATTTGGCGCCTCTCTCGCTACTTAGCGAAAATTAGTCTCCTCAATTCATTATCAAAACTCGATCTGAGCTCACTGATCCCTCTCTCTCTCGCTAATCTCTCTCTCTCGGGCGCACTCCGCCTCTCTCGGTGCTAACACCGACTCTCTCGGGCTTACGCCGCCGCCTCTCTGCCAAAATCCGCCTCTCGCTACTCTCGTAGTCTTACGGTGCTCACGCCGCCGCCTCTCCGCCGCCTCTCTCGCCGCGCATTCTCTCCTCTCTCCTCTAGTGCCGGTGCTCTCGGTGGTGCTTCCATATCTCTCTCGGACTAATTTCGCACTAATTTCGGGTAAATGCTCAAACACCTTTTAACTGGTACCGGCCTTGAGTTCACCGTTTAATTGGCACCGGCCTTGGTGTTACTGAGTTGTGTTGCTGTTGCTGGTACCGGACTTGGTTGTTCAAAGTTATACTTTTCATAGTTTATATTTTTAGCATGTAAAATTTTTCATAGTTTATATTGTTCAAAGTTGTATTGTTCAAAGTTATATTGGGATCAAGGTGTGCTTATGCAAAGTTATATGCTGCTCCAGTTTAGAAAATTCACATGTTGCTCCAGTTTTGAAAAAACAGCACAAATACACATGCCGCTCCAGTTTTGAAAATTCACTAAAAATAACAAAAAAATCCAAATAAATCAAATTTTCACTCTAAATTGGTTGTTTTTTTATTCTCTATCTAACCGTTCAGATGGCTTTTTGGTTGGGAGTATTGATCAGTCTCCACTAACTGATTTGTGTAACGCTCGTTTGAATTTATATAATTGTTCCAGGAGGGTCATCGAGCTGCTCCTATCATGTCTAGTGGTGCTGGTGAGGCTAGTGGCGGTGATGGTGGTGGTGGTGGTAGCGAGCGCGCCTCGGGTGAGAAGCGAGTAAGAGGGCCTTCCCAACTTGCTACCGTCGTTAATCAGACCGGCAAGCATGTTGAATTTGATGCAATTGGGAGGCCTATTATTAATAGGCAAACCACTAAATATCCCTCGCACCTTGGGATATTGGTAAGAAGGAACGTTCCTATAACGTGCCTAGAGTGGTCTCAGGTAGAAGACGACGTGAAGGAAAAGATATGGAACCAAATCCAGGTAAATTACACGGTCCTAATTTCACAAGCTAGCAAAGTTGAATTTAACTCACGTAAACCTTGATTAATTTCTGTTTGTTTGGCAGATGGACTGGAATATTGATGGTGATGATCCGCATTTGAAGAAGAAGATAATACAAAAAATGGCAGAAATGCACCGAAAGTTCAGAGTAGCTCTGACTAAGCACGTCAACGCAGGTACGACGCCCGACCTTGAGAAGCTCTCGATCACACAACAAGCTTGGGATGCCTTTGTCGAGTCCCGCCAGTCGGATGAATTCAAGGTATCTTTTTTTTAACTATGACGTTCAATGAACCTAATTGTTCAACGATTTTCATAACTCGTAATTGTTTCTTTGGGTAAATTGCAGAATAAAAGCAATAAGGGGAAGGAGAATCAGTCCAAGAACAAGTATAAACATTACCTGGGATCCAGAGGGTACAGCGGTGAGAACTTCCAGAATAGGCTCAAAGAAGTTTTCCAGAAAATTGCAAACGATAAAGCAGTAAGTAGTGATCCGTCTACCCAGGGGTCAACTACTATACTGTCACAGGAGCAGTTTCTTGATATGTCTGTTCAGTATAGGCATGTCTCATGGACACTAGGACACACGAAGCCCTCAGCCGATGGCCAGGGATGTCTTTATCCTAACGAGGACATAGAAGCAGTCGTCAAGACTATTGTGAGGATTTAGATATTTTCATTCCTTGAAATTCAACTCTAATTTATTATGTTGTAACATGTTGGCATTGTCATTTCAGGAAGAACAACAGGAGGCTTTCAACAAAGGCTTGTTGTCCGTCGATCGTTACGACGATGTTCTAGGAAAATCTCTGTCGAATCCGGAACATGCTGGGAGGGTGAGAGGCCTTGGATCTCTGGTGGGTATTAAAAAGGCATATCAGGGAAGCGGAAAAAGGAGGAGACACATGCCTTCTGGGTCTGGCGCGGACATTGAAGAAAGGATACAGAGAGAAGTGGCGGCGAGAGTACAAGTTGCAGAGGCGAGATTAAAGGGAGAAATGGAGGAGAGAATGAGAGAAATGTTAGAGGAGAAAATGGCAACATTGATGGGCCGAGGAATACTCGCGGAAAGCCCAACAGCCGTTCAGAGCAGCTGCCAGTCAATTGGACCACGGACTTCCCTCTTTTTCCCGATGGAGGTAATGCAAATAAATACATATTTTTCCATTCAAATAACAAAAATAATTCTATTACGTACATGCCTTAGTTTTATACATATTATTTCCTTCGAATGAATTTTTTTAGCATGTACAGCCGTCGCAACGAGGATGCAGACTTCTCATGGACAGAGATGGGAAGAAGGTTGAAGTGGCTTCGGGGACAATTAATGTTCCAGTAAATTGTGAAGAGAAAATTCACACGAGGCCTCTACCACCCGACCATGCAAGGGTAATGGTGGATGAAGTGGTCCCGGGTGAAGAAGACACCCCTCTACCTGTACCACATGAAGACATGCCAACCATCATCTCAGCCGTTGGCAGCTCCACCGCATGTGTAACGACACGTAATTTAAATTAAGAATGGACATTAAAATAAAATAAAGCTTCTAAATTAATATAATTGTTTATATAGAAATAAAATAATAGAGTTGCTATTTTTATTTCCTTATCTAAATTATGAGTATTTGATCAATCGCATGTTTTCAAACTTTTCATATTTGTTAAACCAAAACAAATATTATTAATTTTCTTAAATTATCCTTTCCTTAAAATTTGGTCAATGCTCTATTATTTCCGCCTACGTGACCTTTCCCTTTTTCTTCGCCAGCTAGCAGCCTAGCACCATAAAAGCCCCTTCCCTCCCAGTCTCGCATATAATAACCCTAGCAGCCCTCAACCGTCTTTTCTCTTTTCCTACTCCCTCTAAAAACTGCAACCATCCGAGGCGCACAAGGAGCCATCAGGACAGCCGCCGCCGCTGCACGCCGTGCGACGCTCCCCTGCACCACCAACCACTGGCAAGGCAGACAACCACCCGGCAGCCACTATGGCCCATGCGACCCCCTTATCTTTTCTCGCACGTGCCTTGCTCTCAAGGTAACTCCAAATCAAAAATTAAGTATTTACCCATTGTATGCATGATGATAAACTAGTTATTTAATCACTGTATGATGATCACTCGTTTGGATGAATTTATTAAATAATAAATTAGTAGTAAATAGTAGTTAGTTAACAATATTATATATTAACGTTACACTGGTTTTCATTTTCTGTTTTACATGTATTGAATCTTATCTTCACATTATTGTTTTCCTTGATATTATTAAACATTTCATATAATGTCAGACAATATGTTTATTTTTGTATCAAACGTTTATAAATATCTATCTTAGATCTCATCTATTTTATTTTTATACTTTACGGTCTTATTCATTCACTTCTAAATCTTTGTTGAGATAACTATATTAATTTTTATTCATTCCTCTAATTATTTTCAACAATGAGGATAAAGAAAATTGCAAGTACTAAATAGCCATATTTTAAAGGACTTAGTTAAATAAAGTTATGATGCATTATATAATATTTCTTTCTGATTTGCAACCAACCTTTGATTTTATTCTCGGTTTCTTGTTTAGAAAATTAATTATGTTACAATCTATATATGTTCAAGTCTTATTTGGCTTTTTACTTGTGATTCTTAAACGGATTTTCAAGTAGGTTGTAAATGATTAAAGAATATTAACTATTATAGACAAGTGTTGTCAAGCGATGTTCATTATAGTCATGTTTACGTAATTTAGGTTCGAATCCTGAAGTATTAGAAGAGTGGAAGCACGAATAAGAAATTACTACAATAACAGGTGCGGGTTTCCTAGACTTTATAAAACTATCTTACTTGTCTATTGTCATTCAATTGTTTATTTATCATGGCATTAGTTGGAATTATGCATGTTGTTTTTCGAACCATTCGTATGACTTGAGTAGCACATAAATAAATTGCATGAAAGGATATGATTCATACCTTGACCAATGGACTTGCATGAATATGATGTGTTGAGCATGGCATGAATTGTGATTGAATAAAAGTGCATGACATGAACGAACAAGGAAACTGAACTGGGGCCGATATGCTTGCATATTGGGATGTATACATCGGGTCTAGTATTCGACTGGACCCCTCGTTAACGTGACTGTAGGCGAAAGCGGTCCTGTCACGGGTCTAACCCTAGCGTCTGGCGGGAGTTCCGCGGTTAGGACGACAGCCTCCCAACGTCTGGCGGGAGTTCCGCGGTTGGGTTGGCGGTTTCTTCCGGCGTCGGGCGGGAGTTCCGCGGTCGGAGAAACAAGGAAAATAAGGAAAGAAAATGAAAGAATGATTAAGTAGATATAATAGTAGTGGATGCATTGCATTAGGGAATACATATGCATTTTATTTCTTATCATATTTGTGAGAATTATGTAAAGGTTTTATAAACTCTGGGCTGGAACTAAATCCCGCACTGAGAGAAGGTTCGATCTCTCACCCGTTCCACTGTTATGTGGGTTCCAGGTAACGAAGAGGAAGGATTCGAGCAAGGATAAAAGTGAGACTAAGCGGGAACATATAAGATTGATAAACTGCCACATGTTGTTTAGTTTTGCTTCCATGATTCAATAATTTATATGTTGAGCTGACCTGGCAGTGTTTGTGTTACTAGCCATGTCAGCCGTGATCGTTTGTTTAAACTCTTTTTCTTATGATATAAATGTGGCTTTATTTAAATTGTTATTGATAATGTATGTGATGTGCATACGCCTTACGTAGCAATACGTGGCGGGTTGTCCCGGGGTGTGACAGCATGGTCGATAGATATGATATCCATTGATCAGGTAAAAAATGCATATTATTATTACAACTTCTTATACTTATAAATTTGTATCTATATGGTAGAGTTTTAGTTGATGGTATTATCTTAATTGCAGGAACCACGCAAAGTTCGTACTGGTGGGGATGTGGTACAAACTGGCGCAGACATGTTTGGTGGTATCGATTTTGGCCGTTTTCCACAGTCTTATACCCTTCTGCGTGATCGGTTCTTGAGCCAACCTAACAAAGCATTTCACGTCAACCTGCCACCTGACCTTTTCCAAACCGAAGAACCCATGGTAGTCAATGCAGATGATTTTTTGACGTTGGTTAAACCAAAGGAGTGGCTCACCGCACCGATTATTCAGATCTTCATGATGTGAGTTAACATTCGTAATAATGGTAGAATGTAGTACTTTTAATCCAAAATGAAAAAATCGAGATCACCTATATGCCTTTTTTTGCAGGTATGTGCAAAAATACAACAAGGAGGAACATCGAGAAGATGAGCGTGTTGGTTTCATGGACCCCATGAAAACAAATGAACTGTTGTTGGACAGTGATGCCCAATCAAAAGAATACATCGAGAAATACATAAAGGAGGCACTGAGACAAAACCGGAACAAGAAATTGATATTCATACCGTATCATCAGATGTTAGTGCTATATATATATTCTAATTTTATTAAGTTTCTTTCATTTCGTAGAAATTATAGAATGTGAGATGATACAAAACCTAATATGCAGAGAACATTGGCTCTTGGTCGTGCTTATGCCAAGAGAGAGTCAGGTGTACGTGTTCAATTCTCTCAGTGTTTATTGTTCCGGTAAGACCGTTGGTAAGAAATCGGTTCCACATCACCCGAAGATCATCGATGCGCTCAAAATGTATGCTTTTCAAACTTTCATTTGTCAAATCTATAGATTTTCATTAATATTTTTCTTAGAATTGGTAGTATTTTTTTCAACAGGCCCTACCAATTGGACCAGATGATTGGAGGAAGTGGAAAATGCTCTAATTTGAAGATTAATTATTGCAGGGTAAGTACTTATTTTTTAACTTCTCTTATTGTTTGTAAATTGCTAAGTTGGTGATGTTAAACGAGGGACTTAGATGTAAAAAATGGTGAAATTTGGTTATGATATGATTATAGGGACCTAGCTGCAAATTAAAATTGGTCAAAATCTATATGTGCAAAAATTGTTTAATTTTTTTAACTCTCTTGATGTGTAATGTAGTGCCCACAACAAAATGGAAATTGGGAATGTGGATATTATGTCATGATGTTCATGCACGACATAATACATTGCTTCCTCCGTGATTTTCCGAAAATGAAGGTATATATACATTGATATATTTTCCAAAAGTAAGCATAGTTGCTTCAAATATAATTAAGTACATATTTAATTGTGCTCTTATATCATTTAAAAAATGCAGGACTTTCCCACTAAGTACCCGGTTTACAGAATGGACGAGATTCGCAACTCGTGGTGTAACTTTTTCTTAAAGGAGGTAATCATTCAAAAAAGTAAAACAATTTAGGATGTGATAATTTGTAATAATTTAGGAGCTTAATAATTCTAAGATATGGTGTATCGATTTAGGAGCTTAATAATTTAGGATGTGATACTTTTGTAATTATTTTAGGATGTGTATCGATTTGTGGTGATTCCTGATGCATATATGATAGGTCTTTTGTGATAATTCCTGATGCATGTGATATCCTATATAGGCCAGCAAAATATACTGAAAGCTGGCCAAATATAAACTAAATTTTTTTAAAAGACGGCAACAAATCAGGATCGGTTATTTATTTATCAACCGATTCAGATAACTATCCGAATCGGTTCTTCATAAATAACCGATCGTGATAACAACCTTCTGGATCGGTTCATATAAGTAAACCGAACCTGCTAGTTATCTGAATCGGTTCTTAATAAACCGATCCAGTTGTTTTGTTGTAATATTAAAAAATATTTTATATATTGGCCGGAATATTGGATCGGGTAACTAAACCGATCCAGATACGCATTATAGGATCGGTTTGTTAATAACCGATCCAAGTGTTTAATTAATTTGTTTTATTAATTTGCCCAGATAATAAATATAGGATCGGTTAATAATAAACCGAGCCTGATACTTACATTGCGGGATCGGTTGTGTTTTTTAACCGATCCAAATACTAACAAGTCGGGATCGGTTAGAATGAATAACCGATGCAGATTCTAGCTAGTTGGGATCGGTTAATTTCGAAAACCGATCCCGATACCTATAAATCGGGATCGGTTTTCTGTTAATTATCCGATCCAGATTGTTTCTATCTGGATCGGTTGTTTAACCGATACAGTTGAGATTGACTACTTGTATCGGCTGGAACAGGATCGGCTGTAGGTCCGATCCTGATGTGCGAATATAACCGATCCTGATTTGTGTTTTTCCACTAGTGTATTCACTATATGTTTTGACTTCATCAACAATAAATTAAAGCTCTTGATTATATTGTGTACCATGTTCTGATTGATTCCACAAAATAAAATAAACCATTTGTGCAAATTAGGATAATGTTTGCCATGAATAAGCATGATCTTCTTGGTTATAGTTGAAAATTGTAAATAAAATGCATACAAATGAAAGTCGATGTATGTTAGATAGAATAATAATATGTTTGTGCCTTGTACACAAGCTATTTTTCCGGTCTCTTGCACACTATTTTTTGTTTTACTTTTCTCCGATGTCAGATACAAATTTTCACTTATCAGTACTACTTTGCCTTTGTTAGATTTAGTCACAAAAATAAATAATCAGTTAGATTTCTGATTATAAATTATAATTGTTTTAAAAAATCAGCAGTTGAATCAGTTGACCCACCGGTCCGACCAGTGAACCGTTGACCCGGAGCTTTACTGGACTTCGACCGGTCCGGTTCTGATAACATTGGTTGGTTTAGTAGTTGAATTATTGATTTAGAACAAAATGTTATCAATTACGTATGTAAGGTGTCATGTAAATAACTGATTTTCTTAATTGCAAATTTGTACATGTGATCCATTTATCATCATGTGTCGTGTGTTCATCCTCAATCAATCATTTAATGTTCATTATAAGAAGCAACATTCTGGGTTAGTGCATAAATGGAATGTATTCCTTAAATTGTTATATATAGTTTCTTTTGATAACTTTATTAAATTTTGTTGTAAGCTTTCACATTAATTTTTACATTTAATACAAAAGCGACCATAATTATAGTTTATATTAAAAATATTAAAGGTGCAGGAAGAAATGTTTGAAACATACTCAACTTTACTATCGAGGGAAAAAATATTTCTTTTTAAAATATATTTTTTGATTTGATCACGTCTTTAGATAAGTCTTAATTAATATGTAAGAAACATATATTATTTTATATACATGTACGCAGTTGTAAGAGTGATTTGTTAATATAGTATTTTAATCGTATCTGTTTTAGTCTCGATATATTGTACAACTTGCAGCTACTTTTTTAAATGTACTTGCAAACTGCAATAATTGGGTTTCAAAAATCAGAAATAACACAATAAATTTATTCTGACCGATCAGAGAAAACATTCCATCTTTGGTTCCATAAATCCGAAAGCTAAAAAATTTATTCAAATGAAATATTTTCTTCACCGTCTGATGAAGATCTGGTGAATCAGGTCAATGGAACGAAAAAAGAAATCTAACAATTAGATCTAATTCATGCGAGAGCAGCTTGGGTCTGATGCCTATTGAACTCAATTTTGGGTTCGATGACCATCCGATTGCTTTAAGATTCGTGCGCACGAATTCTAAAACAGACACAAAAATTGCGGACACAAATTTTAAAGCAGATCGGACGGTCATCGAACCCATCAAACTCACTTTGAGTCTGATGGGCATCGGACCCAAATTGACCTCAATTCAACCGATGAACCATCAGACGGTTAATATCTCCAATTTTCCATTCGTGCAAGCACAAGTCATGTGCCAGTCACCCTGATTATGTTATTTTTTTTTTTTTTTTTAAAAGGCCAAGGCCCATTTCCATTTTACTGAAAATCAAATAATTACAACCATGTCAAAGTAAAGCAAGTTCAACACCCACGCAATAACCACACATGCAACAATCATTCAGAGAATAATAACCCAAAAGGTTAGTTACTGCTAAGAAAAGTGTAGTTACTGCAATAACCACACATGCAGCTATATTGTCTAATACTAAGCCACATCTAATTGGGCTGAGGGGGTAGTGTCCTAACGGCAAAAAGGTGCAGTGAGAGTTCTGCATAGTCTACTTAGAGAGGTCCATCAGAGGCGGCTGGAGGCTGATACACCACCACCTCCAGGGCCATGTACTGCGCCAGTGGAATTGCATCCTCTAAAACCGGCATCCATTCCTCAGCAGCTGCTTTGAGGGTTTTCTTCATAGTCCCTGCCCAATATACAATTAAGGATTTTATGAGTAAGATTAAATTTCTAGCAGAAGAGATGGGGCTAGCTGTAAAACAGATTTCATTTCTATGTTTCCAGAGAGACCAGCATACTGCACTTATGACAATGAGAAATCCATTTTTGTGTACTGCATCTAGGGTATAAGCATATTCTAGTAAATCTGAGAAAGTAGTCCATGTATGCATTATATTTTGGCTTTTCCCTAACCAAAACCAAATTTTTTGGGTATAAGAACAATTAAGGAATAAATGATCAATTGTTTCTATCTCATGGCAAAACAGGCATTGGGTATCACCTAACCATCCTCTTGTGAGGAGATTGTCTTTGGTTAGAATTTTACCATGCTCAACCAACCACATAAATACTTTAATTTTAGGTGGAATTGGAAGATTCCACCACATCATAGCTTTGCTAGGTTGAATACCCCGAAAATTAAGCATATTATAAATGGAATGAGTAGAGAACTTCCCTGAGGAGTGCCATCTCCATTCTATGGAGTCATGTGGCATTGTGAAAGAAGTGATGCTAAGAGTATATAATAAATCTGCCCATTCTATGTAATCTAAACCATGTAAGGTAGTTCTAAATTTAACCATCTGACCTTGTGAAAGAATCACATCAGAGAGTAAAACATTAGGGTTGAGACATTTTTGAAAAAGACTAAAATATTTTGATGATAAAGGACAGTCTTGAAGCCAGATATCTGTCCAGAACCTGATCTGAGTGTGGATCCCAGGTGTATATGATACACTAATATTTCCTAACTTTTCTAAAGAGATAAGAGTTTTCCAAAAGTGTGAACTAGGCATATGTGTCCCTATTACATATTTATGTATAACTACAGATTTCCAGATACCTTGATAGCAATTATTTTTAAGCTTCCACCACCATTTGAGGAGGAGGGAGAGATTCATTTGTTTCAAGTCTAGGATGCCCAAACCCCCAAACTGTTTAGCTATACATGCTGCCTTCCAATCGAGAAGGGAATATTTTTTTTTTGGAGAGGATCCTTGCCAAAGGAATTTTCGTCTAATTTTATCTATTTGATGTAATACAGTAGTGGGGATTTTAAACACAGATAGGGTATATAAAGGAATAGAAGATAGTACTGAATTTAAAAGGGTGATTCTACCTCCTATAGATAACAAGTTACCTTTCCAATTCTTTAGTCTACTTTCTATTTTATCAATTAAGAATTGCCAATCTATAACTTGAAGTTTTTTGAAGTGTAAAGGTAACCCGAGGTATGTAAAAGGGAAATGACCCCAGTTGCATCTAAAAAGTTGAGGTAAGACTGTGTTGTCATTCACATGAATGGGGTACATTTCAGTTTTATCATAATTCATTTTAATTCCTGATAAAGCTTCAAAAGCCATCATGGCCCACCATGCTGCTTCTACATTCTCTTCCTGTGCATCCAAGAAGAGAATGGTATCATCAGCATAGTGGCAGTTTGTGATGGCATTGTTGTCTATACAGGGAGGTCCTAGTCCGTTAAGTACAGAATTGTGTCTACCTCTACTAAAAATCTTACTCAAAGTGTCGGCTGCTAGAATGTAGAGGAAGGGAGAAAGGGGGTCCCCTTGTCTCACGCCCCTTTGACAATAGAAGTAATCTGTTAATTCCCCATTTATTATCAAACAGGACTGTGAGCTATACAGCCAACTAGTGATCCATTGAATCCATTTGAGACCAAAGTTCCTACTTTCTAGCACTTCTAATAGATAGTCCCAATGTATCTTATCATATGCTTTTTCAAAGTCAATTTTGACTACTACACCAGGTTGTTTCATAGAATGACATGAGTGAATGATTTCTTGACTAAGTATAACATTATCTAATATAAATCTATTTTTGAGAAAGGCAGCTTGACTACTATCTATAATTCTAGGCATAATGGATTCTAGCCTAAGTGTAAGAATTTTAGAGAGAATCTTAAAACTACAATTAACTAAACTAATAGGTCGGAATTTCTTAATAAGAGTGGCATCTTTTTCCTTAGGAATGAGACATATACAAGATTTGTTTATCTTATGTAAATCTAAAGTATTTTCATAAAAATAGTGAGTAAGGAGCATAAGATCTGATTTTACTAATTCCCAGAAAAATTGATAAAACTTAAATGTAAAACCATCAGGTCCAGGGGAACCGTTTGGTTCAGAAGCAAAAACTGCTTTTTTGAGTTCTTCTTCAGTAAATGGTCTTTCCAACTCCCATTGTTCTAGATTTGTTAATTTGTCAACTGGATCCCAAAAATTAGGAGTTAGAAAGCCATATTTATCTCCCTTGGTTCCTAATAAGTCTTTATAATAGTCAACTATATGATTTTTGATTTCAGCTAAGTTGTTGGTACTTTGGCCATTTATTTCCAAGGTATTAATTCTATTTTTCTTGGCTCTATGGGAAACAATAGTATGGAAATATTTAGTGTTAGAATCCCCTTCCTCAAGCCAGTGTTGTTTGGACAACATTTTCCAATGAGATTCCTCTTCTTGATAAAGGGATTCTAGGGTTTGTTTACTTTCTAACCAAGTTGTTTCTTCTTCAGTAGTGAGACTTCTTTCTTCTCTAATTAGTTCAAGGTCATGTAAAGTATTGAGTAATTGTTTTTTAAGTCTCTTTTTTTGACCATAGAAGTTTTTTGTCCACCCTTTAATTTTTTTTCTGACGTGTTTGAGTTTTTTATTCCAACTTTTGGCTATATCAGGCATATGTAAAGGGGATTCTTGCCACCATTTAGCTAATAACTGTACCCTGATTATGTTATGAGTTATGACTTTCTATTATCTGGCAATGATGCAACCATGTTATTATGATCAATGAGCGGCTGGCTAGATTTCACCGATTTTTTCATTAATATCCATAATTAAATAAAAAAATTACAAAATGTCCACTGTTTTTTTATTTTTAAAACGTTCAGACCGACAGAATTTTTGGCGGTCCATTTCTTTGGTGTTTCTTAAATCGGGCGGAAGCTAGAATATTCATTTTTAATACTAGGAAATGAAATGGACCACCAGAATTCATGGCGGTCTGAGCATTTTCAAAAATAGAAAAAATCAGACAATTTTGTAATTTTATACTTAACTGAGAATATTAATAAAAAATCGGCAGATTTCATCTCGAGCTCCGTAATTTTTTTTTAACTTATAAATTTAAATTAAATATTTGGAGAAGAGATTGATTATTATTTTTTTTCCAATGACAAACTGATGGAACATGGTGCAGTTTCGGTAGTAGTTTTTGAACAAATCTGTGGTAAATTAGCTTTTAGACAAAGAGCCTGATAATTATCTCCAAATAAATCTCTGAGCGTGCCCTCCCAAGTATTTAATATCTAACTTTTATTTTCAGCACTCATATCTAAACATTTAAAGATTTATTTATAACATTTTACAATACTACTCGTAAGCACTTAAACCTCTATCTGCAAGCATTTAAATTCTAAATCTGAGTAGTTTTAACTCTTAACTACTTTTGTCTTCATGTCAAAAAAGAAAAGATTTATTTCACTCACTTTTTTTTTTCTCTAATCATTCTCGTTCATTTTCCTGACGATCCGTGATGAATTTTGCGAATCTAAAAATACAAACGTTTTTTACTCGATTTTCTCTTTCAAATGAGATCCATGAAGAAATACTTTTGAGTTTTTTTGAGGTCGTTGTTTTTTTTTTTTTTTAAGTAAATCCCATGAGCACTTTAAATTCTCAAGCTTTTAAACCTCAATCTATGACCTTTTAAACCTGATATTGAATTTATTTATAAGTTTGACACAACTACTTTTAACAGTTGTATACAGAGATTTAAATGCGTGATACTATATGATCAACATCAGAAGTTTAAACGCTTGAACATAGTAGTTTAAATGATGACATCAGAGGTTTAAATGCTTGAGAGTTAAAACTACACAGATTTAGAATTTAAATGCTTGCAGATAGAGGTTTAAATGCTTGAGAGTAACATTATAAATTGTTATAAATAAAACTTTAAAAGATTGAATATGAGCGCTGAAAATGGAAGTTAGACAAAATTGAAAAGTTTTTTCTATTAAACTAGTTGGGGGGCGCGTTCGGGTATGATGACTTAGGAGCATAACATTTATTTTTAGACAAATCTTTAATCAAAATAGGGTTTAAGATGCGAAAAATAATAGAACCGCGTCACTAGTGAAGAATTAATTATCTACACCTTTTTGGAACCGCACAATTGCTATGATTCCATTTATATTTTGAAGATAAAAATATCTATCATTCTATTTTATGTGAATAATTAAATGTTTAATTTCTAAAATAAAATATATTCATGCTCCGACCCAGACCACGCGGTGCGCTCCGATTTGCGGACGCTCAGCTAGGGTTTTCAAATGGTTCAGATTTGCGGACGCTCAGCTAGGTTTTTTCAAAAGGATCAGTTTGTTCGTTTTTCAACTGAATTAAAAAATTTCGGTTTAAATGGATCGGTTTTTAATTTAGATAGATTAAGTCAGTTGAATTTTTATATTATTTTGGTTAAAATAGATTGACTCGGTTTAGATTTTTCAAAACCGACTAAACCGAACTGACCGAATTATAGTAGTTCTACTATGATTTATAATTTGTTTGGTTCAATCATCGTTTCATTTCTTTTATTTTGGTTTGAATTAGAACATCTACATATTTTGTATGGAATTGAACAACTTATGTATAAAATATATATTTTTGATAATAATGGTATCAACAAGTTTAGTTTGGCTTGAACGGAATGAACCGAAATTTACTTCGATATGTTCAATTCAGTTCTTAACCGGTTAATAGATTTAATCCGTTCGGTTCGGTTTGATTAAATTTTTTTTTTGAAAACAAAATAAAATTTTAATTTAACTATTTTACTTTAGTTTCAACAGTTTAAACACCCCTACACTCAGCCCTTTGGTCCCCACGTGGTTAATACGTGGTTCTTTTTTTTTTTTGACAGTGACGTCTTTCTAATGCACAGCGATGTATCATGATGATCCGACCCATTGACAAGATATTTTAATGACCCGCCATACCTATTTCTGCATAGGAATTGACATTGAAGAAAAATGAAACAACATCGCTATGAGTTGAATAGATCAAAGGTTTGTGCGGATCGTGAAACAGATCCAACGAATCAGAATCAAAGCAAGAAAAGCTCTTCTAGCTTTCCAGGAGTTAAGATCTAGCGCGGTACCTACCGTGTAGAATGAGATCTTTATGGTCCATTTTAATCTGACACGAATCAAAACGGATCCCGATAATTCAAATCGAGTTCTAGACGGTAAGTTACCGCAGAGATTATCACCCGCTTTCCGGGGCTTACAAAAATGGGTTACAGTGATGTTTGACTACTTCGTAAATTCGTTACGGTGATCTCTATAGTTTAGTTTTGCAGCTTATGAAAAATGGGTTTGAAGGTGTTCGCGGATCGGAGGTCTTCCCCTTCCAGGGCTATCATCATCTTCTGCAAGTAATTTTCCGATTGCCCCTTGAATCTCTTGTAATTTACAGTGTCTTTCTAATCAACCGTTTGTTTTTCATTTTTAACTAGGAATTTTAAAATAATCTTTGAGATCTGAACAAATGAAAACTTAAAAATATTTTATAGCAATGGAGGCTTTATTATTGGATGGATTGAGGAATGTTTTCCACTCCTTTAAAATTGAGAAGTTCCAATTATTCACTTAATATAATGCATTAGTTTGTTCTAATCCCTCTAATTAATGCTTTTGTCATTATTTTTTTTTTCATTTTACCAATTTGAATATAATAATATTCCTTTTGATACTACGGCTGAAGGTACAATCACTTGGCTGCAATTTCATTTCCCTTTTAGAATTTCCAAGTGAATGATTGAAGCATCATTTTGAAGGATAAATATGGAATCTTTTTTTTTTAACGTGTGTGATTCATTGTATTTCTAGGATGAACTGGATTGATTTTGAGGAGGTGAGGATATATATCTACAAGGGCCAACACAGAACTGCAGAATTTGCAAGTAAGTCTAAAAAATAGTAAAAATGTTTCAAAAAAGAGTGATTTTGTACCTATCTAAAAAAATAGTAAAAATGTTTCAAAAAATTTAAAATTTGGTTTCCAAGTAAATTTTAATATAGAGATCATGTTGAGTGGTTTGGATCGACCTTGGAAACGGAGATAAGGATGTGAGGCATGACTGAAAGTTTCTTAAATTTGTTTATTTACCAACATAAAGAATTTTTAGTTATTTGCTAATATAAATGACAAAGAAGTAGATAATTAAATATGAAAATAAAAATATAAAGAAAGCACCATATTTTGTTATATCCCGAGACTTAGCTAATTAAAGATGTAAACGGATTAGATGCCGACAGATAATAGCTAAATAATATCCATATTTGCTGTTAATTTTCAGATACGAACATGGATATGGATAGTCTCAGAAAGATATACATATCAAATATTAAACGAAAACAAATACAGATGAATATTAAATTATGGATACAGATACAAGTTTAGTTCTGTCACATTCTAAATCCGTTAAATCCGGAGGTGCAACAGCCTACCATGTATATTTTCCATTCAATACACATAAGGTATGAATCTTTTTATACATTACCAATATTATCCATTATATTACTCCCACGCCATAATGTTTACAAGATGTATTTGACATTTAGTGGTAGACGATGCTAGAAAAATACCCTCTACATCATGTCATAATTTACAACCCAAAATATCATATATTTTATTTAGCCCTGCTGTCAATTATAATCCAAAAACGTCTTTTTTCGTCTGACGAACCTATAAAATCCACAAAGGGAGAGGGGGTGAGAAATAACAACAATATTTCTCAGTGCGGAATTTGACTTGGGCTACGGGATTCGTAATAATTCATATCCAGAATTAAATAGCCGCAATATGATATCAATTCAATTTCTATAACAATGAATGCAATGCTCACTATTTACAGTCAAACGGTAATCAAGAGAAATAACGTCAATGAAAAATTATGTTTGTTCTTGACAATCCCGTCTAAGTCTTGCTTCACGTAATTTATACCTATGGAAAAATAATATTGTCTCGATTATTACTTGTAAAATTATCACTACAAAACAATTTGTGTCCCAAATAATTAATTCATATGAGCTTGTTATTTACTGTTAATTAATGGCATCATCTATTAATTTTTTCTTTATTCCTTTATCCTTTTTACTTAACATCCATTCAATCTAATAGTCAAAATTTCCAATTAAAGTTCAAGTTCTCACACCAAGTACTGTTCTTTTTCTTTGTTCATTTTGTTATCGACCCAACAAATGGCAAGTACAGTTCTATCTATTTCCTTTTTACTTGTACAACTGTTTTGAGAGTCCGTACGAAAATCCTAGCTTCTCGCCCCCGGCCCCCCCCCAACTCCGCCTGCTCTGCCTCAGCTCCCTCAACACCGCCAGCTCTGCCTAATCCCCCAGCACCCCTGGCTCTCAGCTTTGCCAGCTCCGCCTCCTTGCCGCTTGGTCGCCTACACCCGCCCCCCAGTCCCGCCTCTTCCCCCCTCAGCCCCTCAGATCCACCTCCTTGCCGCTGGCACCGTCACCTCTGTGCTGCTTGCTCCGCCGCTTGGCCTCCAGACGCGATGGCGCTACTGTAGCACTACTTTTTTATTTACTTTCTGTAAATTAGGAAATAAATGTTTAGTTTTTGTGATGATGATGTCGTGAGTTGTTTTGTGCTGCTTTCCGCCTCTTCATCTGTCTTTCAGAACTCTTTAGAGGTGACTGTCCTGGACTGGTTGATTTAGTTCATAGTCTAGTTTGATTCAGTGCCTTCGCGGCTGATGGGTGACTGTCCTGGTCCGGTCGATTCAGTTCCCGGTCTGGTTGGATTCAGTGCCCTCTCGGCTGTGATATGCGTACGGAGGAAACCATCACTAGGCCCCTATCACTCTAATCAAGCAAGGATGATCAATTTGCGTCCCCAGGATGCACATACCCCTGTGCGTTTTTAGTTCTGTTTAGTTGTATGTTTTTCACAGACACTAGTGGTCTAATCTTATGTAACAGCTACTTTGTAACTTGTTCTATCAATGAAATTGCCTACGGGTTTTCAACCAAAAAAAAAAATATATCTATTTCCTTTTTATTTTCCTGTGGTTTCATAGCATAAGGCTCGCAGTAAAATTAAGGTCCAGTTCAAATACTATAAAAGTTCTTTTACAACTGAGACCGTATACTCATCAATTTAAGTAATTTTTTTCATATTAAACCCTCTGACAAGTTTATATTACCAGCTTAAATTTTTGCAAATTGTACCCAAAGTTTATTCTTTTCTTTTCAAATAGGCCCCTGAGACCCCTACCAGTAACCAAGATACACTGAAAGTCCGTACCAGTGACAGTCCAGTTTGAAACACTTGAGCATCCGGACCCTACCCGATGATAGCACCTCTACATGCATGTGACTTCTCGAGATTAAGAGATGTTAGTGGCCTCCTTTTTAGATTAATACTATTAGTGTGGTCCAAGTCATCCAATGGAGGATGTGTGCTGTGCCGAGGAGGACATAGAAACACTTGAGCATCTCTTTTTAAACAACCCCTATGCAACACGGTTCTGGCAAGGTTTAAGTGTCCAACTCAAGATCCCGAAGGTGGCAGGGAACATTCCAAATGATACGTGGTGGAATGGAAGGCGACATTTGTCTCGAGAGCAGAAAAAACGCTGGGACATGGCCTGGGTGGCAGGATCCTGGGCGATCTGGAAAGAAAGAAACCGAAGGACCTTCTCCCAAAAGAGAAAACCCGTGCATATCTTGATAAATGATGCGGCCATTGATGTACACAATTGGATGCTATTTGGTTAGATTAACTAGGGTTCGAGGGGGACTAAAGAGGGTAAACTCCTTTTTAATCCTGTTAGAGGAGCTTTGCACCATTTGAGATTCATGTAATTAGGACTAGCGCGGTGGTCAGCAGACTGTTGAAATCTTTTGTAAATACTTTTTTTTATTAATCAATATCCATGTTAGTGGAATTTCCACTAACCTTAAAAAAAAAAAAGTCATCCAACAGACCGATACGTCTACTCTTTTTATAGTTGTTGTGTCACTTTTCTTTTCTATTTATTAAAAAAATTGGTTTTTAATTTGATAAACAGAGGCATGCATGGATATGACCTACTAAAGGCATTCAGAAAGATAATTGTATGGATGAAGTGAAAAGAATAGACCGAAAAAAAAAAAAAAAATTAAACAAATCATATCCATTAAGATACAATCCTATCTTTTACCTAACTCTTCCTTTTTTTCTTTTTATCTTTTATACCTAATTCTTGCAGTTACTATCAGGATGTGGTGCGGCTCTTGCTATTTGGTCTACTTGATCAAGCAATGAAAATGATTATATACTTAAATCTCACCACTCAAAGTGCCTCAAAATCATATTTCATTTCCCTGTTTGAGAAAATGACTGCCTATCTTAGTCGGTACTAAGGAATAAGATACGAGGAGGGATGTCAATCAACCCCGTTTATCCAATCACTCTATAAGATGGATAATTGTATTAATTTTTTAATTGTTAGCTTATTGGATTATAATATATAGGATAATAAACTCAAATAAGAATATTGTAAGAGTTATTTCATATTTGTTATTTTATTGAATAAATTTACAAATATAAAATTATATATGATAATTTTTTAATCAACATTTAATTAGATAATTTTACTACTAATATTGAGATTGTCATGTACAACATTTGTTTAATTAGTAATATATATTTTAAAAATAATGAGCCAAATAAATATATAATTTTTTGTAATATTTTTTAATACAAATGTACATGTCTTTAAAGTACTACTATATACATTTGTTTGCTATCTATTTCGGCCAAATTATAAAAACTATCATTTATCGATAATTATCCCTTTTATCAATTATTTATTAACTTCAGAAAATAAATATTATAAAAAAAACTTTAAAAATAAAAATAAAAATTAAATAAATAAAACTAATGCTTAACTAATACAAATAAAGTAAAACAAGTTATTTCAATGGATAAAACAAAAGATCCCATCCAATCCGTTGTGACGGACGCAATTGTAACAGTCGGAGAGAGAAAATTATTTTGAAGAGTCACTTTTGTTGAAAAAAATTAAAGTCTCCATCCAATCCGCCTTACAAAGTTTCACCAGAAGAGCACTGTTTAAAACAAAAAGTGAAATTAGAACAGGTCTCCCACTATACAATATTGTAGTGCTGGTTACTGACATTAATTAGGGAAGACCTCTAACTAGAATGGAATCTATATCCTCTCGGGTACCTACCTGAGTATAATATGAGATATCTCAGAGGATATGCACTCGACCGCGTCTGGGACTCTGGGTTACATTTGAACTATTCGTTACGTCTTAACACGAATCTCAAAGCAATCTCGTACATTTAAACATACCTATTTTTTTTTTTTTTTCACCCAACTCGTCCGAAAGTTCATTGTACGTTATCAAAGTACCGCAAGGGATATGGACTCCTCTAATAATGAGTATCACTATATATTTAGCAACCTTTTGAATCTCCAAAAGACTTCTTGTCAGTAATTTGTTACACAGTTTGCCACACGGATATGCGATCTTATTCACCGAGTCGATTGATACTTCCATATAAGCACTGAACCATATGATTAGTTCATGTGCTTATCCGAGTACCTTTTATTACTCAAAAGGCTGCACGCCTGAAAGTGCAACTCGATGAGTATTTCTGTTACAAATACTGTGATACATATCATGTTTATAGCTATTTATTTAAATTTTTTATGTTTTATTTGACCGGAACGTGTTGAAGTTACTACTCTCGTTCTTTGTTTTTCTTTTTCTTTTCTTTTTTCAAAAAGAAAAAGTAACACAATGTACCATCTGCTTCAATTTTATATTACATTCACATTAAAAAATGTGTACCTGTAAAAGGATCAAAATACACGAATAATACACCAAACATAAAAACCTCTAAAAACTGATAGACCCTTACACCACTATAAGCTTCTTTCTCGACATTAGTTGACCTTCTACAGTATACCCTTCGTGACCTTGAGAAAGATAGACAAGCACTAATCGAGTCTGTATTCTCTATGATAACATAATTTTTTTGAATTTAAAATTTAGACCGGTGGCGTTAGATTAAAGTTCAGACCAATTTGAACTAATTTAATAATTTACAGGATACCTTTAATATTCATGTCAATTTGAAACAGACTATTTTTTTTTTTCTGCAGTAAATTATAATTTAAGTTATTGTAGACAATACAAATTCAACACTAACATTGGTCTAAACATTATCAATTAAAAACAGATAGAAATGATAATCTTAGCTTTCTTTGGTTCTTATTTTTTTAATTCATTTGACATAATTATTATATAGCAATTTTCTGAACTTTTAGTTTGTATCTTTGCCTTATGAATTAATATCGTGAGTTTGGATATAGGAATTTGGCCCCTATCATAATTCCAAAAAAAATATTATATAAATTGAAATCAATTGTAAAGTATGGGGGGGGGGTGAAAATTTGCAAATTAAAAGGACTTATCCGCTTATTTCCTCCGACAAAGACAACATTTAAACTTCTACTTCTCTGGCGCCTCCTTTAATTAATGTTCCTTCATATAATAACGGATTTTTTTTTAAAACCGTAATTAAAATAATTAATTTTAAAAAAACAACATGATTACCGAATTTTTTACAAAAACAGCAAAAACCGAAATGACATTTCGGTTTAAGAGTTTTTTTTTTTGCTTCACCGAATTGCCATTTCGGTTTACCCTATTTTCACAAAAACCCAACTCCAACTCTGTAACCTTGCGTGTAAATACCCCTAAACCGAAATGGCAATTCGGTTTAGGGGTTTCTTAGCCTAAACCGAATTGCCATTTCGGTTTAGGTTTTTTTTTTTTTTTTTTTTAGACACCAAGAAGAACAAAATAAAGAAATCTAACACTGAAAATTAAAATTTTTTGTTAGATTACTTCTTTTGATTTATAATTAGCAAAAAAATACACTAAATACTTGAAATTATGTTGAATTACACTAAATTACGCTAAATTACAATAACTCCGCTAATTATGCTGAAATACGCCAAATTACGCTAAATTAGACAGATTTTGTGCCATCTTTCATAAATCATAAAAAATACTAAAAAAATTCTGAAAATAGTAAAAATTGGTATTCTACAAGTTCATTATGTAACTAATTTACTGAGCTACTTAGATAGAATAATAGAAATGAAAATCTTAATCGAAAACTTCAACTCAAGTTTTGAGGCTCTTCTCTTAGTTTTTTGGCAATTCTGAATTTTGAAATCTGGCATAGCGAGCACGGACGCATGCATATTTTCGCAAGCTTTCCGAAAAGTGGTCATTTGCTTAAATCGGACACTCGAGCGTCGTATTATGACCGTTTGAAGTTTCGCCGTCATTTTTCGCCTTTTCAGTGAAGATATTGTCCCTATTCATATGTAATTTAACGTAATTAACCGTATTTTAGCGTAATGTAATGTAATTTAGTGTAATTTAACTTAATATAGTGTAATTCAACATAACAAGTAATTTAGTGTATTTTTAGTATAAATATGCTAATTATATATCAAAAGAAGTCAAATAATTTAAACAAAAAATTCAAATTTTCAGTATTAGATTTCTTTATTTTGTTCTTCTTAGTCTCTAAAAAAAAAAAAAAAAACCTAAACCGAAATGCCAATTCGGTTTAGGCTAAAAAAGTCCCTAAACCGAATTGGCAATTCGGTTTGCTCACTTTTCAGATTTTATGTGGCGTGGCGAGGAAACGCTGTAAAAAAAGCCAAAACCGAAATGGCAATTCGGTGAAGCAAAAAAAAAAAAAACTCTTAAACCGAAATGGCATTTCGGTTTTTGCTGTTTTTGTAAAAAATTAGATAATATGTTGTTTTTTTAAAATTAATTACTTTAATTACGGTTTTAAAAAAAAATCCTATAATAACCACTAAATGAAATCAACATAAAGAAAACACAAAGAGGTCTCAAGACTCAAATAAAATAAACACCGCCAGCGCTCTCTATAAATAACCCCTTGCATCACCAAACCACACATCCATTCATCTCCATCTGTGATCCATCAGTGAAAGAAAACATGGAAACAGATAGCCAGAAACAAAATGAAAAACCCCACCAATCTAATAACAGTACTGATCTCCAGATCATGAAGAGAGATTGTTTGAACAAGGAGACCACCTCTAGGCTTTCTCTCTTGACAAAATTCCATGCCGGTTACTTCCGAATTAGCTTCGCTTTGTGCGGCCAAGCATTGCTTTGGAAAACACTGAGAGAACTGAGCACCGATGCACGTGCGCTTCGGCCTTTCGTGCATATTCTCCCCTCGACCGCTTTCATCCTTCTCTGGTATATCTCCTAAATTTCTATGAATAATTACAATTTTCTGCACCACCTTTAGCTTATATAGCACAAGAACTATAATTTTCTTATGCCCTTTTTGGATATGAAAGAAAAATAAATTGCACTAGATATACATTTTAGGAGAAGTGTTATCTATGTACAATTTGTTGGTTTTATAACAAAAAACTATGAAGTACAATTGTTTCAGTTAGATATCTGTCTCTTCTACATATATACAATCAACATCAATTCTATCACTTTATTTTATTTGCAAATAATTTTTTTTATGAATTTTAAGATAAGATTGATTTGATGTACAGGTCACTGGCATTTCTTTCATTTCTCACGCTCTGCCTGTTGTACATAGCCCGTTGCCTAACACGCTTTGAATCGGTACGTGCAGAGTTCCAACACCATGTTGGAATGAACTACCTCTTCGCACCATGGATTGCCGGGCTCCTACTCCTACAATCCACTCCTTTCCTCGGGCCCCCCAATAGAGCGTACATTCTCCTTTGGTGGATCCTGTCCCTCCCAATCATAGCCCTTGATATCAAGATCTACGGCCAGTGGTTTACTCGAGGGAAGAAATTTTTGTCTATGGTAGCAAACCCTACTAGTCATCTATCTGTTATTGGAAACCTTGTCGCCACCAGAGCCGCGGCAGAGATGGGAGGAAAGGAGATTGCGCTGTGCCTATTTTCCCTTGGCATGGTGCATTATGTTGTATTGTTTGTGACTCTGTACCAGCGGTTTCTGGGCAGCAACTCTCTCCCGGTCATGCTAAGGCCAGTGTTTTTTCTCTTCTTCGCGGCACCAAGTATGGCTAGTCTTGCATGGCGATCGATTGTCTCAAGCTTTGATACCGCTTGCAAGATGCTTTTCTTTCTTTCGCTCTTCCTCTTTGCTTCACTGGTGAGTTTGAACCTGATCTTTTGTATCGTATTAACATAAATTTAACATCCTATTAGTTTTCATTTGCTTTAAATTTTATATTGAAAATATTAGTTTTAGTTTTCTTCTTGGTTGAGAACAAAAATGCCCTTTTAATTTCTTAGCCATCTCTTGGTCAAAATTCAAAACCATGCATGCCCATGCATTGAGTCATTATTTTTCTCCCTCTCTATAGAAGGTCAACTTTATTCAATTTAGATTCATGAGATAGAGAAAAGGAATTTGTGCAGGTACTTTTCAAGAAAAGGACCAACTTAAAGGAATTTGTCAAGTATAGCAAATATATTATTAAATATATAATAAAGTTGACAAAATTAAGTTGGTAGTTATCAGCTGCTTAATTCCTGGAGTAAGCCATGAGCTTGTAAGTTGTAACCCTAGCTTGCTTACCCCTTTACGCTGTTTGCTTAATTTCCTCCATATTATGCCATACAATACAACCATACTATTTTTAAAATTAACAATTAAAAATGCAAGCTTACATGCAAATTTAGATAGTTAATAATTAAAAAGCACAGAAATAATATATATGTGTTATTTTTTTAAATGTGAAAACATCATTATTAAGTAAGTGCAATTCAGCAACTCAAGCTGTGCAGTCATTACAAGCTTACAGCAAAATTTAAAACAAAACAAATAGTTGAGATCTGGAGAGATTAACTTATATAATAGTATAATAATGGATATAATTTTACCAAGTGGCCACCTATTATTTCTTAGATCAGTTATGGCAACTTGTAAAAATCAATTTAGTGGCAAATGATTCATGACCAATATGCAATTGCATACAGCACACCTCCACAAACATAATCAAAGGCACAATTGATTTCCAACAAAACAAAAACAAAGAAATTAAATTGCTACACATATAGTGTCATTTCTTAATTGATTACAATAACAATGTTGTTATCAATTTTATATAATGACTAACACCAATTCATTAATTACTTGAGTGTAGGTCTCTAGACCAACCTTGTTCAAGAGATCCATGCGAAAGTTCAGTGTGGCGTGGTGGGCCTACTCCTTTCCACTTACAGTACTCGCACTTGCCGCAACCGAGTATGCGCAGGAGGTCCCAAGCAAAATTTCGAATCTTCTGATGCTCATTTTAACAGTATTATCAGTCATAGTAACACTAATCTTGATGCTCTTTACTGCTATCAGAATGAATGATTTACTGCCCCATGACGATCCGTTCGCATGTTGTCTGATTGTACGTGATCACGGAAGTGAAAAATAAGCGTTATTTATTATGTAAATAAATTATGTGTCTCAATATTAGCTGTGACTACTGTGAGCACCAACATTTTAATCACTTCTCAATGGAGATAATTAACGGTACTTTTCGGTTGTTGGTTGTGAAAATGCAATGAACAGATATAGTGCACTAATTAATAATATATTTTGTTATGTTATCAGAAAGACTCAGCACCGAATTAATTAAGTTGGCTTGCTTGTGTTTACTGAGTACGTACCACAGAAATTTATTAATTAACTCTTTGTGCTTTGGTTAATTCAAGTTTAATTGTATGAAAACCTGGTAACTGGAACTAAATTCAGGTCAAATTAAGCAAGGTAGGCTTTAAGAAAAGAATTTAGTGAAAGGTTATTTGATAAATAAACGATGAAGTCTCTACACCGACTGATTATTTTACAATCTGGTGCCTTAGGGAACAAAGGCAGTATTTCTTCATAATTATGTTTTCTTTTGGGACTAAATTGCATATTGTTTTTCTTCTTCTAGATAAATAAAATCATATATCAATGCTCAAAATTTAATTCTGAGGTGTGCCAATATTGGGATGTCCGAATTTGTAGCCACTTAAACATTATTTCAAAGCCTTACCATATATAAAGAAAGTTTAACCTAAATTTCAATTTTTTTTTTTGCAAAAGAATTTTTTTGAAGGTTGGAAGCAATTGCTCCAACGAGTCGATTGATGATTAAAAGATTTTTACAATTCTAGTTTAATTCTATACACTCTATGTATTATTGCTTAGGTTCCTTATATTATTTATTTACAAGGCCACTGTCCGACCTAGCTCCCCATAACTCTAGTCCTATCTCCTAGTTTATATAAATATTCCCCAATTGTTCACATCTATCTCCGCTTTCTTTGTTAGTATGTGAATTGGTTTGCTCTTTGGAGAATATTCGCCTGTTTCTTTCCTTCCATAGAGCTCATATATCTGCCGCCCAGATTGAGTCCCATGCCTTAGAATTGAGTCCCATGCTGGAGAATTGACAGGAGAGGTTATTTGACAATTGACATTGACCAACTCCTAGTACATAAATAATATGCATTTGCGCAAGAACATTTGAGTGATTGATCATAACTTATAATTTCCTTTTCTTTTGGAGTACAATGAATTTAAGTAATTTTTTCATATTTAACCCTCTGACAAGTTTATATTACCAGTTTATAAAAAATTTGCAAATTGTACCCACAGTTTATTCTTTTCTTTTCAAATAGGCCCCTGAGACCCCTACCAGTAACCAAGACCGTAATTTTTATTAATAGGAAAATAATTAAAAAAATATTGACAATGAGGAAGGTTTTCGTGGAAATTCGGTATGTAGAAAAAACTTCATAGTCCATAACGTCCAGAGGACGTTATAGACCATCGCGGTCAGATTAACGAAATGAAGTTCGCGCTAATTAACCGAAAAAGCAGGCCGTTGTTGTCTGTCACGGCCAGAGATTTTCTGAACGTTGGTGTCTATCACAGCCAGAGATTGATAAAATTCCATAAATCTCTGCAATCCGAATAATACTCAATATTTGTGAAGTATAGGCTATTATAAAATAATGATATGAACGGGTATTTGGGTATCTGTGAAGGGAGGTGAATAGCAAAGTTAAGATATTCTTTGTTGTTTCTACATCCGTATAATGAGATAGAAGTAAAGAGTAATAATATTTTATTTCTTTTTGTCTACAGCGAAAGATTGTGAAGAAAATAAAAGAATCGATATTCTTTGAAATTAAATTTCTCTCTGGCCGTGACAGATAACAACGGTCAGTAATTTTTTGTTTTCAAATTTCTCTGGCCGTGATAGACAACAACGGCCAGCTCCAAATTTTATTTTGATTAATTAGCGATAACTTGATTTCGTTAAGCTGACCGTAATGGTCTATAATGTCCTCTGAACGTTATGGACTATCACGTTTTTACTACAAACCGAATTTTCACGAAATGCTTCCTCATTATCAATATTTTTTTATTTATTTTTCTATTAATAAAAATTTCGGGTAACCAAGATACACTGACAGTCCGTACCAGTGTCAGAGTAACCTCATATATTATTATACCACTATCATTAAAAACCGAACAAAAGTAATAGGGCACTGGTACAGTGCCTTGTGACATGAGTACCAAGTCGTATCATTAAGGTTTTGATTTTAAACCATAAGTGTGAGATTAATTTCATATGAGTAGCCTTTTTATAGTTCAAAAATTATCATCCAAGCCAGAAAAGAGAACAAAAGAGAAGTATTTGTGTTTATAGGATTCAAGCCCCATAGGGAAACAGTGTGAAAGAAAGGCATCAAGAAAATACACCATCACCCAACTATTAAACATGTTTCCATTTTCCAATACAATCACCATGAGATTTACTTGTTTTTTAAAGTATGTTAAATCAATTTTCCAAAACCTTAGATGAGTTAGGAGAGAAACAAGGCAGAGCGAGATGAATACCAAGAAGTTGCGCTAACTGTCGTGGGAGAGAGCAACACACGACCATCAAATTTCAAATCGGCGAAAGAAATTCTCTTAGTTCTTTGTGACAAAAGAAAGAAGGATGGTTCAATACAAGAGAGAAAAAACAGAGGAGGTAATACGTAGGAAGCATAGTGACAAGATTCGCGTTTAATTCGCGTATTAAACGTTATTTTGACGTTACTGAACCGAACTCCGAATAAAACGCAGAAAAATGTATAATACATTTTATTCGCGAATAAAACGTGTATAAAACGCGAGTTGACGAATTTTTTGCGATAAAAACGCGAATTTTTTTTTCAAAAATATTTATTTATTTTTTCACGATTTTTTTTGTTTTTGCTTTCTTGTTGTACCGAATTACAAATTTTTTATCCCGCCGAACCTTTCCCAAATCATCGAGTTGTTACTACTAGAAAGCATGCACCTTACTCACCACATCCCTGGACTGAAGAGAAGTCGCCACACAAGGAGAGAGAATTTGTCACAATTGAATGACAGGTGGGGTCGCCTATCATAAATTTATTTATTTCAGTTTTGATTTATTTTTGCATTCTAGATTTTTAGAATTCGGAGATTTTTTTTTTCTTCTCGATATTCCATATTTACCAATTTATATGAGAAATATTTTATTCTATAATAACTATATTTACTTTATAGATCTATTAACAAAAAATTATTTGCTCTTTGACTATTCTCTATGATTTTTCTGTAAAAATTATTGAAGGCATTTTGTATAACAATTTCAGTCATAAAAATTCATACCTCTATTTTGAGTATGTTACAAGTTCAAATATTAAAATAAAAATATCACATATTTCATGAACAAAATTACAAATCAATGAACAAAAATTATCTACATAATATTTCCATAACGAATTTATTAATTAATTTTTTTATATTAATATACAAAATTTAATCACTATTTATTATTATATTGTTAGTTAAAATATATCAAGAAATTATAAACCTTAAAAAAGATGAAACGTGAGTAGATATAACTAGTAATTATATTTAAATTAATTGGGATTGTAATCAAATATTATATTATATACTTCAAAGTCCTACGATATATCGGCCTCTGATAATTATCCGAACCCTTATTTATATCTGTTTTCGAATTAAAAATTATATATGTATTTGTATATGTATTCGTTAAAAAAATATCTATATTTATATCCGCTAAATATATAAATCCACATATTCATATTCGTCAAATATTCGTATATGAACATATAAATATCCCGATCCGTTTACAGCTATTGCAAATACATGGGCAACTGATACTAGTTCGAAACAAAATGTTTGATTAAAAACCTAAACTATCTTTAGTCCGGTTGATTAAGACATTATTCTTTCGTGTGAAATGCTTAATTTTAAATATACTATTTTCACTTAAATTTTGTTGAGAATTAAAACAAAAGAAACCAGTGGCTCTTTAGGAGCGGCCGCTTAACAAAATAAGGCGTGATACCTCGCATATTTAGTTTATTTTAGGCCTGTTTTAGTACCAGATTCGTGCCCTAATTCACCAGAATCATGTGCATTTCATCGATATATCTTTAGAATTTGGTACTGCTGAATGTTTGTTTGTTTTCTGCAGGTTTGGAGCAAAACACACGAAGAAACGGCGATTTGGATGATGAGGTACGACTCTTACCAGGCTTGGTACGGGTCTCACCAGACTTAGCCGATTTCAGCTCATCACGCCTGGTACGGCCAGGCCGTACCACTTTGGTACGGGCCGTACCTAAAGGCGACCTGACAGATTCAAATCTTGGCAGAGGCTATTTAAGGCGGGGAGCTCTCCAATTTCGAGGGCTTTTTGATTCCAGAGACATTTGAGAGCACAGTAAGAGAGAGAAAGAGAGCTAAGGAGCTAGGAGCAAGAAGGAAAGAAGAGGAAAGAGGCGAAACTCGACGGATCAAGCTTCCTCCTCTCGATCCCTTCGATCCATGGCTTTCTCTATCACTCTTATTGTATTTTTAGATCAGATCATGTGCTGTGAGTAGTTATTTTAGTTTCTAGGGTTTAGAGATGGATTCTTGATTTGTTTTGACTTTCTTTGACTTGTATCTTGTATGAACTCTTTCGATTGATTGATTGTGATTTCTTTGTCATCTCTTGCTTTGATTGCTGTGATTGTGTATGATGAACCTCTAGGTCTAGATCAAACCTATCAAGGTCATGTGATCATCTCAATCTCTCAACCAAATCAATTGTTTAGGGTAGACTTGTTCGAATTGAAGCCGAGAGGTTGAATTCTCCTCTAATCGACAGATTAGAGGGTGCCTTAGGTCTCCAATCAACCAGCTAGGGTAGATCTGTACCAACACATGAAAATTGAGGTGTAGAAATCCCTAAAAGGCAATCAATTGCATTCCAACCTAGATCTTGATCCAATACACGAGAGTTGAGGCTTAGGAACCTTAGGTATGGTCAATTGAACCTTTCTAAAGAGTTTAGCACAAGGTACCAGCAAGAAATGCATCAACTCGAACTGGTAAGCTCTGTTCTGGCAAGCCAGTACGGGTCTTACCAGAGTGGTGCGGCCTTGCCTTACCAAGTGAAGTACGGCCTAGCCGTACCAACTTGGTACGGGCCGTACCACTAGAGGCAGATCACAGATGAAGTCTGAAATCCTGGAAACGCCTTTTATCCATAATCAAAACAAAGTTTACATTTCTTCTAGCACTTTATTACACCTGTTTGCATTGTTTGATTTGTTTGAATTGATCTTTTAGGAACTTAAATACCAAACCAAATCTTTCTCACTTCTAGTTTTTAATTGAGTTTGGTAGATTCTAACCTAACAATTGCCCGTCCCTGTGGATCGATACCCGATTATATTACTCGATAGGGGTTGTGCACTTGCAACCCTTACTCGTGAAGTGTAAGCGCGGTTTTAAAAGGTACGCCCTCAAGCGTACCGAAACTTGCGTTGCGCTTTCGCGCGAACAAGTTTTTGGCGCCGTTGCCGGGGACGGTAACCAATTGCCTAGTTAGATTTTACCTTACTTAGTTAATCTAGATTTTATCTTGTATCTTTCTTGCTTTTTCTTAATCAAAATCACTAAAAACTGGCTTTTGAACCCCCCCCCCTGCAGGCAAATACAGGTTGAAATATAATCTGAGAAGCAAGGGCCCACTGTTCGATCAAACTCCTCCAGACTCAGCCGAGACTGCTCAGCCACCCTCTGGTACGGCCAGGCCGCACCAACCTGGTCCGACCCGTACCGATTCAAGCACGGCCAGGCCGCACCAACCTGGTCCGACCCGTACCAAGGCACCTGAACCTGAAGAGATGGCTGAGGCAGAGGACGAAGCCCGAATCAGACTGGAGGCAGAGGCCAGGGAAAGAGAAAGAGAAAGGCAAGAAGAAGAAGGCCGTCTGACGGACGATGATGAGGATGTTTTCATGCCTCGGACCCTGCGAGAGTTCAACGTGCCGAGAGCTGGAGACGTGCGAGGTGCAATCCGGCTGCCACACATTCCAGGACAGCAACTGAACTTCAATCCGGGGGTTGTCAACATGGTGCAGCAGAACACCTTCCACGGACTCGACCACGAGGACCCGCACGCTCACCTCCAGACCTTCCTCGAGTGCATCACGACCATCAAAACCAACGGTGAGAATGCTGATTACACCAAGCTTGCTTTATTTCCTTTCACTCTTAGGGATAAGGCCAAGAAATGGTTAGGATCTTTGCCTAGGGACTCTGTTAGAACTTGGAAGGACTTGTCCAAATTGTTTCTGACCAGATTTTTCCCTCACAAGAGAACAGCCAAGGTAAGACATGACCTGACCAGCTTTAGGCAGATTTTTGATGAACCCCTGAACGAGGCTTGGGAAAGGTTTAGAGAAATGCAGTACTCCTGTCCACACCATGGTATACCCGACTGGCTTTTAATTCAAACGTTTTACGACGGCCTGAACGAGAGCACACGTGCTTACGTGGACGCTGTTGCGGGAGGCGCGCTGATGTCAAGGGAGCCTTTAGAGGCTATGAACTTGATCGACAGCATAGCGCAGAACTAGCAGTGGTCCGGCCGCGACACGTCACGCCAGCGAGGAGGCCAAGGAGGTAGCCAAGGAGGTGGCAAGTACGAGCTCGATCACATCACGGCTCTCACCGCCAAGATGGACGCCATGCAGCGGGCGATGGACAAGCTCAGTGTCAAGGCAGTCGAACAGCAACCTCAAGTCTGCGTCATGTGCGGAGACGAGAGGCACGCATACGAGCAGTGCCCGCTGGTGCAACAAGACGAGGAGAGTGAGCAGGTCAACTCTCTCAACAACGAGCCTTCCTTCTTCCCAAGACCTCCCTTCAGCCGGTCCTACTCCAAGGATCCGGTTGAGCAGCAGCACTGGAGGTCGAACCAGAACAACCCTGCGCCTTTCAACAACTCTTCGTTCAGACCGCCCTTCAACAACAACAGCTTCCAGAGGCCGCAGTACAACAACAACTGGAACAATCGGGCGAACAACACTGGGAACTACCCCCCTCCAAACAACAACGACTGGAGAACCCAAACTTCGAGCAGCAGCAACAGCAACAATGGCAACAGGAACTTCTATCAGAACGCTTCCTTTCCCAATCAAGGCAACCGAGCAGCTCCATCTGACCCCTCAAAGTCAAATGCGCCTACCGAAGTGAACAACTTCACTCACGAGCAAGGCAAGATGAATCAGATGATGTGGGAGCAGATGCAGAGCATGAGCACTCAAATGGCTGCCCAAAGCAAGTTGCTGGAGCAGCTGAGCCAGATGGTCACCTCAAGCCACTCTCGACCTGGGAAGCTTCCAGCTCAACCAGAACCCAATCCAAGAGAAGAGGCTAAGGCGATCACTCTGAGGAGTGGGACCCAGTACGACGAGCCACCAATGCCAAGTGAGACCACAGTTGATCCGATCCTTGACGCGACACCTGACGCGATCCTGACCCCTGTGTCAATTCCATTGAAGGAGGTTAATCCAGAACGAGCCGAGATCATCAAACCTCAAGCGAGTGCAGACTGCACCAGCTCGGCAAGACCTGTACAACCTCCATTCGAAGCGTCCGGAGCCCACAGGAGAGCCCCTCCTACCATCCATCTTCTGACCAGGACCAGGGCTCTGACGAGGTCTCCGAGCAGGCCTCCGTCCACGGCTCCGATCACGCCTCTGACTCCTTTGGCACTGATGCGGCCCTCTCTGATGCCACCCAGCGTGCCGATGCATACACCGAGGAGTACTTCTTCATGCCGACCCGTCGGCAGTTCAAGTACTTCTCCATCCTGCTGAAGAAAAAGATCAACAACACGAGGATTGTTGATTTCTCTGCTCTACAGACGATGGGACTTGAGGCTGAGTTCCTCCGCCTTACCACCCGGATCGGGATCACTCCTGCCTTCTGGACGATCGCCCAGAGGGGGTACAGGAAGCTCACCATTGAGTTTCTCTCCTCTCTGGAGCTCAAGTACACGCGGAGGGATAACCCGTACATCAAGTTCCGCATGCTCCAGGAGACCCACCGTGTGCTGCTGTCTGACTTGAGGGAGTGGTTTGGCTTTGCGCCGAACCCGACCACTGACACCCTCTCTTTCTCTCAGGGCCTGGGGCGCGACAGTTTCTGGGAGCTGATCTCTGGCAGCCCAGCCGGGTCAGCTTTCAACAGAGACTACAAGCAGCTCAATGTCCCTCACCCAGTCATCCGATGTCTGCTGCGTATCCTCGGTTGCACCATCTTTGCACGTGGCGAGACGTTCGCCCGTGCCAATGTTGAGGATATGCAGCTGGTGGATCATATGCTGCGCCCCGACAGCACTCTCGAGCGGCCCGATCTGATGCTCGCCATGATCCACCACTGGCTCGGCATCCAGACGCAGCCCAAGCCAGGTGGCATTGTCTACATCTCTGCCTATGTCACTCTGATCGCCGAGCACTTACATCTCCAGATCATCGGCGACGACGAGTGCCGGAGCACCCGATCTCTCTCTCTCACTCAATTCTGCTCTTACAAGTTCATCGAGTCAGCAGCAGGACGCGATGGGCGAGGTGCTTGGGCATGGCGCATGCCTGACGGGAGGACCAGCTATGTCATGCCTTTCCCGGTCACTCTCTCCTTCACTGACCGGAGCACTTGGTATTTCCGCCGTCCGCCACGCGTGCGGCCTGCCCCTGAGGTCCCACCTCCACCTCCCCCACCTCCGCCTACGTTGACCACCTCTCCAGTCCAGGCTCCGTATGAGCAGCTGCATCCTCTCTCTCCTCATGTGCACCCATTCCCCGGCCAGGCTCCCCCCTTCTCCGAGCAGGTACATGTTTCACCCTTCGATGCAGGTACCTCCTCATATGGAGCTGGCCCTCACACGTACCAGACTGGCCCATCCACCTCCGCCTACGTTGCCGGACCCTCTGCCTACGCAGCCGGACCCTCCACCTCCTCCGGTAGACCCGTGTATCCCCCTCCAGTCTCTGAGCCCACCATCCGGGATGTCTACCACCTGATGTACGACATGCGTCAGGAGCAGGGTGTTGCACTCCATGATCTCCAGCGGTGCGTGACTGGGATAGAGGAGCAGTTGAGCGACTGGCTCTGGTACGGCCACTCCGACGACTGATCAGGTTCGCTCTCTTTTCCCCGAGCTTCTTTTATCTCTTTTATCTCATAGTCTTGAAGCATTGAGGACAATGCTCAGGCTAAGCTTGGGGGGATGACATTTGCATGTAGGTCATGTTTACTTTACCGTTATTTTTCTTGCATTTTTTTCGTATTTTCGTGCATTGTTAGGTGAAGATTTGTGTGAACTGCTAGAATTGAGAATAACTTTGAAACAATTTGGTTGTGATTAGGATAGACCTGAGTGAACTGGAACTAACCCATGATTGGTTAATGAACTGCTTAGGTTGAGATGTTTTTAATAATGGAAAAGATGAAACAAACTTAGAATTGAATCGAACGAGATTATTCGAAAAAACTGAACTGTGCCTTTAGGAATTGGGATTTTCAAATTAAGAAAGTTTGGAATATCCATTGGTATGAGTGAATACCAATAGATGTGTGTATTCATGGTATGAGCAAACCAGAATAAAAAAAAAAAAGAAAAGAAATGAAAAAGAGGAGCAATAAGCGAGTACTGGCAATAAGTCTGACTCAAAATGAATCAGGCGCCTTTGAGCTCGCCTCCCAACCTAGGAAAAATTAGAAATAAAGAGAGAATTTTGCTCGTACCAACACACTTCGTTCGCAGCTTTCTTACCCTTAAGCTTGATTCAAGCTTGGGGGAGGGAAAATGAAAAGAAAAATCATGAATAAAAGCACTAACTCGGAAAAAGAATGAAATTGTTTCGATCAAACCTAAGTAAGTAGTCTTTACATTGTTAGAAGCATCTCAAAATAAGAAGTTCAATTGACTAATTGGTGGAGTGAATCAAGGTTTATAAAGGGATGTTTTAATTACAACCGAATCGATTCTAGAAGTTCTTGATTATAGCAGACTCACGTAGGTTTTCACATTTAGACTTGTATCCGCATTTAGATTTAGTTGTCCAGCACTTTTACCCGAGTTTGAAACTTTTTGCTTGAGGACAAGCAAATGTTCAGCTTGGGGGAATTTGATACCTCGCATATTTAGTCTATTTTAGGCCTGTTTTAGTACCAGATTCGTGCCCTAATTCACCAGAATCATGTGCATTTCATTGATATATCTTTAGAATTTGGTACTGCTGAGTGTTTGTTTGTTTTCTGCAGGTTTGGAGCAAAACACACGAAGAAACGGCGATTTAGATGATGAGGTACGACCCTTACCAGGCTTGGTACGGGTCTCACCAGACTTAGCCGATTTCAGCTCATCACGCCTGGTACGGCCAGGCCGTACCACTTTGGTACGGGCCGTACCTAAAGGCGGCCTGACAGATTCAAATCTTGGCAGAGGCTATTTAAGGCGGGGAGCTCTCCAATTTCGCAAGCTTTTCAATTCCAGAGACATTTGAGAGCACAGTAAGAGAGAGAAAGAGAGCTAAGGAGCTAGGAGCAAGAAGGAAAGAAGAGGAAAGAGGCGAAACTCGACGGATCAAGCTTCCTCCTCTCGATCCCTTCGATCCATGGCTTTCTCTATCACTCTTATTGTATTTTTAGATCAGATCATGTGCTGTGAGTAGTTATTTTAGTTTCTAGGGTTTAGAGATGGATTCTTGATTTGTTTTGACTTTCTTTGACTTGTATCTTGTATGAACTCTTTCGATTGATTGATTGTGATTTCTTTGTTATCTCTTGCTTTGATTGCTGTGATTGTGTATGATGAACCTCTAGGTCTAGATCAAACCTATCAAGGTCATGTGATCATCTCAATCTCTCAACCAAATCAATTGTTTAGGGTAGACTTGTTCGAATTGAAGCCGAGAGGTTGAATTCTCCTCTAATCGACAGATTAGAGGGTGCCTTAGGTCTCCAATCAACCAGCTAGGGTAGATCTGTACCAACACATGAAAATTGAGGTGTAGAAATCCCTAAAAGGCAATCAATTGCATTCCAACCTAGATCTTGATCCAATACACGAGAGTTGAGGCTTAGGAACCTTAGGTATGGTCAATTGAACCTTTCTAAAGAGTTTAGCACAAGGTACCAGCAAGAAATGCATCAACTCGAACTGGTAAGCTCTGTTCTGGCAAGCCAGTACGGGTCTTACCAGAGTGGTGCGGCCTTGCCTTACCAAGTGAAGTACGGCCTAGCCGTACCAACTTGGTACGGGCCGTACCACTAGAGGCAGATCACAGATGAAGTCTGAAACCCTGGAAACGCCTTTTATCCATAATCAAAACAAAGTTTACATTTCTTCTAGCACTTTATTACACCTGTTTGCATTGTTTGATTTGTTTGAATTGATCTTTTAGGAACTTAAATACCAAACCAAATCTTTCTCACTTCTAGTTTTTAATTGAGTTTGGTAGATTCTAACCTAACAATTGCCCGTCCCTGTGGATCGATACCCGATTATATTACTCGATAGGGGTTGTGCACTTGCAACCCTTACTCGTGAAGTGTAAGCGCGGTTTTAAAAGGTACGCCCTCAAGCGTACCGAAACTTGCGTTGCGCTTTCGCGCGAACAAGGAGGTTCCCTAGAAATCGCCTATGGCGATTCTAGATGACTTCGCTCCCTCCCCCTAAATTCCACCTCTGTCTAGGGTATATGTCTATTCTCCAAATTGAGAGTAGGTCCGATGGGTTTAATCACCGTCGATTTAATTTAAGATTCGTGCGGAACGCTTTAAACTTTGTGCGTATTTGTTTCAATTTTCGTGCGCACAAATCTTAAATTAGATCGGACGGTCATCATACTCGTTGAACTTAAAAGTAAGTCCGATGCCCATCGGACCTACTCCGTTCTCCTATTCTCCAATTTACTGATCTATTCAAGAGTTTTTAGTTACTATTTTTCAGTGCTTTCACCTGCTGGATCTGGCCAGCGCTCTTTGCTTCGCTCACCGCCTTGTCTCTCCATTATGGAGTTTTTCTTCTCTCCAACACAGTTTGCTTTTTCTTCTCCTCTTCTCTGAGTTTTTCTTTCCCTCTTTAGCAATGGAAGAGTGAGTGGAACGAGTTGTATATATAGTTAATTATATTATCTATTGTTTGTTGTTGTTTGTGTTGGTTGTTTATATGTGCTATCATTCTCCTCCTGATCTCTGAGTGATGGCTGTCCTGGTTTGGTTGATTCAGTTTTTGGTCTAATTAGATTTAGTGCCTTCTCGGCTGCATATCTCTCTAAGTGGTAATTGTTCTGGTTTGGTTGATTCAATTTCCAATTCGGTTTGATTCAATGTCTTTTGTTAGAGGAACAATACAAATTATGCGCCCAGAGCAAACAATCACTAGGCTCCTATCATTACAATTAAGCAAGGATGATCAACTTTGTGTCCATAGGATGCACATACCCATGTACGTTTGTAACTCTTTTCAATCAATGCAATCGTCTACAGGCTTTCGGCCAAAAAAAAAAAATATTGAGCACATTTTCGTTTAAACATGTCATATGGCTTTCCCCGGAGAGTGGGTCATAGGTGCACAAGTAGTCGAGTTTGACTTCCGGTGATGCGATTGTGTTCTTTCTCTTGAATCTTTTGGGCGAGAAGGATACAAAATCGTCTCCTTTGAGTTTGCAAGCTTTCTCCTCTTGGGAGACGTATGGACCGGTCTCCTTCTCTTTGATTCTGCGGCTTCTTCTTACCTCTTCTTTGAGAATTAATTCATTACGGAACCCAGGTGGAGGTCCATCATCAAACAAGAAGGCAAAGGGATCGGTTTCTGCTGAGACTAAGGTGGTTTGGACCGAGTGTGTGAAGAAATCATCTTCTTTTGGGCCTTCTGATTCGTTTGGTGTAAGGGTGATGGTTGTTGTCTTTTTTATGGCAAGGCCAACTCGGTCGGCCCATTAGCATAAGTGTCATCTGGGCTGTAAAGTAAGACAGTGCTCTGGAGAAGAAATTTGATATTGGGATGTCCAGTAGAAAATTCCTCATGTGAATTGTTGTACCATGACCATATTGCGCGTGGATGGACACACTGCCCCAGGTTTTTTTGAATATAACCATTGGCACTATTTTCGTGCCTCGCATGAACTTCTTATCTTCCCTAGGTACGAGACTATCTGCATCTGTCTTGTCTTTACCTTTGTTGCTCTCCATTTCTTTCACTATGGTCATCTCCAGTTCTGAGTTGTGTCCCAAGAGACTTACCATCTAACCCTGTACCGGCTTTGTTTGTACCGGTATTGTTTGTACCGGCTCTGGCAGTACTGGTCTCGTCATTCTTGAATAAGCAGAGTCAGCACCATTGTGGTAGGTGTCCGTTAGTGACCTCGAGTAGTCATCTGAGTCAGGAGACCGTCTTCGAGGGTTTGGTGGTGCACCTCTTTCGTTGTGGTGGTTCAACCTTCCGTCGCCTCCTCTTGGAGAGGGTGGACGGCCCGCCGGTGAGTGCGACTAACCCTCCATTTCTACCCTTACAGTCTTGGAGTAAGGGTTTGTGGACATGATGAGAGACGGGGGATGCTTGCCGGGTTGTGGCACATAATGAGAACTCTTAATATTTCAAAAATTCTCATTGTCAAAAACCGGTGCTAGTTTTATGACATGACCAAGACCGCCTAGAAGGTGGTCTAAATCGTCTACATTCCAAGTGTTCATCGGTGCTCCAACTAGTTTGAGATGGGCTTTGTAAGCCGGTGGGTCATAAACCATGCCCATACTAGGTTTCCATTGATCACTCAAAAGAGAGCAATGTTTCTTTTAATATTTATAAACTCGGAAATGCTATCGGTTTGGACTGCAAGCGCATAATCCTATCGAGTAATATATTCGAGGTCGATCCACAGGGAATATTGATTCAGAGTTTTGAGCGATCGAATCACAATCTTTCGAAAGGCTAGACGAAATCTGAAAATTGAGAGATGTTGTTGTGATCAATGTAAATTAGGAAGCAATTAAAAGTAATTAAAATAAAGATAGAGATGAGAATTTCTAGGGTTTCGGCACACCATTGCTACTCAATCCGCTTTGATAATATATTCCTGTCGGGTCTGATTTCCTGTTGTTGTTTTATGAAAGACACCACATAGGTCATTGCGATTTATGTTACGCAAGAATGACAGATCTTTCATCGAGATTCTACATAGGACACTGCGAGTTTCCTTACGCAAATGACTGATCTCTTAAATACACAAGTTACTACACAGATCACTGCGAGTTTCCTTACGCAAGTGATGGAACTTGGTTCGCGTTTTGTTGTTCTGATTTATGGTTTCCCCACTAAGGTTTTCTTCACATAAACCTAATAGATCTCAACGAGGCTAATTAGTACAAATAGTTTATCTTACCATTAAAGCACTGTCACTACCCTAACGGACTAAACTAGATTATCGAAATTAGATGAAGAGATAGTAAATCAGAAAAGCATTTCGATTCAACAACAAGAAATCATAATCAACAAAAAATATATATATCAAAACATCAAGAGTAACAAGGTTTACTGCCTAGCCCTAAGAAAATGAACTTAGCCACGGAACGGCATGGTTACAAGCACTCCTCTCTTCTCTCTTTAATCAAATCTAACCATAATTACAAAGATAAGTTATTCTTCTGCCCAGGGCCTTATATAGGAGTGGAGGAACGTCTGGAGGTTGAGTAGGGGCTAAGGAACTGATCTGGATACAACTATCGGCAGTTATTTCCTAAGGGGCACCTTCGGTTACGGTCCGTATCAGGTGATACGGTCCGTATTGAGACCTTGTCGCTGAGGGTTTTAGTGCTTCTCACTCTATCTCCTGGTCTGTATTAGGCTTGGTCCGTATTAGACAATACGGATCTAATACGGACCGTAATAGAGACTTCGTCGATAAGCGTTGCTGATCCGATTGACCTGATTCTTGCTCCATTTGGTGTAAAATAGTCCCAAAACCTGTTTTCTGCAATAAAACATAAAGAAGGGTGACAGTAGCCTTTTTCTCTAATTAATTAAACATAAGTGTTAGAAAATATGCAAAACCTAAGTCAAAACCCTACGTAATTCATCATTATTTTGACTCTAATCACGCCTCCCAACTTGAATTGTTGCTTGATCTCAAGCAACGACATCCCAGCTGGTCAAAGGTCCAGTCTAGGTTAAACCATATAATCTCAAGAGCTTGCTCAAAATTAAATTAGAACTCGGGTTTGGTACAATTGTCATGACAATAAAAGTTTAGAACTCTAAAATATTCATGACCTCTCCCTTGAACAATTTATTCACCTCATGATTGACCTCAATGTGCATTCCTTAGAAAAATTATTATCGAATAATTATCTTCACAAATATCCTTAAATTCGAAAGTATTAATTTCCCCTTGGATTATGGACGGATCCCTTCCAATCAATAGGAATTCTAATGATATAAATTTTGATTTTCCTTTCCAATTGATTGGAGCAAAGTATGACAACTAAGTGTGTTGGTACTTGTGACTATTTTTGAAAAATTAAATATGTACAAGAATTAAAATTTGGGAGGTTTTAACGAGCCTATTGGTAACCAGTCTTGTGTAGGCACCCGTACTCTTTTTTTATCCTCCATCTTTTATTCTATTTTTTTCTTTTTTTTGAATTTTTTTCTATTTTTTGGGATTTTTCTCATTTCTGATTTTTTGTATTTTTCTGAAAAATTAAAAATATTTTTGTGTCACAAGTACCATGATTACACACAATTCCAAGTATTCATTCATACAAGGAATTATTGCATATTTTCGCTAGGGGTCTACCTATAATAAACAGGTATTCTAGAACACTATCAAACTTAAAAGACTTTGCAAAATTAAATTACTTCAACAATAAAAATTCTAGGGTTTGCGGATTTTTGGTCAACATTCATGGTTAGCAATTAATTATTCACTTTGAGATCACTAATTATTTTAAAAATTCTAAATTTTTGGTATCATGGCCAATTGTCTAAACCCTAGCCTAACTCAATTCAAAACAATTCCTATTTGATTAACCTACATGCAAATTACCCCTAAATTATATGCTCCTATCAATGCAAATGCATATATGCACGCTAGATAAAAACCTCAATCGTTCCTCCCAACTTCTCTTGGTTAAGCCTTGAGAAGTAGTCCCGATTAAGTAAAACTGCTAGCGAAAAAATAAAAATAAGGGTCCTACATGCCATGATCCTAGATACAATGCAATCCTAAACTAATTTCTTACCCCTACCCCCATGCTAAAATTTTGCATTGTCCTCAATGCAAGAAAATAAACAATTAAGAGAGGGATAAGAAAGATCTCACAGATTACTCGTGGTGAAGGGGTGGTGGCGGGGTGAATGGAATCGGTGGTGTGAATGGGATTCCCTTGGAAAGGCAATATTCATAAAAATTCTCGTGTGCTTTGTTGACCTTGTCCAAATATTCCTCCAAGTAGCGGGTGCGTTTCTTCAAATTTTCGAGGGTATTGTTGGCGTAACGTGCGGTTGGACCAGGCTCGCGAGGTTGCGATATGGTTGTTTCTTGGTCCCAGCCGGTAGGTGTGGGCATGGAGTTTGTTTCGTTGGTGTTGTCGCGCGGAGGAATAAGGTGGCGTACGAAAGTCATGTCATGATGGTGGATGGATGAGTGGTGTCATCACCTCGAAGCTTATTCTACTTTAGGTTTCCACAATGAAATAGCATAGAATATGTTACCCTTCCAACCCCAAAGGAACCAATTCCAATCTTCTTCAATAAAAAATGCCTCGTTATAACCATTTCTAACTATTTCACGGCATTCTTTCACTACACGTGGATCTATCAGAAACTGTTCAAAGCCGGTCTGCAAATTTCGCATGTGCCACTGCTTGTAGTTCTCCAGTCTTACGACCAAATCTGATCCTTCACATGCTATCAGATTAATTATAGAAGGACCCAACATGTCTCTTTCCACTACTTGCCTATGCTTGTAGTCTCGAGGGACCAACGTGTCAAGCATGTCGAAATACCTGGAGAACTGCAGCAAAACCATTCTAAACCGTGTGATAAAGAAGGGACTGAAGGATAAGTTGAATATTCCTTGAACGAAAACCTTCGGTTTGATCTCTTGAATCAGATCGAGGTGTTTATTCCTAAGATTATTCTTGTCCAATAAAGGTTCGTCCTTCACTCTACCTAAGCTATACATAGTATTAACAATAAGCACCTCATCATCATTTATACTAAGATCATCCCTGCAAATAGAGTCCCACTGTGAGGCGATCCCTTGATACTCAAAAGGAACTCCAAAACTTCGAGCATAATCTTCCAACCTCCTTCCTGTCTCATTGATTCTTTCAGCAGGGTGAAAGCCCGGCCGAGGCAAATCTACCCCAGTAATTCGGAGTTTCGGGGGCCCACCTTTTCTTTTTCCAAGTGATTGGATTAAAGCCGGCCATTGAAATCCAAAAGTAATGCCAAAATCAACTACATGGATTTTTGATGCATTGCCTATGACACTGAGAATACTCTCATTAGCAAAACGATATGCAACTCTCATAGCGGGGGATACCCTCGACGACATATAAGTGGCCTTCAAATAGTCGATGGTGTGTACTTGCCTTGTGACATATTGATGATAGGCTGCACTTCCTGTACCAGCCAAGCGTGCCTCCAGTCCATCAACAAGAATGCATGCAAGCCTTTGGATCCCATCGCCAATAGGAGATGCTTCCATCCTTATTTGTTTTATAAGTTCACTAGCAATCTTTTTATCATTCATAGATATCGCCTCTGCACAGGAGATGAGGCTTGCTCTGAGATTGATATAGTCGTGTTGGTTTTGATTCTCACTATATTCGAGCTCCTTGATTTCTCTTAGGCTGTATATTTCTTCTCTTGGACATTTTTTCCAGCGGTCTAGTAGTATTTTATCAAACATCTCATCTCTAATTGTTTCCTCACTAGAGACCATTGGTATTTTGCAATTTCGCCCCTCCAAAAGATCCAACACTGCATCATTTGTATTCTTTTTACCCTTTGATTTATTTGGCAAATTACTTTCTTTCTCTTCCCCCAATCTCAACTCTGCTAAGTTGCTTTCACATTTCTTTGTTGTAATAAGTGAAGGATTGCTCACTTGCAAATTAATCGACAATCTATTATGATTTGGAAGGAACTTCAATCCTTCTTCTACACCTCTCTGAAATTTAGTAGCCAGCAAGTTGTCTACACGCGGGTGTTGTTCCAAACTCTCACTAAAGCTTGGACCCACTTGATCGTTTAAATTGGAATTTGTGAAATTAGGATTTACCTTTGATTGTTTTGATACCAATTGATTATCTTGTGGAAGTGGATACTTTTCCCCAAGAATCTCATAAAAGGGTTTCTCCAATGCTCTAAGAGCTGCCTCTTGATAACCAATAATCTTTTCATCTATATCCTCCTCCAATAAATATCGTCTAGTCTAGTGTTGGATCTAAAAGTATATCAGACTTCTCATGTTGGTTGAGAGAAAGGTTGTTAATGTTGTATGGGTCTTTTTCGGGGATAATTTGTGAGAAGTTTGTGTGATTACAATTATCAATGGAACCGTGCAATTTGTTTGACTTGAAAAACCTTGAGTTGTTCTCTTTCGGCAAAGCCATATATGTTGCTTGCAGCTTCCAAAATTTGATTGACAGAAAATTTGATCTAGAAATTTCATAAATAAAAAAACCAATTATTGAGGTGAAATTGTTGAATAACATTATTCAATGAAATTTTTTTATTTTCAATCTCACCATTAATAGTTCGCTTGTTAAGATTAATTTAGTAGAAGTATAAAAAGCATTAAAAACAATTAAAATAATCTAACTATTAGTTAGATCATGTATCTTATATCATTAGCAAAACACACAAGTAACAAATCAACAAAAAATTTAGATAAAAAAACATCCATACCAGTTTCTATTTGTTCCTAAGTTTCTTAGCAAAAAATTTACTAGCGATGAATTACTTAATCACTCGAACTTAGCAAATAAATAAGAGCTTTTTATATAGGGACAAAATCGGTACAAAGAAATAAAATTTTCTCTCAGCACTTAATATTGTGATTGGATTGGAGCACTTAAAATAATTCATCCCTTTAATGAAGTATTAAGGTAACTAAACAAATCAACAACTTAAAAAAGGAAGAAAATTATCAGTTTCCCGCATTGACTTTCAGAAAAGAAAATGAAAGTTCTATAAATAAAACAAGAAAAACAAAAAGAAAGAAAGGGTGCCAAACACCCTATATTATTAGTTTTCCTTTTTGCTCTAATTTTAATGATTTTCAATGAAATCCGTATGATTAATGTGTTGCGTGAAGTATTCATAGCTCTGCGTGACAAAATGCCCAAATGGGCGAAACAAACTGTCAGATAAAGATATTGACATAGTTATTTTAGCTTCACACAGCGCATTAATCATACATTTTTTTCATCTTTTTGCACTACACCCATAAGTTTTTGTCAGAAAAATATGTAAAAGGGTTCGGGGAGAGAATTTTCCAGCGTACCTCAAAAGAGCATCACCAGTTAGCTAGAGCTGAGAGCGTAGAGGCTTGAGGAAGAAGCTCCTTTAGATAATATAGTGAGAAGTTTGGGGTTTTTCTAGTGAGAGAAATCATCACACCTAACAACCAGTACGTCTTAGAGGTTATGTTGCTTTCCAGATCGTCAATGTGAAATGTCTATATATTTCAACTGAATCATTGACAGTGCCATAGAGTTTTGTAAGGATCTCTGTTGACTTCATGTAGAAAACTTTTCCCAACTGATGAAAAGACGATATGGCATGTATATTTGGATATTTTAAAGAACATCATTTCATCTGGATATGCTCACCGATCTCAATCTTCCACCACATGCCTTTAATTGCAGTCAAGAGTTTTCTCCTGATATTTTATTATTTGGTTCCAACAAAAAAAATGAAACAGGATATTTAGATGTAACCAATAATTAACCATCCCATCGTACCCCTCTCTTGTGCAAACTGCGCAAAACCGGAAGGCAAAAGTTGAGTGCTATTTGCAAATTATGTAAATTATTGGACTACATTGAAATTATATCTTGAAACAAGCAGAAACTGATAAAAATATGTTCCAGGTCAGCATAACATATAAAAAGGTCGTTTAAGTGATAATTAACATAACATATAGAAGTAATTTGTTTAAATCCAATTTGATCTCCATTTATCAAAAATTTCATTTTTTTTTTCTGTTTAGGTCCCTGATTTGTTCCTTTGTTCCTTATAAACAGGGGCAGACCCAACATATTATTCTGAAATTTCAAAAATAGTTATCAAGGTATTGGATTTTGGGCTCTTGTCCCACTCTGAAAAAATAAATGGCCCTATTATGAGCCCATAATTTGCAACAGCTCTGAGTCCACAACTTGCATTTGTTATTTTATGTGCGCAATCCAGATTGATTAGCGACAATCCAAAATTTAGAGAGATAGATCTGTGATTAGCGACAACCCAAAATTGTAGCCCAAAAATAGAAAGTAGAAAAATAAAATCAACTAGAGAGAGCCCAAATTAATGACTTAGCTCTTCTCAGTGAGACAAAGAGGCAATTAGGCATAGAAAATTAAAAAAAAAAATTGCCGCTCTCAGCGACACAAAGTTAGAATTTTTTTTTTATTATTTGCAGTACTTAATTATCGATTCAATAACTTCTTGCTCTAATCTAATCTAATTGAAATTCTGCATCTGCCCGTGTAATTACAAATGCTCTGCATAACTGCTGCAAATTTTAAGGAAAATATGTGCATTTTTTTATTAAGTTTACCTTGTAATCAACAAAGCCAACTAAAAACACATTGTACCGTAAAAATATCTAATAAAATTAAACCCTAAAACTAAAAAGTGGGATGCAAGTGCAGATTATACCGTTATAGTTAACTTGGATGTCGAGCCAGAGAGAAAATTTTGAGTATCAATCTAAACTTTTTTATCATTAATTCATAAGGAAGTTCGGTTAAAGACAAGTTCTTAAGAGTTTTTTTTATTTGCTGCAATATCTAATTACAATTCAAGTTAATTTCCTCTTTATTTAATCTATATTGGTATTTTGACGTATTTCAATTCAAATTATATATATATATATATATATATATAATATAATAAATCACAGCAAAAAATTAAGCAAGTAAAGTTAATTAAATTGCATCAAGTATTTGAATTTACAAACTATAATTTTACGAAAATAAATTGCATCAAGTAAAGTTAATTAAATTGCACTAAATTATGAAGTTGTGATGGGTAATGTAAAATTTGGTCTCCAAGTACATTTTTATATGGAGATCATGTTGAACTCTCCAATATGTGTAAAAGATTCCCTTCACTTTATTTGGCCTTTAAGATTCGTGCAAAGTTAAAAGAACGATCCGGATTAAGTAATTCTAAAAGATTCCATTTTACGGTACCGTGGAGGATGTGAATCCTCATCAGTGGGTCATAAAACACACAACTAAATTTAGAAAAATATAATATCTTGTTAAATAAAAACAAAAATAATGTAATTCTTGTACCTAACCTTCCTTTCGTCACCTCGAGACTTCGATTGTTGTAAGTCTTACTTTTATTTTATTTTTTTACTTTAATTGAAAGATAATTTTTACTTAAATTATCTTTCAATTAAAGTAAAAAAATAAAATAAAAGTAGGGAGAATTTCATATATACCACTCAAAAACTGTGAAATTACGTATTTACTATCTAAATTTCTATAACTACGTATTTACCATCTAAAAATCTAATAACTAACATATTTATCCAATATAACTCCGAAATTTTTATTAATAGAAAATAAAATAAATAAATATCGATATTGAAGAACGATTTGGCAGAAATTCGAGATCTAACAAAGACGTTATGGTCCATATAACAGCCAAATTAGCATCTAACTACCTGCGTTAGTATAACAAAAATACGGGCCGTTATGGTCCATAACGGCCAGGGACGCGCTGAAAAAAAAAAAAGGCCGTTATGATCCATAACGTCCAGCTACAGTGATTTTTTTTTTTCAAAAATCGCACACTGAAGCAAACAAGCCAGCAAAAAAAAAAAAAAAACACTGTAGCTGGACGTTATGGACCATAACGTCCAGCTACAGTGTTTTTTGTTAATTGGAGATCATTAGTGATCAGATTAACTGGACGTTATGGACCATAACGTCTTTGTTAGATCTCGAATTTTCACCAAATCGTTCTTCAATGTCGATATTTATTTATTTTATTTTCTATTAATAAAAATTTCGGAATATAACTTTAGTATATATCAAATATACCCAAAACTAAGATTAATTATACTTAATTTTTTTTTAAACTATAATTAATCAAGAATTAACTTAGCACCCTCTCTTTATCTCCTTAAATACGTTCTCTTTTATATCCTCTCCTTTATACGGCCTTTGTAGTGTACAACATGGAAGGAGATCTGAGTCACATGAATTATGGGGAAGGGGAAGCAGCAGATCCGTTTCATGTTGAACCAGGGCACTTCTAAGGGTTCTTACTTCTTAGGTACGTGATTAGCCAAAGTCCACTTAAGAAATTCGCCCTGTACTCAGATTGTAAAGTACTGGTACGGCTGATGCAAGAAGCAAACACACAAGAGGCGCCTTCCTGGAGTGCTCTGAAGACATGGCACAGTGCAATACCATCCTCCAAGCAAATGCGGCATATCTCACACTCAGCCACATAAATACCGAAGTTCTTAAATTGCCCCACGATTTAGCTAATCTATCCAGAAGAAACAAAACCTCCTTTGATGGAAAGCCAACTGAACGGTGTGAAGGACCGGTACAGCCCCAGCACAAGCAACTGCCTTCTATTTTCCAACAGGTACAGGAGCAACATAACTGGAATGTGAAACTTTCACTAATTTTAGGATTTCTTTCTAATTTTCAATTCATGTTATTTAGGCTAATTATGCAACTGGTTTTATTTATTTTCATCCACAAGTTAAGGTGTGATGTAAGATGTGAAAACTTTTATTTATTTTTGTCCATTTGATGCCAACATTCCTTTGATGAGGAGAAAGTTTTAGCGGAGCAGGAGAGGAGGAGGCGAGAGAGAACAATAAATTTTAGCGTAGAAAGGAAATGTCGCGTCAAATAGAGAAGAATTCAGTGCGTAGAAGGGGTAGGGACTAATCCAAGTATTAATTATATTCTTTATAATATTAAACTTCATTAATCTCTAATTAATCTAAGATTTTGATTAATTGGGTAAATATGTGAGTTATTAGATTTTTAGATGATAAATACGTAATAATAGAAATTTGGATGGTAAATACGTAATTTCACAGTTTTTGAGTGGTATATATGAAATTCTTCCTAAAATTTAAAACATCGTTGCAATCCCGGCCCCAGCTCCAGCCCTTCGACTTCATACCTCCTCTCTTCTACTGCGTAAGCCGTAAGGGTAGTATAATTCAATTTTCAATTGTGTAAGGGGGTAATGGTGGTCGGTGGAGCACAGCAGAGGATTACAACCCCTTGTATTTTGGTAAATGCCTTCTTTTTTGCATGACATTTAGTGTGTTAAGGATGGTAATTAATTCTTATCCAAGAGTATAAAAGTTCTTCTCGTAGCAAATGCTATTTAATGTTTTAAAATTTAACAGTAAGCAGAATAAATGAGAGATAAAATAGAGAGAATTTAATGGGTGGTTTTAGGATAATTAGAGTGACAATTGGAAGAAATTAGCTATAAATATCTATGTAATTCCTGTAATCAACATGTTGAATGATATGAATTGAGTATTTTTCTCTATTCTATCTCTACCTTCCCTTCTCTTCCTCTACTGTCTCTCTTCCCTTCTCCCTACACACTCTTCTATCATTTTATATTAAAATGTCTAAAAGCCCACAATTCACTAAAAATTCTCCAGTTGCCCTCAAGTTGTCATGACCTACTCATTTGGGCCATGACATGCTCTCAGCGCCTGTTTGGTTTGGGTGATCTCAAGGGCTCTGGTACATTAGCTTTTCTTTTCAAATGTCAATTGCTCTAAGGGATGTTAAAATCCTAGTCTGCAATTAATAAAAGGAAAAGTTGAAAGAAGAAAAATAAAAACATAATTTGTAATAGTCTACATTTTGGTACATGAACGAGTGCTTTGCTAATAATTGCTAGAGAAGTAAATTGAAAATTTTGAAGTTTCTGTGAACTAGAAGATGGCCTCGAAGCTTATTGTACTTTAGGTTTCCACAATGAAATAGCATAGAATATGTTACCCTTCCAACCCCAAAGGAACCAATTGCAATCTTCTTCAATAAAAAATGCCTTGTTATAACCATTTCTAACTATTTCACGGCATTCTTTCACTACACGTGGATCTACTGGAAACTGTTCAAAGCCGGTCTGTAAATTCCACATGTGCCACTTCTTGTAGTTCTCCAGTCTTCCGACCAAATCTGATCCTTCACATGCTATCAGATTAATTATAGAAGGACCCAACATTTCTCTTTCCATTAGTTGCCTATGCTTGTGGTCTCGCGGGAGCAACGTGTCAAACATGTCGAAATACCTGGAGAACTGCAACAAAACCTTTCTAAACCGTATGATGTAGAAGGGACTGAAGGATAAGTTGAGTATTCCTTGAACGAAAACCTTCGGTTTGGTCTCTTGAATCAGATCGAGGAGTTTATTCCTAGGATTATTCCTGTCCAAGAAAGGTTCATCCCTTACTCTACCTAAGGTATACATAGTATTAACTATAAGCACTTCATCATCATTTATACTAAGATCATCCATACAAATGGAGTCCCACTGTGAGACAATCCCTTGATAGTCAAAAGGAACTCCAAAACTTCGAGCATAATCTTCCAACCTCCGTCCTGTCTCGTTGATTCTTTCTACAGGGTGAAAGCCCGGCCGAGGCAAATCTATCCCAGTAATTCGGAGTTTTGGGGGCCCACCTTTTCTTTTTGCAAGTGATTGGATTAGAGACGGCCATTGGAATCCAAAAGTAATACCAAAATCAACTATATGGATTTTCGATGCATTGCCTATGGCACTGAGAATACTCTCATTAGCAAAATGATATGAAATTCTCAAACCGGGGGATACCCTCGAGCACATATAATAGACCTTCAGATAGTCGTTGGTGCGTATTTGGCATGTGACATATTGACAGTAGGTTGCACTTCCTGTACCAGCCAACCGTGCCTCTAGTCCATCAACAAGAATACATGCAAGCCTTTGGATCCCATCTCCTATTGGAGATGCTTCCTTCCTTATTTGTTTTATAAGTTCACTAGCAATCTTGTTATCATTCATAGATATGGCCTCTGCACAAGATATGAGGCATGTTGTGAGATTGATATGGTCGTGTTGATTTTGATTCTCACTACATAAATTTGCTTCGAGCTCCTTGATTTCTCTTAGGCTGGATATTTCTTGTTTTGGACATTTTTTCCCATTGTATAGTAGTACTTTATCAAACATCTCATCTCTAATTGTTTCCTCATTAGAAACCATGGGTATTTTGCAATTTCGCCCCTCCAAAAGGGCCAAGTCTGCATCATTTGTATTCTTTTTACCCTTTGATATACTTAGCAAATTACTTCCTTTCTCTTTGCCCAATCTGAACTCGAGTGAGTTGCTATCACATTTCTTTGTTGGATTAAGTGAAAGATTGCTCACATGCAAATTAATCGACGATCTATTGTGATTCGGAAGGAACTTCAATCCTTCTTCTATACCTCTCTGAAATTCAGTAGCCAGCAAGTTCTCTATACGCGGGTGTTGTTCCAAACTCTCACTAAAGGTTGGACCCACTTGATCTTTTAAAACGGAAGTTGTGAAATCAGAATTTACCTTTGATTGTTTTGGTACCAATTGATTATCTGGTAAAGGTTGATACTTTTCCCCAAGGATATCATAAAAAGGTTTCTCCATGTCCCTGAGAGCTGCCTCTTGATAACAATTAATCTTTTCATCTGTATCTTCCTCCAACAAATACCGGCTTATGTAGTCTAGTATTGGATCTAAAACTATCTCAGACTTCTCATGTTGGTTCAGAGAAAGATTGTCGTATGGGTCTTTTTCGGGGATAATTTGTGAGAAGTTTGTGTGATTACAATTATCAATGGAACCGTGCAATTCGTTTGACTTGAAAAACCTTGAGATGTTCCTTTTCGGCGAAGCCATATATGTTGCTTGCAGCTTCCAAAATTTGATTAACAGATATTTGATCTAGAAATTTCATGAATGAATCCAATTAGTGAAGTGAAACAGTTGAATAACTTTATTTAGTGAAAAAAAAATATTTTCAATTTCACCATTAATAGTTGGCTAGTTATGATTAATTTAGTAGAAGTATAAGAAGCATCAATGCCAGTTCAATTATATTTGTTCTTAAGTTCCTTATTTACTAACAATGCATTAATTAAGCTCCAGAACTTTGCAAATAAATAAGAGCTTTACATAGGGACAAAATTGGTATACAGAAACTAAATTTTCTCTCAGCTCTTAATGTAGTGATTGGAGCACTGAAAAATTAAAATAACTCCTCTCTTTAATGAAGTACTCAAGTAATTTCAACTGTTCTTTAATTGAACTAGCTATGTTCTTAGAAACTTAAAAAAAAAATCATCAGTTTTAGCAAGCAACATGGTATCCTTATAGTGTCCCACATTAACTTTCAGAAAAGAAAATGAAAGTTCTATAAATGAACCAAGAAAAACGAAAACTTGTTTTTTGTTTCTAAAAGCCGGAGAAAAGAAAAAAGAAAAAGGGTGTCACACGTGCCCTATATTAGTATATTATTAGTTTTCCTTTTTGCCAGAAAAAAATGTAAAAGAAATTCGGAGAGATAATTTTCCAGCATACCTCAAAAGAGCATCACCAGTTAGCTAGAACCTGGATGTTTGACAGCTTGAGGAAGAAGCTCTCTAGATTCTTGATATTATATTGAGAAGTTTGGAATTTTTGTAGTGAGAGAGATCATCACAGATAACAACCATACTTAATGGTTGTCTCTTTCTAGACCGTCAATATAGTGAATATTTCCTGGTATTTGTGAAATGTCTATATCAACTGACATCATTAACAGTACTATAGAATTTTTTAAGGGTCTCTGTTATTATTTGGTTTTAACATAAAAAATGAAATAGGATATATGAAACCATCCCATCCTGCCCTCTTGTGCAAACTGGGCAAAATGAAACCATCCCATCCTGCCCTCTTGTGCAAACTGGGCAAAATTGATAACGCAAAAGCTGAGGGCTATTCGCAAATTATGTAAAGTATTGGGCTCAATTATAATTATTTCTTGATACAAGCAGAAATTGATAAGGTAAAAGCTGAGGGCTATTCGGAAATTATGTAAAGTATTGGGCTAAATTGTAATATATCTTGATACAAGCACAAATTGATAAAAAAATAAGTTCTGCCTGTGACCATCAAATTGTCCAAATGGTATCAGCAAACTGTTGGGTAAATATATTGACAGAGCTATTTTAGCTCCACACAGTGCATCAGTCATATATTTTTTTCATATGTTACGATGTGTGAAGTCAAAGTAGCTCTGTCAATATCTGTACCCAAACTGTCTCTTTCAATCTTTAGCGATTAGCATTGACTATCAACTACACCGTGGTAGGTAAATATAGCGATTAGCATTCTCTATTTTTTATTTAATTTGTAAATTTCATAACAAAATGATGATGCCTGAGACCAACAACCCACCCCTCAACTGGACAAAAGTGGAAGGTAAATATTGCGTAAACGGTACCAGTACCGCCAATTTCTTATTAATGGAAGCTTGTATTTTTTTTAACATCTCAATTACCAGAATCTATTATGCCCATTAAATTCTCACCCTCAAAACATTATAAACCCCTACTCCAAAAAATTAACCAAATCCAAATCCAATTTTCATTGACACGTTTTACAAAGCTTGCTACCACAGGGGCGGAACTAGGAAATTGAGATTGAGGAGGCTGAATGAATAAGCGTCATGTAATTTTATTTTATAAAGGAGACTAATAGTAATATTTTTTGTAAAAATTCAAATTTTAAAGGTCAAAATTACAAAATTTTCTGATGATTTGGGGGACTTAGCCCCTTTCCTTACTATGTAGTTACGCCCCTGGCTACCAACCTCCCCAAATAATACAAAATCTCTTTAAATATAGTCCACAGGCGACATATCACCAATACCAGGAAGAAAATTCACTATGTTGATGGTCTAGAGAGCGACATAACCACTAAGACTGGTTGTTATATGTGATGATCTCTCTCACTTGAAAAATTCCAATTTCTCAATATAATATCTAGAGAGCTTCTTCCTCAAGCATTTAGGCTCTAGCTAACTGGTGATGCTTTTTTGAGGTACGCTAAAAAATTATCTCTCCGATTTCTTTTACATTTTTTTCTGACAAAAGTGGCCTCAGCCACCGAATTCATTGAAAATCATTAAAACTAGAGCAAAAAGGAAAACTAATAATATAGGGTGTTTCGCACCCTTTTTTTCTTTTCTTTTCTCCAGATTTTAGAAACAAAAAACAAGCTTTCATATTTCTTGTTTTATTTGTAGAACTTACATTTTCTTTCTGAAAGTTAATGCAGGACACTATTAATGCTTAATTAAGGACTTTTTATAAATGATATGTTTCTTGCTAAAACTAGTGAATTTCTTCCTTTTTTTACATGTTAGTTTCTAATAGCATAGCTAGTTAAATTAAAGAACAGTTGACAGCTGTTGGTTTGTTTAATTGGTTACCTAAGTACTTCATTAAAGAGAAGAACTCTTTTAAGTGCTCCAATCACAACATTAAGAGCTGAGAGAAAAGTTCATTTCTTGGTATATTTTGTCCCTGAAAAATAAGGAACATAAGAACAAATAGATAATGACATTGAAGTTTTTTTATCAAATTTTTTTGTTCATTTGTGTTTTGCTAATGATATAACATATATGATCTAACTAATAGTTAGATTATTTCAATTCTTTTTTAATGCTTCTTATACTTCATTACCAAATAAATATTAACTTAGCCAACTATTAATGGTGAAATTGAAAATAAAACAATTTCACTGAATAATATTATTCAACAGTTTCACTTCACTAATTAGTTCATTTATGAAATTTCTAGATCCAATATTCCGTCAATCAAATTTTGGAAGCTGCAAGCAACATGGCTTTGCCGAAAGAGAACAACTCATGGTTTTCGAAGTCGAACGAATTACACGGTTCCATTGATAATTGTAATCACACAAACTTCTCACAAATTATCCCCGACAAAGACCCATACCACAACCTTTTTCTGAACCAACAAGAGAAATCTGAGATACTTTTAGACCCAACACTAGACTACATAAGTCGGTATTTATTGGAGGAAGAAATAGATGAAAATATTAATGGTTATCAAGAGGCAGCTCTCAGGGACATGGAGAAACCCTTTTATGATATCCTTGGGGAGAAGTATCCACCTCCACAAGATAGTCAATTGGTATCAAAACAATCAAAGGTAAATCATGATTTTACAACTTCTGATTTAAAAGATCAAGTAGGTCCGACCTTTAGTGAGAGTTTGGAACAACACCCGCGTATAGAGAAGTTGCTGGCTACTGAATTTCAGAGAGGTGTAGAAGAAGGATTGAAGTTCCTTCCAAATCACAATAGATTATCAATTAATTTGCAAGTGAGTGATCTTTCACTTAATCCAACAAAGAAATGTGATAGCAACTCACTAGAAATCAAATCAGGGGAAGAGAAAGAAAGTGATTTTCTAAATAAGTCTAAGGGTAAAAAGAATACAAATGATGCAGACTTGGACCTTTTGGAGGGGCGAAATTGCAAAATACCCATGGTCTCCTGTGAGGAAACAATTAGAGATGAGATGTTTGATAAAGTACTACTAGACCACAGGAAAAAATGTCCAAGAGAAGAAATATCCAGCCTAAGAGAAATCAAGGAGCTCGAAGCAAACTCATGTAGTGAGTATCAAAACCAATACGACCATATGAATCTCAGAGCAAGTCTTATATCTTGTGCAGAGGCGATATCTATGAATGATAACAAAATTGCTTGTGAACTTATACAACAAATAAGGAAGGAAGCATCTCCTATTGGAGATGGGATCCAAAGGCTTGCATGTATTCTTGTTGATGGACTAGAGGCACGCTTGGCTGGTACAGGAAGTGCGGCCTATCGTCAATATGTCACAAGGCAGGTACCCACTATTGACTATCTGAAGGCCTATTTTATGTTGTTGAGGGTATCCCCTACTCTGAGGCTTTCATATCATTTTGCTAATGAGAGTATTCTCAGTGCCATAGGCAATGCATCAAAAATCCATGTAGTTGATTTTGGCATTACTCATGGATTCCAATGGCCGTCTCTAATTCAATCACTTGCAAAAAGAAAAGATGGACCCCCGAAACTCCGAATTACAGGGGTAGATTTGCCTCGGCCGGGCTTTCACCCTGCTGAAAGAATCAACGAGACAGGAAGGAGGTTGGAAGATTATGCTCGAAGTTTTGGAGTTCCTTTTGAGTATCAAGGGATCACCTCACAGTGGGACTCTATTTGTAGGGATGATCTTAGTATAAATGATGATGAGGTGCTTATTGTTAATACTATGTATAGCTTAGGTAGAGTGAAGGACGAACCTTTATTGGACAAGAATAATCCTAGGAATAAACACCTCGATCTGATTCAAGAGATCAAACCGAAGGTTTTCGTTCAAGGAATATTCAACTTATCCTTCAGTCCCTTCTTTATCACACGGTTTAGAATGGTTTTGCTGCAGGTCTCCAGGTATTTCGACATGCTTGACACGTTGGTCCCTCGAGACTACAAGCATAGGCAAGTAGTGGAAAGAGAAATGTTGGGTCCTTCTATAATTAATCTGATAGCATGTGAAGGATCAGATTTGGTAGTAAGACTGGAGTCATACAAGCAGTGGCACATGCGAAATTTACAGGCCGGCTTTGAACTGCTTCCGGTATATCCACATATAGTGAAAGAATGTCGTGAAATGGTTACAAATGGTTATAACGAGGCATTCTTTATTGAAGAAGATTGCAATTGGTTCCTTTGGGGTTGGAAGGGTAACATCATCTATGCTGTTTCATTGTGGAAACCTAAAGTTGAATAAGCTTCAAGGTCATCTCCAGAAAACTTAGAAATTTTTAATTTACTTCTCTAGCAAACCACCCATCTATGTACCAAAATGTAGGACTATGAGTTCAACCACTGTACAAATTTTTTTTTTTTTTTTTCTTCTTGCAACTTTTTCTTTTATTATTTGCATACTACGATATTAATATCCCTTCGAGCAATTTATCTTGAACAGAAAATCTAATGTACCAGAGCTCTTGAGGAACACCAAATCCAACAGGCATTGAGGGCATGTCATGACCCAAATGAGTAGGCCATGTCATTTTGAGGGCAATTGGAGAATCTTTAGTGAATTTTGGAATCTTTTGGTATTTTAATACAAAATGGATAGAAGAGTATAGTGAGAAGGGGAGAGAGAGACTAGAGAGAAGAGAAAGACTCAATTAATTTCATTCAACATGTTCATTACAAGAATTACATGGATATTTATAACTAATTTCTTCTACTTGTCACTTTAATTATATTAAAACCACTCATTAACTTCTCTAAAAAAATGAAAAATATTCTCTTTAAAACCACCCATTAACTACTCTCTATTTTGTCTCCCATTTATTCTAATTACTGTTAAATCCTAAAACATTAAAGGGATCGACTAACAGTCCCCCCCCATTATGTCCCCTAAACGTCCCCCTGATTAACTGATATGTAAAGTACGATGGGGACCACTAATTACATTAACTATTTGAGGGACATCTTATGATTGAAAAAATTTACAACTGGCGCGCGTATGTATGGATACTTATGTGTGCAAGTATTACCATATAATATTAAGTATTCATTACTAAGACATCAAGTATTAAAAAAAAAAAAACTGGACATCAACTTTCTTTTCTCTCTAATTACACACTCATCTTTTACACGTTTTTAGAAATGGGTTTTTTTTCTCCGTTTAATCTCGTCAATATTTCTGACGATCTGTGAGAAATTTTGCGAATCTAAAACTACGGATATTTTCTACGTAATTTTCTCTTTCAAATGAAATTCATGATGAAGTACTTCCGGGTTCTTCGTCGTTCAAGTATTCATACCTCGATGTGCAATTATTCATAACTTGTCAAGTATTCATCTCTAATATGTCAAATATTATTCTCTAAAATGTCGAGTATTCATACTTACTCAGTAAAGTGTGAATATTTATGTTGTTAAGTATTTATGAGAAACCCACAGACGTGTCTTGGGAATTAACTACCTGGGGGACCACTACCGATCTGGGGGGCAGCAAACGTCGCTTGAAAGCGACTGTTCGCTGGTTAGCGCAACGCAAGTTTCGGTACGCTTGAGGGCGTACCTTTTAAAACCGCATTTACACTTCACGAGTAAGGGTTGCAAGTGCACAACCCCTATCGAGTAGTATAATCGAGTATCGATCCACAGGGACGGGCAATTGCGAGGTTAGAATCTACCTAACTCGATTAAAAACTAGAAGTGGTAAAGATTTGTTTGGTATTTAATTTCCTAAAAAGGTCAATTCAAACAATTCAAACAATTCAGGAAGATGTAATAAAGTGCCAGAAGAAATGTAAATTGTGTTTTGATTATGGATAAAAGGCGTTTCCAGGGTTTCAGACTTCATCTGTGATCTGCCTCTAGTGGTACGGCCCGTACCAAGTTGGTACGGCTAGGCCGTACTTCACTTGGTAAGGCAAGGCCGTACCACCCTGGTAAGACCCGTACTGGCTTCCCAGAACAGAGCTTACCAGTTCGAGTTGATGCATTTCCTTGCTGGTACCTTGTGCTAAACTCTTTAGAAAGGTTCAATTGACCATACCTAGGGTTCCTAAGCCTCAACTGTCGTTTGTTGGATCAAGATCTAGGTTGGAATGCAATTGATTGCCTTTTAGGGATTTCTACACCTCAACTCTCGTGTGTTGGTACAGACCTACCCTAGCTGGTTGATTGGAGACCTAAGGCACCCTCTAATCTGTCGATTAGAGGAGAATTCAACCTCTCGGCTTCAATTCGAACAATTCTACCCTAAACAATTGATTTGGTTGAGAGATTGAGATGATCACATGACCTTGATAGGTTCGATCTAAACCTAGAGGTTCATCATACACAATCACAGCAAACAAAGCAAGAGATGACAAAGTAAATCACAATCAATCAATCAAAAGAGTTCATACAAGATACAAGTCAAAGAAAGTCAAAACAAATCAAGAATCCATCTCTAAACCCTAGAAACTAAAATAACTACTCACAGCACATGATCTGATCTAAAAATACAATAAGAGGGATAGAGATAGCCATGGATCGAAGGGATCGAGAGGAGGAAGCTAGATCCGTCGAGTTTCGCCTCTTCCTCTTCCTTCCTTCTTGCTCTCAGCTCCTTAGCTCTCTTTCTCTCTCTTACTGTGCTCTCAAATAGATCTGGAATGGAATGGATGTCGAAATTGGAGAGTTCCCCGCTTTAAATAGCCTCTGCCAAAATTTGAATCTGTCAGGCCGCCTTTATGTACGGCCCGTACCAAAGTGGTACGGCCTGGCCGTACCAGGCGTGGTGAGACTGTAGATCTTCTCGCTAGCTTTCCAAAAAGTGGTCATACGCTCAAAACGGAGTTACGAGTCAAAAGTTATGACTGTTTTAAGTTCGGTGCTGAAATTTCTGGATCTGACGCAGGTCGCGTGGGGGAAGTCAGAACTCTGCCTGCTTTGCTTGTTTTCGCCTATTTCCTGCAAATCAACCACAAAACTGCAGCAGTACCATATTCTATTGATTTTCAATGTAAACTATGCAATTTAGTGGTCGAAAACATAAGGTCTGGTCTGAAAATAGGTCGAAATAATAGATGAAATATGGACATATCAGCGACCACGATAGGAACCACACGCAGAAAATCAAGGATAAGCGGATGCGTAATGACCATCTCAAGTGTCAGCGTTGTAATTGTTGTAAACGTTCATTTTTAAAATATCAAATATTCATACTTACGCACTGAAGTGTGAATTTTATGTTGTAAAATATTCCTGAAAAACCTCTAAATGTGCTCCGTGCATTGACTACTTAGGGGAACCACCACCGCACAATCACCATAGTAAAAATATTAATATCTAAAATATTAAGTATTCATACTTACGCATTGAAGTGTGAATTGTTATGGGGAAAAATAAATTAAATCAGTAAATCAGTTAATCTATTTGGCACTTGAATGTATTGATAGGTACTGAAGAAAGTATTCATACTTATAATTGAAGTATGAATTGTTTACATATGACACTTGTATTTCTAAAAAAATATATAACATATCAAGTATTCATACCTAAGATATCAAATATTTCTAAAAAAAATATTAATATCTAAAATTTTAAGTACCGAAATTTTTATTTATAACATTTTAACAAAATAAATTAATAAAATAACCATCGTTTCTGGTCAATTCTAAATCTAACACGGCCGCAGAATGCCGGAGCAGACCCATATGAGGGAGGCCGCAGAATGCCGGAGCGGACCCCCATATGGGGCCGCAGTATACCGGAGCGGACCCGGGTCCGCACTATGCCGGAGCGGCCCCTGTTTTTTTTTTTTTTTAATCTGATTCTGAAGTTGATTATGATTTTGTTTTGGAAATTTTTATCAAAAATTTAAAGTTTGTACTGGAAGTTGTGTGTAATTACTTATGTTTGAAATGTCGTTTAATCTGAAATTGTTGTTCGTCGTTTGTTTGATCAAAAGAAACATTACAATAGAAAGCCATATAAAGAAGCATACAATAGAACAATGCTAATGTTATCGGAAATTACAAATACGTCTAATTAACCGAAAATAAACAACATTTCTACGAGTACAATTAAAAAAGCAACATTAACTCTCAATCTCGTGCAGCTCGAGCAGCTCTGTTTTGTCTTTCTTGTGTATCTCGGCCGGCTTGGTGTCCTCTTCTCCTATTATGTAGAACGTCCATCCACATCGGAATTCTGTCGTGCTGTCTTCTGCCCACAACAATATTTTTTTTCTCTGGAACAAGGACCGGGCCATCGTGTTGAGGCCATTCCGACTGATTTCCATAGACATGCCATTGTGCGCTCCATGTGTTGATCAGTGTATGGATGTGATAGTAGTGACTTACAAAGACGGCAGGGTCGATGCCTCGGAGACGACACACGGACAGAACATGAGAGCACGGTATTCTCTCCAATTGAGGCTTCTGGCACGTGCAAGTTACCGTGTGATCATCCCCGATTATCACCGTGTATTTGTAATTGGCCTTGGTAAACCGACCAGAATCGTCAGGTATGAAAGCGTGAACTCTCTCCTGTGTGGAGGTTACCTCGAACTCGTTGTTGTTTCCAAAGCCCCCCAGCGTCTTCATTTTATCGGACCTCTCGAACCGTTTGTTGATCAGCTACGAAAAATTAAAAAATAATGAAGAAGTCAGATTTTTTTAACAAAGTTCATTAAATTAAAAATTATGAAGAAAGAACTACAAATAAAAGTACCTGATGCACACGACACGAGAATTGTTGACCTTGACTGACTTCCCATTCTGCTTTGGCCCTCCTTTGCGCAAACCATGTCATACATTTGTAAAATGTGTCTTCAATTATTGCTGCAACCGGTAGCCTACGAGAGGACTTGAAGACCTTATTAAGCGACTCGGACCCGTTTGTAGTCATGATGCCCCAACGGTAACCACCGTCCAGTGCTTGGAATATCTTCCATGGTTTGGGGCACTCGTTCTCATCTTGATCCAAATATTTACCCACCCCGTCCAGCCAATTGAGGGCAATGTCACATGCCTGCCCCATTGCTTGCATTCCTTGCTCGTACCTCCTCATCTTCCTCTTAGCCACACATATTCTAAAAAAACGGATTGCCTTATCACTGCAACCGTTCTTCTTCATGTTCTCGGCTATGTGAGTAGCACAAAGACGGTGAACACATTGATCCTCATCCTCCTCGTTCCACCCCATATCATCTTGTCTGAACACCTTCTTGATACCCTTTCCCCTATCAGTGATGACACACATGAATCTGGAGCGGATTACATTACGGCGCAACCATTTCATGAACCACGCACAATCGTCATAACTCTCTGATTCTACCAGTGAAAAAGCCAACGGGAGGAGCTGATTTTCAGCATCGTACCCGGTTGCAATCAACAGCTTGCCTATGGTAAAATAAATTTTGTAAGAGCCGAAATCAACTAAAATAAATAAAGTGAAAACAACCAAATTAGTTACCTTTATACCGGCCTGACAGGAAACATGCATCAACTGTGATGACCGGTCTGATATGTTGAAAAGCAGCTATGCACGGTCCAAATGCCCAAGCCGCCCTATGAAAATACCTCCATGGTCCAGGTTCACCAGTGGGATATGAGGTCACCTCAAACAATGTTTCTGTCAATAAATTTAAAAAAATAAGTTCAATTTTTGATTGATAATGAAATGACATAAAAATTGAAGGAACAATGTAGTACCTGGGTTGCTTCTTTTGATTGCCTCCAACAATGGAACTACAAGAGCGTATGACCCCTCCCAACTGCCAAATTGACGGGCTATTGCCAACTCACGGCCACGCCATAGTTTGTTGTACGCCGGTATCTGACCGTTGTACCTTTCAGCAACAGCAATTCGGACAGCCTGAATACTCAAGTCGACATCGTTCCTCATGTGAGCGGATATACACTCGGCAACCATAGCAGCTGACAACTGGGCGTGATCTGTTCTTGTCGCATCCGCGTGGCATGAATGTTGTGTTGGGCACTTGGAGACACGCCATTGTGTTCCATAACCGGTGGCCCTTGCGAGTATGTACCACCCACAGTAACTGTCCTTGCACTTGAACCTCATTCTTGTGCGGTCACTGTGCGTAGGTTTTACCTCTTTGTTGCAAAGGATGTGAAACCTGGCAATTGCGCTCTTCATTTCCTCTTTTGAGTCATATGTTTGTCCCTCGGACAATTCATTCTCATACTCTGCCCTACTTCCAAACAAATCCGAATTGGCTTCCATAAACCCTGATGTGTCGTTGAAAGCATGAATCGGGTGCTGAAACCCGTGATTCATTATCCAAAACCCGCGATCCATCTTGAAAGTCCTTGGTTTGCCGAGCACAGGCCCAGTATCTTCCTAGTCAGAATAATCGCTCATACCCTCAGGATCAACAGGACCCCAATTTTCCTCTGCCTCTAGTATTTCCGGATCCACTTCTTCATCGGATTCATCCGGATCACAAGTTTGACCCCAATGAGCGGTCCGACTAGATGAAGGCTGGTCCCTCTGAACTGGGGCCCGACGGGAGGGTCGGTCCCTCTGAACTGGGGCCCGACTACTGGACGGTTGGTCAATTTGGACAGGGGATGGACTAGAGCCGGATGAGTTACCCCGACTACGACCCTGGATTAACCTCATAGCTGGGTTTGAACGCCGGGCTCTGGTAACCTCCACATATAGGTCAATTATCTTGTATGCACCCTCAGAAAAACTCATGGTTTGATTGTACAATACCTGCCAGACTCCCTCATTCTGAATTGGAAATAGTTGGAACCAGGTTTGTGCCGAACTAGTCGGCATGCTAATTTTGGCATCAATTTTAAGGTCATACTGACCCTGATCCAACCCCAAATTCTGACATATACTTGATTTAAGTCCCAAATAATCAGTACCCGGCAATACCGGGATCACAGTAACAGGTCCAATACTATAGTAAACCCCGTTAGGACCTGTTAAAACATCCCCACCAGTGTAGATGGATACCATAAGAGCCATTTTTCCAATTCAATACAGAAAAAACCTACAATTAAAAATTAACTAAATTAATTATTCTAATTAAATTATTGCTAATTTAATTATTGCTAAATTAATTATTCTAATTAAATTATTAATCTACTGAAATAAAAATAAAAAATTTAAAAGAAGAGAGAAAAAACTTACAGATCAGAGAGCTAACTCAGGAGAGAGAAGGTGTGAGAGTGTGGAATGAAATTTCTCTGTCATTTTCGGGATATAAAGAACAGGGTCCGCTCCGGCATACTGCGGCCCCATATGGGGGTCCGCTCCGGCATTCTGCGGCCTCCCTCATATGGGTCCGCTCCGGTGTTCTGCGGCCGTGTTAGATTTAGAATTGACCAGAAACGATGGTTATTTTATTAATTTATTTTTTTAAAGTGTTATAAATAAAAATTTCGCTTTTAAGTATTCATACTTACACATTAAAGTGTAAAGTGTGAATTGTTATATGGTAGAGTAACTTAAATCAATTAATTTGTTTGGTGCTTGAATATATTGATAGGTACCGAGGAAAATATTCATACTTATAACTAATTTGTTTGGAGGTTGATGGTATTAATATGTAATTTTGGAAGTATTCATACCTATAAGTTGATATAGGAATATTTATATTATAAAATATGTTATAAAGTAATACTAATATTTAACAAATTAAAATTTTATACAAATACTAATATTATCAACTTCATAAAATTGAAAATAATATAAAGCCAGAGAACTATATCAACATGTAAAAATAACAAATTTTTACATGCTATCACAAAGAGGTCCCTATCCAGGGACTGTTTTCTAAATAAATTTATTTCCTGTCACAGTTCAGTCCCTGAACCCTTTCAGACCCGAAATTTTACACCACAGACCCTGTTATTTACCAAAATTTACACAGAGGTGTACAAAATACTGAAATTTTATAGAAGAAACCCTGGAATGCTGCAGAAATACCCCAGAACAGTGCATAAAATTAAAAACTTACAAAACAGTCCCTGAACTGTACCAGAATCGATTTTTTTCGCTGGTACCAATTGGCAGCAAAATTTAGAATGCATAAAAATAGCAGAATTGATTTGGCATAAAGAGAAAACATTGGTATAATGCAGTTTTCATTCGGTACCAAATTAATGTGAATAAAGAAGAAAGGAAATCAATATTTATTACTCTCAATTCATCAACAATTTTAATGAACTTTAAGATTTAAATTTCCAACACACATGGGGAAAGAAATTCAAGCAAATCAATCAATTGAAAGAGTAAAAACTGATTTTCAGGTTGGAGAAGAAAAACACATGAATTTGCAAGTGTAACAGTTCTGATTCCATCAACTGCTCAGATGAACTACTGTTACCAATAACACTTGATAGGAGGCTATGCATTTCATTATCCGTCTGATTCTATGCATTTCATAATTCCATTATCCGTCTGATTCTATGCATTCAATTCCCTCAATCAACAAAATAGAGACAAAGTTAACAAATAAAAGAAGGAAAAATTACCTTTTGCATTTTGCCTATTCATACAACCAGTAATCTACATTAAACAACAAAAGCATCATCTTTTAGCTCCTAAATTAAAAGAAAGAACATAAAAGCCTAGCCTAATAACAGCCTGCTAAAATCTGAACGCTCCACACAACCCAAAAGAAAAAGAGATTTAATCAATGTGCAGCAACCACATCAGATCCAAATAGATCCGCAACTGGAAATGCTAGATTAGGAGATGACGGCACCAACAACACATACTTCGAACCGAATAGCTTCTTCCTCTGGGGACAAATTGGTCCGTCCACTCTCTTTCCAAGGAAGCAAGAACCGGTTGTTTGCTGATCTGCAGCAGCGGATTGCTGACGAAGGGAGGCGGTGAGAGAAGAACGAACGGTGTGGATCGCTGTACGGAGAGAGAGATCAACTGGTTGTCCCGGATCCGAGCAAGAGCACCTGGTCGGAGGAACCGGTGGTGGTTTTTGATGTGTATTCCTCGTCTCAGAGAGTGGGGTCGCTTCTTCATAGTTGAGGGCTTGAGAGTTGAGGCGGAGAGAGCGAGATAGATATTGTTGGGGAGGAAGTTCAGTCTGATCGGAGGCGGAGAGAGGGAGATAGATATAATTTGCGGATAGAGACCAGTTAGGTCGTCAGGAGGACGTTTAGGGGACCAAACAGCGGAAAATAATATAATTACTCAACATTAAATAGCATTTGCTACGAGAGGAAATTTTATAATCATAGATAATAATTAACTACTATCTTGACATACTAAATGTCATGCCAAAAAAAGAAAGCATTTACCAAAATGCAAGGTGTTGGAATACTCTGCCAGGAGCCAAGAAGCATTTACCCAAATGCACAGTGAAGCGCGAGAACGTCTGAACTAGGCCCTCGCACAACTGAAAATTGAATTATGCTACCCGGACTCGAGCTAGGATTTTCTGGGGTTTTGCAATGACACAGGAACAGAGAGGAGATATCAGAAGTCAGAAGTCGAAGGGACGGGGCCGGGGTTGCATGAGCTCCGACCGGTGTTTGATATTTACACGGACAGCTTTGATATCGCGCGCGCGCCCGCCGGTTTAGGAATCCGGTGTAGCCGTTTGATTACCATTATAATCCATTATTTAAATACAAAAGTACATAATACAAGGTGAAAAAAATGGGTTAAGTTAGACAAACTGCGCGTCCATCTATACATGCTAAGGTGAAAACGGTATGGATAATATTTAGGGCGGCTAATGAGTCAAGCTCAGCTCATCATATAACTAAACAAGCTCAACTCGGGCTGGGCTCGGTCTTGAAGAAAAAAGCTCGGCTCAAACCGGCTCATAACTCACGAGCTCAACTCATACCAAACATTAAAAAAACAAACATTTGTAAAATCCTTTACTAGTTTTGGGCCATGAGCTCAACTCGTTTACTGTTCGGTTCTAAAATCTTGTGTACTATATTTTTGCAAAAATATATGTACAACTCTCGGTATAATAAAACATTTACTGTTTTGCAAATGCAACATTAACATAATAAAGTTTTCATAATTTTAGAACCGAACAGTAAATGTTTGAGTGATAAAATAGAAGAGACTCCTTGGCTCATGAGCCGGCTCGGCTCGGCTCGGACTCGGCTCTGTTTGAGTGATAAAATATGAGCCGAGCCGAGTTCGGGCTTTATTTAGTTTAGGGCCTGGCTCGATACAATTTATTGAGCTGTTCAACTCATTGGCTCATGAGCCAGCTCGGCTCATTAGCAGCCCTAATAATATTTCATCTTTATTCAATCCATATTCGAAAAATTAGATGTGGATCCAATATCAGAATATCCGTGTGGATATGAATATTGATATGATTTTACGGAGTAGAACTAGAGTGTTCCTAAGTTCACCAAGTCCTTTTGAACTCAACTCTAAAACATATCGGATTGGCTTCAAACAACGAATCAAAACCGTTGAAATCCGTCTATCTTACGAGTGATGCGTCTACATGTAAAAATTTTAAAATTTTGAATTAGTTTTGTATAGAGTCAAGTAGTCAAAAGGCGTCCAAAAATGAATGCATTAAAATTAATTTATAAACCTTCTAATTTTGACCACTTGACTTTATTATAATAAATTCGAAAGTTTAAAATTTTCACATGTAGACGCATCACTCGTAAGGTAGAAGGATTTCAACGGTTTGGATTCGTCATTTGAAGCCAATTTGATAAGTTTTAGAGTTGAGTTTACAAAGAAATTTGGTGAACTTAGGAACACCCTAGTTCTACTCTGATTTTACGTTTTAATTATCTGTATCTTAATAGTAGATATATACTATATATTTTTAATATATATTATGAAAAAATTATGTTATTCACTATTATAATTAGATAAATATTATAAAACTTAGTATATTTTAATAAATATCCGATCTGATCCGTATTTGTATTCGGATCCGTCTAATATCTGGTCCGTATCTATATCCGAAAAAGAAAAAAATGATATGAATATGGTTTTACCACTATCCGCTCCGTTTCACCCCTTAATAATATATACTTAATTAATTTTACCATCTATAAAGATAAATTATTCCTGAAATATATTGCGGAATATATTAATACGAGATAAAAATCCAATCACTTAATTGTACTATCTAATAATGACCCGGCCCATATCACAATGATATATCCACCAATTATTTCATAAGTCTATAAAGCCCAAGCCCGTACCACAAACATACATCTACCAAGCAAATTGGCACAACCGTAAGAAATTCGCATTCCTGAGATATCTCAAATTTTAAGCTGATTTGGAGAAATCCATACCGTTCAAATCAATGCATGAATCTCAAAGCAATAATAACTGTTCCGTGTATTTCGAATATACACCAAATTGTTATGAATATAATGGATGGTCCATTCATGTTGTAACTCTCAATATTAATCCTCATTTACTTCCCCACTACCCCACTACCATTGGAATTTATATCCCACTAGTATTTGGAATTTAATCTCTTATTTATTATTGTAATGACTTTTCATTTACAATTTGTGGCCTATAAATAGAGGCATTGTAATCTTGTATTGTACACATGAGAAATGTATGAATAAAGAGATTGCCATCTTTTATGTGTTCTCTATCTTGTTTATTATTCTTTGTCTTTATTTTATAACACGTTATCAGCACGAGAGCTCTACTAGTTGAAGATTCAAGGTAAATTTTGATATTTTATAATATATTATGATAATATTCTGTTTTATATTATGTTATTCTTTTACATTATTTTGTGTTAAACATAATTATGACCCCAAGTCATCTTAGTATAAATTATGTTAATTTAATTGGCCTGAAGCTTTTTGAGTAATTTATCAATTGACCCGAAGCTCAATTTTAAGATTCAATTATTAAAGCCCAATGTGATCATAAAGTTTTGTCAATTGACCCGAAGTCATAAACATAAAGAAAAATTTGTGGCATATTTTATTCATAAAATTGAGATGGTTGAATATATGGCCCGAAGCCATAAACCGAAAGATAAATTTGTGACATATTTTATTCATAAAGTTAAGATAGTTGAATATTTGTGGTACCATCTCGAAGTTCAATATATTTATTTTAAGATATTTAGTATGATTCATATAATTTTATATGAAATGCAATTTTTTTTTATATAATTTAATTTTCTGGAAGAAGATTTAAAGAAATATTTCTGAAGAAGATATATATTATGTACACAAATTAATATAAGTAGATTTTAAGAAATCTTCTTGAAGAAGATTTATATGATGTATAAATTTTATATGATGTTCATATTATTATTTTTTTAATAATTTAATTTTCTCGAAGAAGATTTCAAAAGATATTAAGAAGGTTTTTCTGAAGAAGATTTTAAGAAACAAAAATTGATAGAATTTGATATGATCAGGAGTATGGGTTCAAATAGAAAGGAAATTTTCACTCGTTTGCTTCGATTAGATTTCATTTATTGTGTTAATGTCAGCTGGAGCTGAATTGATTCGACACATGGTTTTCAATACTGAACATATGTCCCTATTAAACTTTTGATTGGTACATTTACCCCTTTGCAATTAGAATGCCAAAAGTTTGCAAGATATACCATCTAAAAAGCATTTCCCTTTTCAATATTAGCTGGTTCGTCCTTTTCTAACAAATGTTAGAAACTACTCAAACTAGTCGCTATCGTTCAGTACTAAAATAGATCCCTACTAGATTGGTGCCTCGCGTTGCTTCGGCAGAGGCGGTTGAGGAAGATGGTGAAGCATATAAAAACTTTAGATAAAAAAGTATATAAAACAATAGTTGACACAGTGCAAAGATAGAACAAAAATTATACATAAACTTATAATAGATCTTATTAGATATGTACCATGTTGTCCCTATATTTCTAAACTCTAAACATAGTTTTAACATGGAATAGATCTTATTGAACAGTTAGTTACCTGCGCTTTTCTTTAGAGAAATGTACTTGCAACTTGCTAGGTCTTTGTTGGGTTCATAATACGGATTCAAGAACTATAGTATCTGACAACCTGTACGAACATTAGTTTTACAAAAACAATAATTAGTGTTGCATATGTCAATTCAAAAAATACATAATAAGATATGCAAGTACCAGTACACCCAAAGATAAAAGTACTCATGGACTGTGCAAGAAAGGTGAAATGAGATGATTTCTAAATGGTGCACGCCTAATGTTGTAGGGGTATAGCGCTCTTATAAATGGCCTGTGCAGGTAAGATGAAATTAAGAATGCATTAGAATTTTTTGATGACAGGATTTCGAAAGGGCATGAGCCTAAATAATGCCATCTAATGTGTGGCTGTGGAATGAATTCCAAATTGAGAAGCCAATTGGAAGGTGTATAGAACTGTCATGTTGCAATAAATGCATGCATCTTGATCGGATTACGTGTTCAGGTACAATATGAAACATGACCGATTTACCAAAGATGAATTACCAATAAGGATATGTTGTGTAAGAAAGGTGAAATTGAGCCAAGGTTGAAGAAGTGGATCATGAGAAATTAAATTTGGAGGGTGTCATTGCAAATAGTAGCGATGTCAGGGGTGATTCAGACTGAACAGTCTAGGGTTGGGTATGGATACCAGCAAAGAGGCAGAAGCAAACATGGACCAGACTGCAAAAAATGAGCCTTCAATAGATAGTGTAAACTTAGATATCAGTTTCAATTAATAACTATAAGAGATGCTAGGGAACTATCACCAACCAATCTATACGCAAAATGTAAGTCTTTATACTAAAATTATCCAAAAACGTATCTTAAGAAAGATGAAATTACAAAATGTTTACCTGATACAGAAGAATATCAGAAGTCATGAGTACATGATATGTGAGAAGTGCACTCCCAAATTTTTATCACCTTGATTGTTATCAGAAAAAAAAAATCAATGATAAAATCAGTTTAATTGTCAAATTGACGCCTATTTAAACAAAATCAGTTAAATACTTAATAAAAAAATGATTAATTGCATATATATCAGGAGGAACGCAGCTGCAAATCAGATAGAATTGTGATTAGGAAAAAAAAAATCTGACCACACCTAATTATGAGAGTTCATCTCTGCTTTCTCTAGCAAGAGCACTAAAATCCAACATCAAATGAAATTGACCAAATCAATGAAAACTTCAATAAAATGAAAAAGGGTGCAAATTAGGAACTATGCAAATGAAACCACAGTATTTTATGTATTGCAAATAACACCCTAAATTATCACATTTTCAACAATATCTTGTATGGGAAAGAAACTAAACATGTCCCTCGTCAGTGAGACGAATGCTAATACAGAAGAATGAATACCCGTTGCTGTCACTCACTTCCCCGGCCATCAAACTCATGGCCCACCCTAACACAAAAGAGGAGAGAAATGTGGCAAAGAAAGCAAACCAAATTTTTAATGAACGTAAACAATTTTTTTATTTTTTTCTACATGCAATAAAAAGTATAAAACTGTGGTTTACTTCTAACTTGTCATGTCCCACTATCATCTTCAAGTTTTTAAGTCCAATATATCAACCAAATAATTCTCAAGTGTTGATCGGCTCATCAAGTAATTACCCAAGTATTTTTATTAGATTCATAAAGGGGACAAAGTACTCTAATGAGGAACCTCACCTAATTGCTTCGAAATGTAAAATATAGAGCCTTCCCTCTCATGGCCAATGAGATGGGAGAGATACCGGTGAGGTGCTTCTTCGTAATGCAGGATGCCAGGTGTAATCGGCCAGACAATTCTCAGGTCGTCTCCTTCTGTGGTTGGTATTGATTTGACAAGAATCTGGACAAACAAAGTGAAGAAAAAAGAACAAATTACACAACCGGTCTCTCTAAGGTATCATGTGTTTCCCTCTATGATTGTAGTCCTGGTACTGATATTTGTCTAAAAAGTGAAAGACAAATCAATGATATAATGGTACTTGATGAAAAAAATTTGAGAGAAAGGAGACAACCAGATTCAATAGAGCTAGAGTTGAAAAAAATAGAGAGAGAAAGTGAGAGAGAACCGGATGTGGAGGAGTTGAGTAAAGGCGATCTCGGAGGCAGTGGAGTGGAGGCGGAGGATGAGACCGACGGATAGGAGGGAGACAACAAAGAGGGAAGAAAGCGCGCGGAGAGAGAAGAGGGGGGAGTGGCGAGAATGAGGAGGAGAGAAGGGGCGATCCAAAGACGGAAGAAGTTCGAGAGAGAGGACGAACTTTCCAGAGAACGGCAGAAAGGAACAAGTTCGAGAGAATGGCGGAAAAGAAGAAATGAAATAAAACGTTTTGCTGAAGAGCGGGACCCAGCTGTTAGTGGAAGCTTTGTAGCGGATATGGTAGATGAACAGTATCCGCTGGATCAAAGATTAGATATAAGTAATAGAAGTGAATTTGTGGCACGGCAAAGTGGGACCCAATTGTCATGCATACTGTAGATTGTACTGTAGATGAACAGTACATATCCTATCAAGGATTAGATACATAGATAGATATCTAATTTAGGTCATCAACTTTATTTAGTACTTTCCGTAAAAAAAAAAAAAAAAACTTTATTTAGTATTACTCATCTTTTTATATTACTACTGTGTGAGCATTTTAAATTTAGACTTGAAATAATTGTAACCAGAGCATCCTGTATGCTTAGCAGATGATGCTTGTTGGTTTTAATGATGCCGGTTTTTTTTTTTTGTTTGGATTATTATTTTTTATGGAGAAAATTAATAAGGAGAAAATATTGTTTTCACAATATGCTTGCTAATCACATCGCAGGTTCTTAATATTAGAGACTGCATGTTTTAGTGTTATTTTCAGTTAATTTTTTTTTAAATAGAACTGTTGCCCAATTGACATGAAGTTTGCAATGTTTTCAGTAGTATATAATTGAATGGTAGTTTGGATTTTTAGTTCCCCAGTTTTTTTTAGCAGCGTCAAAATGCAAGGAAATAATTGAATGGATGCTTTGATTGTTATCCTGCCTTTGCTTCTCATGTTATCTCCAATTAATCACTTATATGCTATGATCAGATTAAAGAAATTGAAACATTGTGCCTGTATAGGTGTGTGGTAATTGGTAAACTTTCTACGGAGCATGAAAAAGAAACTCAAAGTGATACTAGAATGCTATTTTTACAAATTAATTTTGTGGTTCTTTGAAAGGTCTAATACTAGTTTTAGAAATAACTCATTTAAAGTCCTTGATTTTCAAACAAAATGTACATTAAAATACGCATTACACTTGACAAAGTTCTTTAATTTTGTTTTCTATTCTAAATTTATTCCTTGGAATTGATGGGGGTAAGAAAAAAAAAAAAGGTAATTACAATTGTTATTATTATTTTTGTAATTGTGGTGTTATTTTTTTTTTGTATTAATTGTAATTGTTGATTGAAGGCTCCAGAAGAGCTATCTTATTGTTATATGGAGAAATACAAGTTTATATTGATGATGTATTATATTATTCTAAGTCTCAAAGAAATTTGTTAAATTTTAAAGATATTTGCTGAAATAGATATCAAGTTGAGACAACCAATGATGAAATTGTTGAATATTTATATTAGAAAATTTGCTTAATCTCACATAAAAAAAAAATGCAAAAATTGCTTATGTTTTCCTCCAAATTGTACTATACATATATTAGTACAATTGAAGCACATGTGATTGTAAACTGAAGTTTACAAATAAAAATATGTTCATAGTTTGGCATGACCGGTTGGGCCATTCCGGATCAATAATGATGCGAAAAATAATACATAATTAATGTGGACATTTATTAAAGAACTAGAAGATTCTTCAATCTTATGAATTTTTATTTGTTGATTTCATTTCTAGAACGTATACAAGATGATATTTGTAGACCAATATATCCACCATGTGAACCATTTAGATATTTTATGGTTATAATTGATGCATCAATAGTATGGTCACATTATCAACTTGCAACCTGACGTTTGCAAGATTATTTGCTCAATTGATTTGATTAAGAGCATAATTTTATGATTATTCAATTAAGAAAATACGTCTAGACAATGTTGATGAATTTATTTCTCAGACAATGCATGTCTATTAGAATTGATGTTGTACATCATGTAGCTTATGTTCATACACAAAAATGAGAACTTGTTATTTTGCATGCAACAACACTAATTCGCATCATGCCAACAAGTTATTATAAAACTTCCCCTTTATAATTGGTTTTTGGTCACATACCTAATATTTCCCATATAAAAATTTTTAAATGTGCGATATATGTTATAATTGCTCCACCACAACGCACTAAAATGGGACATTAAAGAAAGTTGGGAATTTATATTGAATTTGAATCTCCATATGTAATAAAGTATCTAGAACCATTGATGGTAGATTTATTCACGGCTAGTTTTGCCGACTATCATTTTGATGAATTAATATTCTCAACATTAGGGGGAGAAAAACAATCAGCTGGGAAAATATATTAGTTGGAATGAATTATCATTGTCTAATTTAGATCCTCATAAATAATGTGAACTAGATGTTTAAAAGATAATTCATTTGGAAAGATTAGTTAATCAATCGCCAGACACATTTACAAAGAAAGTGACCAAATCACATGTACCAGCTGCTAATGCTCCAATTAAAGTCGATGTCCCTGTTGGACAGACTAATGAAATTATAACACGCATGAAACGTGGAAAACCAATCGGTTCCAAAGATAAAAATCCTCGAAAAAGAAAAGGAGCAAATAATGAAAATGGCTAAGTCGAGAATATGATAATTTCAGATAAAACTCTAGAAGAGAATCAAATTATAAGTAATATTGGAGTTCCAGCAGAAACTCAGGTATCTAAAATTCATGAAAATAAAGAGATCTCGATAAATTATATTATGAATGGAATAAAATGGAACCGAGATAAAATTGATATCAATGATATTTGCATATAATATAGCGCTAAATATATGAATAATGAGGATCATGACTCGAAGTCTATTAAAGAATGTCGATAAAGAAATGATTGATTAAAATGGAAAGGTGCAATTGAGGCAGAGTTAAACTCTCTTGAAAATGAAATTTTTTTTGACCTGTAGTACCAATACCTGAAAGTGTAAAACCAGTAGGATATAAATGAGTATTTATGCAAAAATAAAATAGGAAATGTGAAATTTTGAGATATAATCATCTGTGGTGGATGCAACAACTTTTCAGTACATAATTAGTCTGGCAGTCCATGAATGACTTGATTTTCGCCTAATGGATGTTTTTACAGTCTATTTATATGGCTCGCTTGGTAATGATATATATATATATAAATCTCTGAAGGATTTAAGATGCCTGAAGCATGTAATTTAGGTTCTCGAGAACATTATTCAATTAAATTGAATAAAATTTTTATATGGATTAAAGAAATTTAGACGCATATGGTATAATCGTCTAAGTGAATATTTATTGAAACATGGATATAATAATGATACGGTCTGTCCATGAAAAGATATGGAAATGATTTTGTTATAATTACAGTTTATGTTGACGATCTAAGTATCATTGGAACTCCTGAAGAGCTTCCAAAAGCAATAAATTATTTAAAGAAAGAATTTGAGATGAAATATCTTGGGAGGACACAATTTTACCTTGGATTGCAAATTGAATATTTAAAAATGACATTTTTATGCATCAAGAAAATTATATTGCAAGAGTGTTGAAACAATTTTATATTGATAAAATCACATCCATTGAGCACTCTGATGGTTGTAAGATTATTAAATGTGAATAAATATCTTTTTAGACCTTGAGAAAGTGATGAAGAACTACTTGGTCCTGAAGTACCATATCTTAAGTAGCATTTTTGTATATTGCTAGACATATAAGATCTGATATATCTTTTGCTATAAATTTATTAGCAAGATATAGTTCTTCTCCCACGCAATGACATTGGATTGAAATTAAACATATACTTCGCTAACTCTGAGAAATTTTAGCAATACACGAAGCAAGTTGAGAATGTGTTTGGTTAAGATCTATGATTCAACACATTCGTCAGACATGTGGTTTGTCTTCTGGAGAAATGATCCTGACGATCATATATGAAGATAATATTGCATATATTACTCAATTAAAGGAATGATACATTAAAGAAGATAGAACAAAACATATTTCACCAAAGTTCTTTTTCACACATGATCTCCAAAAGGATAATGTTATTAATGTTCAGCAAATCCGTTCAAGTGAGAATCTGGCAGATTTATTCACTAAGACACTCCATACTTTAATATTTGAAAATGTGATCCGTAATATTGGAGTTGGTCGACTTAAAGATCTTGATTAATGTTGTCATGAGGGGGAGTTAATATGCATTACATTTTCCTTTACCATGGTTTTTCCCACAGGGTTTTCCTGGTGAGGTTGTAGTTGCGTATTAAAAGAATAATGTACTCTTTTTCCTTCACTAGGTTTTTATCCCATAGGATTTTTCCTAGTAAGGTTTTAATGAGGCATATTCTTATGTAATGGACATCCAAGGGGGAGTGTTATGAATATAATAGATGGTCCATTCATGTTGTAACTCTCAATATTAATCCTCATTTACTTCCCCACTACCCCACTACCATTGGAATTTATATCCCACTAGTATTTGGAATTTAATCTCTTATTTATTATTGTAATGACTTTTCATTTACAATTTGTGGCCTATAAATAGAGGCATTGTAATCTTGTATTGTACACATGAGAAATGTATGAATAAAGAGATTGCTATCTTTTATGTGTTCTCTATCTTGTTTATTATTCTTTGTCTTTATTTTATAACAATCAAATTTTAGCTCATTGAGAATGTTGAGGATATTTACTTATTGTTTTCGTCACGGTAATCGCCTGTTTCGGGGATTCCAATTGTTATTGAAAACCTAGACCCAATTGATATTGTCGGTTAAATATGCATACATAATTTGATATTTAATTGTGTGGATTAATTCAATCCTATTGAAATTGTTGTTTACTGTTATTAAGTCAATTATAGAGAAGCTGCGTCGTTAAATAACTGGTTACTCGGCTTTGTAGCTGACTCCGTATTGTTTCTGTTTCTTTCTGTTGCGATGTAGAATGACAGGACGGCGGATGAATGCGAGGATGTCGTTCTGTCGAGTCGCGTGCCCAGCCCGACCACCGGGGCGTGACAGATGGTATCAGAGCATTCGTTTCTCGGACTGTGTTTGGGTCCAAGTATCGTTCGTTATCTATTTCCATTTTAATTTTGATATGTCTGAAATCTATTTCAAGATTGTCCTGAATTAAATTGATCTATGATATATGTGAAATTAGTTTGATTAAGTATCTGAATTGTATCTGTTAGTTCCAATTTGAAACTTGACACTTTGAAAGCTCCATATTTGAAGTTTTGACTGTCTGATCCTTCTGAAAATCTGATTGATTAGTATGATTCACAAAATCTGTTATTTGAGATATCGTTTGATTATGATCCAATTTATCTGTCTAATATGATTCAATATAATCAATGAATTTAAATGTAACTGAATTTAGTTGCAAGTTAATTTGATTCAAGTTAAATGTAACTCAATTACCAGAATCTATTATTCCCATTAAATTCTCACCCTCAAAACATTATAAACCCCTACTCCAAAAAATTAACCAAATCCAAATCCAATTTTCATTGACACATTTTACAAAGCTTGCTACCAACAGGGGCAGAACTAGAAAATTGAGATTTAGGGGACTGGACGAATAAGTGTCATGTAATTTTATTTTATAAAGGGAGCTAATAGTAATATTTTTTGTAAAAATTCAAATTTTAAAGGTCAAATTGCAAAAAAATTTCTTACGCCCCTGGCTACCAACCTCCTCAAAATAATACAAAATCTCTTTAAATATAGTCCCTGTTCTCTGGTACCAGCACTGTTTTCAGTCAATATATGCAGCTTTTTGCACAGTTCCTGAGAAAGACGACATATCACCAATACCAGGAAGAAAATTCACTATGTTGATGGTCTAGAAAGCGACATCTATATATCTAATTCTTGACAGAATCTGTACTGTTCATGTACAATACAATTTACAGTATGTATGACAATTGGGTCCCACTTTGCAGTGCCACAAATTAACTTTCTCTAGAAATTTCGGTCCTTTCCTCCAGCAACCCTTCTCCCCTTTCTCTCCTTCTGTACCCTCTTTCCCCCATCACCTTCTCCAAAAATTCTCCAAATTTCTGAGCTCTCACAGATATCGATCGCTCTCTATCTCCACCTCCAAAACCGTTTCCACGAAGCTTCAGACCCATCTCCTCCTCTCTCCTTCGATCCGGACCTGCCCTCCTCTACCAGAGAGCTCTCTACTCCGAGTTCTCTACGGTTTCCACGAAGCTTCCGACCAGCGGTACCGTTCCAACTGATACCAGAACAGATCCCAACCTCCGTTTCTTAGTTTATCAAGTCTCTACCACAGATCCCAACCTCCGTTTCTGCACCATTGACGCCTCCGACCTCGCCTTCACTTACCTCCTCCACAGCCGGTACCCTCTTTCTCTCTATATAATTTATTTAACTAAAAAAAGGCCCCAAATTATTGGTTGCAGTTTATGAGATTATTAGGTTCTCATGGTGCTTAGGATTTGTATATTTCATTGATTATTGGGTAGTTTCCTTCTAATAGTCAATTTTTTTTAACGACATAAACAAAATTTCGTGCATTGTAAAAAGTTTTTGCTTCCAATTGATACCAGAACAACAAGTTCTGGTACGGTTCAGGGGCTGTTTTTTTTAAGTTTCCAGTTTTATGCACTGTTTTGCAATAATTCTGCAACATTTCAGGATCTTGTCTATAAAATACATATATCCTATTGAACTCTGAATAGATTCTGATTAATTCAAGAGGTGTAATACAAATTTTTGGTTCTGACATGATCTGATTTCTGGTAACCACTCAGACTGGTTGTTATATGTGATGATCTCTCTCACTTGAAAAATTCCAATTTCTCAATATAATATCTAGAGAGCTTCTTCCTCAAGCATTTAGGCTCTAGCTAACTGGTGATGCTTTTTTGAGGTACGCTGAAAAATTATCTCTCCGAATTCTTTTACATTTTTTTTCTGACAAAAGTGGCCTCAAAATGCCACCGATTTCATTGAAAATCATTAAAACTAGAGCAAAAAGGAAAACTAATAATATAGGGTGTTTGGCACCCTTTTTTTTTTTCTTTTCTCCAGATTTTAGAAACAAAAAACAAGCTTTCATATTTCTTGTTTTATTTGTAGAACTTACATTTTCTTTCTGAAAGTTAATGCAGGACACTATTAATGCTTAATTAAGGACTTTTATAAATGATATGTTTCTTGCTAAAACTAGTGAATTTCTTCCTTTTTTTACATGTTAGTTTCTAATAACATAGCTAGTTAAATTAAAGAACAGTTGACAGCTGTTGGTTTGTTTAATTGGTTACCTAAGTACTTCATTAAAGAGAAGAACTATTTTAAGTGCTCCAATCACAACATTAAGAGCTGAGAGAAAAGTTCATTTCTTGGTATATTTTGTCCCTGAAAAATAAGGAACTTAAGAACAAATAGATAATGACATTGAAGTTTTTTTATCAAATTTTTTCGTTCATTTGTGTTTTGCTAACGATATAAGATATATGATCTAACTAATAGTTAGATTATTTCTATTCTTTTTAATGCTTCTTATACTTCATTACCAAATAAATATTAACTTAGCCAACTATTAATGGTGAAATTGAAAATAAAACAATTTCACTGAATAATATTATTCAACAGTTTCACTTCACTAATTAGTTCATTTATGAAATTTCTAGATCCAATATTCTGTCAATCAAATTTTGGAAGCTGCAAGCAACATGGCTTTGCCGAAAGAGAACAACTCATGGTTTTCGAAGTCGAACGAATTACACGGTTCCATTGATAATTGTAATCACACAAACTTCTCACAAATTATCCCCGACAAAGACCCATACCACAACCTTTTTCTGAACCAACAAGAGAAATCTGAGATACTTTTAGACCCAACACTAGACTACATAAGTCGGTATTTATTGGAGGAAGAAATAGATGAAAATATTAATGGTTATCAAGAGGCAGCTCTCAGGGACATGGAGAAACCCTTTTATGATATCCTTGGGGAGAAGTATCCACCTCCACGAGATAGTCAATTGGTATCAAAACAATCAAAGGTAAATCATGATTTTACAACTTCTGATTTAAAAGATCAAGTAGGTCCGACCTTTAGTGAGAGTTTGGAACAACACCCGCGTATAGAGAAGTTGCTGGCTACTGAATTTCAGAGAGGTGTAGAAGAAGGATTGAAGTTCCTTCCAAATCACAATAGATTATCAATTAATTTGCAAGTGAGTGATCTTTCACTTAATCCTACAAAGAAATGTGATAGCAACTCACTAGAAATCAAATCAGGGGAAGAGAAAGAAAGTGATTTTCTAAATAAGTCTAAGGGTAAAAAGAATACAAATGATGCAGACTTGGACCTTTTGGAGGGGCGAAATTGCAAAATACCCATGGTCTCCTATGAGGAAACAATTAGAGATGAGATGTTTGATAAAGTACTACTAGACCACAGGAAAAAATGTCCAAGAGAAGAAATATCCAGCCTAAGAGAAATCAAGGAGCTCGAAGCAAACTCATGTAGTGAGTATCAAAACCAATACGACCATATGAATCTCAGAGCAAGTCTTATATCTTGTGCAGAGGCGATATCTATGAATGATAACAAAATTGCTTGTGAACTTATACAACAAATAAGGAAGGAAGCATCTCCTATTGGAGATGGGATCCAAAGGCTTGCATGTATTCTTGTTGATGGACTAGAGGCACGCTTGGCTGGTACAGGAAGTGCGGCCTATCGTCAATATGTCACAAGGCAGGTACGCACCATTGACTATCTGAAGGCCTATTTTATGTTGTTGAGGGTATCCCCTACCCTGAGGGTTTCACATCATTTTGCTAATGAGAGTATTCTAAGTGCCATAGGCAATGCATCAAAAATCCATGTAGTTGATTTTGGCATTACTCATGGATTCCAATGGCCGTCTCTAATTCAATCACTTGCAAAAAGAAAAGATGGACCCCCGAAACTCCGAATTACAGGGGTAGATTTGCCTCAGCCGGGCTTTCACCCTGCAGAAAGAATCAACGAGACAGGAAGGAGGTTGGAAGATTATGCTCGAAGTTTTGGAGTTCCTTTTGAGTATCAAGGGATCGCCTCACAGTGGGACTCCATTTGTGTTGACGATCTTAGTATCATTGATGATGAAGTGCTTATAGTTAATAGTATGTTTAGCTTAGGTAGAGTGAGGGACGAACCTTTATTAGGTAGGAATAATCCTAGGAATAAACTTCTCAGTCTGATTCAAGAGATCAAACCAAAGGTTTTTGTTCAAGGAATACTCAACTTATCCTTCAGTTCCTTCTACATCACACGGTTTAGAAATGTTTTGGTGCAGTTTTCCAGGTATTTCGATATGTTTGACACGTTACTTCCACGAGACAACAAGCATAGGCAACTATTGGAAAGAGAAATGTTTGGTCCTTCTATAATTAATCTGATAGCATGTGAAGGATCAGATTTGGTCGTAAGACTGGAGTCATACAAGCAGTGGCACATGCGAAATTTACAGGCCGGCTTTGAACAGTTTCCGGTGTATCCACGTATAATGAAAGAATGCCGTGAAATGGTTAAAAATGGTTATAACGAGGCATTCTTTATTGAAGAAGATTGCAATTGGTTCCTTTGGGGTTGGAAGGGTAACATATTCTATGCCGTTTCATTGTGGAAACCTAAAGTTGAATAAGCTTCAAGGTCATCTCCAGAGAACTTAGAAATTTTTAATTTACTTCTCTAGCAAACCACCCATTTATGTACCAAAATGTAGGACTATGAGTTCAACCACTCTACAAATTATTATTTTTTTTTTCTTCTTGCAACTTTTTCTTTTATTATTTGCATAGTACGATATTAATATCCCTTCGAGCAATTTATCTTGAACAGAAAATCTAATGTACCAGAGCTCTTGAGGAACACCCAAATCAAACAGGCATTGAGGGCATGTCATGACCCAAATGAGTAGGCCATGTCATTTTGAGGGCAATTGGAGAATCTTTAGTGAATTTTGGAATCTTTTGGTATTTTAATATAAAATGGATAGAAGAGTATAGTGAGAAGGGGAGAGAGAGACTAGAGAGAAGAGAAAGACTCAATTAATTTCATTCAACATGTTCATTACAAGAATTACATGGATATTTATAACTAATTTCTTCTACTTGTCACTTTAATTATATTAAAACCACTCATTAACTTTAAAAAAATGAAAAATATTCTCTTTAAAACCACCCATTAACTACTCTCTATTTTGTCTCCCATTTATTCTAATTACTGTTTAAATCCTAAAACAATAAATGGCATTTGCTACGAGAGGAACTTTTATAATCATAGATAATAATTAACTACTATCTTGACATACTAACTGTCATGCCAAAAAAAAAAAAATTTTACCAAAATGCAAGGTGTTGGAATACTCTGCCAGTAGCCAAGAAGCATTTACCCAAATGCACAGTGAAGCGCGAGAACGTCTGAACTAGGCCCTCGCACAACTGAAAATTGAATTATGCTACCCGTTTGATAATATTCCATCCTTATTCGATCCATATTCGACAAATTAGATGTGGATCCAATATGTGAATATCTGTGTGAATATGAATATTGATATGATTTTACATTTCAATTATTTGTATCTGAATAGTAGATATATACTATATATTTTTAATATATATTATGAAAAAATTATGTTATTCACTATTATAATTAGATAAATATTATAAACTTTAGTATATTTTAATACATTCGATCTGATCCGTATTTGTATTCGGATCCGTCTGATATCCGCTCCGTATCCGTATCCAGAAAAGAAAAAAGAGATATGAATATGGTTTTACCACTATCCGCTCCGTATCTGCTCCGTTTCACCTCTTAATAATATATACTTAAATTAATTTTACTATCTATAAAGATAAATTATTCCTGAAATATATTGTGGAATATAATAATACGAGATAAAAATCCAATCACTTAATTGTACTATCTAATAATGACCCGGCCCATATCACAATGATATATCCACCAATTATTTCATAAGTCTATAAAGCCCAAGCCCGTACCACAAACATACATCTACCAAGCAAATTGGAAAGAAATTCGCATTCCTGAGATATCTCAAATTTTAAGCTGATTTGGAGAAATCCATACCGTTCAAATCACTGCATGAATCTCAAAGCAATAATAATACTGTTCCGTGTATTTCGAATATACACCAAATCAAATTTTAGGATATTTACTTATTGTTTTGGTCAAGGTAATAATTAGGCTTCGATACGGGTTTTTGTAATATGTTTATTTGATATATTATACCTGAGTTTTTTGGACATTTTTTATTTATAAAGATAACATAAAAATAATATAGAATATTAAATAGATTGTTTACATTATTCGAAAAATTTGTGTCTTCATAGTATACTATGCAAACCAAAAAAAAATTTAATTTTACTTTTCAGTTTTTATTGTTTTCTAAAAATCAGAAAATACAAAAAAATAAAATATTCAGAAAAGTACAAAAAAAAATCAGAAAAAATACAAAAAATAGGAAAAAAAAATGAATAATGAGGATGTGAAAACATGAGTGAAACTGCTCGCCAGTTCTTCCACCCGGCTTGGTCTATGGCCCAAATAATTCTTGAGTGCATACAGAATACATAACATCTCGTTTGTATCCATGCGAAAAGGTAAAACCGGATTGAGTAAGATGGTGTTAATGTACTTTTATGTACATATTATATTTTACTTTACATTATCTTTATTAAAAATTTGCATCTCACTAACACGATTAGTCGGCTTGCTTTGTCCAAATGTTAGGGTTTGATTGAAGAAGGAATCAGCTTATAAACGAGGGGTGGAATGGGTATTTTTCAGTTTTAATGATATTTTGGCCATGTTATTTAAAATGGGTTGCTTGAGATACCTCAAATTAGGTCAAATTGTGGTGAATATAATTTTTTCTATATATATATATAGAGTATGGTTAATGTGCTTCCTCTAGAACTTCAGCCTCGTGCTTCCAGGGACATATCTTAGTGTTTGATGTTCAAACAACAAATTCAAACCGTTAGATATTCAATCTATATTAAAATGTACTTGGAGACCAAATTTTACATTTTTTGGAACTTTTTTACTATTTATTAAGCCACTTTGAAAATTCCAGATCCGGATGAACTAAACAGTATGGACCATATGATCTGGAATTTTCAAAGTGGCTTAATAAATAGTAAAAAAATTCCAAAAAATGTAAAATTTGGCCTCCAAGTACATTTTAATATAGATTGAACATCTAACGGTTTGAATTTGTTTTTTGAACATCAAACACTAGGATATGCCCCCGGAAGCACGAGGCCGAAGTTCTAGAGGAAGCACATTAGCCATACTCTATATATATATATATATATATTTGAAATCCAGGTAGCGACTACCGTATATACCAGGTGTACAGAAATTAGATATGTTTACAATTGCTGGTACCTAACATTTTACACATCAATTCCTCTCAATTATATTATTTGATACATCTCACTAACTCCTGAATTACTTCCATTCCTTCTACAGCATTTCAGCCATAGCTCGGCCTCCTCTCTGGTTTCCTGCGCTAACAACCACGGTGGTTTTCTTTGCTGCCTGAAGATACAAGCATTTCTTTGCTTCCAAATACCCCATAACACAGCCATAAACCTGGTGGCCCATACCCGTTTAGTCTCGCTAGCTACTTGCCTGTTATTTTTAATATATTTAAATACGACAATTTTTATACTAATAAATACTAAGAAGTTTAACATATAAGCCTAAATAAGAAATCAATTTAATACTAATAAATACTAAGAAGTTTAACATATAAGCCCAAATAAGAAATCAATTTAATACATATATGTTTTGAGTTAGGATTACATGTGCAATTGTCCGTATGTAACATGCTTCAAGTAATCTCGTAAAAATTCAAATATTATATTTTTTTTTTTCTGAAATAGAAGTCTTCTTAGCTGGCCCCAACAATTAGGAAATAAATACAAATTAAATATCTAATTAAAACCAAGATTTGAGCTATCTCTTTATATAAACTTCCCAATTTAGCTTCAGCTGAAAGTTTAGACGGACAACTGTTAGTATTTTAATCATAACTTATACATCGTAATTAAACTTTGAATAAATAAAATGTAACTAAAAAGCTAACTTCAAGATCTACAACTTTCGTGTTCATACCTTTCCAAATTCTAAACGTAAAATTTTCAGTAGAATTTTAAAGTTCGAGGAACCATTCTGTCATAAACTGCAGACTTATGTCGACCATTTTGATCATACCTCTTCATTAGAAATTCATATTAAGGTGAAATTGGATCCATTAGAACCGTAACAGAAAATCCTACAACTCTTATGTAAGGCCTATTGTCAGATTTTGAACCTATAATTCCAGATAAGTGGATAGTGAGGATGAAAATTGAAATAACAGAAACAAAATTCTATCATTATCATTAGCCCAAACGGTATAATTAAATTAATTATGAGGCCACATCAAAATTCATACCAATAGAGACCCAATATTTGTTCAATTTTTTTTTTCTTTTTTTTTGAGTTGAACACATTCAATTACCATTAAAGTAGTACCGACTAATCATAACTGAAAAATCAGACTGCAATTAATGTTTTGTAAATATCTTACAGGGTAGATAAAATCATTTGGGCAAAGAAAACACTGATTAGCTATATAGTTTGCAGTTTTGGACTTACAATTATTTTAATTTAAATAATTTCGAGTTGAAATTTTTTTTAAAATGTAAAATTTGGTATTCAAGTACATTTTTATATGAATTATGTTGATTGATTCAGGTCGATTGTTTCAAGTTTAAAAACAAATAACCTATGTGCACATTGCAAAGTAGCCTCACTCCAGGGAGAAAAATATTACTATTTCATACACGATGACTTTACTGTTATCACTATAATAACTCACAGTTTAAATCTTTATTGTCAAAATAAATCCACCAAAATATGATATATATTATTCTTCGTACTCATATATAAATATCATGAGATTTTAATGTTATTTTCATTGATATCAAGAGCTTATAAGAACCCAATGATGTGCATAACTAATGAATGCTATTTTTTTAGTTCCTTTTGAGTTTCATCAAATAAAGATTGAAGTGGAACAATTTTCATGTTTATGTATAAAAAAACAATATAGATCACATCTATCAAATTTTTTATTATTATTTAATTTTTAGGAAAAAAAGATTTTGAATAAAAATAGGAGTCATGCTTTTATTTTTATATTAACCACAATTGGTTACCATGTTTAAAAACGACGGGGTTTTGAGAAAAAATCCCTCATCAGAAAAAAAAAGGGAGATAAAAAGGAGAAAAGAAAATATGAAAAAATAAAATAGAAATTTTATTATTAGGGATTTAAATAATGGACCCATCACCCATGATAGAGGATGGAAAACAAAGTCGAAATACTAATTTTTTTATGCACATACAGAGAAAATGCTGCAGAATAAATACTTTAAATTTTGTTATTTGCATTTTAAAAAAATAATTATTAAAAAAATTAGAAAGCAAACTATGGTAAAGGATTGAAAATAAAAGTATTTAAATCCTCGTAATTGTGCGCGCGCGGTGTACATGCGCGCTAATGAAACAAATTCATGGACTAAAGCTTCTCACTTTCATACCTACGCAACCGACTTGTTTTCAAATCTAAATTCAAATCACTAACTGTTAGATTATTGAAATCTTCTATTTATATTCACTAACCATACATCTTTTAAGCCATTTTGGTTGTGGAATAATAGGCAAAATAATTTTCTCATTCCACACTTTAGTTGTTAAACAAGATATAAAATATGAAAAATAAGATTAAGTTACGGCAGAATATGGTTTAACAAAACCTAAAACAAAATGAGTAAAATAGAATAAACAACTTAATTCTTCTTAAATTTAACAATCATATATGACCTAAAATACAGAACATAATTCAGAATGTCCGGTTTCCTTTTAATTTATTTTCTATCTCAAGAATTGTAGTTCTCTTCCATATAAATTATATTAAAACCTTTAACATGTTTTTTGTAGAAAAATATGGGTCATGCCCACATTCATTCAATTGATAATTGTAGTTACATATTATATTAAAACCTTTAACATGTTATATCCGTTAATTAGATTGATACTTCACCTAGATATTTTTTTTATTTTTTTTAAAAGCTTGGTAGAAGCTACCACCTAGATTTTTATTCAAGCAATTGTAAATGTTTAATGTTTTGTTTAAGTTACATATATCATGTCTTGCAAAAGTTGTATAATCCAAATTGAGAACGTATTGTAATTAAAGAATGGTGATCAGACTCGATTATATAAAGAATTGAATCTGATTATATATAACCTATGTGTACACATATAAGGTGTTGACAATATAAACAGGGAGAGAGACACATATAGACGGAAATTAGATAATTGCATTGTCATGGGCTAAGACTAATTCGTGGAATACATAAAATATATTTGATAAGTTTAGATCATGCAAGTACATGAGCTTTTAATCAATTTGAATTTTGTAAGGGGGCATATATAAATATATTCAATTTCTATATCAAATGTATGACTGTTTGTATTTGAGTCATCATATTAAAATTGTCGTATTCAAATAAGATGGCAAAAATATCTTCCAAAAATATTAAAATCTAATTAAATAATTTGATTCTGATTGAATGTCTACATTTGTTTCATTACTTTAATGATAACGGATTCGGACTCTTTTAAGACTTACATGTGATGTGAGTATACATTATAGGGAATTTGCGGTTTGATTACTATTTGTGATATTTTCTAGTCACAATATTATTTTTTATAAAATAACATTTTTCATCATCTATTGAATTAAATTTCACATTCTAGTATCAATAATTATATGTCGTTTAAAGAGTAGAAAGATAAATAGAGAGTCAACAATCCTTTTATCTATTTACCTGATCCGTATCATATTCGATAAGTTATGTATAAATAAGAACTTTTTTTGTTAACTTACAAGTATGGGTAGGGATAAGAAAAAAAATTGTTAGCTTATCACGTCAGAATATAGATAAGAGTCATCTCGTACCAGTTAGCTTATAGGATAATTGATAAAATATAATTTAATAAATCATATTTTTTTTATTTATACATATTACAATATATTTTTTATTATTATGATTAGATTTATTTATTTATTATTTATTTCTATTTAGTAATTTATGATAAAATTAATTTATTCAACATTATATATATTCTTTTAATTAGTGATTTATGACAAAATTCATTTATGCGACATATTTATATATTTTTAAATTATATAAAATATATTTTTTATATTTTATGATATTCCGTACATGATATATTTAATATACTTATTTGTTATATTTTTGAATTAGATGAAATAAGCTATTAATTTATAAGATAATTATTCATTATTTGTTTTGTTGTATGTTAAAATCAACGAGTAAGGATAAGATGTTGATAAGACTAATACTTAAACATATAAAAATAGAATACATATAAGACTAAATTAATGTGTAAATATCTCCATCCATCCGATCGATCTGTATTGTAAGTTTGTAACTATTGACACTTTCTAAAGACAAACCTTAATTTCTTTGCTAAGGTTTGCACATTAATTGTAGTGCCTTAATTAGTTTCCTTTTTTGTAAATGATATAAAAAAATTTAGGTCACTAATGAAAATAGCATGTGAAGCGTTGCATGAAGTAGTCTGATTAAAAAAAAAAGCACTATTGGAGATGTTTAGAGAAATTAATTATTAGCTGTTTGCGTGTTGTCCATAGCCTATATAGGACTTGGTGCTTGGTGCATAGCATGTTGTCCTCGTAAGAAATGGTAAAATGGGAAAAGCAAAATCAAAGAACAATTGTTTTGAATTTTTTGTGTGACACGGCAAATTTTATCTTAATTTTAAAAATAGAAAAAAGACAATACATGGCGTAGTAAAAGGAAGTTGCACTCCAGGAACTACCAACAATTGTGGCAGTCTGCAACTCTGTATCCTCTCTAGCTAATAACTGAAATTTTTAGTTTATCTCAAAATCAACTCAATTTTACTGGACAATATTAATAGGAAAGGAGTTGTTTTGAGATTGGTGTGGTGAAAATTTGAACGGTTCAGATTTTCGAGTCACCAACTCAATTTTTGAAATATTTTAGGTGATGTGAATTTACACTAAATACCAGCTGAGAAATTAGATGGGAGAGAAATTAAATTATTATTGAACTGGAGGTTTCCAGTGGATGTCAAACTGGAGAGCAAGACTTGGTCAAACACAGTGTTTAGGACGTGGTACCGTGCAAGTGATTTGCTCTCCATTAATTCTCCTCTAACAATTTTCTTTCTATTTTTCTCCTTTTGAAAACACCCTCTTTCTCTCTCTTCATCTCTCGGTCTCGCATCCCTTTCTCTTTCTTTCTCTCTCACAAAGAATTCCGCCTTTTGAAAGCACCCATCCATTCATCTTTCATAACATCAAAAGTTTAATTCAAGAAAGGAAACATGGTTAGTTTGTCTCTTTCTCTTTAATTGATTTCATGGTCGATTATCATTATCTATATATATGGATTAATGACAGGTAATGTTCATGGAATTATACTCTAAATTATGATCATGTCCTTTAAAGATACTTTCTTTTTAACGCTTCTTTAATAATGTATTTTCTAATTATTTTGAAATCAATCATGTACTGTGTTGGGTCTTAATCAAAAATCTGTTGTTGTTGTTGCAACTTTCTTTTCTGATTTGATGAAGAAGGCTCTCAAGTTTCTTGCCAATAAGATGATTGGACTTTGTTGAAGTTTTTAGTAAATTTTAGAAATACTCATGTTGATGAAGTGATCATATCATCTTATAAATTTTTACATGTTGAAATGATCATATCATCTTAGAAATATATACTCATGGTCAACCTTCATTTTGAGATGCCTTTCTTCTGCCAAATATTTTCTTAACATTAATTGCTTTGTAAGTATATGAGGAGAGGATCAAGGTTGACCTTGAGATTCGGTATCAGATCGAGTTTCTTTACAAAAAAAATTCCAAGGTGCTATTATGCAAACTAAATACTTAGTGAATTAAATCATAGCACTACTGATCTATCTCTGATATCGTGTGTGGTTTAGAATGAAAAGATTGTGTCGGATCACGGGAAATGACATGCATGGGAATATTAATCTATTGTTCCTCAAGTTAACTTAGTTATTTAAGATAATCTAAATCCTATTATCCTTTAAAGTTTCTTGTTAATGAGATTATTACAAGTGCAAGTGCACATAACTTCATACATAATAGTTAAATTTCTAGCTATATCAACCTATTTTTTAGTTTCCTTTTCATTGCATTGCTTTAGCAAGAGGCCTTACATCTATAACAATCGTTTTTTTTATCCTATTATAACTGATTACATTTTTTTTTAAAAGGCAAATTCAGCGTCAGGATTTGGAGTGGATGATGACTGTAAGCTCAAATTTATCGAATTGAAGGCCAAGCGGAGCTTCCGCTATATCATTTTCAAGATCGCCGATATGCAGGTATGCTAATTATTAAGTGCTATATATATTCCTTTTTCTTGACCAGTTTATGATGATGATGATGATCATCATCATCATCATCATCATCTTTTTTTTACGTATGTCGGTTGGTAATTACCAAGCTGATAATGAATTAAACAAAAAAAGTTTTGCAAAACAAATTAAATTATTACATGAGATCAAAGAAGTAAAAAGGGTGTAACTCAGAAAAACATTCAGGCAAACACACATCATCTTCCACCTCAAAGACTACCATATGTGCATCAATTTGTTGGAGGAGAGATGATGATGATGATCATCATCATCATCATCACAGTGGTGATGTCAATTCATGCTGGTGGAGGTTCCAAGCTGGCAAGGTCTTCGGCCTGAATCTTCGTGAAATTCATTTTCTTTTTTTGAGTTGTGGGAGGTTTTTCTTTTTCAGGTCCACGTAATTCAAAAATGAAATGTTATCTGATGATAATATTGAAAATATTTTGTTATACACGATGATAATGGTAATAAGACATGACGATCTAATCATCTAATGAGGAGATTGATTATGTTACAGGTGGTCGTGGAGAAGCTAGGTCAGCCAGAGGAGAATTATGATGACTTCGCTGCAAACCTGCCGGCCGATGAGTGCCGCTATGCCGTGTACGACTTTGACTTCATCACAAATGATAACTGTCAGAAGAGCAAGATCTTCTTCATCTCTTGGTAAATTAAATTTCCAAATCAAAGTACATTTTTTAAAATTTGAGACCTCTAGTTCTTGTGTAAATTATTTCTCTACTGTATTATTTTAGGTCTCCTGACACTGCAAAGATAAGGAGCAAGATGGTTTATGCAAGCTCCAAGGACAGGTTCAGGAGAGAACTCGACGGTATCCAGGTCGAGTTACAGGCAACTGATCCCAGTGAGATGAGCATGGATGTCATTAAAGGACGTGTGTACTAAATGACTAAGAATTGAAATTTCAAACTTTTATACATAAGATCTACATTATTATATATTTGGTATGTTGTACTTTTGTGTGCATTTATTTTGCATTTTTTTGTTCACTTTTTTTTTAATTCTATGTGAGTTGTTAATTAGTCTTTTATTTTTCCTGATTTTTGGAGGGCAATTGTGATGTTACCTTGGTCACTATTGGATTATTGTTTTCTGAGTAATGCAAACTGCTTGTAGTACCGTAAATTTTGTTCAGTGTAAAACTAGATGCTTCCATGCATGCTTCATGCATGTGACTTAGTTTCTAATTATCTGGATAGTAATTTGGTTTTGCAGGGTTAAATTCTAAAACCAAATAAAATAAGATGAACAATTAATAATTACATGTGTGTTAATTGCATGTGGAATATATCTCATTAGTTCAAATTGGAACCAAAATCCAAGTCCAAAAATGAAAGGTATTTTAATTATATTTACTACAGGTAAAGTGAAAACGCTTATTTTGGAGATAACAGAAGAACAGTACTAGTATATATTACTATGAACACTCATACTAAACAAATTAAGAACTTAAATTTGGTTGTCATTTCCGTAGTACATCTCATAATTAGCTAGCATCAGTTTCTAGAAAAAAAAAAAACCAATCAAAATTTCTCAGAAGCTCCCTGTTTTGGAAATTCAAACTTCTCTTGCAATGAACATATTAATTTATGGTGTCAAAATTTTGTGAAAGAATAGAATACTGTTTCCTTTTCTATCTGTTATGAACAGATGGTCCTTTTTCCGCTCCTGAATAATCCATTTCAACTAGTTCTTCAATTGTTCTTGATTCCTTCAACTTTGATTCATATCCTAACAGTTTATGTCTGTTATTAGATCTCATCACCTGCCAAAAGAGTACATGACATGCATGTTAATCTCTATATATAATTACATGCATCTTTGCACATAATATAACACATATATCATCTGTAGCTTTTATTAGAATAATTAATTTGTTCATATATGATAAAAAAAAATTTAAAATACATAACAATTAGAGTTAAAGCCTCTCAATTTTAAATATTCACGAGAGATTCTGCGGCTATATTCAAATCGAAACTAAGATTGTTCTTTAGACTTCGTCCCGGAAATAAAAATGATCCTTGAAGAAAGAGTTGATTATTAAATTGAGATATAGACAATCAAATAAATAGTATCAAACTTCGCACAAAAATGAGATGGGCCCATGCTGAGATGAAATAGCTCATGGAAGGAAGGAATGTTTAAATGAACAATTTTAATTTAATAATCTAATAGATAATTAATAGCTTAATAATACAATCAGGTGAAATAAATTAATATTTGTCAGCATCTGGAATTCTAACCAGAAGAGATAACATTGGCAGCCTCTGTCAAGTTCTTTAAAAAGAGAGAGAACCTTGGTTGCCAAGTTTTTCAAGAGAGAGAGAGAGGGTACTTGGTATAATATGACAAGCGCTATCAATAAAAAAAAAAAAAAAAGGTACTTGACGGTCACTGCCTGGGCTTTCAAGGTGAGTGAGAGAGAGATGTCCAATTTGGATGAGGAAGCTTAATTTGTGGGCAGATTGACCAACTTGTACATGCAAGCTAGGAACATGGCCCATGAGATGGGCCCAAAGCTAGCTATTTCTATTTGTATACATCTATATATATATATATATATATAGAGAGAGTGGCTAAGATCAAAGTGGTATGACTAAGGCCTTTGGTGCTACCAAGTCGTTTTTGGATTTTCAAAGTCCAAACAGTCGATCTAAACCGTTAGATGTGATCTCTATATTAAAATCTGCTTGGAGACCAAATTTTACATTTTTTGGAATTTTTTTACTATATTTTAAGCCACTTTGAAAATTGCTGATCACATGGTCCAGAATTTGGTTGCACTGTTTTTACTGTTCACCCGATCTGCCATTTTCAAAGTGGCTTAAAAAATAGTAAAAAAATTCCAAAAAATGTAAAATTTGGTCTCCAAGCAGATTTTAATATAGATTGAACATCTAACGGTTTGAATCGACTATTTGAACTTTAAAATTGTAAAAATTAATTGGTAGCACCAAGGCCTTGGTCATACCACTTTGACCTTAGCCACTCTATATATATATATATATATATAGAAGCAACACCTCATGATAATATAAAAATAAGTAGGACACACACACAGAGGAAGTGTGCAAACATACCTCCAATTTCAAGTTGAATCCTTTGGAGCTACCATGACACAATATTCGGAGTGCCTTGAATCCTGCACAATTGTGACAATTTCTTGGAAAATTAGTCTACATTTGACTACTTAAGTGCTATCAAAGCTCATCTCCCAAAAATATTTGAGGATTGATTTTTCAAGTTCAATTATAAAATTTAATAAATAGAACAAAAAGCCCAAAAGTATATAGCCAAATTGATGAGGCAAAAACACTTAAAAATCAAATATATACCTGATGATATGAGTTCTTGTATCACATCAACTTTCCTTGCTTGATTTAATGCATCATCTTGTGCAGGAGTTGTTTCGATCGTATGCATGAATTCTTTCCGTATTCCCTCTAGATTGCTCTAGGAAAAATGAAATCAAGAAAATATTAGAGAAACACACTTGCAAATATAATTAATCAGCTGGCAAGCAATTTTTCAAAGATCTTGATTTCAAAATTCAAACCTTTGTTGGCTGTATCCGGCATTCGCAAGAACTTCCGGAAAGAGATAGGAGGAGAAGAAATAGAGTAAGAGTAGACATGATATACTTAGTTCTGGTATGACTTGTACAGTTGTGCTGGGAGAGTTATAGTATTTGTAGATAGAGGAGGGATGGGGAACTGATGATAAGATGTATTTTTTTAGAAGATCATGCAGTGAATGATGCTGTTATACAAGTTGGTGCAATAAATGTTCCTCAGGGAGAGGAAGAAACTAGTAAGGGTTGAAATGTGAAAGTGAGGCAGTTTGTCTGATTGAAGAGATTCAAATGTAGAAGGTTGAAACAATGGTTCATATGAGTGTATATATACATACAAGAGAGAAAAGTTAAGGTATTCTGAAGTTTGAAACCCAAGAATGTGGTGAGAAATTATAATAATATTTTGACATGGCTAGCTATCTGGCAAGGAAGCATGGCAGTGATTTGGGTAGTTGGTATTAGTGTTGGTTGAGGGTTTAGGGGACAGTTGACAAATACAACTAGACTAACTATACATTCAAAATTCTTTTCACTTTCTTACTTTATTATTATATTAATTATTGTTCCCCTTCAACACAATGGTAGATCCCTCGTGTAACCAAAAATAGTACTTTGACTCTTAGAGACAATAATTGGTTCCCCATTTTGTCCTTTGATTGCCAGAAAAAGTTCGCATTATAGATGCAATAGAAAACAAATTCACTAGAGTTGCAGAAAAATATCACGAAGTTATACCCGGTAAAACAGGGTACAAGTTTGATTCGTAGTTCGTAATTCGATTCAAGTTTGATTCGAAAAAGTTCGTAAAAAGTTCGATTCGAAATTAAGTTCGTTCGAAATTAATTCAAACCAAACTTAGTTCAAAATTAATTCAAATCAAATTCAAACTGGACCTAGTTCGTTCGAAATAGGTTCGCAAACCCAACTTAGTTCGAAATTAACTAAAACGTGAACCGTTAATTTCCGCTGATAATAAACTTTAATGTTTTATTTAGGATAATATTTGGGTTTGTAATAATTCTAAGACTTTGGTGATTGTTATGTACTTATATTGATATTTAAATTGTACTTTGAATACTTTGGATATTTGAAAACTTTGGTGATGTTGCTTCTGTTGGCTATTTGAAAAACTTTGGATTCTGTGATTGTACTAAATTTTGCTTGATTGTACTAAACTTTGGTGTTTGATATAAATTTTGGTATTTGTAATAAACTTTGATATAAACTTTGGTATACTGTGTAATTAGAATTCAGAATGCCTGAGTTTTTATTGAAGTGTTATAATTTTGAACTATGGCCCAGCCATAAGTCATAACTCGTAAGTCGTAACAAAGTTCGTAAAAGTTCGAAATTGAGTTCATAAAAAATTCAATTCGAAGTTCGTTCAAAATTAATTCAAACCAAACTTAGTTCAAAATTAATTCAAACCAAACTCAAACTGGAGGTAAGTTCGATTAGATTCGGTTCGTTTGCAGCCCTAGAGCGCACAGACTATAGAATCAATTAAAACAGCGCTGCATGATTAATCCAAAATTGCTCTGTTAATATCCTTACCCCGGTAAAATACGGTAAATTATAACAACAAATAGAAAGGAACCTAATTTGTCAATTATTTTGCAGTTATTGTGGTGACCCAAATGTGTCATTAGTTAGATTAAAAGGTTGGATTTTATCAAAGGAGGTGGGCTCTGCCTCTTTCCATCTGATTGGAACCATACAAAATTTTAACAAATTGTTTGGATTAAAAAATGGTACATTTATCTATTACAATATAGATATCAATTATTTATTATAAAACATGTATACCTGATCAAAAGGGTGTACAAGTCAAATTATAAAAAAGAAGGTCCACGAGGAGGGTTTTGTAATGAAACTTGAGGGGCCCATTTTGGCAGTAGAAACACAAATATCCGGTGCGTTACAAATGGAGAGGATCTGAACATGCTCTTGGAGTTATCCAAAGGATGTTTGTTCTTAATTAACTCTATATTAATTATTCTTTTAGTGGAGCTTTTGAACTTTGCTTCTTGTCACCTCGATATGATAAAGGGAAACAGTACACGCTATTTCTGAGGCTTTAATTAATTAATTACCTTGTGGACAAGTGTTTAGTTAGGACCAGTTTATAGGTTAATTTTATAAGCAAAATAATAAGGTGCTTAATTCTTACAAAATTTATAAAAGAGAAAATGATCAAAGGTACCCCAGCCATGTTCTCCATAGAGGCATTGATGATAATTGCATATATTCAAGGAAGAAATGGCTAATATTAATAGAGAAAACAACCATTATATTAAAACAAAGAAAGTCTATTACTTTTTCAATTTGTTTCAGTTTTTTTTTTTCTTTTTCTGTTTCAGGACAGCAAGATAATTAAAAAGCTTACATTTAAGCTGGAATAATTATACTGACATGATCCAGCATTCGTAATTTTATGATAATTCACAACGAACAACTAAATCAAAGAGATAAATTTAAAAAGGATGGCGATTTAATTCATCATTTCAGCTCCAAATGTATTCTCCCCACTGTAGATAAAATATAAGAATCCATCTGCATCTTTTTTGTCCTCGTATAATTTTGAAATTATAGTCCCTAAAAATCACAAAAACACAATAGAACTGTTAGCAATTCTTTATATAGATGTCAATGAAACACAAATATTGTACAACCCATAAAATCAATTTAAATACTTCAACCTGACAACTGGCAATATGAACAATGTATCATGAAAAGCACAGTAATTATTGATCAAAGTATACCATCATATACCAGGTAACAATACACCTGGTACAACCATTAACATTAACATGCACAATTTTAAGAAAAGTTTCAGGATTATTTTGTATTGGAAAAAAACATAGATTTTATAATATAAAGACAAGCAGAGGAATATGCGAAAGTAAGAAAAAAAAAACTCAAAATACCTGTAGGAGGGAGCACATTATCAACAAACATAAATATGGCCTTCTCGGCGCTTAGATTAATTCTTTTACGAATCACATAGACAAATTGCCCCAAAGTTAGGTCTGATGGCACCAAGTACCTGTGTATAAATGTCAAACAAAGTTAGAATACATATTTTCTTTTCCAAGATGCATTCTATTTTTATATATTAAAAATAAAAAAACGTTTCAGTATTTTTAGAAAGAAAAATTATTTTTTATAACAAAAAAACAAAGAAAGAAAGAAACTCACTTCTTCTTGTCAATATTGGGTACATCACTTCTATCAGCCTTCTCAACAATTACCTACAAGAACAATATATCAGCAAAACATTTTTTATGATTTAGTACTTCATGCTAATTTAGTTTGAAAATTAACAGTTTTCAAAGTCAAAACAATTAGGGAAAAGATAAAACTAGTTAACATATTCTAAATTCATTTAACTTGTTTGGTAAAATTAGTTAACTATAAATCTTTGTAGCACTAACTAACAGGATTTGATCTCATCTACATCATACAAAATTTATTGTCAGCATGCATTTGCAAAATTCATATTCCCTCGAATCAAAACCAGGAATCATAATTGATTAATAAATCATAGTTCCACAACCAAACGAAAGGAATTTAACCAAGGATTACTTCCAATCATTAACAACATAAGGAACAACAAAAATCATTTCATATGATTAATTAAATAAACTGAGATAACCTACCGGGACTCTGTCCGGGTATTTCTCCCTAATTCGTGCGGCTTCAGCCTTCCTTTTCTCTACAAGTGAAATAAAATGGAACAAAAAGCAAGATTATATACACTATTGTTTCCAATATCAAAGAACAAAAAGCAAGATTATATACACTATTGTTTCCAATATCAAATAACAAAGAGAAGGAATTTAGCAAATGCGTACCAAAGTCATGCTGCTCCTTGAAACTCGTCTTTGACATATCTCTAATCCTAGACACAAAATAATCACAAAATAAGATAATTGGAATAATCAATCAGTAAACTGAAATAGCAATTTCTTATCGAAATTCCTCACTATAGTTGCTCAAATTAAACGCCATAAAATAGAGTACAAGCAAGAGGGATTACAATTATTGAATTATTGATAGCTTTGAACCTACCCAGGGATAACAATTGTCGCAATTTGGAGAGAAAAGATAGATTGATGATTGAAGATGAGAAGAGGAAGAGTACGAAATCGCCAATTAGAGGGCAGATTTCTTGAGAGAGAGAGAGAGGGAGAGAGAAAGAGTAGGGAAAGAGTATTTAAATAGTTATTGAAAGAAGCAAGGGAAGAGGAAGGAGAAAGGCAGGGGAAACGGCGATTAATTTCAGAAGTTTGGAGTATACTCCAAGGAGAAGCTAAAAATAATTGTCTATATTTTAAGAGAAAAGAAAATAGAAAAAAATTATAGTATTTTTCTTATGGGTATCAAATTGCTTCTCTGTCAAGTGTCAACGTGTGTTTTATGTATGATATTATATCATTATATAACGATTTAATATTGTTTTTTATTTAAGTAGGGAGGAGCAGCCATTCAATCTGCACTAAGATTCATACGAACAGCTTCAAAATTTGCGTTGGCACAGATTTTAATGTAGATTGAACGGATCTGATCGGGTATCAGGCCAAATTTGGTCTGATGCCCATCGGACCGCCCCTGCTTCCTTTATTTAATTTTAGTAAATGTATTAGTTTATAACTTTATATACTTAAAATTAATGGACCTGACTAATTTTATACCATTGAGGTATAAACTATTTTTAAAATTTTGTAGGTACAAAAGTTAGTAAATATATTGCATTTTTCTAATATGAGATGATACTGATTTAGCAAAATTGACACTTTGTACTTTATAATCATATTAATAGGTATGTATGAAATATAAAATATATAGTATGATATATATAGTTCTGATAAGTTCAGTAATTTTAAGAATTAATAAATTTTTATCTTTTGAGTATTATGTGTATCGTACATAAAATTTATTAGATACTTATACTCAATGTCGTATTCAAAATGCTACACAACTTGCCTTGAAAAGATATGTAAAAGATATGCAAAAGAGACGTGGAGGCGACCCCACTCTACCTCTTTAGCCTTGCCAAGATTCCTTGGTTAGGAAGCTCCGTGTTTAGGCCAAACAGTGAATCATATTTTTATTTAATATTTTAAAAAAAAAATAGAACGTTATATTTTTTAGTTTCAAAAACATGATTTTATTCGAGAAAAAAATAATAAAATATAGTTATACCTTAATAAGAAAAAAAAATATCTGTCTTCACATTCAACTCCTACAGGAATAGAATCAGAAATTAAATTAGAGAGCTGAATAAATTATAGTAGTATAATTTCATTTTAGGAAAAAAAATAAAAAAAAAATATTATACTTGTAAATATTATAAAATATAATAGACAAAATTGCTAATTTTTAATTTAAAGGTCATCTCTAGCTATAACCTAAATCCACCCCTCAACAATTGTGACACATGTGATATAGATTTGGAGCAACGGATATAGCTAAACTACCCTTAAATTTTTTGATGAATTGCAAGACGAGAAGAACACAATGTTAACATTTATGCTATCACTAAGTTTATCCTAAAAAAAGTCATAAAAAATTCAAGGAAACGTCAAAGATTATCTTTTGTCTTTTGAATAATTCTTAGATAGCTTCAAGAGATCGTCTGATTTATTAAATGAGTGAGTTGGAAGTCTTCCATTGGAATAACAGTAGATTTACTTCCTTTATCCAATAAGAGAAAAATAATAATGGAAGTAGCAACAATATAATATACGAGTCGTTGGTGACTAAGGCATGCTGGGCTTGAGTCAGATTTGGGCCCGTTCTTAGTCTGTTATCATACAAAACCCGAATCCGAACCTGAGAAAACCAAATTTATTGGGCCTCATTCAAGCCTACTTCGTTACAACCCACTTTTACTAAGAGTGGCAGGCTTTCCGGCTCATTCGTATCCGTCCGATCCGCAATATGATTCGTGTGCACTTGAACAGAACCAATCTCAAAGCTTTAATGAGAATCTTTATGCATATCAAACGGCTTCGATCGCACATCGGACCGCCCCCGATTTCCTTTTACTGACCTATCACTCTATCAGACCTCAGACCTCCAGTAGTAACTTCTACTGTACATTTCCAGTGGTCGAAATTATTCCCGCTCAAACGCCAATTTCTTGCTCCTGTTCAGTCCCCCCCCCCCCCCCCCCCCCCCCCCCCCTCTCTCTCTCTCTTTCCACACACAATCACACAAAAATGAATCCAGCGAAGGAGACGGGTGCCTCTCTCGACGCGCTCGTGTCCGCTTTCAACTCCCGAATTGTGGAACTGCAGGAGCTTGTCATTGCTCGCAACAGTAAGATCTCTCCGTTTCCCCCGCTCAATTTCTCTAATTTATGAACTACCCCCCGGACTAACCTCCTTACCTATAGCCTTCAGAGGTCAAAATTTTTGCAATTTCCCCTTCTAATATATCTACTCTTAGAGATGGTTCCGCCCATTCAGGGGCAGAACTAAGAAAATTGAAACCGGGTGCTGAATAAGTTAATGTAATGTGATATTATTTTATAAGGGGAGTTAAAAGGTATAAATACTTGTAAAAGTTGTTACATAAAGGGCAAAAGTGTTAAACTTTAATTCATAGGGTGACTAAGCCACCCACTGATTAGGTTTTAGATCCGCCCATGCACCCATTTGACTGTATATGGTTGTAACTACTATTTCAAATGCCACATTTTATTTGGTAACATATCCAGATTTATTGACAAGTTTGAACACTTGATGCTGGATGGTGTACGTGTTATTTTATTTTTATTTATTTTTTGTTAAGATATGAGGGATGCAAATGAGGTCTCAGCTTAAAAAAAGAGAGAGATGCAGGAGAATCTTGAAGGAGCTGGTGATAATAGATAAGAAAGCAATAAAGTGATAATTCCTTGCAGGAACTTAAAATGCACAATTTTAATTAATCTAAACCATCATATTACAATTGGACTCAATGCATTTTTTTACATTCAACACTGTAAAACAGTACCATAATTGATACATGCCAAAATGATAATAAAATCTAGTTAAGATAAATATTCTACTAGCATAAAATAGTTGTAATCTTTATGAAAATACGATCAATCTAATTAGATAAGTTTTTTCACCTGTGTAAATACTATTCTATTGATTTTTGGAAATAATCATTATAGTGTATGCACCAACAAGTGTTCCCGATCTGGCATCAGTTGACACGACACTCACTGCTATGGAGTCTCAAATTGATGCGATAAAAAATAGGCTCTATGAAGAGAGGCGTGCAATTCCTAAAGCCAAGGTTTAATCGCTTTATTCCTGAATAGTTTCATTTTTACTTAATCAATAAACGTGGTTTTTTGAAATATTTCATCCTGATGTAGAAACTGATTGAACAATCTGAGAAACAACAAAAAAAGCTAGAACACATGCTGACACACGTGCCTTTAGGGATGCAAGAGAGCCTGAGCCTAACTGATCCGTACCACTCAAGGTGCTTTATGAAAAAATATCAGTTTTATCTCACTGAGTTTTATTGCTTTCTACATTCCTTTTTTATTTGCCCTGGCATTTACAGTTCTGTTTTTACTGCTAATGCTTCTCACTATTCCTCTTATTCCTTCTAAAAAGTTATGATTTGTCTCTCTTTTGTCGATAGTAAATTTGATGATGTATTGGATTCCACTTCCACTCCTGGTGTGTATAAATTGAACATACAAGCTAGTGAGTCGAAATCTAGGATTAAGGAGGATCCTACTGCACCCCCCAAGGTACATAAAAAAAAATTATGCTGTTTTCAGAGCAACCTTGCAAGTTGCAACCACTGAAACTATGTATTGTATTCAAGAGTGAGGCTACGGTACTATGCATAGCGCGGATTGGGCTGTACTACGGATCAATATTTTTGTTTTCAAAGTCCAAATAGTCGATCTGAATCGTTCAACATGACTTCCATATGAAAATGTACTCGCAAACTAAATTTTACATTTTTTTTAGAATCTTTTTACTATTTTTCTAGATAGGTAGAAAATCACTACTTTTGAATGGTCTAGAATATTTAGATCAAGTGATTTTCTACCTATCTAAAAAATAGTAAAAAGATTCTAAAAAATCTAAAATTTGATCTACAAGTCCATTTTCATCTGGATATCATGTTAAATCGAATGTTTGGACTTTGAATAGGGAGATATTGATCCATAGTACAAACCAATCCGCGCTATGCATAGTACCATAGTTTTCTACTCTTTCTTAGAACTAATAATTGTTAATTATTAAACGTAGTTTGAGAAGAGGGGAAAAGGGCCAGCACCCCGTTGGTACATCTCTTCAGAAGAACTTGATTCGGTCTCCTCGTGAGTTATATATGCTTCCTTGTATTTTTTTTACTTTCTAAATAATTTTATTTTTTATTACTCAGCTATTTACTGGGTTCTCATTTTTTTAACAGTTATATGAGGGGAAGGTTAACGCTTGAAAAGGTTAATATAGCAATTAATGAGCTGGCAACATATGCTGATTCGAATGCGCATTTAATATTTTGCTCAAAGACCAAGGTATATTTGCTGTATTTTTTATTTACTTTTTATTTTATTTACTGGGAGATTGTATTTTGACTTGATTTCTTCCAATTATAGGTACCAGAAAATATGTGGGAGAAGGTTTTGGTAAGTTTTATTTCTATATTTGACTAAATTTCTTTTTGGAGGTAAACACTAGTATTTAATAATGCCTCAAAACTGCAGATTTACTGGTAGTCTGTGCTATGTACCAAGTAGTTAAACACTGAAGCATTCTTATTTTAATGTTCCATTTTTGTGAGGCAATATGATGTGTAGCCTTAAAATCTTTAATGGTACTTTTGTGCTGCCGTAAAATGGAAATACTGTGCAACAAAAGAAGGGCAGTTTGGGTATTTTTTACATAATTGGAAGATCTGGTGTGATTTCAGGAACTGAGAGACATAGGTGGGACAGAGCAAGTTAAAGGGAAGCATTTTTTCCTTGAATCGGATATTAAAGGTCCCGGACTAAAACTTGACAACACAGGAAAGGCTATACTCACGGTAATACAAGTTTGATTTCAGTATTCATTCCTGGACCAATCTAAAACATTACTCATGTACCTTGCAAGATGAGAAATTTCATGGTACTCCTAAACACTTGTCAAATATTAGAATCCGAACAATACATGCAGAGTATTTCTCAACTGTTTGCTAAAATAAAAGGCCCCTGCATCTCTCCCTAAACAAGGAATATGAGAGGGATAATTTAAGTATTTTTTCACAGAAGTGAGCACCATTTGTGATATTCACATATTTCGTAGGTTGTGCAAATATTTCACATTTTACTGGACTACGAGGAACTATAATTTTTCTTTGTTTATTTTAAGCTTTTACAGAAGATTACAAATTATCACTCTTTTATTTTTAGGTTCTTCGACACCTTGGTAGAATTCAAGAAACTCGGGTTGGGTCTCACCGTGTACTAATCCTTGTGAAACCTCGAGTTCACTGAAGAAGAAGTATGTCATGGTTTTGGAAGGATAGTTTGATATATATTCTTTTAACTTGGAAGAATTAATGTGAAATTGGGTCGACAATTGGAGTTCTGTAATATGTGTGGTTGATGTCATTTCTGGCATCTTTTGGTTGCATTGTCCTTCTCATGAAATTAAGAATCAAATGATTTAGGGGAAACAATTGATGCTCTATGATGACACATGTGTGGTTAATATCGTTTCTAGCATCTCTTTGTGCATTGTCTTTTTCAAATTGGAAATAATTTGGGGGGCACTTTGTTGACCATCTACTGGTAAATTGCAAAGAAAACCAAAAACATTGACAAAAAGGTGAAAAACATTCAAAGAAAATTCATGAAAAAGCAAAATAACATTGACAACAAGATTCAAATATCTGCGTAACAATTAAACATGCCTTCTTGCAAAAACAAAAAATAATAAAAATTCTAACAGCCTAGAACCAGGGACGAAAATAAAAAAAACAAGGAAAACTTGCTCTTAATGCGAACCTCCTTGCAAAAATACACGAGATTGCTCTTAATGTGATTCCACAAGTACGAATAAGGGCTTACCAGTCAACCTCTCACGCCCCTGAAAGTTATCATTGCAAAAAAGATGTAAGTATAAACAATGATACTAGAAATTTTTTTTTTTTTTTTTAAAATGAAGTCAACATAACAACGTGCTTTTCAGAATGACATAAGTTAAACAAGAATTCATTGGAGAACTTATATTGGTTGCTGATTTTATTATTATTATTCATCTTTTGTATATTCTGGCAATAATTAACAGTGAGAAAAATGCACCTTAAGCTCAGGGATCTCAATCACGCAAGCACATTCAACTACCTCAGCACCAGCACGTTCTAATGCATATAGAATGTGTAATTAGCATAAGAAAATTTGCAATAGGGATAAAATCAATATGTTTGTAGCAACATGTTTACCAAGTAAATTAATGGCAGCACACAGCGTTCCGCCAGTGGCAATTAAATCATCTACAACCAAGGAGCGTTCGCCAGGAAGAACAGCATCAACATGCATCTCAAGACAATCAGAACCATACTCGAGCTCGTATCTTTCAGAAATAACTTCACCTATATGTACCCAAGTATTTATTTGTTTAATAAAATAAACTTATTAATTTTGTTTACTTTTTATTCCGAGGACAAATGCCTGTACTCAAAATTTGTCAAGAAAGAGAGAAGTTACTAACATAATCTCAAAAGTCAAAACTTAAGTTTAGCAGAGTAATACCTGGCAATTTTCTTGGCTTCCGTAAAGGGATAAATTTTGCACCAATTGCGAGGGCAATTGAGGGTCCGAAAATAAAACCTCTTGCCTCAACTCCTGCTTAAGTACAAGCAATCAAACTTATTAGTAAGAACTCTCAGCAGGAGCTAGCAAAGAACTTGGTAACCAGCTCTAAAATCTAATTTCCTGGTTTTGCTTTAGGTTATTTACTCTTGTTCTAATTCATTCTATATAAAGTCAAATGTAAATGATAAACCATGGTACAGCCCCTACTTCACCAAAAAAAAACATGGTACAGCCCAATACTGAGACCACTTGGCTGGTGAGGTACTGAATTGTCCTAAGGGAAAAGTTTGGAAAAAAAAAAAAATGGTCCCACTTAAAAAGCACAAATAAGGGTTACATGCTTGTATTTTCTTTTGATATTTTCATGCAAATTATAAAAATAAACTGTACCTGCCACAACGGAGATGTCCATGCCGGAGTACCGCTCCACAAACAAATCAATAGTGTTTTTGAAAACTTTTGGATTTAAAAGCAATGTCGTTATATCCTGAAACATTATCCCTATCAGACAATCAAGAGAACATGATAAGTTCTATGGTTTGATAATATTATAGCACCAGCAAACAATTTATAGAATAACTTTAACCGAAGGCCGAACCCCCGGGGGCATAATTGGAAGAGAGCAACTTCTTTACTCTGGAGAAATAGTTTCCCCCCTTCTGTAAACATTTGAACTTAGTATGAATATATGAACAAAGCAATTGTACCAGGTTTAGGAAAATGAGGAACCACACGAATGGAAGAAGCAATTCCTTCAATTCTTGGTTCTAATTTCTTGTTATTCTTCTTCATAACTTGTTTCTCTTCTCTCTCCTTGCCAACTGCCTCCTCTTGTGGAATTGTCATTGTATCTCTCTTTCTCTCTCACTTGCTGCTTGTTAGAGGACAGTGTAGTGTGCAGAGCAAGCGAGAAGTGAGGCAGTTTAAGGTTATATAGAGAAAATAAAGAATATTTTTTCAAAATGGCCCCTGAAAAGTTTCAGAGTTTTGCTCCACGGGAGAATTGAGATCCTTAACGACAAATTATTTAATTCTCTCTTATTTAAAAAGTTTAAAACGTACTGTTCTCCTCTCCGAAAAGTTCTACAATTTTTTTAATTTTTAGAAAAGTAATAGATATTTTTAATGAAATAGAAAGATGGAAAGTTTTTCAATTCCATAGAAGGAACGTATCAGTTATACATATGGTTTGCAAAATCGGCTGAGTCGAACCGGAATCGGTCAGTTGCAATTCGATTTTTGTCTAAGTTACACGATTGTGCAATTTTTCAGTGAAAATCCAGGTGAATCGGTAGACTCGGCCGATTCAACTGAGTTTTTTTCCTAAATCAGTTTGATTCTCATGATTTGAGGTGATTCTCTCATAGTTGGAAATCAATAATTTAATCTTCCCGAATAATATTTCAAGAAATATTAAGAAGATTCAAGACTTTTTCCTGAAAGAAATTTCAAAAAAACTTATATGATGCGCAAAATTTATATGATGTTCAATTCATATTATTTTTTCTCAATAATGTAATCTTCCTGAAGAAGATTTCAAGAAAATTTATATAATGCGCAAATTTTACATGATGATTCATATAAAAAAATTCAATAATTTAATCTTCTTGAAGAAGATTCAAGAAATATTCTGAGTAGATTTATTATCTCTTTATGGTTGAAGAAAATAATTTACAGTTGTCAATTTAAGAAGTAAGAGGAAGGGTTATGATTTGAGAAGAACGAAAAAGGAGATGTTTAGAAAGAAGAAAGATAAATGTATAGACCTTTTGAATAAACTTGGTATATTAATCCAGTAAGTATATAAATAAAATAAAAAATTTGATTCATATTGAACCAGAAGCAGCGAAAATAAATGACTAATGAAGGAACTTTTGATCAAACAAATATTTATTATTGATTTCCTACTGGGCGTACCTCCTTACTTTTACATCATTACTAATGAAAACACCTGCTCGCATAACTATATACAGAGAAGAGAATAATTTTGAAAACTATTTAATCAATATTTATTATTATTCTATTGGTTGTTGCATTTATTGATGTTGACTGAAAATTAGACGGTTGAAAAAAATAAAATAATTGATGAAGATGTATTTATTATATGAAGAATCTACGAGTTTTCAGTGTAGCTCTCCCACCAAAATCGTGATTGAGGAAAGAGACTGAGGAGAGAGAAGAGAACTATCCCTCGCACAATATTAGGAAAAAAAATTAAGTCGGACTCAGTTTAATTTTTTCCATAATTTTAGATGTTCTGGAAATGAATTGAGAAGAAATGATTAGAAGAGATAGAAACAGGTTGGATTTGTCGACAGGGCAAACAAATAAAGTAGCCCTATGTTCAAATCGAGTCATGGGATTAAAATCTCACTTAGTCCAAATTTCATATATTCCAAGACTTTCAAACAGAGCCTTAGAGATTTCATAAGAAAACTCATAATTCATGCTATTCCTTCAACCTTCAATAAAAAAGCTCATGTGATTCCTTACAGTTGCACACTTAGGCCCGAAAAAAATTCCTCTTCCTAAAGAACTATAGATTTTGTTGTGGTTCCTTAAGAGTTAATTCTTACAATTTTCCAATCTAACAATTTTATTTTAATTGACAAATTATGTTCAAAAAAATAGCAGAAATATAATTTGTTGACAATTTATTCGGACTTAAATTTATTTTTGAAAATTAATTTATTTTTAATCAATATAAATCAATTTGTAGGTCGAAGAATCAAACAAAACTGCAAATGCAAGTTCATAGTTTAAATGTTTGTAACTTTTTATAGGAAACTCATGTCTTATTATGACCATGTCTCGAAAATCTCGTAAAGATATCTACATAATTTATTGGGCATATCATGTAATTGTGTTTTCAAATCTAAAAAAATCGCCTGAAACCTCAAAAACTATGTTGAATTTTCTTATTTTTGACAATTATGTATTTTTTCTTAATATGAAATCAAAACGGTGCTTTTGAGGAATTTTAGGATCACAATAACAATTCACTACAACAAATTAATATGAATTTATGCAATTCAATACATTAATTTTTCACATTTTAAAAACACAATAAGAATCAATATAATTAGTTAATAATCAATTCATATTACTATTAAAGAAAGAAGGGAGAGGGGGGTATTGTGGTACCGCTGGTACATTATAAATCAATCTGCAATTTTATATGTTTAAAATATCTGTTTTGCAAGAATTGACCTTTGGTCTAGTGACAAAAACACATATCTACTGAGAAGGTATGAGTTTGAAATTCAAATGGAGAAAATCATTTGTTATAATAATATGAGTGAATTTAGAAGACATAGACTTGGAAATATAATATATTGTTATTGTGTCACTTGGGAATATAATATATATTCCAAATGGAATTTTTATGTACTTGTTTTGCAGAAAGATCTCTTTTTTATTCTTTTTGTTACTGTATTATAAACATAATAGAAAGATCTCTTTAAGGGCCTGTTCGGCCTACAGGTGGGAACGGAAACGGAAATGGGTTGGACTCTAATTTGAGCTGATGTTTACTGTGCGCGTGGGGCAGAAAACATGAAGTTGAACTGAATTTTTTTTTCCCACGCGCACAATAACATAGCCGAACAGGCCCTAAAAGAAAAACATGTTATTATATCACAAACGCGCAATGAAATAGATAGCTCTTTATCAAATTTGTAAAAAGAGAAGGAATTTTGATCGCATTTTTTGACAGGTGATATTCTATGTACGGAATTTAATATTCATCTAGTAAAATTCTATGCCCTTACAGTTGATATATTTTGCTACATAGATTGTCAAGTTTGTAAAACTTTCGCTTGGTAAGAATAGTAAAATTGAGAAAGTAAGGAAAATAACCTAAAAGCTATATATATATTACGTTATCACAAAGGTGAAGTTCTATGTTAAAAAAAAATTATTTTTTTATTTTATGACATAACATATTGCATCACACTTAAATAACAAGCATTGTAAATAACTAAATATTAAAAAATTGAATACGGTAAAATATAATGGAAACAAAAAACGTGGATAAGGATGGAGAGTAGTGGAGGAGAGCTATAAGGTGAACACAAGAACATTTTTTAAATTTTTTTAGAGGAAAGGGCAATATGTTTAAACTTTTTCTTAAGATCAAAATTTATAAGCTTTATCAAGGGGTATAGAATATTAAATTTCGCCATGCAATGCTCAAGACATTGGACTAAATTCAATCTAATGACTAATGTCTTATCGAAATCATCTGATTCACATAAAAATTATGCATATTTGATCTGCGTGAATCTTAAAGTTGTATATGAATATTAATACAGATTAGACAACTCTGACGTAACTTCGAACACAATTAGATTTGATGCTCGTCGAATGCCCTTAAATTTTGAAGAACTATACTTAACTAGTAGAGAGTTGAGACACTTTAGGATCTGAAAGGATAATTCAAAAAAATCAAAGTAAAATAATTCAACCAATTATAGCCGCTTTTCTTTTCTAAAGGCTATCTCCTTGTTTTCACCTTCCTGAAGCATTATTTTCTGAAAACAAAAACTACTACTAAGCTTAAAATAGATAATATAAATATAAAATATGAGTATCTAACACCAACACTAAGTTTCTTCCTTTTGCTTTCTACTTTGTTAGTGCATTTCATCTCTTTACTATTTATTATGCTTTGATGGTTTGCTCGCAAAATGCCCCAAAAACAGAAAAATCAATAAAACTGTAGATGTCACTTGTCAAGTTTATATTGGCATCATAAGATAAGTGCCTATTGACAGTTGCTTTTGAAAATTAATGTCAGCATCATGCCATTTGTTTAGACAACAAAATTATTTATGATAAGTCGTTTCATTATTTTCTTTCTTTTTTTTCTGGAGCAGATATACGACTACAGATAAGTACCAGCTAGCATAAACCCACAGGAGCACGGTGACAAATAACTGAGAAATAATATTGAAAAAGCCACATATTTTATGTAATTATTAATTGAGTACATTATTAAGAACAGACCCAAAAAAATTTAGACAGGACGAAGGTAAAAAAAATTATTTAATCGTGTTTTGAATCTGCGATCTTTTACATAAAAGTTGATAAAAACAGAAAGAAAGAAAGAAAAAAAACATAAAAGTTGACTAAAAGTGTAGGAAATCTCCCCCATGCATTTTAACTAGGTAAGCAGCAGTACTTATAATACTTGATTGTATAGATAGATTCTACATGTTTTGTTGCCACAACTTTTTAATTCAAACAAATGTTTAATCAAAAGAAAGGGCACAAGATTTTGTAGTATCTAACTTGGCACAATGGCTAACCACTAGGTATTATAAAAACCCTTAAATTAAACAAAAAGGGCAATTACTCCAATAACTGATCTGCTCTTTTTATGCATAGATTGCTTTAATCAAATCTTGATAGATCATTGTTGGATGTTGGATCCATTATTGATCTGGCTTTAGTTTGAAATTTTTAACCCTAAACAATTCAAGCAATTAGACTTGTATGAAGTAGATTGCGATTCCGAATTCTCTGTTGTAGCAATTGGGCAACAAGACCTGTAATTAATATCAATTCTTGATCAAAATTATCATTTATATATATGTGAGAAAGATGGGGTGAATATTAAAATTAGATGTTAAGGAGTACTGTTAAATTTAGTTTATTTTTTTCAGAGAGAAAGATGGGGTCAATATTAAATTTAGATCTTAATTCCTACTACATCCACCAAAGTATGTTTACCAAATTTTGTTAGACACTGATGAGTTAAAAAATATAGAGACGATCCAAATGAATGCTTAAATATTTGATTGTCCCCATGTAATGATGTAGTATTTATATTGCCAGTGTACAAAGTGGGTGCCTGAGTTGTTGATATTTCCTTCTTATAATGTATTGATACTGAAAGGACGACTTAGCTTTCTTCCCGAAATTTTTATTTATACCATTTAAAAAAAAAAATAAACCAAATAACCATCGTTTGGTGGGAATTCGATTTCTAGCACGGTCGCACCGGCATTCTGTGGACCCATTTCAGCGGGACAGCAGAATGCCGATGCGGACCCTAAAATGGATCCGCACCGGCATTGTGCAGACCCAGTGTCCGCAATATGCCGGTGCGGACCCATATTTTTTAAATAAAAAAATTGAAATCTGTAATTTGTTAAATCTGTTATTTATTTTAGTTTCAAATGTTGTTTAAATTGATATATTTTTGGTCGTATCGTATTTTAGATATGTCGTTCGTTTGGAATATTTTAGATATGTCGTTCGTTGGGAATACTTTAGATATGTCGTTCCTTTGGAATTTTTTTTTGTACGATGAGATAATGAAATCAACAAAATAAATAAATAACAACAAAACCAAAAAAATAAAAAACTAATCGACCAAATAAATAAGTATCTGACAAAACATCTGACAATACTACAAATAAGAATCTAACAAAACATCTAACAGTACAACAAATAAAAGTCTACGGCTCAGGACTAAACACCGTCCTCGCCTTCTTCTTCCTAACCCTCGCCCCCGCCTGTAGAGTGGTGTCTCGTCAGTATCTGCTGAGTCTGTAGAGTCCTCAGCCCGGACATCCGAAGACTGAACCGGCTCGTCCTGAACCTCCTCAATCTCGGATGTCTGCTGGACCCCAGGACCAAAAACCGTGGTCTGTCCAGACTCAGCCTGCGTGAATAGAAACGCCTGTCTGGCAATGGGGTCATCGTGGAGGGAAGGGTGCGATACCTGCTGTGAGGACTGTCTAGGGAACTACGGGATGGGCTTTGTCTGAACATACCCTGGCTGGTAGGCAGGAGGTACCGTCTGAGTCGGACTGTAACCCTGAGAATACAGTCCATCTTCCTTTATGCCAAAATCAGTAGAGATATTGAAACCCAGCGGCTCCTCCTCCTCGTCCTCACCCTGCAGTAACTTACAAATTAGATAATGTTTTGAATTTGAAAAAAAATTACAGTTATGTATTTCAATTACAATTATACCTCGGCATCCATCCTAGGCTGGAATCCCATGGCCTCATGTGCGGCTCGGCGCATCAACTCGGCACCTCGGTCGAATGCCTGACCGACCGTCTTAGCATCATGGACGGCTGCAAACACGTCCTCATCACCAGTGTACGGGACGTAGACATCGGGCTCGTCGGATATATCGTCGACCGCATCAACACTGCCCAAGCCAGCTCATCTCAATAGAGAGTCGAGACACGCCCTGTACCCATACTGGCACACCGCGGGTACGTTGTGCTTGAGGATGACCTTCCCAAGCCTCTTCTATCCCCTGGTCACGGCCATCATAGCCCCTATGACGCAACTCTTGACAAGATATAATGCCTGAAAATTGAAAAAATTATGAAAAAGTTGTACAAATGTAAATATTGTTAGTTTTTAATTTGAAACTTCAAATTAAAAATACCGTGGCTGCGAACGGTGCACCGGCTGGGATAATACCGTGGATCCGTCCTCTCCGATCCCTCAGCTTCGGTACCCGCTCATGGGGGTTGTCGGCGAGACACCCCTCCAGAAATATGGTGTACGCGCCGTGATCCTGGTACCAATCTCTGTAAGGTCTGTACGAATTACAACAAATGTTAGATATTACAATCAGAAAGCTATAGTGAAGGTTTTGAATTAATAAATAAAATTCTTACACTATCGCGACATCCATGGGACGATCCGGCTCGCCCAATGGGGGGTTTGCAGCTGCTGCCTCGAACACATAATCGGCACGCACAACCCCCCAGTTCTTGCCCGCAGTGGTGTCTCTGGCATGATGAAGCCCTCGCCAGACTGCCTCGCTGATCGGTGCCAGGGGCGGAGCAAGCTGACGCATCCCGAACTGTCTCATGACCCATCCGGGGTAGTGGTGCTCGATGATCTATATATTTAAATACATTAGGTTGTTTTTATTAAATTAAGTTGCTCGTGTAGATAACTAACGTAATTAAATTACGGTACCTGAAAACATATGAGCGGCACCTCCTGCTGATGACATCGCTCAGGCAATATCTCAAGATAAGACCGATGTGCGTCATCCACCGTGACCTGGAAGTATAGATTTAATATCATATATCAATTCGAACTGAAAAATATGAAAAAAAATGTAAATCAAATTTAAAATAAAAGTAAACTTACATAGTCTCTGTAGGGCTCCCAAGTCACAAACTCTGGATCATCTCTGAGATGCTCGATCTCCTGTCTCCAGAATGTGATGCCGAGAGACGAGTCATGCCCCTACCCGACCCAAATCTTCAGATAGCAGTACCTGGCGCCGTATGGAGGGCAGTTGTCTGGCTCGAGCTTGCCCCACTCCGGCACATCTGTCTTGTTGGCCAGGACTGGACGGCCAACAATCAGATGTGCGTAGGACCAATGCTGTAGTAACATGCATGGTCCAATAAAGGTCTTGTTCTTCTTCAAGCAGGCATTGTTAAGACCCCTTTACAATGTACAAATTCAGTGTTACTATACTACAATGTATAATATTTGAAAAAATTAAAAAATTATAACAATGTGTTTCTTACCTATATAAGCATGCCAGCGTGGCACCTCCCCAGTTGAACCTGCCCGCAGTGGACAGGTCGCGCAGAAGCTCGAGGTAGCACAGCCGTACCTGATCTCCATGCAAATCCGAAAACAACCGACAGGTGATCATCTCCAAAATATACGCTTGCAGGTATCGGTCAACAACCACCTGTTATTGATTTAAATTAGAACATTATTTACAAGAAAATAAATCTAATATTATTTAAATTAAATATTGCACAATTAAATACCTGATCTGGTCGATCCGGATAATCCTTGAATTTCGCCCGCAACTTTGACAAGCTGATGTTACTGGGCGAGACCACGGTCTTCTCACCTCTCTTCTTCTTTTTCTAGAGCTCCTCGTGCAAGATACCCAACAGCTCCAAGCACAATGCACGGAAGTCTCCATACTCGACGCCCGTCACCGGCTCCCCGATAATAGTCATACCCCACAGACAACTGACGTCCTGTAGGGTGACTGTCATCTCAGCATGGGGGAGATGAAAGGTGTACGTCTTGGGATGCCATTGCTCAACGAGGCCGGAAGATAAACCCTCGTCAGCGTTCTCCTCGGCCATCTGGGATAGCTGGTACAATCCCATCGCGCGTAATGTCCCCCCGTACGCCGACTGGTACCGTAGCCACATGCAGTTGTGACGAACCGTAACCGCATCCAAACCCTGCATTTAATTAAAAAAATCAGATCAAATGCATATACCAAAAAAAATTAAGGTTATTAATATTTTTATAAATATGACAAATTTATAACTTACCCGAGTGGCAGCCTCTAAAATCCGATGCTCCGCATTTGGGTACCACAAGAAGTCGCTGACCCTGTCGGTGCGACTTCGGATACCCGAAACATCTGCCAGCGCACTCTCGATGTACTGGGACATCTCGTATGGCGTGGCTGTAGGGCCATGCTGTGTACCTCTACTGGAAGAAGGTACACCCCTACTGGAAGACGGTATATCTCTACTGGATGCCATGCTGTATTTGATAATTTTTGGTCAAATATGAGAGTTTTGGTATAAGTCCAGTTTAATGTTGGTGCTCAAATAATTGATTCTTGTGAAATAAACCTAGTTCAATTTTGGTACAAGTCTAATTTAACTCAAACAATAAATTTTGGTATAATAAACCTACTTAAATTTTGGTACAAGTCTAATTTAACTCAAACAATAAATTTTGGTATAATAAACATGTTTAATTTTTGGACAAAATCCATTAATTTTGGTACAATTTTAAACCTAAACCTAAACATATATTTTGGTACAATTCTATTTGCTCAAACAATTAATTTTTGGTACAATTCTATTTAAATTTTGATACAATTCTAATTCTAAACCCTAAACCCTAAACCTAAATCTAACTACTCTACACTAAAAATTAAAACTAGAAAAGAAGAAGAAAACTTACCCGAGATCGGAGGGATTGAAACTTCCTTGAATTGATACAAAAAATGAAAACAGCGGACCCCTTATATAACTTCCCAGGGATCTGCACTGGCATTATACGGACCCAAGGTCCGCACCGGCATTCTACGGCCCTACTGAAATGGGTCCGCAGAATGCCGGTGCGGCCGTGCTAGAAATTGAATTCACACCAAACGATGGTTATTTGTTTATTTTTTTTTTAAATGGTATAAATAAAAATTTCGGGCTTTCTTCATTCCTTGTTTCGGTTCAAATATAAATAAATTAAGAAACCGTACTAGAATTCAAATTTTTTGTTGCCGAATGAACACAAAAAAATAGTTATTTTAATGTCAAAATGTTTTCGTCACGTCTTTATTTTTAAAATTATAATACCTTAAAAATTAAAACTTATATATTAATATAAAACCATTAAATATGATGTATATTATTTTCTCTATGCTTACATGAAAGATTACGTCATGTCAATTTTATTTTAATTAATATTAAGAGCTTACAAATAATATAAATCACATCTAACAGTTTTATTTTAATATATAAATTATAAAATTTTCGTTATTAATAAATTAATAAATAAAAATATGATGGAGATAAAAAAGTTAGAAACACATGTACAACAAAACAGGCCGACATTTTTATTAATATCCAAAGTTTAATAGAAATTAATTAATATACCCAGATCTGCTGAAACCTGAAAGTTATAAAAATATTTGTACAGGTCATTTTCTGGCCAGTACCCAATTTAATTCAGTACTGACCGGAAAATGGCCGGTACCCAAAAAAATTTATTTTATTTTTATTTTTGCAACAGTACCGATCATTTTCTTGCTGGTACTTAATTTTTTTTTTAAGGATGGGCATAGCATAGTTGGCTAGAAGAAAAAGTCGTAGGAAACTCGGATTGAAGTACCGATATTTTTTTTACAGTGTCGTATGACACTAAAGTTTATTGTTCGCATGCGGCTAGTGAATTTAATTTGACAATAACCAGCATTCTAAAATTGAGTACCGATGCTTTATGCACGGCCTAACGACGGCAGAAGTGCATCGATGTTTCATTGCAAAAATGTCAGCGATGCACCGATGTTTTTTTAGCACTACCCGGCTAATAGAACATCGATGTTTCATTGCAAAAACATCGATGATGCACCGATACATGCAACCGATGTAACACACGCATCCAACCAAATGCATTTGTTTGATCTTAGCCAAACCGATTGCAAACTTCAATATGAGTTTCCTACGACTTTTTCTTCTAGCCAACTATGCTATGCCCATCCTTAAAAAAAATGCTATTAAATGCTAGCTTGATTTTAACTGAAGAATTAAATTCAATCCGAGTTTCCTACGACTTTTTCTTCTAGCCAACTATGATATGCCCACCCTTAAAAAAAAATGAAGTACCGGCCAGAAAATTGCCGATACTGTTGCAAAAATAAAAAATAAATTTGAGTACCGGCTATTTTTCGACCGGTACTGAATTAAATTGGGTACTGGTGAGTGAAAAAAACGTGTCATGCCGTGACTAACACGCCGTGACTTTGGTCTCGTGCTGTGTCGTGCCGTGACCAAAATGTCAAGGGGTGGTCACGGCACGCGAATGGTCACACCACGTGAATCACGCCTTGCCTAAACGTGCTGTGACCATACGTGACTCGCGTGACTATTTAATCCTAATTTAGGTTAGTTTATTCAAGATTCACCATTAAATCAATATCTAATGATCCTAATTACACATGACTCGCGTGACTACGTGTCGTGCCGTGACTAAATCTTTCACGTGCCGTGCCAAAGTTTCAAAAGATGGGCACGGCACGGGACACGCGTGCCGTGCCGTAACCGTGTCGTTCCGTAACGGAGCCGGCTCCGCCATGCCATTTTTTCCACTCTAGGTATTGATCAAAAAATGACCGATGTGGATATTTTAATAACTTTTCAGCGGATCTGGGTATATTAATTAATTTCTATTAAACTTTGGATAATAAAAATGTCGGCAAAACAGGAGGCGGGAGGATTTACTGACAGCTGGGCTCCACATCACACGAAAAGTAAAAATTTGGCAAAAAAATGATAAATGTTGTGGTCCCACGTGTCGGTCACTTGGTAAACAAAAGGACGTAAAGAAATCTGGCGCAGAGAGGTTATGGAAGTATGAAAAAGTGTGAAAAAGTGCGCTCCTCTTCCTCTCTGTTTCAAAACCCCATATTGATCCCGGGTACACCTAAAAGATCTCGCTGATGTCATTTGTGGACCTCAACAGCAACGTATCTTACCCCTGATTTTCATAGACCTACATATAGACCTGGTCTATCCTCTGTTTTCCTATTTCTTTATTCTTTCTATAATAGAGCCCGTAGGCACTCTTTTTTCTATTTCGATTAAGGCTTTACAGTTCCCTGTTGTCTAAATCGTCCAATCAAAATCTGTGCGAATATTAAAGAGATCCGTTAGGACAGATGCACACCTAGGGCCTGTTACTGTGCGCGTCGAAAAAAAAAAATTCAGTTCAATTTTGTGTTTTCTGTCCCACGTGCACAGTAAACGTTAGTTCAAATTGGCCCCGATCCCGAGCCCGTTCCCGTTCCCGCCTGTAGTTTACCGTAAAATGCTATTGTTACTGTAAAATTTATGAGATTAATTGATGAAAATTTATGTACTTATATGTGATTTTCTATATAGTTTACAGTAAAATACTATTGTTACTGTAAAATTGATTTATATTTGCAGCATGAAAAATTTATATAATTAATTTTTATTCATTTTTAATTCTCATAGCTTGAAAGTTTGGCTCCACTCCTGAACCCAGTGCATGTTATCTTGGATTGAATTAGTCCCATTTTTTATCAAACAAAAATATTATGTTACCTCGTGAATTAGTCCTGATTTAGAAATCTACTTGGAGTGACTTTTTGTTGTTGGGAATTAAAAAAATATTAGCAATGAACAAATTATTATTTATATTTTGAATAAATAGAATGGCAAATGAAAATTCTATATTAATACGAAACATATATGTATATGGTGCTACAGCTTTTGATGTCAATTTTTTGAGATTGTAATGATCAATCGGAGTCGTTCAATTCAATCTACAAATAAAAAATTTAAGAAACTAAATTTATAATCTTAGGTTCTTTTTTACTTTTTCTGACATGCAAATATTCTTATTGGACAACACAGAATTATAAAAACAAAAATTTCTCTCTGCCCAAAATATAGTAATATAATCTTAAAATATGTGAAATTTATTTTCCTACGAAATTTCAATTCGTAAGTCGAATAGAAAAACTCGAAACAATTATTTTTTTAATCTCAACAATCAATACTCGGCGTCATAGCACCAATGTTGACATGCTTGATAATGTTTTTAAGAATTACTTATAATAAATACAGTTATGTTCATATATTTATATAATTCGTTGATGAAATATATCACATAAACGTCGTGATTTGTTTCGGTATTAATATTTTTTTTTCTAATAATCATTCATTTTCATTATAGTAATACGTTTATTTTTCACAAATTTTTATCATGAAAACTTAAAACTTATTTGCAAAACAAAATTACACTACGTTACCCACTAAATTTTCTCATGATCTAAAAAAGTTTCATAAGATCATTTGTTCCTACTTTACAATTAAAAAAAATCTAAATTTATGTATAAATTTATCAAATTCATATTGAATTGAAATGGAATCTTTTCTACGGAGAATTTTTTTTTGTAATGAATTATACATATGGCCGCTTTCTTTGTTTTGTATATTTTAGAACATTTGTATTGGAATTTCTTTTTTATTTCTAAAAGCACACTTTCACTTTCTATAATATATTTTTTTGAATGTAGCATAATTTTTAATTTAGAAAAATTACTTTCTAACTGTTTTTATTGGCTCTTATTTCGGTCACTCTCTCTTCTGCAGTAATAATTGCTGATGTGGTCGCTAAAAGTAAACAAAAATTAGTTACAAAAGTTTAAAGATTTTTAAATAAAAGTTAACTTAATTTTATTTTTAAATTTCTATTTAGTATCTAACAACTGTTTTTAATTTCTATTTAGTATCTAACTTAATTTGATTTGTGTGCCAGATGTAAGAAAGGAACTTGTCGAATGCAAGGACGATACTCGCCACGGGCCCAATCCGGTACGCACCTATACATGGACCAAATCTTACCTGTTGGGGGTCCCACAAATTTTTGCAAACTAGCGCATGAAATAAACGTTCTTAGTTCTTACAAAAATCTCCCGAAATTGGAAGTCGTATATTATCTCCAAGTCATGATATCTAATACAATTTTTTTAAAAAGATACAAAAAAATAAATAATGTACTAATTTAATTTTTGTACACCCAAAGAAGAATTTATATCATCTGAGGGACTTCAAATTTTGAGTTTAGATCTGGACCATCCGATAAGTTTTGCACATATATTAAAGGAGTCTCGTGCATTTCACCTCAAGCCGGATTGGCCCGAATTCTAATCGGACGGTATGAATCCAAACTCAAAATTTTAGTCACTTCAAGAGATCCGGACACAAAGGATAAGTGTAATAACTGGCCTCGCTGATAAATGCATGACAATCGTAATCAAGCCAACACTAGCACCCAATACATAGAACAAATATTAATTGTTATATTTGTTTAATTTGAATAATCATGTTCATACATACAATATAATTGTCTAAAATAAATTAAAAGAGACTATTAAAAAACTAGAAACAAATTTAATATGTAAGAAAGTCAAATTATTGTTTTTTACAAGACATATTTGCCTATAACAAATTATATCAATTCTATTAGTTTTAAAATGCATTGAACTTTCTGATATTCTAAAATAGTAAAAAAAAAAAAAGTTTTACCAAATAGTCCTTGAAAATTTTGGAACATGTAAGGGTAAAATAAGGTCATATTCGTTAATCCAAACTCAAACATAGTGAGAGGCCATCAAGCAATCCATAATCCATACGCATAAAATTTATTGTTCAATAATTGCAGGGAATACAATGAAGTCTTAACCGAGCTATAAGAAATTCAGACCTATTTAGAATATAGTGGGTCCACTTTAAAATTAGTGCAAATTTATATTGAACGATTCGGATCTAACATGACGTAGTTAGATACCTGACTTGATGTGAATTCTAACCAAAATACCATAGAATATCCCTAAACCTAATAGCAGGAAAGTCGAAAGGTAAGGTCGTCCATGGCATAATGAATGAATCCATTGATTGCAATTCTCACAGTCATTTCGAAATAAATTTTAAAAACTCAGTGATATGATCCTGCTAAATATTAAGTCGTAAGTGATTTTATGAAACATATAAATTCTCATGACCCAAATCAATTCTATGTACAAACCACATACAATTTAGAAGTCAGCAAATAATTCATAAATTTAAGTTATAAAAAATCCAATTACCTTACAAATAGCAATATGAAATTATCATACAATATCTTTCTTCTCCACTTCTACTACTACTTTTTAACGAAGAACAAACTCTTAATTTAAGTAGAAACATGTCTCAACTGGAACCATAGACATCTGGTGCACAATTTGTGGTGGAATAACAGCCTCTACTGGAAAATGAATGGGATCCACCATACGACGGCCCGAGCCAGGCTTAGGATCCTCTTGGATTGTCTTTTTGTCTTTTTTTTTTTTTCTTGCTATGGGTGGCTCACAAATCGTATCAATTGTGGTACATATGTTTATTTCTTTTTCCAAACTCTGCAATGCACCGCCTTGTCATCTTTCCTCTTGTGATTTAATTTCTCCGACATTTTTATTAATATCCAAAGTTAATTACAAATTAATAAATATACCCAGAATTCCTGAGATTTTCGAAAAATGCCCAAACTAGTCATTTTCTGACCGGTTTCCTCCTCTCCATAAACCAGCCAGAAAATGGCCGGTTTCTGATTTTTTTTTTTAGAGACACTATCAAGAGCAAGATAATAAAATCTAACACTGAAAATTCGAATTTTTTGTTTCAATTATTTGTTAGATTAATTCTTTTTATTTATAATTAGCATATTTATACTAAAATACACTATATTACTTGAAATTACATTAAATTATGCTAAATTACTTGAAATTATGTTAAATTACGCTAAAATACGGTAAATTACACTAATTTCGCTAATTATAATGAAATACGGTAAATTACGCTAAACTACGCAAAATTACGCTAAATTATGTCGATTTTGTGCCATCTTTTATAAACCATCAAAATAGTAAAAATATTCCAAAAATAGTAAAAATTGGTATTCTACAAGTTCATTATATAATTAATTTACCGAGCTACTTAGATTGAATAATAGAAATGAAAATCTTAATCGGAAACTTCAACTCAAGTTTTGAGGCTTTTTCCTTTGTTTTTTGGCAATTCTGAATTTTGGAATCCAACATTGCAAGCACTGACGCATGCGTATTTTTGCAAGTTTTCCGAAAAGTGGTCATTTGCTGAAATCGAACACTCGAGCGTCGTTTTATGGCCGTTTGAAGATTCGTCGTCGTTTTCGCCTTCTCAATAAAGATATCATCCATATTCATATGTAATTTACCGTAATTTACCATATTTTAGCGTAATTTAATGTAATATAGTGTAATTCAGCATAATTTTATGTAAATTAGAGTATTTTAGTATAAATATGCTAATTATACATTAAAAGAAGTAATCTAACAAATAATTTAAACAAAAAATTCGAATTTTCAGTGTTAGATTTCATTATCTTGCTCTTCGTAGTGTCTCTTAAAAAAAATAGTTTCTAATTATAAATCACTATAAAGATAAAAGAGAAACAAAAAATAGTTTCTAATTATACATCACTATGAAGACACGCAGTAATTTACCAGAATTTACCGTATTTTAGCGTAATTTAACATAATTTAGTGTAATTTAATGTAATATAGTGTAATTCAACATAATTTCAAGTAATATAGTGTATTTTAGTATAAATATGCTAATTATAAATCAAAAGAAGTAATCTAACAAATAATTTAAACAAAAAATTCGAATTTTCAGTGTTAGATTTCATTATCTTGCTCTTCATAGTGCCTAAAAAAAAAAATCAGAAACCGGCCAGAAAATGGCCAGTTTGGACATTTTTCGAAAATCCCAGAAATTCTGGGTATATTTATTAATTTGTAATTAACTTTGGATATTAATAAAAATGTCGGTAATTTCTCGATGAATTTGATAAATTTATATAATCTAGAGACTCAATAAAATTATTATTTCGGTTAATCAAAATACAAATTTGATCCAGCTGTGCACATTCTTCATGGATTGCCGACATTTTAATTAATATCCAAAGCTAATTACAAATTAATAAATATACTTTTGGCCGGTTTCCTCTTCCCCCAGAAGCAGGCCAGAATCTGGCCGGTTTCCTCAATTTTTTTTTTACACCCTGGAGAGTCCATTTGATCAAACTCCCCTCGCCCTTTGGTATAATGCTCAGAGTTGCCTTGAAGTTATTGTACAAGTTGAGAATCTCGCCATCTATTACGCTGTATGACACCAGCTTGTTGTCCTCCTCCACGGCCTGCACCTTCTCCTTTGCGAACGTCACTAACGGTGTCCCTGCAATCAACCCAATTATATATTCAATCATGGTTCGTAAATTTAATTAGATTCAGCCTACTTGTTTCTGTACTTAATTACTATTTTCTATAGAGATATATGGATTCATTCTCATCATTTACATTGCGAAAATATTGTAGTGTGTAAATTAACCTAATAAAAAGACAACACTTTGTAGTCAAATTTTGAATTAATTATTATTTCATTCTTATGACTGGCGGGTAGAAATTTTTTTTTGAATTTTGAATTAATTATTACTATATCTAGCTAGTAGAAAAAAAAAAAAGTTTTTTCAATATTAGATGTCCTTATTAGAGATTAATTAATTTATTCTTATGAATGGCGGGTTACTCCCGAATTATAAGAACTAAGATGTATGTCAGTAACTTGTTACCCGTTTGGTGATTTATGCTTGCCACAGAGGATCCTCACAATAATTTCTTAATTTTTAATTTATTTATTTTTAAATATATATATACCATAAAAATTAAATTTACAATAAGTTTTGGACGTACTAAATTTTTTCATCATTTAATTTCACTTTTAAACAACAGAATAAGTGTTTTAAAGTTTTTCAAACACACCAAAAAAAATTATAATAAAATTATCATTTGGGATTTTGGGTAAGGAACCAACTTCAACACAAGCTTCAATGTTTCATCCACTTCCAACTACCCACCTTCTACAACTTCAATGCGACGGTGGAGAGACAATTTTGTCAGACAAAGATTAAAGGCACACCAATTGGCGCATCTCAAAATAAATTGAGTCGATGTGAGTGGAACAAGTATCCAGAAAAATAGTCAAGAAAATAATATTACAATACAATGACAAAATAAAATTATACTACATAATCTCAAAGCAGATCATGTACAAGAAGAAAATATTTGTGTAAAAAAAAAATTGAGAAAACCGGCCAGAATTTGACCGGTTTGGACATTTTTCGAAAAACCAAAAAATTATGGGTATATTTATTAATTTGTAATTAACTTTGGATATTAATAAAAATGTCGGCGGATTGTAACCATTTCAAAACATGTAATGGGCAATGAAGCAAATGGAGACGCCAGTGTATCCAGACCGGAGGGCATTCAGAGAGGTTTTACAAACGTATCTGCTTGTCTAACTTGTGTTATGATCCTACTGGCATTTCAAGGCAAAAAAAAAAAAAAATTCTGTTATGTGATCCACATAAATACTTTATGTAATGAAACTTTGTTACCAAAAGCGCCAATTCGGATACCATTCCTTAAATTAGGAACGGAGTCAGACTTTTTAGCTACGAGGGTTAAACGTAAATGAAGTCAATCATATAAAATTTTCATGCTGTGAATGAGAATTAATTTTACAGTACTATAGCATTTTACTTTAAATTATATAGAAAATTGTGTATAATTACAAAAAATTTGAAAAAAAAAAATAGAGATCAATTGACCTCATTCCTCTTAATTCGATTTAATAAATCAGGCCAGTGGTTCAAATGGGCAAATTAATTATTCAGAATAGACAAAGTAGCTTAGGGATAAGTCCAGTTCACTTCAAGCTCAAAATACTATTTTTTAAAATCTAGAGGTAAATAATTACCTACCCAGTGACTTCGCTTCTATTATTATTGAAATAATTGACAGTTGTGTTGTTAAGATAATGAGAACGAAAAATGTATCGAGAACATAATTTCTGTCTCTATTTTCTAGTATAAGATGAAATTAAGTCCATTCTTTTTTTATATCCAAGAACAATTTTCATTTTGAAATTTAATATGGACATTGGTAAGTGATAGCATCCACAAACATTAATAGACGTTAAAAATGGATTCAAATCTGCTCTTTTTTTTTAGAAAGGAACATCTTTTTATTCTCCTTCTCTTTTTTCTATCTCTATGGAGAGATAGAGAGAGAAAAAGAGAATAAAATAGTGCCTTTTTTTCTTAAAATAAAAGGAGTGGATTTGAATTCGCTAAAAATTAAGTGTCCATAAAGTGTTCTTTTAAATACAACGCTCAATTATTTTCTTCGTAACCACGTTTTTCATGAATCTCGATTTATAGATGGCAATCATGGCAATAACTTGCTTAGATATATAATTCTAATTTTTTTTGGGATGCTTAGTAAAAGAAATTTAAAATTTACATTCTAAATCAACCCAGCTTGAACTCAGTTTTATGCTTACATTTTCTAGAGAAAAAGTATGACCTCTCAACACAATTTTCTTAATAATTGTGCATACAATTTAGGAAAAAGAATACAATTTTTAGAAGTATAATGTGAGCAATTAATTTGATTATCTATTGGAATATGATCTCACTGACAAGTAAATATACACGTCTGCATCCGATTTTTTTTATTTTGCATATACAAGCATTACTCGTTAAGTAGTTGGGTTTTAAAGGTTTGAATTCGTCATTTGAAATCAATCCGATAGATATCTGAAGTTGTGCTCACCAAATCCTCTTGGTGAGCACAACACTTGCTAGCTTTGCTCTTACTAATATTGCCTATTAATTTTCAAGTATACATCTTGTTGAAGGAAGAGAGCCATATAGAATTAGAAGAAGACATTGCCTCCTAACTCAAAATAATTTCAACAATATACCTCTATTTTAATGCTTTTTCTCAATAATAATTGCAAAGATATACTTATGATTAAAATTTTGTAAAATTATGTCGCATTCAATTTTCCTCCAAAAATATGTTTTTATTTATGCGCTTTTCTCATAAAAAAATATAGAAAAATACTTAATATTTAAAATAATTACAATATTATGCCTCGGTCTTTCTAAAAATCTTGACTCCGCTCATTTTTTTTTTATTGATGATTCTTTTCTATAAGCGAGTTAATTGTGAATTTACGTGTGTAGCCCTAGGCGAGAGAATTATGTAATATAATTATGCACAAAACGAGGGTCCTTGCTGCATATGATATAATTAAATTCAAAATTATTCGACTGTAATTAGCTATCTTTTTGGGTGAGTAGGAGTCTAGGAGAGGAATTAACATCACATCTACTATCCTTTTTCTAGGGAAAGCATCCAATCTAACTTGACAACCTTATCCTGAAATACAGTTTCTCAATAGAAGTAGCAATGGTGCTGTACCTAAGTAGCTTTTAGCATAAAAGGTGCTTATCTAATGTGATCTTCTATCTTAGATTCACCAAATCATTCCTAAATGCTAGACACCAATTTGATTTTCTAAGCCGTTCTGACTTTGCATGCTTTCAAAATTTTATATAGCGTTTCGGCCATCATAATCATTATGGTATTACGCATGGTAATAAGATTCGCAAATAATTTATGAATTATTTGCTAATTATTTGAATTTGAGCTATTGGTGAATCAATCCTCGTATTATTCGGTATACCTGAATTATTCCCGAATTATTTGTGAATTTTATGAATTATATCTGAATTATTCACTGGGCCAAAAAACTTCCTAGTATATATTTTTTTAGTTCTATTGTGAGACTAAGATCTCCGGTCCAGACTCAATGTATATTTCTGAATTATTTATGAATCACGAATTTTTTACTCCGTTAAATCTTTTCCTAATCATTAAGTTGCCACCGTGTTATTAAATAGCATTTTATAAACAAGTTGCACATTTTGATGCTACTACTTTTTTCGGAACTTCGAGTCATTCAATTTGTGATTTTGTTATCAAAGATGAGAATCAAGAGTGCACAAAAAAACTCATGACTAATAACTCATTCAGAATCAATTCGGATTCAACTCACCAACAACTCGAGTTGAAACTGACTCGAGTTCATTGACTCGGTTGTCTCACGAATTGAATCCAAGTTGCCTCCAACTCGGTTCGGAATCAACTCGGTTGACTCATTGACTTAGTAAACTATATGTTTTGTTAGACTTTGTACTATTTAATAATTTGATAAACTTTGTACTACTTAATTATGTATTTGTCACTGTTTCATTATGTAAAGTTTTAAATTATGTATTATTTTGATAATAAACTAGGTACTATTTATTTTATTCAACTTTGTTTTGATAATTTTTAATTTGATAAACTATGTACTATCTACAAGTCATGAGTCGACTCGAGTTGTTTGCGAGTTGAATTCAAGTTAGAGTTTCTGACTCGAAACTGGATTAGCAACTCGGACTCAACTCGGATCATGAGTTCACGAGTTGAATCCAAGTTGCCCTCAACTCGGACTCAACTCAGCTCATGAGCAGCCCTAGATGAGGTAGAGATATTTACTCGAAATATAGACTTTTGAAAATATATAAACAGTTAACTCTACAATCAAAGATGCTACTACATTCTAAGGCAGTAGTAATTTAATTGTATGTCAAATCAATTGAAGAATTGTCTAGAAATTCAACTTTTTTTTAATTATTTTATACAAGTTATTTGATATGATTTTTGAATTTTAACATATGATAAAAATTCTGTTTAAATTATTTAAACTTTTGATAAAAAAATCTATATAAGTTTTTTGAAGTTTTGAAAATAAGTTTAAACTAGTGGGTAAGATAATGTTTTTTTTTTTTTTTTGTGTTAGAGGTTACAAGAGATCTTTTACAAATATTTTAAAATACAAAGTTTGATCTAATTTTTTTTGTCTATTTTTGTTTTAAAAGTTTTTTCTTATGAAATTCTTTTCTTTTTAAAGAACTTATCGGGATACTGTCACCAATAGCAACCTAGAGGCTTGAAATAGTCGAACGTCAACTCGAGAGATAGAAATAACAGTAGTAAAAACGTGCAATTTCAATTTATGATATATTAATTGTGATTGATTATGAACCTACCAATAATACTTCGACAACACAACCACTAATGAATTCATATCACCGACGGTACCGTAAAAGGCAATTACTTGATCTGGACCGTTCAACTTGGCACAAATCTCAAAGCCCAATAATACTGCCCCTCAGTCAGCCCGAATCCCAAACCGGCTGAGAGTTAATCTCAAACCGTAAATATCTAATTGTAAAAGGGAATCTTTTACGGTACCGTCGAGGATATGGATTCACCACTAATGGCCAAAACAATTTTATTTTCTTACAGTGCTTTGATTTGATAGACAAGTTGTCCAAATGAACAAAAGCCAGAACTTCAGCGACGACAGATAGAAACAACAGACAAATCAGGCATTGTCCTTTTTTTTTCTTTTTTCTTTTTTATATATACAGGAGATGAGATGCTACATGGTGATTAATAGTATTACTCTGTGATTATTATTTTCTGATGAGACGGATTAAGTCATCCCTAAAATCATTATTTTTAACTCCTAATCACGTCAATCATATCCTAATCCATATTTAACGATGAATTAGATGAGTAATGAGTTGCTTTCTGTTGCAACTAGGGATGTAAATTTGTGCCATGCTGTGATTAGTCACATCGTAATTTGGGTCACATATCATGTGTGATCAAGTCAAGTTTTTACGTGACATGCTTGTCACTTTTGGCTACGTGTGTTCACATTTGGTCACATGCAGTAATGTTTAAATTAATAATTTTATTGTTCAGAATTTAAATTGTTATCTGAGACAAATAATGATAAATAATTTATATTATTTTGGTAACATGTAATCATTATTCGAAATTCTTAATTTCAATAACTTTTATCGATGTTGTAAAAATTGCTCTGGATGTTGATGACTAATTCTCAAGAATTAAATATGCATCTCTTTACGAGATGGGAGCTCGTGCCACTGCAGATAACATACTTATTTAAGTGACGTCTCCTTAATTTGAATTTTGACTTGGATAATTTTAGCATTTACATAAATTATACATCACAGTTTGTAATAAGATAATTTGCTAGAAGTCATAAGATTATATCCATTTTTTATTTTTAAAATTAGGTGGCGGCTGGTGTCATAATGTGTAAACAAAATAACAATTTATCATAATTTCCTTCAATAATTGACCCTTGATTGCAATAAAGCATGACAAAGAATTCAATGAATTTTAATAGAGTAGAATTTAATTTACATCAAATTTTCTTGATCGAATTAGCACAATGAAGAATGATTGATTTCCAAAACAACTAAAAACCATAGGACTCATAAAATTGATGGAAAAGGATTGAAAACCCCTTTAAATAAAAATGCCACAAGGAAAAAGAATAAAAAAAAACGATATTTTATGATTCAAACACCAATGACAAATTATTGACTCGGCATTTTTTGTGGCTAAGTATTGAGATGTGCGTACAAACTCCAAAAAAATATTTTAATGATTTAGTTCCTTCTATAACATTAAAAAAAATTATTTCTATTTTTCTCCTTCAGAAAAAATATTTAATATAATTCAAAAACTAAAAATTATGCTGAAAACATTCAATGGCATATGTGGCAGCATACCATATATGCAGTATGCGGTGGCCTTCCGCATACCGCATAGAAACCGCATTTTAAAACATTGTATATAAGTGAGCTTCTAGAGATCAACTATATCTTTATTCCTCACATATTGACTTGGAAGTAGTTATCATAATCTTATATTAATTAGATGAGTTCTCAATTCATCCTCTTCCACAGGAGATGGCAATGACCTCAGAAATAAAACTATGTATTAAAAAAAATTATAATTGAAACAAATGCTATCACATGAAAATACAACACAAAAAATTATATAATAATAATTTGATAGATGATTACACAATAAATTAATTAAATTCATACATGCATTGAGTATTTGAGTAGATTAATTAATGAACATTAATTCGTCAAATAATTAGACAAGTTATAATCATATGATTAAATTATCCAGGCGACTTGACTTGTTCAAGAGACCTTGATATGGAGCATCTAATCCTAGGCTCCACAGTTCAAATATTAAATTCGGTCCTTTTAACACTTGCCACATGACCTGAGAATTAAATTACATTCTCCATTCGACCCCACAGTATGATCCGGTCCTAAGTTATTCAAAATATTTCAAATAAACAAAAAAAATCACCTGTATATTTAGTTGTTAAAAACTTCTTTTATAAATTTTTAGTAAATATTTGCAATTTATAACTGGATCCCGCATTAAAATTTGAATCTCAAAACAATATTATACCATCTATGATTATTTAAATAGTACATATATTGGCGGTTATATTAACGGATCAAACAAGAAAAAATAACCCTTAATATGTTCAAAATAATTTAAAAAAGACTTGTAAAACTCCAAATATATATATATATATATATATAGAATTGAGTTATGCTACTACATGGAGTAAAACGCGTTGGTGCTCCACGCCGCTATATTTTTATTTTGAAAATTCAAACGACCGATCTGAACCGCTCAACATGATCTCCATATTGAAATGTGCTTGGAGACCAAATTTTACATTTTTTAGAATTTTTTTACAATTTATTAAGCCACTTTGAAAATCACTGATCCGGCAGTCCAGAATTTTTTACTGTTTTTCACTGTTCACCCAGATTTTCAGATTTTCAAAGTGGCTTAATAAATAGTAAAAAAATTCTAAAAAATGTAAAATTTGGTCTCCAAGCACATTTCAATATGGAGATCATGTTGAGCGGTTCGGATCGGTCGTTTGGACTTTCAAAATAAAAATACGGCGTGAAGTACAAACGCGTTTTACTCCATGTAGTAGCATAGCTCATCTCTATATATATATATATATAGAGGAGGGATCCACTTACAACAAATTTGAGTTACAACAAAGTTACAACATTCATTTTTTTCATTTTCAAAGTCCAAATCGTCGATCCAAACCGTTCAACATGATCTCCACAATAAAATGTACTTGCAGATCAAATTTTACATTTTTTTGAATTTTTTTACTATTTATTAAGTATTTTACAAAAAATAGCCATACTTAGACCATTGAATTTTGTACCCATCTTAATAAATAGTAAAAAAATTCAAAAAAATATAAAATTTGATCTGCAAGTACATTTTATTTAGATAATCATGTTGAACGGTTTGGATCGACGATTTGGACTTTAAAAATGAAAAAAATGAATGTTGTAACTTTGTTGTAACTCAAATTTGTTGTAAGTGGATCCCTCCTCATATATATATATATACAGAGTATGGCTAATTTGCTTCCGGAAGCATTTCGACCGAAGTGCTTACGGGGGCATATCTTAGTATTTGATGTTCAAACAACAAATCCAAACCGTTAGATGTTCAATCTATATTAAAATGTACTTGGAGACCAAATTTTACATTTTTTTGAATTTGTTTAATATTTATTAAGCTGGTTTGCAAACCGCTGTTTTCAATGCTGCAGAAATTTAATAAAAACAACGGTTTTCAAACCAGCTTAATAAATTCTAACGGTCGATCCGAACCGTTCAACGTGATCTCCATATGAATATATACTTGCAAACCAAATTTTATATTTTTAAAAAAAAATTTACTATTTTTTTAGATAGGTAGAAAAACACTTGATCTGAATGGTACATAATTTTTAGATCAAGGGATTTTCTACCTATCTAAAAAAATAGTAAAAAAATTCTAAAAAATGTAAAATTTGATTTGCAAGTACATATTCATATGGAGATCATGTTGAACGGTTCGAATCGACCGTTAGGATTTTGAAAACTCAAATATTGAGCCGTAGCACGGAGGCCCTCTATGCTATGCATAACATATTAGCAATTTCCTATATATATACAAAATATTTTAGAAAATATATACATAATTACATACATAATTTTCGAGTTGGGCTGGTTAAGTCCATATCTTATCCGGTCTGGTTCATATCTTGATTGAATTTCTATCCGGGACAGGACAAAAAATATATCACAGCACATATAAACCTGAAAGTGATAGCAATAGAAAAATCTTCACAGGATAGAATTGTATATTCTTACTTCATAGAAGCATATCTTGTTATTCACTAATGATTTTGTTTATGGACGGATATATATACATTAACAAAAATCATTTAAACTACTGGACAATCAGCAAAATATCATCAAGTTTTCTGGTCGCACGGGCTACAAACTTCGTAATCTCTGTTTTGAAAATACTGTCACAAAACAGAGTAAAAACGATATTAACAACGCCTGTTTGATTTCATACAATGCACAAACAAGAGAATCAAGCATAATGTACTAGTTACATACTTAAAATGTAAATTAAGTCCTTGTCCGTCTTGTCCTTGTCTTGACAGCACGACAAATTGATTTTTATAAAATATCTTAATTTTTTTTAAATTTGTAGCGTGAGTTTTGCCACCTCAACTCTCAATGATTCGTCTCTTCTCATAGATGTGATTTAATTCTCACAACTAGTTTATTATTTTTCTGATAAGAAGGATAATTTTAATGCAAATTAGATTTTAAAAATTACTACATATTGAATGGAAACAAAAAAACTAATGGCGTAAAGAACTTTGAATGAAAAACCAGTGATCTTATAAAGCACCTTTAAATCCCAAAGCAAAGCGTCATCAAAACATTGGAAAATCATATTCTGACAACAAAATAGTAGAAAAAAAGAAATAGCGTAATTTAAAAAAAAAAAAAACTTTATAGTGGCTCAAACCAAAATGAGCAAAACATAATTCAATCTTAAAACTATAAATGCACATTCATTTTCATACTGAACCTACCGGCCCAAATCTGAAGAAATGGAAAAAAAAAAAAATCAAAACAATATTAAAAAGTGCACCAGCCGGGAATCGAACCCGGGTCTGTACCGTGGCAGGGTACTATTCTACCACTAGACCACTGGTGCTTCTGTGATATTTTCTTCGATTTGTTATTACAATAAACTCGGATCCACTTTGCTCTTCCCTTTGTATCATTAATGAAAATTAAATACTGTCTTTAAATGAGTGTGACCGTCACAACTGATATTACTGAGGAATTACTTGAATTTCTTCTTGACGCGTGCATATATATATAGAGAGAGAGTAGAACTAGGGTGTTCTTAAGCTCACCAAGCCTCTTTGTGAGCTTAACTCAAAAATCCATCGATTAGCTTCAAGCGACGCATTCAAACCGTTGAAACTGATCTACTTCACGAGTGATGAGCTTACATGTAAATTTATAAATTTTCAAACTAATTTAGTATAAAGTCAAGCGGTAAAAAAAAAAAAAAATGGTTCATAAGTTAATTTTAATGTGTTCATTTTTCATCATTTTTTTACAACTTGACTTTATACTAAATTAGTTTGAAAATTTATAAATTTGACATGTAAGCTCATCACTCGTGAAGTAGATCGGTTTCAACGGTTTGGATGTGTCGCTTAAAGCTAATCTGATGAGTTTTTGAGTTAAGCTCACAAAGAGGCTTGGTGAGCTTAGAACACCCTAGTTCTACTCATATATATATATATTAGTAATTTTGCACTTCAGTACAAAGTACAACTGAGTATCAACATACAAGATCCGGTGTGGCAGATAAACCAGCAAAACAGTTCCTATGAAGATGGGTGTGGAGCCTCTGATCTAATTGATATACTAAAATAGTTTGATACCACTCTTTTTTTGCTTGTTGGGGAGGGGCATTCACTTTAGGTATAAAAGATGTGATGATGCTAATCAACAGCTGAGAATGCTCCTAAAAGTAATTCAAAACCTGATTTCTCTATTCAACAGTGGGGTATTTATACCCAGTTACATAGAGGTCCCTATATTATCTTCTAATTGCACCTTTACCAAATAACCCTTGATACAATTACAAATCTCAACACTCCCCCTCAAGATGGGCGAAAGATATCCACTAAGCCCATCTTGACACAACCTCTAGCTAAGTCTAACGAATTGAGTCCTTTCGTCAGACAATCTGCTGCCTGGTCTTTAGTTGAAACATGACCTAACTCTAGTAGTCCACTGTTCAACTTCTCCTTGATGAAGAACCTATCGATCTCGATATGCTTGGTTCTATCATGTTGCACTGGGTTGTTGGCAATGCTGATGGCTGACTTGTTGTCGCACCACAACTTCATTGTGTCTCCTTGATCCATCTTTAGCTCCACCAACATACTCTTCAGCCACAGCAACTCTGCAACTCCCAAGGCCATAGCTCGGTACTCTGCTTCTGCTGTCGATCTTGCCACCAAAGACTGCTTCTTGCTCTTCCAAGAGACCAAGTTGCCTCCTACAAAGATGCAGTAACCTGAGGTGGACCTTCTATCATCGGCACAGCTAGCCCAATCAGAATCACAGTAGCCCTCAATGCTCACATGGCCATTCTTCCTGAATATCAGTCCTTTTCCAGGAGCACTCTTCAAATACCTCAAGATCTGGTACACCGCATCCATATGACCCTTCCTCGGATCATGCATGTAGCGACTCACCACGCTCACTGCAAAAGAGATGTCGGGACGCGTGTGACTCAGATAGATCAACCTGCCTACCAATCTCTGGTACCTCTCACGATCAACTGGTTCTCCGGCCTCTGCACTCAGCTTGAACCTTTGGTCGATCGGTGCCACTGCAGGTTTGCACCCCAACATACCTGTCTCTGTGAGTAGATCTAGTGCGTACTTTCTCTGAGAAAGAACAATCCCCTCTGCTTCTCGAGCTATCTCGATCCCAAGGAAGTATCGAAGCAAGCCGAGATCTTTCACCTCGAACTCTTTGCCCAGTCTCACCTTGAGCTGAGCAATCTCCTTCTCATCATCTCCTGTGACGATCATGTCATCAACGTATACCGCAAGCATAGTAATATGACCCTCATTTTGTCGGAAGAACACAGTGTGATCGGCATTGATCTGCTGGTATCCCATACCTATCATAGCTCTCCTGAACCTGTCAAACCAGGCTCGAGGAGACTGCTTTAGTCCATAAAGAGACTTCTTCAATCTACAGACTTTGCCCACTGTCTGATCTGTGCCAAATCCTGGTGGTATATCCATGTATACCTCCTCCACTAGATCCCCATGAAGAAATGCGTTCTTCACATCTAGTTGGTGTAGTTTCCATCCCCCATTTACTGCTAGAGAGATCAAGGTTCGAACAGTGCTCATCTTCGCTACAGGTGCAAAGGTCTCATCATAGTCGATGCCATACGTCTGGCTGTACCCTTTTGCCACCAAGCGTGCCTTGTAGCGCTCGACCTGCCCATCCGGGTTTTGCTTCACAGTGAAGACCCACTTGCATCCAACTGCCCTTTTTCCAGCTGGTAACAGCACCAACTCCCATGTGCGATTCTTGACCAGTGCCCTCAGTTCTTCATGCATGGCTGCCTTCCACTTTGGGTCTCCTTTTGCTACCTGCCAACACTTGGGTATAGAGACAATGTCCAAAGATGCAATGAATGCTCCATATTCAGGTGATATGTTAGAGTAATTCATAGATTGGTCAATTTCATGTGGAAAGCCAAAACGATCAGGAGGATTTCCCGCATTACTGCGAGAAGTCCTCCTTAATGTCTGTGTGGGAGAGAGAGGAAACATATCACCTGAGTTTGTGGTGTCTGGTGTAGGTGTCTCAGGAGTCGGAGAAGGCCGGGACAAGGAACTTGGCACGAGTGGTGTAGAAATAGGTACATTCACCTTTCTTCTCCTCTGGTACACCCTCAACTCCCTCTGAGCCTGAGTTTCTCCTTCTCCTCCCTCTTCTACTCCTTCTAGCTCACTTTCCTCTTCTTCTTGCGGCCCATCCTCAGCCGATTCTTTTCTCAAAACAGGACCCTCTAATTGAATCGGTCTCTCACCCTCACTTTTCTCCCCCTCTCGCCCTATTTCTCCACTATCTGGCGAGTCACCAAAGGGTGAGGTCACTCTCAAGAGGTAGTATGGCTCAGACTCGCGGAAAGTCACATCCATACTTGCAAACAATTGCCTCTCTACTGGGCTCCAACACATATACTCCTTTTGAGTTGCAGAGTAACCTATAAAGACACATTTGACTGCTCTAGGATCCAGTTTCCTCCCTGTTGGTCTGTTGTCTTTTACGAAACACACACAACCAAACACTTTCAAAGGGAGAACTCCTCCATTATCACCCTTTAACATCTCACAAGGGGACTTCCAATCCAATATCCTCGAGGGCAGCCTGTTGATCAGCTGAGCAGCTGTCAAGACCGCTTGCCCCCACAAGTGTTTCGGGACATTCTTCGATATCATCATACACCGGGCTACCTCTAAAAGGTGTCTGTTCTTCCTCTCTGCGACCCCATTCTGTGCCGGTGTATATGGACATGTAGTCTGATGCTGTATCCCCTGTGCAGACAAGTACTCCCCAAACGCCCTGTTGGTGTACTCTGTCCCATTATCAGATCTCAATACCTTCACTATTGCACCGTATTGAGTCTGAATCGCCTTGTGGAAGTCTTTGAAGCAAGCGAGCACATCACTCTTATTTTTCATCAAATACAGCCAAGTAACACGAGAAAAACAATCAATAAAAGTCACAAAATATCTATAACCATTAATTGTATTTGCCGGACAAGGCCCCCATACATCAGAGTGAATAAGATCAAAAACCCCAGAACTCCTATTTCCAGAGCTACGATAAGAGCTTCTGGTGTGTTTCCCTAACTCACAAGCCTCACAGACTAACTTTTCTTTGTTCGCCCTTTCATACAATGAAGGGTACAACAGACTCAAAACATAAAAAGAAGTATGCCCCATACGCTGATGATGCCGTAATAGCACCTCCTCTACAGTCATCCCAGAACCTCCTACTCCTGCCCTCTTTACTAAGGATGTCAGCGCTGAATCTATCCCCTCTCTATCCATGTACCACAATCCTCTATGCCAAGTGCCAGTTCCAAGTCTCCGGCCCGTCCCCTTCTCCTTGAAAATCACCTTGGGAATATCAAAAGAAACAACACAATTTAGTTGGAGGATAATAGCACTGATAGACAATAGATTCACTGGAAATGAGGGAGCATGCAATACATTGGACAAAGCCACTAAATCAGTACATTTAACCGTACCCTTACCAACCACAGGCTGGGCTGTGCCGTCCGCTGTCTGAATAGTTTCTGGAGAGCTCAAGTGAGTATAAGAAGAGAACTCACTAGAAGCCCCTGTCACATGTCGAGATGCACCAGAATCTATGATCCATTCTAGTGCTCTGGTGGGAGGTCTAGAGGCAAGAGCATGTGCAATACCTGTGGCGGAATAAGCAGAAGAAGCAAAATTACCCCTGGTGTCAGATGTGGATGTCTCGTCTGACATGCTCCTCTTTCCCCCATCACCTACCATTCTCTGCTTTCTCTTCAGCATCTCGAAGAGCTCATGCTCCTCCTCAGTGAAGCCAGCGAAGCCTGTCTCCTCCTCCTCCGGTGGATCTACCATTAGATGTGCCCGGTAGCCTCCACCTCTGCCTCCTCTACGGCCCCCACGTCCACGGCCACGACCTCCAGACTGTCCTCGCCCACCTGTCTCTCTCTCCTTAGGTGGCTTAGGACAAGCCTTGCTCAGGTGCCCCACTTCTCCACAGTTGTAACACTTGCGAGTCTCCCCCTGAACCCCTATCATACCTGAGTTCGAGACTGTCAAGGCTGAACGCATCCCCGCACTTCCACTAGTTTCGGAGTGCAATTTCATGCGACTCTCCTCCTGCATCATAGCCGCAATTGCCTCGTCCAGTGGGGGGATCTTCGCTTGAGCAAGGAGCACTGATCTCCTTTGATCGAATGCTTGGTTGAGATGTTTCAAGAACCGCATAGTCCTTTCTTGATGAAAGCTCTCATCTTTCTTGCATTCCGGATCATTGCAACTTTTCCTCGGCGAGAAGTGGTCATAGTCTGCCCATAGTCTCTCTAGATCTACGGCATACTCCTGGATCGTCCTATCTCCCTGAACCACCTCATCTATCTGGTTCTGAATTTGAAATACTCGCATATTGTTCTCTGTCCCCGCATAGGTCCTCTTCAGTTTGGCCCATATATCCGGCACACTCTGGAGGCCATCAACTGTCACAGAGATCGATTGTACCATCGAGTTGAGCAACCAGGTGCACAGTAGCGCATGTGTGGATCTCCAATCCTCCCGCTCAGCTGTGTTCGGTGCTGGCTCACTCTTCTCCCCTGTCAACCACCCGTCGAGGCGCTTACCCTGAAGTGCCCATATGATCCGTCGTGACCAGCTCAGATAAGTCCCTGGTCCATCAAGTTTTATGTCCACTGGTGGGAGATCCAACTTCGTCTGTGGTTGGCCCGATGCCGAGGTATTCGCCCCCTTAGAGTCTCTCAAGAGCTGAACCAATGTCTTCACATCCTCTGGCTCTAGCTTTTCGATAAGCTTCTCCATTGGTCACTCACGAGGATCCAAGTCTATACGTGACTTCCTTCCTCTTCTTGATCCGACCCACAAAAAATTAACTCAAACAATACCAACAGCAAAATCCATTGCTGAAATCACTGTTCACGGTACTGTAGCACCCGTTACTGTACCAAATCCACAAACTCGCGGTTACTGTAGCAGATCCAAAAACTCTCCAAACTGGACATATCCTGTCCTTGAGCCCTTTGTTCGAAATGGACACCTCCTGTTCCAGATCTGTTCTGTGCCGAACAAGGACTGCACTTAACCCATCAAGCTTCTCCCCTCATGGGCTGTGGGGAACAACCCCCCCACACGGGCGACTGAGAAGAGGGAGTCCGCCTCTGGTGGGTGCTGGCGGAAGAGAGGGAACGGAGCTGGCGGAGGCGGACTGAGTTGGCGGAGCGGAGTGCTTCCCCTCTTGTTTCCTCTCGCGTAGATTGATCGAACGGAACGAGAATGGAACGAAGCTGCGAAGGAAGAGGCGGCTCTGATACCAAAAAGTAATTCAAAACCTGATTTCTCTATTCAACAGTGGGGTATTTATACCCAGTTACATAGAGGTCCCTATATTATCTTCTAATTGCACCTTTACCAAATAACCCTTGATACAATTACAAATCTCAACACTCCTTTTGTGGATTTGAAATCCATGACTGTAGCTTCGGTGAGGCTAAGTAGAATCAGCTGAAACTAGAAACCTAAGCGTAGATAGGGTTTCTGGATTAATTTATTTGGATGAACATTGTATCTACAGTGTTTCATTAAGAAACAGGTGAATTTTGCTACATTTTCAAAATAAAAAAAATGACAGCCGACAAGAGTCAAGAAATCAGACTGAGTAAACCTTCCAACTTAACCATGATATGGCCTACAGGCATTTACTCAAACAAAATAAGAACAAAAAATTGAACATGATATCTAGACGCCATCAATCAAAGCTTATCCAGTGTCATATGCTACATGTCCTTGTGTGATTTGCTCAGAATGGCATCCAATTCAAATTATTTTATTTATTCGATTATTTTTTCTTTTCATATACAGCACAGCAGACAACTAGACATAAAAGAAATTATGACAAGAACATTAGCAAGGTTTTCTGGATGAAATGAGGGAAGGAAAACACACAATTATTTCATCAGATAAGATTGCACTAATTACAACAGACAGATTATTCACCAATAAATAGGTAATAAAGTTTTTGAGATGGAATTAATTTCTAACACCAAAGCACAAATTTATTGGCAAACTTGGTCAAGTACGGTAATCGAAAGATATAGCACCATCATCTACTATCTGGGTCCCAAATTTACTTTGACTTGGTTCGTCCATTATTATCTGCACATAAAAAAAAATATATGTTTCCTTGTGACAATGTGAACAGCATTACAGGCTGCGCCACTCTTGACAGCAATTTAATGCCTTTTGCAGTCTATTTACTGATGAAGAAATGAAAATCATCTTTGAGTTCTTTTCAGTTGACAAAATTTATATTACAATGAAGAAATATAAGCATGACACTACAGGATAACTGTTTTGGTCTATATAAGTTATATAATATAACATTCACATTTAGTGCAGTTATGCTTATGCACACACGTGATAGTGATAGTGATAGTAATGGTATTGTGGAATGTCTACAGATCATGTGGAACATCTGTAATTTTCGTATGATAATAGCAAAATATTTAGTGGTTTGGTTACTGGCAGCAACAGTACTGCAGTACACCTTATTTGACTTAAAAGCACCATCTTTTCTTTTGGTCAAGTAAATTACAGATGTTTTGGTAGTGCATTAGTGATTATTTTTTTTATGGTTATCTTCGGCCCCCTCTACTAAGAAAGGCAGCAGTAGCATCAAACACAATGATGGTGAAAGCAACAATACTGTACCACACGTGGTGGTAGTAAATGATAAGAGTGAGGCTATGGTACTATGCATAGCGCATAATGGTCTGTACTACGAATCAATATTTCTATTTTCAAAGTTCAAAAAATCAATCTGAACGTTCAACATGATCTCCATATAAAAATATACTTGTAGATCAAATTTTACATTTTTAGAATTTGTTTACTATTATTTTGAGATAGGTAGAAAATCACTTGATCTTAAATAAAGTGATTTTCTACCTATCTAAAAAAAATAGTAAAAAGATTCTAAAAAATATAACATTTGATCTGCAAGTACACTTTCATATGGAGATCACGTTGACCGGTTCAGATCAACTATTTTAATTTTGGAAATGAAAATATTGATCCGTAGTGCGGACCAAATTTGCACTATGCATAGTACCATAGCCTCACTCAAATGATAACTATGATGACGACGATACGTAAACAGGATTAGCAGCACTATAAACTTGAGAAAAAAAATAACCTGTGTTCAGACTTTCGAAGTGAAGGGTCCACAATGACTTGTGGCTCGTAACCGGGTTCCAAGTACCTCTTAAGCAAATCTGCATACATTTCATAACGGGCCGTCATTCTAAAGGCCCATTTATCCTTTATCTGCCTACACAAATTGAGATCCAGATCTGATATAAGCAACCCATCTCGGTACCGGGACAGAGATGGGGTGCATGATGAATCTGGGCCTGAAAAGTGGCTTGATCCGTAAAAATGGCCAAAGTCCGTATGTGCAGGTTTGCCATCACCTGATGTAAACGGGTTAGGGAAGGTTTCAGTACCAACCCGATTGATGGATCCGACATAGTAACTATTAGCTATGGCCGCATTTCTTGCCTGAAAAATGAATAAGGTATTAGTCAAAAGTGTTCTCCAATAAACATAGTATTTCAGTGACTATGAAAGAACTGGCATTCTTTTTATAATTGCAAATAACATCTGGCTTTTCTGGGGTTATTTGCAAATGACCCAAATTGTTAGATCAAGGTATATCTAATATAACATGACCAAATTGATGGCGACTTTTTCATATTAAACCAGTCAAATTGCTTCTGATCAGTTCATACTTTATACAAACCGACCGCCTTGCATAATCCGTTTTGTTTTCTCATTACGTTCTTATTATGTTTGTGCTTTCAGGGGAGGGGGAATGGGATGGGTTTATTAGAGGTGGATAAAGGCCTTTAAAGTAGTCCATGTATATGTTCCAATACCAAAAGCAAAATGCCGGGTACTTTTGCTTATACCAGAGACATTCAGTTTGCTTCGTAATACAAAATTTTGGTGCCTTTGCAAACGATTCATAGTTGAAATGGTATCAGTTTCATTATACTCCCTGAAAGCATCAAACTATCACATATAGTGCTATGAAGCAGAGTTATCTTGTACAACCCTCCAAACTGTTGTAAATGCTATTATACAATAGCCCTCCTCTTTCTAGTCTTAAACTACCCTTCCTTTCTTAACCATTAAGTAAAACAAAAAAAGTATACAAGGAAGGCAGTTCGGAAATTATTTGAAGCCAATGGGAAAACAGGTTAAAAATGAAAAATTCCAAGTTATATAGGGCATATCTAATATTCTCACGTCTTATTGAGGTTATGCATAAAAGTCTCATTTTGCATATGAATAAATGATCCTTTCAAGTGTAGCAGGGGTGTACACAAAATTAATTTAAATAAGCTATGTTAAAAAATAAGAAGAAACAATAAATAGAAAGCAACTAACCTCAATGGGCCACATAGGTTCACTCAATTCACCAACAGTAGCAGATGGGTTAAAAACAATTTCGGCCCCGTTAAGCCCGAACCCCATCCAATTCAAGGGGTGGTGCCTCCCATAGCATATGTTTATTGCTATTTTACCGTAGGCTGTTTCAAATACGGGATGGCCGGTGTTTCCTTCCATATAGTACGTGCTCTCATTAAAATCTCCAACTCTCGGTATGTGATTCTACATTAGTTATACAGATTCTCATGCTACACATACAGTCCAGATAAGAGTCATAGTCACATTATGTATTGATATTATACAAGACACTTTTAAATTAATTTTTCTGGAACAATTTTGCACATATATAATTTTTTTTTTATCTCAAAGAAATTGTTTTCCAGGAAAATCACATAATTAAGGAAGATATTTTGAGGCCTCAATTTCAATTTGAAAGAACTGATCCTGATCTAATTTGTTGCAAGAAAGGTGTTGAAATTAAAACTGTACAATCTGAGCGTTAGTTTGTAGAAATGACCTCAAAATGTCTCCAAATACTCTTTGCACAATATGCTAAACTAAATAAATTTCAAAGAAGGTATGAGAATTACCAAAATAATTTAAGGTCCTACCTTACGGTGAATACCAATTATGTTCCCATGATTTCCAATAACAACAGCAGTATTCCAAATTGTTTCCCCATGCTTCAAATCTCTCTCAAGAATGGGGCTAACAATAACCATGTTGTATTTACGAGAAAGACCCTGGAGAAACTGGGTGCACTCTCCATCTACAGGCTCAGCAAATTCACACCATTTTTTCTCTCTAGTACAAAATGCAAAAGGCATCATCCATGCCTCCTGTTATAAAAAAATAACAGATGCTGTAAAGTTCTTATTTTTATTTTGGCGATTTTTTAATTCTTTCTGCGTTATTTGTGTTTCTTTGGGATTAATTGTGTCTAGGCTTCAATTTTATCTTGCTCTTACTGCAAACATTAAAATTGAGTATTGCCATAAAAATGCTGGTCGGTACCGGTGCTTACAGGTGCAAATCAAGTCTGGCAACAGTGTACACCAACCAAATACCATTTGCAAGCTGATCAAGGTTGCAATTTTTGCTTAAAAGTATCACTGCTTATGCTGGTTATAATCTGCCATACAGGGGCGGTACAGAACAGAAATTACAGTTTTTGTTTCTTGTGTCAAAAACAGCATGATATAATATTTAATTTACCTGTAGACATAAGATGTTTACCCCAGATGCACCGGCTGCATCTATCATGGGTTCTATTTTTTCCATTATAGCTGTCTTTTGATCTGAATAATGAGCAGTTGTGGGTAAAGAAATGGAGTTCTGAATCAGCCCCACACGCACAACCCTAGGTTCCCTCAATTGCTCTTTGTCAGCTTTGAAAGAGAATGCCTGTGTATAAATGAATTGAAGAAAAGTTATACATAAAAGAAAAGTCATGAAGAAATTCACAAGTTTGCAGCATCTAGCAAATCACAAGTTCATGATTCAAGGAGATTAAATTTTTTACACCATCTATCTCAGATGACATGAAATAAGGGCAATACCTGGAGATCAAAATTATAATTTGAAGAGAGAGTAGTTGCATCCTCTGGCACAGTGAGGCGCTCAAGTGGGGACCCACAATTCAGTCCTAATAGGACCCGACTTACTTCCTGCTTACGGAATAAACATGATCAGAATTGCACTCTAGAAATGCATATTTTTTTATACAAAAAATAAATAAGAATTATAAAAGTAAGCAAATTTTCATGAAATCCCTTGTTTTTTTTTTAACTGCCAGACCAGCTCTTCTCAGGCAGTTCATGCTGGCACCATAGCAAAGGTAATTGTTTGATACCAATAATTCCAAGCTATCAATTACAAGAACAAATTATTTTACCAATTACAAGTTACAACATAACTAAATCTCTGAAAGAAAAATTCATATGTCAGATAGAGCATGCACAATTAGCCTGTAGTTCTGTACGACTAACAACAACACAAGAATATCCACCACCGAATAAAACAGAGGTTACTTCAGTCGAACTTATAATTTTGAACAATAGCAATTTCAAGTGGTTTAGTTGAAGCTAATGATATAAAAAATGGACAAGAAGGGGGAAAAACCTTGAAAAGCTCCGGCTTTAGGTTGGATTCAAGAAGGCGATGGAGAGACTCGTAGCCTTGAATAGAGCCCTCCGCAATTTTCTCTCCATTTTCTCCTTCCATGCTTTCCTCCGATCAATCGAGGCACAGAGAAAAGAAGGAGAAATTGATGCAATTGGTTGGTTTAGAGAAGTTTTAAGCTGCTAACTATCGGAAGTATTATCGAGCAAGCGACACCGATTGTTGTCAGATATAAACATACTTCTTTTTTTACAATATATTATAATTTTGAAAGTGGGAGCCACAATTCAGTACTATTTTGGCATCCCACTAGGAATAGATCTAATCCATAGTATATATATCCTTATCGAATTCGGTACCCTAAAGTAACCAAAATTTTGAGTTTAGATCCGGACCGTCCGATCAGAACCGGGCCCAGGTGGAATGCACGGAATCACGTTAGTTATTCGTGCTAAAGCAGATCGGACGGTCCAGATCAAAAACTCAAAATTTGAGTTACTTTAGGGGAAGATGTAGGATGGATTTGTCGGGCTCTGTGTACAGAAAATAAATCTGCTGTAATTCTCGGGGAATTACAGGTTCCCAACTGTTGGTTTTTTCGAGATGCATACATAAAAATTTATTGTTTCCAAAATGTTTTCGAGGTCCGCATACCGAAAAATTTAAACAATTGATCTCGGCATTTCAGAATCATGTAATTCCTCTCTTGTGTACAACGATGAGAACAATTGAATTTGATGGGAATCTTTTTTTTTTCTTCTTTTTTTTAGAAACTCGGTAGGTGTTACGGTGTTACCAAGGGATTGTATTGAAATATAAGCACGTTTTTACAAATACAGCCTAGCTACAGCCAAAACATCTAAGCGATTACATAGCTCAAAATATTTCTAGCCCTGTTCTATTGTAAATTGTAATCTGACAATGCAACTTAACAAAACTTCATCCATAGCTTGACTTCCATTGAATTTGACGGGAATCTTTGTTCGAGTATCCCGTCCAAAACATATGGAAAAATAGATATCATCTCAATTTTTTAGATCATCCGCTCAATCTAAAATTGCAAATTTGACCAGCTAATTAGACCATTTAATTAGCGCTAAACAACTAATTTCGCAATTGAAAAAAAAAATTCTTTATGGAAATACTTTTTTGGAGTATCATCTAACCAAAATTGAACGAGAATTACATTTTTTTTGCGTCTTAAAACATGCATATTTATAAATATAGAAGCATCCCAAAAAAGAATTTGTGTATCACTTAATATGAAATAGTTATGAGCATATTTTTCTACTTCAATGTTTACAAATTAAAAGTTTTTGAAGTTCTAGCATACGCAAATCTTCAAACAAAAATGGATATCCACATCATTTAATTTTTCAGATCATCTGACCAATTTCGATATCAATTATAATAATTAACAACAAATCAAATTAGTTGATAATTATTTATTTTTACAATCTTGATTAATTTTTTTAAATTAATTCAAATAATTTTGAACATTAAAATAATTCATAAATAATATTGTTGGACTTGACATATAGATAAGTTATTAGAATAATATATGGAATTTAAATATTATTTAGTGATGTAATAAAAATTAATTATAGATCGCTTGAACAATATATAAATTGATGAACAATAGAATATAAACTTATTTTTTTGGGTTGATAAGTACTCTGGATGTTTATAACATTGTATTTTAAAATCAAATTGTATTCTCAATGATTATCAAGTGAAACTAAGAGTAATAGCTGCACTTCTATAGTTAAATAAAAGTAATTAGTAGAATTAGGGTTTTCTTATGTTTTTCAAGTTAATTGTGAACTTAATCTAAAATTTTTCGGATTGACTTCAAACGATGAATCCAAATCATTGAAACCGATATATCTTACGAGTGATGCGTCTACATGCAAACAAATTAAATTTTATAATTAATTTATATAAATTCAAGCTGTCAAAAATAGAAAGTTTATAAATTAATATTAGTGCATTCATTTTTTGAACATTTTAAACCACTTGACTCTATAAAAAATTAATTCAAAAATTTTAAATTTTCGCATGTAGACCATTACTCGTAAAGTAAATCGGTTTCAACGTGTTGGATTCTTCATTTAAGCCAATCCGGTAGGTTTTAGAGTTAAGTTCACAAAGAAACTTGGTGAACTTAAGAAAACCCTAGTTCTACTCTAAAAGTAATAACTATAAAAGTAGAGTACTAAGGTATTCTTTAACTCTTAAGCTCATCAATTCTTGAGCTTAATTTTAAATTTTATCGGATTGATTTTACGAATATTAAAACCGAACAATTTTACGAGTAACAAGGGTGGAGCTAGGCTTTCAAGCTATTGGAGTGAAACATAAATGAGATTAATATATGGGGTCATTTTTAAAATTCCATAACAATTTACTTTATATAAATATACTAAATCAGTACAAAATTGAAAATAAATGGAGGTCAATTAATTCCCATACATCAAACTTGTATCTGCCTATAACAAGTGATGCGTTCACAAGCAAGATTTTTAAAATTTTGAATTAATTTATTTAAGTCAAGCCGTTAAAAAAATAATAAAAAATAAATGTATTAAAATAATTTATAATTTTTTCGATAAATCATTTGAAGCTATACGAGAATGAGAGTTCAAATCTATTTTTTAAATAATAAGTTTAAAATTTAAAACTCAAATGTCAAAATATAATAGTTAGATTTGATCTATATCATTTTATCTATGCATATAGAAAATATTATAACATTACGACTTTGTTTAGATCAATATTAAGAATTTACAAAAATATATTGATATGAATAAATTTTGATCATTGATTTTTCAATTTATTATTTTATATAAATATAAAATAATAAAAATGATAAATTCTTTACGTACATGTATATATAGAAAATATATAATTTTAAAATTTTTGTTATTAAAAATTAAAAAGTAGATATATAATCAAGACAAAAAGAATGAAAACATTTGAACCCGTTCTATTCATAAAAGTGCTCACGCTCATATCACGTGCGCGTTTTCTATCCCATTTGAGCAGTTCTCCTTCAGAACCTGAACAATAGATAGATAGATTTAGCGCTAATGATGGCGGGAGCAGCTGCGGCTGTGAGTCGGCGCGCAGCAACGCTGCTCCTCTCGAGCCGTTGCCGGAGACCTACTAACCCTATCTCCCCTCTAATTCCAACTGTCAGAGCAATGAATCGGCGGTTCCTCTGCTCCAGTTCAGTCTCCGCTAGCACAGCCGAGCCGACAGAAGCCGCCGGTCAGTTGGGAGATACAGTGAAGGAGTTTAGAAAGAGATTGAGAATTGAAGAGTTGAAAGGTGGCCCCGACGAAGGATTGAGTTGGGTCGGAAAGGGATTGACTGTCAGAGGGTGGGTCCGGACTTGCAGAGTCCAGAGCAGTGTTACCTTCATTGAGGTAGGAACTTACGTATAATATTACATGTTTTCTATGCACATGCATACAGAGAACGACCTGTACCAGATGTAATATCACAAAAATAATTGAACTTTCAGTACAAGAACTGAATGGTACTTTAGTTGTATCATGTTTGTTCTTGATGAAATCGGATGACTGGTACATTATACATACCAATGGATTCTGACTGGAAAGACCTACATAGTTTGTATTTGGTTGGGCCTTAACAAAATTATTCTTAACAAAATATCTAGGTCAATGATGGTTCATGCTTATCTAATATGCAATGTGTCATGACATCTGATGTAGAAGGTTATGATCAGGTACTTCTGATATCCCTCTTGTGTTCCATTTTGTAAGCTAAAATCATTTTAATGAAATTAAGTTCATTTAATTTTTGTACAAGATTGAGTCAGGAGCAGTTACAACAGGCGCATCAGTCCTGATAGATGGCACAGTGGTGCCAAGTCAAGGGGCTAAACAAAAAATCGAACTGAAGGTCACACAACTCGTTGTGGTACCACTCTTTTCTCAGATTTTTATTAGCAACTTAGATACAGGGATGTAAAGTTTAATGTGTTTATTTCTGATACAGGAAATGTTGGTTGTTTTATTAGGATAGTTTGCAATTTGCTTGAATTTTCATTGTTTAAAGTGCTCTTAATTCTTAAGTGACAGTTCGTCGTCATAATTATTGTTTTGTTATTATTTAGATAGGTAGAAGTGATCCCACAAGTTATCCAATACAAAAGAAAAGAGTTACTAGAGAATTCTTGAGAAGCATAGCTCATTTACGTCCTCGAACTAATACCTTCAGCGCGGTAAATTTATTATCATTTGCAAAATTGCCATTTATACCCCTTTAATAACACAGGGATTAGTGAATTGCTGGTATACCTTAGTACCAGTCTGTTTTTAGCTGTATAAGAATTAAAAAAACCACACAAACATGCACATAGTAAAAAAATCTGGAAGTCAATACTAAAGTATGGGATCTGGTTGTTCTAACTGATATTATACAAAATCTAAGAAAAAATTGTGAAATGCTAGTTACTTGAATATCTGTTCTCTACTATTACGAGGTAAATAAAAATAAAATTGTATCATCTTACTTATTCAGGCTATACCTAAATTATGTAAACATTTTTCATTCTAATAATTAGAAAAATGATTCTTACTACTACCTTCATTCAGGTAAATTATTTGTGTTTGTAGGTGACACGAGTGAGAAATGCATTGGCATATGCAACGCATAAGTTCTTCCAAGAAAACGGGTTTGTATGGGTGTCAAGCCCAATTATAACTGCATCAGATTGCGAAGGTGCCGGTGAACAATTTTGTGTTACTACAATGGTATTTCACTCCTCTCTCTCTCCAAATTTCCTGAGTAAAGATAATAAATTTCCAGGTTAATTTGGACAATGGTTAATAAACAATGGTAGATGAGAATAAAATTGTAAAAAAATCACTGACTAGCAACTAGCATCAATCTGAGAGTATTTATTATGAAAAGAAAGAAAACATTATTTCACATTGTATTGTCATGCATTATAACAAAATGACAATTTCACTAATGTTTATGTTGCAGATTCAAAATGACAATTTCACTGTCTCAAAAATTCCTGCTACAAAGGATGGGAAAATTGATTGGTCCCAGGTACAAAAGATGACACTTATCTTTTTTTATTATCTACTAAAAGCATTACTTTACCTCATGTGAAATAACCATTTTTTCTCCCTTGTTTTCAACTTAATAGTCTGTTATTATTTTCTGATACATTTTTTTTTTCTTGTAAGGACTTCTTTGGAAAACCTGCATTTTTGACAGTGTCGGGGCAGTTGAATGGAGAAACATATGCATGTGCTCTATCTGATGTATATGCTATCTTCTTTTTCTACTAGACAAATGCATTTTTATATAAATAGATACTTCTGTATTTATTTTGCTTTGTTTTTCTGTGTATTTGTCTCCAGATTTACACATTTGGCCCAACATTCAGAGCTGAAAACTCTAACACCTCACGACATCTTGCTGAATTTTGGGTACAGAGATTATTTGAGTACTACATCTTTTCTTTGTCTTTCAAATGAACAAGGAGTTGTTAGTTGTAGTCATTTATCTTTTATTTCATGGCAGATGATAGAACCTGAATTGGCATTTGCGGATTTGAATGATGACATGGCATGTGCCACTGCTTATCTCCAGTACGTAGTATGTTCTCTTCTTATTTTACTTCTGTTGATCCATTTTTGACTAACTAATTACATGCCTAAACCCTTTTAAGTATTTTTTTACAAAAGCACTGCTTTGATATTGGCCCTTTTGGGTTGTGCCTCACTCAATCATATTATTGCACTTTTGTATAGTTTATTAATATGCACTTCTACTTTGGCACATGCAGGTCAAGTATGTCCTCGAAAATTGTAAAGAGGATATGGAATTTTTCAACACTTGGATTGAGAAAGGGATTATAAATCGTTTAAATGTACGGCCCAACATTGTTAATGACGTTCACATTTCTCTTGACTTACTCAAGTTGGATTTAGTAAAATTTTAATTTAATAATTGTAGTCTTGTGTCTTTTGACAGGATGTTGTTGAGAAAAGTTTTGTGCAATTGTCTTATTCTGACGCCATTGACTTGTTGATCAAATCCAAAAAGAAATTTGAATTCCCGGTAATTCTTATCTTAAAATGATATGTTCTTTTAAATATTATTATTTATTTTGCATGTGTGTGTGTCCACATCATTGTATATCCACTTTTTGAAGGGCATGAATATCACCTAAGCTTGGATATTTATACTCTCTTGCAAATAATGATTATGCAATATTAGGTAAAATGGGGGTTAGATTTGCAAAGTGAGCATGAAAGATACATCACAGAACAGGCCTTCGGTGGCAGTCCTGTAATAATTCGGGACTATCCTAAGGTAATAGTTTTTCGTGTTTATTGAATAAAAGAAAGTATTATTTAAATTTATGCTTATTTGATTTGTTCTTTCTTTTTGTAGGAAATTAAGGCATTTTATATGAGGCAAAATGATGATGCAAAAACTGTCGCGGCCATGGACCTCTTAGTTCCTAGGGTTTGTGCATGTTAAACTTGATATATTTCATTTAATTGCAGTAATTATGAAGGTCTTTTTTTATGTACTAACAGGACAAAAGCTTTACAAACAAAAGAATAAATTTTTGCAAGTCAAAAAGAAAACTTAGATGCATTCAATTTAGGGCACTTTGTGTACTTTTGAATTCTGATTGTACTGAAAATTTGAGAAGGCTGAAAATTAAAGCTGATATTCATTTGATTTCAGGTAGGCGAACTAATAGGAGGAAGCCAAAGGGAAGAGAGATTAGATTATCTAGAGGCTCGCTTAGAGGAATTAAATCTCAATAAGGAGATCTATTGGTGGTACCTTGACCTTAGGCGCTTCGGCTCTGGTTACTCCTCTACCCCCCCTCCAAAAAAAAAAAAAAAAAATCATATTTTCGTATTTCCATATCATCTCTCTTTTTTTTTTTTTAATTTGTAAACTTGACTTCTGCCCATTTTGTAGTTCCTCATGCTGGTTTTGGGCTTGGATTTGAGAGGCTCGTGCAATTTGCAACTGGAATTGATAATATAAGAGATGTTATTCCATTTCCCCGGACCCCTGGTTCTGCTGATTTTTGAAATTCCCAAGTAAGAGTGTCTTATACTTTCTTCAAAAAGCAGCTTGAGGAGATTGTTATTTATTTTGATTTTTTTGTTTGTTTCAAAATATCATGATTTTGATGCGCCTTTTCATTTTACACCTTATGGTTGTACAAATAGTCAAATTCAGGAACAAAATGATAAAATATAACTTGTAGCTTCATATTTTGACTGCAGCCTTTTGCACCTGTTTTGCTCAAAAAGATAATCTTGCATAAATTTCATTCTGAAATCAAAATCTGATTGAAAAGTATCACAGAAAATTTATGCATAGATGCATAAATTGTCAATTTGGTATAGTGCTCTTCTCATGAAATGATTTCTCTTGTGCTGGCACTTCGACACAGTGTCTTTTCTTGGACAAACATGTTATAGGAAAATGAATTATAATCTGTACAGAAATGTTCTATAATTTTGTACCACATTGAAAGAACAGTTTAATAAAATTTGTCTGTACTGTCTGCATTAAATATTTTGATCTACATGTACTTTTCTTCTTCAGTTTGGCCTTAGTTAGCCTTTGGGTTTCACACAAAAAAAAACAAGTTTACCTAAGAATTTATACAAGAGGTAAGATAGCTTGCTAATCGAGCTACATTTCCTTCAGTTAGGGGTGTTCATTGGGTCCGGTTTAATTGGTTTTAAACCGAACCGATTTAGATTGGACTAAACGGTTCGGTTTTTTCGGTTTAATGGATCGGTTCGGTTCACTTATTAAAACCGATTTAATACTTTGGTTCGGTTCGGTTTAAAATATTTCAAAACCGAATATACTGAACCGACCGAACTATCTGTTAATAAACCCCTTTATTTGACCAGTTCATTTCTTAATATCTCAATCCCAAACAATTAAACCTCAGACCCACACGATTCCCCACTTTTCATCTCCTCTCTCTGACCCAGACACCTTTAGCCTTCTCGCCAAAGTCCCAAACCCACGATCGCACACCTCTTTTTCTATCTCATTTACCTCCGTCTTTGATCCCTTCTCTCTACTTAGCTCTCTCTCTCTCTCTCTCTCTCTCTCTATCTGTGAGCAGTGAGTTCTCTTGCCCCCTCTTTTTTTCCTCCTCACAAACCCGATCTAGGGTTACCCCTCTCTTCCTTTCCAAGTTCACAACACAAAATTTTTGGTAATCTATATCAATGTGCTTGCTGTTGCAAGGTTTTGAGCATGTAGATAGTTCAATCAAGTGGGGAGGGGTAAGCATGGGTGCAATCAAGGTTTTCACGATGCAAAATAGATAATTCAATCAAAGTAGCATGCTTTAAATTTTCTGAGGATGCAATCAAGGTTCGAAATTTCACTTCCTTCAAATTTTCTGAGCTTGCTGTTGCGAATTTCATAGAGTTTTCTGCATTTCTTGTTGCGATTTTCATACGAATTTCACCACTCTATTAACTTTGGTTTGAACCGAACAAACCAAACAAACCGAAATAAAATTTTGGTTCGGTTCGGTTCGGTTCTATTTTTAAAACCGAAACAAAACTTTAATTTGTCTAGTTCGGTTCGGTTTCAACCGAACCGAACCGATGAACACCCCTACCTTCAGTACACTACCACCAAACATAAACCAAAACTTGCTATATATATACATGATACCATGACATATATGTGGCAATAAGCAATTGTTTCTATCGGATTAATTTAAGAGTGGTCTCTCTGTGTCAACATCTCTCTTTGATACCTCTTCGTTTGTGGTGCCAGGTACCACGCCTTCTTTCTTCTTTGCCCACAGGACTATGTATAACCCACAAGAGAGAAGAATCATCCCAATTATGCTGTCAAAGCAACCAGAAAACATATTATTAGAAAAAAAGAAAATATAAGCTTTTGTTGTATTCATTATTTTCAATCCTTCTTTTAAAGAAACCATTTGTAATTTTTAAGACAAGTCTGCTATTTTTTTTAATGCATATGTCAATTAGTCTGCTAATTTTTTTAATTTTTTTAATGCATATGCGTATGTCAACAAGTCCGAAACGTAAAATGCATAATGTGTGACAGTTGTGAGTTGAACTCATGTCTCCATAATCACAAATTGAAATTCTAACCACTAAGTTATAATAACACGTGTTAATTTATGAGTGGGGCTAAATTTTATAAAATTTAAGAAAAACAAAAATAAAATTCAATTAAATTTCAATGATTAGAAAAATTTAAATTATGAGGATGGCTTAGCACCTCTGGCTTGGCTTTAGATACGCCTCTCACAGGAGAGACATATTTTCGAAAACATTGTTACCTTCCATATTTAAAAGTTTGGTGCAAGTAGATAGCAGACAGGATAGCTGATCCCACAGTGGAGATGGGGCTAAACATTGACACCATAACTGGCCCCTTTTTCTTCACTGCCCATGTGTTAAATGCTATACATATTGAGCTTGTCACACTTCCCTACATTTCACAAATCAAATATCTTCTTCCTTACAAAAGAGAAAAATATTTTCGAGGAGGAATTCTCCATCAATTTTGGCAAAAGCAACTTCTGAAGCAAGCTTGTTTTAGATTTAGATTTAGATACAGATAAACTTTGAAGAGATAGAGACTCAATACCACAAGTATAAAGCTTGCTACAGAACTAGGTTTGATAGATGGGGATCCCATGTCGATCTTTCCTTCCATCACTACTTGAAATAATGCAGTAAATCCTGCTCCAATGAAAGATGTGACACTGCATAATGTGAAAGGTGCTGGGAAATGAATCATGGTCTCTGCCTATAATTAAGTAACAAACAAGAATTCGAGCGAAGCAAAACTTTCAGAAAACAAATAAAAAACTGGAAAAACATATATAGAAATGAAATAATTCCAGCCTTTGGTTGTATCATAGATTTAGATGTCCATAGTTTTTGGATGTACGTCATAATTACTCGAGAAAATATATCAAACATGTTTGTCATTTAATTATTATGCAACTTACTGCTGCTGGAATTTATAAAATAGAAAGAGAAAGGTCGTGCAAAGAGAGAGAGACGGTGATGGAATGAATACCTGTAGAACAGTGCTGCACGACACAACAAGTACTGCGGCCAGAAGGCACAAACAACCAAAGATCCAGTCACTGTGGATGTCAATTTGTGGACTGTCAGATTTGTGTAGCATTGGGTTGGAGGGAATTTGGAGGAAGCTAATGGCAATGGCTCCACTCAAACATAACAAGGTGCCTAGTACTTTTGCCCTTGTGTAGAAGCACATGAGATCAGCTTTCTCAAACCTATAATAACACATTGCATTGACAGCAATTTTGAAAGCATGATTCTGATATCATGAAGGCGATGTATGTATAACTGTGTAATTAATTTGAAAAATATTGTAATCTATTTGGATATTAACGTAGGGTAGATAACGGGGGTATACCTGAAACTAACAGCAATGATGAAGATGATGCCTGGTGCTAGGTTTGGCAATGCTACGGCAATTGAAGGCGATGTTTTCTTCATTCCAATCATCATTAGAACTTGAAAAAAACTTACCCTAAAAGAGTGTTTGCAATGTTTTTTGTTATCTGTTTAGTTGCCTCTTCTAAATTGATACTAATTATATGGTATATATATATACATAAGACATAATTAAGACTTAATTTACCCTCCCAAAGCTAGAAAGATGAACTTCACCATCAAAGCTGGTTTCAACCTAGACGGCCATTTCTTCCTAGAAGAATAATGAGAAATATAATCAGGGAACTGATAGTAAATTAATGTCTATACTCAAAATTATTTTGAATGGAAGGACTCAATTGTAAGAAAATGAGATTACATAATCAAGAATTAAATGTCAAGAAATACAAATGCATACCTCTCAAATAAAATAGCGAAGGGTAGGATAAATACTGCGGTTGTGAGGCTACCAAAACATACAAGAAAAAGGGGATTAAGTCCCTGAGAGAGAAGAGGGGCAACAAAAACCATGAACGCGGCATTGCTAATTTGCACCGCTACGAGGCCAATAATAATAATCGCATCATCCCATTCTTTTTTGCCGTTGGGACCAAAAGATGATGCTGTAGAGCCATGGTGGGAGCAATGTTGGCATGTCATGGCACATAAACTTGCAATTGCTGTGGTACAAGACATAATAAGAGAATTGTGGTGGGACAGGTATGGTAGATGCTCCTCTGCCTCCAATCCGTCTCGATTGTCTTGCTATTTTTTTATTATAATTTTGGATCTGTAGCCTTCTCTTGTGCCTTCTTGTTAATTTGTTGTTTCTATTTTTTTTCCATTTTTTGTTCAACTTTATTTGCAGGTGTAGGCGGTTTTTTTTTCATGCCTTAATTAGAACATTTTGTTAATATGCTCGATTTTCGTACTTCTTATTCTGCATATAAATTACAAATTCTCTATTGTTGATGCATCATTAAAATTGCCTTCTATTGGGATAAATTTTTGGACGCTTCCTATTATCATTTGATTTTTTTTTTTCCTGTTGACAATTGTTATTTATCTAATTATCATCTTTCTATAGTGAGCATCACCGCTGTCTTGCCAACCAACAAGTGATCAAGCTAGAATCTAAGGGCTGTCAGGAGAGGATAATTAAATGACACACAGCATATATACTTTATCGTTGCAATATTTAGTATTTGCCATTTACATCCTCATTTTAATATTATAAAGAGGAGCGCAGTTGGCAAATTAACCATTTTTTTATAAGGTAATTATATCTTCCCCCATCTATCCATCCCCCATTTCATCTCCCAACTAACTAACTACCTTTTCTAACTATAATTACAAATTCTAACTACCTAATGGCCCTACAAATTAATTACCCAATTTTCTCCATTTATTTCTTTCCTCTTTCTCCCTCCCTCTCCCACCTCTCCCACCTCTCCCTCTCCACCTCGGCCTCTGCCTCCGCCCGCCTCTCCCACCTCTCCCTCTGCGCCTCCGCCCACCTCTCCCTCTCGGCCTCCGCCTCCCTCTCCCACCTCCACCTCCGTCTCTCACCTCCGCCTCCGCCGGGTTAGATCCATCATTGTCGACCGCCGGGTCAGATCCGTCATGTCTATGTTCCTCTTCCTCATGCAGTAGCGAGTTATTTGCAAAGAACAAAGCTTCATTAATGGTGAATTAGACCAGTGCGTACTAAGTACTAAGAAATGACAGAAAAACAAATTTTGAAAAAATTAGAGGTGTATGAATGAATACTTAATGTTTTAGAGATGAATACTTCAACGTTTATGGATGAATACTTAATATCTTAGGTATAAATACTTTAACTTATATGTATGAATACTTGATATCTTATGGATGAATATTATTCGGCTGCTCTTGTAAAATTAATCGAGGTATGCACGTATGTTTGTAATACTCTTGGTACATTAACTATTTACATTTACACGACGATGATGAATACTTGCTCGATGAGAGATGAATACTTGTGACGAGGTATGAATACTTGTGCAACGGACAACTCGAAAGTATGTCATCATGGATCTCATTTGAAAGAGAAAATTATGTAGAAGACATTCGTGGTTTTAGATTTGGAAAATTTCTCACAGATCGTCAGAAATATTGGTTAGATTGAACGGAGAAAAAAAAACTCATATCTAAAAACGTGTAAAAGATGAGTGATTGATGTGTCCAAATATGCTTCTATTGCAAAGATGAATACATTTATATAGATGGATGAATGCTAGTTGTGTTACAGATGAATATTTTTTTGCAAATTTCTAAAATGAGCTGAAGGTTATGCGGTCCCCCCCACTTAATTAATGCGTTGACGGTTATGCGGTCCCCCACTTAATTAATGCTCTGACAGTTGTGCGGTCCCCCACACATGTTGTTTGTGGTCCCCTACTTTCTTGTTGTAATATATCCAAATATGTTTCTATTGCAAATGTGAATACCTTCATATAGATGGATGAATACTAGTTGTGTTACATATGAATACTTTTCTGCAAATTCCTAAAATACGCTGACAGTTATGCGGTCCCCCACTTAATTAATGCAACTGACGGGGGATGAAACGGGGGATGGTTGACGGGGGATAGCTAGGCTCTCCCTTTTTTATATTCAATGGATACATTTCCTAAAGCCCAATTTGTGCAGTTCACATGTATATTTTCTCTCTCTCTTAGGAGTATATTAAAGAAGTGTTTACTATGAACAAAATAATGGTTAGTGGAAGGTTGTAGATAAATTTTCTTGCTCCTAAAGTGTACTATTTCACTGCATTCAGGAATGTATCTAATCTATTTGATACAATAATAAGTTAGGAGCTCAAATATCATCAAACTTCTCCTTATCCACAACGGCAACAAATCTACAGTTCAATAGATTAATTGATCGATTGTACAAATATTTCTTGACTGTAGAAGTGACAGTGTCCTTAAGGTAATTAGCAATGTGGTAACTGGTAGGTCTGATTACAAAACACCTTGATTCTCAAATTGAACAATGCTCACTTTGCAACTATAAGTAACAATGCAGTAACAACATAAATTAAATATGGAACTGCCCGTCTAGCAGTATACAATAAGAACACATGGGGCTATAAGGACACAGCTTTCTTGCCAACTGTTAGCTAGCATGAATAACTTTTACATAATTAGTCAGAGAAGTTGTTTTGCTAAATTAAGCAACATCCTAGAGATTCGGCCAAAACCAATGGTAATAACTAAAACCAACTCACTGGCATTGATCTAAAAGTTTTCTGATGACACCCAATCAGATAAAATAACACACACAGTTGAAGATGAGGACAGTTGGCCTATAAAAAACATCCGGATTGTTGCAAGCAAAACTATGTTTCTTTCATTTGCTACTTATATATGCCCTTATGTATGCCATATCTTGGCAATTTCTCATCCAAAATGAAATTTGGCATACATAAGGGCAGTGTAAAAATAGATGTAAATGAGTTTCAGCTACACCAGGTACTGAACACAATTGGCATGTAATGTTTCCCTTCCATCCTTAGGACTCTTTGAATTTTATTTGTATTCAACAGCCACATAAAAATTTGTATTTTATAAAAAATAACTAGGTCCCACCATATGTCCATATCATTGCATTTGTGATTCTAACCCCCCCCACCCCACACACACACCACCACCACCACAAACCTAAAAGCCGAGAATTCATAAATGGATTTTGTAGTAAAACATCAATTAGTTAGATTCTCAATTTCGTATAGGACAGTCAAGATTTATTTTTTAGGGGGAATTTCACGTATACCCCTCAAAAACTTCAAAATTACATATTTCCCCCTCTAAAGTTTGAAATTACGTATTTCCCCCTCTAAACTTCAAAAACTCACAAATTTACTCATTTTATTGTCTTTTATATTAAAACTCATTCTTAATTTATAAAATACCCATTTTACTCTTTATTAAAAGCATAAAACGCCCATCATACTCAAATTTTAATCTGAAGGGTTCCTCTACTGTCCGAACTGCTTAAATATATGTGCACGCTAGATCAGCACGAAACTTGAAGTGAACACACACAGATATTGAAGCGAAGTGCACGGATCTTAATGTGATGCGCACGGATCGAAATTGCTTTAAAATCCGTGTACGCTAGATTAGCACGAATCTTAAAGCCAACATGCACATATATTGAAGCTACATGCACAGATCTTAATGCGATGCGCGTGGATCAGACAGTAGAGGAATTCTTCATATTCAAATTTGAGTCCGATAGACTTTTTATGCTTTTAATAAAGGGTAAAATGGGTATTTTATAAATTTAGAATGAGTTTTAATATAAAAAACAATAAAATGGGTAAATTTGTGAGATTTTGAAGTTTAGAGGGGGAAATACGTAATTTCAAAGTTTAGAGGGGAAAATACATAATTGTGAAGTTTTTGAGGGGTATACGTGAAATTCCCCCTATTTTTTAATTGCTTACTCTGGACTATAGCCGAAATATCCTGCTAGTTTAGACCCTTAGCCAATACCACATCTTGTAAGCACACAAATTGATTAGCACATAATTAAAATAGTTGAGGATAAACACTAGCCAAAGGACAGTTGGCAAATCATGTATCCATTATCCAACCAAATTCTAATTTTCATCCGATCATCTGCTGCAAATGTACAGCTAGATTGGCTTAGATTATTCACTTTGCATATTTCCTTCCACAGTGAAAACATTTTAGACATAGGTGTATAATTAGTATATTTAACCATGATCATCTATTTCCACTAGCCTTGATATTTGGGCTCATGATATTTTCACCACCATTTTAATAACAAAGATATATTCATCAATTTCTAAGTCTTTTACTGTCATGCCTCCATGTTTTTTTGCATACATATTGTCTGCCAATTAATAAGAGAATAAAATTTATTTTTGGACCAGTTACTCCTTGCCTTAAATTTTGTCATATAATACTATCAATTATTTGTCTTACTTTCTGACATTACAGGGATAAAACACATAGGGGTATTGTAGATAGAACCTCATTGACCATAGTAACTTTGCCCCCCTATGGACAGTAATATCCTTGTCCAGCTTTTGAGTTTGGAAGAAATCTTATCTACTATGAATCTCCATTTAGAGACTATCAACTTTTTGTTACTGAGTGGAACACCCAACTATTTCAGAGGAAAATTTGCTAATTTGCAGCCAAACAGTTGGGCTAGAAACTTTTTTTTTTTTTGAAAAACTTGACAGTGGCTGTCAAGTGTACAAGGAAAAGTAAAAAGTACATATCATATCATCCTAATACATCAACTAAGTGTGTAAAATCTCAGCAAAAACCATTCCACATCCTTCCTTCCAGAATCACATGTTCAGCAACATTTCGATGATTAGGCCTCTTCCCTTCGAAGCACCAACTGTTACGTTGCTTCCAAATACCCCAACACGCAGCAGCAAAGAAGACATTCCATGTTTGTTTAGCCAAGCCCCGACCCACAGCTGCAGCCCGTGATTTTTCAAAGGTCTGACGAACTGTCTGATTCGTATGCATTATACGCACTCCCATCATGCCATTAACTGTAGCCCACACTCTTCTTGCATGAGTACAATTGAAGAACAAATGCATGGCTGATTCAACGACTCGACAGTCACACATAGTGCATATTGGTTCACAATTAAATCCCCTTCGATGCATCATCTCATGTGTTAGCAACCTATTCTTTAACAACAAGTATAAGAATATTTTTACAGTTGGTGGAACCTTAAATCTCCAAGTGTAATTGAACCTCCAGCATATCATCCCTCCACTCGTGAATGCCTCATAAGCAGATTTAGCCGAGTAGAGGCCATTTCCTTCCCATCTCCAGACTATCCGATCCTCAACCGGCACAGTCAGTGTTTGCAAGGCTCCCGTAACATTTCCCATGTAATTAGTGACATCCGCCAATGATAGGTGTAAATATGGCTGTTCAATTGAGCGGTTTGCAGTGGCAATGGGTGGCCCATTCCAAGCATCCATCCAGTAGGAAATAGATATGCCCGATCCAACTTGCCAAGTTGTACACCATGAGAAAAGTGGCCGAAAATGCTGCAAGGAATTCCAGAAAAAAGAGCCAGATCCGAACCAGATTTTAGGACCATCTCTAACCCGCCCAATCTGTTTTAGATTAATTATAACCTCTGTCCAGAGTGCAGATGGTTGATTGTATAGGCGCCACCACCATCTTAACAATAGAGACAAGTTTCTCAGCTGGAGATTTGCCACCCCCATGCCACCCCATCTTTTCGGTACACACACCAAATCCCAATTTAGAAGAGAAACGGATGAACCGTTTGTTTCATTCTTGCCCCATAAGAAAACTCTTCGAACTTTATCTATTCTCTTAATTACCCATTGCGGCAAGTGAAAACATGCCATGAAGTAAATTGGTATTGCTGATAGAACTGAGTTAACCAATTGCAACCTACCTCCCCTCGAAATCATTCTCCCTTTCCATCCCTCCAACCTCTTTTCAATACGCTGAATCAGAGGCATATAGAGAGCTCTAGAAGGCCTTTTAACAGTTAATGGCATACCTAAATACACCGTTGGAAATTCAGATCTCTTGCACCCCAAGATAACATCAATAGTTCGTCTTTGATCATCACCAATATTAATTGGTATCCACACACTCTTATCATAGTTTATATGCAACCCTGATACCGCTGTGAACATGCGTAGTATGAGTTTTAGAGAGATTAGAGTTTCTTCATTTGCATTTGAGATAATTGCCGTATCATCGGCATACTGTAATGCCATGACCGGCTGCTTGAGCTTTGCTGAAAGCTGAGTAGAAAGAGAGGAGTTCATTTTCTGTATCATTACCTGCAACACATCAACGGCTATGTTAAATAACATTGGGGACAGTGGGTCCCCCTGCCGTAGTCCCCTCATATGTCTGAAATACTCGGAAGGCTCACCATTAATTACAACCCTTGACGAAGAGGTATCAAGCAGTTGCATTATCCATTGAATCCAAAGCAAAGGAAAACCCCTTGCCTTCATAACCTCATACAGAAACTCCCAACTTACTGAATCGAATGCCTTCGCAAAATCAATTTTTGCAAAAATTGCCGATTTCTTATTTTCGGCTAGGTGATGCACTATTTACCCCTCAAGCAGTTGGGCTAGAAACTTAACTCTCCTCAGATTGTAAAAAATTAATAGGAATCATTTCAGTCTTTAAAAGAATTACACTTTTACCCCTGAAAGTGCTTCAAATTCTAACATTGTCCATAAAATATATTCTATATTTCTTACAAAATATTCCAAAAAAAGAATAGTGCCATCTTCATAGTAACAATTAGTGTTTTGTTGCTCATTAGGTATTAGGCTAGGCCCTTAACTACACCTGATAATATACTCTACCCTTAGAAAACATGTTATATAACACATCTTCAGCTAATAGAAATAAAATGGAGGATAAGAGGCCCCCCTGCTTATTCATCATTTGCAGTATAAGTAGGGGGGTGTGGCAAGTGGCAACCACTTATATTAATACAAGTGTTAACACTATTTCATAAGCAACTTAATTATCTGGGAAATTAATCCATTTATGGCCAAATCCTTCTCAATACCTCAATCAGATAAGACCAATTGAATTGTCTTGGAGGAAACCATGTGGGGGTCGATCGATTGTTTGGTTTGCAAATTACCCCTTTGGTTGTTCTTGTATGATAATTTCAGTTGAGTCCTCTAACCAGGACTGTAGGTGTTGCAGAAAAAATCTTTTTGGAGAGCACAAATTCATTCAATGCATTCAACTGAGACTCTCTATACTAAGATGTGACTACCTCGCACTCAAAGCCGAATGATCAATGCTCCCACAAACCTCACAAAAAAAGATGTTATCTGCATTGACCGCACTCTCGTTCATTTGGTCTAAATTCTTCGTGACTGCATCTAATTTGGTGGAGATAATGGTGATATCCTCGATTAATGAATATGAATCATATCGATTCATCAAAACTCGACATATATATGTAATATTTCAAATCATTGTAAAAGGTCGACTAGACTATCAACCACTTTTCTACACTATAATGAAAACAACCTCTAAAATGACAGAGGAGTAGGTCCGATGTGCATCAGACCTACTTTGGGTTTCGATGGGCTCCAAGACCATCCGATCCGTTTTAAAATTCGTGCACAACCGCTTCAAATTTTGTGCGCATAGATCTTGAAGCGGATCGAACGGTCTTGAAACCCATCAATCCCAAAAGTAGGTCATATACCCATTGGACCTACTCCGCTCTCCTAAATACTTCCTTGTACGATTCTCTAGATTGATTTCTGATCTTTTCAAATAAAAGAGGTGATTTCTATGTTAGGTCGTCTTATAGATACATATAGGCCCCGGTTCAATATCTCAACCCCAATTTTGTGCAGTTCACATTTTTTTCTCTCGAGCTCTTAGGAGTATATCTGAACAAAGCAATGGTTAGTGGGTAATTCTACATAAATTTGTTGTTTACTCCTGAAGTGTACGTACTATTATACATTCAGAAGAAGTGTATCTATATTTGATTCTTCATTATAGCAATAATAAATTAATAAGTTAATAGCTAAAATATCATCACACAAATATAACTGCACCCTAATAAAGAACGAAAATGAGTTCAAAAAGAAGTGTTATTCCTACTTGGGTACAAATTTCTCCTTATTAACAAGTAACAAACGGCAACAAATTCACATTTCAATTTATTAATTGGTCGATTGCACATATCCTTGATTGTTGGAAGTGGTTGTCCTTGAAGTAATTAGCAATGTGGTAACTGGTAGGTCTCTGATTGCAAAAAACTTTGGTTGTCAAATTGAAGCATTACAATGCCTACTTTGCAACTATTAATTCATTAATTAACAACATAAATATGGAAATTCACGTCTACAGTATACAATAAGAACACATGAGGCTATAAGGACAGCATTCTTGCCAACTGTTAGCATGAATAACTTTTACATAATTAGTCAAAGAAGTTGTTTCGCTAAATTAAGCAACATCTTATATAGAGCTTTGGCCAAAACCAATGGTAAATATTATAGCCAACTCACTGGCATCTAAAAGCTTTCTTATGACACCCAATCAGATAAAATAACACACGCATAGTTGAAAAGAACAGTTCGCCTATAAATAACATCCGGATTGTTGCAAGCAAATCCATCTTTCTTTCATTTGCCACTTTTTCTTCTTCTTGTTTGATTGATTATTGAATATAATGACTTCCATTACTCTTATTGTCATTGCCTCCCTTGTGGGTGTTTGTGTTGCTAAGGGCGCTGCCGATTCCACCGGTGGATGGCTTTCTGGGAGTTCCACATTTTATGGGTCCCCCACTGCTTCTGGGCCTCCTGACAACGGTAACAAAATGCTTCCCTTTTGTTTTCACACACACTATAAAAACAAAGGATGTGCTTTTTTAATGATCTAGTAATTCAAATGATCAGTATCAGAATTAAGTTTTAAGAATACAAAGGTCCAAACATACGTAAGAACTAAATACATATCTACAAGATTCATTAGCACTATTCATTAATTTAAACAACCAACATAAAGAAAAAACTTGTGGTGTCGGTATATGACAAAGAAGTAATTTATTGTGAATAATATTTTGACATTTCCAAGGGGTAAGATGTAATTCATAGAGTAATCTCTAATAAATTTGCAAAATGATTTAAGTGGTCGTTCATTATTCTATCATACGCATGCAGGTGGTAAATGCGGGTTCAAGAATATAAACCTTCCCCCTTTCAATTCGTTGACTTCATGCGGTAGCAAAGCCCTATGGAAAGAAGGCAAGGGTTGCGGTTCTTGCTACTTGGTTAGTTGACTATTTAGACAACTTGGAATGAGATTTAACCATAGTGCTTATAAATCTGTTTTGTAATTAGTCTTAATTATCCCATCAAAAGAAGGGGAAGTGATATTTATTTTTATTGAAAATACTGACAGTGGCTAGGAAGTGATATTTAATTTTTTTTGAAAATACCAGCAGAGGCTGCCGGATTCCGTACCGAAGGAAAATTACATCAAAAGCACATAAAAAAACAAACTTAGCAAAATTGCATCCACAACTTAGCATCCTGCCACGTGGGAAGTGATATTTAAAAACACCATTTTTAAGAATTTTAAAAGAAACCACCACAGAAATCCATTGTGTACATGCACCTCACTAGCATTATATTTTCCAACTTTTCTTTATGTAGATATATATGTTTCCTACATGTAGCACTTGCACAATATATGCAGAGCTTCTGTCATGGTATTTAAAAAAAAAGACATTCTGATATTTCCGTATGACAATGATGCATGAAATTTTTATTTTCCGTTTCAAATTTCAACCCATAAAATTCACGAGATCTTTGAACGTTTCAGATGAAATGCACTAGCCATCCGCTTTGCTCTGGCCAACCAAAACTCATTACAATCACAGATGAGTGCTTGTATGGTGGCTGTGCTGATGCAACTTATCACTTTGACATGGCCGGCATTGCATTTGGCTCACTGGCTTTGCCCGGTAAAGAACTCGATCTCCACAAGGCTGGAAAACTCGCTGTTCTGTTTAAGAGGTAAGGGGTTTTCATTCTTAACTATCATATGTAATTTTACAGCTTCCAGTTGACTTTTTATAGCTGATTGATCCATCGTTCCATAAAATTACGTTCATGTTGACAATAGATTAATTCTTCCTGATAGTCAATAGTTTCAAAAATCCATTATCGAAGTATACATTGTTTAACTAACTATACATAACATGAATTTGGATTAATGTAGGGTTCCTTGCGACTATAAGGGCCGTAACATCAACTTCCACATTGAGGAAGGCTCAAACCCGATGTACTTGGCATTGTTGACCGAGTACCAAAATGGCGAAGGTGATCTCTCTAGCCTCGAAATTAAGGAAGCAGGTTCTTCTACATGGACCCCATTGAAGCAGTCATGGGGTAAAATCTGGAGACTTGACTCTCCCCACCCTCTTAAGGGACCCTTCTCCATTAAGGTTACCACCATTTCTGGAAAATCTCTAGTGGCGAACAACGCCATTCCGGCTGACTGGAAGCCGAACACCAAGTATGACTCTAAAGTAAACTTCCAGGCTCAACTTTAAAGTATGCCCATTCTTAGATGGCAGTGATCTTTTTGATGAGTATGCATCGCTCTTTCTAGCTATGGTGCACTATGTGAGACCCAAATATGTGTGGTTTTGATGTTTAATATATGATTCTTTATTTTATTTTTTATTTTTTTGTTATTGGAGCAATGTTGTAATTGTTCAGATGGCATCTTCTCCATAATATACATAATAAGAGGAATTTATTTAAAGATCGTTTGAAATATTTGGTAAACAATTTTTATTTTATTCAAGATGGAACTTGATTTTCTTCTTTTTTTGTATGTACAGTCTACAATTTCGTTTTTTTGTACAATTCTCTATGTTAAGGAATAAAATGTAGAAATAAGAGAATAACTCTTATCACCATTCTCATAAGAATATATAATAGTTATCTATTCATCACTCCACTTTATTCCACTATCAAATATGATCATAGTATATCCGACTCCCAAGTAAAACAATAAGTTTACTTATATCCATAAGAACTAGCCAAGGATCATAAATTCTTGGTACTATACCAGTCGGTACATAAAAGAGATAGAAGACTCACCTTTCTTACCACCTTGAAGGGTAAATGCTTCACCAAAAGTGCAATTGAGTTCAAATTGCTATTTGAAAGAGTTGCCCCATGACACATCGATATCTAAACCCTGAAAAGAGATGGACAGTGTTGATACTCAGAATAAATTCAAAATCAAGAGAGCATGTAAATAAAAAGTTATTATTCTCTTTTTATTCATAACCTAGAACCAAAGCCCAACAGCTCTAAGTCCCATTTAGAAAATGTACAAGCTTTCAATTTTCAACAAGGGGCAAGATAATTTAGAAAATAGATCAAGTAGTCAGGATTGTGCTAAGAATCATTAAATTGACTTCAATAAGATCCTTCTAAATTTCAGATCTGAACAAAGACAAGCAAGGATCGAGTTCTAGGTATCTTGTTAGATCCGTACCAGTAACAAAACCAGTACTGGTATCAACTGATACCCAAATCGGAAAGGGACACAGCATCACAGGAAGATAGTTAATAGTCTGGTACTGTCTGGTACCAGTACCAACTGGAATATAAACCCGTTATTGCAAATAGCTAGTAACATAATCTCATAAATATCCTCAATGAACACTTAGAAATTCACTTTAAAAAAAAACTCACAGTAATTTATTGTGTGAACAGTCTTAAGCTTTGCTCAAAACCCCAAGCAAAAATCCCAAACTGCTATTAGCCCCTTTAAAACCCACATTAAGCATCAATAAGTGAATCCCATGTAAAGAAACAAGTGGAACCAGGAAATGAGATGAATCTTAATGGCAGTCGGGTTCAAACCCAATAAAGAAACAAGTAGAAAAAGAATGATTATCAAAGAATTCCGGGTAGGGAATAGAATTTTTAAGGTTACCAGAATTCGGCCAACACTGCAAGAGAAAAAACCATAGAAGGAAAAATTGGCCGTTCCAGACTGTCCAATTTTGGCCGAAACGGTCCGATTCCAGTCAAATTTCGGTCAAGACGGTCCGCGCAAGTACCTGTACACTTGGTCTACCTTGAGCCGCGCATGTACCACTCTCCAAAAAAAAATTCCTCCTGCGTGACTCGAACCATCGAACCAGGGACGTCTTGGTTATCAACCAAGGCAACTACCACCACACTGTGCTACCTTTTGTTGCTAAAATACATAACTATATGTATAATATAAGTGTTGAAATCGCTATTGAAGAGAAGAGTCGTTGTGGCAAAAAAATCTGAGTTTCCGATCCAATTCGGCCAATTCCGATTTATTCATCCGATTCCGATTTCACGGTCAAAAGACCGATCCTGATTCCGATTCTGATTTTTCCTTCTATGGAAAAAACCACATCATCATCGTGCATTGTCCAGAGTCACCTCTTGTTTCTCTTTTCTCTTATCTTTGTTATTCTTTCTCGACTCTATCTTTCTATCTTTTCTTGGGTTTACCTTTTTTATTAGGGTAATAATAATTATAATATCCCTCGGTCTATCTTCCCCCATTCCGTTCCCTGTCAAACTGGGTCAGCGCGCCTAATTAATCTTTCCGGTTCTAACTATTGTGGTCACTACGTACTAACTAATCTCTCCCTTTATTACCTACCATTTTTTGAATTTTGAAGTTTCCTTCTCCGCGTTGTTTTATTAGAAGGCGATTTTGAGACGATTACATCTCTCTCTGGTGATCTCGCATCTCTCACTCAGCCAATATCACATCTCAACTCAGGCGATCTCTTATCTCATCTCAATTCTACACTCGAGTGATCTCTCATCTCTCTAATCATCTCTAATCATCCATTTCTCATCTCTTGATCAGGCGATCTCAAGTCTTTTTTAGGTAACTCGTTCAGGCGATCTCAATTGATTTCTCATCTCTCGCTCAGATTTTTCATCTCTGATCATCATTTTGCAGTTGATATATCTGGTTTCTGTTCAAATTTTTGTAAATTAGTTACAATTGTTATTTGTAGTTGATTTTCACTTGGTTTTTTTTTCTGTTTACCTTATTGAGATGAATATTTTTGTATGTAATAGTTAGAAGATGATAGATTTGGTATGGATACTTGATATGAATGTTATAAGTAGGTGATTCCTTTTTATGTTGAATTTTTTTTTAATACATGATAGGAATGTGAGAAGATGATCTGGTAGAATACTTCATGTATATGATTATACTTTTGCTGAATGAATAGTTGATTATTTTATAGTTAGAAGATGATAAATCTGGTATAAACACTTGATAGGATTTTTATATATAAGTAGGTGATTCTTTTTTTATATTGATTTTTGTATGAATATTTTATCATATAATGTGAGAAGATGATGATCCGATATGAATACTTCATGTATCGATATGTATTATTCCTTGATCCGCTATTCACACTTATATAATATGTAGAGGTATTTATTTGATATGATATCTGATTTTGAGATTTACATTTTTGTTATGACATATATCAATACCTCACATACTCTGGTCAAATACCTGATTCGGTAGGCACAATATCAATTTCTATCAGGTAACATATTTATGTTATTATAATGTGTTCATGTTTTATTTTTGAGGTTTAAATACTTTATATTTTTGGTATGAATACCTGATATGATAGGCATAAGACAAACTGTGATTTTCTTTCGAATTAGGATACATGTTTGATTTGTACAATGTAAATAATTGATCCTTTTGATAATAATACTTGATATTGTATGCATAAGGTATTATAGTCATAAGAAATAAACTCTTGTGTACATACTTATTTAAAAGGTATGAATACTTGATGCAATAGATATGACAACATGTTTTCAGTATCTATTTCTATTTCAATTATTTATTGAGATATAAGTGCTTGATAGATCCGGTATGAATGTGTTATATATCATTATTGTTGATTTATGTTTCAGGATGAATTTTGATCTTAAAGAAATTTGTGGAGATGAATTGTGAATGCAAAATAGCAATCTAGAAGTTGATAAGGTTAATCTTTATCGACATTTTAAAGAGGTGCATCGTGCGAATGAAGCATTTAATTAAACCGATTTTAAAAATTGAACTGAACCGATTCATTTAACCGGAAAAACCGAACCATTTTAATATAAACCCTCTCGGTTCGGTTTAAAATCGATTAAACCGGACCTGATGAACAGCCCTACTCTCTCTTCCTTAGACAGCAACTCAAAGAGACTGTTTCTCTAATTGTTGTCATTCAAGACCACAAAATACGTGCCATATTGTTTTGAAAACTCTTTTTTTTCTCCGATCGATCATACAATACAATCGATCATTCTCGTGCATGTCTTGCACATTAAATGATTGATTAATTTATGTTCAACTTACTTACTCATCATACAATAATACAATCTTTCAAAGAAATTAAGTTAAACATGCCAAATAGATACTAAAATATTTCTTACGGATAACAAAACTTATTGTTCGACTTGAGTCAGATATTTGATAGTGGGATAAAGTGAGGTGATAAGTAGATAACTACTATTCTCATATTAAAGTAGCGTTAAAGAGTTATTCTCTTGTTTCCACACTCTATTCCACAACATAAAGAAATATTGTACAAAGAATCAAAGTGTAGCTAGACACATAAAAAAAAAATGAAGTTCTCTTCAATAAAGTAAAAATTGTTTACCAAATATTTCAAACGGTCTTTAATTTAATTTCTTTTATATATTATGTATATTCCGGAGAAGATGCCATCTGAACAATTACATCATTGCTCCAATAACAAAAAAATAAAAAATAAAATAAAGAATCATATATTAAACATCAAAACCAGACATATTTGGGTTTCACATAGTGCACCATAGCTAGAAAGAGCGATGCATACTCATCAAAAAGATCACTGCCATCTAAGAATGGGCATACTTTAAAGCGCAGCCTGGAAGTTTACTTTAGAGTCATACTTAGTGTTGGGCTTCCAGTCAGCTGGAATAGCATTGTTTGCCACTATAGATTTCCCAGAAAGGGTTGTAACCTTAACGGAGATGGGTCCCTTAAGAGGGTGGGCAGAATCAAGTCTCCAGATTTTACCCCACGACTGCTTCAATGGGGTCCATGTAGAAGAACCCGCTTCCTTGATTTCGAGGTTAGCGAGATCCCCTTCACCATTTTGGTACTCGGTCAACAAAGCAAGGTAGTTTGGGTTTGAGCCTTCCTCAACGTGGAAGTTAATGTTACGGCCCTTATAGTCACAAGGAACCCTACAATATTTAAACCAATTAAATTCATGTTGATTATGTACAATTAATCAACAATATTAATGAAAAGGTCATGGTACGATTGATCAATCCGCTATGAAAAGACAACTAGAAGCTATAGCGCTTACCTCTTAAACAGAACAGCGAGTTTTCCAGCCTTGTGGAGATCGAGTTCTTTACCAGGCAGAGCCAGTGAGCCAAATGCAATGCCGGCCATGTCGAAGTGATAAGTTGCATCAGCACAGCCACCATACAAGCACTCATCAGTGATTGTAATGAGTTTTGGTTGGCCAGAGCAGAGAGGATGGCTAGTGCATTTCATCTGAAACAATCAAAGATATCGTGAATTTTATCGGTTGGAATTTTGAAACAGAAAAAAAAAGTTTCATGCATCATTGTCATACGGAAATATCAGAATTAATGTCATTTGCAACTATGCATTGTGCAAAGGCTACATGTAGGAAACATATATATATATATATATATGAATCTGTATATATATATATATATCTACATAAAGAAAAGTTGGAAAATATAATGCTAGTGAGGGTGCATGTATACAGTGGATTTCTGTGGTGGTTTCTTTTAAAATTCTTAAAAAATGGTATATTTAAATATCACTTCCAATTCATTAGATGGGATAATTAAGTAGAATTACAAAACAGATTTATAAACCATATGGTACAATCTCATTCCAAGTTGTCTAAATAGTCAACTAACCAAGTAGCAAGAACCGCAACCCTTGCCTTCTTTCCAAAGGGCTTTGCTGCCGCAAGAAGTCAAGGAATTGAAAGGGGGAAGGTTTATATTCTTGAACCCGCATTTACCACCTGTATGCATATGATAGAATAATGAACAACCACTTAAATCATTTTGCAAATTTATCAAAATATTATTCACAATAAATTACTTCTTTGTCATATACCGACACCACAAGTTTTTTCTTTATGTTGGTTGTTTAAATTAATGAAGAGTGCTAATGAATCTTGTAGATATGTATTTAGTTCTTACGTATGTTTGGACCTTCGTATTCTTAAAACTTAATTCTGATACTGATCATTTGAATTACTAGATCATTAAAAAAGTACATCCTTTGTTTTTATAGTGTGTGTGAAAACAAAAGGGAAGCATTTTGTTACCATTGTCAGGAGGCCCAGAAGCAGTGGGTTGCCCATAAAATGTGGAACTCCCAGAAAGCCATCCGCCAGTGGAATCGGAGGCCGTAGCAACACAAACGCCCAAAAGGGACGCAATAGCAATAAGAGTAATGGAGAAAGTGAAAGTCATTATATTCAATCTATCAAACAAGAAGAAAAAGTAGCAAATGAAAGAAAGATGGATTTGCTTGCAACAATCCGGATGTTATTTATAGGCCAACTGTTCTCTTCAACTATGCGTGTGTTATTTTATCTGATTGGGTGTCATAAGAAAGCTTTTAGATGCCAGTGAGTTGGCTATAATATTTACCATTGGTTTTGGCCGAAGATCTATATAAGATGTTGCTTAATTTAGCGAAACAACTTCTTTGACTAATTATGTAAAAGTTATTCATGCTACCAGTTGGCAAGAAAGCTGTCCTTGTAGCCCATGTGTTCTTATTGTTGGAACCGACAAAAACCATCATCGGCTACCGTAGGACCATCTGTGTTGAATATAAAACTGAATAGCGGAAGCGTACCTTAATCCTTGACTGTTTTGTGCGAGAGAGCGCCACCGATTCGGTTCTTCCAGAATAGCAAGGCTCTTTAGAGAGTCTCCTTTGTTCTGCCTTCTCCAAAGCCTCTCACACTCTTCTCTAATGGGATAAGAAGAAGTGAATTCAGATTGCCTTGTATTCTGGGGGACCAAATCATATATATACAGCCCAAGAAAACTCTTGGCTGTCTTATGTTGTAATTATTCAATTCAACCCATAATTAAATTGAATATTACATCTTAAGTTCTACACATTAAATGTTCACACCCTATATGACACATTAATGCTCAATAAATTATATAATGCATATGACCACTTTTAATTGAGCATAAAATTGACAGTATACAATACAAAATTATTTTACATATTAGTCCAACGTTGGATTAATGATCCAACACTTATTGTATATATTCTGCTAGACGGGAAATTCCATATTTATGTTGTTAATGTATTGTTAGTTATAGTTGCAAAGTGGGCAGGCATGGCGATGCTTCAATATGAGAATCAAGGTTTTTTGGCAATCAGAGACCTACCAGTTAATCTATTGAACACAATCATTTCCTACACGAGGATTTGTACAATCGATCAATTAATCTGTTGAACTGTGGATTTTGTTGCCATTGTGATAGGAGAAGTTTGTAGTTAAGTAGGAAAAGTGTTGCTTGACCCAATTTTCGTACTTTTTTGAAGGTTGGAAGCAATTGCTCTAACAATTTGATTAATGATTAAAAAAGTTTTACAAACCTAGTTTAATTCTATACACTCTATGTACTATTGCTTAGGTTCCTTATATTATTTATTTATAAGGCCAATGACCGGCCTGGCTCCCCAATTTTCGTACTTAGTGTGCACTTAAAAGTTAAATCCGTGTGATGATATTTTAGTTCTTAAATAACTTATTATTGCTATATTGAAGAATCAAATACACTCCTGAATGTATCTAGAACCTCCCACTAGAGTAAACACTTTTATAATATGGACATGGCTAGCGTGCTACGCGTAGCATAGAGCACTCCGTGCTACGGCTCACTTTTTGATTTTTCAAAATCCTAACGGTCGATCCAAACCGTTCAACATGATCTCCATATTAATATGTACTTGCAAACCAAATTTTACATTTTTTAGAATTTTTTTACTATTTATTAAGCCACTTTGAAAAAACACTAATTTGTACACAACAGTAAAATCTGCTGGACCATTGGATCAGCGATTTTCAAAGTGGCTTAATAAATAGTAAAAAAATTCTAAAAAATGTAAAATTTGGTTTGCAAGTACATATTAATATGGAGATCATGTTGAACGGTTCGGATGGACCGTTAGGATTTTGAAAAATCAAAAAGTGAGCCGTAGCACGGTAGAGCCTCTATGCTACGCGTAGCACGCTAGCCATTTCGTTTATAATATACCCCTAAGAGCGTATTAATCAAATACGGGCAAGACCTATATTTTTCCTCAAAAATATATCCCTAAGAGCGCGAGATAAAAATGTGAACTGCACAAATTAATATGGGCTTGAGGCATATATAGAACCGTGAAGAAGGCCTATATGTGTATCTAAGACAGCATTTTAACATAGGAATCAAATCACCTCTTTTATTTGAAAAGATCGTTATTCTATTTGGAAATCTTGAAAATGGTATAAAGAATTGTTTAGGAGTTGTTCTCATTGCGTGGTCTAGAAAAATGGTTGATATATAGTCTTAAATCTTTTACAATGATTTAATTAAATCTTGAACTTCTTCGAGTTTTATTACTTAACTACTAGTAAACTTTGTTATTAATTGTATTCTTCTTATTTGTTTTATACAAACAAAAAATGGCTAAATTATCTGCGCCGCTTTTTAAATTGTTCCCATTATTTACAGAGCATAATTTAGCAAGTTGAAAAGAAAGTTTTCTCTAATTAAAAATCACGTTCGAAACTCTTTGAAAATTAAGAATCTGCTTTTGATGGAAAAGGCACGTGGCTCCCATGTAGAAGGTCATGAGTTCGAAATCCACAAAGTGAGAAAATCCTCTGTATTAATACGGATTTGAAATATGTTGGATGGCTCACTGGCTTGACCTCCAACTCATATTTCAAAAAAACTCTTTGAAAAATGAGAAGTACAAAATACTCGCAACACGATTAAAACAGAAAAATGAGTACAAAAACCATTCGATCGAAAATAGTACGTCACGCAAATTTAATTTGCTTCTTGGTTTTTTAACACTACCCAACTATTTTATTTCTCTAAGAACGAAGGGGTTGTGTACGTAGTGCTTTGGCTGATGTTTCCCAATCCAATTTTATACTCAAATGAGGTCTGGCAAACCAACAAATTCTTCTTCTTTTTTTGACAAAAAGATTGGAGTCAAGCCCCAATTTTCATTCATAATTATTGAATTTTATGATCATACATGGTAGTGATCAGATGGGATTCACTCATAATGTTTTGAACACTACAAAAGAAAAAAAGAAAAAATTATGACGTGTGCAAGTGCACGGAAAATAGTCATCTCTGACGAATATGCACACTCTTTTTTTTTTGAGGGTCGGTGAGCAATTGCTCACCAACGATTTTGTATTGAATAATGAAAAAATATTTACAAAGTCTCCTCCAGCTAGATACAGCTCCAGCTAGTTACAACCCAAAAAATAAGAGAGTTACATGTTGATTAAAGCAAACACTGAGAATCAAGTAATAATAAAACACGCTACCCTCTGGATACACAATACCAGCCGGGTTTTTCCCCTGCCCTATTCCCCATAATCTGACCCGTTAAGGATCCTCCTCTATAGAATTGAGTACCAAACGTTGATCTGCAGGTTAGTCTCAGTGATAAGGTGCTGAAGCTCCTTTCTTTCCTGGGCAAAAATTCGCCTGTTCCTCTCGCGCCATAATGCCCAGACAGCTCCCGCCCATAGAGTGTCCCAGTAGACTCTATGATTGTCCTGAAGCGAGTTTCTCCGTAACACCCAAACTCGTTTGATACTGTCAGTGATTGGCAGGTTAACTATTCGGGGAAGAATGCCCCTCCAGAACCGTTTTGCGAAGGTGCAAGTCCAGAATAAGTGGTCTCGGGCCTCTAGGATGTTTTGGTTGCAAAGAACGCATTTTGGGGTAATATGCACACTCTTAGCAACCACCTTCTTACCTTCGACGGGAGTCATTATTATACACATGAACTCGTGAAGTCTTCGGGATTAGTTTTAGTCCTCGGAATTAGTTTTAGCATGGTTTAAGATAATTTGTTTGAATTCCCGCGAGGTTTATCACCATCGATATTTCGAATACCCATGCTGTTTCGAAATTATATCCACAGTTTTAAAGCAGATTCTTCTGAATTAAATATAATCAGTTCCAAGGAAATTAAGCCGCAAGAATTTGGAAAAACAATGTCAGAAAAAAAAAAAATCTAGATCCTACGGAGAGAGATGTATTAGGACATCATTAATTATCCATTGCTACATCTATAAACTTTCGAGCACGGCCGGCCAGTGTACGGCTGTCCCGGTTCTTGACAGCGATTGGGGCATGCCGGCCTGTTCAGGTTCCTCAAGGCGCCATAGCTTACATCCGATTTGTCCGCTTGGAGCAACATTTGATGTACATTCGAATCCATCTGGAATTCGCTATCCATGTTCCACACATGCAAATGTCTATTCTCATCGACATATGCTTCCGAAAAGTGCGCAGAACAGATGAGGATAGCGATTAACATAGTGATGATCACACTACTCAGATATCCCATCGTGTGCGCGCGGTTGTAAGAGTAGTGTGTTACTTGATGTGAAATTTTATTGTGGGATTAATTTGTGCAATCTCTTAAGCTGGGGATGAAGACCTCCATTTAAAGCAAGGTAGATAGTGGTGAAAGCAAAACTACCAAGCGCACTTAAAAGTTGTGTGGAGAGGCAACCAGAGTCCTAGTCAGATAGCACATAAAGATATCAAGAAATTTTGTTTCAAAAGAACAAGTTTGTTCCTGAAAGGTCAAACAAATATACTTTCGGAATTGTTCTCATAAAACAAAATTATCCAAAATAATGTAAAGGAAACAATTCAAATGTCAAAGAAAATTATTCAAAAAATATAGATGGAGATGATGACAGGGTGTCCGGATTCAGACAGTACAATCCAGTACTCCACTACAGCAGAAGCACCTTTCTGCGACCGGCCAAATCCATCGCAGAAGGTTATTTCGCCGGTTGCAGATGACCAAAATCGGTAGCAGAAGACCCGGTCGCAGTTGCTCCGTCGCTGATGACCACCTTGCTGACGTCACCGGTCGCAGAAGGGTCAGGCCCCGGTCGCAGATGACCCTATAGCGACTGAGGAAATCTGTCGCTGCTGACTTGACAGAAAACCATCAGAGACCGATTGGTCGGTCGCAGATGGGCCCAGAATCGGTCGCATAAGGCTATTTTTTTTTTGGTATTTTTTTTGTTATTTTTCTTTTCACCAATTGGTACGAAACGTACCAAACAAATATAAAAACCATTCTGATGCGCAATTTTTCTCCAGCCCCAATTGGTACGAAACGTACCAAACAATTCACAAGCAATTCAAATATTCACAAGCAATTCAAATTCACAAACAATTCAATTTAATTGGTACGTCATAAACATCAAATATCAAATATCTAAAGTACGACATAAAAATATATCTAAAGTACGACATAGAAAAACTTAAATAGATTATTACAAATTCCACCTGTACAAGCCTTCACATAAAGTTGTCTCGACATATCTGTAAGATCAACCTGCACAACATCCCAGTTTTAGATACTGATATTTGAGAGAAGATAAACAAATAATTAGATCCGCAATTATAACTAATAAGATAGGATGCGGCAAAATTTTCATAATAAGGGTGAGAGAAAATCGGATAGGATGCGGCAAAATTTTCATAATAAGATATAATTGTATAATTATTTTAAACACAAGTATATATTTATAACTTTTTGTGGAACAAAGCAGACAAAATTAAAAAGCATATTTTGAATTTTTTTTTAGTCTGGAAAGACAAGTGCCTTATTCTGAAATAACGTGGCTCTGCCACTGTTTGTACACCGTCAGCATGTACCCTTCAAATACATATACAGTTTGTTTCCTACATGGAGTGTTCCCCCATATGAGTACACATTATCTGGGTACCTCCACTGAAATAATAAGAATCTCAACCATTAATTACGAATCAAGAAGCTCTTCTAATAATATGTGTCCATGCACAAAATGTAACGGTTTAAATCGTTCAACTAAATACTTCGTGAGTTCAGATACGCAGCGTATAAAATCGTACAGCAATTGCATTGAAACATCAGTGAATAGTCCAATCACCTCTTCGGATACAGCTACATTTTGTTTTTCTTTTGTCGCTCGGTAAATGCACATCTACAAGCGATTAAATGTTAAATTAAAAAATTACCAAACAAATGTAGAGAAAAATCTACTTCAGAAGTTTCTATATTATTTGTTTCAAATCAAGCCCATCTTTTAGCCCAGTCCGTTAGCTCAGGGTTAACTCGGTCCATCACTAGCTGTTAAACCGGTTCGTTCCCTTAGAAAAGAGTCAAAATACGCAACACCAAAGCGTCTGATTAGTCCCACAATTGAAGTGTATGCTGCACAAGCTCGTCAGACTGCCTATTAAAGCGAACGTCCGGCTTCATTCCAACTCATACCTTTCTCGGCCTTTTGGCTAAGATCAAGTGTAGTATCTGTTCTTATCAGTTTAATATCTGATATGTGGGCCATGTGCTCACAACGATATTAAATTTATTTTTTGTGGGGAAGGACCCTCTACAGTAGCTTGCTACTGGGGCTCTTACGCGTCGCCCATGCGCTGCACTATTGCACGGGCCTGGCGCACCCCAACCAAAATTAAATGTAAAATTTTGTTTTGTATTTTTGAAAATTGTGTTTTGTTAAGGGGGTTATATTCAAATGGAATTACAACTGTTTGGAGCAGACAGAGCAGTCGTAATCTTTGACTACAATATCTGATATTGTTTTAGGTCTTCTGTAACGTTAACTGTACATGTTCCTGTGTAATGAGTCATTTAAAGTGGTATAATATAATGGGTCAACAGAATTTGCTACAATTTTTATACACAGCCCTGTAAACAATGATCTAATTTTCTTTCTCTTGCGTGCATGTAATAAGATTCAGCTAGCAATAGTAGAATGAAATTATGCAAAAAGCATCACGTGTATGCAAGTCAAACATTACATTTATAAAATAAGATGATATATTTGGGTAACATTGAAAATTTGTTAATGCTTCATTTGCACTTTTTTTAAGTTTCTGATTTATTTCTTCTTTCGCCAAACTAGGAAAAAAAACACTGCTCATTTTAAACAGGAAACAAAAATTCAAGTATCTAAAAATAAAATTTATAACCATCTCAACTTAATACTTTCCACCAAGAAACTCATACTAACCAAAAAAAAAAAATTCTGACAAAATAAGATTTGGAATAAAAGAAATATGTATAATAAAGACAATTGTCAAATATGATGTGTTAAATTGAACAGTTCTTATTATTGAAGAAAATGTGATAAACAACTAAAAAAAAATACATTATTTCTCTACTTCTTTTGCAGGCACAAAATTCAAATAGATAGAAATATTGGAAAATAATAAAGAAAAAAAAATGGAATTTCTCCACACAAAAAAAACAAATTAAAGAAAGGGAACGCATCTTCTCCTTGTGCGGCTAGATCTCATATTCTCCACTTTTATTGTTATTCAAATTACTTTTCTTTTAAATTATTTCGTCTTATTCTTAAACTGCATGGTCACGTGGTAAAAGACTACTGTACCACAGAGGATACAAACTCGAGTACAATGCATTTCAGTATGAACACTCACGTGGAATTCAAATTCATTCGGTTCCAATTGCTTTTTTTTTTTTATTATAATCGTTTGATGTTTTGGCTTCCTATTTCATTATGTATTGACAGAAATACGCTGTACTATATAAACAGTATTTCAGAGATATGCTTCAAAATATTATTAACTATGTCCGCGGTATCTCAGTCATTTAAAAAACTAAAATTAGCAAAAAAATACTGTTCACTATTGACAAATACTGACAAAAATTTTGAATTTCAAATCAGGTCAATGCATATCTGGCGAACATAATAATATCAAATTTGACAAGAAAATTAAAATTTTCTTGTCAACTTTTGTTTACAGATCATAATTTAGCAAGTTGACAAGAAAATTTTCTTCCAGCTTCTATTGTCAGACTCAACCATCCGTTCCCCCTTGGCAATTATATCACTGGCAAGTTAATTAGCAGCTAAAATATGAAAAATTCTGTCTAGCTAACACCGTACAATATTAACAAGTAGTGGGGTTAGAAAAAACGGCCTTCTTGCCAACCAAACAAAACTAACGAATCTTTACATACATAATTATTAATTAGTAATTAAGAGATGCTGTTTACTAAATTAAGTAACATTTCACAACCTCCCTCAAATGTAGCATTGATAACGGGCGTAACCGACTCAACTATCATCGAGAAATGCTAATCCGATAACTAATAACACATCTTATTATACGCGCACAGTAGATCATACCATTAGCTTATAAATAACAACATATTGGTGGTAGCAGATCATATCCCCTCCTGATTGCCTCATTTCCCTCGTTTGGTAGAGAAAAGTTGAGGCAGATATTATGGCTCTCTCTCATTGCATTGTTTTACTTGCTATTAGCTCCTTTTTGGGCGCTTGTGTTGCCCTGAGCTTTCCCCATCTTCCATTTGATGGCCATCATGCCATTCATGGCCACCGTGCGATACACTCCCATCATGGCATTCATGGCCATCATAGCCGTCATGGGATTCGTGGCCATAATGACACTCAAGGGTGGCTCTCAGGCAGTGCCACATTTTATGGGTTGCCCACTGCTTCCGGACCTCCAGACAATGGTAAAGCAATGCTTTGTCTTAGTTTAATACACACACAAGTTATACATAAAAATATGGTTTATTTTGCAAATAACCTAGTAATCATAAGAGGTAAGGTACGCGAACAGATTTTGATTGATTATATTATTTATAGGTTGATGTTTGTAACAGACGATGCATTACGCCTTTGTAAATTGTAATCACTATATATATATATATATATATATAGGTCTGACACTTGGCATTGTGAGCCTCCGTTTGAGAAATTTCCTCAGAATTTACTGGTTCCCAAGGCTTCCGGAGGGAAGCTATTTTAATTTGTTGGAGAAACTTTTGAAAAGTACAGTTATAAAATTTTGCTCTTAACAAAAATTTTACTCAACAGCCATCTTTACTAGTTTATGTTAAAATCTTGCTGATTAATTAGCTAATTAATCAAGAAAAGAGATTTCTGATACATATGAGACCAACAAATTGTTATGTTGTTTTGTATAAAGTCACAAGACTACGTACTTCAAGGGATAATATGCAATTTCCTTAAAAGTATTAATTTATTTCCTAATTAACTAATTGTTATGTTTCCTTGAATGGATGCATATATATACAGGTGGTGCATGCGGATTCAAGAATGTGAACCTCCCTCCTTTCAATTCCTTGACTTCATGCGGCAGCAAAGCCCTCTTCAAAGGAGGCAAGGGTTGTGGTTCTTGCTACCTGGTAATTAGTCGACATTTCATTTTACAGTTTTGAATGACATTGTGACATAGCTTTTATTAATTGTTTTGTATTATTCTATTCATTCCATAAAGAATCTGGGAAATGATTTAAATAATAAAGGAAGATAAATCGATTTAAAATGATAAAATACTTTTTTGACAAACGTGTTGCAAATGATATATATCCTGATATTGTCTTCTGACAAGCATGCATGCATGAAATTTTGAATTTAATTTCCATTCCAAAAGTTCATCCTATGAATTTCATGAGATAAATTCGAATGTTTCAGGTGAAATGTACCAGCCATCCTCTATGCTCTGGCCAAACAAAATTGATTACCATCACTGACGAGTGCTTGTATGGTGGCTGTGCTGATGCAACTTATCACTTTGACATGGCCGGCATTGCATTCGGTTCATTAGCTTTGCCTGGTAAGGAACTTGCTCTTCACTCAGCTGGAAAACTTGCTGTTCAGTTTAAAAGGTGAACAAATTTCATTTCAAACTTTTAACCTTTCATTTTAGACTCAGTCCGAAGAGTCATTTGATCAAAGTTTGATTGAAATATTAACTATTGTTTAATTAACTAGATACGATATAAATTTGGTCTTATACATAGGGTTCCTTGTGACTACAAAGGCCGTAATGTTGCATTCCACATTGAGAAGGGATCCAACCCGATGTACTTGGCTTTCTTAATCGAGTACCAAAATGGCGAAGGCGACCTCTCTAATGTCGAATTGAAGGAAGGGTCTTCTCCAACATGGACCCCGGTGAAGCAATCATGGGGTAAAATTTGGAGACTCGACTCTTCCCACCCTCTGCAAGGACCCTTTTCGATCCGCCTAACCACCCTTTCTGGTAAAACTTTGGTGGTGAATAACGCTATCCCAGCTGAATGGAAACCCAATACTGTGTATGAATCTGATGTGAATTTTGGAATCTGAGTAAGAAAGTATATACTTCTCTTCATGAGAGAGTAGCTGAACTATTTAAGAGGGTGATATATTAATGTATCTTTGTGCTATATATCTATATAACATGTCTATGTATATCTACTTGCCTTGTATGATGTGAAACCAGAATATTTGACATGGGTTTTCAATGATGAGTTCCTTTATACATATCTATTTGCCTTATATATATACTAGATATGTAACTCGGCGTTGCTTCGGCACAACTGTTGAGATAGTTGATACAGTATAAAGATAGATCGTATAAAAACTATACATAACCTTAGAATAGTTGGATGAACATAACAAAACTGTACAACTGGAAATATTATATTATTAGGCTACGTTATTACATCGATCTATTAGCTATGTTTGAAAGCGGGATAAGCACTGTGGAATAGCAAGTTATCATTTGTTATGATACCGCCAAACACAATTTTTGATACAGTTTTTTTAACGAAATGATTGCTAGTGTTATCTATGTAACTCTTTCATTGCATATATCGCAAATCAAATAGCGAACTGTTTGAGTATTTGTTATATATTCGATTTGCTCACATTTCACTTGAGAACCATTAGCAAGAATGCCAAGAGATATTTGAAGATTTACTGCCACATTTATTCTATGTGTTTACTCACACTTACATATTACAAAATTCTGATTTCGATTTCGATTCAACCTAACTACGCATTTATGTGTAACAGTTCCTCAACTCAGTATATCTTCCTTTTCTAATTTGAATTTGTGCATCACAGAGGGAAGAGACAAAAATCAAAGGTGCAGCTCAAGCCAGCGCCTCTTACAAAATTAATTCCGTACTGTACTTACATATTTACATTATGTACATTTAGAAAAAATTTGTTTCAGTAAATCAGAGGATCCAAAAAATAAATTGATAACATAATATTTCCATGAGATCTAAATCAATGCTGATGACTCTCATATAGAGATCAAACCTGAAAATGCTCTTTATTTTTATATATATAAATAGAACTCGCAGCTTTCACATGGAAAATTTCACTCCTGTATGTAATTCCAATCTGTGCCATTACTGCAAGAAACATACACAATTTCTTCTGTAATTTTCCGTTGGATAACTGCTAGATGCAAGTTTTCCCACCACTTCTAATCTACATATATGTCATCCTACATTAACAACAACAACAACATCAAGCTGACATTCACGCACAGTAGCACCATAACAGTTGCGGCGTAGCCGCAACATGATGCACCTAGTTTTATTTTAATTTTAATTTTTAGGTAGTAATTTTATTTGTAATTTAAAGATGTATGATAATCTTATGAAGATAGATGCTCTTAGGTCTCACAGGGTAATATTTTGGATAGATGTCACGTCGCTCCAACCAGAGCTATTAAGTTAATATATCCTTCACTTAAATAAAATAAAATAAAAACCTTTCTAAATATCTATCTTAAAAAGTTTTTAAAAACTATATTCGAAATTCTACAGAAAGTTTTTTACGAGGTTATTATACAAGAGACATTTGGATGATATTTTAAATAAAGAGATAATTTACTGTTCCTCTGGATCTAAATACTCTTCTTAATGTTTACCTAAAATATCGCAGTATTCTATATAGATAAAGGAAGCCGATTTTTATCTGTAGCATTTAAAAAAATATAAATTTTAATTTATGGTATCAAATAAACAAAATTCTCCAAATATCTCTAAAGCAAACATTACTTGAAAAAATTAAAAGAACTTGGTGAATGCTATCAATGATACCATTTTTACCTCTTTACAAAAAAAAAAACGAAAAAAAAACTGTTATTGACAGCAAAGAATTCGGGGCTAAAAAGTCGTCTAAAATTTTAGGTTCATTGATCTTGGAATCTGAAAGCAAAGAACCTTAATTGGTTCTAGCATGTCATCTTGAACGTTGCCAAATGAATATATAGGAAGTTTGAAAGTCACAATCTACTAAATAATTGCTCAGATAATTTGCATCATTAAATGTTACCTGGTGGATCTTAGAAGATCAGAAGTTACAGTTCAGTTGATAAGCGCCACATAGAGAATCTGAGGAGATTATATTAGTTGCATTGTACTTGAAATTATGCAATATATTATTATTAAATTCATATAGAGAATCCGAGGAGATTATATGAGTTGCATTGTACTTGAAGTTAATTCAATATTTCAATGTATTATTAAATTCACATGGGAATATGAGGAGATTATATTAGTTGCATTGTACTTAAAAAGTTAATTAATAGTTAATAATTAGTGCAATTAGGGAAGACTAAAAGTTACAGTTTGCTTATATAAGCATTGCAGAATATGTGTAACATTCTGTCATCCTTTTATGCTTGTGAAATCTCACTAATTATTTTTGTTTTCGAGTCATGGATTCTTTCAGCATGGTGGCAGCTACGGGAGTCTACCATTTCAAAATCAACCACTCAGAAACTAAAGACATGGACATTGGTGAGAAAATTACCTCCCCAAATTTCCGAGTGGGTCAACATGATTGGGCTATTAATTGCTACCCTCAAGGCAACAAGAAGGATCTTAATGGCAAATATGTGTCTGTTTTTCTACGCCTGCAAAGAAAATTTGTCGATGTTAGATCAACATTTGAATTTGCTCTATTGGACAATGATGGAAATGTTTCACCAACCACTTTGAGAGAGACATCGCACACATTTACATCACATAAAGCCTCCTGGGGTTTTCCTGGCTTTTTTGAAAGGACCAAATTGGAGAAAACATACGTCAAAGATTGTTTTTTTGTATTCAGTGTTAAAGTTACTATAAAAGATGAATCATGTACAGGAGCAAGTGCAAGTTGGAATACTCATTCCATGTGCTTTCGGCATGAATGCATTCAAAAGTTTCAAGAGGAAACTAAAGGGACTGATGTCACTTTTGATGTCCATGGTAAGAATTTTGTTGCGCATAGACTAATCCTGGCAGCTCATTCACCAGTATTTGAAGCAGCATTTTTTGGTTCGATGGCAGAATCTAATATGGACTGCAAGATAATGATAACTGAGATTATGCCTTCAGTTTTCAAGGCAATGCTTGATTTTATGTACAATGGTATGTTATCGGTTAACGAGAAACTAGTTGATTGTGAAGAGTCAATATCGTCTACTTCCTTCCTTCAACATTTGTTCGCAGCAGCGGACCGTTATGCGGTGAAGAATCTACAAGCTGCATGCAAGTATGAATTAGTTCAGAGTATTTCTTTGGACACTGTTCTTTCTATCCTGCAATTAGCTGAAAATCACAACTGTAGTGACCTCAAGAATAAATGTCTCCGGTTCGTTGTTCATAAAGATAATTTTGTTTCATTAGTGTTATCTGAGAGATATATTAATCTGATGCAAAATTACCCCTCTCTCTTGGTTGAGCTTAAGGAGTTGGCAGAAAAACAAGATTTAGTGTAAATTTTAATTAGGGAAAAAAATATTTTTAAAGAGTTTTATTATGAAATATTGATGCAAGATAATCATCATATATACATATGTAAGAGATTGTATCGTCTTAAATTTTATCGTTTTCATTCCTTCCTTCTTGATGAATGTTTGTAGTTTTGTTAAATTGGCAACTATGGTTTAATTAATCAATTAGTCAGTTGTTACTGTAACGAGTTTTCTTGTGCCTTTTTGTGGAAAAGAATTTTTGTAGTTCATCAGAAAAAAAAAAAAAGTCATTCAAAAAAGAACATGAAAATATTAAGCACTTTGAAAGTAGCTCTTTTGAGAAAAAAAAAATGATGCATCAGATCGCAATGTGTTGAATACCACATTTTTATAACGGAAGTTACCAAATCTAATAAAGATTCATCCAAGATTGATATTACCAAACGCAGTTTAAAATCTAAAAAAAAAATTCATACACAATTTTATACCCACATCCGTACTTAATAAAAATTCATTCGCAATTGTGTTGAATTCCACTCAATTCCTCTATTCTGGTCCAGCCGAACAGGCCTAATGTGACTCCAGAAGCATGAGAATCCATCAAGGTATGTACTTGTAACAACAATTGTTCATGTCTTTTTGTTCAATAAACCAATAAACCACTAAAAATGTAAAGTGCTTGAAATTTGAGATTATTTTTGCTACCCTGTTTCTTCTCTGAGTCCAATCGAAGTCATGCTTCCTTTTCTAGCGTTGTACCGTAGTGCTATCAAATTGATAAACTGAATTTAAGAGGAAATTTAAAGTCGGTACCAGTACCAGTGTATAATGAGCTCTGGTACATCCTGTTATAAATTCCAGGGGACCAATTCTAAGCTCTTGGAAATTTAAAGGCATGTTTTGTAAAGTTTTTAATGAATGATAAACTGCCCTTGTCAGAAGGGCTTAAATGCAAAAAAAAAAAAAAATTGAACTCTTAGAGGCTCGGCTGGGCTCTTATAAAATTTGGAAATTTTGGAGAATTTTAAACGGGTGTATAGTTTTTTTTAGAAGATTAAACGGGTCTACAGTTTATTGTACAATGGTACTCCCCCTCTTGTAATGTTAAACGAATAGAATAGATATATTGGACAATTGAATCCTGGGAGGCCCATTTACAGCCCAATTCTGAGCTAACTAAAAAAATATATATTAGAACATTTATATTTGGTAATTTTAGTTTAATTTTAAATTTTAGGTAGTAGTTTTAGTTGTAATTTTAAAGATATATGATACTTTTATGAATATAGATGCTCTTAAGTCTCCCGGGTAATTTTTGGATAAATGTCATGTCGCTAAATCAGAGCATGTCAGTTAATATAGAGTCCGACTTGTATGACATCGGTATCATATGACACTAACTCTAAAATTGATTGAATAGACTTTAAACAACTAATTCAAACCGATTTACTTTATGAGTGATGCATTTACATGCAAAAAATTTATATTTTCGAGTTATTTTAGTATCAAATCAAGCGATAAAAAATGTTGAAAAATGAATGTATTAAAATTAACTTAAAAACTCACACATTTGACTGCTTGACTTGATACTAAATAAATTCAATAAATTATAAATTTTGCATGTAAACGCATAACTAATGAAGTAGATCGGTTTGAACGGTTTGGATTCATCGTTTGAAGTCGATTTGATAGGTTTTGGAGTTGGTGTTATATAAGTTGAAATGACACTAATGTTATAGTAGCCAGACTCGTTAATATATCCTTAACTTATATAAAAAAAAATCCTTTTCTAAATATCTATATTAAAAGGTATTTAAAAAGTATATTTGAAATTCGAATCACATATTTAGCAACAAAACCCAAAACTCTAGGGACAGTTTTTTATGAGGTTATTCGTACAAGATACATATGGATGATATTTTAAATAAAGAAGATATATTTTCTCCGAATATAATAAAAATGTTGTCAATGACAATATTTTATTTTAAAAAAGTGTTTCATTGTTAAAGCAAACATTACTGGTTGACACTACTCATGTCTATTTAATGGAATCTGAAGGTACGACCTCCCCAATTCTCATTAAAAAAAGCAAACATTACTTAGAAAAATTAAATCAACATAGTGACCGCTATCAATGATACCATTGTTACCTCAGTACAACAAATAAAACTGTTATTAGCAGCATTGTGCTATACTACGAGATTTTTTTATATGTGATGTTATAAGTTTAAATTATTTTTGTTGTCATGTTGCTGACGTCATTATATTTTTTTGGGTAAATTTCGCTGGAGGTCACTAAATTTTGTCTTTTGTCACGAATTGGTCACTCAAGTTTAATTTATCCCTCCATAACTACTTAACTTTTAATTTGTCCCAATCAAGTCACCCTGTAACTTTTCCATCCAAAATATTAACGAAATATTCTCATTCCGTCCAAAATATAACGGAATATGTTCATTCCATCCAACTTTTAACAGAATATGCTCATTTCGTCCAAAATAATAACAGAAAAATTATATTCTGTTAATATTTTGGATCGAAAAGTTATAAGGTGACTTGATTGAGACAACTTAAAAGTTCAGTGACTATAAAGAAACAAATTAAACTTAAATGACTAATTCGTAACATAGAACAAAGTTTGTGTGGTTGATATACCAATTTTTCTAACATAGTAGGAAACCTTATGTGGGGTCTTTCGGTGAGAAATAGAATATAGGAATTAAACTAAAATAGCTGTCAAACATGCATGATTTAAATTTAATGTGCATAGTTGTGAGATTTTTTTTTAATTACAGAATTGTGTTGCAATGTTTTACAATAAAATTGTTCCTTAATTTTTTTTCACTTAAACATCTCTTCTATTCCAAATGATTGAATAGACAATTTCATATATGGGGTTTCAGAATTGAAATAAATCCTTCTCGACGAGTAAAATATATCAAATCATCTATTTCCCTTATTTTTCTAGCGAACACATTTGAAATAGTGTTAAAAAAACTCAAATTTAGTTGTTGTCATACCCATTAAAAACTTCTAAAAAATCAATTTTCCCATCCAAACTTGAAAATTGCTTATTTTCACAAAAAACAAAAATATTTTTTTCATTTTTGTCTTTCTTTAATCTAATGTTAAACTTCTATGAATTGATTAAAATAACTCAATTTGTAAACTTTAAAATTTAAAAAGTTTTATTTGATTTGGAAGTTTTAAACAAATAACCTATTTTTTCATCAACACAACTTCAGTAGTTAAATTTGCACATTTGCATTCAACATTTAATTGATTAGAATGCAAAAGAATATTGATCGTAATTGGACAATAAAAATGTGTTTCTTTGAAAAAAATGATAAATTAGTCATTTCATCTTAAAGTGCAAGATTAATAATAAGTTCAAATAAAAGTTTAAAATTAGATTAAAGAGAGAAATGAGAAAGGTTATTTGTTTTTAGTGGGTAAATAAGTATTTTTTAAGTTTCAATGGGAAAATTGGATATCTAAATTTTTTTTATAAGTATAACAACATTACTCTAATTTAAAATGAGAAATAAGAAATTTAAGTGTTTTGATGGACAGATAGATAACTTAGAATATTTCAATGGGTAAACTAATAATTTTCCATCATGTTCGACAAGTAAGAGAGAATTAAATTTTAATCCGTATTAAGGAGTTCGTGTTCGGTAAAACGGATTAAAAAAAGTAGTAAGATTTAAAAAAAAATCTTAAGAAGACTTGATCCAAGAAAAATGATGTCTTAAGAATTCGGACAAGGAGGTTTAAAATTAAGAATTCAGACAAAAAGAGTTAATCTTAATCCTCACTAAGAAGATGATGTTTTTACATATTACGCTTCTAAAGAGTCTAAAGAAGATCTAAAAAGTTCTAAAGGAGAATTGTCCAACAGCAACAATTCCGAATGACAAATTTGATACCACTTTTCGCTATCTTCACGTCGTGACAATTAATTTGAGATCCCACTTGCCTATATTTTCTCTTAATTAGCACATTGTTAACACTATTCTTATTAGTTACAGCTATTCACTATTCCACATATACAATCCAAACAACATTTTTACTAATTCGAATAGCATCATTTTCACACTAATCTGAAAAATTACTATTTTTTCTCTATTCTCATTTACTATTCTAAAATTTCGCTATTCTAACTATTCTAACTCTCATCCAAATGTACCCTAAAGAGTCAGGAACAGTTTTATACTTTTATTACAGTCTTTGGACCGAAGTGCAAAATTAATCGAAATCTAGTTATTTATTTTATAGGTCCCCTGACAGTTTTAGTTACTTTATAGGCTAAATCTAGGCTAGTGTGTTGATTAAACTCGGGCGGGTCGACCCGGATCGAGTAAACCCGTGACCCGAACCCGGACCGACCCGAACCCGACTCTAAACCCGGACCGGACCGTCCTAAAGGGTTGGGCCGGGTTAAGAACGGGTCGGATCCAGTTTTCTAGGCGAAACCCGAGCATACCCTACCCGTTTGAACCCGCCTACCCGACCCGACCCGAACCGGACCGCCCAAACCCGAGCCAAATCCGTGCCTAAACCCCCGAACCTGAACCGCCTGAACCACGCCCGCGCCCGTGAGCCGCGACCGTGAACCAGACCCGCACTCGTGAGCTGCGCATACACCGGCATAAAATTGGCGCAAAATTGTTGGTAGCGGGATTCGAACTCCGGACCTCTCTCTCAACAACTTTACAACCAATACTTTGGACCACTCCGCCACATTTAACTTGTGATATATTCCAATAAGTTTGGTATTTAATCTATTCTTAGAGTAAGCATTTAATTTTTTGAGTGAGGCTATGGTGCTATGCATAGCACGGATGGGGTCCGTGCTACGGCTCAAAATTTGACTTTTCAAAATCGTAACGGTCGATCCAAACCGTTCAACATGATTATAAAATGAATATGTACTTGCAAACCAAATTTTACATTTTTCCGAATTCTTTTACTATTTTTTTAGATATGCACTTGATTTGAACATTCTGGACCATCCAAAAACAGCATATCTAAAAAAATAGTAAAAAAATTCGGAAAAATGTAAAATTTGGTTTGCGAGTACATATTCATTTTATAATCATGTTGAACGGTTTGGATCGACCGTTATGATTTTGAAAAGTCAAATTTTGAGCCGTAGCACGGACTCCATCCGTGCTATGCATAGCACTATAGCCTCACTCTAATTTTTTTATAGTTTGAGCCTTTAATTAGAATTTTTATGATTATCTAAATACAATATATAAATAATAAAAAATAATATATATATATATATAGTAGCCGTATCGTATCCTTCGTTTTTGAAAATATGAATTAAGTATACATGATAACATAAATTAAAATTCTGAAATCTGAAATCAACTTATCATTGAAGATGTTGATCTAGACTTGGTTTGCAGCAATCATTTATTGTTTAGTTCACAATTCACATTGAATTCGTATTTCTAAATTATAATCTATGTATGAAGACGCATTATTGGGTGTGTTTTTAAATTTTTATATCTATCTCAATGAGTTCAATAAATTAAAAACAGCTATGGATATATTAAAAACAATGTTATTTAAATTAAAAAATTAAAATTGTGGATCTTTTTTTTATTAATTAGATAGGGCGTGCATCAAATTTGAGCTGATTTAAAAAATCTTTTATCTTTAATCAAATAATTAAAAAAATTACAGTAGAGTTTTAATAGTTTTGAAATAATGATAAATTAAAATATAAATTGAGTCAAATTTAATGCACGCTGCATCTAAAAATTGAACATATATCTAATATTTCATATTTCAATTTGAATAGTATTTTAATTATATCTCTAGTAAGAAATGAATATATATTAAAATTTAAATATACACTACATTTCAATTAACATATATACATATTATTTGACATCTTAATTAAAATTAACATATTCATATGTTAATTGATATGTTCATTACTTCATTCTATAAACTTTAATTTGAATTAACATATGTATCTTCTTAATTAAAAATATTTTATACTATATTCCTGTCCATCTCATCATGATCATGTTATATATATTTACAAGATTTAGTATTTAATTAATTGTATACTTTGGTTTATGACATGATTTTAACATATTGTTTTAGATGACATGTATACTTTGGTTTATGACATGTATTTAATTAATTGTATTTTATTACATGTATTTTTAATTGTATACTTTGGTTTAATTGTTTTAGATGACATGTATACTTTGGTTTAAATATAATTCCTAAATATTTCAATTGTTTCATTTTAACCTCTTTTAATCTTTATTGTTATTTTTTTAAATTATAATTTCTAAATATTTCAATTGTTTCATTTTAAAGAATAATTACTAACAAAAAAAAAGTTAGAACTCCGCCTATTTTATTTTACATAGCCGGTTCCAAGCCCGGAATAAAGGACGAGGGTAACTTTTGTTTTAAATCAATTGTTTAAAATAATTCGGTTTTAAAGATAAAAAATAATTTGGTTTTAAAATAATTCGGTTTTAGAATAATTCGGTTTTAAACTAATTTGGTTTTAGAATAATTCGGTTTTAACATAATTTGGTTTTGTTATAACAAAAATATATTGAGTTCAAATAAAAAAAAAAAAAAAAAAAACAGAAAAAAAAAAAACCGGCCCGGACCGGACCGCCGACCCGACCCGACCGGACCGACCTAACCCGCCGGGTTTAGGCCGGGTTCGGGTTGGCCGACCCAAAAAAAACCCGGGTACCCCTACCCGACCTAACCCGTTGACCCGGGCTAACCCGTGCCCGGGTCAACCCGTGGACCGGACAGGTTTGGACCGGACCGACCCGACCCGGCCCGTTTTCAATACACTAATCTAGGCTAATGAAAATTGGTACTTTAAATGAGACTCATAGACTCATTAGTCAAATTCTCGATTTTTGAAAAGGGTTTGGAAGTGTGCCATCTCATTTCATCTTCAAAACAAACTTAAAATAAAAAATTCAGGACTCCTTCGTACGGTAAAATCTTCTAGAGAGGATACCCTTGATAAAATATTATCTAAGATGAAAAATATCATTTACTTCTTGTTTTAGCAACAAATTATGGTTTGAAGTTTAAAAAAAAAAATTCGAGCATTCATTTCAGAAATAGAAATCCGTACATAGCCATCTAACTCTTTTTTAAAATAAAGATAGGAAAAAAGTTCTATATTTTTTAGGATGAGGGTTCAAATGTTTTCGTTTTTTGTGCTTTCATCATGTCTCAATTTTTTAAAATTTTAATAACTCAAAATTTAAAACATAAACTTTGTTGTACATCATTTTATCTATGTATGTATTAAAAATTATGATATTTCAACTTTGTTGTGTTTGTCATCAAGAACTTATAAGAATGTACTGATGTAGATAGTTTTTAGACATTCATTTTTCAACTTATTGATTCACATAAAAATAAAATCAAAATGTGATAATTTTTTATGAGTATGTAGTGAAAACCATATAGATCACACATAACAGTTTTATTTTAAAGTTTATGTTTTAAATTTTGATTTACCAATGTTTTAAAAATGGAGACATGATGGAGGCACAAAAAATAAAAGTATTTGAACCCTCCTCATTTTTCAATATTCATAAAGACCTATCATCTGAATTTTGTACATATTATCACTCATACAAAATATATTGTCTTTAACCACTAAACTAAAAATTGATTCTCAAATTAAGGTACCCAAGTTCACAAGAAAAGTTTAGCACTACTTGCATTACAGAGCTCATAAAAATTATTATTTCTTAGCTGACATACTTATTAATAACTACTAAAAGTTTTAAATAATCAGTTAGAAAATTTTAACCTCATTTTTGTTTTAAAAAAAACTATTAAGAAATTCAATTAGCAGTACTTTATTTTTGAAGGATAAAAGTGCAAAATGATTCTTATAAAATAAGTAAATTGCATCCACAGGTTTATGGCACTCGCCTGGTCCCAAGTGTCTTTTGTTTTGTTTTGTTCTGTTCTTTTAGCCGTGACACTAACCCAGACAAAGATCACATTCATGGAATGTACAGTAATATAGGACCCAAGGTGTCACATGCATATTCCTCTCACTAGATTCTTCCAAGTTCCAACTACCTCATTTCTAAGTTCTAACTACTGTCAGGTCTTAAAGGCTACACAGATAGCCACATAGAAAGGACCGCAAACAATCTGGAAAACCTTTTGGCACCCGTGCTGGTAAGTTGTCTTTTTCTAACCACCATAAATGAAATAATTTGGGTAGTTATTGTGGAGGGTTCATTATTATAATTATCATAAATGTCCGTAAGAATACGCCAATGTATATATATATAATCAGAAATTATGATATTCATTTTTAATCCTACTGAGCACTGTTCATGAATTAGAATTCAGAAGCAATCAGTTGGATAATAAGTTAGCAATCGTTTAGACTTATCTTATCTTATCTTATTTCATTTCATTTCATTTTTCTTTTTACCTTTTCTTATTTTAATTTTTTATGCTCTACTGTTTGAGCAATAGTAAGCAAACTGAAAAGTCTAAAGATGCATGCACTATAGAAAGTAGAGACAGCATCAACAAACATAAGAAAAAAATTCTAAATATGTTTGGACCTTACTTGGTACATACCAAGTCTCCACTCAAACTGATATCAATTTGGCATGCATGACAGATCAATACAACTGTTTGTTTATAATAACATAATAGTGGAGGGGAGAGCATTTTGTATACTTGCCTCCGCTTCTTACCACTATATCTTATACTTTATAATTGGCCAAATAAAACCTAATTAATACAACACTGATGAACTAATTAAGGTGACACAATTCATGTCCTCCAATATATAATCCTTCCATTAATAGGTGCAATCTCATAATTCGGGGCTAAATTGAACGGCCGATTCGTAGACGGTATTCGGTACGTAATCCGCCGGTATTACATTTTCTGCCACTAGGGTTTTGCCGGAGGTCAACGTCGTAATTCTGACAGAAAACGGGCCTTGCAATGGGTGATTAGAGTCAAGCCGCCAGATGGCGCCCCAAGATTGGCGTAGTGGGGTCCAGGTGGCGCCGGGTGTACTTTCAAGGACCTCGACTAGTGCCAGATCACCATCGCCATTTGTGTGCTCGACGAGAAGAGCGAGATACATTGGGTTAGAGCCTTCCTCCACATGGAAGGCGACATTCATTCCCTGGTAGTTGCATGGGACCCTAAACGATAGAAATCACAATAGCTAATTAATAACTAAAAAATGTAGAATTAATATATACTAATTATTAGTTGATTGAACCTCTTTAGCATTTTCAAATAAATTTACACTTTTGTTGCACCTAGGTTAAGCAAAGAATAAGTAATACATTATACATCTTTGATGATAATATATGTTTCATATCTTATTTTTGTGCTAAGAAGGGAAGAGGAAGAAAAGAACAACAAATAATTGTAGCAAGGAATACTTTGTACCAGCATCTAATTAATGGTTATACTATTCACACTACTGTTATGCAAAATTGACCCTTAAAAAGTTAAAATAATCAACTAACCTAGCAAAGAGAATCACCATTCTACCGGCATGACGAAGATAGTCTTCTTGGCCGGGAATAGCCATGGACCCGAAAGTGGTACCACTCATGTCGAAATGGTGTTCTGCATCTGAGCAGATGTCGTACAAGCACTCATCTGCGACTACAATATTCGAGGGTTGGCCGGAGCATGCTGGGTGGCCAGTGCATTTCACCTAAATTAATTGATAACGAAATACGGTAATTAAGCTTAATATTGTTACAATTTTTTATTTTTTTTTAAGTTGATTCATATAGTTGTGCAAAATAGATTTTATGGAGGACTAGTGTGAGAATTATCTAATAAACAAAGGAGCATCATTTACAAGCAGAGACCATAAACCGCATCTTTACAACACAGGTTTACTACACATCAAACGCCAAAGGAGGAAAGAAATATTAATTAAACCATTTCCTTTTTTAAGTGGGTAAACCTTTTTTAGTTGGTTTTTAAAAGGCTACCTGGTAGCAAGAGCCGCATCCCTTGCCTCCTTTAAAAATTGCAGCATTGCCACATGAAATTAGGCTATTGAAAGGAGGGAGGTTCACATTTTTGAACCCACAACCGCCACCTACATTTTAACAACATTATTAAAGATAACAAAATGGTAATAACTTACGATGAAAAGGAAAAAAAATACTGTGTAAATATATTGACAAAGCTAGTTTGCCTTCACGCAACGCAAGATTAATAGAGACAAAATGAAAAAGTATATGACTAATGTGTTGCGTGAAGCCAAACCAGCTTTGTCAATATCTTTATCATATGTACTCCATTTAGTTTTAGGTACAAGTGAAAAAACAGAGAAGTTCTAAATAGAAAACAGAGACTGTGTTAACATACAAAATTTGAAAATACAATGCATGCACATGTAACAGTAAATAAAAAGATTGAGAAATGTGTAAAGTATTTGTACCATTGTCATCAGGCCCGGCGCCGGTGGGAGCTCCGTACCAAGTTGCGCTTCCGGATATCCATGTCAAACCATCACTATAATCTGATGAAGAGTAGTTCAACTTTTTGTATTGGAATGCAATGCATGGATTTAGTGTCACTATTGAGATCAAAGCAAGAGTAGCAAAAGAATAAGAGATTGAAAGAGCCATTGGAGGCAATTAATTTAGATAGATAGAGCTGTATTATGTGAAGAGGTGGCCTGTGAATTGAACTTGTTTGGCATATGCAAGGGGCTATTTATAGACATGACAATTTTCATTTATGACCTTAGTGTTCTGTGATTTATACACATTTACCTGGCAAAATAATAAATCATTATTAATTGTGCATGAGTTGTGTATATTTTGTCATGCATTATTAATTTAGAGACACACATAATATTAAAAAAATAATCAACATATTTCATTTGATAATCAATCAAGACTAGAGAGAACCTTATTCTACTTGAAAGGATCTATATTTTAAAAAATAAAGAATATTTTGATGTGCCTATAACACATTTTATTTAATTTGGATCATGTAAAAAATTAGTTTGTATTATAGAAGGTAACTACATTTGCTCTCTCATTTCGTAATGAAAAATAAGTTCCATATTTAAATAAATAAGAATAACAACTGGTTATATATATCAATGTTACGAAAGATATAAATTAGAAGTGGTCAGCTAATTAAAGACTTGAAGAACCTTTCTGAAAAATAAAATAGATTTGTTTCAAAGCAATTCAATATATTTATTGGGAGAAGGAAAATAAAAAAAAATAGATTTGTACTAGCTTGAATAACACCATTTTACACTTACCATTTACTAATCCAAATAGTACATGATCCAAATGTATCCTTAAAAAGTTAATTATATGCAGTTAATAGTATTTTTGTTATTGCTGTACTAATTAAGAATTGTAAATTTTTTTCCATACAAATCAAACGAGTGATTAAAAACTATCGGAAATAATAGTATGTAGTATTTAATTTCTAGAGATTTACTAATTAATTAATTAAACTTGGGATCACATTACCCGCTAGATGGATTTCATGTACATCTGAAATTAAAGTCCTTCCAAATGACATGTAAATATGCATGGTGAATTAATTTAGAGGACCCCTATCCTCGAATTCATATCCTCTAAAGTAACTCAAAATTTGAATTTAGATCTGAACCGTTGGATCAGAATCTGCACGAATATTGAAGAGTCCCCGTGAATTTTTTCGGGCCGTATTCGCACGAATCCTAATTAGACGGTACGGATCTAAACTCAAAACTAGAGTTACTTCAGAAAATGCAGACTCCTCCCCTCCCCCCAGTGGAGCAGGTACGGGTTTCCTAAAGTAATTCAAATTTTATGTTTGGATTCGGACCGTCCAATCAAAATTTGGACCAATCCAGTCTGATGTGAAATGCACGGGACCCTGTAATATTCGTGGCAGGGCAAATCGAATGGTCCGGATCCAAACTCAAATTTTGGATTACTTTAGAGGATCTGAACTCCAATGGAGCTAGCTACTCCAATAGCTACTCCAAAGAAAATACCAATTCAAATATATTAAGAAATTTGTGATTTGTACTATTGGCCTAGGTTTATTTATGTATTGATTTTTCTTCAGGTGGCGACAAGTATTATCCATCAATAAATAAAGAGCTCTTCAAATGCCTCCATTTTTCATGTCTCCATCATGCCTCTGTTTTTTAAAACTTAAAAATCAAAATAAAACCATTGAATATGATCTACATCATTTTATCTATGCACGTGTAAAAAATTATGACATTTCAATTTTGTTTTGGTTGTCATCAAGAGCTTGTAAAAAACGTATTAATGTAGATAATTTCTAAATGTTGATTTTTCAACTTATTGATTCACATAAAAACAAAATCGAAATGTGATAATTTTTTATGAGCACATAGATAAAATGATGTAGATCATATCCAACGGTTTTATTTTGACTTTTAAGTTTTAAATTTTGAGTTATTAAAGTTTTAAAAAATAGAAACACAGTGGAGGCACAAAAAATAAAAGCATTTGAACCCTCCTCATAAATAAAACATATATTACAAAGGGATGATGCAAGAATCAGTAGAAAAGGACATAGAAACTAGAAAGAGGTCGGTGGGGGGGAAAAAAACAAGAACAAAAGGAAATTACAATTTCATCAGCTGTTCGCATGAATTGTACAATTTAGTCGGAGGATTATATTTTTTCTGAGTAAATATTTTTTTTTTCATATGTGGAATATCGGTTCAATAAATTGCAATCAGTTATTCTTACATTTTAATCCACTAGCGTGCATGATTGGTATCCAATAATTCAAACATTAGCAAATTTCATAAAGAAATAATATATTTTTTAGGATATATCCACAAAATGTCACGAGCTACAGTAAACAGTGTGTCCCATTAGTCCATGACAAATATCAGAGAAATATTAAACCAAATATATATTTGATAAGTTAACTGTATGCTTGTATGGTTGTGTTCTTTGTACGCATGTGATATGATTTCATTTTAGACCATGAACGCCCTTTTCTTTGTGGGGGGCCACAATCACATGCTATGAAAACCTTTCCAAGCAATGCTGCAAATTGCAATGGCATTAACAGGTTGCCTTTTAGTGCTATCAGACTCACTTGTGATACATTTGTAGATGTGGTTAAAATACAATTTTGACCAAAATCAGGCGGATAATATTTGATGGCAAATTCTTCTATGCACCTAAGGACCTATTTGTAAAATGAGCATATTTTCATTTTCAAAGTTCAAACAGTCGATCCGACCGTTCAACATTATCTCCATATTAAAATGTACTTGGAGGTCAAATTTTACATTTTTTTGAATTTTTTTACTATTTATTAAGATGGGTACAAAATTCAATGGTCTGAATTTGACTAGTTTTGTAAAATACTTAATAAATAGTAAACAAATTCAAAAAAATGTAAAATTTGACCTCCAAGTACATTTTAATATGGAGATAATGTTGAACGGTCGGATCGACTGTTTGAACTTTGAAAATGAAAATATGTTCATTTTACAAATAGGTCCTTAAGTGCATAGAAGCATCCCTCATATTTGATATATGATAACAGGTTGTATATTTGGATCCAATTCATATAATCTAATTTCCATGAGTAATGCAATTGTACTTACTGTACAAGATTATTATTATTAGAGCATCTACATAAATAAAATTAAGAAGAAATTAAAAACAGATGTCAGTTACTAAATAGAAATTAAGTTATTTTTAACTTTTAAATCTTTACACTCATGTAAGTAATTTAATTACTTTTAGCGACCACATCAGTAATTACTATCACGTTAGAAATAGCGACGAGAAAGAAAGCCGATGGGAATAGTTAGAAAGCGATTTCTTTAAAAAAAAAAAAAATCTATCTAAATCAAAAATTAAGTAGGATTTCTCAAAATGAAAGTTCATACAGATGCTATTCATACATTATTCAGGTGATTAAATAGGATTTCTCATTTTTTTTTTTTTTTGTTGGAATTCAAATTAATTTTTTTTTTTCTAAAATTTCTTGATTAGCGGACAATATGCTCCTGGTGTAATCAATCACACGAATTCCAAGAGAGCAATTCCCTTTGATGTGGCCACTGATGGTGGTTAATTCATTAGCCGTTGAAACCGTTAAAAAGGAAGAAAAGGTGCATTTAAACGGCGACAAATTGTACCCTAATTGATGGCAAAATTTGTGCTTTTTAAACAAGGCCTTGACCTCTTTAGCTTTTCTCCATCCAATTTCTCCCCAAAATATGGAAGCTTACTATATTGGATAAGTTTCTGAAAAATAATTGGAGGATCAAATGTCAACTTTGGAGTTGTTTGGAAATAACTAGCCATGTGAGATATCGTTTTCTAATTTCTACACACTGTCCCCTCTTTTTCAGCTAGAACATTTGAGATCACAATTGGTCTAGAAATATGAGTTACATAAATGATAAAAGAAAGATTATTTTCTTGCTTACCCAAAGATGGAACTTCAATTACCGTGCAAATTGTAATTGTTTTTTGTGAAAAATTATAAGGCGGATACGCTTAAATATAATTTTTTGAAAGAAAAATTGAGGTTAAGCTTTCAAATTCCAATTTTCATTAACCATGATACGCTTAAATATTTAACTAAACTTCCAAATGGAGTTATGATAGATATGGGGAACAAATTAAATTCGATATATGATCTAAATTGTTTGATACGTACTGAGATCAGCAAGGACGTCTTAGATTTACAAGACAATTTAAATTTATGAATAATTAAATCTGTCTGTATGAATTTTAACACAAATCGAATGAATTAGACCGGACATCAAACTTAATTTGATACGATATCCATCGAATATTGAATGCTTTTGGTATATTTGTAAAATATTAGTTTTATTTTTGACAAAAAGTGTCTAATATTGAATGAATTTCGTATATATTTTGATAATATTTGGGGGTGTTGTAGTTTTGAACCCTAAAAATGTAACTACATCTAAATTATTTTATTAGTTTATAATACAAATCACATAATATTCAACTAGGTCCGGGAGATTTTTCCTCTGACATTTTGATTTTTATTAGTGGATGTATTAATCTATAATAATAAAAAAATTAGCTCCAGATTTTGTGCTCCATCTCATGATTCTTGGACAATTAGAAAGTTGCAAATTTTTGGAACTACATTTGAAAAATGCAGAAGCCTATCTCTGAACCGTAGCTTATTATTTATCGCCTATAATCAAACCTACAGTTTCTAAACTTTACATTTGAAAATCTTGGTGATAAATTTTGGGTGGCACCGATTGAAGAGAAGCTCATCCAACACTACTTGAGTTAGTTGGAACAGAGGTCTTCCGAAGTACCAGTGCGTACTGAAATTATACATCGTATTAAAAATACAAGAAGAGGCAAAGGTCGGCCAAGATTGACATGGAGGGAAACAGTAAAAAGGGACTTGAAGGAATGAAATGAATCCAAAGAGTTAGCTCCGAACATGAGCGCGGAAGTTAGCTATTCACGTACTAGAACCATGACTTTGAAAATATTGTTTAGAGATGTTTAGAGATAGTATTATAGACTTTAGGTCATATGACTAGAGATTCACGTACAAATTAGGACTTTGACTCCTACGATCTATAGTATAGACGTAATATAGTTATATTATTATTATTATTATTATTATTATTATTATTAGTACTATTATTACTATTGATATTACTACTACTATTATTTTTACTATTATTTTATTACTATCTAATTCACTTTGTGACTACGACTGGGTTTCTTTTCTAGCCTACTCCAATTTGTTTGGGGCCAAAAACTTAATTGTTGTTGTTGTTGTTAATAAGATTGATCGTTTTTTCTCTAAAGAAACTTAGTAAAGTTAGATTAGAAAGGGAAAGAAACAACTTAGTAAAATATGTTCCTAAATAATGACATTAGCTGAACATAAAAAAAAATGAAGTATGCAAATTAATATAGTATTAATTTTGTAAATTACATATTTTGGTGTCTTTTTATTGTACTAAACCCATTCCAAAAAGTACAGAGAAAAATGGGCTAAAAATATATATAGTTCATGTTACTTTTTTTTTAAATGTTAGAATTCTTACCTTTAAAAATACAGCCACAACATATTTTTTTTTCTTTTTCTTTAATGTTGTGGCAAAGGTAATGTTTTCTGTTTGGGATGTTGCAGATTTGAAATTTGAAATAAATAATTTTTTTAAATATTAAATAGTTAATTAGGTGACTTGATCTCTAATTTTTACACACACAAAAACATTTTCCTCCTTTTTTTATGAACCATTAGATGATGATTGTCTCTTTTTTTTTCTCTTAAGTATGACAGTGTCGAAAGTGTGTCCAAATTCAGTTTTAGATTTTATAGCCACAAAAATTTTAACACATTCTAACTTTCTAACCACAAAAAAATACTCTTAAAAGTTTAATTAAATAAATGGACTGAAGCAAGTTAATATCTAGTAACTCACCAAATCAAGATGCTTATAATAGTGGTATGAAACATATATATCAAACTAATTATACTTGATGAAATTTTTTGTTTTTGTAGTTCATTGTTTGTGTCTAGTAGGTCCTAATTAAGTAACTGCTATTTTCAAGGGATTTATGTTTTGTTTTTTTATCATACTCAGTTGTAAACATGGGCAAATCTAAAGTCTAATTAGGAGTGGCTTAGCCATTTTATGATTTATAAATTAATACTATTATCCTTTGTATTTTATCATCTTTATAAGTACTTATACTTTTAATTTATTATAAAATAATTCAGCGTCTCTAATTTTATTTTATTTTAATTTCACATGTGTTGTAAGTAGGGGTGAAAACGGAGCGAATACGGAGCGGATAGTGGTAAAATCATATCCATATTACTTTTTAATTTTTCGGATACGGATACGGATTGGATATCAGCCGGATACAGATACAGATACGGATCGGATCAGATATTTATTAAAATAACATTAAAAAATATCAAAGTTCATAATATTTATTTAATTTTAATGGTGAATAACAATATTTTTTCATAATATATATTAAAATATATGATATATATCTACTATTCAGATACAGATAATTGAAACGTAAAACCATATCAGTATTCATATCCACATGGATATTCCGAATATCCACATCTAATTTTTCGAATACGAATTGAATACGGATCAGATATTATCCATACCGTTTTCACCCCTAGTTGTAAGACAACAGTTGCATAGACAGTGACATTACCTTGTAATAAATATAAGTAGAAAAAGTAGCTAATAGAAAAATTTATCCAAAAAAAAAAGAAGTGTGTATCGACGGCCAAAAAACGGTGCTTATACCCTTTTTGCGGTCAAAGAAAAATTCTCTTTATTAAAGTTTGGTTAAAGAAAAGGAGGTCTCATGTCTAGCCGACTAGGGACGCCGAATAATTTAACAAGAAAACATTCAAATTTATTATATATCAACGCTACTGACAGAGAGAATGAAGATTATTATTATTATATTCCATATTGTAATTAACACATTGCTATCTCAGTAACTATTTTTCTGTTGTTAGTTCGGTGCATTGTGCCCGCGTGCAAATGTTGGATGGCGTGCCAACTGCCAAGTATCAATTGTCAACCAACTAGAATTGCAATATTTGCACACACACCCTTATGAATTTTCGAAATTAGCATATAAATCACCATTGTTTTCTGTCCCACTTATACCCCACATCATTATCTCTGTTTTCAAAGTACAAGCACTCGATTTGAACCGCTCAATATGATATCTGTATTGTGTGCATATGGACCAAATTTTATATTTTTTTTAAATTATTTATTATTTTTGCAGATAGGTACAAAATCATAAGATTCTGGACCATCCTTTTGTACCTATCTAAAAAATAGCAAAAAATATTTAAAAATAAAAAATTTGGTTCCAATTATATTTTAATATTGATATCGTATTGACTTATTCAGATTAACTGTTTAGACTTTGAAAACATAAATAAGAATGTGAGGTATAGTTAGAGCATTTTAACCCTACTCATCTATCATACCCTGCATGGCAGATCGAACTATTACATGCTTTTACAATTACATCAAGATTCATATAGAAATATCCATTATTTAGGTGATCTTGAATAATATGCTTACAAGAGCATCTCCATTTTAGCAAATGTTTAGCAATCAATTTGGGTCACGTCACTGAGTTTAGCAATTAAAGGGAGTCTTAATTTCTAAATCACTCCATCTCAGAAATTTAATTAAAGTTGCTTATTTAATTAGAGTTGTTTTTAAATCAAACTTGCTAATTTAAAATAGTGGTACATCCCAGCAATTATATTAGCAATTAACACATCAGATTAGCAATTTAAAATAAATCACCATTGTAGATGCTCTAAAGAGTTGCTTTTAAAGCAAACTTGCTAATTTAAAAACTGTGGTACATCTCAGCAATTATATTAGCAATTAACACATCAGATTAGCAATTTAAAAGAAATCACCGTTGTAGATGCTCTAAGAGATTAAAATATGCAGGCACCTCTGTTGTAATCTGGGAACTAGTAATTTTTATTAAAAAAAAAAATCATGGGTTTCACGGGATACCAACTCTTCCGACATTTTTATTAATATCTGTAACATCCCGAAAATTTGAGTTATTATTATTATTGCTAAGAAGATTTTTTTATATAATATAATAAAGATTCATGGTGTAAATAAAAACTTAAAATTTGAATATATAATTTCGTACCATCTAATTATTTTGTTTAAACAATTATTTGGCTACTTAAAATATTGTTTGGTTATTTATTTTTTTAATCTTGTTACAGTTTGAGAAAATACAATGTTAACTGGTTATTCTTATCCATTAATATTAATTAACACTTTTCGCTAATGACACTTTTATGCTCCTTCTCTGACAACTGTTTGAACATTAAGTCTTATATATATAAAGTTAAAATTATTAATTTGCAATTAGATATACATTAACTGACACCCTTTCGCTCCAAGTAGATGTCCGCGCGTTAACTGATCATAACCGCCCCCTTTTTAATAAATTATCTGCCGTAACTCCCCCTCTGTTTTGTCCCAAACCAAATATCCCCTTACATTATTTCAATTCTCTGCCACGCCTCTCTCTCGCACCCCAAAAGAAAAAGAAAACTGAAAATAAAAGAAAGCAATAAAGAAAGCAAGCTTATGACAAATATATTGATATTCGATTTCAATGTCCGATTTGACTTCTAGCTATGTCGCAGTGATTCTGAACTATCGTTGCAATCCGATTGAAATTTCAAACATCTTGCTATCAGGTAACCGGACTTCTCTATAATCTGTGTTTTCGTTTTATATTGTTGATTTGAATATTGGTATTGCATATTAGATTATGATGGCATATTTAACGGGATAGCAGGTCTGAGGTTGGAATTTGATTTGTGATTGTAGCCTTCCACTGTTGGTTGGGCTTCCCAGTGGGTTGGCGGCCTTCCAATGTTGGATAGATTTCTCATTGGATTGGCGGTTTAAGAAATTGTGTGTTGTGGAAGTTGGGAATCGCCTGTGTGATGGGATTCAACTATGTGAATATAATGTGACTTGTTTTACAGATAACCTAGACCGACGTGCTATTGTCGGTTAAATATGCATACATAATTTTATGTGTATTTGTATGGATTAATCCGGCATGTTTAAATGGTTGTTAAATTAAGTCAATTATAGAGAAGTGCGTCGTTAAATAACCGGTTACTGAGCTTTGTAGTTGACTCTGTTTTGTTATTTTGTTTTCATTTATGTTGGCTACGTAGGTTGACGGGCCAAGGAAAAGTGCGGTGATGATGTTATAATCATGCTCCGGATGGTCAAAATATGAAGCGTGACAATATCCAAAGTTAATTAGAAATTAATAAATATATCCAGCTCAGCTGGGTTTTGATAAAAATATCCATTACCGGCTATTTAATGGTCGCATTTATGACCAAAGTATGTTAGCCAGGACCCAGTATTCTTATGTCAATTTGTACATTGAGTTAGTTCCAATTGTCGGTTCGATGCAATCGTAGTTATTCATTGATAGTGTGGTACCAGAGACACAACCAGACCCTGGACATACCCAATACAGTGTTTCACAAGCGGGTCCCAGTCTATTCGAACCCTATCAGACACAACAAACACCGAGGCGTGACCTTTATCTGAGTCCTTATCCCGATGTGAACGACTTGTCACCGCCTGTTCAGGCAGATATGGGTTGGTCAGGGCAGAATAATCAGGACAGTCCATGGGTTGATCCGCCGAGGGCCGGTGGTCCTTGTAATGATGCTGACGACGTACCGCAAAGTGACGACGAAGATGACGCTGACTCATGTGAGGATGATGCCGACTGGGATACCGAACCTGATTCAGAAGGGGATGTCCCGCCTGATACTCAGAGACAATCGCAAACACCACGTGTTCAGGCTCGACGTTTTCCCATATCTGATCGCGGGACGAGTCACCCGGTGGGCAGTTTCAATGACACCTCGGGATTTCAGGAAGCAGATGTATCCTACTTCAGCAGGACCCAACACGTACATGATCCACTTGGTGTAGGTAAGGAGTACTCTTCAAAAGAGGCTCTACGGTTGGCCATAAATGATTATCACATCAGAAATAATATTGAAGTAAAAACTACCAGTAGCAATAGAACCCAACTGATAATGGAATGCAAGAGCAGCAGGTGTATGTGGCGTTTGTATGCCAAGTCCGGCATATTTTCATCTAAGTGGGAAATTAAAACAATTAGAGCACCACATACGTGCCAGGCCGATGCTTCTCGTTCCGATCACTCACAATTAACTGCAGAAGTGATTGTCGATGTTATAAGATAGGATCTTAGGGAAGATGTTACAAAAAACATTAAAAGCATTAAAGGGCTAGTCCGTCAGAAATACGGGGGAGTTATTCCCAAATATAACAAGCTGTGGCGTGGCCGAGAGCTGGCAATCGCACAAATATTCGGTAGTTGGGAAGGCTCGTACAACCTTCTCACCCCATTGTTGGAAGCAATTAAAAGATCAACTCCTGGAACAAAATATGGAGTTGCGCACGTACCCATGGATGATCCGCTAAAAAGGTTGTTCAAGGCAGCTGTGTGGGCTTACGGTCCGTGCATTGCTGCAGTGCCTCATCTCAGGCCAATCATTAGTATTGATGCATGTTTCCTGTCTGGCCGGTACCAAGGGAGACTGCTGATGGCGTGCGGTTATGATGCAGAGAACCAGTTGCTTCCTCTGGCTTTCGCATTAGTCGAGGAAGAGAGATTCGAGACATGGGGATGGTTCATGAGGTGGTTGCGTTGGGAGGTAATTGGTAATAGGTTCATGTGTGTTGTTTCTGACCGGCACATGGGGATCAAGAAAGTATTCACCGATAGATACGGTGGTTGGTACGAGGATGGCGGCGAGTGCGTTCACATATTGTGTTCGCAGCACGTCGCCGAGAATTTGATGAAAAAGGTACACAATAAAAAAATCTGCGAACTATTTAAAATTCTTGTGAACAAAAAGAAGCCACGGAGGTTCGAAGAGTTCTTCGAACTATTGCGGAAGAAAAGTCCAGATGCAGTTGCATACCTAGAAAATGTCGGTAAATACCAAAATTCCAACCATAACGAGATCCCTAAACCATGGAAGGTGTATCAGAGCATGGACGGCGGCCCCCGCTGGGGAATTATGACTACTAATGGATCTGAATCATTGAACGCTGTATTCAAAGATAGTCGACGACTGCCAGTCGTTGCACTCGTGGAAGACACATATTACAAGTGTCTCGCTTGGTTTAACCAAAGACGAGCGAAAGCAGTGGCTCGCATAGCTGATCAGCAACTTTGGTCAGCGCGGGTTGAAGGACTATTAACAAAAAGAATCGGGAAATGTTTACCTATGCGTTCAATGCCGGTTGGTGAGCACGGTGAACACGAGGTCAGGGTCAGGGATGAGAGAGTCGTATACAAAGAACGAGACGAAAATTTTAGTTATAGAAGGGAGACTTTCAAGTACAGGGTCGACATACGTGACGGAAACATAGCAGAATGTGTGTGTCTCAAGCCACAACTTACAGGTATACCGTGCGCCCATGTTCTCGCCGTGTGTCGGGACCGGAGATACAACCACAATTTATTCGTGCATCATTTGTATTCCACGACCAAACTCGCTGAAACTTGGAGTGGCCAATTCCACGGCTATGCCAACCAATGTGACTGGCCAACCATACCCAGTCCGAAAATTGTTCCGAACAAAGACAGAATCAAAAAGGGTAGGAGAAGGCACAACCGTATAGTCATGACGATGGACGAAATGGAAGGAAGGAGGGTGGGACACCAAGCTAGACGTTCTACGTTCGACAGGCGTGCAGCAGGTTTGTTAATTTTATTTTCAATAACTAATTTTGGTGTCATTCTCGTACGAAATATCAATTTTCAATGTTGTTTTATTGGTTCAGAGGCTTCTTCTGGACGGGGCATGGAACAGCAAGCGAGACGTTCTATGTCTGACATACATGCAGCAGGTTTGTTGATATTTTAAATTTAATTTATTTGTTTTATTGGTCTTATTGAAGCGATATAACACTCGTCTTGTCTATTTCTTTGCAGGAACCTCTTCTAGTTACAGTCGGAGATGAAGCGATAAAAAACTACTAGTATTTAGTAATTGTTGTTGTTTATGCATAATTTTGTAATTTGTTTGGACATGGTACTTATTTTTCCGTTATATTCGTATTTGTATTTTGGTATTTGTATTTGTATTTTGTTGATTATGCATAATTTTGTAATTTGTATTTGTATTTTAATCTTTAATTGGACAAAATTTTGTTTTTAATTTTTAGTAAAAATTTGGCGGAGTGCATTTTGTAATTTTGACAGCACCATAAAACCAAAGCACAAAAACCAAATCCCCAACCCGAATACATCATGCCGAATTCAGCATGACACAAGCATATCCCAACAGCCCGATCCCATAATACAAGCATACAAGCACAAAAACTACAATAATCATACAAGCACAAAAACTAACATAAACTACAATAATCATACAAGCACAAAAACTAACATAAACTAACAAATAGTCATACAAGCACAAAAACTAACATAAACAACCGTTCATCAAACAACATACATGAAATGAAATACCTAGTCAAAAGTGAACTTGTCCGGACCATGGCGCGATCTGAGTGGGTATCTGCGTGCTGGCTCTTGTTGTTGTTGTTGTTGTCCTCTCATATGCCTCACGTAGACATTATTGTATGCATCGGCACTGTGTGACGGGGTGCCAAATATGCTCTCGACCGCTTGTGTACGTAGTGTGACGACTTGACTAGGTACCGTACCGTCATATGTACCAGTAGCAACTGGCCCGGGCATCCTGAAATGGTCATCCGAACCCTACAACAATCGCCGAAGTCTTTACCAAACATATAGAGACGATTATTTAGTTATAAAGCTTGTAATTTTGAAATAATTACCTGGTACACCTGACTTGGTCCTGCATCACCCGTGTATTGCTCATCGTAAGCAGAGGCCTAATGGTATGTCTGGTGTCCAAACGGGTCGAAACCGACAAACTCATTCGGTCCCTATAATAAATATTGTAGTATTGTAATAAACATTCAACCACGATTTTTTATGATTAAATTTCTTACAAGTTTGGAAGAAATACCTGGTAGACCTGACTTGGTCCGGTGTGACCCATGTGCAACGAGGAATCTTGGACGGGAATGCCATGGTGTGTCGTGCATTGCCCCTCCTGTGTAGGACCTTGGTCGTACGGCACATTTTGAAGAAACTCTGTCAGTGTTGTATCATCCCAATTGAACTCGTTTATTTCCTACAACAAGTATTTAGTACTTAATAAATGTAGAATCGACAATCAACAACAAAATTCTTACAGTATAGAATAGTTACCTGGTCGAGCAGACTAGGTCCTGTGTTGCCCTGTGCAACACCGCCATGTGTGGCTCCGACATTGCCCTCCGGTTCCTACAATAAATATATCAGTATTTCAATAAATACAATCGATAATTACTTAAGTATTTGTAAAGTTTTGTACACTTACCGGATCGACCTGAGGAGGTACGACTCGTGCGAGGTAGTTCATCAATCCGTCATTCGAGTTTAGCCAATTCTCTCTATAGTGGGGATCATCATCTGCGGGCAAGTCAGGGATGGGTTCTTGACCGGGAGGAATATCACCGTCTGGAATGTCCTCGTAGTTGGCCGGAAGATCGGCCGCTCTCATCATGTCATGGTATTTAGGCTCCATACCATTGTCTCTGAGAATGCCACAACTTAATATGAGAAAAAACTTCCCCACCTTTTTAAGAGTCTTTGTTTTGGCCATAGCTATACCGTACGACACCATCTTCACTCCTCGTAGTGCCTACAAAATTAAAAAAAAGTTAGTAACATGTATGAAAGATTAATATCATAAAATAAATATTTTGATGATTGAATTGAAACTTACATCACGTGTGTCCTTCGGGGCACTGGGAATGTACCCTACTTCGTTATGCTCATCCCTGTACTCTGGAATTGGATGATCAAGACCTTGTATGCACCTTCTCGACAAGACAAGAAGACATTGTGCATACAATTGTTTTGAAACCAAGTCCGGTATGGAAAAAGCTGGTCGTCCGACCATAGTCCCGTCGGAGCAACCAAGTGATCGGCAGGATGAGATGCCTGTTCTACGTAGGTGTGGTGCTCAGCAGCCCAATCTTTTCTTGTCACATGCACAGAATGAATAATGTGATGTAACCGGCGTACCTCGTGCTCGCCTAACGGCGGTGCTACTGGGATGGGTTGTGAAAAGCCAAACTGACGCATCACCCGATTAGGATAATGGTGTTCCACTATCCAAAAGTGTATCAGTGGCACAACGGCTAGCCACACATCTCTGTCATCCTGAACTCGTGCTGGCAACGGAGATGGCTCCTGGTCCAACATCGCTTTGTAAGGTTCCCATCTTACCATATAATCTTCAAGATCCTGCAATTGGCTTCGGAAGTAGCCAACTCCAGCCCGATTGTGAGCTTGATTATATGCATGGCGACAGCACCACATCTCCCCAATTGCAGGACACCTGTAATAAAAAATTTAAGATTCTTAATAAACATAAAACACATCAAATTAAAGTATTGTAAAGTTTCTTGTAGTTACCTTTCTGGATTCGGGTAGCCCCAATGTGGAGTCCAATCACCTTTGCTGTAAGGACGGCCGGCCGGTAATCTGGACCAACACCAATGCTGTAGCAGAAGAGTTGGTCCCCACATAGTCTGCGTGCGACGCTCAACGGCAACGCACAAGTTCCTATAGAGTAGTGCTAGAACAGCACCACCCCAGTTGTATTGCACCGGTTCGTCAAGGTTTCCAAGAAATTGCAGATACATCACCGGAACCGAATCTCCCGAAGAATCAGCAAAAAGTAAAGTCCCGAACAAGTCCAGTATGTAAGCCCGAGTGTACTGGCGTACCTGCTCATCTGTAGGCTCACCTGGATTTTCAGCTGGCATGGCAGCAAATTGAATGCGCAGTTCCTTCAAACATATAGAATATCCGGACGTCGTGCGAACAGCACTTCCATCGGCCGACTGCGATCTCTTCTTCTTTTTAAGCACCGCATCCGCACTCCCAACTCCAAGAAAATGCTCCACTAATGCATGTGCATTTGTGTCTGCAAACCCGGTCACCGGAGCCCCCTTTATCGGCAATCCCCACAGACATGACACATCTTGCAGTGTGACCGTCATCTCTCCCACAGGAAGATGGAAAGTGTGCGTCTCCGGTCTCCACCGCTCAACGAGGCCAGCGAGGAGCCCTTTGTCAATATTCATATCATCCATTCGAGCTATCTGATACAAACCGAGACTACACAAGAATGGGTCGCAGCGCGGGTCGCGTGGAATCACAGACCGGTGGTGTCGAACATCCACCCCGGTATAATCCTGTCATTGTTATACAATTTGATTAAAATCAAAACTCGTAATTCAAACATTTATATCTCTTTATTCAAAAAAATGTGAATTTTGGATATGAGATGATTCATTGAGTAACTTACATTGTCAGATAACAGTGCGACCTTATGCTGTGCATGCAGCATCCATAATAAGTTGCTAAAATTCTCTTGTGGAGGATTACTCGGACCACAACTACTTGACATCCTGCATGCATAATATTTTAACCTTAAAATTAAAACAATCTAACTTTTCAAAAATTTACATTTAAACCTAACTCATAACAGTTACGTTTGCATTTATATTAACATTGGCATCCTACATCCAACATGTCTGACATCGGGTACAATTACATAAAATTATACCTACCACGTAAAATTATACGTAATCGGATGCAATTTAACAAAATTAAACCTAATCGAATACTAATTTGCAAAATTAAACCTAACAATAACCTAATTAACAAAATTAAACCTAATCGGATGCAATTTAACAAAATTAAACCAAATTGAATGCTAATTTACCAAATTAAACCTAACAATAACCTAATTAACAAAATTAAACCTAATCGGATGCAAATTTTTTTTTCGCAGGCCGTTATCTTTGCGGACGGCCTCGAATTATTATTTTTTTTTTCGCAGGCCGTTATCGTTGCGAACGGCCATCTCTTTGCAGCTGCGATTAGCGATGGTAACGCGATGGTAATTTTGTTAAGTGGGCCGTTACGGTTCGTAACGTCCCCTGAACGTTACGAAAAGTAACGTCTTTGTTAGATTTGAAAATCAGACGAATTCATTATTCTATATCGACATTAGTTTATTATATTTTCTATTAATAAAAATTTCGGTCATACGGTGCCCCAATCAGAGGCGGATCTAGATTAATGTCACGGATGGTTAAGTCACCTCTATAAATACAAATCAGCAATTTTATCTTTTATATTTTTATAATTTTTAAAAATATTTATATAGTTCAGCTCCCTTCAGGTTGAAAACGGAACGGATACGGAGTGGATAGTGGTAAAATCATATATATATTTCTTTTTTATTTTTCGGATACGGATACGGATCGGATATCAGACAGATATGGATACGAATACAGATCAAATCAGATACTTATTAAAAAATACTAAATTTCATAATATTTATCTAATTATAATGGTGAATAACATTTTGTTTCATAATATATATTAAAATATATGGTATAAATCTACTATTCGGATACGAATAATTGAAACGTAAAACTATATCAGTATCTATATCCACACAGATATTCGGATATCGGATATCCACATCTAACTTTTCGAATACGGATCAAATACGGATCGGATATTATCCATACCGTTTTCACTCCTAGCTCCCTCATAAAATATTATATGTGTAGTTGTAACTTAGTAGTTAGTACTCTCTTTACCTTATAATTATGAAGATTTGGGTTCAAATTTCAGTTCCTCAATCTATATTTTCTATATTTAATAAAAATTAAGTGCCAACTAACAAATATCATTTTGAAAAGAGAGAAAATGAAAGGAAAAGAAGAAGCAAGCTCACTGCATGAGTTTCTAGAGCTGCTACACAGGCTTTTATCAACCGAAAGAAGGGAAAAACAAGAACAATTGAGGCATGCCGGTTAAGGCAACCATTGATCTAACAATACTGGTACTGACTCTGTCAGCTGAGGCACCTTTCTCTGATATTATATATGTTGTTTCTTCGCATAGCTCAACATTTCTGATCTAAACAATTTGCAAAGTATAAGCAATATATTAGCAGTGATATTTATTTCTAGTTGCCATCTGCAACAGAAGGGAATCGTTTCGATGTATGACCCACTATTTGTCATTTTTCAACGAAAAAGAAAGCAATATATCTGCAATTAGCATCCTAAATTTCTCAGTATATCTGAAAAACACCAAACTTTTTATTGTTGTAATAGTAAATACATCATCTGATACGTCCTATCTCGGAGAGAGTAGGCCGTATGGGAAATAAGAATTTTCGGGTTTGGCTCGCCCTGTCTCGAGGCGACAGGCCGAGATGCGAAGGAGTTTAGAACTGGGAATGGTTTGGAGATATTCGGACTCTAACCTGTATGATATCTCTCTTAGCAAAATTTCGACCCATGTTCAATGGGCCTTTCTGTCTTATATAGGTCATCCCCTAACCGTCATCCTGCATGGTTACGACAGTTAGAGGAGATGGGACAGTTATGTTAACCGTAAAAGACGGTTATCCCGCACAGAAGGCGGTGCAAGCCGAGTTGAGGCTTTGTGAGGCTTTATTGGGCCTTATTTTAGATGGGCCCCAGGCTTGTCATTTTGATCTCGGGTTGGCCTCTCGGGGAGGTCCGAATCCCGGCTCTTTCATGGTCCGAGAAGAGTTATTGAGGGCCTTGGGAACATGGCCCTATCATCATCCATTTAAAAGTACATTTTTTCATATGAAATTATGTTGAACAGTTTTAATATGAATCTATAGTACATACCAATTTGTGCTATACATAGTATCATTGTCTCACTCTTTTTTAAATATCACCTTTGTTCAGTTTTAAAATTAAGAACTGCGGGTTTAGTATAATGGCATGAGTTCTCGTCTCTCTTTGAAAGGACAGGTTTAATTTTAAAAAATAGTATCTAAAATATGTTGAGGTGCGGACCCTTTAATAAAAAAAAAAAAAAAACAAAAGAAAAATCAAGTATGGTATCATCGGTGGTACGTACCTAGTGCGGTTGTTGCTTATGCCAGAATTCTTCCACCACTTCACATATCTCACGGGCATCTTTATCATATATTTATGTTTTCAATTATCATTATCATCGAATAATTAACAGTCAACTTCATTATGTATATGATTTTCTAACCATAAATGAGAAGAAATTCATAATCTAAAATGCACAATTGGACCATCTGTTTTAGACGCTATACATCTTAAAATGCCTCAAATCACACTTAATTTCAACGAGATAAACGAATGATATGTGAATGCATGTAAGATGTCTCAAATTAATTATAATTTTCAATTAAATAACACCATTAATTTTTAATGGAACCTTCTAATTACATAAGCTATTTTTTTTTTTTTTTTTATTTTTTCAATGATTTCTTCATTCCGGTGGGTTTTGTGAGGAACTTCGCTTTACATTCTTTTTTTTAAATTTATTTTAGTTCTTCACATAATATAAAACTTGTATCTCCAATGCAAACAAACATTTACAGAACTGAGAAATTAATCTTCCAGGTTTAAGTTGTTCAGTTGGCATGAATGTTCAGATACAACGCTTTGAATAACATGCACCACACAAAATCATCAATAACTAGTAAGCTACTAATACAACCATAATAACAAAAAACCAAGAAATTTTCTGACTGATGCTTTCAAAAGCAAGTATAGATCTACCTATATTGACTTGCTATGAACAAAAATAAAAAGAAGGGTCATTGGGAGGGTTCACTTTAAGCCAGATAGCTGCTAGAAATCTTTCATAGTAAAACAAAATGTTTGATATCCATGGTGTTATAAGGAGCTTTTTATTTACAAAAATCTAACCGCTTTCTCCTGCCTTACTGACGGGTTGGTCCTGCTTAGATGTCAACATTAGAAAGAAAAAATGTCAGAACATAAGGAAGTTCCTGCTCAAATCTCATCAAAACATTTTTTAAGAATCATAATTTAAGCTCTCTGATTACAGTAGGCCAATTATTAATTTTTCAAGAGATGTGCAACTCAAAATTTAATTTAAAAAAGTTTAGTAAAGATCGACTTCAATAGAATATAATAACAAGGTACCTTTTAAAGAGACCGAACCCTTTATAGAGCCCGCACCAGGTATCTTGGACATTAAACCGTCAGTTGCTAATCCCTCCAAAAGCTATTCATACCATAAAAAAGGTCAGAAACATGAAATAGACAAGGAATGCTAGCAAGACGAAGGATGCAATAGAGTATTCTCAACAAGTAAAAGAATTTCTGGGATGAAGGATCAAGCTGTGGCCAAAAAATATAGCTGATAAAGTGTTTATTATGTCCATAAATTGTAACACCAGGTTCCTCACAGGCAAGACATCATTTCTCTGTTTAATTTGAGGGAATAAGGGATTTATAGTCAAGCCTGCAAATACCAGTAACAGTAAAAGAAAAACAATGAAATAAAGTAAAGATACTTAATAAATGGCATACCCTTGAGGTAGGCTTGACCTTACGTCCAGATCTCCTTGGCTCAGTGGACACCGCATCAGCCGCAATAGATTTTCCAGCCCTATCTGAGGTTCCAGTGCCAACAACATTCAGAACCCCTTTCCTGCGAGAAGTACCATTTTGACCTCCAAGCATAGTAGAAGAGAATACCCTTTTCTGGGTCACAGGCTCAGTCATAGGCTTCTTCCCTCTCACCTTAGTCAAGTTACCATCTGGGCCTTTACTGGGCTCAGGTATCTTGGTCAGAGGCTTCTGCCATTTCTCTCTTCTGTTTGAATTTGGCACCAGAGTGGAATCCTTTGCCAATCTGGGTCTACTGACATGAGTTACCTCCAAAAATTTTGTCTTTTTGTTAGGGCGAGGGACCCCAAAACAGACCCTGGGGCCCGTTCGTTTTGGCTCAGATACACTCTCTTCTCTCTTTTGGTTGGTTTCACTGCTTGAAGATGTTCTTTCTCTACGATACTGGTGAAGGGGCTTTGGGATTTTGGTACTTGTGGAGGGATTAGGTTTTGGCATCACGATCTCCGCATCATGAGGGGTTGAGCACACTCTCTGCCGCTTCTTCAATGGAGAATCACCCTGACAGTTAAAGAAATATTGACATTAAAATAAATTATCCTTTGCCCTTTTTTTAATACTACAACTACTACTAATTTTATATTTAAATTATGAATCGGTACCTTACTGAACTCAGAACTTTCCTTCACCCAGACCCACTCCACCCAACTTCCGTTCTTCCAGACAAGAGAAGGTCTGAGATCCCATTCTCCAACAACCAATGACTCGCCTTGGACTTCAATATATGAATCAGAAGAATGCTTATTAGGCATTGGCTTTTGTCTAAAGGGAAAAGAATAATTGGTAAAAAAAAGTTACCAGGAAAATGAACAGTATATTGCGCTTCATCATCATGCTTTTTAGCAATTATGCATTCCCACCACCTGAGGGTATATCACAAAGACAAACACATCAACATGCATTATAATAGAAAATGAAATAAATAAGCCTCCACCTGCAGGCATTAGATTGATAAAGTACAAATAGAAGCACTGCTTGTTTAATTATTTCATTTTTAAAACAAACAAATCATGCAAAGACAAGATGCCTTAACAGCAGGTGTAAATGAAATTGTAACAATAGTCATAACTTGATTTTTCCTATGCAAGTTTTGATTATAGAAAGTAGCACTACAGTACAGGCACCTACCTATCTCTCATCCAAACATCAACATGATCTCCAACAGACCAAGAATAGCTGCTTTCATTTTCTCTCCTTCTCTTCCTATTACCATCATGTTTCAGTGCAGTGACAGGATGAGCCAACCGTACCATAGGTGCTGCACCACTCTCCATTTCGACTGGGACCCACTCTTCTATAGTCCAAAGCATAGAATAATAAACAAAGTAAAATCAATAAACTAATGGAAAAGGATGAAGCATGCTAGTGATGCCATTAAAGTAAAACACACAAAAAGTTGTATAACTATACCCAACAATAGAAAGTATACTCCATCAGAAAAAAGTATTTAACATTATATAAAAAAGCTAGACTAGCAAAAAGGTATATTGAGTACAAAAAAAAAACTAGTTGTGGGTCGGGATTTTGCCATGAAATATTTGACCTAAAACAATAAATGAAAAGCAACCAAAAATATTCTATGTTAACAAAAGATTATAGTACTTGAAGAAAGGCACACCTTTACATGAAGGAAGATCAGTGTAGCGTATATGGGCCATCCCATCTTTCAAATCAAGAACAATAGCCCCAAACCATACCCCAATAAGGCCCTCTTTTTCTCCTGTCACCTGATATTTAGAGGAAAAAAAAATACAGGCCAATAAAAGCTAGAAAAAGAAGGCTGGAAGTAAACAGAAACTGGAACCAGGTTAGACCAGCAATTTTGATTGTTAAATTTCAGATGTAAATTTAATCAGTTAGTACTCATTACCAAGTATGGTACACGACTGGCTCAGATAGAAACAACAGTAGGAAAATGACACAAAAATTTCTATTTTAACTTACCTCAACATGAGAACCTTTCTTGATGACATTTCCCCCAATTTCAACTGATATATCCTCTCCAGGTCCTATTAATAAGATCAATCAATAAAACATTCTAGATGACCTAAAAATGTGAAATTAGTAGGATAAGTACTGATATATCCTCTTATCTCGACTCACCAGTAAGCTCTCTTTGACCAAAGGAAAAAGGTACTGGATCCCTCATCAAGGCCTCACCTGCTTGGGCCACCATGGTTCTGTTATGAGTTGCAAGATCCATATCAACCACCTTCTCTCTTATTGACACATCAGCTTCTCCACTCTGTACCGCCCTCAAATGATCACGACCAATTGTATCAACCATATCAGCTATAGAGAAAGGTAGAGGGTCTCCCAACATCAGAACTTGCCCCACTTGTGACACGGCCTCAGCAGCCATCTCTGCGGCTCTCAGTATAGTATCCATATTCTCAGCCCTTCTACTTGCTGCACTAGCCAGCTTCACCCGCCTTCTAGAAGCTTCTCTCATGGCAGAAACAATTGTGTGGGACCCATCCACCTTATCCTTGGATTTCAAGACCTTGGCTGGTGTAACCATCTCGAATTCCATACCTGGATTTGGATCCATCAAGCTCATGGCCTCATCGGCTAGTAACTGTGCTTGTAAAGCAGCTTCCGAGGCCAATCTCGCAGCCTCAGAGGCCAACCTGGCTGCAGCAGCAGCTTTCGTAACAGACTCAGCTGCTGCAACTACAACTGCAGTTGCAACTTCATCTTTTGGATCAGTACTAGAACTCTTGTCAGTAGTTACTGTTTCCTGCAATCCTTGGCTATGGTGAAGTGTCTCAGAGGGCCTGACACTCAACTCCTTGGCTTGTTGGCTTGACTCATCAACCAAAACACAACTTGGTGCTGGAGGGGCAATTCGGTAATATCCTGATGGTGATTGTAGCTGAAACACAGGCAATGCAGCACACAAAAAGGCAGATCTGTTAATAAGGTCTTCAGAAGTAGATCTCGATTGAACAATGGAACCATGCGTAGAACTGGCCGCTTGCACCAGTCCTGCTTTCCCTTTCGTAGAATGTGTAGCATATGTCCGTACAGGGCTTAAAGGTACAGGAAAAGTCTCAACATTGAAATCCGGTGTAATATTATTTGTTGCGGCAGCAATAAGATTTGCATTTCTCCCTACATAGTTCTGACCAGGAGAACACACCTCATCTTTAGATGATCTCTTTCTTCTTCTACTTGGCTTTTCTGACTCAACTCTGACCCTAATGGGCTGAAGTGGTTCTTGCCCTGCTCGGCTTTGTGGAGAGAAATGCCAAGAAAAGGGTTGAAAATTTGAAGGAGCAGGAGACCAATTAAAATAAGGAGAGATGAAGCTTGTATCATTTTGTATTGTCCTTCTTGCAGTTTTTTTCAGTCGAGAACCTGCAAAATTCTAAAATAATAGTAAAAAAACTCCAAAAAATATAAAAGTTTGTCTCCAAGCACATTTCAATATGGATATCATGTTGAGCGGTTCGGAACGGCTGTTTGGACCTTGACAACAACACAGAAGGGCGTAAAGCACCAAATGGCCCGTGCTTTATAAAGCACCTTAGCCATCCCTTTACTTTTATTATTATTTTTAGACTTGAAGATGAGTTTGGTCAGAAAATAAATCTACTTGGAAATTATACACAAATTTGAGGACTTATTAGCTTAACTCACTTGAATCTTTATTCCTATCACATATCAAGATTAATATTATAGGTCTTCTTATGAGTTCACACGGACTGCCATAATTGCAATGATGCAACAACTATGGCACGCAATCTCAGCCGTCAGATTGGGATCGGGCTCAGATCCTGAGAACCCCTCTAAAAAGCCACAGAGAATCTGTTGCTCTGTTGTGTTTGATCTGAATCTGACAGATCAGATCATGTACCATAGTTATAGTGCCGTCACAACTATGACAGCTAATTCAGACTTGCCTTTCTACTTCTAGTTTCTAATAGGAAGCATCATGTTTTTTAGTCCAAGTTGTATGAGATTCTTTCACAAATCAGTGTACAAATTAAGACAAAAAGGACCTGAAAGAGTAGGTGTCTTGCCAGAACTGAGAGGACTTCGGTTTTTAAGCATCTCTGAATATGCATGCCAAAGTGGCTCCCATATGCATCTCTCTGTTCACAACATCAAATCTTAATAAGACTTTTCAAAGAACAATCTCAAAGAAAGCAGTGTGCCAAAACTTCCTTTATGTGTGTAAAAGGCAGCTAGCAAGTTTGGTAGTGACATATTTTGATTGCCGTCACCACCTAGAATTTGTCTTACCGTACCCTACCCATTACACGTGAAGATTATTGATGATAGATAAATTTAAGGAATATGGGTAATTAAATTAATGGGCAATTCTGATAAATTTGAATGATTTAAAGTCAAGTTTGACTAGCAATTTACAAATGTACTAATGAAAGAATTAAGTTTGTTATGAAAGTATTATTACATTATTAAAAGAACATTAAACATACAACGATGAGCTAATATAAAAATACAAAATAAAGCAACATCATAGGACAAGGATAGTCCAACACAGTTTCATATGTATCATTATGTGGCCTGCTTGGTGTCAACAAGTACAAATTGCCTAAAAATAATCAATGTACAGAGAGTCGGCTCAAGATCTTTTACGTTCCTATATTCTATCAGTTACGAAAATCTTGACGAAAACCACCTTATCAGGTATGGTTCAGGTAAGTAGGAATTCATATCCTCTGCATTAACGGAACGTGCATTAATAGATCTGGACCATCTGATTGAGATCCGCACTAATATTAAAGGGCCCGTGCATTATAGGTGTGGGCCGGATTGGCTTGGATCCTGATCAGACTGCCGAGATGCATTAAACTCAAAAGATGCTCTTTTGAGTTAATGCAGAAGATGTAGACTCGGTAAGTAGTTGGGTGATTGGGTGCACACTGATACCTCTCTAGGAAATTTTGTAAACTAAAATATGTCTCTGCTATGGTTAACATTCTTAACAGATAAAGAAGAAACCAAAAAGGGACCCAAATGGTACATGAGACGACCAAACAGGGTTTCTGGATTAAACAGTAACAGAGACTGAACTAACCAGATTCTTCAAAGGATCTTGCCATGTAAGCCTCTATCGGAAGGGATCCATCCCTGAAAAGAAAGTTTAAAAAAGGAAAAAGAAATAGACAGTGCCACATGAATGTCTTCAATTTTTAAATAAGTAAAGTTAATATGAGCTTAATCTCACCAAGAGCATTTGTGAGCTTAACCTCGAAAATAGTCAGACAGCTTCATAACAAGAGGTGGAACTATAGATTATCTACTTGAATAAAGAAGCATGGCATTCCAACTTAATTTTTCAAGTGTGTTCAGTGCAAGATCAAGAAGTTGAAAATGAATTATTTTGGTGCATTTATTTTCAGTTTTTCAACAATTTTCAATATCTTGATCATGTATGAAATGAACTAAGTTATGTGGAAAGTGAATGCTGGACTAAAAAAGTAGATCGAGATCAACAGTTCTTATTCGTCATTTATAACCAATCCAGCAGTATTGAGGTTAAGCTCACGAAATGCCCGTGAGCTCATTTTCACAATAACTTTGATCTTTTCAATTTACAATTTTTTTATTTAGTTTTCAACCTTTCAGCTAATCCTGCATTTAATTGCACTTTACGTATCCTAGTAAGGTTCTTAAATTAAGTTCTGGTAAATGGGGATGTCAAGAAATCAGGTCGAGTTCCAAAGTCAGGCTGACAAGATTAGCCAGCAGGTTATGATATCCTGACCCAAAAAATGACCTGTTAACCTCTTGAACCAGCTGACCACAACATGTTTACTTGGGTTGGTAATGCATTTGGATCAGCAATTCTCAATCCTAACGGCAAAAGGAGACGATTGGTACAGGCACTGACGCAGTAATCATTAGAGAAACCAATTAGCAGAGAAGGATAAGCTTACACGAGACAGCCATAAACAAAAATTTGTGCCCGCAACTGCATTTTCTGAGCATCTGTCATTGATTCCTGAGATGGTGCAGTTGCTGACTGTGGCATATTCAGATCTGGCAGTTTAGCATTTTTCTCCACACAAGTTGTGTTATTAAGAACTTCATTCAACTGCATGATACAATTATTCAAAAGATGATTCTCTACAGATATTCTCTACATACATACATACATGCATGCAATGATACAATAACCTTTGAAAAAATGATACAACACACATGCACACATATATAGAGAAAGTTGAAAATAGACCGAGAGAGAGAGAGAGAGAGAGAGAGAGAGAGAGAGAATGTACCATGACAGCTTTAGAAGTGCTAGGAGAATGAATATTTGAACCACTGACACCATATCTCTTCTTCAAATCTTCAGTTTTCTCATCCTACATTTCATGATGGAGAATATGTGAGAGCAAGAGAGAGGAAAAGGAGATTCTCAAGTCAGAATATTGTCTAAAGTGCTACTACTACTAAATTTTACGAAGATATGAAGTACAAAATTTGCAACAGTAATAGTGAGATCGTTCAGAAATGCTAGAGGGAGATGAGAGAGAGTACCACAACAGTCCCCGAAGCACAAGCAGAAGGGGATTCAAAGCTATTCTTATCTTCTCTTGTCAATTTTTCTGGAACGATAAATTTGACTTGAGGCTCTTTCATAGTGTCAAATTTTACATTTGGAGACAAATCACCCAGAGAAACTCCAGTAACATTTTCCTCTGTCAAACTGCACTTTGATGAAGAGCAAGTCTTTTCCCCATTTCCAAATTCCAGCAAACCTGGTTTGAGATCTTTGCTCTCAGTCAAAGTACACTGCAGTACATCATCCAATTGCGGAGCCGATACATCATCACCTAAAAAGAAACAGAGCAAATCATCATCTAAACACGACCTGTCAAGATTTGAAATTAACAAATAAATATAATGCCAACCACATCTGAGTCAAGGGTGTACTTCATTTTTTTTATTATATCATATTCCGAAGCGTGTTAGGATGACACATACCAGACTACCAGTTGCCTCCCGGCTTGAAGACTATTTTATTCTTATGTTAAACTTGCTTTTTGGGGTTTGCTTGTCTTGATGGATGAATTTGGGTACTTGGGTACTAGTACCCAACAGCCTGGGAGCTTTCCTTGTGTCCCCCCCACCCCCCAACCCCACCAAAAAAAAAAAGGGAAGTCCCAGGCTGAAAAGTGAAAAACCTCACTACATAAAAGGAGCAAATCAGGTGGAATTAGCTTTTACCAAAATTCTGAGACAATTTATCAGCCAAAGAAGCCTCGACAATCACTAACGAGGCACCAATCACTTCCGCTGTTTTGTTTTCAGCCTCAACCAAATCAGACATTTCCTGACTAGTCGATTTGCTTCGGGTCTCCATCTCTTCTCCAAAAGAAATGACCGTAGTAATATTTTGATTTGCAGCTTCTAAATCCTCTACTTCAATATGTGACAGAGAAACAGCTATATCAGATTGAATTGGTGTACAGTCAGTCGAAATGGCCCCTACATGGACCCCACCTTGTTTATCAACAGGAGTTGATTCACACTCAGGCCTCATCCCTTCTGCCAGCTCAGCCATTTCCTGACTTGTTGATTCGCTTCGGGTCTCTATCTTTTCTCCAAAAGAAATAACCGTAGTATCAGTTTCATTATTACCTTTTAAATCCTCTCCTTCAATATGTGACAGAGAAACAGCTATATCAGATTGAATCGGTGCCCAGTCAGGTAAAATGGCCCCTACATGGGCTCCACTTTGTTCATCAACAGGACTAGATTCCCACTCAGGCCTCATACCTTCTATCAGCTCAGCCATTTCCTGACTAGTTGATTTGCTTCGGGTCTCCATCTTTTCTCCAAAAGAAATGACCGTAGTATCAGTTTGATTTGTAACTTCTAAATCCTCTACTTCAATATGTGACAGAGAAACAGCCATACCAGACTGAATTGGTACACAGTCAGTCGAAATGGCCCCTACACGGATCCCACCTTGTTTATCAACAGGAGTTGGTTCACACTCAGGCCTCATCCCTTCTGCCAGCTCAGCCATTTCCTGACTTGTCGATTCGCTTCGGGTCTCTATCTCTTCTCCAAAAGAAATGACCATAGTAACAGTTTGATTTGCAGCTTCTAAATCCTCTACTTCAGTATGTGACAGAGAAATAGCTATTTCAGATTGAATTGGTGCACAGTCAATCGAAATGGCCCCTACATGGACCCCACCTTGTTTATCAACAGGAGTTAAATCACACTGAGGCCTCATCCCTTCTGCCAGCTCAGCCATTTCCTGACTTGTCGATTCGCTTTGGGTCTCCATTTCTTCTCCAAAAGAAATAACAGTAGTATCAGTTTGATTATTACCTTCTAAATCCTCTCCTTCAATATGTGACAGAGAAACAGCTATATCAGATTGAATCGGAGCACAGTCAGGCGAAATGGCCCCTACATGGGCTCCACCTTGTTTATCAACAGGAGTTGATTCCCACTCAGGCCTCATCCCTTCTACCAGCTCAGTCATTTCCTGACTAGTCGATTTGCTTCGGGTCTCCATCTCTTCTCCAAAAGAAATGACCGTAGTAACAGTTTGATTTGCAGCTTCTAAATCCTCTACTTCAATATGTGACAGAGAAACAGCTATATCAGATTGAATTGGTGCACAGTCAGTTGAAATGGCCGCTACATGGACCCCGCCTTGTTTATCAACAAGAGTTGATTCACAATCAGGCCTCATCCCTTCTGCCAGCTCAGCCATGTCCTGACTTGTCGATTCGCTTCGGGTCTCCATCTCTTCTCCAAAAGAAATAACCGTAGTATCAGTTTGATTATTACCTTCTAAATCCTCTCCTTCAATATGTGACAGAGAAACAGCTATATCAGATTGAATCGGTGTACAGTCAGGCGAAATGGCCCCTACAAGGGCTCCACCTTGTTTATCAACAGGAGTTGATTCACACCCAGGCCTCATCCCTTCTACCAGCTCAGCCATTTCCTGACTAGTTGATTTGCTTCGGGTCTCCATCTCTTCTCCAAAAAAAATTACTGTAGTATCAGTTTGATTTGTAACTTCTAAATCCTCTCCTTCGATATGAGACGGAGAAACAGCTATGTCGGATTGAATTGGTGCACAGTCAGTCGAAATGGCCTCTACACGGGCTTCACCTTGTTTATCAACAGGAGTTGATTCACATTCAGGCCTCATCCCTTCTACCAGCTCAGCCATTTCCTGACTAGTCGATTTGCTTTGGGTCTCCATCTCTTCTCCAAAAGAAATGACAGTAGTATCAGTTTGATTTGAAGCTTCTAAATCCTCTCCTTCAATATGTGACAGAGAAACAGCTATATCAGATTGAATTGGTGCACAGTAATATTAACAAATATTAAGAACCATCTGTTTTACAAGAATATATGAGAAAATGAGAATATGCAAGAAATATTAACAAATAAAAAAAATATGAGACTACCCATTGTAATCCAAAGAGAAAGGCATATCCCAGAAATACCCCTCTAAAACAGAATTCAAACATAATTCAAATGGCCATATCTCGCCTCTAGTGGATATGCCTCGTCATTATCAAGAATACATGATACATTTCTCTCATGCATGAGCATTTTTATAATTTGAAAATTTGAATTTCGAATTGAGCTTACCAGAAACTTTGACATTCTTAATCTCGTCCTCGGGAGTTACTAGCACATGATAAATTGGACTGGCATCCATGTCAGATCTGGGGGTTATTTTCACCGGGGAAAAGCTGAGATCCACATCCTCCATTGTAGGGGTATTTTTGTAATTATCTTTTGCGCTCTTCTCGCTCAAAATATTGCCTTTATAACAAAACAGAAAGGTTGTCCATGGTTAAGTAGATGCCTACAATGTAGTGTTTACATATATGACTGTTGTATCTTTTACAATGTAGTGCAATTTGTTACCGGAGAATCCACCATCCTGCATCTTATTCTCCAGTTGAATCGGTGCACCGTCAATTGAACTGGTGTCCCTATTAAACTCAAAGCTGGTTTTCACTGAAGAGAGCCTGGGCCCCACATCATCTACTGTAACACTTAGTTCCAACTCAGTGGGGTCATTGACAGCACTTTTTTCTTCAGTGATTTTTTCCATTAAAGGTTTTACTGCAAAAAGGAGCTCATCAGCATACAAGGTATGCCGAGCATTAAATAAGTATTTATAAGTGAACTGCAACAATCACCAATTTGTCCTTGGTAAGCAAAGAATCATCCAATTTGGTCCTAGAAAATCAATACCATCCCATATTGTAGGTATTAATAGGGCCTAACTGATAATTTATGGATCTCTTACCAGAAAGGACACCATCATCCGCATCTTGCTCTACAGCATCAGACTGAACCAGTGTAGAATCAACAGTGCCGGCATCGGCATGACGCTCCGAGCTGATTTTCACTGGAGAGAGAGTGAGGCCCGCATTTTTTACAATGGCATTTAACATTTTTGCTATTCCATAAACATCTTTGTCATATGTTTCTTCATCATCCTTCTTTTGCATACAGCCAACTGCTTAGGATTACATGCAGTTAAAGAAAATTCACTTTAGTAGAGTATCTTAGAAATATAATAGGAACATGAATGATGTATTACACATGCACTAGCAACAGTGAGAATATATCCCAAAAGTCCTCCAAAGTCCATCTGGTATAGTAAATTTGGATTTTGTTGGATTTCCCACAATATTATGGGACTATTCTCACTTTCAAATACATAGTTATTTTTACAAATAATATTTGTATAGTTGTCATGTAGGGTTCTGTATGGTTCTTACGAGAAATTCTGTCATTATCTATCTCTTGTGTGCAGTCATCAGAACAAGCATCCCCATGAGGCTCAGATAGCAGTTTAACTGGAGAGGACTCCGCCACAATATCTATCATTGTGACATCATTCATGACTGAATTCTCAGAGACATCACTGACATTTGCTTCCTCATCAATTGTTCTATCCAAAGGGTCAACTGCTTACACAGCGAAAATTAGCAGAGCATCGGAAACAATATCAAACATAGAGATGTGAATTAAAGTTTCAACTTCTTACACAGCTTTTTTGGTCCCACAAAATGTCACAAACTCACTTTATATTTTATTACCAAATCTGAAATCCAAATGTCGAATCCAAACCATTGATCTTGTTCATTTTCATAAAAGATATGTGCACATAAAAAATTTCATGATCTTTAAGTTTATTTTATATTCGATCAAGTGGTCACAAAATAAATGTATTAAAATTCGTAACTAGATTCGTTCATTTGTTGTCCACTTGATCTAGTATAAAATAAGCTCGAAAATTCATAAAATTTAATGCACATGTATCTTTCATGAAAACGAACAAGATCAACAGTTTGGATTCAACGTTTGGATTTCACATTTTGAAATATAAATAAAAAAAAAAGTGAGTTTGTGGCATTTTGTGGCACCAAAAGCTTGTGGCATTGGAACCCTCCTCATTCTCCTAAAGCTTCATTATTAGGGAAGTACCTGCTTTAACCTCAACTGATTGAATAACAGGTGAGACATCCATAGGTTCTCTCATGCTATCCCTTGGGCCGTGCAATTCTGTATCAGGTATAGTTTCTGTCACTGTTCAAAACACTATTATTACTCAGAAAAACGTTCTCACAACAGTGCAGCAGCACCTTTTTCTTTTACCAGAATGATAGGTATATGTTCATACCAATAGTCTCCTTGATCACTTCACTCAGTGAGTCTGACTGGCACACAAGCTCGGTTACAGGAGAAGGCATCTCACGCACAGAAATGTTATTTTCAAAGGTCACTAGAATTTCTTCTGTAGTCTGCTCCATAGAATCAGCCTTGGCTGTTTCAAAGGAAATCAGAATTATGCAAGGACCAACTATAGCACTGTAGCATCAAACAAAATAATTAATAATAACTGAGAGACTGGCAGATCACGTTTTACATGCTTCACTTTCCTACTATCCTACTTTCCTATAAAGAAAAAATTTGAGAAAATATGTTTACAGCAGTTGGCTTGTATTAGTTGAATTGTTTGCAATCCACCATTTGTCATTGCATCAGCACTTGGAGCATGCAATCCTTCAGTATTGCCTATACCAGCTGGAGATTCAGGTACAGCTTCAACCACTGATAAAAACTGTCCACTGTTAGAATAGCATTCTTATGAGGAAAATGAGTTCTTTGCTTTTACCCAAGCAGGTTGTATAAAGTATTACCAGCAGGGTGTATCCTTTCATCCAAATTTGATTCGAGGTTCTTGTACGAAGCGGTATTCTCCACCTTGAAATTACTATGAATTAACACACTTTCATTCAATGGTTCTTTATTCTCATCATGCTTCTCTACTGAGGCAGCCTCAACTGTTAAGAAATACAAAGTAGGCCACATCATACTTCTAAACCGTCAAAGTTCAAAAGAACTTTAGCATTTGGATGGGGTCAACAGTTTAAGGAAATAATATGCATGCAAAGACTTATAGTACTCTGAATTTTTTTCTTGAGAAAAGAATGTAGGTCAGCTTAAAAGACTAATGAAGCAAAATGAAGGTTAAATTTGGTGTATCTAAAGCACTTCTATTCAAAACAATGGTGCTTTAAGGATTTATTAGAAAAAATGGGGGTCAATTGACCTTAGCAAATGTAGATCCGCCCCTGGGTCAAATCATACTACTAAACCTTCAAAGTTCCAAAGAACATTAATGGTGTTTGGATGAATCTCAGTGCTGAAGGCTAATCTAAAGCCCAAACAAGACTCAAACTATGCAATAATTCACTGACAAGCTGTGAAAAGAAAATGCAACAAAAAAAAGTAGTAATTATGTGCCAAAACCAATACAGGTTTAATAATTAAATACAGTACAGGTCTCAAGTAATAAGGTATGCAGCATGTTAAATCTTCTTTCACGAAGCATTACTAAAGAAAAACAAGCAGAAGGATAAATTCATACAAGTAGGCTCCTCTGTCAGTTCAATTGGAGAAGAACAGCCACCTGTAGTCAATTCCACAGGAGTATGGGCCCCGCAATCAGCAGAGCCATATTCTTCTGTCGTTATTTTCTCTGCTTCTTTAATTTTAGTGATGTTTTCCATCTGATGACCACCTATTGTTTCGGACAAACTTTTTTATAAGCCTTGCTAAAGCATTCAAAAACTCATGCATGTAAAGGGAAGAACTAAGCAACATAGAACCACGAAAGTTGACATAAGGGAATTTAAATTAAGTTTCTCTTGGAGAGGTCTGTCTGTGGTAATTCCTATAAAAAACTGCGATGTAAGAAAAGGAATCGGGGGAGTTCCAATTTGCTCGTTCAGCTTTGAGATTTGTGCGGATCAAGTGCGCACCAACCTTGATGCGGATCGAACGGCTCCAACCTGGCATCGGATCGAATTTGGTCCGATACCTATCGAACCCCCCCCCCCCCACCCACCTCCCACTTCGTAACAAAAAAGTTCATTGCCTGATCAAAGGTCTGATAAAATTCCAACTTGTAAAATACTATTTTCAATAAACTTAAAAAAATCTTCGGGGTAATTAAGACATCTACCGATAAAAAAATTGTTCCATATAAAATTGATAAACCCATCTCGGTTAGGTAAACAAGGAAAAAAGAAAGATCTAAACCAAAAGGAATTTATGTATCTAAAGAACTTTGAAATAGGAAAAGAAAATTTCAAATAGTATTTCTATAAATCTCCGCACTAGATTACCCTTCATGAATTAATTGTCCAAGAACCTATAGAATTAGAAAAAATCGTAAATTTATTCCAAAACCAGCCACGATCCAGAAGAGCATACTGATAGAAACAAAGATAAAAAAAAGAACTAATATCTTACCTGTATTAGCTGCGATAGAAGAAGAATCCGAAAATGGGGCAGTCGCAACACAAAGAGGGGCGTTGTTATCGAGGCTGCTATTCGAAATTGTAGGAGCACACACTGCTCGGGAAAAGAATGATGTATTTAGCCTCTTATTCCAACTATTAAATGTGTAGAGAGAGAGTAAAAAAGGAAATGAAGCAAGGGAAACGCATATAGTGTGAATTGGTGCATGAACATTTATTCTCCACTATCAGGATCTTTTGTAGCAATGATTGTGCTTCCCCAACCTCTCTCTGGCAAGCACGTACACACACATCAAGCGTAACAAAAAGAAAAGGCAAACATAATAACCTACTGCACTGTGTCAGGTGTCATATGAAACTGCAAATTTTGAAATACAATTCGGAGCCATTTAAATCAGTTTTGAAACTCAGAGAGAGAAAATGTAGAGTTGCGAAATAAAATTAATATAATAGTCATCTTCAGCAGTACCCACGCACACTCACAAAGATTAATTGCACACACGGTTCATTTGTTACAATTATTAAAAGACATGTTTAGGGATTAGACTTGACCCACAGTCCAATGTAAAGCCCAAAACTGAAGATCAAGTACTCAGCAAAGAATGAAACATGTAGTACCTTGCTTGTCATTCATCAAATAGGTTGCAGGTAAACTGCTGCTTAACAGGCCCGCATCGATCAATGCACATTCAGAATCCACTTTGACAACAGAGGTCTCAGGTAGAGAAAACCCAGGAGAAATTGACAAAACTCTCCCACACAATTCAGACTTCATTCTCTCCTCCTTCCCACCAGTTTCCTTAAAAGGAAGTTCCAACCGGGACCCGGTACAGTTTTTCTCATCCACTGACTTGTAGAGCTCACTGGGACCTATTTGTTCAAAACACTTTTCGGACTGAGAAACAGCGGTTGTCATATCCACCTCTTGGGTGTTTCTCTCACCTTGTGGGACCTCATGTACATCATAGGTACTCTCTTGGATGAGATGGCTACTTTTGGAAGTACCAATGCACTCTTTAAGTTCATTTGCTGGCCCCACTTGACAGTCTCCCTCATCCCATTTGTTATTTATGTCCCCTCTGGTCACCGCTTCAGCATCTCCAAATAAATTCTCACATGATGGTGAGTCAGGTCCCACCTGTTGGTCTACCAACCTTGACTGGTCATCTGTACCTCTTTTTACTAATGTCTCATCCAACAAATTTTCAGAAACATCTACTATGGCACCCACATGGCTTTCTCTTTCATTTGACTGGCCATTTCTCCCTCCTTCGGTAACCATCTGACTTTTCAAAGTTTTCCCTCTGCGGCCCACATAACATTCTCCCTCACTCAATTCATTGTTTCTCCCTCCTTCGATTACCATCTCACCCCCTAAATTTACAGAGTTCAATCCAGTAGGGCCCACATGGAATCTTCTCTCATCCAATGTATTGTCGCTGCATCCTATTATCACCTCACAACTTACATTTTTAGAATTACACTCTGTCGGCTTTTCTTCTATAATGCTTTTCTCTACTTCTTCAGTTTCATTACTTGTTTTCATTAAACCAGAGCTCACTGTTCAAAAGGAAATAGTAAAGTTATGTATAAGCTTCCATAATTTTTGAAATTCAAGAATATGTACATTGAAAGAAACCATGAAGTTGTTATGATAACTGTCGTAGAAATGGAACACCTTAAATTTATCCTTTATTCAGTTCTAACAAAATTAACTGCTGTCTTTTTCCAGATAATTATCAAGATTGGTGTATAAAAGGCATTGTACTGGCTCAAGAGGAACAGATAATGTTCCTGAACTTAACAAGACATGATAGACAAAATGAATTTACTAAAATCATATGATACTGATCTGATGTTGCTACCATGGGCAGATTAAAGTTATGTCTAAGGAATAAAGAAGGGAAAAAAGGCCTGGAAATAAATATATACATACTATTTCAGCCCTAACTTTCCCCAAAGAACATGATAAAAAATTAAAATATCTACAAACATATAAACAAACAAATTACTGACTAGCAAAAATATAGAACATAACATGAAAGCGAGAAATACCTATCTTATCTACTACTGATTCAGTTTCAGGTGAAGAGTCACCTAATGGGCCTGGGTCATGCAATGTGCATCCAGAATCTGCTTCAACATCAGATGTTTCTATTACAAACTCCTCTTTTCTTACCATCTCACCCCCTAAGTTTTCAGAATTACATTCAATGGGGCCCATTTCCCTTTGAACTTCGTGTGTTTGGGCATTGCTCTCTCCTCCAATCGCCATCACAACTCTAGGATTTTCTGAGTTACACATTATTATTTCTGCCTGGCTTTCTCCCTTACTCAATATACTACGGTTGCCTCCTTCAATCAACATTACACTCTTTAAACTTCCAGAATTATCCTCACTGGGGCCCATTTGCGCTTCTCTCTCATCCAATTGGTTAGTTATATCGCTTCCCAAGACCATTTCAGCACCAACTATAGAATTTAATAGTTCCTCGGACCAGATACTTGCATCATTAGTTGTGGAAGTGTGAGTGCCACTGCCTGAGGCACTAAAGGGATCCCAATCTCCAACCCGAGTTGAGAAACAACAACCTGGATCTGCGTCCAAGTCACCAAATTTGAATGCATCTTGCATCAAATTATCATCTCCGATGAGATCAAAGTTGTCATAAGAATCCATCAAGCGCTGTACATAATAATTAATATTTGTTTTCAGTTTAATTGGTAATGACAAGATAACAACAATAAAGGTACAAGGTACCACCATTTATGGTACACACGTGTGAGATTAGAACAGTGTATTTGAAAAATACCCTTAACTTTTGGTGAACAGTGTATTTGAAACCCTGTAGCAAATTTGTTTCTGGATTTTCTTTGTCAGTGGCATTTTAACAACCATCTTGTGACATTTCACAATAATTACTGGGGAAAAAGGTTACTTCTAACAGTTTGTGCTGTTTTTACTTAAAAACACAGGACACGAGAAAATGCATAAATTTTCCTTTTAGGGAAGAAAGATAAGTGCACCCAAATCCAAGAATAACTCCAAAAATAAACAAAAATAAGATGAAAATCCATATAAAAGATAGTGTTCTTGTATTATCCAATTTAGTACAAGAGGGACCACTTCTACTTTGACAATTCTACAATTTGATATGTTATTTCCACATATTTCGACAGGACTCTCACTGGACTGCTGGAGGTATCATCGACCTCCACTTTAAAAGATTAAATTCACAAACACCTGCCATTTTTCAACAAAACACCGGGAAATTCCCAGTGTTGCGTCGTACATTGCGCAAATATCATAAGAATACACGAACTCAAAGGGTGCTTTTCTTACGACGAATTAAAGCAAGAAAAAAACACTGGTTCCAAGAAAGAAATAAGATAAATAATGAAGAAAATGTCAAGCAACGGACGATTTTTCTGTGCGCGTACCAGTAAAACGGAGTGAGTTAGTTCATTAAAACCCTAATTTTTACTTTCTGCTTCGCTATACTCTCTTTTTTGTTACCTTGGTACAGCTTTCTAAGCAAGAGAATATGGAGCGGGAGCGAGAAGTGGGAAACAAAGGGAGCGGCTGCTCAAGTTCTCTCCATTCGGTGAAGAATGGAGATATCCCATTTTACCCCAGCCCCGTAAAAAAAAAAGTTGCTACAGTAGGGACGTTACTGTAGCAATTGAAATTAAAATGAAATTGAAATTCCAAAATCAAAAAAATCCATTTTAATTTTTCTCATTTGAATTCCAAAATCAAAATTGAAATTGTTCAAATTAGAATGTTTGGCTTTCAAATATATTCAATTGAGATTGAAATTAAAAAATAAATTTATGGATTAGTTATTCGTCATATACATAGTCTAACAATAATATCGTCCAGGTTGAATATTGTTTCATTATGCACAAAAAAAAACTATTAATTACAAATTATTCAAATTTTATGCTATGGTAAATATTTTTATAAACACTATATATAAATCATATATATAATACTCATAATGTTGGATTAAATTTTTTTAATATATATGAAAATGAAACCCAAAAAAAAACGCTACAGTACCATAACGTCCATACTGTAGCATTTTCTTTTACAGAGCTGGGGACAAAGTGGAAATTTAGTATGACGTCATAAACCATAATGTTTTTCCTAGATTTCAAATTTATGTGAAACTGTTCCATTGTCGATTTTTATTTTCCTATAAATAAAAAACCCGCCTGATTTGACCGTCTAAAATTTAAAATTTGGCATGACTCCTGATGGTGATTCATTATGTTTATATTTTTTTTATTAATCAAGGTAATTTAAAATGACCTGTTTTTTTTTGTTACAATTTACGGTTATTGTACATTATTGTGATTTTTGATATTTTGTTTCAAATTCAATTTACCATATATGTATATTTGTACGACTTATTTTGAGCTACTTGCGTATTCAAATATATTTCTAATCATATTTATTTTTCTTTCCAACAGTAACAAGATTCTACCACATCAGACAGAAGAAACCACTTTTCTGGATTTTAGATTCTTTGCTATCAACACCTTAGGAAGAAACTAAATTTACTAAAAAATTTGATGTCAAAAAGGTGATTCTTGAATTTTCCAGGAAATTTAATTTTCCCATAAATCAAACGGATCCATATCGTCCCAGGTACCTAACTCAAGCAAATTGAAACGGACGGCCCAGATTAATTATATCTGGACCAAACTCAATCCGGTGCCTATGGAGACTGTAGGGAGCCTGTTTTGAGATTTGTGTCATGTTAAAAGAACCGTCCGATCATAATTTGCTTGAGTCAGGTAACCTGAGGTGATGTGAATTCAAATCAAACAGCCCCTAAATTTCATGCTCCTGCACAGGTCCAACAATGTCATAGGAACCCAATGAGTGAGGCTACAGTACTATGCATAACACAAATCGGTCTGTACTATGGCTTCATACCTTTGTTTTCAAAATTCAAACGGTCAATCAAAACCGTTTAACATGATTTTATGCGAAAATGAACTTGGTGACTAGATTTTACATTTTTTAGATAAGTAGAGAATCACTCATTTCAAATGGTCCAGAAACTTTAGATCGAGTGATTTTCTACTTATCTAAAGAAATTCTGAAAAATATAAAGTTTGGTCTCCAAGTACATTTCCATATAGATATCATGCTGAGTGGTTCGCATGGACTGTTTTGACTTTAAAAATGGGAGATATGGGGCCATAGTACAAACCGGTATGCGCTATGCAGAGTACCGTAGCCTCACTCGAACTCAATACTTGTTAACACACTTCTGCATAGCTCCGCATTTATTAATAAAAACAACGCTGAACAAGAGAGAGTTCAATTTTTTCAATTTCAAATCATCTGAAGAAGTCATTGACAATCTACCAACCTAAAACAAACTAAACCTTTTGTTCAGTAATGCTAGGGTGTTCCATGTAAAGTTGCACCTTTAAGGGGTTGCTATCCATGGATTTTATAGGTGTTATACTGCAAGGTTGCATCCATTGTTTCGTATCGGTTGGGACCCACAATTTAGCCTCCTCGCCCTCATTTTCTCGTGACAGGAGTTCCCGAAAGTAGCCGGTTATCTCCCAATTGGCACCTATACAACCACAAATAGCTGTCATGGATAAAGTGTCCATTGGGTCCATAATTAAAACTTTTGAAGAGCTCTTGTTTAGATCAGAACACTTTGTTTGGTTTTAGATCTAAATTGGAGGTAAGGTAACAAAGGGATTCAAAACATTGAAATTTGTTGCATCCCAAATTGGAATATTACAAAGGAAAGAAAGGAATTTGATGATCAAGAAAGAATTGGTTGAAAAAAAAATCATAAATTTCATTTACAACCTTAACCCTCTTTAACCTCCAGTCCTATTCACCTCCTAACAATGAAAATTTGTATTATTACCTGATGGAAGGGGTTTAGCAATAGGCTCTGCAGCATTAAGCTTGACCAAGAAAGCTCTAAGAGCAAATTCTAGTTCAGTCTCACTAACACTTGATTGGTATGACTGATCAATGGTTAATTTAAAAACAAATTTCTCCATAGGTACATGGTCTTGGTCATAGAATACCACCACCACTCTCTCCGCTAATCCCTGAAACAGAAGTTAGACAAATAGTCACATAATGTCATTTTATCCTTGAATTGAAGTGAGCAAAATCACAAAAATTGAAAGAAAAAAAATGGAACAGAATGGAAAGACCTTTTGAATATAAGGAAGAAGGGAAAAAAGGGAAGAATGGATGTAATTAGCCAATTGGGGATGGCGTGCCTTGTTTACGACCACATTCATGTATCTTCTCCTCTCAAATGCCCCTTTTTATCCAAATTCAAATAAATAGAAAGATAACAAAGATAAAGGCATAATGAGACCAAAGAAGGGATAACATGAGAATTACTAGTAGGATAGAGGCCTTTGAGAAAGACAATGCAATTGATCGCCACCTCTAAAAACTCTACCACGACCTGAGCGGTTTGTCCTAATGTCACAAAAAATTAAAATTAATAAAAAATAAAAAATAACAGATTGATGAAGTATTTTAAGGTTGAAGAAGTATTTTTGCAGGTCTGTATGAAAATATTTTAAGGTTCTGCCGAGAAACGCATAAAAGTTCCTCCAAAAAATAAGAAAATATGCAGATCTTATCATATCAAAAGAAGTAAAATACATAATAACTGAAGTTATATAACCACACCAAAACAAATGAACAGTGGAGTTACCTTGAGGTGATTGGTTCTTTCGATCCATGATACCTGCTAGCTCACACCTAACATTAAGCAAGTATAAATAAGTGTAAGAAGGTATGATTAGAAACAATAAAAACCAAAAGCAATATAAAGCACAATTAGCTATGACCAAGCAATTCTGGAAGGAGTAAGGCTTCTGGAATTAAGGTTACCTAAGAGGCGCATAACTTGAGAATCACATGGTCGCATAACCAACTGAACAGTTAAACTAACTTTAGTCTGGCTTAACTATGCAAAAGCATCCTTCATATAGCAACAATTAACCAAATCCCTAAGAGCTTGGTAAATACTCTCCGTCTCACCATGCGACACATCTCCCGCAAAAAATTCATGCACAACCCCATCAATTTCAATAAACGAACAACCAGGCACTTTATTCTCATTTTGGTTTATCATAAACCCTCTAATTGTTCTCACATCACTCCACATAGAACTAGCAGCGTACACATTAGACAACATCACATGGACCCCACAATTATTATTGCTATCCAGCTCTGCAATCTTATCAGCTGCATATTTGGCCATTTTAACTTCCCTGCTTGACCTACATGCAAAAAGTAGGGAACGCCAAATAACTGTATCGGGTAATATCGGCATGTTCTCTATAAATTCATACGCCTCTTGTATAAGCTTTGCCCGACCTAACAAATCGACCATGCACCCAAAGTGTGCAATCTTTGGTCTAAGGTTGTATACTTTACACATACGATCAAAATAAAAGTATCCTCTTTGAAGAAAACCAGCATGACTACAAGCTGATAAGACACCCAAAAGGGTAACCTCATTTGGCATCACTTCACCTTCCCTCTCCATTTGTTCAAACAAATGGAGAGCTTCTCTACAATATCCATTCATGGCCATACCAGATATCATACTAGTCCAAGAGAAAACATCACGTATAGTTAACTCTAAGAAGACTTGGTATCCTTCTTTGGTATCACCGCACTTTGAGTACATATCAATTAATGCATTTTGCACAGTGAGCACCTTGTTTAGTCCATGAATATTGGAATATGCATGAATGTGCCTTCCTTGATTAAGTGCGCCCGTTTGTGCACACGAAGAAATAACTGAGGCCATAGTGGCATCATCTGGTGTAACCCTAGCCACTTGCATCTGCCTGAATAACTGCATGGCTTTCCTATGTTTGCCAAATTGCACATATCCTGAAATCAGTGCACCCCAACAAACCACATTTCTGTTGGGAATTCCATCAAACACCACATGTGCATCCTTTGTAAAGCCACATTTTGCATACATACTAACCAAGGCTGAGCCCAAATAATAATTCAAATCAAACCCATTAACAACAATTAAAGTATGGATTTGTTTACCGGCTTTCCCTAACCTTAGTTTTGCACATGCAATTAGGGCATTTACTGGAGACACCTCATCAATTCGTACCAACCCATTGACCATTTTGGTAAATACCAACAATGCTTCCTCAAACAGTTTATTATCCAAATAACCCGAAACCATACTATTCCAAGAAACTATGTCGCGGGTCCCATCTGGGGCAGTATCAAAAACCCGTTCTGACAGACCCGTTAAGCCGTATGAAAAATACATGCCAATGAGCGAGTTAAGAACAAAGGTATTGGATTCAAACCCTAATTTGAGATTCAATGAATGGACCTGCTCGCCTTGTTTGAGGAAAGAGTAACGGGAGATGGACTTGAGAGTTGTGCTGATGGTGTAGGCATCAGGCATGATGTTTTGCTTATGGATCAGAGAGAAGAGAAAGAAAGAGAGTGAAGGGCATGGGCCTCTAGACAGTGAATTGAGAAGAGAGTTGAATAGGTACAGATTTGATGGTTGCAAGAGGTGAGAAGTAATGGAGAAAGAGAAGAACTGCAAGAGGTGTTTACGGGTAGAAATGGAGTTTGACAAGAGAAATTGAAGGGAAGGTTTAGTGTTAAGCTTTGAGGTGGAGTATAGCATTCCACAGAGAAGGTGATATGGTGGGAAAATTTTAGATACCATTGGAATGATACAATTTAGATACATTTAGTATTCAAGCAATAATTCCACCAGAGAAAACAGAGTAATACAAAATATCAGCTCAAATTTGATTATCAATTGCTTAAATTTCGTTAGCCATACTAATCAGAGAAGGATTAAGTATAGATTTTGGATTGTGCAAGAAAACCCACCAGACCAAATTGCTGATTTCAGCACTGAAAAGATCAGTGGAGTAATCGAGGCGAGGAACAAGTAGATGCTCTCTCCAAGAAGTAGAAAAAGGAAGTAGAGAACGATAAAAACCCTAGGTTTTCATGCTCCGGCAGTTCAACCTCCCGCGCGGAATAAGAAACGGCCGTGGTTGAGAGAAGAGACGAGATTGGATGTGGACCGTCTGATCGAAATCCGCACGAATATTAAAGAGATCCGTAAGTTGTAATCTGGCCAGATTCTTATTGAATGGTCCAGATTCAAAGTTTCCCTTAGAGGATCTAGACTCATAATCCAATGCGGAAAAGGATCCCGTTTATGTTATGTTCATTTTCTACTATTTAAAAAATAACAATAATTTTAAAAAAATGTTCTCCAAATATATTTTTTCGATTTTTAAATCCGCCAAGTTCGTGATAAAGTTTTTTTTTTTATATGAAACGGTTTTTTGTCTGCTCTTGCCAGAATTTTTTATTTCTATTCCGCATCTTCACAAAAAAAAAGATGTTCGATTTTAAAATTAGACAACACTATTAATATTTGTGACGATATGCATGCATTTAAACATCCGATTAAATGCATAAGTTCAATTTGACATAAAAAAAATTCAAAATACGGAGATGAAATAATCGAACGCAACGCATGATTTTATATGTTCAGATGTTCACCTGAATGTATGTGTATTGTGTTCAGATTTAATTCTCTCATCAAATACTTGTAAAAATAGTCAATGTTCTGAACAACAAATGCGCAGTTAGACATATGAAGCAGTTGTCTGATATTACATTCCGCTTGGCTAATTTGACCATGTTAAAATATTGTCATGCAAGACGAGCCTTTTTTTTCTTCTTTGAATTAGTTTTAGACTTCTACAGAATTGTACTGTTAGCAAAAGTAATATAAACATACAGGAGCAGAATTAAAAAAAATTGATTGAAAGTTAAAGCATAAAATGCATAATATGTAACAGTAAAATTTGAAATAAAATCTTCACAGTCACAAAGTTAGAATCTAACCACTAAACTACAAAAGCGCATTTAAAATCGTATAAAGACTTTAAAAATCAATTAAATCTTTATTACAAATTTTAAAATCGCAAGGATAGCTATGGAAATGTGTGATTTTGGAACAAAAATAATTATTATTGAGAAAAGACCTTTCCTATTGGCTAGGAAACCCGACATTTTTATTAATATCTAAAATTAAATACAAATTATTAATTATACCCAGCTTAGCTGGGTATTTTTAAAAATGTCCAAACCGGCCAGAAAATGGCTGGCCGGGATTAAAATTAGAACCGGCTATTTTTTGGCCGGTTGGAAATTTTTTTTTTTGTGTTTCAGAATCTATAAATACCCCGTTTTCTCCTTCCTCCCTCTCACAACTCACTCAAAATCACAAAAGAGAAAGAGAGAAAGATAAGGCGATTTCGAAGGCGATTTTCCGGGTGACAATAGGATGAACAGTAGCAACCGATGTAGATTGTCCCATCGTCGCGTATCGAGAGGAGGGTCAATTAATGGTCGAGGTAACAATGAGGGGAAAAAACTGTCAAGTATGCCGTGATAAAAATAACTGTCAAGTATGTCTGATGGAGGAATTTCTTAGACGGCCTATTCGGTATGAAATTTCAGACGATGACTTTGTGAAAAACTCCTATGGCTACGGTTTGAAAAAAAAGAAGGTTGTTCCAGAGCCTCCAACATCGGACGATGAGTTTGTTCCGTGTACTTATACTGGTAAGGCTAGCACTTTGTCTGCTGTCACTGATCCAGAGCCGCCTACTAAGAAGTAGGATTACTAGTGATTGTTATGTTGTAATTTACTCTACAAAGTGCTTCTATTGTAGTTTAGATGTAACATTGTAACTGAATCTTAAGTATTTTTGAAGTTCATCTATTTAGAATGGCAAATTATCTATTTTGCCTCTGCCTTTGGACAAGATTGTGACCCAGTTAAATATATCAATAAATTACGAATATTGGCATGCATGTAGACTTGATGTTCTCTACAGTTTCATTAAAAGAACCAAATTTTTTGTTTTGTAGAAATCTCAGAATTATTTTTTGAATATAGTAAAAAACAGTAAGGTTAAAAATATTCAACTAACTCATAACTTAGTCTAAATAAAATCCACACAAATTACAAATAAAATAGTTCTCAAAGCTGCATCTAAATAAACAAGTTCACAACCTGCATACAAACATCAATTTAAATCACCTATTACTACGCCTAAACGGTATTCCGAGAAACCGACCAGTTCCAGAAGATGGCCTACCAGATGACTCTGCTTAGCTTTCAGATGCCCCTGCTTGGCTTCCAGATGCCCTTGTACGCCTACCAGTTGATCTCCTTAGTTGGCTACTAGATGGCTCTCATTGCACTCCAACCGTCTCTCCTCCCATGACAACTGTCTCTCCCAATGCTTCTGCAAACATAGCAGATGCATCTAAACGGCTTGTAACTGTGCTACGCCGTGACCCTTGTGACCCAGTTGCCCTATGATAACTCGCTCATTTTATGTTGCATTTGCTGCGTTTCTGACCTCTGCTGCATTTGTTACTTAGTAAGCTAATCAAAATTAGAATGAAATATAATTTTTGATGAATATGATCGTGCAAAATGCAAAAATTTCGGCACGCTTTGAAATGGTAAAAATTAGAATTAGAATGAAATATAATTAGAATGAAATATAATTTTTGAACTGGTAAAAATTTCGGCACGCTTTGAAATGCAAAAATTAGAATGAAATATAATTTTTGAACGGTAAAAATAAAAATTTCGGCACGCTTTGAAATGGTACAATGGTAGAGATCTTCAGTCTCTCCCACAAAACTTTCTCCTCCAGTCCAATAATATACAAATTATCTTAAAAATATTAACCTCACAGATTTTAGATTTATATATGATTTGCATTTTTTTTCATCTATTGCGTACAAAAATGATATGTTAATGTTGACCGGCAAGCCGAGAGATAATTCTCCCTGACAAGCCAATCAGTTTCCATCAGAAAATAGTCCAAAACTCAGTATTCTTGACATGCCTAGAAGCTATGTTGCATGGATACGAGTACGGGTATTGTATCGGATACAATACGGATACGGCGATACGATAATTTTTAAAAATCTAGAATGCGATAGTCTATTATATATATTATTTTTTATTATTTTATATATTGTATTTAGATAATCATAACTCAAATCATTTGTATAAAAAATTAAAGACTTAACATAAGAATATGTTAAATACTATAGTTACTAGAATATAGGAAATTGCTAATATGCTATGCATAGTATAGAGGGCCTCCATGCTACGGCTCAATATTTGAGTTTTCAAAATCCTAACGGTCGATCCGAACCGTTCAACATGATCTCCATATGAATATGTACTTGCAAACCAAATTTTACATTTTTAGAATTTTTTTTACTCTTTTTTTAGATAGGTAGAAAATCACTTGATCTGAAAATTTTGTACCATTCAGATCAAGTGTTTAAAAATATAAATTTGGTTTGCAAGTACATATTTATATGGATATCATGTTGAACGGTTCGGATCGACCATTAGGATTTTAAAAATTCAAATATTGAGTCGTAGCACGGAGGCCCTCTATGCTACGCATAGCACCGTAGCCAACTCCTAGAATATATAACAAACAAAACTCTAGTGTAGTGGCTAAAGGTTTTGATGCTCAACTGGAAACTCCCAGGTTCGATTCACGCACAGGACAGAATCCCAGGTTCGATTCACACGCAGGGCAGAAAAAAACGTTGTATGCGCGATTCACAGGTGCGAGCGCGGTTCACGGGCACTGACACGGTTCTTGGATTCAATCCGACCGTATCCAGCCGTTTCAACAGAGTATCGATAACCGTATCAGCTGAGTAAGAATACACCACGTAAGCAGATACGCCAGCTGGCGTATCGGTGCCGTATCGGGCGCGTATCAGTATCCGATACGTGTCCAATACGGATACAGAGTCTATATTGAAATATCCGAGTAACATAGCCTAGAACTATACACTTAGCCTACCATAAAGAAAAAAGAAATAACTAGTAGATTGTACACATCATCTGTAAAATGCAATTTTATCCTGCTAAAAGTTGCGGTTCTGCTTTATCAATTATCACTACCTTCTCTTTTGCTCTTTTGATGTGTGACAATATGATATACTATACGAGGAGAGATCAAGTTACAACAAAGTTACAACAATTATTTTTTTCATTTTCAAAGTCCAAATTGTCGATTCAAACTGTTCAACATGATCTCCACAATAAAATGTGTTTGCATATCAAATTTTATATTTTTTTTAATTTTTTTACTATTTATTAAGTATTTTACAAAAAATAGTCATATTCAGGCCATTGAATTTTGTACCCATCTTAATAAATAGTAAAAAAATTCAAAAAAATGTAAAATTTGATCTGCAAGCACATTTTATTCAGATAATCATGTTGAACGGTTTGGATCGACGATTTGGACTTTGAAAATAAAAAAAATAGTTGTTGTAACTTTGTTGTAACTCAAATTTGTTATAACTTGATCCCTCCTCATACTATATATACCAATTTCAAATTGTGAAAAACAGTGTTTCTCATGAACTAAACCCAACACCGTTCCCCAATGTTGTTTGATATGCCAGTGACAAAACCTAGATTTACTGCAAATTTATCTATAGCATAGAGCGTAAACATGCACATTACTAAAAGAGAATTTGTAGGGAACATTTACTACAATTATTTCATGTCACAGCCTAACCTACATGAATGGGTACAATAAATACATATCAACCAGCCCCTAGTGCAATATTTGCTAATAACTGACATTATCACATAGGTTGCATCTCCAAATCTACGTGTTCACTGTTATGGACCCTGCTGTCAGAGGAAGATTCAATATTCATCTGATTTGCATTCATTTCTTGAACTGGAGGAGGGTTCACTACAGTCATAGGACTGGCCGAGTTGTCAGATAGACGGTTCTTCATTTCTCGGTGCTCCTGGCATATGGCGCACCAATGCATGCAACAGTGCACGGCACATGGATCACATGGGGAATTCTGACAAAAAATGTTAACACAGTTACAAGTAGGTTCATAAATGACATCCTTACCCCCCCGCCCCCCGCACCCCCTCGGCCTCCCCGCAATAAAAAAATATATGTTTCATTACAAGGGGTTAGGTTATAAGGACACAAAACTTCTTTGACAACTTTTGCAATACTTGTCAAAATAAAAAATAAAAACAATAGATATGTTCATTGTAATTTAGACATGCCGTGTATCAAATTTGGTGAAATTTAGAACCAATCAGTCGTACATCAAGCGAATTTAAAAAATAATTGCTCACTTTTATTGACATTTGATCAGTAACCAGAGGATTTTAAAATTATCTGAATTTGATACATGACTTATCTAAATTAAACTATAAATTTTAGTGTTGCTAACAATTTTGAAATCATTGTCATGATTGTCATATATACCTTCCCTTCATTTACAGACTTCCAAATCTTTATTCTTGCTTTTCTTTTCTTTTTGGCTTTTCCGGTACCTTTCAATTGTTCAAAGCAGATCCTGGGTTTTGTTAAGCTGGCATTTCATGAAAAAGTTGTGTGCTTTATTCCATAGCAGACAAAGTTTACTAGTACCAACTTTCCAGCGTCAATTACTAATAAGGAATCCATGCATTTTTCTTCGTAAACAACTGATATAGATATGAGTATAATAGGTATTGGAACAGGTAAGTTATAAAAATTGTCTTACTTTAAGATGGTATTTCTTCTGGAGAGATTGTCGGAATAAGCCAGTATAAATACTGCACATCCACCAACTAAAAACTAGACCTTCTCCTATGAGAAAAGAAGTTCTTGGATCTATTCCATGGAATACTGCAGTTGCTATTGCAAGAGCTATTCCACCTTCTACGCAAAAGGCATGGCATAAGCAAGGCCTTGTCCATGGTATATCCTCTCTCATTCTCTCCACATTTCGACCAAATAGCACACATGGGCAGAAGAGTCCAGTCCAGCCTAGAGAGGGGTGGGGGGGGGGGGGGGGGGGGGGGGGGGGGGGGGGGGGTGTTAAGAGAATGTAAGGGTATAATATATAATCATATGAATTTGTGCTTGTAATCTGCTAATCGAAACAGGTACTTAACCTGACTGGTACACAGTGACTTGCAAACACTTCTAGAGGTACAAATACAATTGAGCTCTATTCAGCTTAAAAATATATGCCCATTTACAAACAAACAGAAAATAGGTACATATATCGAGGTTCAATTTTAGACTATGCAGAGATTTCACTGTACCAAGTTGCCTTGGTTTCCTCCAACCTGACCAGGAGACCTCAAGTTGGGCCAGGTCAGCTCCTAAGTCAGACCTGGTCAAGCAGGAGTTGGCCCATAAAGGATGCATATCAATTTATTTATTCCTCCAAGAATTTAAGAAAATTATGGACATTTACCAATTTCAACAAAGCAAGAGGTAAAGCATCTAATAAATTTGTTAGATTTGTACTTGTAGATTTTTCATCTAAATTGATAAAAGTGAAACACACCTGTTGAAATACATTTATTTCTGAGAAATTATTTTAGCAAGAACAGCCAGCATAGCATAATTTGGCTAGATACTACATGGAAAAATTATAATACTGTACTTACAACTGTCAGTGTCGTGCATGCAGTCAAAGATACTGCTAGTCCAGGGCTCGTCAGATGGTGGGGCATAGCTCTCTGGTAGTGTCTGCCCACATTCACTGCACCGCCTCCCATCCAACTAATTTTTTTACATTAAAAAAGAGCCAATAAAAGAAAGAATGTTTAAAGAAACATACTAAGTGGGAAAATTAATAATGGGGATGAACATGAGAAATATCATCTTTACCAGGGCAGAAGCATCTAAGCCCCCCGCCCCCCCAACCCCAATCTCAATTTTCTGGTTCCGCCCCTGAATTATTTACCCTCTCTAACCATGAAGGAGGCTAAGAAGTTAGGGACTTGATATTTACTATTCTCACTGGATGTATAAGAATTTACAATTTTGCATTTTGTGCAGCTACATGAAAATTTTGCATTTTCATGAATTTACAGTTTACCTATATTAAATCCATACAATTCTGGGAAAAGATCGTTCTCTGCGGGTATAACTGTAAGAATATAGTGTGCATATCCAAACTCTGAAAAAAATGTCTTTGTACTGAACTCTTTTGTCTTTTTATTTGTTAATATAATTTTAGGAGACAAAATGCCTACTACTCAAAAATAAAACCCGCTAAAAATGACTCGTTAGTAGTCGCATAACATAGGTTAAAAGCTGCAACTCACAGGCAAAAAGTTGAAAATTGGAACTTACTTTTAGTTAGTATATCTAATTGCAATCCTGGTTGTCCATGGTATTAGAAAAAGGGTACATAAGTAAAGACTAGCAATTACTGGTTTTCACTTTTCATAACAAAATAACCAGTCCTCCAATTGCTAAATTGAGGCTTAAATCTCAGTAATGCATGTAAACGGTACAAACCCACAAATCACAAGCGAGAGTAGATGAAAAGATACGATCAAAAGAAGAATTAACTAGAGTATTAGACAGTGATAAAAGTATTTTAGCATGACTGGAGCTCGGGGACTGACACAGATATATAGAGCAAAAAAAAATGGCCAATTATCGCGAAAAAAAAAGAAAATATGTAGAACCTGAGGGACATGAACGGGGAGGTTGAGCTCTCCTGGTCTGATGTCCTCTAATGGCGCCTCCGCCTGATCTTTTGTTAGCTTTACATACCTCTCCGGCATCTCTGCCTCTTTCTCTTCTCCTAGTAGAAGGTAACTACAGTAGCAAATCAGGAGATCCGAAGGAAAGTGCTCCTCTCTTTCTGTCTCTAGAAGTTAATATCCTCTCCATTTGAGTCAAGTAGAACGGGGTCACCGACTCGAATTCACATCACCTCAGGTTACCTGACTCAAGCAAATTACGATCGGACAGCCCATTTAATATGACACGAATCTAAAAACAGCTCCCTACAGTCTCAATAGGCACAGGATTTGAGTTTGGCCCATATAGAATTAATCTGGGCCGTCCGTTGTAATTTGCTTGAGTCAGGTACCTGGGAGGATATCGGTCCCGGACCGTCCGTCAGAAGAATCTGGACCAATCCTGTTCAAAGAGAAAGCACGGGGCCTTTAATATTCGTGTAGTTCGGATCTAAATTCAAAATTTGAGTTACCTTAGTTGATATGAATTGGGGTCGGTCAGGATAAAAAAAAGATTAAATAGCATGTTTTTTATTTTATGCCGAACACAGATTGTAAAATCAAAACAACGCTGCTAGATGTGATTCATTTGTTATCTGATGTCAAAAATTCTATGTCAAAATCAATACCCCACAGGAAAAAATATCGTTTTAGACGAAACTGGATGCATGCCATTCAAAATTTGAAATATATTATTTTTTCCATAATATTTCAAACGCATCAGATATAATATTTTATATAAGAGTAGAACTAGGGTGCTCCTAAGCTCACCAAGCCCTTCCGTGAGCGCGACTCTAAAACCTATCAAATTGACTTCAAACGATATTTTCAAACCGTTAAATGTTCAATCTATATTAAAATGTGCTTGGAGACCAAATTTTACATTTTTTGGAATTTTTTTACTATTTATTAAGATGGTTTGAAAATCGCTGTTTTCCAATGGTGCAGAATTTTAATAAAAACAGCGATTTTCAAACCATCTTAATAAATAGTAAAAAAATTCCAAAAAATGTAAAATTTGGTCTCCAAGCACATTTTAATATAGATTGAACATCTAACGGTTTGAAAATGTCGTTTGAAGTCAATTTGATAGGTTTTAGAGTCGTGCTCACGAAGGGCTTGGTGAGCTTAGGAGCACCCTAGTTCTACTCTTTATATAAAACTTTATATTTATAGAAAATTATATTTTTATTGTTATGCTAAACAAGAAAAAAACCGCGCCGATTTTTCACTGTAGCCTTTAAAAAATAAATTTTAAACTTTACCACAGTTTTTTTTGGGAAATTCGATTCACTAACATTTCAAACACATCACATATAATCCCAAAATTTTTAAAGTTACCACAGTTTAAAAAAAATAAACCAAAAAATCATCATTTTTGAGAAATTCAAAATCTAACACTGCCGCAGAATGATTCTGTGGCCCCAAATGCTGAGGACCGCACAGGCGTTCTGCGGACCCAGCCAGAGGTCCGCAAAACCATTATGTGGCCCCATATTTTTTTTTTTTGGGTTTTTTATCTAATTAAAAGAGGGCACCACGTTGGGACATCTTTTTGTTCTAGAAATGCGTGCATTGTTTAGTTTGGCAGCAAATAGTTCTGCGTTGCCAAAAATAATATATGGGGCCGCAGAACGCATGTGCGGTCCCCAGCATTTGAGGCCGTAGAATCATTATGCAGCCGTGTTAGATTTCAAATTTCTCAAAAACGATAGTTTTTTTGTTTATTTTTTTTAAACAATGGTAATTTTAAAATTTCGGCATATAATCTTCTAAATCTATTATACTTTCTATAAAATTTTATATTTATAAAAAAAATATTTGTATTGTTATGCTAAACAAAAAGGTGTGTCGATTTTTTTTTCGCTTAAGCATTTAAAAAAATTAATTAAAACCTATACCACACTTTTTTGGAAAAATGGATTCGCTAATATTCCAAACGCATCATATATAATCCTCTAAATCTATTATAGCATCTCCATTCCAGCAAATATTTAGCAATTAATTTAGGTCACATCATTGAGTTTAGCAATTAAAGAGATTAATAATTTCTAAAGCACTCCATTCCAGAAATTTAATTAGAGTTGCTTATTTAATTAGAGTTGTTTTTAAAGCAAACTTTCTAATTTAAAAACCGTGGTACATCCAAACAATTATATTAGCAATTAACACATCATATTAGCAATTTAAAAGAAATCACCGTTGTAGATGCTCTTACGTTTTCTATAAAATTTTACATTTATAAAAAAATATTTTGTTTTTATGCTAAATAAGAAAAGAACGTGTCGATTTCTTTACTATAGCATTTAAAAAAAAATTAAACTTATTCAGGTTGAAAGAAGGTTATTTATGGAGGAGCAGGTTAATAATTTCATATCTAAATAAAATATTATTATGAATTAACATTAAAGTTTTTACATAAAATAAATAATGAAAAAGACAAAGAGTAATTATTTATATTTAGGGAGAAATAAGGTTTTGTCTGCATATCTGAGGGTGGAATAGAAAATGGCAATGTAGATATCCTTGAAGTAGATGTTCAGATTAATGGTGTGTTTAATAACTCCTTGGCGTAAAGCAAAGGGAGGAGAAAAGCCGAAATTTTTATTAATAGCAAAAAAAAACAAAAAAATATTGAGAATGAAGAAGAGTTTTGTTGAAATTCGATAAATAACAAAAACGTGATAGTCTATAACGTCCAACTTAATCAAAAGATTATACCTTAACTAAACAGCAAAAAAATAAAAAAACATAATCCCTGGACGTTTTTGTCCATCACAGTCGAGAGACAGAAAAAAATAATAATAAAACCCTGGACTTTATAGTCCATCACGGTCAGAGAACTAAAAGAAAAAAAAATAAAACCTTGAAGATAACCGATTCGGATTCGAGACTGTTTGAGTTCCGTCCAAAATTAAAGGTTCTCCTTAGAAGCCGAATTTTTTATTAATAACATTTAAAAAAAAATAATAAACCAAATAACCACCGTTTTCTGACAATTATAAATATAGCACGGCCGCAGAACACCAGAGCGGACCCATTTGAGGGAGGCCGCAGAATGACGGAGCGGACCCCCATATGGGGCCGCACTATGCCGGAGCGGCCCCTGTTATTTTTTTTTTAAACTGAATGTGAAGTTAATTATGATTTTGTTTTGGAAATTTTTATAAAAAATGTAAAGTTTGTACTGGAAGTTGTGTGTAATTACTTTTGTTTGAAATGTCGTTTAATCTGAAATTGTTGTTCGTCGATTGTTTGATCAAAAGAAACATTACAATAGAACAAGGAGCCATATAAAGAAGCATACAATAGAACAATGCTAATGTTATCGGAAATTACAAATACGTCTAATTAACCGAAAATAAACAACATTTTTACGAGTACAATTAAAAAAACAACATTAACTCTCAATCTCGTGCAGCTCGAGCAGCTCTGTTTTGTCTTTCTTGTGTATCTCGGCCGACTTGGTGTCATCTTCTCCTATTATTTAGAACGTCCATCCACATCGGAATTTGGTTGTGCTGTCTTCTGCCCACAGAAATATTTTTATCCTCTGGAACAAGGACCGGGCCATCGTGTTGAGGCCATTCCGACTGATTTCCATACACATGCCATTGAGCGCTCCATGTGTTGATCAGTGTATGGATGTGATAGTAGTTACTTACAAAGACGTCAGGGTCGATGCCTCGGAGACGACACACGGACAGAACATGAGAGCACAGTATTCTCTCCAATTGAGGCTTCTGGCACGTGCAAGTTACCGTGTGATCATCCCCGATTATCACCGTGTATTTGTAATTGGCCTTGGTAAACCGGCTAGAATCGTCAGGTATGAAAGCGTGAACTCTCTCCTATGTGGAGGTTACCTCGAACTCGTTGTTGTTTCCAAATCCCCCCAGCGTCTTCATTTTATCGGACCTCTCGAACCGTTTGTTGATCAGTTACGAAAAATTAAAAAATAATGAAGAAGTCAGATTTTTTTAACAAAGTTCATTAAAAATTATGAAGAAAGAACTACAAATAAAAGTACCTGATGCACACGACACGAGAATTGTTGACCTTGACTAGCTTCACATTCCGCTTTGGCCCTCCTTTGCGCAAACCATGTCATACATTTGTAAAATGTGTCTTCAATTTTTGCTGCAACCGATAACTTACGAGAGGACTTGAAGACATTATTAAGCGACTCGGACCCGTTTGTAGTCATGATGCCCCAACGGTAACCACCGTCCAGTGCTTGGAATATCTTCCATGGTTTGGGGCACTCGTTCTCATCTTGATCCAAATATTTACCCACACCGTCCAGCCAATTGAGGGCAATGTCACATGCCTGTCCCATTGCTTGCATTCCTTGCTCGTATCTCCTCATCTTCCTCTTAGCCACACATATTCTAAAAAAACGAATTGCCTTATCACTGCAACCGTTCTTCTTCATGTTCTCGGCTATGTGAGTAGCACAAAGACGGTGAACACATTGATCCTCATCCTCCTCGTTCCACCCCATATCATCTTGTCTGAACACCTTCTTGATACCCTTTCCCCTATCAGTGATGACACACATGAATCTGGAGCGGATTACATTACGGCGCAACCATTTCATGAACCACGCACAATCGTCATAACTCTCTGATTCTACCAGTGAAAAAGCCAACGAGAGGAGCTGGTTTTCAGCATCGTACCCGGTTGCAATCAACAGCTTGCCTGTGGTAAAACAATCAAATTAATTTCGTAAGAGCCGAAATCAACTAAAATAAATAAAGTGAAAACAATCAAATTAGTTACCTTTATACCGGCCTGACAGGAAACATGCATCAACGGTGATGACCGGTCTGATATGTTGAAAAGCAGCTATGCACGGTCCAAATGCCCAAGCCGCCCTATGAAAATACTTCCATGGTCCAGGTTCACCAGTGGGATATGAGGTCACCTCAAACAATGTTTCTGTCAATAAATTTAAAAAAATAAGTTCAATTTTTGATTGATAATGAAATGACGTAAAAAATGAAGGAACAATGTAGTACCTGTGTTGCTTCTTTTGATTGCCTCTAACAATGGAACTACAAGAGAGTATGTTGAAGGGCTATTGCCAACTCACGGCCACGCCACAGTTTGTTGTACGCCGGTATCTGACCGTTGTACCTTTCAGCAACATCAATTCGGACAGCTTGAATACTCAAGTCGACATCGTTCCTCATGTGAGCGGATATACACTCGGCAACCATAGTAGCTGACAACTGGGCGTGATCTGTTCTTGTCGCATCCGTGTGGCATGAATATTGTGTTGGGCACTTGGAGACACGCCATTGTGTTCCATAACCGGTGGCCTTTGCGAGTATGTACCACCCGCAGTAACTGTCCTTGCACTTGAACCTAATTCTTGTGCGGTCACTGTGCGTATTCCTTATCTCTTTGTTGCAAAGGATGTGAAATCTGACAATTGCGCTCTTCATTGCCTCTTTTGAGTCATATGTTTGTGCCTCAGACAATTCATTCTCATACTTTGCCCTCCTTCCAAACAAACCCGAATTGGCTTCCATAAACCCTGATGTGTCGTTGAAAGCATGAATCGGGTGCTGAAACCCGCGATCTATTATCCGAAACCCGCGATCCATCTTGAAAGTCCTTGGTAGTCCGAGCACAGGCCCGGTATCTTCCTGGTCAGACTGATCGCTTATACCCTCCGGATCACTATCAACCCAATTTTCCTCTACCTCTAGTATTTTCGGATCCACTTCTTCATCGGTTTCATCCGGATCACAAGTTTGACCCCAATGAGCGATCCGACTAGATGAAGGCTGGTCAGTCTGGAATGGGGCCCGACGGGAGGGTCGGTCCCTCTGAACTAGGGCCCGACTACTGGACGGTTGGTCAATTTGGACAGGGGACGGACTAGAGACGGATGAGTTACCCCGACTACGACCCTGGATTAACCTCATTACTGGGTTGGAACGCCGGGCTCTGATAACCTCCACATATAGGTTAATTATCTTGTATGCACCCCCAAAAAAACTCATGGTTTGATTGTACAAGACCTGCCAGACTCCCTCATTTTGAATTGGAAATAATTGGAACCAGGTTTGTGATGAACTGGTCGGCATGCTAATTTTGGCATCAATTTTAAGGTCATACTGACCCTGATCCAACCCCAAATTCTGACATATACTTGATTTAAGTCCCAAATAATCAGTACCCGGCAATACCGGGATCACAGTAACAGGTCCAATACTATAGTAAACCCCATTAGGACCTGTTAAAGCATCCCCACCAGTGTATATGGATACCATAAGAGCCATTTTTTCAATCCAATACAGAAGAAACCTACAATTAAAAATTAACTAAATTAATTATTCTAAATTAATTATTATTCTAATTTAATTATTCTAAATTAATTATTCTAATTTAATTATTAATCTACTGAAATAAAAATAAAAAATTTAAAAGAAGAGAGAAAAAACTTACAGATCAGAGAGCTAACCCAGGAGAGAGAAGGTGTGAGAGTGTGGAATGAAATTTCGCTGTCATTTTTGGGTTATAAAGAACAGGGTCCGCTCCGGTATAGTGCGGCCCCATATGGGGGTCCGCTCTGGCATTCTGCGGCCTCCCTCAAATGGGTCCGCTCTGGTGTTCTGCGGCCGTGCTAGATTTATAATTGTCAGAAAACGGTGGTTATTTGGTTTATTTTTTTTTTAAATGTTATTAATAAAAATTTCGGCCTTAGAAGATCACCCATGTAGGGGTGATTAATGAGCGAGTTGGGGTATGCTCATGCTCAGCTCATTAGCTTAATGAGCGAGTTAGAGCGAGTTGTTAATAAGCGAGTTGTTAATGAGCATGTTGATAATGAGCGAGTTGTCGAATTGCCGAGTTACCGAGTTGTTTAAAATACATCATTCAAAAACTAATTTTCATTTATAGAATTTAACAAATTGTCATAATCCAACCTAATTAAACAATACATAATTTAACAAAAAATTGTCCATAAGCAAATTTAACAAAATCAAACAACTATCTTTTTGTCGTTCTCACGGCCCTACATGTTACATACTCAAAGCTATCTCCTTGTCACATATCTACAAATTTACATTATCAAAACAATAATAAAAATGTAGAATTTAGAAATATACAAATTCAGAACTGTACAAATCCAGAATGGTGTATTAATGATCAAATTTTTTGTGATCAAATTTTGGGTTATATTTTTAGACTAGTGTATTGATGAGTATGGCCCGAAACCAAAGAAAATTAAGGAATAGTGTATTGAATGGGAATTGTAATTCTGCTTGTTTTAGGAAAATTTGCAAATTCTTATATTATTTTTCTAGATATAATAACATCTATTAGAGAAGTGGATTTGATGTGACATGATTTATGTAACTCAGTTCTTAATGAGCGATTTATGAGCGAGTTGAGGTATGCTCATGCTCGGCTTATTATGTTAATGAGCGAGTTATAGCGAGTTGATAATGAACGAGTTATTAATGAGCATTTAGCGAGCGAGTTATGAGCGATTTACTCACCCCTACACCCATGCACTTCTAGATTACCACCCAGTCAACAATAGTTTTAGCTCTTAATTAAAAACTCATGCAATCAAATGACGTTGGTTCAGTTTTCAAAATGAATATACAATTCATTGATTGCCTTGAATCTTGTGTCTCCATCATCCAAATCTGAATCGGTTGTTTCAATAAACGCACCGCATCACATATTCTAAAAGAAATGACAATTTACAATTACGAAGTCGAATCGGTTGTCTTCACGTTTCTTTCGATACTCTGGCTGTGATGGACTATGAAATTAAGAGTTTTATTATTTTTTTTTCTATCTCTTTGGCCGTGATGGACAAAGATGTTTAGGGATTAGTTAAGAGATAATCTTTTGGCTAAGCTGGCCGTGATGGTCTATGACGTACGTTCCTTGGACGTTATAGACTATTACGTTTTTGTTATTTATCGAATTTCAGCAAAATTCTTCTTCATTCTCGATATTTTTTTATTTTTTTGCTATTAATAAAAATTCGGGGGGAAAAGAGGAAGCAGAAGGATAACCGCGTTAGACGATTTTCTTTTGGGGAAAAGAGGGGAAATAACTCTTTGTGAACTCTATATTTCACTGCATTAAACGCGCTCGCCCCGCGTTTTTTCTTTGGGCTTTTGTGGAGCCCAGAATACCGGAATCCGGACCCAGCGGCCCAAACAATGCGACACGAAGTTCCCAAACGCGACAAGCACAGAAATGAGAGGGATTCTCTCTTTACACAGCAGGGGCGGTCCGATTAATTTAGCCCGATGTCCGGTCGTATCCGTTCGATTCTCTAAGATTCGTGTGAACGATTTCAAGATTACTGCGAATTGAGGTTGCACGAGTCTCGATGTAAATCGGACGGATCGAACCGGTTAATGTACCGAATATGATCCGATGACCATCGGACTTCCCCACTCCTTCTCTTTGCACTGGCGGGAACCGTACCGTCAGACTTGGCCAGTACAACACCCACTAGGCCATAACCTCTCGGAATGAAATCCTCTGCAGAGTTTTTAAAACTCCGCACTGCGGTTCTTTTAATCTGGTCCGTTCGTTTTGACTTGGCACGAATCTCAAAGCCCAATTATACTGCCCACTCCGTTAGCCCGAATCTCAAAGCGGCTGAGAGTTAATCTGGTCCGTTCGTTTTGCTCCGCAGTGCGGAGTTTTATAAAACTCCTCAGAGGATGCGCGCCCTAATCTCTCTCTCTCTGTTTTACTGATAAGTCTAAAATAGTCGATCGGACATGGAAGAAGGGGACGCGGGTGGTGGAGGCGATCGATCCAGCTTTGTAATCGGTTTAATTGAGAATAGAGCAAAAGAAGTATATTTTCCCTTTCTACCTGTGACATCCCTCCTTCATTTATTTGATTGTTAGATAATGCTAAGGACATGTAAATAACTTTTTTATTAATATACTCGTTGCCCGGCATTTGCTGTCAACCTTAAATTGACAGTAGATGAAGAAAAGAGTTCATACTATTTTGCACCTCTTTCTCTTCGTTTCTGGTGATAAGCTTTCCTTTTTGTATTGCTGAGATTCAACTGTTCATTATTTTAACAAATTGTGCATGTTTGTTTACTTCTGTACTTTAAGGTTGGTGTGGCAGCTTTGGATCTGAGATCGGCCTCTCTTCACCTCTCTCAATATATCGAAACGAGCCATTCTTACCAGAATACAAAGACTCTATTACATTTCTATGACCCAACGGTCATAATTGTCGCACCAGTTAAAATGGCACCAGATGGCATGTCAGGAGTCTCTGCACTAGTCGATAAGTATTTTCCTTCAAACAGAAAGGTTTTCTATTGTTTACTTTGAAATTATAGGAAATTACAGTTTTATACTTTTTCCATATTTTTACATTTTGTGGTTAATGACTTTTCTTAGGTTACAATGGCAAGAGGTTGTTTTGATGATACCAAGGTATATTTTCTGAAAGATCCTACTAGCTCATACCAGATAGGTACTGTACTCCAGTGCATAAAATCAGGTCTTGAAAATAAAAAAGGGCACAATTCTTTGCCATGTTTGGTACATCCACTTTCTTCTAGAACAAGAAAAAATCAATTAAACAAGCTCAACAATGAAGAACAAGTGTCATTATTGGTACACTAGTTGTGCAATAAAGCGTGAACTTGCATGCTAATGCCACTCGGTAGTAAACAATTCTTCCTTTGTTGCTACATTGTTTATTTAATCGGCTTCATCATCATATTAATTCTGTGAAGGGTGCCGCATTGGTTAAGAATTTATCAGCCAAAGAGCCATCAGTACTTGGATTGGATACATACCATAAGCAATACTATCTCTGCCTAGCTTCGGCTGCCGTTACTATAAAATGGTAAAGTTAAAAAGTAGATACATATTTGCTTAGATAGCAACCACCATCTTAATTTGATTTGCATGTCAACTGAGCCATTTTTTGACAAGCTTTTATTTTGTGATAGGACTGAGGCAGAGAAAGGCATAGTTGTCATGAACCACTCTCTAACGGTACTGTTTTTGCATATAAGTCCCTGCATATCAATTTGTGCACTCAATTTCTCAGGCTATACTAATTTATTGTCAGGTAACATTCAATGGCTCATTTGACCATATGAACATTGATGCAACGAGGTACTTGTCATTTTGATGCATCCATGTAATATTTGTAACTAGAGTAGGGTTAAATGCACCATTGGTTTTGTGCCCCAACCATACCCCACATCTTTATCTTTGTTCTCAAAATTCAAACAGTCGATCCGAACCGCTCAACATAATCACCATATTAAAATGTGCTTAGAAACCAAATTTTATATTTTTTGGAAATTGTTCACTATTCTTTTAGATAGGTACAAAATCAATGCTTGTGGACCATCCAAAAACAGTGATTTGGTACCTATCTAAATAATAGTAAATTTTTTCCAAAAAATATAAATTTTGGTCTCTAAGCACATTTTAATATGGATATCATGTTGAGCGGTTTGGTTCGACTGTTTGAACTTTGAAAACGGAGATAGATATGTGGGGTATGGTTGGGGCACAAAACCTATGGTGCATTTTAACCCTACTCTTGTAAATAATGTAATATTATGGTAAGAACTTGTTGGCTTTGTTTACCAGTGTTAAAATTCTGGAATTAATTGAACCATTACACATCGAACTTTGGGGCACTAGCAACAAAAAGAAGAGCGTCTTTCAAATGCTAAAGACTACTAGGACTACTGGAGGGTACTTTCACTTTCTACCATTTTTCTATCTTCATTATAATTTGTAATTGTTTCTAGATTTATATATATTAGTATTTACAGGACACGATTACTTAGAGCCAACCTACTTCAACCACTAAAAGATTTAGAGACAATACATGCTCGTCTTGATTGCTTAGTATGCGTTTCTTCTTGTATTATATGATTTGGGACTTGTAGTTTTTATATATTATTGGTTGATTGTACCAGGTCTTTCCCTTTAATAAAAGATATTTAATTTTAGGATGAGCTTATGAGCAATGAAGAACTTTTCTTTGGGTTGACACAAGGTCTTCGCAAATTTCCAAAAGAGACAGGTAGGATTTATTCGTACCAAATACCATGTAAAACGAAGTTGGTAATTAATAATTTCTTTGGGCCTCGATTGGCAGATAAGGTGCTGTGTCATTTCTGCTTCAAACCAAAAAAGGTAACAGATGAAGTGCTGAAGCCTCCGAATGGAAGAAAGAGCCAAATGCTTATCTCTGACATAATTGTTTTAAAGACTGCTTTGGATGCCTTGCCATTTCTATCTAAGGTAACTGTGAGTAAATAAATTTCTCTCAAACTACTTTTTTGTTTTTTAATATCATGTCGTAACGAGTGACATTATCTTCTTGTTGGATGGCTATAGTTACTGCATGCACTACTGTTATTCTTGTTTTCTGCGTTTCTTTGTCCCGTGTACCTTTCCAAATTTTACTATTACTGGTACTGCTACTGAGTCCCAACCTCTATACGACCTTTGTTTGTGTTTAGATAATAATATGGCATTCATTTCAGGTTTTAAAGGATGCAAAGAGCTCCCTTCTCTCCAACATTTTTAGGACCATCTGTGAAAACCCTAAATACTCTGAGATGAGAAACAGGTTCTTTCTTTTTCTAGTCACTTTTCGTTCTTGACCCTGTTAATTGTTATGTTAGCTCAATTCACTCTTTATTATTTTCAAACCCTAGAATTGGCGAGGCAATAGATGAAGACGCAGTGCATTCAAGGGCTCCTTTTGTTGCATGGACCCAACATTGTTTTGCAATTAAAGCTGGCATAGATGGCTTTCTAGATGTGGCAAGGCGTTCATTTTGTGACACTAGTGAAGGTACTTTATTTATTAATTTTTTGTCTGTACTTTACATATGCTGAAGAAATTCCCTTTAAATTCTTTGTTTGTATGCTATCAATCTTCCACCTTGTTAAAAATCTAACTTGCATGAAATAATGGTCTCTAAGTGCAGCTATACATGATCTAGCTACCAAGTATAGAGCAGAATTTAACATGCCGAATCTGAAAATACCATATAACAATCGGCAGGGGTTCTACTTCAGCATTCCTCAGAAGGAGATAAGCGGGAAGCTACCGGATAAATTCATCCAGGTCTTTAGCTCTCTTCCTATGAACTCTGCAGTTCAATAAAAAGATATATTTTACTGTTTTGTGCCAGTTGTGTAAAATATGTCACTAAAATGCATTTGTAGGTTGTGAAACATGGAAAGAATGTACATTGTTCAAGCTTTGAACTTGCATCGGTAATGTTATGTGGAAGCTAGTTATGAAATATAAAAATGTTATTCATAATGTAACACATGTTTGACTGGTGTTCAATTATTATGTTTCAGCTGAATGCAAGGAACAAATCTGCTGCGGCTGAATGTTTCATGCGAAGTGAACTCTGTTTGGAAGGTTACAACTGTTTCTATGGGACAAGCCTTTTTTGTGAATCCTAATGAATTCTAATATGTCATGGATATTTCCAAAAATGAGAAATTGTATGTCCCAAAAACAGTATCGAGCCAGAAAATATTTTAGAGTGGGGCAACACGTGCCCGGATTTTTTTTTAGGGTGGGATATAATATCTGTTTACTTTGGATTATAACGTAATTTTCTATCATTTTTAAAAACATCATAGAGAAAACAAAGTTAAAATATTTTTCCCTCTAGCCCCATCTTGCCCACACCTACCTCAGCTCCTGCGCAAAACACAAGAAATATGATGTCTGCCCCTCTAACTGTAAATTGCAAATCCCTTGCTACAGCCCTTGTAGAGAAGAGCAGTGATTGACAGAGGTAGTTTGGGCACCTTTTGAAAATATGATGCAGGACAACATTGAGGATATTCTTATTTTGAAGGGGTGCAGCTCATATTTCTTCTATTTTCTATGGGTGCACTGGTTATTGCTCCATTTGCTGAGGCATGAATAATACAGCCTCTTATGACATTTGGTTGGGCTACAAATGAAAAAGACCTTTATTTCACATCATAATGTGATTTTATGAAGTCACGTTGCAGCCTTTAATCCCTAAAATAGTCTTTTGGTTATTCATTTTAGTAACACTCACCATAATCATTAAATATACAAAGGACTAATGGATGCAATAAGAGAGGATATTGCCATTTTGACCCTGCTAGCAGAGGTGTTGTGCTTCCTTGACATGATGGTTAATTCTTTTGCACATACTGTTTCCACTAAATTAGTTGGCCGATATACTCGACCTGAGTTTACAGGTAATGTTTTATGTTTCATTTTTTGTTGGGAATAATATTCTTCAGTTTAACCCATAATGAGAAAATATCACTTGTGTGAATACTGTCCTACAAACATTATGACCAATGCCCAACTCTGTTCATCCTGTTTTTTCTAAAATAAAATGAAATACACCTCCTTTGTCATTAACCATTGGCAGTTGGGGGCAAGATGAATTCTGGATTCATTCTCAGCTTTTATTTGTGTTCTCTTGTCATATTGGATTAGTTTTTCTATTTTTCTTATTTTGTTTTGTCAGAAAGTGGTCCTTTGGCAATAGATGCTGGGAGACACCCAATTCTTGAAAGCCTGCATTCTGATTATATTGTATGTTTTTCTTTCCATTTCTGTTAGATTAGCAACTTCTATGATTTAATTCAGTCAAGACACTAGTTATTTTAACCTTGATAATGCTTAAAGAAGTAGCATTCGTTGTCATGCAGCCTAATAACATATTCCTTTCTGAAGCATCCAATATGGCAATTGTCACTGGTCCAAATATGTAAGTTCCATTTTGCACTTCGGCAACATATAATGACACCTTGCTTGCAATATATTGTGTTGCAGCCTTGTTTGCAGTGGCTTTTATTTAATTAGTTCTTTTTAACTTTATGAGGTAGGAGTGGGAAAAGCACGTATCTTATGCAAATGTGTCTAATAGTAATCCTAGCTCAGATCGGGTGTTATGTACCGGCCCGTTTCGCATCTCTAAGAGTAACTGATCGAATTTTCACACGAATTGGTATGGAGGACAGCATAGAAAGCAATTCTAGCACGGTACTGTAATTTCCTTGAATTTTCTTTGGTCTTATTCTTGGTTTATAACAGAACAACTTAAATTTTGCATAATTTTGCAAACCTCCTTTGTTCACATAAACATTTTGCAGAAATGTACTTGAGAAACTTTTCATGGTTTGCAAAAAGTCCTTGTCTCATGTTATCCTCTTATATGGCCAGATACAAACACGAAAGTAAAAGACTAATATGATATATTGGCATATGGACATTTAAATAAAGCATCCTCTTCTTGCTTGAGTTTAGCTATTTATTGAGCCAACACATTTTCTTAACATAAATACTAAAAGTTTGTAAACCTCTCGTGCCAAATTAACAACTCTGTATGCAATAGATTGAACTCTTGCTTTCATAACCACACTAATAGGTATTCAATTTTGAGCAGTTTATGACGGAAATGAAAGAGATGGCATTCATTCTTCAGAATTTATCTCCAAAGTATTTCTCCATACACGCCTTGAATGTTTTCTTGCATTTGCATCCTTGCAAAATGAATTGAGGAATGTGTCCTCATCAAGTGTCATTTACATGAATGCCCCTTTGGTATTCAATAATTTGCAATCTTTTCCAGGCTGGTGCAACAAAGAGCATTGATGATAACAGCATTTTTCGAACATTTTACATGGTTTACATGCAAAAAAAATTATTTCCCCCCCATTATTTTGGTCTGAGGGGTTCAATTGGTTATAATTCTGCAGAAGTTTAATAGTAATAGATGAATTAGGAAGGGCTACTTCTTCGACTGATGGATTTGCAATTGCATGGAGTTGTTGCGAGCATCTCTTGTCTACTAATGCGTAAGTTGCTAAGCTCTTTTCCAGTGTGCACTTGTACGTGCATTTGGCACAAACATCTTTTGGGTTGAAATTTTGATTTGTCTATAAATATTATGTCTAGAAAGTGAAATACATGGAGGATACTTACCTTATATACGATTAATTAGGTATACCATTTTTGCAACACACATGGAGGGACTATCAGAACTAGCTAGCTTATATCCCAATGTGAAGATTCTCCATTTTGAGGTTGATCTGAGAAACAATCGCTTAGATTTCAAGGTGCATTTCTGACAAGTTCCATTTACTATTAAATTTTCATAATATCAGTTCATTATGGTAGATTTGACTTCACATATGATTGTGTCAGTTCAATCTGAAGGACGGACCAAGGGGGGTCCCACACTATGGCCTCCTACTGGCTGGAGTTGCTGGATTACCAAGCACTGTTATTGAAATTGCAACGCAAATTACTTCCAAGATCACCGAAGAGGTAGATTCCAAACCCTAATATTTTTTGAGTGAGGCTACGGTACTATGCATAGCGCAGACTGGTCCGTACTATGGTTCAATATCTCCATTTTCAAAGTCCAAACAATCAATCTGAACCGTTCAACATGATCTCCGTATAAAAGTGTACTTGTAGATTATATTTTACATTTTTTAGAATTTTTTTACTATTTTTTTAGATAGATAGAAAATCACTTGATCTAAAAATTCTAGACCATTCAAAAGTAGTGATTTTCTACCTATCTAAAAAAAAGTAAAAAAATTTAAGAAATGTAAAATTTAGTAGGCAAGTACATTTTCATATAGAGATCACGTTGAACGGTTCAGATGACTATTTGGACTTCAGAAATGAAAATATTGTTCCGTAGTACAGACCAATCTGCACTATGCATAGTACCATAGCCTCATATTTTTTTCTCTTTATTGATAAGTTGCTTGGCATGGTGAAATCCAACTGTTCTTCATACAAAATTCTACCCTTAAATTTTTTTGTTTTCGACTGTAGGAGGTGAAAAGGATCGATATCAACTGTGAGGAGCACGAATCAATGCAGATGGCATACCGGATAGCACAAAAATTAATATGCTTGAAATATACAAATCAAAGTGAAGAGTATATCAGACAAGCCCTTCAAGATCTCAAAGAGTGTTATCTCGAGGGCCGGTTACCATCTTAAAATTTTATCTTTAAGCTTGCATTATTAAGCACTTGAAAAGTAGAAGAGAAAACTCTGAAGTCCTGGATCAATGAGAAATTTATTGGGCCTGTGGAATATAGATCTGATGATATTTAATCGTTGACTCTTGTGACGATTAAAAATCTATACACGTGCTATCCAGTAGTTGTGTATCTCCTGTGTAACAAGATGCAATTCCGCGTGAAGACAATGTATCTTTTATCCTCTATAAAATAAAGAAGAGTAATTCTAATATACATCCTATCTTTATGAAGGATTGTATACATCCTATCTTTAAAATCAATGGATGAATATCTAAAAACATAATTTTTGATGGGTATAGCTAATTTCGTCTCTATTTTTAAATTTGAATAATATTTTTCAAATATATGTATCATATAAATGGAGTATATGTTAAAATTATCCTTTCATTAACCAATTTATTTGTATATATATGAAACGATTTATTAGCTCTTGATACACAAAATCAACTGAAAAATTAGAACACAGTTGAATAATCGTTCACAAACAATGGACAGAACATTTTAAATATTTATGTCACTTGCGATGAACAAATCAAATTGTTCAGTCTGTTGACTAATTTGTTAAATGAAGTTCAATTACTCCTAAAAGTACCACATAGCAATATCAAAAATTCAAAACCGAAAACCGCACTTTGTAATGTTGTACAGCAGATCCGGATTGCGGCAGAGAGGTTGCGACATTGCATTGTTCTATACAAGAATAACAAATGTATAACGTATGGCAAAAAAAAAAAAACATCATCATCCATTCGGATTATAAGTACCGCATAGCTAATTCAAGTTAAGAGCAGTAGCGGAGCCACATGAATTCAGAGGAGATATTGTTTACTCGTCCAAAAAGTTTCTAAAATATATTTTTCTGACATATTTTTTTCAGAAAAATTACAAAAATATGTTTGTGTTTTAAATAATTATGTTCTACCCTGGAAATTTTGTCCCACCCCATTAAATTAAGAGCAACATTCTTGCTGCGCTCATAGGCTTTGCTTGGGGGCGCCAAAGAAACGAAGTTTTTACATGAGAGCAGATTTATCAAATGCACTTGCGTATAACGATAATGATGATTAGATTCAGTCTCAGAAGAGCGCTCAGCAGACGGCATTCTGCCAATGCACAATTCAACACAATATTCTCTCCAAAATTCTTTGAGTGAAGTTAAACCTTTGGATAATTTCTTTTTAAGATTTTTTAAGCCAGTTAAGTTAATCTGCTTCCAAATTGTCAATCACCTATGTACAATTATACTAGATCATTAATTTGCTTTTGGCTAAAATACCAACGCTAATATATTTCAAATGTCTTGCAGACCTGCAGTACATTATAGTTGTAGCTTTATAATCCATACAATTTTCAAGGAAATAGTCTTATGGACTAATTAATAAAACAACCAATAAGGCCAACTACATCTAAAAAATTGTTAAAGGATGAAGATTTATCAAACAATGATAAATGAATAGAACCATATTAGAAGTGTTACTACCGTTCCCCCCACTTACTGTCAGAAAGGCATTTTTAATACAAACAAAAACCCTGAACAAAATTGATAAGTGTAACAAAAGAAATGCTTGGCTCCTATCCATTACATGATAAAAGTAACATGTTCAACAAAGCATGTTGTCACTTGAAAAAAATATACAACAACATACATTCTTAAGTCTTTTGCTAAGGTGAGCTTAAAATTTGGTGAAGTTTGGCATGCCAGGGCGACATTTACCAATTTTCTTTAACCAATGGAAGCTGCACAATTCAGTAAGATTTTATCAGGGTCATATATAAGGCTCCCAATTTTTAGTGCATTATATTATAAATGGATTAGGAAAGCATCCAAACTTGTTTAAAAATAAAATACTAAGCCCCGGCAAAAGAATATAAAAAAAGTGAAGACCTAACACGGTTGAAGCCGCTGTCAGTAGAAAACCAGAATGCAGCAGCAAGTCAAATTTGGACAAACCTTGATTAAACCACATGCTTTGCGGTCAGTTCATTGACCAAAAATGAGCAAAATAACACCTTTAAGCAAAATCACAATATAAGAACACACAATACTTTGAGAACCAAATTGAGCCTGTAACTTAAGCAAAGGGAGGTTGCATTGGAGTCCTTTCAGTCAGCATGCTTGCGTGTGCGTATAATCCTATTGATGAATTGCTTTTCACGACTATATCTATAATATTCAAACAAAAAGTAAATAATCTTATTAAAGAGACCTTGAGAAGCGCATCAAGAACATATACACATAAAAGTTTACTGAGCTAAGCAAGCTAAAATTTAGTACTGCCAAAAAGATTGCCAGCTACATCAACACTTTTTTGTATAGAACTTAAATTTGGATGGCAAAGATGTAAAGGTAACTCACATAGCAGTGCAGGAAACAGAGAAGCAAACAACACCAATTGACAAGTGGATAGGGAATGTGTCCCAAAACTTTTCCCTTTTTAGAAATACTCTCTCTGAAATGACAGTTGTCAGACTAGAGAAAAATAGAAACAACCACCCACGCGGCATGCATTCCCGAAATGAGAACGAAGAGGAGTTCTGCACAATAAAATATTATATTGAAGTTCAGAAATAAATTATTGCAAATGTCCCTCAAATTTCTGAAGCTTTTGCTAATTTGAAAAGGATATTTTCCAAATGTAAAAAGATAGTGAGAACAAACCTTTTCATAAAAAAAAAAAATAGTGAGAACAAACCTTGAAATATTGCTTTATGAATACTGCAGAATAGACTATCCTTAATAACATATCTGCAACATGGTCAAGGAACAAAAACTGCCAGCATACTAAAAAATTGAACTAACAATCAAAGGGAAGTAACTAAGTGAGAAGTTAAAAAAAAAAAGATACTGATTGAATTCGCAGTGATCAATCCAACAGCCCCAGCAGATCTAATAAGAAGCACGTTTAATATAATATAAATAGCAGAGAATATCAGCAACCAGTTGTTTGACCTCTTAAGCTGAGTCTCATTTGCCACAGCATGTAGAAATGCCTCCGTGGTTCCTATAAATACAAATTTGTAAAAGGAGTCGCCTTATGATAAAGTATATGCAAAATTAGAAAGAAAAATATGTTTAGATACTTTAGGGGGACCAAATAAAACTCGATATTTGTGATAATAAATACTACGACGGTTGAAATGGAATAAAACAAACCATTCATAGCTAAGCTAATGACATAAAAGCAATAGTAACGAAGTGCAAGAGGGGCTTCTCCATCACTCCATTTCTGGCCATAGAGAATCCTTATTAATGCATATGAATAGCTAGGCCCAAATGCGAGCACCACAAGCCCTATAAATGTTACCAAAAAATGGGAGTGAGACAAGATTTTTTTGTTATAATTGGGCCTTCAAATAGGATGGTAAATGAACTAGAAAAAACAAACCTATCATTAAAATAAGCTTGAGAGCACCAATTAAGGAGCTCTTTAACTGAGAAACAGCTTCTTGCGATTTGTCTGACACAAACAAATAACAACATTATATTAGTATTGACTTGATATTTTATATGTAGCGCCTTAAGTTTTTCGAAATACATTTTTTTTAATGATTATTAGAAACAAACCAGAAGACAGTTTAGCAAAAGTAGCATAAGAGCTTTCTTCAAACGGAAGAAACACCATTCTAACAACTAGACTTCCTGAAAAATGTTAACAGAAAAGATATTAAGAAACATCAAACATGAATTATTGAAACAGAACATAAATTTGAATGACTAAAATTAAAGGAACAATAAAATGCAGTGCTTACATGCCTAATTTGTCGACAAGTCCATAAACAGCTTGATTGTAAGGTGTGTCTAGAGACACAAGCACGAGCTTTTCACCCTCTTGTAATATTAGCTTTCTAAAGGATTGACCCGTAAATATCTTGCACATGTGCCACAACTGCTTATCATATTCCACTAAAGTATTTAACCTGAAACAAAATTTACCAGGAAATTTAATCCCTTGCTAAGGGTAAAATAGCAAAGGGTGTTTTGTTAACTGGCCTTCAAGGTTTCAAAGGTAATGGAAGTAAATCAAATTTAATGGTATATGTACAAAAAGAAGGTTTTGGTGGGGTCCATTGCAGAAACTAAAACAAACTAGGAGCTTACCTAAAAGGCAAAAGGTATGCAGGCTTGAGAATCTTAAATATCAAGAAATAAGCCCAATATCCAATAAATAAGGAAGCACCATATGCCACTTGTGACAGACCAAATACAATTACTTTCTCCTGAAAAAAGGGGAAAAAAAGAGAGAATGATATCATACCATGTTTAAAAATGTATAAATTATTTGAATAGAAGTAAACAAACTTTTTTTGTAAGTATAAAAATGTTACCATATCATGTTTCCCAGCAATAAAGAAGTAAGTAGTCATGCAGCGCAGCAAAGTAGCCACAGATTCAGTTACCAACCGTAACCTTAACAGAAGCAAATTCTGAGAAAGTATGTATAAGGGCTCTGCCAATAGTTCTAATATACACGCAAATCCTGACAATTGAAAATTGTATAATATAATAATTTCATGAACTGCATACAATATTTTTCTGCCCATAAAAACCTTATATTATCCCATTTCAACCTCGCTAGGCTGAGAAATAACTCATATACTACCAACAATAGTATGAAGCAGCTGATATAAACATATAATACATTAAAAATATCTCCTATACTCCTTACATCTCCATTCAATAAAAGCCTAAAACACCAATCAATTGCCAACTTAAACAAAACAAAGAAGAAGTTGAAGGAGTATAATGGATATTTTGAGTGTTTGCATAGAAACTTTTGATGCTGAAAGTAAAGCAATTTGTAAGAAAAAGAAAGTAGTACCGTTAATTAGTATAGCTCGTGCATATGGGTCAGAAAAGCTGAGATCTTTTAACCAGAAAACAAGCCCACACCCGGCAAAAGTAAAAAATATGCCAATTGGGAAAACCATCCAAGCCACCTTTACTAACCGTGTAGCATATTCCTCAATTGATCCATTATAACTGCAATTTATACCAACCGGTTTAAAACAAAATAAATGTACTTGAAAACTTGGTACTACAATAATAACTAAAAAACCCGGAAATGGTTTGATCAGGAAAGTTACCAGCACAATACAGGTATCTGCAGAAATTAAATTACCCGTGACGAATTTGATCATGAAAGTTAACAGAGAAATACTGGCATCTACAGAAATTAAATTACTCATTACGAATTTGATCATGGAAGTTACTGGAACAATCATGTTATCTGAAAAAAAAATTACTTGTTGCAGGTCAGATTGATCAAATTCCCAACAATTGGTAGTTTGGTACTTATGGTATAGCACCTAATTTTTATAGTAAATACATAGTTCCAGCATTGTGCTGGTAACTGCACAAGTAAAAGGAGTACCTAGGAACTTCAGTACGCATGCATGCTCGCCTAAAACCTTCCCGGCTCAGAAATAACACACATGTAACAAATAATTGAAATTGCACTGCATATAGCTGAAAAGGGGGACGTAAAAGAGACACATCAGCAAAGATGTATAGTAAATTTTAGAATTAAATTTAAGCATCATAAATTTGGAAAACAAAAGGTTCAAAGTTAGAGACTTAACTGCATAGTCAGCTTCAGTGAGGTGCCTAACAATCCATGAATTGAACACAAAAGGGATTCCTCTGGACAGAAATTGTGTCGCTGAAATATAACAGTCAACCAAAATGTACAATCAGATGTGAACGACCGTAAATAGAAAGAGAGCCAGAGAGAGAGAGAGAGAAAGAGACCCATGAGGTACTTGAAGGTCTGAACCATGTTATCATGGGCGCCTGAGCTAGTGCTCGCCATTGATCAGAGGAATAACTACCAGAAAGCAACACTATCACCGAGCTGAGAAAGAGAAATCGCCAGAAGCAAAATAAAACGCGGCCAAATTCTCCAATTGATCAAGGCGGGAAGATGGGGTTGCTAGATGGAGAGTCGGAGAGAGGCCGGGAGAGAGAAGTAGTGGGGTCAACTTCGAATTCAGATCCAGTGCAATACCTGACCGTGTAGAATGAGATCTGAGTCGACCGTTTCAATCTGGCACGAATGTCAAAACAGACATTTTATTCTATTTTGGGCCCTGTGAGCCGACCCGGCCCGAGCCAACATTTGGTCCGGACTGAAAAACAGCGACTCGCGACCGGCTCGTAGCTAGCGGGCTGCTAGCCCCTGGTAGCTCGGTGAGACTCACCGTGAGAGAGAGAAGGGCAGGTCGGGGTGGAGGGGAAGACTGAAGAGACAGAGGAGCGGAAGGAAGGTAGACGAAGATGGAAGGAGGGGACAGGGAATCGCCAGGTGAGGTCGCGGGTGTGAGAGAGGCGGAGGGAAAGAGCTAGAGAAGAGCGGAAGGGGAGGAAAACGGAGGATCGGGAGAGAGAGAGCCGAAGAGGGCTGTATACACGGGCCGGGTTCAGACTCCAGATCAGCTCGTTATTGGATCTAGCTGGGCCAAGGTCGAATTCATCCGGACCGAGCCGGTTCGTTTTCAGCTTGGGCTCATATTCGAGCTGAGTTCGAGCGAGCCGCGATTTTTTTTGGGGAGTGCTATACTGAGGGCATCATTTGAAATTTTGAGAGCTGAGAGAAATTTTTCTCTCTAAATACCAATTTTGTCCTTGTGCTCTCTCTTCCTTATCCATCACAATTAATTATGTCATAATTAATACAAAAGTTAATAAAGGAAAAAAATTAACAAAGAATGTTACTCCTACAGAAAAAGAAAAATTGTAATTTTGGTAACAATTTTTTCTCAGCATGGCTAAGGCTATGCCCTTTTTAAACAAACTGGGTACTGTACCAGTATTGACTATTGACAAATATTATATGTATTTTATATTTTTACGTTTGATCCGCATACTTTTTCTTGCACGAGATACCTGAGGGAAAAGTGGAATATATTGCTAAAGTCCAATTTCTGTTTCAAAAGGATAAATTGAGAAGCCTGCAACGCTTCATTCCTGCCAAGTTCTCCAATCATGTATATGTTATTCTCAATCATATTCCTATACATCATTAAATTAATATTTTTCACTAGGAGGAAAATGTACATGATATGAAAATTCAAATAAAAAATGAAATTCAGATAGAGAACAGGTACTACTAGTCTTTTATTGATCATGGTACAATAGCCTAGCTGAGGGGTATTTGCTGTTAGGAAACAATACCGGTCTTTTATTATATTACATATTGATTTAATTACATTGTATATAACAAAACACATAATTAAGGTAACTAATAAATCTGATATGAATAATAAAAGTATTATGTTAAATGAACCTAAAATAATTTTCAGAAAATTCTCAATTTACTCAAAACTGCCTCTGAAATTTTCAGAAAATTGCTTTCAGACCATGTCAAACTCAAAAATTTCATAAAAACCCTCACATATCAGATTATACTTGAACTGGTAATGCATATTAATTAGTCATCTTATAGTGGGCTGTTTTGTTGAAGAAACAAGACAGAGCATATTATAGCACTGCCCTCCTATTACTAAGCCTATTATAGCTATACATGACTGAACAAGACCCAGAAGTAACTGATAGAAAATCTAGTAGCAAAATTACAAAAGTACCCCCTGGCAAACCAAATATACATAATAACTATAAATTGTGAGGAAACAACAAACAAAAACATCAGCTGAAAACATACAGTAAAGGAGGCAAGAACCTAAAAAACCAAAAGTACCAAAAATATCCATACAAGCATAAGTTCACAAAAAGAACAAATTTATGAGTTACTTTACCAAAATACTCCTTGATTACTACGACCTTAGCCCAACAGAAGCTGGAACCTTAAAAAAAAAAGCTGGAACTATTTATTTCAAAATACCCCTAGTTCCTTACACTATATGCCTACAAACTTTATTTTATTCCCACATAGAGGAACTTACATTTAAATCAATTAAACTTGCATTTCCACAATCAAGTCCTTTGCTCAAACCGCTCCGATGGGAAGCTTCGACAAATTCAAAACCAGAAGGATCTCGTTGCGTAGAATTTACCGCCTTTCTCTTATTATTTGACTTTGGTGGACGGCCTTTAGGAGGTCGGGTATTAGGCTCGAAGGGGATATCAGATTGATTTACGAGTTCTTTCATTCTTTCACGAGCGGTCTCTTTTTTAGAAGCCGGCCATTCATGATATTTGGTGCGAAGTTCTTCGAGTATGACACTAAAGCCATCATCATGGTCATTGTTGAGTGTAGTCGCATAAACACTCAAGGTCCTTCCATCAATTCGCCATTGTGAGTGTATCAAGTCTAGAATCAGCGCCTCATTTCTCCAATTAATCATTTTGTGAGCACATGGAAGACCCATGGTTTTTGTAAATTGCCCACTACAAACCACACTCATAGTACCCAACTTTGCTTTCATGTGCTGTCTCTGTAGCTCTTTTAGAGCATAAATAGATACACGGTAAACAACATTTTTAAAAAATGAAGTATTGCAAATGTGAAGAAGATGCATCTTTTCACTTGAAAGCCGTGCCTACAAGACAAATTTAGGCAACAAAAAAACTAAATGATTCTAAAGTTACATAAATAAATATTGAGATTAGAACATAAAGTATGTGCTGATAGTACCTTAATTTCATTGAATTCATTTTCAATTACGAGACAGATTTTCATCCGCACTTCATAAAGATCGCCGGTTGAAACTTGTAAATACTTCTTAAGTTTGGCGTGTGCTGATTCTGCTCGTGAAGATGCACGGTTGCCAAAGTGCAAGTATTCATCGGTTGCCAAAGTGCTGATTTTGCTTTTGCATTATAAATAGTTTTTGAAATTGCAGAAAGCTTGGGGTTAGTTTGCCGAAGAGAAGAAATGATCTGCCTTGGCGGTATTCCAGATTTGGTCATATGGTCAACACTTCTTATTTCTTCTTGCGATAACCTACGACATATAGGATGTCCGGTTACATCAACCGAAGCTTCATGGTTATGTAAGTAGTTCTTTATTTCAATCATCCATAACCCATTATCTTGTCGTTTTCCCTTAATCTGAAATGGGCAATCTGTTAAACGGCTTGTAGTTGTTCTTTTTCTTTGCTCTATCGAAACATTGCGTTGGTCTCGATAACAACCACCTCTGTCACACCCTAAAACTACATACTTATCTTTTCTCGAGCTACGAATTGATAAACCATACCCTTTTTCTGAGAAAAAAGCACGTGTTCCCTTGATCAACTCATCAGATGTCTCAAAGCTTAACTTGATTAACTCGAGCTTTTCATTCTCTATGCCATCATTATTGATCGGCTCATTAAGATTCATCTGTCAACAAAGTTGTGATTCTTAAGTACTAATGAATGAAAAAAATATAAGTATCATAAAAACCTTTTACATGAAAATGAGCAAATCATGATATATTTCGCCTAGAGTTACAGGGTAATATTTGCAATATTTCATCTAAGGGTTATATTATGTACCACTAAACTAAAACATCTCCATTCTCCAACAAAACTGATATTTGCTAAGTATCTCTAGCACATACAATCCAATCATTTATGATTACAAATTTTTATAAAGTAATAATATTTGCTAAGTAATAATCATTTTAGCACATACAATACAATCCAACAGAGGTGATATTTGCTAAATACCAAAGAGTTAGATCAGGCATCAGAACCAAAACTCAACTTTTTCAAATTTGGGTTTATCTATACTGAATGTCTGATAAAATTGAGCAAAACAAACTAGTGAAAAGTAAACCAGTAATCAAGTCTGACATGAACCATGGCTTAACATCAAAAATAAATTAGCAATAATTCCTAAATAATCAACAATATAGATGAAATACAGCTTAGTTTTTGTTTCAAGCATTTCATCAAACACCTTAATGGCATTCAACTATTGTTAGATATGAATAGTTCATATTTTAAATGCATGGAACCAACATACAGTTCAATCATCCTATTTACGAATTTTAGAGATTATAAAAAAAGATCATATATGAGTGGAATTCAAAAATAAGTTTGACAACTTACCTCTTTTTGTCGATCACTCCCTTGAAGTCTGAATCTTTCTGAGTGGATGAAAAAACTGAACGTTGTTTTGCTTCACGATTGTAGTTCGATCTAAAATTAGGTGCCTCAATTAATCCCCAATTGACTACTGACTTGATCTTGATAGGATTTGATTTTCTTCCACCGATAGAGGAAAGGTTTAGAATTAATAACATAAAATTTGATTTCGTTGCGAGTTTCTCTCCGATTTGGACGAATAGAGATTTGGAATCGAACATTTCCATTTTTGCGTACAGGACGAAGAGCGACATGGCATATCAGACGATGAGTGATTTGGAACTGATTCATTTCCATTTTCTCCTCCTTTATTAGCTCCCTTCTTAATTATGTTAGAAAGAGAGAGTAAGGGCAAAATCGGAATTTAAGAAAAAAAATTCTATCGGCCCTGAAAAGCTCAATTCATGCCCTTAGAATAGCACGCCCCTTTTTTTTTTGGGGGTGCCAGTCCGTCTGAATTTTGACTCGCTGAGAGTGTTATATACTCCCTCAGGCTCAGAGTATATGGATTCATCAACTTCTCTAGTGACCTTGTTGGTTCCGATGGAAATTTGATGGCTGATATTCATTCCCTGTGATGAAAGCGAGAACTGAACCAAATAATGGAAGTTAGCTGCGCCCGATTAAATAAATCATTTTATTTAAGGCTAAACGAGATGCATTCTCAAGCGCAGAGCAGCAAATGTCAATGATTCGGAACTGAAAAGATCCGAGAGTTCAATTGATTAATTGGGATAAAAATAAAAATAAATTGAGTCCACTCACAACATTCTCCATTCAATATTGCGTACTTTGTGACTTGTGAGATAACGAACTTAAAAAATAAATGATATTTACAGTGATTAAGCAAAAAATTAAGGAGCTGTCCATTTTCTCTTAATTTGTTGCATTCTTTAATTTATGCTATATTTTTGTTTTCTGTTTGTTTATCTTTCTGAGAGGCTAAATTTCTATATTATAACCTGATATTTGATTAAATTCTTGTGATATTGATTTATTTTTAGTACGCTTTTCGTGATTTTTGTGAATGTTGTCTTCAGTAGTCGGATGATTGACTCAAAGTCGAAATCCACTCTAAAACAAACTTTAGTATTTGAATCACAAAAGAAGATTCTTGAAAAATCATAGATTATAATAGAACCAAATGGATTTACATTTATGAGGATTTTAATCAATATACACCTCTCGTCTCATGTCGTAAAGTAATTTTGTGCGAAAAACACGACTGGATCGATTTACAGACAAATTTTGAAATCATAAAAACTGACAAATATTATTCAAATATTAACTAATATTTATGGTGAAATTATTTAAATAAAAAAGAAAATATGGAAAGGTTTTAATTAAACAGAGAAACAAAAAATATACTGAAGTTTTTTAGACAGAAAAATTAGGAAGGAAAGAAGTTTTGACGAGTAGCGGAGTAATTTGGAGTTCGGATCCTCTGAAATAATATACTGTTTGATTTTCAATTTGGACCGTCTGATCAGAATCTTAATCAATCCGTCCAAATATAATGCACGGGCCTAGGGGTGCACAAAAAGCTCATGACTCGAAACTCAGTTCGGAATCAATTCGGATTCAACTCGCTAATAACTCGAGTTAACTGACTTGGTTGATTTATGAGTCGAATCCAAATTACCTCCAACTCGGTTCGGAATCAACTCGGTTGGACTCACACCAAATCCTAATCCATATATTTCTAATTTTTGCATCTCCAAACCTTATACCTGTTTCTCACAATATTTGATAATTTGACAAATTATGGACTATTTCTTTTGTTTTGTTAATTTATTAGACTCTGTATTGTTTTGTTAGACTTTATCTGTTTGGTAATTTTTAATTATGTACTATTTGATATTTTCATAATTTTTAATTATATGTATTGGTCATTGTCTCATTATGTACTGTTTTTAATTGTATATTATTTTGATAAACTATGTAATATTTTTTTTGTTAGAATTAAATTAAATTGTCTCACTATGTACTATATTATGAGTCACGAGTCGACTCGAGTTGCTCGCGAGTTGATTCTAAATTAGAGTTTCTTACTCAGAATTGAATTAGTAACTCGGACTCAACTCGGCTCATAAGTTCGCAAATTGAATTCAAATTGTTTTAAATTCGGACTCAACTCGGCTCACGAGCAACCTACACGGGCCCTTTAAAATGCTGGTTAGTATATAACGAAGCGACAGGATTCAAACTCAATTTAATTTGAGGTACCTATGAATATAACAATTCGCCCTTCTTCTTTCTTCCGAGTTGCGACTGTCCTCATTCCATTCAAAAATCGAAACCCTCTCTTTCTCTCTCGCACTCAAATGGCATCGCCATGGGCTTGCGCTAAGTGCACATTTCTCAACCCCCCTTCCTCAAATCCCACCTCTTGCAAAGTTTGCCTTTCCCCTTTCTCCTCTTCGCCTTCTTCTTCCTCGTCTGTCGCCACTACTAATTGGGCGTGCCATGCGTGCACCTTCTCCAACAAACCCTCTTCTCTCTCTTGCGAGATTTGTGAAGCCAGAAAAGAACCCAAACCAATCAATCCACATGCTTTATTTTCTGATTTTGGGCTTGACCAAGATGAACTCTCTGACCCGTCTATTGGTAAAGTGTTTTTGCCACTTCAGCGGTGTACCGGTCGCAAGCGTCAGGCCCCATCGCCATCGCCATCGCCAGAGAAACTCAAGTATTCTGTCTCAGGTGTTACCTTGATTCTTTTTTTTTGTTAACTTTTCAAGAAATATCTTCTTTTTACAAAAATAAATAACCTTTTTTTTTTTTTCCTGTTGTGGTTTGTAGGAGAGAAGAAGGATTTCTCTCTTAGGCCATGTGGCAGCAGCAGCAAGCGAATTGAATTGGGTTCAGGTCTAATTAATTTTTTGGTTTTTAACAGCATGTATTTTTATAATAGAGACTAACGTTGGAAGTCATTTCTGAAGTTTTCAGTTTTGTTTAATTTTTTCATGGCAATTTGTGGCTGTCTAATCCAGGCATGGGATTGTTAGATTGTTAAGGGCATATTTAAAAAACTTCAAGAACCTGTACTGTAGTAACTTTTACAATTGCAGTAATCTCTGGTTTTTTACTTCAATTATATCTTTTTCTCTTTTGTTCAGATGAAAACACAGAGGATCCTTCAAATAAAAACAAAATCATTGTCTTGAGCTATAATGTTTGGTTCCGTGAAGATTTGGAGTTAGTAGAGAGAATGGAAGCGCTTGGGCAACTAATTCAGCTATATAAACCAGATCTTATGTGCTTCCAGGCAAGAATTACCAATATATTCTCAACCTTCTCTCATGACATACCTGTATTATTCAAATATTAACTATTACAGGTCCTTTTATTTTTGTCTTCTATATTTCTCTCGTTTGATACATTACATCCATTTGATGTAATATAGGAAGTCACCACAGATATATATACGCTTTTTGAGAACTCCCTGTGGTGGAAGGAATATAAATGCTCGGTGCCACGTCATCTTGCTGAAAATAGGCCTTATTTCTGCATGCTGGTATTATTATATATTTTTCTTTTTGTTTCTCTTTATATACATTGTTACATCGAATCACATAATCTTATTGATTTGGGTACTTTGAGGTGTTTTATTGAATTGCATAGAAGGGAACCCAGCAATTGAAAGGAAGGAAATGTTTAGAAGCAAGTTGCTCATCTTGTATGTTTGAACACTTGGTTTTCTTATTTGAAGTAATATATGCTGTCTACAATAATTAACCTCATATTACTACAGCATTTCATTGCATTTGTCATTACTCATTACTTACGGTGGAGTAGCAATTTTTACAATTAGCATTCATTGCAGATGAGCAAGTTACCAGTAAAATTATTTTCATGCACCCCATTCTCCAATTCCATAATGGGCAGAGAACTTTGCAAGGCAGAAATCACTCTTCTGGATGGCAAAACCCTAGTTCTAGCCACGACTCATCTTGAAAGCCCGTGCCCGGCCCCACCAACATGGAACCAAATGTTCTCGAAAGAGCGTGTGGTTCAAGCCCAACAATCCATCAACCTTCTAGAAGCTTCCCCAAATATCATTTTTGCAGGAGATATGAATTGGGATGATAAAAACGATGGCCCCTTCCCCCTCACTACAAGCTGGACTGACACGTGGACCCAGCTCAGGCCTGATGAAGACGGTTACACTTATGACACCAAACTGAATCCCATGCTGACTGGTAATAGGAGCTTGAGGAAACGGTTGGATAGGGTTTTGGTTAAATTCACAGATTTTGAGGCTACTCAGATTGAGATGATTGGGAGGGATGCAATACCAGGGGTGAAATATTTCAAGGACAAGAAGGTAAAAAAGGAGGTGAAGAAGTTGGAGTTGCCAGTTTTGCCTAGTGACCATTTTGGTCTTTTATTGACAATTTGTAGAAAGTAGGGGTATATCAGTCAATATGCTTGACTGTAGCTTTATGTAGATTAATCCGAATGCTGTAGCTGTCTCAATTTTGCTGTCACATTTTGTAGAACTGATATGCAAGAGATGGCATTCAGCATCCTTTTGTTAGCTGCTTTTATGGGCTAATAACTACTACTTAACTAAGTGCAATTTCTTTTGTTCCTTGATTAAGAATTCCAATCATTTCTTGTTCTTTGAGGTTAAGCGGAGATTGATACTAATCTTCTAAAATTAAAAATTTCAATATATACCCTTACAAATGTGAAAATATTATATTTAATCAAAGTTCCAAATCTCGTTAATTATTCCATCAAGGCTGACGTTTCAATTTGAGAAATGATATTATTATCTAAATTTATATTCAGGTGTATTGAATACAGTATATGATCTTGTAGTATAAATAATTAAAATTTGAAATTAAGACAAACAAATTTATACAGGTTGCTAAGTTAGGTAGTTTGGTCAAATAAGTTCTATTAAATGTATAAGCAGAGTATATTGCAAATTCCATAAATTATTGTTTCATTTACCAGTGGACAAAAAGAAATTGAAATTTAATTTAATAGTTCAAAATTGGAAAATCTGTTAAAAGTTTTTCCGAAGAGTTTGGGTAAATGTGATGTTTGCAAGTTCCTATGGATAAATGTGAGAGCTTTTGAGTTTTAAACAGGCTAATATAATATTTTTCAGATATACAAGGATGTATACAATTGTAAAGTTTTAAAATGATATAAATTAAATTTCGTCTAGCTTGCCAAGGAATTACACCAAATAATAATGAAGCCGTTTAGTAGAAGAAATCCCACTTAGGTATTTGTTGCTTCTGGTTAAGTATAATCTCTCGTCGGTGCTTAATTTTCTAAATTCAAAATTCAATGATAGAACAATTTAGAATGAACATTTTAACAGAGCAGTTTTGACTACATGAAGCGCACGGACTATACAAACAAAACAGCGCTACATATAGTTTGTGCGCTGCATGAAGTCAAAATTGCTCTCTTAAATTCTTTACCCACAATTTAGCGTCTCTGTTTCTAGGATGCTCTCGTTGCAAGTTACTTGTCTTCGCTGTTTCCTGAATTATATTGCTACAAGTCTACAAATGAATTTTTCTTTCTCTGCGAAATGCCAAGGAAAAGCACTTGCATCAGCATTGCCTATATTATATAATATAAAATATCAAGAGAGATGTGGATCAGATCGTGTGATAATCAATTGAAAGTGAGGGGTCAATTATTATCATGATGATTCACGACTAATAAAATTTCAAATTCGTCCTGACAAATAAAAAAATTATTGGTACTATTTTTCTTCCCAGATTCGCCGAAATGTTTTTAGTTACCAGCTGAATATTTCAAAATTATAACATTACTATCAATTTCTAAAAAAATTAAAATTTAGCACATTCGCACCATGGTTCTGCGTATGAGTTTTCCTCTCAGTTCAATCTGAACAAATTTGAGCTGAAAATTCTTACACACATGATAACTTTTTAATTTTGCATAAAAAAATACTAAAGTCCAAATTTGGAGGTATTGAGATAGTAAATTGAAAAAAAAATATCTGCCAAATTCGTCAGCCAGATTGATCCCACTTTCGATCCTCTACTGCATGGCATGTTCCAGCACAACGTCCAAACCATCCGATCGTTTTATATTTGTTCAGTTCAGCTCCAAACCAGTGTTGTAAAAATCGGTCTTAACGGCCGATTAAATGTCTGTTTAATCATTAACAGCGGTCAAATCGTTACGAATACATTAATCGGAGGTCTGTTTGTAGATTTTATTCTCATTTAATCGTCCGTTTATTCCCGTTTATTTCAGTGAATATTTATTTTCATATTAGTTTTTTTTTTGTGGCTGTATGTGATAATAAGTTTCATAAATTTTATATTGTAGTTTTATTTGTGCTTGGATATACATCTAATATTTTTTATATATGTTTTATCTTCTTAATTATTTTGAATTGATTAATTCTTCTATTATTTATATAATATAAATTTTTCCTACTTACTGATGTAATTTTTTCATTTAGTACGACATATTCATATGTGAAATTAAGTTGTTATCATAAACTAAATTTAGTAATTTTATGTTGGAATGTTTCATTATTTCAAATAATATGTTATTAGTATTTGAAAAAGCTTAATTCTCGAATTTATTTTTGTATTAAATAAATGTGTTACTTACACATGTAGAGTGCGTGTGTGTTGTTAAAAAAATAAGGATAGTGTCATGTTATAATAATAGAACTAAGTTAAATTAAGTTTATTTCGTAAGTTTGATTAAAATAAATTATTTTTAATAAATTATGAATATATACACATAATTTTAATAAAAATAATTAATCGTTCGTATAATTTTAATTAAACAACCGCATACTGATTGATCGTTTGACGGTAGCTGTCCGTACAATACTGCTCCAAACTCAAGCGGCTTCATACAATTTTTTACAAGAGTACACGTGATACACATAACTCCCACTTCATAATGTTATGATATGTAAAAGCGAGTCCGGCTAGTATGATATCGGTGTTATATGACACTAACTTCAAAATTGATTGAATAGACTTTAAACGACTAATCCAAACCGTTCAAACCGATTTACTTTATGAGTGATGCATTTACATACAATTTTTTTTATATTTTCGAGTTATTTTAGTATCAAATCAAGCGGTAAAAAATGTTGAAAAATGAATGTATTAAAATTAACTTAAAAACTCACACATTTGACCGCTTGACTTGATACTAAATAAATTCGAAAAATTATAAATTTTGCATGTAAATGCACAACTAATGAAGTAGATCGGTTTGAACGGTTTGGATTTACCGTTTGAAGTCAATTTGATAGGTTTTGGAGTTGGTATTATATAGACTGAAATGACACTGATGTTATAGTAGCTTGACTATTTTTCTTAATTACTTACAGTCATTCACATCTCACATTACGTGTGTAGCTTTGCTAAATTTCGAAGACTTTATTATAAATCTGAAAACTATTTAATGAGTCAACAACAGAAATAGTATTTAATTTGTTCCATCACCGTCCACAGTTAAACAAGTAATTGGAGAAAGAGAAGGGGAGAGACTAGAGAGAGGACGAGAGAGAAGAAAAGAGATGGAAATAGAAGGGGGAGAAGAGAGAGTTCAACATGTTGTGGTAATGCGCCATGGTGATCGGATCGACCATTTCGACCCGAACTGGGTCTCACAAGCCGCACGGCCATGGGACCCAGTTCTGACAGATGGTGGCAAGGCCCGGGCCCGGGCCACTGGGGCCCGTCTGTCAGGTCTAGATTTCCCAATCCACCGTGTCCTTGTCTCTCCATTTGTCCGTTGCCGTGAGACAGCTGCAGAGGTTATCACCTCTCTCTGCTCTGTTGGTGAAATCGACGGTCAAGATTCCCCCATCGACCCATCACGGGTAAAGGTACTGATTCAAGAATTTCGATGAGAACAAAAAATATCACTACACTTTCAATAGCTTCTGATTTTGAAAATATTGATAAATGCAGGTGTCGGTTGAGTACGGATTATGTGAGATGCTGAATAATCAAGTTATAGAGCCATCTGTTATTCCAAAAGATGGAGATTGGTTTCCTGATACATCACAACTGGAGGCTATATTCCCAGAAGAAACTAGAGACCATTCTGTGACTCCCATTTACCAACAGGTGTGTATTTTGTATTTATTTTGTTTTATTTCATCTATTTCAGTGTATTGCTCTTGATTCCTAATAGAATTGTGAACTGCTAATTTGAGATGGTGCCTCTTTTAGTTTATTTTTTAAATTTTTTTTAGTAATGTTAGAAAATAACAAAGAATACTAATAAAAAAGGAAAGAGACGTATTAAAATGAAAAAAAAAAAATGTAATTTATTGAATGAAAAAAAAATGTAGATATGTTTTCTAAAGTTTAGATTGGCTGTGTATCGAATTTGATGCAATTTAGAAATCGATTGGTCATCAATTAAGTGTTGGTAAATCTCAACCATAAAATTTTCAAATCCCGATAGACTACCCAATTGTTTTCAAATTGCACAAATTTAATTACACAATCTATCAAAATTATAAAAATATATAATTTCTTACTTTTTTATTTCGATAACCATTTAATCGGCTATTGTCATTGTCAAATAAATTTGTTGTCACTGTGATCTCTCATAATCTCTCGTGATGGAAAGTTTGATAAAACTAAAATCTTATTCAGCATACTATGCAGTTTTTTGCTGCATTCGCAAATGGTTACATATAAAAAAGCGCATCCTGCATGAAAAACGGAGAAAAATATAATTCCATCACTAAACCAAAATAATGCTTCAAAAGATGTTTATAATTTAGTTAGAAATGTTATACGGTACTATGCGTAGCGCGGATTGGTACGTACTATGGATCTGATCATTATCTTTCTTTTTAAAGTCCAAACAGTCGATTCGAATCGCTTAACATGATCTCCACATGAAATGTACATGTAGATCAAAGTTTACATTTTTACAATTTTTTTAGACAGGTAGATAATCACTTGATCTAAAAATTCTAGACCATTCAAAAGTAGTGATTTTTTACCTTCTCTAAAATTAGTAAAATAATTCTAAAAAATATAAATTTAGTTTGCAAATATCTTTTCATATGAAAATCACGTTGAAAGGTTCTGATCGACTATTTGAACTTTGAAAACGGAGTTATTGATCCATAGTACAGACCAATCTGCGCTATGCATAGTACCGTAGCCTCACTCTGTCTTGTATGTCTATATTATATCTTTCTTACCCTGATTGTGCATTTTGGTACCTGGTGGTAATTTTTTTTTTTTTTTGGGGGGAGGGGGGGCATGGGGGCACTGTAGCCTTGCACTAAGTTCAAGCTTATTTTCAATTGCAGTCATTAATTGATCATTTATTCATTTTGCTGTCAAAATCTATATATTGTAGATGTCTATATACATTTTTGGTGCGGAACTTGTGATAGATCATTTGAAAGCAAATATTTATTTTCTGCAATTTCATTGAAAATTTCTTTATTTTCATTTTTAGTAAGAAACAATTTCAGCTTTTAGTTTCATACATTTTTAAACTTGTGCAGATACCAACATATGGAGAGTCAGTCGTTAATGCGAGAAGAAGATTTGCTGGCGTGATTCGATCTCTAGCAGATAAATATCCTCATGAGAACTTACTCCTAATCACCCATGGTAAAAGAGTTCATCCATATATAATTTCACCTTTCTACAAGAGATAATTTAAGATTATTCTTTTCGCAAAGTTCATCTCTAGCAGACTGGCTGAAATTAAATCTTTGCTGGTTCATGCCAGTAATTGAAAGTACAAAACAAACACTGGCCAAGTATACTATTTTACTCTGATTGAGCCTTAATTCATTTGTGCATGTATGAAAAAATTCATGGGTCAAATCCTCAAAAGAGTAATTGAAAGTAATCATGTTAGTTAAGCAAACCATGTGAATAACTTGTCACATACTTTTTGTAAAGTATAGGGAAATACTAGAAGCAAACGAAATTTAAAGGATCAATTTTGATGATTTTGGAATAGTTTAACTAGGGACCGATATTTATGTTTCTTAAATGTGAAATTGTGTGAATGATTAAGGGCCTAATTCTCATCACCATCAACTTGTAAACTTAAAAGGTTGAAAATTAAATAATACTATCTGTTCCGTTATTTTTGTAAGATCCATATGGTTTGTTAATTTGGACTCGTCAACCATCAAATGGTATATATTTATTATTTATGCGAACAACTTGCACAGCAAAAAGATTTCAAATTTCTTAAAGAAATTGATGTGTCACCCACTAAGTCATAAATATTAATTGACAAATATTAATCCGAATCTATATTCGAATTTTTGTGAATTCGGATATTTATATTTTATGTTATTTTTGTTTTAATAAGAAAAATAATTTGTTGAATAATATGTTAATTTTGTTACAATATTTAAATTACAGATCTGAATTATATCCGTATCTGTATCCATTTAATATCCGATTTATACATATCTGTTTATTAATATCTGATCCGTGTCCATATTCATTTAATATAACCGTAACCGTATTTGAAAAATAAAAACAAATATGAATATAATTTTATCACTTTCCGATCCATATTCAGATATGCTAAATGTTATGCCCTTCAATACAGCTTCTTTTACTTTTTTCTTCCTCTAAATTACAATATTTTATTTTCTATTTCAGGTGAGGCAGTGTGGGTGTCTGTGCAATATTTCTATAGGCATGTGGAGATGTTTGTAGACTATTGTGGATTCTCTCATTTGGAAAGAAAGATATCCTTCAACTCACCAGAAGCATTCACTTCTGAGAGCTTCAATCTTCTCACCAAAAATAATGACACCGGCTTGGTATTCCGTAATTTACCATTGCCATGATAATTGTTCTATTTAGCCCTTTAATTTCGCAATAAAAGCCTTTAACTTTGTGGTTTTTTTATTAGTTATCTTTCTTTATCTATGGTTTCATCTTTGCAACTGTGTAAATAAGCAGTTCAAGTTCTGGTTTGTCGTAGCAATAATGATGTATACTTGACTAAAAAATAAAACAAGAATTTGTCGTTATGTTTTTAAAATAGAAGAAAAAGGTGCCAGTTTTATTCTCTTCTTTCTTCTCATTCACTTCTTGTAATCATCATCAAATCAATTATCGTCATGAAAAAGGTGAAGATTACGGTTCAAATTGCAGAATTATATGATTTTTTTGTCTTCTGTTTACATATAACTGCCCAGACAGCTGATTCATCTTGTACTTTTAATAAAACTTTTCAAGTATCATATAATATATATTCGTATTTTGCAAAAAATATATTTTACTATTACATAATGCACTCTCGTTTTATTTTAATGTATACATTTTTTTTATTGTAGTTAAAATACAACTGTTGATTACTGCCCTGTATCAGTCAAAACACATTTTTTACAGATTTTAAATTTTCGCATGCACTGTCCAAATCACTCTAAAATGCACATTTAATTATTATACAATTTATATTTAAATATTATATATTGCATACTGGACTATTACATACTACATACTTGATTATTATTTCTTTTTTTGTCGAGAAATTTACCACAAAGAGTTAAGAGGTATTTTTGGGTATTTCAACATAAATAATAGAAATTGTAGTAATAAAAAAATATTCTAGCTGTGAACTCGAAATACACTTTCCGGACAAAAGTTAGACCAGGCCTAAAGTCAAAATTATCTATAAATGAAGGAAAACATGAACGATCAGTTGTTGCTCATTGGTGTATTTTATTTCTTGTGTGTCGTAGTTGGAGCCCATTATCTTATCATCCTAGGTTGACCGCTGTTTGATAAATCTCAGCCGTTCGTTGTATCAATAAATACACACAAGCAGCATCTTAACGGTGTCAAATAACTGAGATTCGTCTACTTGAGCGGAAATAAATAACGGATTGGTTCGCCAGAATTTTGTTATAACTGCATTTTGTCGTTTGTAACAGAGTTAATTAATTAATTGTAAGCTGCAAAGTTCTTATATATTCTACGAATCAGCCTACAGACAGTTAATTAATCTCGACCGTTCGATCTTCTCTGGCGATTATATTAAAGGGTTCACCTAGGACCGGATTGGCCAAGATTCTGATCGGACAGTCAGAATATAAACTCAAAACTTGGTTACCTTAGGGATCCAAATCCCCCAATGTTAGTGTGGCGCTGAACCGCTGGTCATTGGTCAAGTGAATTAGTAGAAAGTAGTAGAATTTGGCGCTAGAGACAATCATGACTTTTCAAATCCCATCCCCTCTCTCTCTCTCTCTACTAGTTGATCAAATCATCAACAGAAGAAAATCAAATCCGTGCTCTCTCAAAAGTGAAAAAAGGGAAAGAGCACGAGAGAAGGTGGAATACATTAAATACAGGTATTATTTATCTAAGGCTATTGATATGTGGTTCTCATTCTTATTCTCATTCGGAGGTTTAAGGCTTCAATTTATTTTTCTTTTGAATAATCGAAACTGCTCTTATTATTGATAACCATCCGCTCTCTGATACATGAATTTTGGATAAATATCCTGAATAGGAGCTGATTAAACAAATTTTAGTTACAAGCGGTAGTAAGCTGGAGCTTGATTAGACTGATGAAAAGTTCTGATTGAAAACCAATGGATAAAAACGAGTTAGGTTTAAATTAATTTCCAGAAATTTTTTATGCTTAATACTTCAACTAATTTGGATTTTTTTTTCTTTTATTTTATAGCATGGCTTTGGATGCATCACCAGCCTGGCGTCAGAAGGCCACAGATTTCTTCTCTTCTTCTGGTAAATCAATTTTTAAGTTCTGAATTCTAAGCATTAAAATAGAAGCAGGGATGTTTATAATTGTAATTGTTAGCAAATCTGTTTAATACAGGTGTCAAGATAAAGCAAGCTGGTCAATCAGCTGGAGGTAATGTAGCTGATGTGGCAGGGAAGGTGAATTCCATGGTGAAGAACAGGTGGGCCGTCTTTCAAGAAAAAAGGCAAAGTAAACAGGAGTGGGCCCCACCTAAAGAGACTGTGCAAGAACGCCTCATATCAGCGGCTGCCTCGACGACCGTGCTTCTCAGAAAGGGTTTGAACGAGACGAAAGAGAAGGTTGTTGTTGGAAAAGTAAAAGTTGAAGAGGTAATAATGGATTGTATCAAGGACTATCATTGTTTACAAAAACACAACTTTGATTACATCTTTTTTGTTTGTTTTTCAGGCAGCAAAAAAAACCCTAAACAACATAGAAAGATGGCAAAAGGTTTGCATTTTGACATTTTTGTAACTCTGTGAAAATTAGAAGCAGTTATTATTCTCTTTCAGACTTTTAACTAATATTGAACTTTTACAGGGTGTGGCAAGCAACGATGGTGAGTTTGTGTTGGTTCTTTATCTGATTTAGGATTTAGTTTTGATATTGGTATCAATTATATGTAAGTTATACTGCTGATCAAAATAACTCAGTTTTTTTACTATAAAAATTACAGTTTTTGGTGTGCCAATCGAAGTAGTCGTGCAAAGAGAGCAGTCTAATACAGCTGTACCACAAGTGCTGATTACATGCGTCGATTACTTAATTGTGTCAGGTGAAGTTGCAGACATTTTTTTTCAACCTTTAGTTTTAAATGTTATTTGGAATGATTTTTTTGTTATAACCCGAGCACCCTGTGCTCACCAAGAGGGTTTGGTGAGCACAACTCCAAAAGTATATCGGATCGGTTTCAAACGGCGAATCCAAACCGTTGAAATTCATGTACTTCATGAGTGATGCATGTACATGCAAAATTTTGAAAGTTTCGAATTTATTTGCTACAAGGTCAAGCGGTCAAAGAAATGAACCTTTTATAAGTTATTTTATAAGTTGTTTTATATATTCATTTTTCATCATTTCTTTGACCGCTTGACCTTGTAGCAAATAAATTCGAAACTTTCAAAATTTTGCATGTACATGCATCACTCATGAAGTACATGGATTTCAATGGTTTGGATTCGCCGTTTGAAGCCGATCCGATATATTTTGAGAGTTGTGGTCATCAAACTCTCTTGGTGAGCACATCACACCCTAGTTTTGCTCTTGTAACCCAATCTTATATTATGTACTATTTAGGACTGAGTTCTGAGTACTTGTTCAAATCTGAAGAGGACAAAAAAACCATCAAGCACTTAATTTCCCTTTTCAATGAAGGTGATTTGTTGTTCCTCTTATGATACTTTTGCTCTTGAAATTAATGTTCTTTTGGCTTTTTTAAAAGCACCTCCATTTTTCTTTTATCACATTATGAAAATGGGGAGAATTTAGTTAAAACCTTTAATTTTTTTGCTTGCTCAAGTAATTTTGGTAAATATTTTCTTGACAGACTGGAAGGCTTCCATACCTGATGGTACCAACCCAATAGATGTGGCTTCTCTTATCAAATGTTACCTCGCAAGCTTGCCCGAGCCACTGATTACATTTGTATTATTTAATGAAATAAGAGAGGCAAGGTCTCGCATACGTGAATTGAGAAATATTTTGAAAAAACTTCCAAGTGTTAATTACATGACACTTGAGTTTGTTACTGCCTTCTTGCTTCGGGTCAGCCAGAAATCTTCTTTGAATAAGGTACACATTTGGTACATGCTGGTATTGGTCAAGTGTCCCATAGTTCCCCTTCATTTCTTATCTGTTTGTTTTCAATTAGTTGAGCTGGTACTGGTAAAAACCTGTTGAAAAGTCCATTCTCTGTAAAAGCTCTTGTTTCTACTAGTTTTTTGAATGCCATCTAAAAATTGTTGTTTTGGCAAAAGTTACTCATAAGCCCCTTCTTTTTAACCAAATTCATATTTGTGCATTGTATGTCTGTGTGATAAATGCAGATGGATTCCCGTAGTCTAGCAATAGAAATGGGACCTTTGATAATGTGGCAAAAGGGAGATTCTGGTGAAGAATTGCGCCTTTATTTCAGATATGGCCTAAAAGGTCCCAGTAGGTCTGCTGAGGTGGCCTCAAAAGCTAATGGTTTTGATTACTTGGGTATGTATATAATCCTTTTCCCTCTTAACATGCATAATTCAATTGTTGTTTTCTTGTTTATATGGGTTTAATGCTGAATTTCCATAGTTGGTATTTATTACTAAAATTGTTTGAAAAGTTTGGCTCGTGTGGACCCCTGAAAAAATTCACAAATTGTCATGTGAACTCCAGAAAAAAGAGATTTCATAGATATGCCCCCAAAACATGCATGTCACATATGTGCCGATAAAGTATAAAAAATATGGCGTACTCTTGTTCACTCTTTTTAGTTTTATGGTTCATCCAAATGAGGCACAATTGACAAGGATTATCTGTCATTCACTCTTCTAACATAAATAGAGTAGGATAGCTTGGGTAATGGGTACCTCCGAACAATATAGCAGAGGGCATAGTGCATTTTGCACCAATTTAGGGGTTATGGGTGAAAATTTCTTGGTTGAAAAGCCTGTGAATGTGATGGTTTTATTTTCTATATTCTACAACCACAGACTTATATTTGACAAATCTCTCTCTCTCTCTCCACACACCCTCCTCTATAGAAGAAGAGGATGTACAGATCCCATTAGATGATGCAGCCCCACCAGATTATGGTGTGATAGAGGTAATACAGTGTTTAATTGAGCATCACAATGCTGTTTTCACTGATGCAAATGAGACCATCTGGAGATAAATAGTATCTGTTTTTAGTGTATACTTTGGCCTTGTGTTGTGGGTGTGTCTCTGCATGGCAATTTTGAATTTTTTTTCTTTTCTAGTTAAATGCTCATAGGCTAATTTTGTCTGCTCTATGCATGAATATATTGTAATTGAAGAGTGGTACAGTGGATGATTGCTTGGTGAAATTGCATAGACATTTTTCTTGCAAACTTTAGCATAATTCTGAGAACCTTTTGTCTCGCTACCATATGCCATTGAAATACTATTTTCTTGGTTTTTTCTCTATCTATTTTATGAGTAGAATTCATTCAAACTTTGAAAACTACAAGTCCTCTTAAATCTACAATATGCTGCAAAGTCAAAATAAATTCGAGTATAGTTTCCATAAATTGCATATGTAATAAAACCTAAATTTTAGATTTCTGAATGTCAACGCCGACAAAATTTCCAATTTGAGTATTCTGAAATTCGAAATAATATATAAGAGCACGTGGATCTTTTTAATTATAACAAATGGACTCTTTTGTCAGGGAATTTAGTAATTATCACTCAAATAATATCAAATAAATTTGATTTCAAAAATTTAAATCTATTTTTTCTAAATGTTATAGATAAAAATTCGGTTGTTTCACTCTAATACAAAACATTATTTAAAAATTAAAGTAAAATATTATTTTTGTGCGGAGGTAAAATGTTGGCATTGACAGTATTTCACTCCTATAGAAACACCGTCAATGATATATAATAATGTTTCACTCTAAAATAAAAATTACTTAGAAAAATTAAAATAAAACATCGTTTTTGTGTTGAGGTTTCAATAATTTATAATAATGTTTCATTCTAAAACAAAAAATGTTTAAAAAATCGAAGTAAAAATCGTTTATGCCGAGGTACAACAATATCATTGACATTGTTTCATTCTTAGAGAAAATACTGTTAATTGTGCATAACAACGTTTCATCCTAAAACAAAAATATTCTTAGAAAAATTAAAGTAAAATATTATTTCTATGTTGAGACAAAATGCGTCATTGACAATATTTTTTACTATGTTTTGAAACTTTGATTATTTGATGTCAGAATTTTTTTCTTATAAATGTTACAGATAAAAAATTAGAATGGGAGAAAATCCATAGACGAATTCGAATCAGGTAAGATACCTAACAAAATTAAGTTAGATCTGAACCGTTCAATGTTAATTACGCAATTTTAAAACGAGTCTCCCTATACTTTAAATTCAGACCTGTACAGTGTCCAGCGGAGGTTAACAGATCAGTGTCCGAGATTTTTATTAATATCCAAAGTAAATTAGAAATTAATAAATATACCCAGATCGGCTGGAATTCGATAAAAAAGTCCGAACCGGTCCGTATTTATTTAGTTACCGGCTATTTAATGGCCGGTATCATATTTATTTCAGTATTGGCCATTAAATGATCGGTACCCTTATTTTTTTTTATCTTTTTTGTGTTTTAGACCCTATAAATACTCATGTTTCTCTCTCTCCCCCTCGCAACTCACAACTCCAGCTGAAAATACTATCAATTCAGGTAATTTTTTTTTAATTTTTAATTATTTTTCAGTAACATATATGTGTAAATTAGTAACCTGACAATTGATTACCGTTTTTCAAAATGTAGTTTGTTTGCCATGGCCATGATTTCATTACACTGTGGTGGGAAGGTTCTTAGTAATGCATGCGGGGTTTATTACAACAAAGACCCAATTAATTCATTTATGATTTCCGATTTCTGATGATATCTCACTTTGGGACTTGAAATCCATGATTTACGCATGCACTGGTTATAACCTAGAAAAGTGGAACTTAGAATTGGCAACCCGAGTTTGCAATGGAAACCACGAGAAATATACCATTGCAAAACTACTAGATGAAAGTACTTGGAGAGGGGTGTACGGCCATTTAAATGCCACTGGAATTTTTATAATAGAAATCTACGCCAGAAGAGTTCCGATAGAGCCAGGGTTTGGAAGTTCTGGCCAAAATTCAGTTGCGCCAACTTATACAACACAACGAGAACCATACATTGACCCAGAAACAAACAATCCCTACACTCCACCAGCACCCCAATCACGACTTCAACTAATACTCCAAGTTTCATCCCCACCTAGACCCGTGCATGTGGCGCCTTTACTATTACCGCTACCAGAACCTTACCTCAGACTGGCACTAGTAGACGATGAAATTGGGTCGGATTTTGAAAATATTAATGAAATTCGGAGGAAGATATGCAAAGTGGGGATGAATTTGATGGAGAAAACTGCGACTCTGATCACTTGGAGGGTTGTGGTGAAGATGGTCTAGTTGAAACAGCTCAAGGTCACATTCGAACCAGATATGAGAATATGTCGCTTAGTGGCCGGACTGATACGCACCCGTTCCCAGACTTCAATGTTGTATCTGAGTTTAGAGAAGCATATATTGGTTACTATGGGCAACTGATTGAGTACAAAAGTGAGCTGGCGTCGGACTAATATTTTAAAAGCAAAGATGATCTAATTAAGAAGATTAGAGAACACCATATTACTAAGAATCAGGAATTAGAATGAAGAAAAGTGACAGGGATCGGATTCATGTGGTGTGCAAGGACCCGCGTTGTGATTACGAACTTAGGGGAAAACCAGCGGGATATGGAGATGCATGGGTTATAACGAGGCAAGACAAGCTTCACACACGTAGGACTGAGTATACAAGGACCGACAATGAATGTCTGACGGCATCAATCATTGTCGATGTCATTGAGAGAAGCATTAAGAAAGACCCTTGTATGAGCATCCAGACGGTAGCAGACTGTGTTTTATCTGTGTATGACAATGTAATCCCGAAATACAACTGACTGTGGAGGGGCCGTGAGCTTGCAATAGCCCGAATGGAATGTACTTGCAGAGGTAACCAAATGGAATGTACTTTGTGACACGCGGTCCCGGCAACCAAATGTAATGTACTTGCAGAGGTATCCAATTAACTTCTATTCCGTGCGCTCATGTCTTAGCAGTTTGTCGTGACCGAAGCTGGTGCGAGGACCAATTTGTTGCATACTGGTATACTATTAACTATCTTGAAAGTACATAGAGTGAGGTGTTTGTTCCCATTGGCAATATGCCAGAATGGTCTGCTAATACTGAAGCAAGAATTCTTGAGGCAAATGCAAATGCAAGAAACGCAGCAAATACGACATAAAATGAGCGAGTTATGGCAGAGGCAAGTGGGTCCGGAGGGTCACGGCGTAGCACAACTACAAGCCATTTACATGCATCTGCTATGTTTGCAGAAGCAATGGGAGATGCAGTTGCCATAGGAGGAGAGACGGTTGGAGTCTGGAAGCCAACCGAGAAGGTCAACTAGTAGGCGTACAACAAGGGCATCTGGAAGCCAAGCAGAGCAATCTGGTAGGCAATCTGGTAGGCCATCTTTCGGAATTGGTTTGTTTCCCGGATTTAGTTTTAGTCGTAGTAGTAATAGGTGATTTAGATGCATGTTGTGAACTTTGTTTATTTAGATGCTGTTTTCAGAACTTTTTTATTTGTAATTTGTGTGTATTTTACTGTTTTGTACGATACGTCTAATGCATGAATAGTTTGTTGAGGTGAATCGGATAGCCTCATTTGCAGAAATTGTTGGAGATGATGCAAGTCTGACTTGGCTACGAATTTAATTGTGACTCTGAATTATTTCTCACGCCTTCATTTTAAAAAAAATAACACGTGACTACTAAATAAAAGTAATTCTAAAAAATACATACAAATTTTACAACATAATTTTACAATCCTAATTCATCAAACTACAATAATACTACTTCTTAGAACCTAGCTCGAATGCATCGGAATTTTAAACCCTAACAGTACTACTTAAAACGCGCCAATTTTGCCGACGAAGTGGTAGTCTTACCAGTATAAGTACATGGAACAAACTCATCGTCTGATGCTGGAGGCTCTGGATCAATCTTTTTTTCGAAAAATAGTCGTAGGGGTTTTCCACAAAGTTATAGTCCGAAATTTCATAGCTAAGAAATTCCGACTGTATGAATGATTGACATGTCATTTTATCAGGGCTTACTTGACACTTGATCTTTTTTCACTCATTTTTACCCCGATAACTACTTAACTCTCCTCTCGCTAGGCCACGATAGGACGACCTACCTCGGTTGCTATTGTTCATCATTTTGGCCCCTTCAAATATTGCCATTTTCGTCTCAAAAATCGCCTTCTTTTTCTCTCTGTCACTTCCTCCCTTTCTCTTGATGGAGTTGAGGTAATTGTGAAGGGGAGAGAGAGAAAGTTGGATATTATAGGGTTTAAAACAGTGAAAAATAATAATAAATAAGAATACCGGTCATTTAATAACTGATACTGAAATAAAAAAAGTATCAGTAATTAAATAAATACGATACCGGCTATTAAAATAGCCGGTATGGACTTTTTATGGAACCCATAATTAACTTTGGATATTAATAAATATCTCGGGATCAGTGTTGTTCTACCATGGCTCTCTTCCATACCCCGAAATCCCTAGTACTGTGCAGTGTGCACTGATCAGTGTTCTACCATGGCTCTCTTCTCCATTTTTTGCAAGAGATTTCGCAATGTTCCATTTTCTGCTCTCAGGCCCTCCTTCTACTCCACCTCCGCTTCTATCGCACCAAAACCGCCAAAAATAAAAGCTCTTACTTACTACGCCGTGGAGGCCGCCATGACTGCTCTGAAAGACCATCTCTACTCCACCCGCTCTCTCCCTTTCTCTCTCGCTGAGCAAATCTCTCTCAATTCTCCCATCTCTCTCTCTTCCTATCTCAGTCGCATCCAATTTCCCGCCAGTAGCCTCAATTCTAGCGACTTCCCCCAGTTTTTCCGCCGTTCTTTTTATTTCAAGGAACCCATCAACGAGTTCGACTTCCTTTTCGAATCAATTGGGGTTTTTGACAAGCCAAAACCCTCAAAATCGCTTTTTCTTTCTGATGATTTGCGATTGGTTGAAGGGGTTAACCAATTGATTCATTTAGGATTTCCTTGCAAGAAAATCGGTCTTCTGTACCCCTCAAAAGCACTTTGGGTTGCCCCAAATGAGCTTTTAAGGAGATTCGAGAAGGTATGGAATTATGGCTTTTCAGAGAGAAATTGTGTTGTTGCTATTTGTCTTGCATTTCCTAAGGTTTTGACTGGAGATGATGCGGATAGTTTGTTAGGGGATCTCCGCGCTTTCTTTGTGGCTAATGATGTTGTGAATTCAATGGAAAATAAGTTGGATATTTATTTCGAGATATGTGAGAAAATTCAGATTTTTTATGAATTGGGGTCTGCTGAGGGGTCCATTGGTAGTCTTCTGAGAAAGAATGATTGGGTGATCTTCGATACAGATAAGAAAGAACTAAGAAAAAGATTGGGCTTTTTTGCAAAATTGGGCATGAAAGAGGACTTGGGGCAGTTTGTTTTAAGAAATTCTAGAAAGATTTTCAAACTTGATTTTGAGCTCATCATTTCGATACCAGAATACTTGCACTGTGTTGGACTAGATAAAAATGAGGCTAACAATGTAATATTAGCATACCCATATGTTGTTGGAAAGAATAAATTTGGAAACTTGCCCAGTATAATGTGTGCAGTTGGCTTATCAGGTTGGTTTCTCAGTAGAGTTCAACACAGCAATATCAAAAAAATTTCTCCCAAATTTGTTTCAGATGCTTTAAATTATGACTCATTAATTGAAGAAGAGTTTGTGAAAGGGCTTGAACAGGCAAAGCTGTATAGAAGAGGTACTCTTGTGAACGAGGTTGAATTTCTACAATCAATTGGGTTCGGCATGAACAAATTTACCGCTCAACTTGCAGGTGAGCTGAGTAGTACAAAGGAAGATTTACATGAACGATTTGAGCTTCTTTTAAACTGGGGTATTGAGCCCAAGAGAATCTGTAAGATGCTTAGAAAAGCCCCAAAATTACTCAATCAAAACAAGGATGTTATAAAGGAGAAGATAAATTTTTTTTGCAACCATTTGGGTCATAATTTGGATTATTTGGATTCATTTCCTGCATTTTTGTGTTCTGATTTGGAGAACAGAATCAAACCAAGGTATAAATTCTAGACTGGTTGAAAAAGGTGGGAGTGCTTAGGAGGTCTTTTGCACCAGCCACAGTATTGGGAAGTTCTGAAAAAAAATTCATGGAGATTTTATATGCTATTCATCCTGCTGCTCCGAAGCAATGGCTCGAGAAATTTTCAAGTCAGAATCACAGAGAGTATAATAGAAAGAACTTGTTTGCTCCCAAGGTTAATTTTAAAGGAGTCCGTGCATTCAGCGTCGGACCGGATTGGCCCAGATCTTGATCGGACGGTCAGGATCTAAACTCAATGGGTTACTTTTGGGAATGGCGCTGAACAGCTGGTCATTGGTCAAGTGAAATTAGTAGAAAGTAGTAGAATATGGTGCTAGAGCCGGTCATGACTTTTCAAATCCCGTCCCCCCCTCTCTCTACTAGTTATGGAATTATCTACTGAAGAAATCAAATCCGTGCTCTCTCAAAAGTGAATAAAAGGGAAATTAGCACGAGAGAAGGTGAAATACATTAAATACAGGTATTATTTATCTAAGGCTATTGATATTTGGTTGTCATTTTCATTCGGATGTTTAAGGCTTAATTTATTTTCTTTTGAATAATCAAAACTGCTCTTATTTATTGATAAGCATCCGCTCTCTGATACATGAATTTTGGATAAATATCCTGAATTGGAGCTGATTTAACAAAATTTTAGTTACAAGCGCTAGTAAGCTGGAGTTTTATTTGTCTCTGATGAAAAGTTCTGGATGAAAACCAATGGATAAAATAAAGTTAGGTTTAACATTATATCATGAAATTTTTTATGCTTAATACTTCAACTAATTTGGATTTTTTTTCTTTTATTTTATAGCATTGCTTTGGATGCATCACCACCCTGGCATCAGTCAGAAGGCCACAGATTTCTTCGCTTCTTCTGGTAAATCAATATTTTAACTAAAAAAAATGGGTTCTGATTTCTGAGCATTAAAATAGAAGCTGGGATGTTTATAATTGTAATTGTTAGAAAATCTGTTTAATACAAGTGTCAGGATAAAGCAAGCTGATCAATCAGCTGGAGGTAATGTCGCTGACGTGGCAGGGAAGGTGAATTCCATGGTGAAGAACAGGTGGGCCGTCTTTGAAGAAAAAAAGACAGAGTAAACAGGGTGGGCCCCACCTAAAGAGACTGTACAGCGGCTGCCTCGACAACCGTGCTTCTCAGAAAGGGTTTTGAACAAGACAAGAGAAAAGTTTGTTGTTGGAAAAGTAAAAGTTGAAGAGGTAATAGGGATTTGATCAAGGATTAGTTGTCATTGTTTACAACAATACAACTTTGATTACATCTTTTTTGGGTTTTCAGGCAGCAAAAAAAAACCTACAACATAGAACGATGGCAAAAGGTTTGCATTTTTGACATTTTTGTAACTTTGTGAAAATTAGAAGCAACTATTATTCTGTTTCAGACTTTTAACTAATGTTGATCTTTTACAGGGTGTGGCAAGCAACGATGGTGAGTTTGTGTTGGTTCTTGAGGTAAGAGAAAATTTGCACTGTAGGCGGTACAGCAAGTTTCCATATGTATGCATGATCGAATTCTATCCTCCCCCCTGTTACAAGCATCTTGTAAACGGAATGTGCCGTGTATGCACCACTAGCTGTCCATTTCCATAATAGGGTATCAATTTCATTATTCAAGTTAATGGTTAACTCAACTTCCGGTAATAGGGTGGTTATAATTGGTGCTGCATCCCTCAGTGATATTTTCGGTTGAGTAGGCTTTTCTTCCAGTTCTAGACTCTTAATTAGGGGTTGTCCATGCCAAGCATCAAACCAGAACGAAATGGCTTCTCCAGTCCATCTCCTCTCTCTCTCTGTTTTTTTTTTTTGAAAATCTTGGCAGCGGCTGCCAAGGTATAAATTTTATTGATTTATGAATAAAATATCCTTACAACATCACACACAGTATCCTTACATCTTAACAACAAAAAAATCAAAACACCAAAACATCAAAACATCCTAAAACACATCCACAAAATATGTAAGAAGAATAGAATTATCATCAAATTACTAGACTTCCCCTTGCGCCTTTAGCAGTTCTGCATCCAGAGCTCTGCCTCCTCACATATCCTCTCTACCAGTAGCTGTGGTGGAACCCGGTGTCCAGCAAAAATCTTGGCATTTCGTTGCTTCCAGATGTCCAAAGAACACATAGCAACAGTGAGGCTCCCTTTGGTTTCCACTGCACCCCTCTTTCTTTAACATTGTGGATTGAGTGTGTCCATGTATATCTGGACCAAGCCGGATTAAGGTGAAACCCGCTCTCCTGCCTAGTAGAAACCATACATGAACCACGAAGGGTCATAGAATGAAAATGTGGAAAGCTGACTCGACCGGACAATTTCCACACATAGCACGAGACATCTCGCAGCGAACGTTCCTTCTTCTCATCACGTCATGTGTGAGGAGTCTGTTTTGCAACAGTAGAAAACCAAAAATCTTTACCGTTGGTGGTGCTTTGATTTTCCAAACTCCTACATGTCTATCACGAATAAGTCTCCCTTCCATCATCATCTCCTCTCTCTCTCTCTCTCTCTCTCTCTTCCTCCCTCCCCTCTCTCTCTCCCTCTCCCTCCCTCCCTCCCGCCCTCCATTCCCCCATAGAAGAAGAGAATATACAGATCCCATTAGATGATGCAGCCCCACCAGATTATGATGTGATAGAGGTAATACAGTGTTTAATTGAACACCACAATGCTATTTTCACTGATGCAAATGAGACCATCTGGAGATGAATAGTATCTGTTTTTACTTTTTAGTGTATACGTGTCCTTGTGTTCTTGGTGTGTCACTGCATGGCAATTTTGATTTTTACTTTTCTGGTTAAATGCTCATAGGCTAATTTTGTCTGCACTGCAAGAATATATTGTAATTGAAGAGTGGTACAGTGGATGATTACTTGGTGAAATTGCATCGACAATTTTCTTGCAAACTTTAGCATAATTCTGATAACCTTTTGTTTTGCTACCATATGCCATTGAAATACTATTTTTTTGGTTTTTCTCAAAGATTTAAATAACGTTTATCGTGTCATAGCGGAACGGTTAAAAAAACGACGCTATTACCATATTGTGCCGCTATAGCGCTAATAGTGCCATAGCTTTTATGGTCCAAAAACGCTATAGCGGCGTTATAGTGCGCTATTTAGAACCCTAGTTTTTCTCTTTCTATTTTGATAGAGGTTGAAAAGTAAGCTTGTATGAAGATCTTTTTAAGAGTATAATCATTCAAACTTTGAAAATTAGAAGTCCTCTTAAATCCACAATATGCTGCATAGTCAAAATAAATTCGAGTAGCTATAGTTTCCATAAATTTCGAGATTTTTAATAATAAGATGTTACAGAAAAAAATGGGATCGACTAACAGTCCCCCCATTCAGACATCTATTCAACTGTCAGACAAAGGAAATAAAATTGAAAGTATGAATACCTACCCAATGAAGTATTCATACCTATCCAATGAAATATTCATACCTACTCAATGAAGTATTCATCACTAAAATTTGTCAAACATCTATTCAACTGGGGACCATTACTTTTCGGGGCCAGTAACTGTCAGACTGGATTGGGGACCACAACCAAAAAATCACGTGGATCACACCACCAGTGCTACATTCATTGATTAAATTAATTCACATACAAAATGGAAAATATGAATACCTAAGACATCAAGTATTCATATATAATTCATCAAGTATTCATACCTAAGATATCAAGTATTTGTAAAAAAATTGGACACATCACTTACTCATCTTTTACACGTTTTTCAAAGTGGTTTTTTTTTTCTCCGTTCAATCTAACCAATATTTCTGACGAGCTATGAGGAATTTTGCAAATCTAAAACCACGAACGTGTTCTACACAATTTTCTCTTTCAAATGAGATCCATGATGACATACTTTTACACGTTTTTCAAGGTATCAAATATTAATATATGAAAAGTATTCATACCTAAGATATCAAATATTCATATATAATTCATCAAATATTCATACCTAAGATATCAAGTATTTAAAGAAAAAACTGGACTCATCAAATATTCATATATGGAAAGTATTCATACCTAAGATATCAAATATTCATATATAATTCATCAAGTATTCATACCTAAGATATCAAGTATTTAAAGAAAAAACTGGACTCATCTTTTACACGTTTTACACGTTTTTCAAGGTGGTTTAATGATTGACAAAGTTAGTTAGAATGGGGGGACGTTTAGGGGACTGGAGTGCGGGGGACAACATCTTTGCTAAAAAAAAAAACCCCATTAACTGCTCATGTAAATTTACGCAAATCTTAAAACGAGTCTCCCTACATTTCAAATCGGTCCGAAATTTATGACTCGTTGTACGCCTGTTGCTAAGTGAATCAGTGTTCATTCAACCAACTTTTTTTTTTTTTGTGTGTGTGATATCCCGGCCCGTAGGCCCACTCATTCAATTCATATTACCCAAGATAACATAACATTTCTGTTTAGATCCGAACCGTCCGATCAGAATCGGCATAAATATTAATGAGGCAGTCCGGATCAAAACAGAAATATGATGGTACCTGAGAGGATATCCGTAGACAGTCTCATTATTAGATTCGTGTGGATATCCTCTCAGCCGTAGACAGTCTCATTATCAAGACCGTGGTCTTCTTGTCTGTTAACCTCCGATGGGTTTAGAAACGGTCCGATCCACTTTAAGATTCGTGAGCACGGATTTAAAGCAGACACAAAAGTTGCGGACACGAATCTTGAAACAGATCGGACGATTATCGAACCCATCGAACTCACCTTGAGTCCGATGGGCATCGGACCCAAATTGGTTCCTCCTTAAAGATGAAGAGGCCAGCTTTCCAAGTTTTGATCCAGTCATCCAGACCGTTTGTGCAATGTCCAACGGAGGTTAACAGACAAGAAATTATGACCACGGTCCGCTCAAGAATTCATATTACCTAAGGTAACAGAGCATTTCTGTTTACATCTGGACTGTCCAATTAGAACTGGTCCGGATTCTGATCAGACGGTCCGAATCTAACTGAAATATATGTTACCTCAGAGGATATGGACTCGGACGGGATTCCTCAAAGAGTCGAAGGTCAAAACCCTACCTCTAAATCCCTAATAACGTGCACTGATCAGTATTCCGCCATGGCTCTTTTCTCCATTTTGTGCAAGAGATCTCGCAATGTTCCATTTTTCGCTCTTAACCCCTCCTACTCCACCTCCCCTTCTATAGCACCAAAACCACCGAAAATAAAAGCTCTTACTTCATACCATCGAAAATTAGCCATGGAGGCCGCCATGACTGCTCTGAAAGACTATCTCTACTCCACCCGCTATCTTCCTTTATCTCTCTCTGAGCAAATCTCTCTCAATTCTCCCATTTCTCTCTCGTCCTATCTCTGTCGCCTCCAGTTTCCCACCAGTAGCTTCAATTCTAGCGACTTCCCCCAGTTTTTCCGCCGTTCTTTTTCTTTCAAGGAACCCATCAACGAGTTCGACTTCTTTTTCGAATCAATTGGGGTTTTTCACAAGCCAAAACCCTCGGAATCGCTTTTTCTTTCTGACGATTTGCGATTGGTCGAAGGGGTTAACCAATTGATTCGTTTAGGATTTCCTTACAAGAAAATCGGTCTTCTGTGCCCCTCAAAAGCACTTTGGGTTGCCCCTAATGAGCTTTCAAGGAGATTTGAGAAGGTAGCGCATTCTACCTTTTTAGGGAGAAATTGTATCGTTGCTATTTGTCTTGCATTTCCTAAGGTTTTGACTAGAGACGATGCGGATAGTTTGTTAGGGGATCTCCGCACTTTCTTTGTGGATAATGATGTTGTGAATTCGATGGGAAATGAGGTTGATAATTATTTGGATATCTGTGAGAAAATTCAGATTTTTTATGAACTGGGATCAGCTGAGGGGTCCATTGGTAGTCTTCTGAGAGAGAATGATTGGGTGATTTTTGATACAGATAAGAAAGAACTAAGAAAAAGACTGGACTTTTTTGCAAAATTGGGCATGAAAGAGGATTTGGGGCAGTTTCTTTTAAGAAATTCTAGAGAGATTTTTAAACTTGATTTTGAGCTCACCATTTCAATACCAGAATACTTGCACTTTGTTGGAGTAGAAGAAAATGAGGCTAACAATGTAATATTAGCATACCCATATGTTGTTGGAAAGAATAAATTGGGAAACTTGCCCCGTATAATGTGTGCAGTTGGCTTATCAGATTGGTTTCTCAGTAGAGTACAACACAGCAATATCAAACTTTTTTCTCCTATATTTGTTTCAGATGCTTTAAATTATGATTCAGCAATTGAAGAAGAGTTTGTGAAAGGGCTTGAACAGGCAAAACTGCATAAAAGGGGGAAACTTGTGATTTACAAGGTTGAATTTCTACAATCAATTGGGTTCGGCATGAACAAATTTACTGCTCGATTTGCAGCTGCACTGAGCGGTTCAAAGGAAGATTTACATGAACGTTTTGAGCTGCTTTTAAACCAGGGAATTGAGCCCAAGAGAATCTGTAAGATGCTTAGAAAAGCCCCAAAATTACTCAATCAAAGCAAGGATAGTATAATGGAGAAGATAATTTTTCTTTGCAACCATCTGGGTCATAATTTGGATTATTTGGATTCATTTCCTGCATTTTTGTGTTTTGATTTGGAGAACAGAATCAAACCAAGGTATAGAATTCTAGACTGGTTGAAAGAGGTGGGAGTGCTGACGAGGTCTTTTGCACCAGCCACAGTATTGGCAGGTTCTGAAAAAAAATTCATGGAGATTTTATATGCTATTCATCCTGCTGCTCCGAAGCAATGGCTCGAGAATTTTTCAAGCCGGAATCACAGGGAGAATTATAGAAAGAACTTATTTGCTCCCAAGGTTAATTTTGGTTTTCCTTTAGTAGTAAAGAGCAACTGATTATGAGAGATTTTTAGTCTTGTCGATCTTCTCTGTGTTTAAATCATAGCAAGGGACCAGTTTAATGCATTTTTGGGTTTGGGTTTGATTTCCCTAATTGACATATATATCAAATCAAACAAAGGTCTGACCTTGAACTAAATCATTTGTTTTTAAGAGTTTGGAATGGCCTTCTTTCTTTGAATATGAATTATACCAGGAAGTTGCCGATTTCAAATACAATGAAACGAATTTTGCTCTTTGCCTAATGATGTAATATTATGCATGTACAACGAATACTGCTTCATGTCAACTGAATTCTTGATATATTCGATATGTTATTGGTTGGTTATTAACAATTTGATATCATAATCAGAATAAGAAGTCTTTTCAAATGACTGTCCAAAATTTAATGAAATTACAGCTATTGTAGAGCTGGTTTTTAGCATGTTATTCCCCCTCATGAGCTTTCCACTAAGCTGCCGTTAATACGAAAAGGAAAAATATATTTATAAAGACTTGAATAAGAAGGAACGAGAGAAATTAAGAAGGAAAAATGGGTATAAAAAGGAGGAGAGAAATTAATTATATGTTGATTTCAATTGATGCTGCAACAAAATAGAGACTTGAATAAGAAAAGTAGAAGAGGGTTCCAAAAAACTAAGAATTAGAGAGGGAGGGAGAAACTAAGAATTGTTTTATTTAGCGAATGGTATGATTAACCTTTCTGAGTTCCTCTGTTTCGAATAGAACTAACAGTCTTTTTTTTTAGGAAAGTAGAATTAAATCAGTCATACCGGTCGGTTGGTCTGAGTTCTTGTCTATATTTTTAATTCAATTTATAATTATTAGGCTTTGTAATTCTTAATTCATAATCAATTATCATAATATAAAATTTGTTAAATTATATTTTTTTTTAGATAGTTGGATTTTTACAAGTTTCATTAACAACAAAATAATGTCAATAATACAAGTAAGCATCTGCCCAAAATATAACTTCAGTACTGTGGAAACATTAAAAAGTATCAATCAATGTACAAAAGGAAATGCAATTTTGATGTTTGACGGTGATAGTATTGACTGACTAGCATATCTTTCTTTTTTGAATTAGTTCAAAATGAGAAATGCTTCAACTGTTCCTTGAAATCTTCCCAAACCCAAGTTGGTATCTGTAGCCTTCTTGCATTTAGCAACCATGGCGATCTGTCAAAATAATTTCGCAATGGAACTATTTCGCAATATCAGATGAAATTGGAGAAGGAAAACAATTGGCTGATTGAAATTGTCGAATCTTCCTCATCCAAATATCTGGCTCCTTCCACTTTGCTGCTGCGGTCGTGTCTATAGTTACAACATGCTGAAGTTTACCTACTTAGTATGTACCATAAAACAATTCTTCATTTGCAAAACGAAATATATGTTGCTTTTGTGTTCCCCTCTGAATAACTTGTACATCCTAGCAGCATCATTGGCTGCTCCATCGTTTCCATATTGATTTCTTCAAATAAGAAAATTTGTGAGTGTTCTGACAGGAATGGAAAGGTGAATTACGGCATTTACATCATTAACATATTAAAAGGCTTGATTCATGGAATTTATGTTTCCAGTGCACTCTACGGCCTGATCGAACCCGCCTTTAGTCATCTCGGCGAGAACCTAAATTTTTTGACAACGCAAATTAGAATTGAATTTACTATTCTAGCAATCTAATCAGCAATGTATTATAATAATGTGTGAGGATGAGAGCTTCTGTTCAAATTAGTTGCCAATCTGCTACACCGGCCTGGAATGGCCTTTTGGATTCACAAACTCCCCGAGCAACCAAAATTTTGCAGCTAGAAATTAGAAATGAAGAATTAAATTACAAAATTCAGCTTATTTAAGAATTACTAAATTGGATCAGAGTAAAATTCTGTTAGGTTTATTCAGCTGAAATTTGTTCTGGTTTCACATTGACACCAATAATCCGGGATGCTCCTCATAGCCTGGCCCCTTTTGCTACTTTAGTTAAATCAAAATTCTCTGTCTAAAACTTCTGACCTACAAATGTAAAGGGAACAAAATGAGAACATGGTGTTTCTTGCCAGTGACTCTAATAATAAAACTCTCTGCATCCTCTGAAGTAACTCACATTTTGAGTTTAGCTCCCGACTCTCCGAGTAGAATTCAGACCAATGATTAAAATAAGATTATATCTTTTCCCAGAACAAAAGAACTTCAGTTAATCCAAAAGAAACTGTCATTAGCCCAATCAGGTGTAGTAAAGCCCGCCACAAACAATGCTAAGAAACATACGTAAAAAAGAAAAAAAATGACAGATGAGCAGAAAATAAGTTGAAGAGCCATAAATTTTTTGAAAGAAAACATCATCTAATGCCAACCATTGGTGCTTTACATTTAATATCACTAAATTGTAGAAAGATTAATTATATAAGGACCCATTGGTAAAATAAAGAACTTACCCAAGCTAATAAGAGCATGACCACTAAAATTTGCGACTGATTGGTGTTTGATCCGTCTTCTCCAAGATTCGATGGTCATTAGGGAGCAATAATTTCTTATAGCACTGGCGCATATTGAATCTCTGTTTAGATGTTTGGAATTTTACACATTTATCAGGTGTACCTCTCTGAAGCATCTATTTGTGCCTGTACATCAGTTATCTCAGCTTCAGCAGTAGACAGTCTTACTTGCATGCAGCCTCAGCATTAGACAGTTTAAATTAATTTTGAGTGGTAGTTGCAAGTACATTATAGAAAGTGTTGTTTGTATGCAAAAGTAGTATGCATAATTTGCAATGGAAACCTAAGATCGTGTTCTCAAATAATACTGACATATCAGAACAGTAAGAATTCAAGTTGGAATTGTACTTGTGAGGTAAACGCTCATATGTTGACCAAGAAAGACAAATGTGAGGAACGTAAAACGAAAACATGGGAAGCCTCTCTAATCGCAGGCCAAAAGCCCATGCTACAATATCAGTTGTACCACTTGCACATAAGATCGCTTCTTCTGTAACTCTACAGCCCAGGACTTCCATCCATTTACCCTGTATACTAAGTGAGAGTTAATTGCATAACCATCATCAACAAATATGTACCAGCATATTGCACAGTGCAGTTTTGCCCTTTTGGTCAATCAGACTTTGGAAAATTATTCTGACCGATTGGCTACATGGAGATTTTATTTTTTTATATGGAAATGATGGTAATCTCACATACAACATTCTCCCAAAGTTTCAAAAATTCTAGAAGTCGAAAGCTATTTTTGGTTAACCAATTTGTTAAGGGCAATTCATATGCCAGCATAAAAGCAGTGCAAGTTTTTTTTTTCCTGCTGACTGAGATTTAAAAAATAGTTCGAAACCCTTTAAAAATTCCTACAAATGGAAAAACAGGTGCAGTGATGTTTATCAGGTTATAATCTAGCTGAGTGTACATTTTGGGGACATTTGACGGCCTGTAGCTATAAGGAATATGTATGTTTATGAGGCTCAGCTAGTGCGCATGTGCAGCATTTTCGAGTACAAATGGCCACCAGAAATTGTAGGTATAAGTAGTTGTTCAAATAAAGTGAAGGGAAGATAGTAAATGAAGAAACCAAAAACAGTGGATACACAGTACCAGCATGGTCAATGTACAAATGGAATTATAAAAATAGTGGATACACAATTATGGAAGATTTTGACCTTACCTGGGGCGTTTATCCTACATTCCTTAGTTATGCTTCATGTGCAACCCACCTTGGTTGTTGATCACTGCATATATTGGAAATTATTGGAATGAGTGGACTGCATGCGTCGAATGCAATTCTGATGAGATGAAGAAAGTGAGCACTACACCAAACAGCTCATATTTTTTTTTTTGGTTTCATAGCTCTTATTGTGCCCTCTCTTGGCTCATATTTTCCAGTTTGGAGCTTAAAATTTTCCTTTTTTTTACCCACAACAATTGAGGCAATTGTGTAAACCCCTTAGTAGATCAGAATAACTTCTACAAAGTGTAATCTGTGGCATCAGAATTTAGTAATGATTAGGGCATGAAATTGGGGAAGAGGAATAAAATTTGCGCACCTGAGCTAGAGTACGACGCGCGAGGTTGAGAAGATGGTAGTGCTCGACCCCTGTAAAACCGAGCTTCGAATGTGGTGCAGGAAAACCTAGACGGCGGGGAAAGAAGGAGGTAAACAGTGAAATCAAAAAAGTTTAGAACTGTGTCGACGGGTAATTTTACTGAAGGTGTCGTTTTTTGTTGCCAATTTGTAAATTAGGCATGGAAATTACTAAACTTTAAACCAAGGTTCTAAATAGCGCCGCTATAGCGTTTTCGGACTATAAAAGCTATGCCGCTATTGGCACTATAGTGCGCTATTTCGCTCTATAGGCAGCGTTATATGGACTATAGCGCCGTTTTTTCAGCTGTTCCTCTATGACGTGATAAACGCTATTTAAACCTTTGCTTTAAACAGACCAAACCAGCGGAAGGAACCCAAGGTGGCCGAGGCGCGCAGGGTCGACCACAGTGGAGGGCGTAGCTGCTGTGGAGGATAGACGAAGGGGGAGCTCAGGGACATAAGGGAGAACAGGGAAGCAGCGGGAATCGAGGGGGAGGAGTAGAGTGAGTACTCCCTAGCATAGTGACAAATGAATTATTTGGGTTCGGTTCGGCGAGGTTAAAAATTCGTGATTCGGGAATAATTCGGGTATAATTTGGGAATAATTCAGAATTATACATTGAGTTCAGATCAGAAATCTTAGTCCCACAAAAAAAATAAAATATTTGATGAGATGCCCCACATCACTATAAAAGTAGTAACCGTTGAATATATATGAATTACTCATTTTCTTAATCAATTAACAAATTGTTTTATTTGGAATTTAAACCATATGAGACTTGTGTGGACAGAAAAGTTTTAGAATTTGGACTTCCTTTTATAATATATAATATGAGATTAGGCCCATCAATATACAAAAGCCTTAAAAAGAAGTGTTGACTGTTGACCTCTCCTAATCAAAAACCTTGTGTCCGGTTTCTAGTTTCTAGTTTCTAGTTTCTACTGTTTTTCCATTCTGCTGCCTGCCTAGTCCCACATGCAAGAAAGCGCTGGGAGCGCTAAGGCTTCTATAAAAGAAGTGAGGTGCTGAGAGTTAGATACAGCTTGGAGCCTTGGACGAGGTCAACGAGTCATCAAAGAGACTCGTGGCCTAGCTAGCTTCTTGGGCACTGGGCCAAAAAAAAAATTTGTTTAAATATCGTGAATAAATCGTTAAATATCGTGAATAAATTGTAAAATTCGCGTTTTATTCGGTCAAAGATTCGGTCAACCGAATAGTTCGCTGTTCGGTGCGGAAACCTCATAAAAACGTTTTATTCGCGAATTAAACGCGAATAAAACGCGAATCTTGTTACTATGCTCCCTAGTAGAGAAATACCCACCGAAATAGGGGTGCTAATGAGCCGGATTAAACCCAAACTCGGCCCAGCTCTTTTAATCTTTCATTAAAAGCCCGACTCAGCTCAGCTCAACTTTGAAAGGTAAAGCCCGACTCGGGTCGGTCCATTGGATTCTCTAGGCTCGGTCTAAACTCGGCTCAAACCCAAACTCAGCTCAAACCTAATTGATTGTAGTATATTTCAAAGGCGTGTATATTTCAAAGGCTCGAACTATACTGCTATATCAATCATTTTGAATTATTCAAAATTGATCCGTACTAAAATTGAGTAGTACGCTGCGATATCAATCATTTAGAATTATTCAAAATTCAAATTCAAAATTGAAACTGTTCTGTCAATAAACTCATTAGCACCCCTAGGTACGCAAATGCATTTATTTAGAATTATGGGTACGCTGCGTGTACAAACTATACGACTATGGAGCTGAGAGAGAGAGAGAGAGAGTGCACTTAAGAGGAGAGAAGATGGAGACTGGGGAGCGACAGAGCTTCGACAGGGAAGCGAATGAAGGGAATGATTCGACTCGGTTGCTCGACTCGGATCATATCGACTCGACTCGATTAGGGAAACAAAGATTTATTTTGAGTTCGAGCTCAGCTCAATTTGACTCATTTAAAAACCTAGCTCAAAGTCCATGAGTCGGCCCGAAACAGAAGAGGAGGAAGCGTAGAAAGCGAGTAGAGGAACACGTAGCGGGAAAGTGTATACGTGGCGAGCACGGACGAGAAGAAGGCATGAGCTGCGGCCTCCTTAGCGAGGCGAGTCGGTCTGTACGCGGTGTATGCTAAAATCGCATGAGAAGTGCAAGGTGCGCGGTTCAATTTGTGTAGATGACGGATGGAAGCGTCACCACAAAATAATCTGAGCTATTGAAAACACATCGGAGGGTAGGAAGAGATGGTGGCACTGTTCATTGCTGAGGTCAGAACTGATTGGAAATTAAGGTATTATAATATAATATCACTAATATTATACTAAATAAATATATTCTTTTTTTCAACGATGAATATGTATAGTTTATTTTCAAAATGATGTCGCTTTAAAATATAGTTTAGAATTTCCTAAAAAAATATAAAAAATAAAAATCAATTATATTACACGTTGAATAGGATTTACATTGTTTCTAAATTTATAATATGTGCAAGTTAATTACAATTTAATTCTCACCTCAAATAAAATTTAATTATTTTAAAAAATCAGGTTGGGTGGTTCGAGTCTGAATCTTATGCATTACCTCACCATTTGAGTTTGAATCTGAATTGTTCGATCAAAATTTGGACCAATCCGATCCACTTTTGTAATGCATAAGGTCTTTAAGATTTGTGGTAACACGTTTGAGAGCTATGTTGTTCGGATACTTCATATTGACTTTCGTATCCGTATTGGACACGTATTGGATACCAATGTGCACCCGATATGACACCAATACGTATCCGATACGTCAGCTGACATATCCGCTTACGTGGCGTATCTTTACTCGGCCGATATGATCGCCGATACTCTGTTGAAACTCACAGATACGGTTGGATACGTGTGGATACGGTCATATCGAATCCAAAAACCGTGTCCGCGCCCGCACCTGTGAACCGCATACACCGACGCAAATGAGTTTTTTTTTTCTGCCCTGCGTGAATCGAACCTGAGACTTCCAAATTGAGCATCAAAACCTTTAACCACTACACTAAAGTTTCGTTTATTATATATTCTAGTAACTACAGTATTTAATATATTCTTATGTTAAGCCTTTAATTTTTTATACAAATTTGATTTAAGTTATAATTATCTAAATACAATATTAAAATAATAAAAAATAATATATATAATTGACGTATCGTATTCTAGATTTTTGGAAATTGTCGTATCGCCGTATCCGTATTGTATTCGATACGTTCGGATCCTGTGAAGTAACTCAAATTTTGAGTTTAGATCCGAAAATACATACTTCAATTTAATATTTGTGTCAAAACAGATCTGACGGTACGGATCTAAACTCAACATTTGAGTTACCTTTGGTGATATTAATTCCCGTTTAGATACATGATAGAATTCATATCACCCAAGGTAACATAATATTTATTTTTAGATCCGGACCGTCCAATTAGAATTCGCACGAAAAGAGAACGTGCAGTCATCTCGGACCAGATCTAAATATAAACATTCTGTTACCTCAGAGGATATGAGATCCCTGAAGATATGGATATGAAGTCTGGGCGGCTCGGGGTTTATGCGGATTGCTTCCACCCTTTCTAACAATTCTCTCCGCTCTCTATCTCCACCACAGCCTCTCTTTTCCCTTCGCCAAATTCCCCAATTTCTCCTTGATTACTCTTTTTTTTTTTTTTTTTCAACCGCCGGTTTTCGCTTCTCTCTTTCTCCGTTCGTCCATACCGGTATTCTTGCCGGGCTTCAAGAGGTTTGCTTTACAATTTTCTAGTTTGTTGATTTCGTTTTTTATTTTTTTACAATATCGTGTTCTTCCTAGGTGTAATTAATCGTTCAATTTTTACTTTTTAATCATATGGGTGCTCTAAAGTTAAAAATATACCGCAAGATAAGCCATTGCCAGGACAGCTTTCGAACTACCCTATACACTGTGTGTTGCCAAGAAATGGATATAATTTTACAGATATATGGAATCATATGTGTGTATGTTGTTATTATTGCATTTAATTTGTGACCATATAGAGCTGCTTCTTTTTATTAAAAAAAAAAAATCTGTTTTGTGGTTCATAACCTCCAGAAGATGACAAGGCTAGACAATTTTCCAAAATGCATTATTGTTTGCATTCTGTGTTGATCATGTGTTATTTCTGAATGCAAGGATAAGATGGTGTTTGTGTTGTCTCTCACCCCCTTCTCTTCACTTTCACCTTCAACTTGCCAATCCCAATCCCAATCCCCATTGGTTTCTCGCCGAGGTCTCTACTTTGTCAGCTACGCATTTCCCAAATCCAAATCTCAACCCAAGAGAATCACCAACAAACCAAATTTACTGCCCACTACCACTAATTTCCCCAGCAACACCAATTTTGATGACCTTTCTGGGAAGATTGGGAGGCCACGTCAGCAGCAGGAGAAGGAGAGAAAGCAGCATCGGAAGGTAGATGCCATTTCAGCTCAAGAGGTGCTTCACCAGTTTGATCAGTTGTTAGCTGCCCCCAACCCAACCTCCATCAATAAATTCAATCAGCTCCTTGCCACCTCTGTTCGTGCCAGTACCTCAAGCAACCTTTACCCCACTGTCTTTTTCCTCTTCACCCGCTTAACCCAAGCTGAAGGAATTGGTCCTAATGAATATACCTATGCAATCATGATGAACTTCTGTGTGAGAGTGAATCGGGTCAGCCTATTGTTTGGTTTTCTGGGACGATTGCTCAAAGAGGGTCGAAAAGCTAATTCTGTGATCTTCAGTCCTATACTCAAAGGCCTCTGTCGGGAGAATAGAATTGGTGAGGCAGTAATTATGGTGCTCGATAAAATGCCTAAGCTGGGATGTGTACCCGGTTTGTTCTCATATACCATGCTTATACATAAGCTATATAAGAAAGGTGAAATTGAGAAGGCAATGGATTTTCTACATGACATGATTTCTAAAGGGCACAAGCCTGATGTTGTGACCTATAATGCTCTACTTGATGGATTATGCAAGAACGGTGAAATTGAGAAAGCAGTGGATGTTCTACATGACATGATTTCTCAAGGGCACAGGCCTGATGTGGTGACCTATAACACTCTTATAGATGGATTATGCAAGAATGGTGATTTTGAGAAGGCTATGGAGTTTCTACACGACATGATGTCTAAAGGACACGAGCCTGATATCGTGACCTATAACACTCTTATAGATGGTTTGGGCAAGAATGGTGAAATCGTGAAAGCCATGGATATTCTACATGAAATGATGTCTAAAAGGCACGGGCCTAATGTCGTGACCTATAACACTCTTATAAATGGACTGGGCAAGAATGGTGAATTTGAGAAAGCCATGATGTCTAAAGGGCACAAGCCTAATGTGGTCACCTATAACACTCTTATAAATAGACTATGCAAGAATGGTGAAGTTGAGAAAGCTGTGCATTTTCTACAAGACATGATTTCTAAAGGGTATGATCCTAATGTTGTGACCTATAATACTCTTATAAATGGACTGTGCAAGAATTGTGAAATTGAGAAAGCCATGGATTTTCTACATGACATGATATCTAAAGGGCACAGGCCTAATGTCGTGACCTATAACACTCTTATAGATAGACTATGCAAGAGTGGTGAGTTTGAGAAGGCTGTGCATTTTCTACACGACATGATTTCTGAAGGGCATGAGCCTGATGTTGTGACCTATAACACTCTTATAAATGGACTGTGCATGAATGGTGAGATTGAGAAAGCCGTAGATTTTCTACATGACATGATATCTAAAAGGCACAGGACTAATGTGGTGACCTATAACACTCTCATAGATAGACTATGCAAGAATGGTGAATTTGAGAAGGCAATGGATTTTCTACACGACATGATTTCTAAAGGGCACGAGCCTGATGTTGTGACCTATAACACTCTTATAAATGGACTGTGCATGAATGGTGAAATTGAGAAAGCTGTGGATTTTTTACATGACATGATGTCTAAAGGGCACGAGCCTGATGTGGTGACCTATAACACTCTTATAAATAGACTATGCAAGAATGGTGAATTTGAGAAAGCAGTGCATTTTCTACACGACATGATTTCTAAAGGGCACGTGCCTAATGTGGTGACCTATAACACTCTTATAAATGGATTGTGCAAGAATGGTGAAATCGAGAAAGCCATGGATTTTCTACACGACATGATGTCTAAAGGGCATGAGCCTAATGTCGTGACATATAGCACTCTTATAAATGGGCTTTGCAAGAATGGTGAATTTGAGAAAGCTGTGTATTTTCTAAACCACATGATTTCTAAAGGGCACAAGCCTGATGTGGTGACCTATAACACTATTTTAAATAGACTATGCAAGAATGGTGAGATTGAGAAAGCCATGAATGTTCTACATGACATGATGTCTGAAGGGCAAGAGCCTGATGTCATGACCTACAACATTCTTATTGATTGCCTGTGCAAGAAAGGTGAAATTGAGAAGGCAATGGATTTGTTTGATGACATGATTTCCAAAGGGCACAAGCCTGATGGCGTGGCCTATAGCACTCTTATTAATGGGCTGTTCAAGAATAGTGAAATCGAGAAAGCCATGGATTTTCTACACGACATGATGTCTAAAGGGCACAAGCCTGATGTCGTGGCCTATAGCACTCTTATAGATGGGCTTTGCAAGAATGGTGAAATTGAGAAGGCAATGGATGTTCTAGATTATATGATTGCCAAAGGGTGTGAACCTAATGCCGTGACCTATACTGCTCTTATATACGGTCTATGCAAGAAAGGAGAAATTGATAAGGCAACGGAGTTCCTAAATGATATGATTGCCAAAGGGCATGAACCGAGTGCCATGACCTACAACACTGTTATAGACGGGCTTTTGCAAGAGAGGTGAAATTGAGATTGCGATGGATTTCTAGTTGACATGATTTCCCTAGGGCATGAACCTGATGTCCTGACCTATAGCACTCTTATAGATGGGCCACACAAGAAAGGTGAAATTGAGAAGGCAATGGATTTGCTAAGATAACTTGATTTCCAAAGAAAATATGCCTGATGTTGTGACCTATAGCGCTCTTATAAATGTGCTGTTATTTTTCATAAATGATATAATGATTTACAGGAGTGTCAGTAATAATTAGATTTTCAAAATAGAACCGAACCGAACCGATTTAGCATTGCAACCGAACTGAACCGAACCAAAGTTTTATTTCGGTGTACTCGGTTTGTTCGGTTCAAATCAAAATATACTAATTTTTTTATTTAAAGCAATTGATTTATAATAAACCGAGTATATTAAGAAATAAACTGGGGTATTAAGAAATAAACCGGGATGTTAAGAAATAAACTGAAGTATTTAAAGCAATTGATTAAGAAATAAACCGGGACGGTCCGGACCAAATTCATAATATATAAAAGTTCGGTCGGTTCGGTTATTTTGGTTTTGAAAATTTTCAAACCGAACTGAACCGAAATTATAAATCGGTTTTAAAAAGCAAACCGAACCGAAACCGAACAAATCAAACCGTTTGGTCAGCTAATTCGGTTCGGTTCAAAACCGATTAAACCGGACCCAATGAACACCCCTCCCAGCAGAGACTACTTTTGTTATCGAAGGTGCAAAAGAGAACAAAGGCAGAAAAATCATTCTATAAGGTTTCCCGCATCATGACCTGTCATCCCAGTCATAATTTCTTTTTTCTTCTGATTTTTTATAAATAATATTCCTAATGGTTTAACTTCAAGTTAATGTACATAAGCCAGGATCCACTTCCACAGGAAAATTATAACATAAAACTTTTCCCTTCTTTCAATTATTTGCTCTTAGTCGGTCCAAAAAACCTTCTATGAAATATTAAAGTTAGAACGAGAACTCAAAAGAGAAATATGCTAGAGGAGCCTATAAAGTGGGGTTTTGGTACCATCCCATGTAAGAAGCTTAACATGAAGAGTGAGGTTTTGGTACTATGCATAGTGCATATTTGTTCATATTATGGATCAGTATTGTTGTTTGATAGGTCTAAATTATATACACATTCGATCTAGTTTTTACCACATAATAGCACCAAATATCTTGTATTTTAGTAGAGAATAGAATGAAATATAACCAAAAATTAAGTTACTGCCAAAGTCTATTTCAATTACAGGAAATGGAGCAAATTGTAGATCTTCTCGCAAGCTTTCCGAAAAGTGGTAGAACACTGAAAACGGAGTTACGGATCATGAGTTATGCCCGTTTGAATTTCAGAGCAAAACAGGGAAAACAGAACCCTGTGCGGACGCACTCACCGCTAGTGCGGACGCACTCAGTATTTAATCAAATTTCCAGGATCGCAGAACTTCACAGACAAAAAGTCCGAGCGTAATGCGTCCGCAGTCACCTCCAGTGCGGGTCAGCCATCAGGAGCGCAGTGCGGACGCACTGACCCAGAGTGCGGACGCACTCAGCCATCAGACACAGAAAACAGAAAAGTCCGAGCGCAGTGCGGACGCACTCGGGCCGCACTCGATCCGCACTCAGCGACACACAGTTCGTATTTTGGCGATATCTTGGTCATACGAACTCCAATTTGGGTGATTCAAAGCTTGGCGGAACCAGGACAAAGAGATCTAAAACTTTCATGAAGGAAACAAATCCAAATTCGAAATATATAATTCTGTACAGCCTTATCAATGGCCAAATTCGGAATATATAATTCTGTACAGCCTTATCAATGGCCGCGCCAGCCTGAAAAACTGCTAAATATGGAAAGTTAGTGGGCTTAGTAGGCGCCAAAATTAGAATAACTTGGTCTCCAAGTTCATAATCACAGAATTAGAAATATAGAAGTTAGTGGGCTTAGTGGGCGCCGAAAATAAAATAACTTGATCTCCAAGTTCAGAAAATATTATATAAGGCTAAGGAGACCACATGAGAAATTATCACTGCTCATCATTGCTCAATTGAAGTTATTCTGCTCCACTTTCCGGCGGTGATCAAAGTTGCGAAGGACGAGAAGGAAGAAATCGAGGTTTTGCTTGAGCGACAAGGGAAGAACTTGGGCAGAAACTAGGAGATTGGTTGTATTCTTTTCTCTGACGTATTTTCTCAGTTTTTACCATGTTTATCTTGTATTTTCTTGTGGATGTTTGCTTCTCCATGAGAGGCTAGTTTCTCTCTAGGGGTTTAGGTCATGTAGCATGAATTTGTTTAATTCTATTATACTCGGAGTTTAGTTTTTATTATGATTGTTTGATTTGATGTTAATTTCTGTGATTTATTATTTGTGATATTCCATGATTTGTGCTTGAATTGTAGTTATCCCGCTTAAGTCTTTTAGATTCGAAGTAGATTAGGATCATATATGATAGTACAAATTGTTGTGCTTGAATTGTAGTTATCCCGCTTAAGTCCTTTAGACCCAAAGTAGATTAGGATCATATAGGATAGTACAAATTGTGATCGCAAATACCTTAGGATTCGGATTAGAAGCGACCGTACTTTGATATCCAACCCGGAACTACATAAATTAAGGTTAGGGTTTGGTGAAGGACTTAATCGTGAAGTTGATCAGAGTCAAAATAATGATGATTTACGTAGGGTTTTGGCTTAGGTTTTACATATTTTCTCACATTTATGTTTAATTAATTAGAGAAAAAGGCTACTGTCACCCTTCTTTATGTTTTATTGCAGGAAACAAGTTTTGGGACTATTTTACACCAAATGGAGCAAGAATCGGGTCAATCGGATCAGCGACGCTCATCGACTAAGTCCCTGTTACGGCCAGTATTGACCAATACGGATCAGGCCTAGCACAGACCAGAAGATAGCGCTGGAAGCATTAAACCCTAACTGCCAAGGTCCTAATACGGACCGTATCACCTGATACGGCCCGTATCCGAAGGCATCTCTTGGGGAATAACTGCCGACAGCTGTTTCCAGATCAGTTTCTAGCCCCTACTCAACCTCTACACGTCCCTACACTCCTATATAAAGCCCCTGGGCAGAAGAATACATCATCTTTGTAATTAGGTATATATTTGATTAAAGTGAGAAGAGACGAGTGCTTGTAACCATGTCGTTCCGCGGCTAAGTTCATTTTCTTAGGGCTAGGCAGTAAACCTTGTTACTCTTGATGTTTTGATATATATATTTCTGTTGATTATGATTTCTTGTTGTTGTGCTAAAATGCTTTTGTGATTTACTATCTCTTCATCTAATTTCAATGATCTAGTTTGAGTCCGTTAGGGTAGTGACAGTACTTTAATGGTAAGAGAAACTATTTGTATGAATTAGCCTCGTTGAGATCTATTAGGTTTATGTGAAGAAAACCTTAGCGGGGAAACCATAAACCAGACCAACAAAACGCGTACCAAATTCCATCACATGCGTAAAGTAAATCGCAGTGATCTATGTAGTAATTTGGGGTATTTGAGAGATCAGACATTTGCGTAAGGTAAATCGCAGTGTCCTATGTAGAATCTCGGTGAAAGATCTGTCATTCTTGCGTAACATAAATCGCAGTGACCTATGTGGTGTCTTTCATTAAAACAACAATAGGAAATCAGACGCAACAGGAATATATTGTCAAGGCGGATTGAGTGGCAATGGTGTGCCGAAACCCTAGGAATCCTCATCTCTATCATTATTTTAATTACTTTTAATTGTTTCCTAATTTACATTGATCAACAAACATCTCTCAATTTTCAGATTTCGTCTAGCCTTTCGAAAGATTGTGATTCGATCGCTCAAAGCATTGAACCAATATTCCCTGTGGATCGACCTCGTATATACTACTCGATAGGATTGTGCGCTTGCAGTCCGAACCGATAGCATTTCCGAGTTTATAAATATTAAAAGAAACATTGCTCTCTTTTTAGTGATCAAGCTTTTTGGCACCGTTGCCGGGGAGTAACGGTTCATTGTGCAAGGCCTCGCGAGACGCCCTTGCTTTGACCATTGAATCCAATTAATTAGAAACGCCTAGATTTCTTTTTATTTTCTTCATTTTTATTTTTCTTTTATTTTCAATTTCGTTTTTATTTTTATTTTATTTTTATTTTCAGTTTTTAGTTTAATTTTCAGATTTTCTTTTCTTTGTAGGAAACTGCACGCTGGCCGAATCATCCGTACGAAGATCCGAGAGGATTGCTAGTAGGAGAGGACAATTCGCTTCCACATCACCGATAAGAACCAATCATAGTTCTTCATCAAGTAATTCTGAAAGCGAAGAAGACTCAGATTCGATCAACATGAATATCCCACCGAACGAACCGATTAACAACGGAAGACAAGACAATGGCGATCAAGGAGTTCACGATGCAGCAAGACCCAAACTTCTACGAGACTATTGCGTACCGCGCGCGAATGATCCTAATTCTAGTATAAACCCGCCAACTGTTACAAACCGTAATTTTGAGATCAAACCTGCTCTCATAAATATGGTTTCGCAACAGCAATTTGGAGGATTTCCACAAGAAGATCCACATCTTCATCTGTCAATTTTCCTAGGGATATGCGAGACGATAAATATCAACGGTGTTACCGATGAAGCAATCAGGCTAAGGCTATTTCAATTTTCATTAAAAGATAAAGCAAGAGCATGGTTGTTTTCCTTACCGGCCAATTCCATTCAAACTTGGGACCAATTGTTTAATGTGTTTATTGCAAAATATTTTCCACCATCAAAAACTTCGAGGTTTAGAAATGCAATTACTAATTTTGAACAAAGGGATGGTGAAACATTGTGTGAGGCATGGGATAGATATAAGGATATGTTAACGTGTTGTCCATATCATGGTCTAGAAAGATGGCTGATTGTCCAAACTTTTTATAATGGTCTAAACCCTACCGATAGGTTGTCTATTGATGCTTCCGCAGGAGGAGCAATCATGAACGAGGAATCTGACGAGGCTTACAACCTAATTGAAGAGATTGCAATCAACCAACACTACTGGATCCCTGAGCGAAAGAAACCAAGACCAACACCTGGCATGCACCGAGTAGATGATATATCCATGCTGAGCGCAAAGATTGATGCTTTGCAAATGGCACTCAACAAGCAAACCAAGCAGCGAACGGTAGCAGCAGTCAATGCCGCAACAGCATGTGGCTATTGTGGAGGAGCGCATGAGATGACCGAATGTATGAATGTGACGGAAACTGAGGAAGAAATGGAGCAAGCAAACGCAATCGACAACAGCTTTCGACCTCAGCCCGCTTACAATACATACCATCTGAACAACCGAAACCATCCAAATCTCTCATACGCAAATAATCAAAGGCCCGCTGCACCCCAACAGAACTACCAACCACAGCCCAATTATCAACCGAGATACAACAATCCTCAACAGAATTATCAACCAAGACAATACAATCAACCACAGCAACCTGACATCACATCTTTAATGGAGAGATTCCTAGAGAAGCAAGATAAGGCTAACGCCGAAATCGCACAAAAGATCGAATCCTTAACAAACCGCAACAAAGACTTAGAAGACAATGTCTCTAAGATGGCTAAAGAACTCTCGAGTATTACACGCGGAAAAGGCAAATTTCCGGGCCAACCGGAAGAAAACCCGAGAGAGACTTGCAAGAGCATAACATTAAGGAGCGGTACAGCTTATCAGGGACCTCCCATGCCCGATCAAACTTCCGATGAGATGCACGCAGAACCAACGCATTCCGAAGAATACGAGCCGCAACCACCGGAGCTGCCCGTATTCGAACTGCAGACAGACCTTACTAAGGAGCAGAATGACACCGTAGGTGGAGACGAGCGACAAACCGAACCTGAATACATTTCACCACCACCCTACAGGCCACCTCTGCCATTCCCTCCAAGACAAGTCGCGAGATTCATGGAGACACTCAATCAATTACAAGTCATTATCCCCTTCAATGAAACAATTACAAGCATACCCTCGTATGCTAAATTTCTGAAGGAGATTCTTTCAAAACGCAATAGACTCCAAGAATCCTCAACAGTTCCGCTCAATCCGGAATGTAGTGCGCTCGTGCAAAGCAAATTACCGACAAAGTTGAAAGATCCAGGAAGCTTCTCGATACCATGCACAATTGGCACAACGAACTTTAAGAGAGCTTTATGTGATCTAGGAGCAAGTGTAAGTTTAATGCCAAAGGCGGTATTCGAAAGATTGGGATGTGGAAAACTATCACCAACACGGATCTCATTGCAACTCGCTGACCGATCAATTCGATATCCTGAAGGAAAGTTGCTAGATATCCCGATCAAAGTTGGTAAATTCTGGATACCAGCAGATTTCGTGGTAGTAGATATGTAAGAAGATGAACAAATTCCAATCATCCTTGGAAGGCCATTCCTTGCCATATATGGGGCAACAATCGATGTTAGGAATAAGGAGATCTCATTAAACATTGGTGAAAACAAGATGATCTTTAACATGAATGAAACCTTCAAAAATCCCCCTGACATCAATCTTGTCCATAATTTGGAAACAGTGGACGAGTCTGCCGATGATGAATTGCGATTGGATGCATTAGAAGACGTTAGGGAAATGATGTGCGTAGCAGAAATGGAGAGATTGTTCATTGTACAAGATGACGGTCAGATCCATCCAACCTCTGTGACACAACAAACCGATGATCTGAACAAGAGTCCTAATATCGCAAACAACAGGAATTATTCTCTCTTAGCCCTTGCATTAATCAAAAACCTACGCGAAGAACTCGATGCAATTTCTCAAAGACCGGACGAGGTCGAAGCCGTACTCGGTGTGAGTCTGGCATTCGACCCCGGACCTCAAACACCAACCGACTTCTTCGAAAAGGGCAGTAATAATGAGACCACAAAAGATGCTGAAGGCGAACCACCCGACAAGCAACCCGCTTGCATTGTCAGGAGGATATCTGAAAGAAACTAACGAGACAAAAAGTCAAGCTAATGACTTTAAACAAGCGCTTCTTGGGAGGCAACCCAAGGCCACTTTTACTTTCTTTTTCATACAAAAATTTAAAAATCAAAAAAATATTTCATCTGATCCTAAACTATTACACTGATCTCAAGATTACTAATTTTACCTACAGGAGGAGGTGCCGGAAGAATTTGGTCGAAAAATTCGAAGCCCGTCACGAAGATTTACTCTCTGTTACGGTCTGTATCAGTCCAATACGGGGTAGTTCTCCAATACGGGCCCATCTCGGACTTGGCGCAGAAAAGGCAGATTCCAATCCACAACCGCACAGTGATTACGGACCGTATTAATTGATACGGACCGTATTCAATGAGCAAAAATAACCAACTTTCCATTTCTGGCGCTCCAAGAACAAGAATTCGAATTTTAACCAATTTTAACCTCCCACTACTAACACCTTCTGCATATTCATCACATCCCTTCACTACCATATAAACCTTTCATCCATCTCCCTTTTCCCTGCACCATTTCATAGAATTTTCAGATCAAAATTCGCATCCTGTCCACAGAAATCCTCCAAGTCAGGCCCGTATCAACCCCGTATCAACCGAATACGGTCTGTAACAGAGATATTAATTCTTAACAAATGGCTCCAAAAATGAAAAATATTTTAGGGGCAGTTACAAGGAGTGCCAGGAAAGCTCTCGGGGGTGCCGGCCCAAGTAGTTCACCGCAGAGCTCCTCTAGCCGATCCTCCTGGTCCTCCGGCTCGCAACCACAATCCTCCAACCGTTCGTCTTCTCATTCCGACGCACAGCAGTCGGTCAGAGACACACCAGTCTCAGATGAGGACTACAACCCGGAGGAGTTCAACCCTCGGGATTTCGGTCTTGAGGAAGAAGACTCCGATGAATCAATGGAGGAGGTTCAGCCAACCGAGTACCAACCCGTCTTTCGGCATCCACAATTCAGGAGCAGCTATGCGAAGATGCAGACAAGGGAGGTCATATACCACAAATCTATCAACACAGAGACACTCGAGCGACTAGGCCTCCTTGCACAAACTGAGAAGCTCACAAACCGCATCCATCTCTGCAATTCCTTCAACTGATCCAAGGAGTCAAAATTTACAAGGTGCTCACGAAGGAGTTCCTTACGACTTTCAGATATAATGAAGACTCCATCACTTTCCAGATGATTGGCGAGCAATACGAAGTCACCATGGATGATTTCTGCGCCATCTTCAACCTCACCAACAATGGCACTTCTGATTCCCCTGACTGCCGAGAGTTCTGGTCCAGCATCACTGAAGACAACCAAAACTCAACTCGACCGGCAAGCAGAATCATCCATCCCCAAGTCCGCCTCTTGCAAGTAATCCTTGCCAATTCCATTTTCACAAGAGGCGAGAGTTCATCCAAGGTAACATTACCCGAACTCTATCTTCTCAAGTGCATGATCGAGCCAACACCAGTGCGACCTCACCTCGGCCACCTCCTTTGCAATCAAATCCGTGAGGTCGCCCGTGCTAAGAAAGGTAATGGAAAGATTTCCATTGGATTCGTGGCAACGATCTTGGCCAACCATCTCGCTCTGCAGATCGATCATCTCAAAGAGGCAAGTGGGCTCACACAAATTGACATGTCATGCCTTCAAGCCATGAAATTCGTCACCGGCCACTATCCAGGCCCCTACTTCTACAATTCACCGAAGGGAATTCTCCAATTCCCCTTCCGACACCTCAATCTCCGCAGTAGGGCCTCCTGGAAGATGGCACGACCCGCGAGCCCGACTTATGAGCCTCCTCAAGATTACATGGATGTAATCGAAAGCCAAGCCGCAATGAGAAATCAGGCTAACATCGATCGGCAGCAAAGAGAAGAGGAGGAGCCCCCTTTTGATGCATATAGGGAGGCAGGCACATCGGCAGCCAGAGCCGAATCTTCAGGGGCGGCACCATCTGATGCCCCTACAGCTGAGCTTGATCAGTTCATTCAAATGGTAGATTGGATGAACTCGAACCTCAATGAACTCACCTTGACAACGGGAGAGACCACCCAACAAATGCAACAAAATGGCTCATCACTTCGCCAAGAGGTTGGCGAAATTCGAAACAGCATGGAGGAGGTCCAGAGGAGTGTTGATGAGAGCAGGCGCGAGATCCAGCAGACGCGCTACATGGCACAGCAGTATTATCAGTATGCTCTCGGCTCCGGATTCGAGTACCAGCCGCCACCATACGGACTCTTCGACCCGCCATTCTACGAGGAGATCCAGCGACCACCACCACCTCCACCACCTCAGGATTGAGGTGCAGTGAGTTGTATCTTTTCCTCGGTCTTTTTACTTTACTATTTCCTTTATTTTTATCTCTCGAGCATTGGGGACAATGCTCAATTTTATTCGGGGGGTAGGGAAAGTAAATTGACCATGTATCTTTAAAATTTTCGCATTTTAAATTCTTAGGTGCTAGTAGTTTTACTCAATTTTTGACTAGGGTTAGAGGCTTTACCGAAAATCCTAGAATGATTAGATTGAGCTTTTTAGCTAGCTTGCATTTTTATTTTTTTAGGAGTAGGTTAATCAAATAGGAATTGTTTTAAATTGAATTAGGCTAAGGTTTAGACAATTGGCCATGATACCAAAAATTCAGAATTTTTAAAATTATTTGTAGTCTCAAAATGAACAATTAATTGCTAACCATGAGAGTTGACCAAAATTGCAAACCCTAGAATTTTTATATTGAGTAATTTATTTTTGCAAAGTCTTTTTAATTTTGATAGTGTTTTAGATTACCCATTTATTATAGATAGACCCCTAGCGAAACTATGCAATAATTTCTTGTATGAATGAATACTTGGAATTGTGTGTAATCATGGTGCTTGTGACACAAAAATATTTTATTTTATTTTCAGAAAAACGAAAAACGAAAAAAAAAAAATACAAAAAAATCAGAAATGAGAAAAATCCAAAAAAAAAAATAGAAAAATCAGAAAAAAAAAATAGAATAAAAGATGGAGGATAAAAAGAGTACGGGTGCCTACGCAAGACTGGTTACCAATAGGCTCGAGAAAACCTCCCAAATTTAAATTCTTGTACATATTTAATTTTTCAAAAATAGTCACAAGTACCAACACACTTAGTTGTCATACTTTGCTCCAATCAATTGGGAAGGAAAATCAAAATTTATATCATTAGAATTCCTATTGGTTGGAAGGGATCCATTTATAATCGAAGGGGAAATTAATACTCTCAATTTTAAGGATATTTGTGAAATAGATTGTTCAATAATAATTTTTCTAGGATAAGCATAATGAGGTCAATCATGGGGTGAATAAATTGTTCAAGGGAGAGGTCATGAATATTTTTAAAGTTCTAGATTTTTATTGTCATGCCAATTGTACCTAACCTAAGCCCTAATTTAATTTTTAAACAAGACCTTGAGATTGTATGGTTTAACCTAGACCGAATCTTTGACCAGCTGGGATGTCGTTGCTTGAGGACAAGCAACAATTCAAGTTGGGAGGCGTGATCAGAGTCAAAATAATGATGATTTACGTAGGGTTTTGGCTTAGGTTTTACATATTTTCTCACATTTATGTTTAATTAATTAGAGAAAAAGGCTACTGTCACCCTTCTTTATGTTTTATTGCAGGAAACAAGTTTTGGGACTATTTTACACCAAATGGAGCAAGAATCGGGTCAATCGGATCAGCGACGCTCATCGACTAAGTCCCTGTTACGGCCAGTATTGACCAATACGGACCAGGCCTAGCACAGACCAGAAGATAGCGCTGGAAGCATTAAAACCCTAACTGCCAAGGTCCTAATACGGACCGTATCACCTGATACGGCCCGTATCCGAAAGCATCTCTTGGGGAATAACTGCTGACAGTTGTTTCCAGATCAGTTTCTTAGCCCCTACTCAACCTCTACACGTCCCTACACTCCTATATAAGGCCTCTGGGCAGAAGAGTACATCATCTTTGTAATTAGGGTTAGATTTGATTAAAGTGAGAAGAGAGGAGTGCTTGTAACCATGCCGTTCCGCGGCTAAGTTCCTTTTCTTAGGGCTAAGCAGTAAACCTTGTTACTCTTGATGTTTTGATATATATATTTCTGTTGATTATGATTTCTTGTTGTTGTGCTAAAATACTTTTGTGATTTATTATCTCTTCATCTAATTTCAATGATCTAGTTTGAGTCCGTTAGGGTAGTGACAGTACTTTAATGGTAAGAGAAACTATTTGTATGAATTAGCCTCGTTGAGATTTATTAGGTTTATGTGAAGAAAACCTTAGCGGGGAAACCATAAACCAGACCAACAAAACGCGTACCAAATTCCATCACATGCGTAAAGTAAATCGCAGTGATCTATGTAGTAATTTGGGGTATTTGAGAGATCAGACATTTGCGTAAGGTAAATCGCAGTGTCCTATGTAGAATCTCGGTGAAAGATCTGTCATTATTGCGTAACATAAATCGCAGTGACCTATGTGGTGTCTTTCATTAAAACAACAATAGAAAATCAGATGCAACAGGAATATATTGTCAAGGCGGATTGAGTGGCAATGGTGTGCCGAAACCCTAGAAATTCTCATCTCTATCTTTATTTTAATTATTTTTAATTGTTTCCTAATTTACATTGATCAACAAACATCTCTCAATTTTCAGATTTCGTCTAGCCTTTCGAAATATTGTGATTCGATCGCTCAAAGCATTGAACCAATATTCCCTGTGGATCGACCTCGAATATACTACTCGATAGGATTGTGCGCTTATAGTCCGAACCGATAGCATTTCCGAGTTTATAAATATTAAAAGAAACATTGCTCTCTTTTGAGTGATCAGAAGTCAAAACCTAATTAGGACACCTTAGAACAAATATCGATATATATTTTGGAGCATGTGACTTAAATATCCTTCTAGGTTAGTGACAGCCCTAGAATTCGAGGAACATTAATCCATCCACCCAAAGTATTTGTATTAATATTTGTTCCAAAGACTAACATAGGTTAGAAACCTCGTCATAATCAAATATGAATTTAAACAAACCGAGTAGATAGAATTAGCAAGGGATTGTGGATCGAATACCCCTAGACTTATCCAACTTGATTTTCACCGAACTTTTAATTACTTTTTATTACGAAACTTTAATTTTCCTTTAAAAACGAAATTACACAAAACCCCCCTTTTTACTTTTATTGTTTAGTTTTAAAAATAGTTTTCTTTATTAAATATTGGTATTTCCCTATCTCCCTGTGGATCGATACCTAAATACTACAATCGATAGGTTGTACGCTTGCAACTAACCTATTCATTGAATACAAAGATTTATAAATATTAAAAGTTAAAAGAGTATAAAAACACCATACCTAAAATACTCAACATTGTTTTGAAAGTTCCAAACAGTCGATGTGAACCATTCAACATGATCTCTTTTTAGATAAGTTGAAAATCACTACTTTCGAATGGTTTAGAAAATAACATGAATATTATGAACCAGAATATCAAGATAGGATTCTGCAAAGCATCGAGCTAATAAATTTGTATTGTTGTTACTTATTCATGAATTTGTTCTTCTTGCAGTTCCATTTTCCTTGATCAGAATCAGGAAATGTAGTTATTGATTTTTATAGGATTAGGATGATTTCATTAGTAATCATAAGTATTATTTGTGGTCAAACTAAGCAACTAAAGACTTCAAAGATTGAACAAAAGAATATTACGAAGGAAGCTGATCAGAGCTTGAGAGAGTGGAGGAGAAACCATTTTCAAATTAGAAATTATTCAAACAAAAAAATCAAAGGGCAATTTTGGGCAGCATATCTATAGCTGGTTTGTGTAGAATTTGCATCCTCTGGTATCTCATATTTTGCATGACTTTTTGGAAAATCTCAACCATTCATAATATTCAAATACGTTCTGCATGAATCTCAAAGCTCAAATAATACTGGTCCCTGCGCTATCCCTGAATAGGCACCGGAAACGTCAGTCACGGGAAATATGAGATATCTCAGAGGATACGCACTCGTTTGTGTAGGGGCACCACTACTGAAAGTGTACCAGATCTTTTTGTGAATTGTGCTCAACAAATCATCAAAACACTACTCCAGGGACGTTTTTGTAATATTGAAAAGTGACAGAAAACTAATTCAATTTTGTCATGTAAAATTGTTAATAAGGCTTACATGAGTAATTAGTTATATGTATGATAGATGCTGGTTCATTGAGAGACATAATACATATCACTGAGCCTATCCATAGGCGTTATTTATAAAGTGGGACATACTGGTCAGCAGTGACTTGCAAGAAATGGAGTCTTCCCTCAGTTTCAGTACTGATACATTTCCCAGAACCTATTAACAAAGGAGTATATAAAAGATATGATGCTCGTATTCATTCTCTTTTCACATCCTATATGCTGAGAGCCCTAGGACCCGTATCCTCTGCGGAGCAAAACGAACGGACCAGATTAACTCTCAACCGCTTTGAGACTCGGGCTAACGGAGGGGGCAGTATTATTGGGCTTTGAGATTCGTGCCAAGTCAAAACTAACGGACCAGATTAAAGGAACCGCAGGTGCAGAGTTTAAAAACTCCGCAGAGGATAGCGTTCCGAGAGCCCTATGGGGTTTTATTTGTGGGGGATAGAAAACATTGATTAGTTATTTCCTTGTGTAAACTGCTGCATACTGTGTGAGGTTTTGTCATGAAACTGGTAAGGGCTGTCGCACCAAAGCCGGCACGAAGCATGCTGCATAGGACCTGCAAGAGAGGGCTGTCTTCACTGCTGCAACTGAGAACTTAGATGCTTTTGCAAATGGAAGGATGTCAGTGGAGCAGGTTTCCATCATTCCATGGTCTCTCTTTTTTTTTTTTTTTTAAAGTTAGATTTCTGTGGTCATTGTGGGACAATACAAAGGGTTCTTTGGGCACTTTTTCCATTTCGAAATTATACAAAATATATGAATAGTACAATGACAAGAAATCTAAGCTAATAAATTTCGCTTTAAGTTGTAAACAAGGTTCAGAAAATTCCAGAAAAATATTCACTGTGATTTGAAATTTATTAGTGTTTTAAGGAGACTTTTGTATTTGATGATCTCGCATAGGTCTCCTATATTTGAGTAACTTTGTTTCTCCTCTGTCCTCCTCAAGTTTTTTCTTTTTTAATTCTTTTTTAAAACAATGCTGTTTTGCTTTCATCTTGATCGTTGAAAAATTTTCTGGGCATTTTGTTTTCAGGAACTATAGCATACTGCGTTCTTATACAAGAATACTTGCATATATTTTTACACATGACCTGATACCAAACACTTATTAAATCTTTCACTCATTAAATCTACTCATATTGTTTTCTAGAATCGAAACATTGATATGAAAATTATGGTCAGCATCATATGTCGATATGTAACCTGTCATGGCCACCTGACTTGTATGTATGATGCAACCACAAAAAGCAATTTAAAACGATTGCTCATGGTTTAGCATTAAAAAATAATAAAATGAAGTGACCTAGAGTATAATATACTACGAAATGGCTATTACAATGCGGTCATATAGCGACCATCTATAGTGGTGATATTATACTTATCATTCATTTATGCTGAGTACCTGAAGAAATTATAAGAGAATAATAGCGGGTACACTTAAAATATGTTCGAGTAACAATTTTTGTTTTTATTTTTTGAAATTAAAATATCAAATTTTAGTAAATAAGATGGATTATTTTTTTCTCGATAAATAATTGGAACTGAATTAATAGTTCGGTTTCACTATTTTTCAAAATTTATCAAGCTAACAGTTATACAATGCGGAAATTAATAAATCAAACTAAAGATTTTGTCATATTGACCTCTCCTCAATGGAATTCGGATCCTGTGAAGTAACTCAATCTTTGTGTTTTCGATCGAGACCGTCCGATTCGAATCTGTGAAAATTCATCCCTGAAGTAAGTGTACACATCCCTACGACGAATTCGAATTCCGAGACAATCTCGAGCGACGAATTCGAATCGGACGGTCCTCGATCCAAAACTCAAAGATTGAGTTATTTTAGGAGATCCGGACCCTCCTCAATGAGAAACCAAGTAGAAGAAAGAAAAAGAAGAAGATCCGCAATTTTTATATTTTTATGATAAACTATTGATTTAATCCTAAAACATTTCTAATATTACTGAATTATTGATTAGATTAAAATAATCGGTAATTCGATTTTATAGTTTCGGGAAAACAAAAAATTGTTCAAGTAACAGTAGATAACTATCCCCGTTCAGTAGCCTATTAGCCGAATCCGTATCCTTGTAGTAACCTGACTTAGTACAATTACCTCTAATTAACTTTCACCCGAGCGATTGGAATTCAGTATTTACAGATGATCCGTTTTGAGATGCGTGCCAAATTAGAACTGATGATTCAGATCTAATTGTACTGACTTCAGTCAGGTATTGCCAATTTTTTTATTAATAAAAAAAAAAAAAATTCGCGAAAGGGGATCGATTTGGTAAAATTTTGATATTTAGGTAAAATTATGCCGTTCCACGGGACGGGACAATTTATCCCGTCCTACTAATTGAAATCCGTAACCCGCTAATTTCTTCTTAGTTAATAGGTTAAGTAGAGGAAAAAAATAAAAATTTGTGTGATGGGATAGGCTCTGATCGGAAAGGTGAAGGGAGCAACAAACGCGAAATAGAATTAGAATTCGCTGTCGCGTTTGTGATCAGAAGCGAAGGAGAAGCTAGAGAAGAGTTCACTTCACGCGACTTTCCGACCCTCAAATCGCGTCAGCAAATCTCCGCCAAAACATAGGTATTTGGCGAGAATTGATTGTTCGCTCGTGAGAAGACCTATCTACCCTCTTCGTTCTTCTCTTCCTTTGTCAACTGCACGGTGAAATCGATCTCTTTTCTTCACATCTGGAGGTCCGACAAGGTATTGAGTTGCTTTCTTCAAACTTCTGTTGTTCTCCAGTAACTTTCTTTTTTCAATTTAACATCCATTTTCTGAGTTCTGTGAAACCCTAACAATGGCAATTTCTGTAAATTCATTAAATATGATGGATGGTTTTTTAACTCTTGAAAATGAATTATACTCACTTGTAAATAGTTTCCAATCAGAAAATTTCAAATCAGAATCATTTCTATTCATCTCTTTTTAATGAAATGAACTCATTTCTCATGCTCCAGTGTTTCCGATCAAAGTGATAATCTATTCCGTTCCACAAATTTTTTTTTTTTTTTGTTTCTTCTCTTCTTAGTTAATAAGTTAGATAGGAAGAAAATGTGGGACGGAATAGATTAACCCGTTCCACAAATTTTTTTTTTTTTTTTTCTTCTCTTCTTAGTTAATAAGTTAGATAGGAAGAAAATGTGGGACGGAATAGATTAACCCGTCCCACAAAATTTTTTTTTCTTAGAAAATTAGATTAGCGGAGTTACGAATTTGGATTAGTGGGACATGATAAATGATCCCGTTTTTTCTATATTTTTATTTCCAACCGAAACGACACCCTTTCGAGATATTTTTTTATTTTTATTTTTGATTAATAAAAAAATCGGCAGGTATTTTACTGATCTGAATTTCTATTAGCCTGGTGGTGGGGGAATTCGTATCCTCTGCATTAACTTAAAAGGGAATCTTTTTGAGTTAATGCATGTGGACCATTCGATTCACTTTACGATCCGTGTAAATTAGATCCACACTAATTTTAAAGGATCATTCTGTTAAAATCAGACAACCGGATTGGCTCCGTTTAATATCAGACGGCCGAGATGCATTAACTCAAAAGATTCCTTTTTTGAGTTAATGCGGAGGATACGCGTTCGCGTTGGGGGCGCAGTCTCTACCTCAAATAACCCAAAATCGGCGACCGAGTCTAGTTACCGACTCGACCAACAATAACAAAGCAAAAACAAACAAGCAACAGAGAGCCAGAGACCGAAGTCACCGAACAAGTTTTCCTTCCTCATTTCTTCTCGGCCGATTGGTGCTCTTGACAACTCTCAAACCCTAACCATGGCGAAATCCAGCACGACCCAACTCTTCCTCCAATCGCCTCAGCTTGGTTTTGCGCCGCGCTCCATTACCCTTTCCAGCAACCTCACGCTTTCCCACCTCAAGCTCTCTCAAACCCCAACCCTAAACAAGTCCCTCCTCGATTCTCTCTATTTCTCCTTTAACGGGCGGCCTCTCCCAGACTCGACTTTGCTCTCCTCTCTACCATCCCGGTCAACTCTTCTGCTACTCCTCCGACTCCGCGGTGGCGGTGGCGATGGTGGCGCCACCGGTGCTGAATCGCGCGACTGTTATCTCAGCATGTATCTAAGCAAGAAGCCCGACAAGGTGGATCCAAACGAGAAACGTCTGTCAAAATGGACCACATGCGCTCTGTCTGGTGAGCCCTTAGTTCATCCTGTTGTTATAGATCGGCTTGGAAATATCTTCAACAAAGAACCTCTTGTTGAATCTCTGTTAAAAAAAACCCTACCAAAGGCATTTCGCCATATAAGGGGACTCAAGGATATGTTTCCAGTTAATCTAGAGCAGATACCAGGTGCCGAGGAGTATAAATCTGAGACCCGATTTCAGTGCCCTATTTCTGGGTTGGAGTTCAATGGGAAGTACCCATTTTTTGCACTCAGGGGATGTGGGCATGTGATCAGCTCTAAGGCCTTGAGAGAAGTCAAGTCATCTGC